>CM077784.1:24100754-25588254 GCA_039737535.1 Lagodon rhomboides
GTCAACGCCAGAGGAAGAAATTAATACAGAAAAACTTTATAGATGGATGGTAGCGCAGGTATTTTATCCACCTGCCTTAACATTAACTAAATGATTGAGGGTGTTTTGGGGACGGGGGCCTTTACATTACATATGACATATTGATCCAACAGAGACAGAAGCGAGGAAAGAGACTATGGAAGTGAAGAGAGCTGTTTACCCCCTGACTGGCCTCTTACCGCAGGTCGATGTTTTTCAGGTGGCTCATTTTAGCCAGAGTACCTAACTCCAGACTCTCCACTCTGTTCCCAGCCATGGCGAGCTTGTCCACTGCGCTCAATCTCTCCAGCACATCAGGGATGTGAGAGAAGTTGTTGAAGGAAAGCCCCAGGCTGTTGAGCTGGGACAGGCCACCCAGCTCTTCAGGCAGGGAACTGAGGTGGTTTCCATCCAAAGATAGCGTCTGCAGGCTACAAGATGGAGAGTAGAGGACAGCCATGTTTTGCTTTCTTTTACGTCAAAGAGTGGTCTAAATGTCTACTTGTAGATATATAGCCATTGTGTACCGAGCAACATCCTACACAAAGCAGGTACACAGGATGAGGACTGGCTTCTTATTCTGATCGCACAACATAATAATCTAACTTTATACATTTCACTGACTCCATTTAAACCTCATTCCAGATTTTATGAGAACATTATTTATGTGTGAAATGGGCCAAAACCTTTTTTGTTTTTGACAAAACAAATGAGGAAAATCAAAAATACAATGACTACAAACAGGAAAACATCACATTTCAGAAAACACATGAAGAAGACAGAAAACCTGATATCACAGAAAATAAATTATTCTCTTTCTTATTCCTGGTTAAATATTGATGTTAAGACTTTCAGCTGGAGAAAAGCTTTTTCAGTTTTTTCAAATCAGTTTCATTTGTATTGCTCCACATTAGAAATGACAATTTGCCTCAGGGGGCTGTTCAAACTGTACAGAACACAGCACTCTCTGTCCTCAGCCCTTTGATTTGGATAAGGAAAAACTCCCCCCAAAAAACTCTGAACTGGGAAAAAAATGGAAAGAACTAGGGATCAATCAATGTGGTTTTGTCAGGGATGAAACAATAACAATTATTAGCAATCAACAAGACAGATGGCCGATATTTGGAACAGATATACATTTGTAGTAATGAATGCAAATCTAAATGTCAAAATTTGGAAGTACAATTGACTCAAGTACTGTACTTATGTATAATATTGAGGAACTTTACTTGTGTATTTCAATTGTTTGCTACATTTATTTGATATTTTTAGCTACTAGTTACTTTTTAGAGAGGAGGCTGCATCTGAGCCAAACCAGAGCATTTTAAAGGTATTTATTTTTAGCAGCTATCACACAGGCCAACCAAAAAAAGAAATAATAGTCTGTACAAATTATAATGACAAATAACAGACGTCACATATATAGATTGTCAAACATATGCAACATAATTAAAAATATGTTGATTTGCCAATTTATGTACCAATGTGGCTTGTTTGTGACTATATCAATTGTTTTGTTTTTTAAAACTCTCAGACATTTGAAATGATGTCATATTCATGTTTTTATGTGACCTGAATTTAAATTTGTGCAGGATTTCACAGTGTGGTTGTCGTTGGGATTTACTTCTTGTACATGTACAATTACTCTGTGTACTTTTAATGTACTGCTTAATGATGCATATTGAACTTATGCATCCATGTGTAATGTACTGTATGTACAAATGTACAGCATGCTGTGTGTGTGTGTGTGTGTGTCACTCTGTCTCACCTTTGAAGGTTGCCTATCTGTACAGGGACGGTCTGGAGACTATTACAGGAGAGGTTGAGCTCGGTCAGGGTGAGGATCTCACACACACATTCAGGGAACACACCCAGACGGTTGTGACACAAGTTCAGGCTCTTCAGCTGAGAAAACCTGAAGAAAGACAGAACAAAATGTAAAACCTTTAAGAAAACAGCAAAAACACAAAAGTCTCATCTTGACATTTGCCCCATTAGTTTGCAAAAACTAGTCTGAATGGTCTAAAGTATCTGCCTGTGTCTCCATCCAGTGTCTGATGTCACTTCATAAGGATCAAGCACTGTTCCAGTACCAGAGAAAGGGTAAATACAAAACTGAGATGTAAGAAAGAGCAGTGAGAAAACAGGAAGATTCACCGAGACAGACGAGCACCAGCATATTTAGCTGACCTGCTACCGTGGTCCACATTTTCAGCGCACTGTCACGTCTGCAGAGCTATTTGTTGTGCCTCAGGAGAATGCAGCGGACAAGGGATGTGAATAAAAAGAAAGATATATGGTACAACTATCAGCTGAGACCCAACACCATTTGTGGAAATCCAGGGTGAACGCTGTGGAAATTAGATACTGTCGATTCATTCCCCACAAGTTCACTGTGGGAGTTTTGTGCTGTTATTTGTGCTTCGGCCTTGCACCATGTTATTAAGACGGCTTTGAAAGCAGCTGGAAAAAGTCAGTCAGTGGCTCGGCAGGCAGGAAAGGACAGTGTTCACATCGACAAAGTATTCAAATCACCCACACTGGTAGCGTAATGTTACCAGTGTGTCTAAAACCATGCTACTGGGTTTAGATCAGCCAGTCACGCATGTGATGAAGACAGTCTGTACTCTACTAATGTGTGTGTGTGTTTGTTTATAAAAATATGATGTATATATTTGTCTCCGCTGGCTGATATACTGCATGTGTTCGTGGACACATTTGTAATGTATGTCCCAGAGACCGGCTGTGATGAATGAAACGGCGCCGTGCGGTTGCAAAGCCACATCTTCCATTTTAACGTCACCTCCCTCTCATTCCCCCCGGGTCCTGTGAGCGGTGGAGGTGACTCCCATGAGTCACAACACTGGTCACAATACAGACCATTTACTTTCATCCATGCATGCTCCCTCTAAACACACAAACAAAATGAAGGGAGCACAAGACGCTCAAATTTAAATCATCTTCTTAGTAAGTAGCAGTATACGCTGGTATATAATGTCATGTAATCAGTAATAACAGTACACGCACCCAGCCGACCAGTAATGTTGGAGGTATAAAACAGGAACTAGAGGGGTTGGAGATGATTAACGCTTTAATAGCAATGCATCTACCTAATATATATATATATACTACGACACACAGGCGGAACCCACACACCTCGTATAAGAAGTCCAATTTAGCACATTAAACACTTCACATGAAGAGAATCACAAAAATGCAAAGTATAACACAGGAACAGCCGAGTAGCTGAAAGGTTGGTTATTAAATCTGCACTCGTACTGCACTCAAGCTCAAGAGTGCATTGTTACATTATCAGTGCAGGAAATGCAACGGTAAATATGCAGGGGCTGAAAAAAGAATCATCATATGTCCTGAAAAATTACTGCTGAAAAGCATGGGATAATAAGGAACAGTGGTGAGCTGTCACCAAGCAAATTTTAGTCACATAAATATAACAGCAATTTAATTTAACAAGTTCTGTCTCATGTGCTCATAGCTCATATCTTCCGAGCTGGGTCACTCTTCATACTGTCAGTGTTAATGATCTTCTGTGTGTGGGATGGGGAGGGTATAAACACTGTAACCTACGTTAATGCCTCTACAGCTGAGTGTGAGTGTCCATTTTCATAATTCAGATTCAGCCAAAGCATATTGCAGCCAAAGGGGCATGGTCCCGGTCTCATGTGTCCGCCTGTTAGCAAATGTTTGTGTGCAACTCTTCCGTTTAAGGATGTGCGATTACCTGGGGAGGTTGAGCAGGCCTCCAGGTCCCTGCAGGCTCATGAAGTTGTGTCGCAGGTTGAGATGTGTGATGTCCTGACTGTAAAAGAGATATTCAGGCACCGCTTCTAGACTGTAGCAGGACAGGTCCACCAGGCTGACTGTCTGAGACACCACCTACAAAGACAACACACACACAAACTGTTAAGAAAAGAAACTCCAAGTGCTTTCAGTGAGTGATAATATTATCTGTTTGCTATGTCAGCGTCACATCTTCCATATCACAACATGTAGCTCATAGCAAAACTGAAATTTGGCTGTTAGCACATCCTGTCGTTCCCTGAGCTGCCTGTTGCTGCAGTGCAGACACACTGCCCCATTATATTAAGACCAATAAACTATTTCCCTGCTTGTGATCCGAGGAGCGTTACCACAGTCAGGCATCAAACTCTGCAACAACTCAAGCCTTGTTGTGAACTACAACTTTACAATACCCAACAGCACAAGCAGAAGTGTTTAAGCACGAGGTTATTACATTCTTGTCACATTCACTGACTATCTGCCGCATCATCTGATGTCTCCCAGGAAGTTATAGCGACATTGTAGGTTTAAACATTGTTGGAAACATCTGGGATAACTCTAGTGCACAACTCGACAAAATATACAACAAATGTCTTGTCATTTTTTAAAGATGTTTTAATTCGGAAATGTTACATGCTATATCTTTAGGTGAGCGGGGACAATGGAAAGAACAAGCAACTATATTGGCCTCAGATTACGCAAGCAGCCAGCTGCCTTGCCAAGACATTACTTCAGACAGACAATGGCCCAGTTTCCAGCTCAATGAAGTTCATCTTCCAGGGAAGCAGAGTCGTCATTAATTAAGAGAGTAACTCCTTAATCTGAGGCAGCTACAGTCAGACCTTAGCAAACATGTGTACGCCTATTTAAAACTAATACAACAGACCTGCTATAAATCCTGCCCTCAGGAGGGTTATGATGTTTGGTCTTTGTTGAAATTGTCGTAGAGATGTGTTGATGCCCTGCCTTTGTCTCAGATAAAGTATCCCCTCAGGCTCACGGACTGAATGTGAGGCACACATTGTCTCACACGTAGCAGAATTAAAGTGCGTGAGTGCTCAGGAGTGTGTAACTGCATCTACATGTGCGATTTTGTGCTCGTTTCAGCATAGTTCAAACCTCTCTGTTACAGTAAAGTAACACAGCTTCGTCTCACATTTTTCTCGCACAAAACGCAGCTGCACAGACCCTCCATCATCTCCGAGATGATTGTTTACAGGCCATTGCAGAGCTCGTCCCGTCCAGTCTGAGGACAGTCTCCTCCATTAACTACAGGGCTGCACACAGTGCAGCAACCCAGAAAATGGGGCGGCTGCTCAGCAGAGCGTGACATCACGTCACTGCTTTTAGAGATGACAAACACAAAACTGCTCATCTCCCGCAAAACTACTCATCCGGCAGCCACTTAAAAAAAGCGCCTCCTCTTTAAAAAGAGTAATTAAGTGATGCGAGAGTGGGACGATGGACACAGATTGACAGAGAAGAATTAAAGAGAGCAAGAAAGAAAAATAGAAGAGATTTGGGGAGTTTTTTCTCGATGATTTTCATGGTAATTATATCACATTGTGACTGTGAAACAATGTGGTCGAGGAGGACGACATGAAGAAGAGACAGCCAGATAAAAAACCTCATAGCATGAAGGGAAGTTCAGGGATTTTCGCCAGTGACTGGTCCTCTCAGTCCTCGATCAATAAGTCGCTACACATTCATTCACAGATCATTTCCTTCAGAGCTGAGAAACAAGGACGCTCTGCATCTGTGTGGTTAACAAACTTGTCCAACTAGCACAGCTGAACTTATTCCATCGCTCAGCCCTTCTTGGTTGCCTACAGATGTGCATCAGAGTTTAACATCATATTAACAATCCTCAAACAATGTGTTTACACCACAGGTCAAAAACACACAGAATATCTGGTTGCTTATGGAATTTCCTCAGGAATATCTAGTTCCAGTGAGGCAGCACATGACTGATTAAAATCTAATGATGCCACCGACAGGAACATTAACGAGACGGTGACGTAGTTCAGCCTCCCTTGTGCAGCTCCTGACTTTTAAAAATTAACCAGGGTGTTAGTTTTTATTCTGGTAACCACACACACAATTTCATCTGATGCTTAATCAGAGCTACTCTTTTACTGCAATCACATAAAATTGTTGCTAGAAAGGGGCTCGTTGACGTCATCTATGTTCTTATATACTGCAAAAATAAAATGCAATTAATTTCCTATAATAGCTTTTTTCTTATTGCATAATTAAATAAAACCATAAATAGCATATTTACACAGCAGTCATGAGACACTTTTCCGTTGGTGTTCCAGTGACTGTCATCTGGCGAACACATATTTCTTGAGTATAATAAATCAAAATGTACATTTCCTCGCATTTGTGATAAATTGTATGAACTGCCTATTAGTGGTAGAAAATGTATGTATCATAATTAGTGTCAAAACTCATCTACAGCAACATGTTTCACACATTCTTACATCCTATTACTACAAATTCTGCCGTGCTGCTCTATGATGTGTCTCGACACTCCAGTGTTAGGTCCGATCCTGCAAACTCATGTTGCAGTCACAAATGCTCCCCCACCCCCCCACCCCTCCCTCTCTCTCTCCACACACACTCTTAGGATTTATGCACTGTAGCATAAACACTGGCCCAAATCCACCAAAAAACCGTCATCAGTCATCATCCCCAGTCTCCATAGAAACCTCTCATCTAAGTCTTAGCCTAAATACAGTGCACTAACAGGCCACTCTAACCCAGTAATCCATACCACCGTGGTAGAGAGAGATCCTGGACTTAGCATGAATCTGCAACTAATTGGATTTGCTTTTTTTTTTTGCTTTTTTTTTTTTTTATCTGTTGGCTTTCTCCTTCTATGGCTAATTGTATGCTGGCTCTGCCTCAGTGGAGGCTCTCACAGAGGCTTGTTCAGCTCCAGGAAGGAGCTGCTGCGACACAATAGCCATTAATTAGGATATTAGAGACAAAGCAGGCTGAGCAGAACAGAAACAATGAATATTTCTTTGAAGAACAGCTGTGAAGACCTGGCAAGTTTTCTCTGAAATACACACAGCATATAACACAAATGCAAAAATGTGTTTGTTCACTGTCCATCGACTAATCCACAGCAACTTGTACAACAATAACTTTACTGCAGAGGGCCTGAGAACTTCATAGAAGTGCCCTCTAATAGAAGTTAAAAAGATAAAGTGTGTGAATAGAGGTATGGTGTTCAATCAAAGCCAGACACCGCTGAGAGTCTGCCTCTGTGGAGTCAATCAGACGTACTCAAACAGGCGGCTTCTGATTGGACGGCTCAACAGGCAGACGGTAACTGTAGTCCTAACATCCTATCTCTGATTTAAGCACAAGGCCTGGGGGAGTTACTGTAAACAAACAAACTGCAGCTGAGAGAAAACACACATCTTACGTCCTGCACGCACACTAGCACACACTCACACATGTCTCTTACTTACTTTTGATGCCTGCCGATGCCATCGCTGGTAGTCCGCAAGGGTGTCAAAGTTGACAAAATATGTCTGGGCCTGTGATCCAGCTGAGCTGAACATCAGACAGTGTTGCCTCCGCTTCACCTCCTCCACCTTAATATGAAGACAGCGCACAGCTACTATGAGGAAGAGCATTCACATACGATAAATAAATAATGATTATCATTCTTGCTCATTACTGTAGTTATATTGCTAAAAGACTAAGTAGATTTCTGAGTAAAATCAGCTGCTGTATTGTCTTTAGTAAATGAAAAGATAACCTGTATAAGCTGTGTATATCTACAGTTTATATCAGCCTACTTTAAGCAAAACATTTTATATGCTTACTCATGACTTTTAGCTATTTCAACTGCTGACTCATGGCTTTTACTCATGACTTTTAGCTAACTATTTCCACTGCTGACTCGTGATTTTTAGCTAACTATTTCAACTGCTGACTCATGATTTTTAGCTCACTATTTCAACTGCTGACTCATGATTTATAGCTAACTATTTAATCTGTTTACTCGTGACTTTTACTCGTGACTTTTAGCTAACTATTTCAACTGCTGACTCATGTCTTTTAGCTAACTATTTCATCTGTTTACTCATGACTTTTAGCTAACTATTTAATCTGCTGACTCATGATTGTAGCTAATTATTTCAACTGCTGACTCATGTCTTTTAGCTAACTATTTCAACTGCTGACTCATGATTTATAGCTAACTATTTCATCAGTTTACTTGTGACTTTTACTCGTGACTTTTAGCTAACTATTTAATCTGCTTTCTCATTTCTTTTAGCTAACTATTTCAACTGCTGACTCATGATTTATAGCTAACTATTTTAACTGCTTACTCATGACTTTTACTCATGACTTTTAGCTAACTATTTCATCTGCTTACTCGTGACTTGTAGCTAACTATTTCATCTGTTTAAATTTTACAGTTTTTTTTTTTAAATTGTTTTTCAAATTTTCCCAGGTACCCAGAAACAACTGCAGAATTACCACCTGTGTTAAAATGACCCCATGTTGGGAATCACTTCTTTGGATAACCCAGGCTGTGTGTACACTCTTGCGTAATCTTTTCAACCTATCAGCTTTTTCCAGCCGTCCAACCCAGCTATGTTGTTGTAGTGGATCCACACTCCGCCTGGAGTGCAGGATCTCCCGTGGGGAAAGTGAAAGGTTAAAACCCCCATCAGGTTGTCTGAACACTGAACTCTCACCTTTCCTCCCACCAGGGGCAGGATGTGCATTTTCCCAGTCAGGCTGTCTTTGACGGAGGCCACGATTAGACAGGTGCCGCAGAGGATGACCTGCCGCTCTGCCCACTTGTGCAGCTGTGACTTGCCCTTCCTGACGCTGAATACGCCTTTGAGCAAGGTCCGCTCCTGCTGGTCTGCATTCACTGGACGCTCTGGAGGGGAAAAAGCCCACACAGAGAGGTTAGTGTACATCCAGAGACATCAATCTAATACGCAAGAACCCCCACCCCTCCTGTGATAAACAAATTCAGCTAATTAACAGCAAATGTTCTCGGTTACACATTGAATAGAGGCTTCCAAAAAATGAAGTCACATAGATAGTCACAGGTCAGAATGATATCACCTATAGATTAGTCAGTCTGCTTCGCTCAGTACTTCCAGGAACTGATCTTCCATCAGCACTTAGGATGGACACTGCCCTATTATCTCATGTACTGTACATCTGGACAGATATCACTGCACAATAATAAGTTTGATCTCAGAGAAAGGGGAAGAAAGAGAATCCATTCAGCTCCATTATCAAATCAGAGCCAAGAGAGCTGCACTTGAACACACCGCAAAGACTACAGCCAGCAGCAAACTGCGTGAGAGAAAACACCACCAAAAAGCTGTGGACAAGGATCGATTAGTGCCAACAGCGCTGGGAAACACCGCAAACAAAAGGGCCACAGACACTCACCGGCAGCCCTCACATTGGCCAACGGTGGTGCGTCAAGGCCCTTATTAAAGAGTATGTTAATCCTACGAGAGAGACTGGATGTTCTCTACAATCCAATTATGTGCATACCTGGGATCAGACAAATCTAGAAACGTAGCTTTGAGTCTTCAGTCATGTTCAGGTTTGAAATATGACAGTGTCAGTCTGATGAAGGCAGATGTGGGCTAAGATTGGCTCTCAGGTTATAAAGTGTCCTTAATCTGTGCAATTAAGGACACAGGCTCTTCTTCCTCTCAAAGTCATAAATAATTCCTCCTCCCTCTCTTAACAGATCAGACTTGAAATCAACATGCCAGTCAACACATCAGAGGAATGTGAACAGCAGGTAAATTGTCAAGGTGTCCTGTGAATATTGTATGAATATGTATCTGTTCCTCTCTCTCTCTCTCTCTCTCTCTCTCTCTCTGTCTCTCTCTCTCTCTTTCTCTCTCTTCTGCTGCCCTAGTCTAGCAGAAGCATCAGTCACATTGATGAATGAGTCAGGGTTTTGTCACATTAAACTTCACTCTTTTCAATTAAATTATGCCAACTTGCACAGCAGGCAGCCTTAGCTGGCCAGTGCTGAAGGACACATCAGACAGTGCTGCTGTCTCTGCCAGGCATCAAGTACACTCAGGTTAATGGCGGGTCAAATAAGCAGAGAGGAGACACTGCCTCAGCCTCTTGTCCTCTGTTGTTAAATTTTCCTCAAACCAACTTATGCTGCCTCCCACTCAGAGGCTCTCGTTGGCAATCTGCTCCCTTCTCCCTCGTTATGTCTGACTCGCTCTTTCTCTCCACCTTCCCTTTCACTTCACAAGGGCATCCAAATGAAACGAAAGGCTGCTCATGTTTTCTCTTCGCCAAGGAAACTGATAATGAACAAGCCGAGTGCTCCTGACAACAAATTGGCTAGCTGGGAGATCAATAGTAGGGGCCGATCCTTGGGCGTCCCCTCACTCAGAGAGCAAATTAGAGACACAACCCCGCACAGGGTCAGTAGTTGGTAATATGGACCTGTGTGAAAGGGGATGAACCACAGTGCTCTTTTGGTACAAACCTTAATGTGTTTGTAGCACAGGAAGTTAAAAACTGTCTCACAGTAAAAGCTGACATTGAGTGTTTGCCCAGACTCTTACTCTTTGTTTATTACTTTTTGATGAGACACTGGGTTTGAATAATAATTTTGCCAATTTTATATTGCATTTGATTGAGGCAAAGCTTTTGTACGGCTGCTTCTGTTTAGAGTTCATTAAACATTTGAGAAGTTTATTTAGTTTAATTAAAAAACTGTTTGAAAAAGAGTGTTTATTCCTCCAAGTAAGGTATCAAAAAGTATCATTTTGATATTGGTACCGAAACTCAGATATGATATTGTCATTATTTGGCATTATGAGCATTATTTCTGTGTCACTACCCCTTTTCTGTGAGGAGACCAGGAATAACAACAATGTAATGGCTGATCAGCACATGATGAGGCTGCATGTCAATTACTAAAAGCTCTTCTCATTACATACTTCATTTGAGTATTTGCAATAGTAGTCCTCTGTCAACAATATCGACGGTTTATAGAATACAGCTGACAGCTGAAAGAGTAAGTTGGAATAAATCAGATATAATATATTCATTAAAACAAGTAATTAAGCAAAAACACTCGCCCACTGCAGTACCCGCATCAACAAACTCATCATCGCGCTCCCACTCTCTACAAACTGACACAGGTTGACAGGATTCTCTGACTGGCTTCACAGCATATCACCAGAAACGAGCACACCGTCGCCACACTCAGCTTTGTTATGTTGTCAGAGGGCTGTATTCTTAAGAGCACCTCCTGCAGGATGCAGACACACAGTCTGGTCGTTGCTAATCAATGTTCTGAACTTCTGTATTGCAAGAAATAATTATTTAATAACCAGAAAACCAGCGAGAAGATCGGAACAGCTACAGCACCACAGACTGACAACCAGAGGACCCCTGAAGCAGTTTTTGCTTACTAAGTAAAAGGGCAGAAATGATTACTTTGATTATCGATAGATTAAAAGAGTCCTTTCTAAAGTAACTTGCCAAAAGTCTTCAAATTGCTATTTGTGTCAAACTTACAGTCCATAAAACCCTTCAGAGATTCTTCAGGTAAAAAGTTAACAAGCAAAATATTTACATTGAAGAAGCTGGAATCAGCAATTTGACATTTTTGCTTGATAAAAACATAAATTAGCTTGAAACATTTGACCCATTATCAAAATCGTTGCAGATGGATTTTCTTTTAACAAACTAATAGTAACTGTTGCAGCTCTATCTCCTGCTGATGCAATGTAAGGACTTGTCTGTTTTTTATTATCAGATTTTAAACAAAGACATGAAGACATCACCTTGGGCTGGTAAACTGCAGTGTTTTTTTTTTTTGCTATTTTCTGATATTGTGTGGACAACTAGTCAGTTAATAAGAAAAAAACACTGGCCATTAAATCACAAAGGAGCACTAAACATTAGGAGACATCATAGAAACTAAAAACTGAAATTATGTGCAGCTTCAAATGGCAGAAGCAGAAAAATCTCCAGCTTGATCTTGAAGAGGCCTTTGAAGAGGGCATATTCACAGTGTGAGCGTACAGGCTTTTTGCACCTCCATACCAATACAACCACCCGTCTGAAAATCATTGGCCTATTTACGCAAATTCACACAAGTCCCTGCCATAAAGAGCAAACGTCCAGAACAAACACACACGATATCTCTCAAGCTCTGTGGGGCTATTAGTTTCTAAGGAAACAGGTTGTTCAGAAAATCAAAGTCCAGTGTGAGCAGGTAAACCTCTGAACTGTCTCCAGAAGCCTCTGTGGAAAGCCAGCCAAATCAATCCCCATCCAACTGATGACGGGTAGTGTTGACCGTTCCCCGCGGCTCCATAGAGGTTTAGCGACATAGTCGTGGATGTTGTGCAACACTGTTTTCCGTTGCAGGATGTTCTTGTCCGCCCTATGGGAGTTCGGACTAGCAGGGCCACACAGAGGCCGCGCTGCCTCCACTCGACTAATCATCAACGTGTCAAACGGCCTCCTCGGAGACGCAGCCAAACCACAGGGACAGTGTGACAAGTGACAGATCAGAGAGTTGACTCTATGACTTCATTTCTCTACTCTGTTCATCTTAAGTGTGGCTGTAACTTTCGCTCACCAGCAAAGACAGCGAAATACTGCTCCCTTATAACTAAAAAATAAAGATGGACAGAGTAACAGATGGCTGGGTATCGGTACTCAATACTCAATACTCTTCAGGTTTCGACCCAGTACTAAGTCATTTTGCACATCTGTTTCATGAGCCAGGTGCAAAGCAGAGGGACAAATAGACCAAGAGTTGCAAGCAAACTCCAGCACACTCTGTAACTTGCAAAAATACATTTATTTGCAACGTTTTCGTTTTTTAGACCTTCATCAGGCGTCCAGTGTAATCCAAATATCAAGAAGCTTCCAGAAGAAGAAAACTGATTTTCACTGTAGCCGCTTAGCTAAAAGCACAAGTGCGTCTGAAGCGGGTTCAACCGTGCATTTAGGGTCCGAATAACATCTTCTCTAATCATTTGGGATCTCAGGCAGTTTTCCAGAGACATTTTATGTTATTTCCAGTTATTATTTTCCATTTTAAGACTTCATCTACTTCAGTTGTTTAGGAGAATTGCTGCAACACTGGTTTGCTGCGAAGCTCCACAAATGTTTCGTGGTCTGCGAAACTTCAACCCACTTTCCATCGACGCGAGGCTGAGAGGATAATGACTCAATTTTCCTTGAAGGCTAATGGCCTCTTTGACATCAGCGCCTTCTTCTTCTCAAGAGGACATGCCGCAACTATCAATGAGATGGTTACAAGGATAAATTGCTTATCTATTGTGTGTTAAACCCTTGAAAACCTCGTAAAAAAAACACACTGTGAGCAGGTTTGTAAAAAGGTTATCCATCTTATCTATACTGGTGTCAGTATTAAAGGTACTGGTATAAAGGCTCTTGTGAGTGTCGAGAGAGCGTTTCCACCACTCCGACTCTAACTAAAGTATCTGTTCTCCTGCAAACCTCTCAAGAATAAATGAACAATGCAAAATGCTTTCATTACAAGTGATTCATCGCTGTAGGAGGGAGAAGGAAAATTACATTTACCTTTTAAAAACAGGTAAGGTGACAGCTCATTGTGGCAACTTTCATCTACTTTGTGGAACAGTTTTATTCTGCAGCTCCTGATCTTGGTCTGCAGGGTGTTTATACTTTTTTGAATCTGTTTTGAATCACATACTGGATGATTTCAAGGCAACTGTCGAGCGCTCAGTCGAACACAATACTCCCTGTATCCCAGAGCTTTTTTTGTCTTGCTCAAGATTGCATAGATTGCGTTAGCATGCAGTAGGGGGTCAGTGGAGGCGGAAGCACAGTCTGATTTGACTCAGAACAGCAAGCTCTTTTTGGCAGCAAATTCAAATTCAGCCCACCACCCAGATGCCTCCTCTTGGTGGTCCGTGTTTACCTCTATTGCAAAAAAAAAAACTCTTCCTTCAACTTTGTGCAAGAAAATGAATTCGGATTCCGATCAAATATAGCACGTCTGCGCCGTGCAGAACACAGATGGGAGACGCGCAGCGGAAATCTGCTTTAAATACAGATGGCAGTGAAACAGACCATTAAAACGGTGGATATTTCTGACTTGAAAACTGACCATGAGTCTACGATGATAGACAGTCCACAGGTTTAAAATGAGAAAGAGGAAATCCTCAGAGCTCCATCACAAAAACAGCATATTACAAGGAGGGGCTGGCAGGAAACCACGGAGAGCCGGCTCTCTGCAGAGCTCTGTTGCTCGGGGCAATTCTGTGGGAGCCCGGATCTGAATAGAATTAAATTTTTCTCTTAAATCTCTGCTTCTCCACTTTTTGTCCCCGTGAACCAGCTCTTTCTCCCTTTATACAGTAAAATGAAGAAGCAGCCTTGTGCTTGGTTATTTGCTGTGATTTTTCTGTCTCTTCGTGATTATTATGACTCAGTGACAAACCGCTGGCCCTCAGAGTTTTAGTTACTGGTTCACTGTCCATGTCATCACATCTTAGGACACCCACAGTCTTCCCTTGGGTTTCATTTCCCTTTCCCACTAAATCAATAACTTATTAGGTGAGTTCACACTTCTTGCAGATGACTTAATTCATCTGCTCTGACACTGATGGTGGCTCTGACGTGTGCCGCTCACGGCAGCTTCAGGCCTCTAAGCTCAGAGATGTAAGATAGAGATCACCCAGGCAGAGGTGGATCGGGGCCCAGTGGACGAGCAGCAGAGCTTACAGCTCAGCCCCGTCTGCGCTGCAGCTGCATGGACCAACGCTGGCCCTCAGGTCACTGCCGTTGTTTTCTCTAGCAGCGCTTTTTTTTATTAAGTCAGCATTTAGAAATGTTTACGCCCCTGTCCATGTTTGTTTTCATCTCATCTGTGCACCACAGCAGGAGAGTCTGTGTGTGTGTGGGAAGCAGGAGGGTGGAGAAGGTTTGAGATAAGTTTCCTCGACAAATAAGAGGATGGAGAAGTTTAATAAATTACCTGCTGCATTGTACTTTGAAACACTTCGATGGCATGAGAGAAAATAAGGCCATAAAACCTATTCACCTCCATTATATTGTGGTGGTGACAGAAAACTTCAGAGACAGTTATCTCAGTAACTTGGTGCATAAAACTAAAACTAACTGCAAGGTTAAGACTCCCTTTAATAAACTTACAAAGCCTCAGGTTTATCTTACGACTACTTTCAGGTTGGTAACCAGAGATGTGGACACTTAAAGCCTATTAAATCCAGAGCAGACACACTCAGTGCACCACATCAGGTGGTTCTGCTGCGGCTGTAGGCTTTACTGATGGACCGCAGCTTCCCTCAGCTGCTTAGTCAGATCATTACCCCTGACAACAGCTGTTAGACAAGCAAGCACCTGGGAGAAGGCTCTCAGAACAAGGCTGTTGTTGTGTGCTTTCGACGATACATCACAGCCCACCTACAGCACCACCGTGGGTGGGAATGAAAAAACCAGGGTTGCCTTGCGCCAGCCAAAAAATTGAAGGGCTACCGGTGAAGCTGTATGACTGGAGAGCTCCTGGGAAGGGGCGGGTGAACACACTGAGATAATTCAACACTACCACAACAACCTGCAAGTAATACTCCAAACCAGTCACTTCTCACCACCTCCCCAGTTCTGAGGGCAGCAAATGGACAAAATCAAGTTGTGCTCTCGGCTTTGGCGGCGCGTCAACAGTGCCTGAGTACCAGTCATGCCTGGTCTCTGGTCCTCTTTTCCCATGAGTGGACAAAAGGAGGCAGGAAGTCTCTAAGGGGCCTGGCTAGACTCTGACCAATGTGGCCTGACTACTGATAGTAGCCAAGATCCGACCAGTTCTCATGTTGGCAGAGGGGCAAACAACAGTTGAGCTTCCACTGGACAGAAAAAGCACAAGGAATGAGACTGAGGCCACAGTGAGCGGAAGATCTGACAGCTAAACAAACATCAGCTGTAGCACCGAGCAGGCATAAAGAGAAAGCTGTACGGAGTCTAAAGAGGCTAGGCAACGTCACAAAAACCACAACACTGCTGCTTGTAATCTTGTTTTGTAGAGAGATGATTATCAAGAATCATAAAGCAGGGCACCATTGTATCTGACACTGGAACTGCAACAATTAGTTGATTCATTGATTGGCCTTTTGAATCAAAACAAAAGAACTGCCAACTATTTTGATTTTGATTTTGATTTCAGCCATTTATCAAGAAAAATATCAAACAGTGGCTGGTTGTTAAATGTGAGGATTTGCTGTTTTTCCTCCGTCATATATGACAAGAAACGAAGAATCTTTTGGGTTACAGACTGTTGGTTGTACAAAAGAAGCAATTTAAAGACGTCACTTCGGGCTCTGGGAGATTGTGATGAACATTTTTCGCATCTTTTCTTTTTTACAGTTTAAACACTATATAGTAATTATCGTGTTGGTGAAGTCTTGGATTCACAAATAACGTTTCCAAACTGAGCATGAAAAAATGTCTCCAAAGCTTCACAATCATATCAGACAACACTGACGTTGTGTATTTCATGCATTTCACACATAAAATTTCCATGTAATTGTATTACATACGTTCTACGTTAAGTATACAATTTAATGCAAAGTATTTCTATCTTGTTGAGTAGACGTGAATATATAAATATGTAATGCATTACTTTTAGGTATAATACTTGAAAAATTGCATTGACTCAATTCAGTTATTTAATATATTCACATCGGTTCCACATGATGGAAATACTTAATGTCGAAATTGTTTGTGTGATGGAAAAACATAAGGTCAATTATTTTTTCGAGTGTATGTTGTGTTTTTTCCGGCTGTCACGGTGGTAGAGTTAGTCAAACTGTCGCCTCATGGCTAGAAGGTTTCAGGTTTCGATTCTGCCCAAACCTTTTCACGTGGACTCTGCATGCTGATGTTATATTTTTATACTTGGCGGCAGTGAATGTGCTGTTGTTTCACCAGGGTATAAAAAGTAATTGAATCTGTTTCTTAAGTCTTCACAGAAATTTTCAAATCTCCTCACGAGGGCCTCCTCAGGCAACAGAGAGTTTCAATATAAATCTGTTGAGATTTGTGTTTGGCTCGTATTTTTATTCGGTGTGACAGCGCTGCATTTTGAGTGTAGGGAGGGTTGTGTACTTTATGTGGGAGGAATTACATGGGAGCCCTTTAGACGCTGTGGTCTGCTCAGTCGTCCTCTTTCTCCGGCACAGCGGCCTGTGAGCTGTTCTAGCCCCCAACACAAGGAGTTCCACTGACTCAGCAGGAACATCAGTCGGTTTATTAAGTGGAAACACATTACAGAACATCGTTCCTCATTTACCCCTAATGGCAAATCCCTTAATTGTTGCTACTGTAAGAGCATCATTAGACCAAAGCACAGATTCAAACGAGGCGAGCTAGAAGACGTCTCTGGGTTTATGTGAGCTGTATTAAGACGCATGCAGGTATTAGAATCTGTCACCGGTCTCTCCAAAGAGTCACATCCATTCTGCTACTGCATCACTATATCACGCTGACACAGGGCCACTCAGTCACTCCAGCCCCGGGGTCATAGGAGCACGATGACAGCAGCATGTGAAAGGCGGCCCACATGGGGACCCCGCAGGATGAAGGATCGTCAATCACTTATCATGAGGCCATGATGGGTGTGTGTTTGTGGAATCCCTGGCTATATTGAATACTAGAGACATCACTCTCCCGGAGCCTCACACAACACTTCGTCTGGAGGAAAATCCTTGCTTAACGCACACAGACTTTCACCCACACACAGGATGAAAAGAGGATGTGATAAAAACGTTTTTGGAACATTTGACCTGCCGCAGCCTGTTTTTAGGCCTTCAGGTCCATTTTCAGAGGAAGACACCGGGCTGCTATCATATCTTACTAAGCAGAGAGTGATGATTGGGAATGATGGATCCCTGTGGGTCAGTACTCACCACTGTAGAAACGGATCAAACAGCTAAGGTCTGAGTTGGCCGCTTCTTGCTGCACTCGTACAGGGTCTGCGTAGCCCATAGCTGCCAGGTAGTCATACACCATCTGGAGCGGACGCTCGGTGGGATCCAGCCTCCTGCGGCACAAAAGAAAAGGAGAGGTGATGTAACAATGCCTGTCATTGCGTAGAAAAGGGAAAGACACACACTTACATCAAACTAAACGTTGATAGTTTCTTTATTACAGCAGACAGTTTCCAGAGTGCAAAGGTGTACGCATACAGCACAAATTATCCTCCCATGAAGACTACCGACTGTGTTCAACAGGGCTTCTGGCCAAGCAGAAAGCACCACTGCCAGAGACCGAACCAGTTTCTCTAAGTGCTAAGTGCTGCTTTCAGTGTAAGGAGTTTTGTTAAGAAGAGAAAAATGTCCTGGGATGTTTGACAGACCTCAGGATGGTCATCTGGAGTCACAAACTTACCAAACCAATAAGTGAAAAAAATCCAAAAATATCACAAGCACTGCATCTGCACCTTCTGCACAAAAAGTGGATCAAAGGATAAGATCACCCAAAAATGCAAAACTTAGTCATTATCTACTCGCCGACATGCAGCTGGAAAGTCAGGTGACGTTTGGAAGATTCACAGCAAAACAGAGCTGCAGCATTCTCCAAGACAACTGAAGTAGATCGGGACATAAATAGGCTTCATACAGCTCGCCGGGGTGAAGCTCCAGAAATGTTTTGTGGACCATCCGCATGGGGGGAGTAGATAATGATGTTTTTTTGGTTGAACATGTCCTTTAATGAGTAATAATCACAATGCGTGTGCACTGTTCAGGATCTCTAACATCATCAGAGGATAGTCATTACATTTCCTTTCATAGAGGACAGAATTTCTCACTGTGATTAGTGAAATGAACCAGAAACATCTTCATACCGCTCCATACGGTCTTTATTTTCTCATTAAAACCCAATTAAATGTGCTGAAATTTATAATGAAGGTTATTTTTTTTATCTTTAATCTGAGGAAATCATCTTGGTCTACTAGTAATCACTTTAAGGGACTCTTCCCCGCTGACACCTGACAGGAGGCATGTCAACCCTGAAATCTGGCGGCCCTATCTTGATGCAAGCAGCCCTTTAACATGAATGCTTACAGTGGGGCTGAATGGAGGAGGTCTTGTAAACACGACAGCAAGCACAACTTTCACTTTCAACCTGATCAGCAGAGAACGGTCAAGAAAAAAGGCCTGGGGTTTACCCACGCTGACTCATCTCCTGAAAGCTAATCACTGCTGATAACTGTTTTGAATGTGCTGAGTTTTGAGTCTAAGACTTTGTGACTTCGAATGCATTTTCAGTTCCACTTGAGAAGGTGTTATACCATGGAGATGAGTTGATGTATGACTCTCGAGCGGGACCTATGAATCTCCCTCTTTATGCTGCATTTTTATAAATACACCGGTGCCTGTATACATGGCGACTGACAGTGAAAGTGCCTGAAATTCCGAACACCGCTGACACCCCTAAGCACAAACAAATATCAGTACCCATGCCCCAGCCAAAGGCCACCTTCCCTCTGTCAGCCTTTATGATTTGCAGGATCGTGTTACTTGATTTCAGACAGCTGTGGCCTCAACACCTCAGCGCAGGATTTAGGCAGCTTCCAGCAGTCGGTATGAGAAAGACGACTGACGGTCCCTGCTGACCATCCCCGCTGACGCCTACACCGAGGCACAGATATGCCTCATTTATTCACAAATCCTCCAACCTTGGGCAATGCAGCAAGAAGCTGTTAAATCTCTGTCAAATGCCACCCAATGGGTTCAGCTGTCCTCGGGGTGGAAGGTAAATTATGCAGCAAACTGTGGAGATGTGTCTCTTGATTTACAGTAGACATACCCAGTGGCTCATGTAACACAGATAGGTGGGGTTTAAAAAACCTCTATAAAACAACAGTGCACCCACACAGGTGTTTTCACGTCATTTGGCTAATTATACATCTCTGGATTGTGTGGGTGACAGTGTTGAATGACATTTTTTTTTCCAGTTATTATTCGTTTGAGATGTTAATTCTCAGCATGTTTCCACTTAACACAGATCTTAGCAGCAGTCTAATCAGCCAAAATAGCTGAAAAAAATGGGCGTAGGTGTGCAAGGTGTGCAAAAACTGACTCGGTTAAAAGAAGATTGGAGGAGTGTGTTTTAATTTCATCAGGGTGTATTTTACATCTTTAATAGCTGGCAGGAGGCGTGATGCCTCAGCAATCATAGATCATTCAGCGAGGTTTCAGTTTTGTACCAAAGAGACCAAGAGAAGCAAAGAGAGCGGAACAAAAGGAACATTCCCAACTGCGTGATCGTGATGATTAGCTGCTCATTTTGTTCTGTATTGGCAGGTACCTCCTGTGAAAATCAATAATCAGGCCATATTGGAGGAGAGCTAGGACTTTGCAATACAGATCGCAATATTCGTTAACTGGCTGCTATAGTAACTCTGTGCTTGATGCATGAAAACAAAGCTTTAGCCACACTACAGTCCCAAAAACGTCTTGCCATTATTGCAGGTTAAAGTGTTAAACTCAAATAAATGCAAGATAACATTAGAAAAGACATACACACCCAGTTGCAACCCAAGTTTGTGTGTGTGTGGCATCATGACCAAATGTGGTCCTGGAGACACCTACTATGGCAGGAACTACAGTATCATAGAAGTGATTCTGAGTGCTTTGGCAGGTGTTTGTTTGTCTGTCTGAGGACAGATTTTTGTTTGCCAACAGCATCTCAACTCATGGTGGCACTGTCACAGTTCACTAAAAAAGGACCCAAACGCAGACACAGAGGCTGGGTGGACAGCAAAAAGCAAGTTTCAATGATGAGCTGGTATCCAAAGTCCACAATCCAACATCCAAAAGTCAAACAACAAGAGGCAGGCAAAGGAAAGTTCGAGGAAAAAACTAAAGGACTAAACTCAGAACTAAAACTTAGAACCATGACAGGTGTGGTCTGAACCCCGTCCCACATTCATTATGAGCACTGATTGAACTTTACAGGTGTTCAATGATGGCCAACCTGTGAGTTCTCATCTTGTAATATAGTAATGACTACTGTGTAGTCATGGTCGGACTGCGATCCCATTGCAAAATGGTTGCTAGTTTGTTGTGTGCCAGACCAAGCTACAGGGTTTGACTGACCTTCAAGCATTCACCTGTAAATCTTTCTCCCAGACTACCTCAGGTATTTGACACTGTGTCCCGATCCTGTGCGAGGCTCTATCTGTTCTTTCAGGACCAAACGCAGGGGTGTTCTTAAATTGCAATTGGCCTGTTCCCTCACCAGGCAGATTGTAGACACAAGCAGATGAGATGAGACTCCTCTGCAGGGTGACTGGCCTCACTTTACATTTCAGAGTGAGGAGCTCAGTGATTTGGGAGCCCCGTGTTATCAAGCCATTAGCTCCTCCGAGGAGCCAGCTGAGATGTCTGGGAGCCTCCCTTTGGAAGTGATCTGGGTATGACAAACTGGGAGGAAACCCCGGGCATACCCAGAACATGTCGGAGGGATTACATATCCCATCTGCCCTGGGAGCACTTAGGGATCCCCCAAGGAAAAGGCCGTCGCTGGGAAAAAGAACAGCAGACTGCTGTGCTCGCCATGTTGGCACTGTGACTCTGACCAGGATAAGTGGCTCAAGAATGGATGAATGGAGGGATGGGTGCCCTCTATCAGCCATACTGCCTTAGCAAATTTATATTAGATGGGAGTTTGTGCGAATGAGAATGTCCCTTAAGCAGGAAAGAACCCAGACCACGTCTTCCTGTAAGCAGCACATTACTACGAGCTATAAAAAGAAAATCACTAAAAAAAGCTTCCATCCCTTCCATCATGCCCTCAGTTACAAATCCCTCTTCAGTGCTCAGTGTCTCAGCGCTGTCTGCAGCTCCGTGTGTTTCAGATGCTCATTTATATGGCACGCTTTTTATCAATCACACTTATAAGACCTTTTACAAATAGAACACTTACCTGAAAGGAAGAAGGAAGAAAAAAATATAGGACAAGAAGGTCAAACATAAATGGAGTCCTGGCTCATGCATTTTCCATCAACACATGCATTTTTTTTTTTTTTAAATTGAACGCATTTAACGCAACCTTGAATTTACAGTCTTTACAGTATGTGCTGTCTGTCTGGAGGGATTGTTTTTTTCTTTGCATAAACAGAAATCATAGCGGCTTAAGTCACCAAAGCCCCAATTTTGGCTGTTGAAGACTTAAATATTAAATTTAAATCCACCTGGCTGTACCCACTGGCAGACTGCAATTCAACTGCTGCACTGTTGGAATGTCAACTGAACGAACACCGCTGATCCACGCGCTTACCAGAAGCCTTTCATTTATTACCAGTCTGCATTACTCTGCAAAGCCTACAGCTTTTAATCAGCGCTGATATAATGAAGTTGGCTAATATGCTATTAGTTGATAACACCATTAGCTACCAGCCTATAAGGTCAATTCCAGCCTCCGGTCAGAAAATCTCCAGTGCGTCTATGACACAAGCTTCCAGACATTGTTCTGCTCACCAACACATCCATTTACTGTTCTCTGCAATGATTCCAGCTACTGGTAATTTGCTTTGTCTCAATATCTCACATCATTTAAAAAAACAAAAAACAACTGAACACACAGACAGGCTCACACAGAATAAACCACGAGCCGCTGTGATTCAACTATGTCCGATTTCTTATTTTAGACTCTCCTTTCTGATATCTTCACACAGGCTTTCCCAGAAAAAGCCAACCAGAAACGGCGCAGATTCCTTCTTGGTCACGGATCAGTGGACCAGCTTTTTATCCTTTCACGGATAATCAAGGGGTCATTTGCTATTTCTGTCAACGTATGTCTTGTGAAGCTGAAGGAGGCGTACAGTCATGCTCCCTGGGGGTTTCCTGGGTGAGGTGCGGTGAACTGCAGCAGGTCCCCAACGCAGCAGTCATTGACATTTATTTAAAAATATAATGCTTCTATCAAAATGAAGAATACTATTTGTTTTCATGACACTACGTCTGCGACCAGGAAAATATCATACATTGTAAATCAACAAATCCATCTAAAGCGTCTTATAAGATAAAATAGTCACTCAGGGCCTCCAAGGACAAATTCTTCTCCATCTGAGATCCAGTTTTGACACATTAAAGGAGACCTATTATTCTTTTTTGCTTTTTTACTTTCCTTCAGTATGTTATATAGGTTCTTGTGCATGTAAAAGGTCTTTAAAGTTAAAAAGCCCAAAGTTTGCACCAACAGGAGCTAATCTCTCCTGCAGAAAACAGGTGCCTGAAACGCCTCGTCAGTAGCCCCGCCGTTAATTGCGTCACTTCTTGACATCACGCTACTTCCACGTGTCACACATTTGCAACTTACCGGAGGCTAAAAACATGACAGAGCCCACCAGAGGCACAGTGAGCACTACTGGCTCAGGTGTGTGTGAGCTGACCAATCGGAGCATGCTGGGTATTCAGGAGGAGAGGTCTGTTTCTCCTTGGATGCCACTCCAAATGTTCAAATGTTTTTGAGTAGAAGCCTTATTATGCATGTCAACTGTGTTTATTGTGTTTACCTTGACGAGTGATGCGGGCATGTCTGCATATACGCTGATATATATGGTATATTTATACAATATACATAATGGCATTGGGCCCGGCTTATTGCATTTCCATTATTATTATATATTTCTTTTTGCTCCTCAGGCTCCTAAGATGTGTGAGGCAGGTGGGTGGATTTTTTTTCTTTTTGCTTGTCAATATTTCACAATTTAAAAACATATATATACATATATATTTCTTAATGCATCTTAGATGCTTCTGTTAGATGGTTCTGTACTCTATTATTCCCTCTGCAGCTGTGCTTCTTGTGTGGCTGATGGAAGAGATGTGCTTCCATTTGAACCTATGCAGCTGTCTAAACCAGCTGCGGAACATCTCCCGTTTCACGTGCGCTGTACTTGCATAACAGCAACTCAAAGCATCTATTTCAACGCTTCAAGTCATTCTCTATTTCTTTCACTTTTTTTTCCATTTCCACTTTAGTACATGATGATACATTAAGCTGCGAGCTGGCAGATGCTCCAGAGTTCCCAGCAGCATTGTATTTGAATAGATCCGATAAAGACACTGACGCAGGACTGCAGCATGTTGGATAGTCTGAAAGAGGCAACAGGGTACTTGGATTTCTCCTGCCACCCCCCCTGACCGAGACAGCCAAACCATCCTTAACTTTTTAACAACATTTAATTGCTCAAATTCAAAGGACTACATAACTTTAATGACTTAACTTAGTGTGTATTTACCTGACTAAGTCTCCATGAAGCTGAACATAGAGTCCCTGTCCATCCCTCTGTGCGCACAGCTCCTCCACTGTCGTAGTGGTGGAGCAGAGCACCAGCTTCAGGTCTGTCTGAGGGGTGGAGGAGGCCTGCGGGCCGGAGGCAGGTGGCTGGGGGTCCACTGTGCCCCCATACAGGCACACACAGCCCCGCTGGGTGTCCCCCTTCAGCCAGTCCCGCTCTCGTGATCCAAATCTGTTCTTCCTTGTCACGCAGCCACGACTCCCGTTCCGCTTCATGTTGCGCTGCTGACACAGAAAGAGTCATTTCAACACAAAGACTGGCATCAGATCCATATCAGCACGTCTGATCGCCATGACGGGTGGTGTAGCCGGTAATTCAAGTCATTATAACTCTGTGACACCTGCAAATGCTCAACTTTGTGGACTCAACTCTCCCAAACCCTACATTTTCTGACAAACCTGTTAATAGCAGCACTGAAGAAAAAGAAAAGAAAAGTCTTTCATGTTTTCCTCAGTCTGCTACCTTTCACACTGAGGATGGACTACGTGACTGTATTAGTAACAGGAGCCAGAATATCATGTTGTTGTTGTTTGCTCTCGCCCTAATCACTTGCGGGGACGTTCGCCGGATGTGCAGTGGCCTAATGTTTTTTCCTGAAAATTATGTAACGTTAGACTATTCTAAATTTGACATTAATAAGGACTGATGAGCTAAAATTATAAAATGTCTGTAACATCAGCTGTTCATAACAGACAGCACACAAAGACTCACTATTCTTACTTTGCATGTCGGCTCTGACGACCCCGCGTCTCTTCAAAATGTTTAATGTATGTGACATGAGTTTGTTGACGTCAATAATGTTTGAAAATGTTGCCATCTTTCCCGTATTGAATTGTGATAATCAATAGGCCTTAGAGCAATTAGTTCCCGAGTGTGCCGGTCAGGAGAAGGAGGGGGAACCTCAAAAAACATTCAAGGGCCTCTCTGAAAAGTTCAGCCAGAAGAGGAACTGTCAGCCGGACCACCAGTTACAGTGAAGAGCTGAGTGACAGAGCAAGAGTTTACGATTTAAAGATCAACCATCCCAAAGCATCGACTGGCTCCATGACCACTTCTACTCGGATGATGATGCAGTTACGGTTGCAGCTAATGATGGATTTTGTTATCGAAACTTCACGGAGCCAAAAGTATTTCGGTCGACCATTTGTCAAACACTTTTACTGTAATTTTACTGTAACAAACAAATGTATGTTATTATTACTTGATAATCAAATTTAATTATTAATGGCTTTGAATGAATAAACTTTTCTTTTTTCTCATAAACTTGTGAATTAAATGGGAAATTCTTTCACCATCAGCTGGAGCGCTTGAAGATATGTTTTGTTTGAATGACTTGCCACTTTCACATCAGCTGCCAGTTAATAAATATGAATTAAAGTAATATAATCTTAACATACCTTTCGGATCCTTTTGGCCTTTTAAACTGTTAAAATATTCTAAACAGAACCTGGACAATCTAACTGGCAACTGGAATTTGTTCAGTTTTTAACTCTAATGAATTTCTATTATTAGAGAATCGTCTCTGTCAACAAATGCAATTTGCTCGGGCAAGTTAGTGAGTGGACCTTGGGTTAATATCATTTTGTACCCAAGGTAGAGAATGATCTTTCACTTTCACTATCATGGCTGGAGCAGCATTATTCCAGCAAATGCTAGATGGTAACCTTAGATGTGCTGAACTCTCACGAGACGTGTGTACACCTTCACTTGGTTAAGAGAAAGATCAGGGTTTGGGTTTAAACGATCGTTCGCCAAGATCTCTTTCAGATCTGGGGTTCCCCATTAAGACATGACCTGTTTTATCCAGTGGTATGTTTAAATTTCACACCTGTTGAAAAAAAACAGAAAACCCTTTGCTCATCCGCTGCTGTCAAGGTGTGGAATCACTCAGTGGTCAACCCAATTAACTAGAGATGCTCTGTGTAGCACCACAGGGCAGCTCCCAGGTTCAAATAGGTGTCACAGTGTGGATCAGAGCCACGCTGGTTTAGAGTATCCATGTTCAGTCAACCTGTTCCCAGTCAGTAAGGAGCAGCTGAACACACTACATATTTCCCTTCCTCCTAATGATTCTGAGTGGCTGACCTGGCTCAGTTTTACAGTTAGCTATGGAGGACTTTTGTCGACGTCACGATGATACGGTGTGCAACTGCAACACGAACTGTATCCGGTGCAAACGTGGACGTATTTTTTTTTTTTGCAAAGACGGGCGGGCAGGTCGGGGTTTGGATGTGACGTGAGCACTTCCTCCCTTAAACCTATTTCATGCTGATGGTAACAGGCGTGAGAGGGACCAGTACACAGAGCCCTTGTCTGTTAACCAACACCAAAGAGAAAACATGATTTTATTTGCACTTACTAACAGGGTGACCTATTTCAGTTTAAGATTCTGTCTCATAGAATAACTGAGTGAGGCATCCACATAATTGAATAGCACAGCTGAGATTGTGTGTGTGTGTGTGTGTGTGTGTGTGTGTGTGTGTGTGTGCCAGCAGCTACCTCAGAGATGTATATGTCATTACACATCATGTGTCCTGCCCCAAAATGTCAGAATAACTGTAAAGCAGTGGGCCTTCTTTCATATAAAAGCTCCCAAGAAGCCTCCAGTGTGTGTGTGTGTGTGTGTGTGAGTGAGTGTGTGCGTGCGTGCGTGCGTGTGCATGTCTGTGTGGCTGTTAATTGGCTCTGGTACATTCCTCATTTAATGGCAATCATCCACATATCAATCATCAACCAGAGAGTGCCAATCACTGGACACCACAGCCTCGTTACATAATATTACAAGGATGCGTTCATGCACTTTGCCCTGTTTTAATCACCCACTGCAATGTGAGGAAAAGAAGAAACAAGCCTTGACATGTAAGACAATATTAGAGGTGTATGTGTCCCGCTTGAATCAACCCAAAGCCCCTCTCGTCATGACTTGCCTTTAGCACTCGGATCCCCGTCGCAGCGTGAGCTCCGGGACCACTGCGGCTGCCGCGACCTGCAGTCTGATTCAGCCCCGCTCGGTGGACCACCGTGTCCGGCTGCCTGTCTATGCAAGCCCCGTTATCTCCGACATCACCTCCCTTCTTGATGCCCGCTTGGGTGTTAGTCGCCACGACCGCTGAATTGTTCTCCACGTCCTCCATCGCCATGTATGATCCCCCTTTTTATTTTTTTTTTTTTTTTTTTTTTAACAGCGACGACGACCAAGAAGTGCAGTCCCGGTATGCGCCTGGCAGATTCCCACGGAGAGGTGAAAATTCATCCTGTGTCGGTGCAGCGACGCCATATCCAGACTGGATCTGACTGTTGTCAGATAGGCCTGCCGAGCGCTGATCAATAAACATTAAATGGGCGGGCTCAGGGTATTTATTATTCATCAGCCACTGCCTCTTTCTGAGGGGAGAGGTATTACATTAATCATAAGAGGCGAGTCTTTCCCCACTTGGTGGGGAAGAAATCTCGATGTGTCCTCTGCAGGGCGTGTCTGACCCACTGTGTTTAACCTGGGGACTTTTTTAAGATTCATAGTTTTAATCTTTCATGGTTTGGTTAGATAGAATTTATCAACTGAATCAGCCTCTATGAAGTATTCATATGTTGTAGGTTAGTTAGATTCATCAGTGCTTGATCTCTTACAGCTGATTTATGGATCTGTAGTAAAAACGTTTGGGACAGGTGTTCACCAACCTTTATCATATGAATTATATGATTATTGTTAAAATGTATTTTTATTTTATTATATAAAGTCTAAGAGCATCTACAGAAACGGAATATGGTACAATTTAGGAAAGAAGAAAAAGCTAACAGAGATAAACAAACAAAAGCAAAACATAAGACAAACAAAGAAACAAAAAACAAAGAAACAAAAAATAAATTGGAAAAAAAACACAAGACAAACAAATGAACAAAAACAAACCATCAGACTAACAGAGAAACAAAAACAAAAAACAAACAAAACAAAAAACATGAGATGACCTATCCACATTCAAAAATGAAATTCTGCTCCTCACTCCTGTTAACGTCCTTCTCAAGAAGCCACTGATGCTTCAAAAACATTGTATCACATTCAGTGTGTAATTGTGTTCCCTTCGTGGCTTTAAATATGAACGTTTCCCCATCATAAGGATGATGTTGTTTGATTATTTTTCTTCATGCCTTCAATCACCAAACATTCACCGGATATTGGTTTTGTCTTTTCTGTAAGCTTAACTCATCAAGTTAACCTGTTTGTTCTGTAAAAGAGCTGTGGAACATCTGGACCAATATCAATTTATTAACATTTAAATAACATATGAGCTACGGTCCGACCATTTACAACAGAATATCTGTTTGGTACACAGGAACAACTTCATCTTCATTGATGATTTTGACCTATTTAACTGGAAAGAGATTCTTCCCAACTGTATGACACACCAGTTAATCGTTTACTAATCACCAATAAAGCCATAAATTAAATATTACACATCATTCATAAATGGAGACTGATTAGATCAAAGGGTTGAAGAGTTTTCAACTTTATGTTTTAAATGAATCATTTGAGGCTAAATGTTAGAGCTAATGTTAAGCTAACTAGCTAGCTAGATTATACAACAAATATGTTTTTGCAAATTTATGATACGTTAGCTATCAGCTAGGTTAACATTCAGACTCATTTGTCTCTACACACACATTTCACAGTACAAAGTATAACCTGAATACTTATTTGAACACGATATGAACTAATTTCTAGAGCGTTAGCTTTAGCTAAACGCTCACTCAGCTAACGAGCAAAACTATAACGTTGACGCTAGTCTTTTGCATTTCACTATTAATTCTACAAGCTGCTACTTTTATTAATTTCTTTTGCTAATCTTTGTCACACTTCGTCCCCCCCAACAAAATTGTGTTAGCCGGTGCTACTTAGTATTTATTTTCCTGTTGGATTCAATGTATAAAAAATGGGCGAACAGACCTGACCTATTGAAGACACGCTGAAAAACAGGGGAAGATACGGTACGTAGAAAGGGGCCAGGGGGCCCAAACCACAAGGTGCTCAAAAGGTTGACTGGGCAAATTATTTTGTGGTAAGTTAATTAATTACACATTTATTTTGGAAATATGCACCACTAACACTTAATTAAACTGGAGGCTTAAAGAGGCTCCTGCAAATCCCTGCCTTGTAGAAGGATCCTGTTTCAAAATCTGTCTTTTAGCTTTAGTGTTTAAATTGATATAACCCTATGCGTAAACAATGTGTGGTTGTAAATATGTTTGAGTGTAAATTATTTTTAAAAATCTATACTTTTAACCTTTTGTTGTATACATGTGTTTGAAATCAAGTTGTTTGTTGATACTGTGTCCCTGCTCATTATCGTCCTCTTGTAGTCCAGTGTTGTTTCATGAGGTGAAGCCAAAGACAATTTTCCACTTGGACAATAAAGTTCCTAACTAATAAACTTGGATAGAGCGGTGCAAGGAGCACAATGGGTGTTTACAGCCAATCTTTGCCCCTGAGGATCATGTTAGTAGCCGACAGGTCGTTTTCAGAATTGGATGCATTATTTGTGTCGTGCAGTTATTCAGTGGGCCCTAATTTGAGAGGGGCCACAAAATCCAAGTAGCATGAATGAAGGAACTCCCAGCGACACACCTGCTCGTAATTCATGTTGATACTAAACTCTGAGGTCACAGACGGGTTGTATTCAAAGTATTAAAAGCACAGGTGATATTAATAACATGAATGATGGCTAGAGCCAGCATGAATAAAACCAGGACCCTGAAACTGAAGCACCATCTTCGTTTTACTACTTACCTTTATTACGTTTTTTCTCACATTTGTCTGAAAATGTCTTGCATGAAAAAACACTTTTTAGACTCTTAACCTTATTATACCTCTACTTCTCACAGAGAACCACTCATCCTCTTGAACTACAGACACAGTAAAGCATGCTTGGATTCCCTCAGGAGCCCTCATGCTTAAGGTTTAACCTGCACTCTTGTCGTGTTATTAGATGCTTAATGAAAGCAGCTACATGGCTGCTAATTGCTCATATCACAGTTTTGAATTTAGTGATGTAAAGATTTTTTTAATCATCATCAATTATCAGAATTACAAAATTATAACGATCATTTTGTTCATTATCAGTTAATGATGTGAAGAGAAACAGTTAATTGGTAAAAATAAAATAAAATTCTGGTTAATGCATCAACTTAATAAATACCTGAACAGAATCAAAGTACACAGTCATAAAAGTCCAATATGACCACTGAGTTGTCCTAACTTGCAACAGTGTTGACGCTGGTCTGTCTTATGAACAGATTGTTGTCCTGGCAGACACCCGGCACATTAAATCATTAAGTTTGCCGATGATACAGCCTCGGCCGGCCTGCTGAGGCCCAGTTCTGAATGACTTTGTAACCTGGTGTGAGGCCTCGCAGGCGGGAAGTGGCTGAAGTGTGGCTATCTTAGTCTTATCATAGATCACGAACTCTCCTGGGACCAATGTGCTGACTATATAGAAGATATAGAAGAAGAGCCTTGAGCACATGTACTGTCTTAGAAAACTGAACCTTTTTAACGTTGATCACAAAATCCTGACTCTGTTTATTCATTTACTATCCTGTGATATTGTGTGCTTGCACTTCCCACTGAGCAAAAGAAAAATTAACGATGACTCAATTAAACAGGCTGCCCGGTTTGCCCGTTAATGAAACTTTCAGATAAATGCTGACATGCCCTTTTAGTGTCTGCCTGGTCTGTGTCGACGTTGATGATTCCTGCTACAGATTATCTTAGGCTCCTGCTGTTTTTGTCAGTCTGATGTGTTTTTTTTTTATTTAAATGTGTCTATGTTCTGTGCTTGTGCTGTACCACAAATTGCCTCTCAGCGGACACTGAAGTTTTCTATAAACGGTAGAAATGATAGGACATAGTTACTTCTGTATAAATAGTCAAACAAAATCTCTGACAGTTGAGAGAATTTATAGTCTCGCCGTATGAATCTTCATATTACTCAACCCTAAACAAGCACGAACGAGGCCGGCTACACCACAAACCCCAAACCAAGAAAAGAAAACTACCATAGTTCAGCTATATTTTTATTTGAATTTTTTATTCGCTTGATCATTTTCTCCAACCCAAAGACAAGAATACACATCATAAATTGAAAATATCCCATTTAATAGTTTACAACTTCTCATCTTTAATCATCATTTCATACTTTCAGTCTGACATTCACACTCACCTTGAAGCCATGGAACTAGGATTCAGTTCAACATGTCAAACTTGACTGGAAAAAAGTGAACCTCATGCCTCCACCCTTCCCCAACAAATCAGTTACCATATTGTTTTACAGTCAGGACAGGCCTGGGGGGGTTTCGGGGTTACAAACATTTTGTTTTCAAAATACAATGGATGCATTGTTTCGATTGAACAGGGAACGTGAACATGGTGGCAATTCAGATGCTTTTCCAAGCCCTTTACACACTGAATTCACCCCGACAAATAAAAAAAACAAAAATCAAATATCCAATTTAATCCTAACGACGGATGTGCACTTTCATCAGCCTCTTAAAAACATTAACAGTATTGTGAGCACTATCTGAACAACTTCCTATTGTACATGTTAGTACTGACCCATGAAGGTGGTGGATTTGAATGAAGGATTGGTAATTTGAACTTTTCTTGCATTTCAAAAAAGAGTCTCAGGTCAAGAGTAGAAATGACATTATTTACACTGGTTTTCACATGCAGCTCAGAAGCTGAAAGTTGAAATTGCAGCCAAAAATCATGTCCTATCTACATAAAAGACATGTCACACACTATCACGCTCTCTCAAGCATGAACTGTTTTCTCTCTCTCTCTCTCTGTCTCACTCACACACACAAACACTCTCTCTCTCTCTCTCTCACACACACACACACACACACACACACACACACACAAACTGATATCACTTCAAACGCTGATCACACCACTGATGGGCATTTGTTTCCATTTCTTTTCTTCCTTTTTAAGTTACAGTGTCCAAAGCACTTATGTTGGTTCATTTGTACATTTAAAACTGCATGACTTACGGTTATCATTGAAAGAACTGATCAGATGTGATTAACAAGGGTACATACTGGTTGAATAAGACAATACAAACAACACCAACAAAAACATTCAGGAATAGATGTATGAAACTTCCTTTCCCATCCCGTCAGCCTTCCGTTTTGCACAGCTCCCCCTTGTGGCCATTAGCTTGTAGCACAGGCTTGTCCCAGGTTAGTTTTGGGGCTGGAATAGCAGCACTTAAGAAACACAATATCTTCCTACCAGAAAAGAAAAAAATGAATCTGTTGCCTTCCCTCCCTGATATACTGCCATGTAACATTTAATTTGAAATAGTGAGGGCTGAGATCAAGTTGTCATGATGTGTTACAGCCCCACCTTTCATATCCTGAAAGGTGTGCCATGCAGAGGCAAATAAAAATCAGCGATAAGGGGCGAAAGTTAAGAAAACAAGCCAAAAGAAAGCGTTGCACTCTTTCAGACCAAAGGAAAAGACATGCTGCTCCAACACGCTTATCCAGAACCACATAATAAGACTTTAATCAGCTCTTGTTCAGATAGAAATTAATTCTAATTTAAACCCACTGGCCATAATGTTGACAAAAAGAACTAGTAGTGGCTTTGCTTGTTTGAGAGAAATTATGCTTTGAGGAAGATGCTGCATGGCAGACAAAAAGTGAACCACGAGAGTGAGCAGGCCAAGACCAAAAGGCATCATTTCAAGTACCAATCTGTAGGTTCAAGAGAGTCAAATAGATGTGAATTGTCAACCACACACAAGGCCAGTAGGAAGAGTTACACGTCGGCAAGAACCCTGCTCCTCTTTGAAGGAGGGCGTGGACACATGAAGAGTTTGAGGGGCAGGGGAGCAGATTAAGCAAGGTGCCACTTCTGCTGCTGCGCAGCCCTGTGCTTAGGTTTCTCAGTAGTAAAGTACATTATTCAGGCAAGGATTCAAACCCTTACTTCAACATCCAGCAATTAGCCTACTGACTCACCAACTACCCTTGTAAAAGAAGTTAAGATGACACATCGATCATGAATGAATTATTCAGAATAGTAAATCAAATGCAGTTCAATTGCATCCTTTTAAGATTCTTTTTTTGTACATATATGCATACAATTATACTTCCTAGCTAATCTTTTAGTCTTCATGTGGGTTTTATTTAATTTGATCAGCTTTTGTTTGTTTTACAACTATATACAATGTACAGGCAGCAGATCATATATCTCTTACAATGAATGAGTGATGATACAGGGAAGTCTTTATAGACTGATGCCGACTAGATCTATTTAGACAATATACATTGTGAATAATTGGAATTTTTAGAAAATGGTATCTAAAAAAAGGATGAAAGATAGTACAAGAGACAAAATTGTAAAAGCCCTCAATATGTACAGAAAAAAAGCCAATATAGCATTTTGTCAACAACAAAAAACAAAAGTTAAACTGAAATAATTTTCTCCATATACACATATCATAGCTCAAAAATATTTCCAAAGCTAATAGTTTCTCTGATTTGGTCACAGAAGTTAGAAGATAGTGAAGCATAGTGAAAAGAAGTATACAGCCTGATTGAACATCTGAGGATCTCAACACAGCATCGCAGGGCCGCTAGGCTTGTTAAGTAATGAGAAGCACAAACTATCATTAGTTTCTCTCATGCAGATGCTCCCCTTGATTGCAATTCGTGACTAAACAAAGCTGTCAATCTACTGCAACTGAAAGTTAACAGAAAGAAAGAACATTGTGAGGTATTAAGGTTACTGTCCCCGACAGCGTGGTCAGAATTCTGATTCGGAGAAGATGAGAGCCAAGAAATCATACTAACAGTCGCCACAGAACAACCTGTCCCAGTACCTCAGAGAGTCATCCAAACTCACACTTCAACGTTTATTTAACGGGGATGGGGGAATTTTTATGATATTTCACTTTAGTGGAACATTTATACCTTTTTTAAAAACACTTGATGCCAGCTTGTAAAAAGTTTACATCTATTTAGCTGCCATAATCTTTGAGAATTGCCTTTGTTTTTCAGACTTATAACATCCAACAGGCATTTTTAATGTTTCTGTGTTTTTGTCATAATAAGACAATTGCTGTGGACATCCAGGCAAGCCAATGTTAGTGGGTGGCTGATTATTAACTCATTATGACATACAAGAGTGAAAAAGTCAAACTTAATTAAATGAAGTGATACACCGATTCAAATCCATCCGGACAATGTCCCTCAGATTGAAAACACAATCAGCACACAAGCAGACTTACAAACGAAGCTCATACAGAACTCAAGAGTTCAGGGGGCTTTTATCTAGCTAAGTCAGAAAGGCACATCACTTTGATATCAGGCATAAATAATTAAGTCAAATTACTGCAGAAATAAAACATACTTTCACAAAAATAGTGCCAATAAGATGAGCGTTCTCATCAAAGAAGACAGCCGTGAAAAAGAAGACTTGAGGGGAGAAAAAAAGCATTCAGTGCATGTAACTACATTCATAACAAGCTTCATTTACATGTATGTGCATGGTGACTAAGATCAACCAGGTTAAACAAATCTGAAATGTATCTAAATTGCAAGCTAGACTGATGCAGACACAGATGCAGAGGACGTTTAAATGCAGATCTCCAACACAAATGCAATCAGCTTACCATCAGATAAATTTCAGGCCTGGATTATATCCATCCTGATGAATGAACCTCTTCAAACTACGCAAAGCAATTAACCGTTGAATTTATTATACAGATCTAAAACTAAAGCTACAGATGAGATGACTTTAGGAGAGCTGTGAGGGAAAGTCGGAACACATTCTCTGTAACTAGCCACAGGTGATCAAAGTGGGCAGCTTGGATTTTTGTATGCTCTCATCATTGTGACAAAACAAACATAGACTACTTCCTATAGAAACATAGGATTAAGAGGTCTACGACCGGAAAAATCCCCTCCGAGCTCGAGTCAAGGTGTGATTGTGATCCTAACAATGCTCAAACATGCTTTAAGCAAATTAATGTAATTCAAAATGAATACAACTCTGACAAGTTATATCACTCATGGTGTGGAGAGTCAAACAGGGGTAATCCAGGATGTTTATGACCTCACTAAATAGACCTTTCAAAGCTTTTTCTGCTGCCATCATAGGACTGAAGGTTCATATTAAAAAATCTGATTGCAAAGCCAATCATAAATATCAATGGAGCAAAGTGTTTCAACTGTAATTTTAGCATAACTATAAATCAAAATAAAACTATGGTTACTGCAGTGCTTGTAGTGGCCGACACGTTATCCCTACAGTGACTTGAGAGGTTAAGTGTACCACAGTGAATGGTGTGCGTATGTGCTTTTGTGGGTGCTGGGGAGAGGGTGCATGTGGAAAATAGTACTACTACGCAAAGAGATCAGAAGAAGAAACCAATTAACAAAGAAAAGAGAAAGTTCATTGATTGATATGTTTTCCCAATTATTCTGGTGATGCCAATAGTCAGTAGGGTCTTCGTAACATCTGTATTTTTCTCCTGTGTTAGATGCTCTGCTGCTTCCCATGCAACTCGAGGGCAGCGGACTGCAGTGACGTCACAGGGGGATCCGTTGGAAGAAAGGAGGGAGGTGAAAGGAAAATCGTTTTCATAGTTCCCTTGGAGGGGGTGGGGGGGCTTTTAAGAGCAACAGACGCAGCTCATCACTGCCAGGACTGAGGGGGGAAGTTATTGACCTCAGCCAGGTCTTGCACAGGCGAGCCTTTTAGGGTGTACGTCAGCTTGATCCTCATTCGTAGCTGTTGCTGAAATTTTGTGAGGATGATCATGTTTATAAAAGAGAATTGTTGCAAATCATGTGAGACTGCATATACAATTAGTGAAGACAAACTCACCTTCTGTGGGTTGAGGACTCTGATGACCTGTGTGACAGTTCCCTGGTTGAGTGCTGGGACGACATTACTGCTAGGGGAGAGGAGCTGCAGCTGGAATGTCTGACAAACAGATAGGGGACACTCTGTTAGATGAAAATTTAATGATATCCATGGAGAAATGGGGTCATTACAGCAGTATGAAATAAGGGATGCTCACATTGATCGGGTGCTGACCACAAGTGATGGATTCTAAGTTCAATTACTCTATTGCACTCTTAAAAATTCATCAATAAGATAACATTATTGTAAAATAGGTAAGACGGCAAATAAATGTCTCTCAAACAGTGTTTTCACTGCCTGATCGATCATGGCTGCCAGATTTCGATCAATAGACATTCTATGGCTTATCTTTCTGTCTAGTCAAGAAAAGACTCAGAATGACGCAGTTGGAAATCTTGGGACTAATGCAATGAGGCTTTCTGGTGAATACTGAAGATCTGTAATAGTAAAATCATGCTGAAAATGATTTATGCTTTCCTGAGTCCAAAGAGATTGCAGCAAACAGTAAAATACTAAAGTAGTGGCTTTTACAGCACCTCTTACAACACAAAATCGATCTTGTATTGTATTTCATTTGTATAGCAAAGCTATAGGGAACTCACATTGTGTAACTACACAGAAAAACTCATCAGTATTAAACTATTATGCATTAGAACATATTACAATTTGGCCACTTGATCAGATTGTTGCTTACCTTTGGTACTGCAGCCTGAAAAACAAAGTCTGTCATATCCGCCTCGGTTGAGTTGGAAGCATGGATGGTGATGACTGCGATGTTTGGATTGGGGTTCGCTCTCTCAAATGTGAAGTCTATTTTTAGACCATTCTTGTTGTATGCTGTCATAGGAGGAATAGCTGTGTAGAGATTTCAGAAGAGCAGACCATCAAAAGATTTAGAGACATGACAAGTTATGTTTTATTAGATATGTCATGGTAGTCCAAGAGAAGTGGCTTAATATACAAGGACAACACCACAAACCACTGTACTATTTGGGAGAGGAGGGTCAAGGGGAGCAACAGACTCTCACCTGCAGCTGCAATGTCATTAAACAGGGGCTGTGAGGAGAGGCCATCCAGGAGGAAAGGAGGTTGAGAGGTGGGCACAGAGGGAGCAGGAGCAGGGGCTGGGCCGCCTGGATAAAGGGAATGGCAACACACCAGGGTTTGTGTTCACTTTTATACCAAAACTAGAGTACTTTACTGCTACACAGAGGAGGACACAGGCTGGACACATCACATTCACACAGGTGGCAACAACACAGCTTTAAACACACTCCCTTGCTTTGCTCTAAAAGGGGTTATGGATAGCTTTTAACAGAGCACCCTACCACTTAGTGAGAGGTCACCCAGCAGATCAAGCAGCTCTCCTCCAGCTGAGGCAGGCTTGGTGGGCATTGTGGTCTGGATTACTGGCACCACATCATTACCACCCAGCAGGTCTAACAAATCATTAGCCTGGAGGAAAACACAACATGCAGCAATGATGAAATACATGTTTAATAACAAAAATAACTGTTCAAAGATTATTTTCATTATAAATGAAGTTGTATTCAGCCATTTTAGAAAATCTATACTGTCCAAAACAACTCATTTACTCATTTAAATCAGCCCTCACCTGGTTGGCTGGCTGGGTGACAGGTGGTGGATGTTTCGGCTCCACAGAGGGCTCAGTTTCCCCATTTGTCTGTACAATCTCTGTGGGGCCGTTAGAAGCACTTTTCTCCATAATGGGCATTCGCTCCAGGAGAGCTGGCCTACAACCAGGGAACAAGCAAGGAATGAAGTGAGAGACAAAAGATGGGCCAAACTCATCCACTGGAGGATTTTTTTACTATATACTATATATGGTATAGTTGGTTGTGATGATGGGTAATGCAGTTTTACCTCATGTGGTCATATTTCTTGAAAAGCGCATTGTACTCCACAGCTCTCTGCTGAAGCTCCACATCGATGCTACTGCCATATATTGAAACCACCTTCTTGATTCGGCTAAAAACAGAATTAAAAATATTAAAAGTAAGCAAAGGGGAAAAGTAGCATCAGTTATGACTATTTAACTTTATAATAAAGTTTAAATGTATAGGGTAGGTGTAAAAGGCATTTACTTACTTAACACCGGTGAAGCGAGTAGACAGCTTCATGATGGCAGTAAGGGAATAACCCCGGGTTACAGGTGTGGACAGGTTGGACACCAGGAGGCCTTCCAGCACGTCCAGCACTTCATCCTCAGTCACCTAAATGAACAGAAAGGATGAAAGCCAAACATCTGATGACCTAGTGTTTCACTCAGGTTTGATGTTTGTGTGCTGTTTTTAATTGTCTGTTTGGGTGTATGTGTGGCTGGGGTTCTTCTAGATGTACCTGGATGGGCTCCTCCTCCTCACATTGTCCAGATACCAGCAGGTCTCCGTACTCTCCTATGCACCAGGACGCCACCTGCACTAGAGGTTGCTACAGAACACAGAAGCTAATTTGAAATACAAACCATGCATCACATAATCAAATCTACCACTGCCTGCTTCAAAGATGGAGATGTCCAAAATCGAATCATGACCCAAACCGGAACTGCTCTGACCTGTGAGATGTCATCCAGCAGTGCTTTGTAGAGTCTCTGTACTGTGTAGGCATGCATCTCCACACTGTTGGTGATGAGTTGGATGAGATTGGGAACAGAGTCATCTCGCACATAACTCCCTGCCTGTAAGGATGAGAAGAGATAACAATGCAATCTTAAATACTTATTTGGAGGTTTGCAGTAAAACTAAAGCAGCATTGGCTGAAGAGGTCTTTTGTCTGATTTGATGAGAACGAGTACTCAAGGTAAAACTTGATATACTCCTTATAATGAGTGCAGTGAATCATGTCCAATCAACAATGAAAGGCATCAGAAGCACTGTAGTGTTTCTGTAATATACATACTGTTGTCAGGACTCTCATAATGGTGTCTATGTGCCATCTTTTCGAAGGAGCGTACCTGTAACACAAACAAAACACCCATTAGTCCCAGGAAAGGGCTGCAAAAGGTATCTAAATTCTAGAGAGCCAGGAGACAAATGCTGTCAGAAAATAAATGGTATCAACATAGTCAGTCAGACGATGGATCACTCTTTTTATCATCATACAGCATATGTCAGCATTAGCCATCTTATGTCCACTTGAGTATGTTCTAATCTGTATTCTGCTAACACAACAAGTGGTTTTATTCCCTCTTTATAACCGACATTAAGTCTACATGCATCTAATTCATGCAGATGCAGTCAGAGCTGAAAATCTCTTTTAAAAACCAAACAGAAAGTGAATCTTATGTGTAGTGACGTCGGCGTGCGAGTGCCATACTTCTCTGCAGCTAGAAAGACTCCTGATGCACAGTCTGCTTTGAATTCCGGGTCACAGGAGTCCAAGAAGTAGAGCAGCTCCTTCATCATGCCTCTAATGTTGTTGCCGTTCACCAGGGCAAAGCTCAGTTCCATTGCACGTCTACACGACAACGGAAAGTAGATGAGATTAGAAACAACGAGGATAAATACCAACAGATGTAAACGTGTCGTAAAAGTAATGCAATGTGAATCACCTCTTGATTGACACATCCAGGTCTTTTAAACAATCCACAATGGTGCTCCGATGCCTCTGCACTGCATTGTGGTCCGTCTGTACCGTCTTTAGTAGAGATGTCAATGCCACATATCTGGAATGATGAGTTAATTTCAAAGACGTCAGCAGGAATTAATAATGTTTTGGATGACTCAATGCACGAAAGGCCAAGTAATGCAAGATAATTAAGTACCTTATATTTTTGTCATTGTTTAGAAGGAAGCGACCTAGTATGTTAATGGCCAAGACCTGAAAGATGAAAAGCATTTAGGCAAGAACAGAAAAACTTATTATTCAAAGTTTTCCATTTTTATTAAACGAACTCACCCTCAGTCCACTTTCAGACTTGATGTCCATTATTGTCAGCACTGTCTCGTACAGAATCGCATTGCCTACATTTTTACTCGTCTCTGTGTTTGTTGCAACCTGAAAGTAGAAAAATCACACATTTGTTTAAATAACATTCACTCTCAGAAGCTTTTGGCCAAAAGCAACACTTAAGTTTAATTCTAACCTGTGCAAGAATGTCATTCATTGCTTCACTGGAGTCATCATCACTCCTGCCTAAAATTCGCAGTAGTCTCAATATCCGCACCTAAGGAAAGAAACAAACAGTGCAGTCTTGTCAGTTCACCTGACAAATGTGATGTACTCTATCGACCCCAGAGGGAAGATTCTGGTTCCTCTCGCCTCAGTTCTTGCTTGCTTTTGCCATTTTGGTTCTTTCTCTACTGGTGCAATTTAGCCTGCTTTAGCTAGGTGTGAAAATATATCTGCTCAAGGATTAGGACATTTTAATGATACAAATATGTAAATACTGATATTTACCTGCAGGAAAGGGTCGCTTATGCCTGACACATCATGCTCAGGAGAGTACCCAGACATGATTAGGTTCTTCAGGATTCTCACCAACTGTGGAACCAGCTACAAAAAGACCGACAACAGAACAGAAAAGGAGAGGTATCACAATATTTTGTGTAGATCGCTCAAATTTTTCAATTTATATTTCACTGTTCCTCATTAGCTTTTAAAAGCCAATCATTTTTCATTGACGGTGGCAGCCAGCCATAACTCATATCAAGAGCAAAGGGGTTGGGATTTTTGTTATTTGAAGTAGCATAATATGGTTGGAACATAGGTGATTGACCAGTCAAATTCTTTGAGGTTGTGAAATCAAACTCTTGATCAAACAAAAACATTAGGTTAGAACATTTAGCTATGAGGGGAAAACAAAGTATGCATACACACTTTTGTCAATCCTGAATGGCTAAATAAGCAGATGTATATTTAAATCTAGAGTTTATTTAAATGCCAACATAATAGTGAATTATATTAAGGTCGCAAACTTCTAAGTAATTTTGATCCCTAAAACAGGTTTTTTCAAAGTATACCCTAAAAGGAACATTCCAACATTTTGGGAAACACTTTGTTTTCTTATCCAGTCTTAAAAAATAAGATTGGATGTCGATTGCATCCATTTGCAACCAGAACAGAGGACAAAGGTTGCAGGGAAACTGCTGTACCAGCCCAGTTTTAATTCTTAGATGTAATGGTGACTAGCTCACTAACAAGATACAGCATGTGAATAAAACAGGTTGTTCTGAGTTTTTACAACGCCTACTTTTATCACTTTTACTTTTGTTGCAGCCTGCTTCCAGTCTTTTCATTATGTCAGACTGAATGTGCAAGACAAGATTACTTGAAATCGATGAAATTAATATAAATCTTCTCGAGAGTGCTGTGGATATGATATGACAGAAGAGCATCCCAAAATACCAGAGCAGGATTTTATGAGGAAAGAGGAAATTTAACCTGTCTTAACATAGAATCCTAGAAGTATGTTTGCCAAACTATTTACTTTGGCTCAATACAGAAAACAACATCTCTCCACAATTAAACAGATCTAAGAGAGTAACTGTGTACTAAGCTACCCTCTAAAGGTGACATAGATACAGTGGAAAGCATCTGTTCCTGGTGACAACACCTGTGGCGATCATGTGAAATCACACCCATCCAACTGCTTCTAAATAGACTGTGATCAAATGAGTTGCATATAATGACAGTCAAAACAATAGTGAGAAATGTTTCTGACAAATGGACCAAAAATTCTCTTAGTAAATATTCAAAACACTGACAGAGTAATGATCACTGTACAAGTTAAAGAAATTAAAATTATAAATTAAAGCACAACATGACATTACTCAACACAAATTTGGTTACATCTGAGGTGACTGTGAGGAGTGATTACTATTTACAGCATGCACCAGCTATGAGATCAGAATGCACTCTTACCTTCTCATTCTAACACAATGCAGGAATTGTAACAAAGACAAATGACAGAAAAAATATGAGGTAGATGTTAGGGAGGGGAAACTGGAAATCATTCACTTTCAGAGAGCTTAAAATAATGTTTAGATCATGAGCATGAGGGGTGGTGCTTCAGGCACACTTTTGTTACACCTAGAGGAGGAGAGGTACAGCAGCAGTTGAACAAGATACAAGAGGAAAAGACAGCGGTAGGAGATAAAAGATTGAGACATACTTTGAATGTAGAACAAAACCTGTAGGGCAATCCAAACCTCAAAAGTTTAACATGTTTGTCTAGCTTAGCTATACCGAAAGAAAACGTGTACGCAAAAAGGAGAATGAAATGTGACGTGAGCTTAAGACAAATGCATAAGCAATTACTTAAAAATCCTCTGGGTAAGAGAATCTGTGTTTACCTTTCTGAAGTGGGCCAGCATGTCAGGACTTCTTTCACACATCTCAGTGAGGAGGACAACTGATGTATGAAGAACACCTGGGGCAAAAGACAAAGTAAAGGTTATTTGTTTTTGTATGAATGTCTTGAGAAGTTTAGCTAGTTTTCTTCTCTACATCACCCATTTCTTACTGGGCATTCAGACCTAAAACGGCAAGACCATGGTTGTTTTAGGTACTGAAGATGCAATAAAAATGTTTCTGGGGGGCCCGGCAAGTAAGAGATCCATGAGTTTTAAGGCTTATCATAGCCGAAACACTGTGTGACAGCTTTTGTATTCTCTGTATCAACCTGAGGTACAACCCCGATTACGAAAAAGTTGGAAGAAGACGCTGTGTAAAATATGAATAAAAACAGAATACAATCATTTGCACACAAACTGTGTTAACCAACAACAGTTTTATGAAGTGTTCTGAGCCCACGCAATCATGTGTTTCACAAAGTGGTGAACCTTGACCCATCCTTGCCGGTGAACGACTTAGCCTTTTCGAGGATACTCATTTCGTAGCCAATCAAAATACTCTCACCTATTACCAATGAACAGGTGTTTTTGGAGTATTCCACAACTTTCCCAGTCTTGTGTCGTTCTTTTCCAACTTGTTTGAACTCAGGACAATCAAATATTCACAATATTCAATGAAGCTCATCATTTAAAACAATATCTTGTCTTTGTACTGTTTTCATTTGAGTATATTTCAAAAAGGATTAGTTAATTATCACATTCTGTTTGATCTATGTTTTACACAGCGGCCCAACTCATTCAGAATCAGCTTCGTAAATGTAACATTATTGCTTAACATCAACAGGTCATCTAGCAAAAATGTCTGCTTGAATAAATGTGATTAGTCAATGCAGTATCCTATTAGATGTTCTGTTGTGGAAAAATTGCAATACAGTATTTTTTTCAGCCTGGACACAGATTTAATTACAAAAATATCTCTACGTACATTACAAGACATGTTTTAATATACAGGCTTTGAAGTTTGTACTTTGTAGTTCTTTGCCACAGTATCCAGGTGAACCAATCACACAGAAGCCAAAGTCAGATGTCAAAAAATATGATGTATCAGCATACATATGAGTAACTGCAGAGGACATCAGGTGACAGCATCATAAATCTGCAAGATTATTGCACAGGCTAATCATTTCCTCGTGTCCTGATCTGAATATTACAAGGCTGAAAACTCATCATCTGAGTGACAGCAGAGCAGACAGCAGCCTGAAGCAAAACAAAACATCTCTATACATTATATTTTAACTTTTTGACTGAACATTTCTACATGTGAGGCAACTTTTTCACATCACTGAGAGGGTTGGGTGTTTGTTTTAAAGTGCAATCATATTTGCTTTCACTTACAAACACATTTGTAGAGAGTTTGCATACTTGTGTATCTTAACGCCATGTTGCACCAGCTTTCATTTATACATTATTCAGTGGTGTGCACTGCAGGACTGAATGAACCATACAATTGTAGAATACATCCATTTTGAAATTGCTTTATCTGAAGCAACCACTATTGCATTATCACACAATGTCAATGAAGATCAAGTTATTTCAGCACTGTGACAAAAAATCTTTTCCTGTGACATGTCTCTCCTGTGTAGGGGGGGCTCAAACCCCAGAGTTTATGACAGACTCATTAATTCCACTCTCCTCTGCAAAGGACACCACGGAAAAGGACATTAGCTGCCCAGCTGTTCTGACCAAATGACTGTGAGTGAAACGAAAATAGGACAAAGTCTGCATACGTCCCCCACAAGCCACCAAATGTAGCCTGACAAAATGTTTACACATACCGTGGTTCTTCTCGCTCAGCAGGTTTTTTGTGGCTGGAAGGAACATTTCCATGAGTTCCGGAACCTTCCTGATGACATGAACTGCACACAATGCCGCCTGTCGACACAAAAGACACTGAATGAAGAAACAGTCCAACCTTTTACATGACATTTCACTTCAAAGCGTTTTGTGTAACTGTTGGCACATACAGTATGCTGACATTTTCAATCATTGATCTTCAGGTATTCATCTAAAAATGACAGCAATGAGGCTTACTTTTTTCCTTAAGTAGGAGTTGGATGTTTTGAGCAGCTTCTCTACCTCCCCCGCCAGGTCACGACACATTTCTGAGGAACCCATGCAGCCCAAAGTGCACAAGGCCAGGCCCTGGACGTATTGTGTGCTGTGATTCAAGTCACTGGAATAAGAAAATACAGTTGAATGAGCCATGGAAACACAGAGGTAACCATGCAACAAACATTTTGAATAACAGTTCCAGGAGCAGGTAAGTTAGATTTTGGGGAACCAAACTGCCATCACCTCGAACTTTGAAGCATAGGTCATAAATTTTATCTTTCATCAAGAACAAATTACTGCAACTGTGCACTGAAAGAAAAAAAACAACATTGAAGAAAGAAAAATATTAAATATATTTAAAGGGGTTCCTCCACTTACTTCTTAATGCAATTTGTCATTAGTAGGTGGACGTCTTGCCTCTCATCCAACAGCAGCATAGCTCCCAAATAACCTATTCGTTTGTCAGTGAACTTCTGGGACGCAATCAGCTTCAGGCACTCCAGCTGTAAAACAAGTCAAAATGTCACAAACGTGTGTTTTTTTTCATAATGTCAGTGATTATCAGAAATCAAAAGGCCCCTTATATTAATTTTATCCATCCCTAAACATACCTGCCCAAAGTGTGCTGGGTAGCCCAACATGTGCATATAAAGTAGCTTTGCCACATTTCTGCAACGGTATGTATTGTCTTCCTCTCTAAAGGACGAGCGGATAGCAGCACACTCTTTCTGGATCATCTCGCGCTCCTCTGCCTGGGTCCGTGCTGTCCGGATAGTCCGGATCAGCTCCCGCAGTCTGATCGGAGCTGGCATTCTCTGGAAAACACGAAGGAAAGAAACACGTTTGCAACCATTGCCTCAGGGTTGGCACCGGACTACACCACATCGAAACAGAAAAGCTACACTTCTCATGAAGAAATATGAGGATAAATAAAACTTTCAGCAGTGAAGCTTTTAATATCACTCACACATCTAAAATATGTTAGCCTTGGTTCAAGAATACGGTGGTTGGCAGGGCAAGGATTCTGAGTGCTGACTAACTATACTTACAAAGTAAGTGCAGTAGATGTGAACACATTCTCTTTGTCATATTGTGTTTTTTGGGTGACAAAGCAAGAAGTATATGAAGAAATATGAAGAATATTTTGCTTAACGAGGCAAATAGATGACTATTTCATTTAGAGCTGCATTTCTAACTAATATTTAGACTGCAGAGGGGAAGGAGAATAGCAGGTGAAATTCCATTCCCTCGTGGAGAAGCTTCTGAGAGTACACAAGCTTTAAGCCACAGGAAGAGGTTTAAATATTTATAAGTACAGGCTTAGTTGTGAGAATAAATTCTCTTGTGTTTATAATGTACCAACAATACCCCAAAAAATTGCCATTTACAAAAGCAGAGATAAAAGCAATGAACAGTCAGTATGCTTACTTATTCAAAACAGGCACGGTGACAGCATGAACTGAAGCTGTACTGTCATGATTCTGTTATATTCTAAAGTGATATCTAAGAAACTAATTTCTTACATAATTTAGGATGTACACACACGTAAGTGAAGCAGGGCAAGGTGGCCTTAATCTTTTATTTTTATAAAAGTAAGGGGCAGGATAGCCTAATGCATGGAGAAACGATGAAACAGAGCCGTATTTTTAAATGGCCAATGATAAAATGGAAGAAGCCTCACAGGATATATATAATATTTGTAGTGCTGTGCTGCGGCTCGTTTCTCACAATATCTTCATTTAACAGGTCTGTTCAGTGAAGATGCCATAAAATTATCTTGCTGAATCCACTCCAAATGAAAGCAGCAAATTTCACTTTTTTTTTTTTTTTTCATATGAGCAGATTTTAAAAGAGGTTCTCTTATTAAATATCAGCCGAAAAATCTAAATCCAAGTTTGGAATTTCTAAAATGTAAATGTTGAAATGTAGGATCTCAGGTGTTTGGCTCAGATTTCTACAAGATTTAACATCTCAATTTCAATTCTAATCTAAAATGGAAAAGTTATTAAAGGCGACCTCCTCAACTTAGAGAGAGGTACATTTTGTCTCCCATCTCATTAAGTCTTTTATCTGGCAGCATGCAGTACATAATTAAGCTGCTACAGCAACAGAAACGATGGTAATTACTTGCTGAGCAAATCCATTTTGGAAGACAGGAACATAAAAGACATTTGGACAGCGCAGAGACCTTAAAAAAAAATCGTATGATGTGATGAACTAGTGAATGGTACTGCTCTGATAAACATTGATCCTAATGCACAATGTAATTCGGCTGAAATGATGAGTACTTTATAATAACACATCTACAAAGTCTTGACCTGACTAGCTTCTAAGGATGGTTTGAAGTCAGTATACCTTTGATTTTAATATTCAAGTCAGGTAAAGGATTTCAGTGTCCACAAAACATCACACAATAAATGGATTATGCATTTTTTCCTCCTATGGGAGAAAAAGTGTTGTGAATTCTGACACAGGCTGCCTTAATAATGTACAACTACAAAATAATTATGAAAATCTTTACTTTGCAGTTGAGGGGGTAATTCCTCCTGTTGAAATGCTGTCATGCTGAGCATCAGAGAAATACGATTTTGATATGATTTTTCATGACACCAACAGGTGACACTATACTAGATATATATGCAGTGTAACATGAAGTCATCTTTGTGTTGTAACTCTGTTAAACCGTTACCGTTTTAAACCACAGAATCATGTCGTAAGCATTTGTCTTATCCAGTAATGTAGTAGCCACCGTTCCCCCTCGAGTCTGGCCATAAGACTTATGGAAATCTTCATAGGTCCTGAGCTGGCTAATTGCCAGAGCGCCTTGCATGGAAAATCAACTACAGCTCCCGTTCTCATGTGACACTGACTCCGACAATTGCCTGAGCATTTATAGATTAAGGTGACAGTGAAAATGAGCTTTAAATTAACCCTACATCAAATTTAAAATTTGTTTTAGAGATAATATGGTTGCCCCTTTCTCTTATTTAAAAACCTGTATAATGTGGAGGTTGCACTATTTTTATCTGAATGGCCCAAAAAATCTTCCGATCTAACTATCGCTGATGAGATCAAATTAAATTCTTTGAATCTATGCCAGACTACTGAGGGAAATAAGGATCCAGACACAGAGGGAATGAGGGCATCCTTTGTTGCATAAGGTGGTGGTTTGTAGAGAATCTAGGAATTCACTGTGATCAAAGAGGGGTGGGGAGGGTGGTCAGGCAAGGCCACACTTTAATAAAGCCAGAGATCTACTGTCTGCCTTAACACCATTTAAATTACCTGAGCTGAATGGACCTAGTGTTGGGCTCCATAAATCATGAGTCGCTGCCTCTTGCTGTGCTTATAATCAAATGTGTACACATTAAAGAAGGTAAATCCAGCCTCTGCTGAGAGCAGATTAAATTACAGTGCTTCACTCTTGCAATTGCAATACTTAACAGTACTTTTTATTGCCGTTACCGTTTCTGAGGAGTGAAACAGTGTCTTTAGTTAAAAAACAAAACTTAAAGGATGTGTTGAACACATGGTAGTTGGATTACAAAGACCACAGGATGGTGGAGCCTTAAGCTTAGTCAGTAGTTGGGCAGTAACAGCCTCTGGTTCACTCACCAAGGTCAGCTTTACTCAACCTCACTACAAAGACAAACAGGGAAGTGTTCTGCTGTAGAGCCATACTACATGTTAAAGTGGCGATCACACAGACAAGTGACGACAGCCCATACAGACGGACAAAACGGCTCAGTGTACTTTGACATACAATATCTTGCCCAAGTCCACAATGTCAAAAGGCATGAGTCCACGCCCTGCACCAAAAGTTGAAGGGGGAAAAAAAAACACAAATTGTGTTACTACTGTAGAGGAAAGAGCAGAGCTCATCACAGGTGCACCATACCATGACCAAACAACTGTTTTGCATGCATCTCATTTTAAGCAAGAGCTCAGAGTGATTATCCCTAAGACCTCTGAATGTCTTTATACCATTAACAACCTGACTAACACTATGGGTCATTTATTCAGACTGTGCTATATCATTAACACATCTTTCCTATATGGGCGTACTTTGCATGTACTTTGAAGTGTTCAAAACAAGCTTTTTCTCTCATGAGATTTGGAGAGCCAGCCTGGATTAGCATCAGGAGCCTGACAACCAGCAACAAGCAAAAAAGCGTGCCACACCTCCCCTTTTACCACAGGGAACATTCAACCTGTCAAGTCCGAGACATTATACCAGAAGCATTACGAGCTAAAACACAGTGGTTTTACATTAGAATACTGAACACCACGAGGACTGCATATATAGAAACTGAAAGCACAGATGTAACATTCACCACTGCCTTCTGTTGGGAGAGAGTTGCACCATTAAACTAGACAAAAAGATCATTAGACAGCTGCAAGATGAAGAAAATACAGAGACACCACTGGGGAGAAGCCTTTTCCCTACTCAATTTGCCAGGCACCTGCACTTTGTCTCTTATTTTCTCTCTGTGCTCAGATATGCACTCAGATGTTATAAATGAAATACTACAAAGGCAGATCACTCTATTCCTTCTAATATCATCAACCTGAAGTGATCACTTGCCCCTAGCAATAAATGATTGATAATTCTACAGGAGTACACAATAAGGGAAAGGAGACTGAAAGTGTAAAAATCAAATCAAGTCAGCATTGTACATGCTCAACCTGTCGAAGTCACTGTTAAATATATGTATAGTTATTTCACTTTTATGTGGAGGGCGTGGTGTTCAGAAGAGAGAGCCAAGAGTCATCACTGAGCTAAATTCTAACTATGTGACAATAATGTTAACTAATGAACCTAGATGGTCCGCAGTCGCTCAACAGATCTCAAACCATCAAAAATTGTAGCATCGTGGAGTTCTAATGAGGAACCAGCTGTGTCCTGTGTGGGTTCATGTCTTTAGCCTGCAGACAACTTCAACCTTTCACCACTCCAAAGGTGTAGGTTCTGTTAACCTTTACAAATAGCTTCTTTTTTTTTTTGTTGCTATGTAAGATTAGGTTGCAAACTAGCCAGCAGGCAAAACTTGCGCAGGAACCAACACTAGCACTCAAAAACTACTAGTAATTCTACCTCCCCCAATGCTCTCTCCATTACCAACTATGTGGAGCTACGGTTACAGTGAGGGAGTGAACTATACATTTAAAAATATCTGTGAGATTAACAATTTTGCTACAGTGCAAGTCAAATGTGTACCCAAGGTAGTGGCAATGCTCACTATATACTATGTGAGTCAGATTTGGAGACACAGTGACAATGCCTGGTACGAATCTGTTTCTATATAGTGTGATTAACATCTGCTAACCCTGCTGTAAAACAAATCTCTACTTAATGCATCTGCTCAAATGAGTATTATGCCACAAAGGTAGTCACCACATCACTGTCAGCAGCAGGAAAGGTTAAGTGGTTTTTAATTAAGGCCACAGCTGTCTTGTTTTAAGCATAACATAAAGCAGTGGTGATGTTATCGCACTGTATTACTTATCAAAGGATAACTTTGAGTTCTCTTCACCACAGGCACTGTAACTATTAGACAAGTGTATCCTATAAAAGAGTGGTATTACACAGGAGCTGGCTGATATTGTGGAATGGCACCTGCTGAAACTTCTACAACTTAAAAAAAAAAAAGAAAGAAAGAGATGTGGCAAAGATGCACAGGAATCACTGTGCATACTGCACGTCATACTCATTTATTCACTTCCTACTTACAGCTGACTTCCTTAACGTTAACCCCCCAAATGTTTTTTGAAAACGTGCCATATGTTATTTACACATTATTTTAAAATGTTACTTTCTTAAATAAGATGTTGTCAACACTAAGTAACTAACTTAGGAAACTAGAGTAAAAAAGAGTCGACGTCCTTAACACAGTAAGCTAACTATCGTTAGCTTCCTAGACATCCCAATGCAACGATTAAGTATATCTGAGATATTGACTGTCAAAGTTTGGAAACGTCTGATATCAATACTTACGTTTGAGCCAAACGTCAAATGCGTAATGTTACTTAGCTAGAGCAAATTACACATCGCAAAAGTCAGCTAACAACAAGCTAGCACTTGTACAGTCTGATATTTTCAGAGAGAGGGCAACATATTAGGCTGACATCACAGCAGTAGCTTCACCTTGGCTGACATTATTTCGTCAAATGATGGTTTACATCAACAGAAATTGACAATATTGCCAAACTGAGACGAGAGGCCATTACATGCTCGGCATGACACCTGAATCTCGTCGCCGATTGATCAGGACATGATGCAGTTTAGGCCTTCTCGGAGCATTTGGATTATCAAGCTAGCAAGATATCTGTGGCGTTAGCTAGCTACCTGACCACTCGTTAGTTTCTCTATTACCTACTCCAAATACTATCCTAGTTAAATAAATCAAGTGTGAATTACGTTTGCTAGCTAGAAAGACATGCAACATAAATTTGGAGTTAACGTACGTGTTGTCACGATGATTATGACTTACTGGACAACCACACAACATAAATGGCTATTGGGCTTTACATCCCTAGCCCAGCAGGTAGTTAGCAAGGCTACAGCTATGAGGCAATGCTAGCCATGCTAGCTAACTTAGCTGCTGACAGGCACAACCCCGGTGTACTGAGGGCTGCGACTTCCTATGCAGCGCCACAGTGAGAGTTGTCAACGTAGATACAGACAAACCACTGATTATTACTCACACGTAAAGCCATTTTCATACATTTCTGCCGACATATTATCCTTAGAATATACTTACTAGCCGTAATGATGCCAGAAAATGACTGGAATCGTCTCTATTAGCAATGGAGGGAGGAACACACTAGACATGCAAAATGGTGGCTACTCCAGCCTCAGCACATCTACCGCAGGCGGAGGGTTACACTGACATATCCCAGAGGCTCATGAAAGAAGCGCGGACTGAAGTTTATCATCAGCGTACAGTAACGTTAGCTTGTACTAGAGGACTTCTTCACAGTCTGCCCCTCTGACCGAGACCCCCATCTGATATGCCAGTGTTCTCTGGACACCATGGGTAATGGCTGCATTATGTCTGCATGATGATGAGAGATGTAGCTAGGTGACTGTGCTGTTAATCCCCGCTATCGTTGGCTAGGTGATGTCTAGCTCGTTCTCCTCTGTCGTTCTCGCGTTGACTATAAAGGGCTAACGTTAGGCTGGTTATCCTTTAGCTGGCTAGCTAACGTTAACGTTATCCCGTTGATGGCGTTGGCTGATTGACTGTAAATAATTTTCTGTAACGTGGCTTTCAGCGCGAACATTAATGTATGCCGTCCGTCACTTGTTATACAAACGCCGCAAATGTCACGAAGAGATTATTTTGTTGAGATGGCATAATTTCGCTGTACCGTGCGGAAGGATATATTTTTACCCTGTGAATGTCGTGCTGCGGTCCGTTTACTCGTGGCAGTCAGTGATGACGACTACATGTAATGTTATGACAGCATTTAAATGGTGTGGAGCGCCACCTAGTGCTGATACTGTACTATCCAAGGAATGTAGGCTGGGCTTGATTTATGGTTTTATTAAACATTAAGATCCAAGAGTGCATCAGATTTGACTGTGGCCGTCAACCATTAACCAGTGCTTTTTTGTACAACAGTGTTGTTGTTAATCTATCATTGATTACAGCTACCTGGGTGTTATTGTGCTTCTCATTTTGGGTTTGATCACAGGGAACTTGCAAGCAGCCCTACTTGACGAGCCTATATTTCAGCCTTATTACTTAATTATCTTCATCAAAAGCTTTTCTAACAATACTTTGACTTCATGACTGCAATGTGATGTGAGAACCTGGGTTGAGCTTGAGGCTGTTTTTCATGCGTTTGTAGCCTCACTAACACTGTCGAAGTAAACAAAGAATCTGGGGGATGGGGAATCAGTGGTGAAAATAGCTTTTTCACGTACTTTCACTTGTTTTCATGTCATGTGGACTACCTGAAATGATCTTGAACTCAACCAAGTGATGATTTCTAGCCCTTTCATGACCCTTAAAGGATCTATTTGTAAGAAAAGTTTGAATAATGATGGTTTGCGATTGGAGGACGGGTCGGCCACCATCCCAAAGTGTCAGTTTTTGACGAGTTGTATTTCTGTGATTTGCTACATTAACAATGTCTCAATGTAAAACATTGTATAAAGTCATTCATACACAGTGATTCATTATTATCATTGATATTGATATCATTATTCCTAATTAGGCTCAAGGGGGACAGGAAGCCATCCCGGCATTAGGTGGGAGATAGACATATTAATGAGGTTGCTAGTTCACACCAGTATATCTAGTAATCATGAGTGCCCAATTAACTCTTTGGACCACGTCAGAAAAACAAAGAAAGTTATGTTTAATTTGCAAAACAAACATTTTTATCATAATATTGTTGGCAGATATGCAAGTTTTCATATATGATGGTGTATATTTAATGTGGTATTTCCTATTAGAAAATGCTATATTTTGTCTAATCTCTTGACTTTTTTTGAATTGCATGCAGCAATGTTTATTGTCAGTACTGTGAAGAATCCCGATAACTTTGCCGTTTGGAACCCAGACTTACTTTTAAATTATTGGTACACCAAAATTGCAAAACATATTTTTCTCAGTTATCCCGAGTGATATATTGTCATGCTGATGGTTTTGATTTAATTTGACTTGTGGCAACTTTCGAGACCAAAACAGTATTTAATGGAGGTGAGAGAGGAGTTTATGCTTTATGCTTTATCTATTTATTCGTGACATGGGTGAACTGAACCTTGAAATCAGCCTTGTTTAAGTGAAACTTGTGCCAGATAATTCCCACTGAGAATCAGATGCATTTACTCTAGAGCCCCCATTATCCGCCTATATTATCCTATCACAGATATCAGTATCTGTGTTTTGGCCAGAAGGTAACAAAACATTTCAGGACAGAAATGCCAAAGTTTGGGGTCATTTAAAAATTGTGTTGCCATTGCCAGCTCTGTCCACCAGAGACCACTGATAAGTTTAGTTTTAAGAATAAAATATCCTGTATTCTTAGCTTCATCACAGTTTATGCATAATGATAACAATAAGAGATCATTATCAAAATGTTGTGTTCTGCGTTGTTACAACAAGTATTGGCCATTATAATATTATCAGATATAGTGTTCCTCTTATTGATACTAGACAATTTGATAAAAGTCTCCTACTGAGGAAGTTACTCTTCTTCTTATTACAGGAGAAAAATGTGTACTTTGAAGCTAAGTTGTATTTTAAAAATAGGTGATGATTTGACAAAACAATTCCAATATAAAATCCACTCCAGGCTTTTTTCAGGCGCTTTCAGGCGTCAGTCTCTTTACTCTCTTTGATTCTGTTCATCAGCAATGAAGCGTTTTTAGTTGTCTTGCACACAAATCTGTCGGCACGCAAGCTCACTCACTGTTATGATCTCAGCTTTTAGCATTAAAACGGCGTCTTAAAGTTAAGTATTAAGGGTTATTCTTGACCTTGAAAGTAGTAGTTTGACGAAACAGTCAGTTTACTAACTGGTATTCAACCTACTTTATTCTTAAAGGTTTACTGTGATGTTTTGGGGAGAACATATTAATCAGAAGCGGAGGATCATCACTGACTTAATTATTTTTTATGCCTACATAAACAAACTCTCAAACCGAATAAAGTGAATACATAAACTGACCTGAAAGAGAACATCATTTTTTTCCCCCTTTTTTTCTACCTTGTTATATGTGGCGGACCCTGCCACCTTTCTAGCTTCAAACAGTGTTCTGGGGACCTTATTTTCCTCTTGGAACAGCTTGTTTACTCAGTTTTGAAAAAGATAAATAATTCTGAGGTTGTATTATTACCTCATTAATATTGTAAATATCAGAATTCTGATTCGAATTTCTTCTCCAAAACAACATAATGCCCCATTAATGTATTTTTACTAAAATGTTCAACATAAACTGCTTTAATTGGCATTTTGATTATTTTAAACACAAAATAAGAATATGTTGTTCCTCTCATAGTAAAGCAACACTCCACCTCTTGTAGATATAGTGACTCCATTTAACAATATTAAGCGATTTTGAGAGGTTTCTCTACACTGACTGTTTATTTTATTTTTTTTTCTCCCACACGACCTGAACGCAGCATAGTGTCTTTAGCATGAACTCCCCAGCGTCCCCGCATATCCCACAATCCCGTTCGGTGCAGCTTCATTGCTTTTACGTTAGAGATCAGCTGAGCTCGTGCGGCGCTGCAGTGAGAGCACGGGTGCCAGCGGCTCGAGATCGGAGCAGCTCGGGGCCGCTCGGTGTCTCTCTGGTCGGGCTTGGACATCATTTTAAACCCCCCTGATCGACCGGAGACGGGGATATTTTTTTTTGTACCGACTGCAAGAATGTGACTCTTTTATATTTCCCTTCTTTTATTTTTTTATTTTTACCCCCGTACTCCGCTGATCGAGGAGACGATTTGATTTTTTTTTTCTTCTATTATTATTATTTCGCTCATCATCTTGTCCTCTCAGTGCGGAATACACCTGGATCGGGGTTAGGAGGAGATTCCAGTTTTTTTTTTTTTTCGGGGCAATAATATGTCCAGGCGAAAACAGACCAACCCCTTCAAAGTTGACTGTAGGTATTCCAGGTATTGTCTTAATACTATTTCACGAGTTACGTATCCGTGTCACGTTCAGTATCAGTGCATATACAACGAGGATGTGTTGAATCGTTATTATTGTTGTTGTTGCTGTTGCGAGCTGCATTAACAGTGTTTCCGATGCTTCCCATGATGTCCGCTGTAATACATTCATGGGGATGTATTCAGTCAAAGACAGCGCTTCTCGTGACACACCATCACATTGTATATTATGTGAGCAGCTGACATTTAAATATAACAGATCACTTTCGGTTTGGGTGTTTCTTGTCAGGGTATTGATGGATATCTCACTGTGATTGTGGTTTGTAGTTTGTGTGAGAGAACAGCACAAGACTCTATTGGCTGATGTGTGTGTGTGTGTGTATATATTTCTTTTATTTCTTTATTCCCCTTTAGTAGAAATAAAGCAAGCGTACAGCAACGCTTACTGCCTGACGATTTAAATGAAAATCAGGGCAAAGACTATGCTGTCAAAAAATAAAATAATAAGTCGTTAGACATGCAGATGAGCACATCTCCGGTAAATATTCAGTAGTTGCTTAAAAGGAGCTGTTATTATTTTAGACAAGCTCAGCAAGATTGGTGTATCGATCAGGTGTAATGGTAGTCTTCATCTCATTCTCCTGCGACCCAGTCATGGCAGTATTTATCCTTTCGTACTGATAATATGCGCAGAACTTTAAGTGATTTACATCACTATTTGTGTGTTTTCCAGGTAGACTGATTCACAAGATGTCTCGTGATGATATCTCCCTCCGATCAGCCCGTTTCCTCGGGGCTTGTAGCTAACCATGTTTTGTGGTTTCTGGGTTTTGTTATAGCAAGGTGTCACTTTTGCAGATTTAATGAGCAAAAACATGCCTCGAGTGTCATCGCAACTAGCGTATCGTTAGACCCTGATCAGAGGGGACAAGCGTTTCAACTTTTACACACCGTGGGTCTGCATGGTGTCAGTTCAGTTTGCACTGACATCTCAGTTCCAGTGCGAGATGAGAGGAGAGCTACACAGTGCAGAGGCAGTTAATTACTTAATCAATCAGTGGATTGACAGAAAATACTATTTTTTGAAGAATGGCTAAACGCTCTCTGCTCCCAGCCTTTCAAATGTGTGGTTTTGACGTTTCCCTTTTGTCATATTGTTGGTCGGAGAAAATAAGCTATTTTAGTACAACACCTTGGGTTTGGGCAGAATTAAAAATGGGCATCTTTCACTATTATCTTATATTCAATCGACAAAATGATTCATCAAGTAAACAGCTGACAGAATGGTCGATAATAAGAATATTTTTTTTTGCAGCCCCACAGAAACACAGTCGACTAAAACGAAGCAGAGCCTCGGCTATCTGATACACGTGCAATTCTCCTGTACTTTAGGGTGACAGTAGTTGAAATCAATGTCTCTGTTATGTCTCTGGCTGCAAAAGCCTATTCATGCTCATTTTCTCATATTGATTAACTTCCGAGTGGCACAATGTCCTCAAGCATTCTTGTTTGTAAGCAGGGTTTTCCTGCTATTATGAACTGCAGCATCCCATTGTGATTCCATACAACTTACAAAATTAACTTAACAACACTGCTGTGACCCCTGGTGTGAATTAGAATACGGGTCTCCCCCCTGGATCCCCTTTTTTTTTTTTTTTTTGGTCAACAGCATGCTGACCTCGTAAACGCGCCACAGTCCACAGAAGTGGATTGCCTGCTGTAATCTGCTGAAGTTACAGTATGTATGCTACAGCCCTGCAGCTTTCTAAACATAGTTTGTCTGAACTGCCGGCGAAATACATCTTGCACTTGCGACTGCACTAATCCCTGCAAGCTAATGAGCTCATTTGCTGCTCTGTAACACTTCTAGCGAGCTGAAAACCCTCAGCAGGGCTTAAAACAATTTGATGTTGGCATAAGTTAGTGCACCCCACGTGAGGTATCCAAAACATTTCTCAGACAGACAAACCACAGCGCCGTCACCAGAGTGTGAGATCTGACTCTCCGTCTGCTCTGCCCTGATTGTTTTACCTGTCTTCTCTTGTGAGGTATGAATTGCATGCACAGAGCCGTTCCCCCACGAGAGGGTCAGACCAGATAGACAGACAGACTGACAGACCAGACAGGCAGGGAGACAGTCTGACAGGCAGGCGGGCCGACACACACACAAAGACACACGCACACACAGGGAATTCCAGACAATAACACAACAGCACTGTCTGTCGAGCTATTTGTGTTCCTCCTTGAGTTTGATGTCGAACAACAGCAAGAAAAACAGCATTATGTAAAAGTTAATTAGGACTGGAGGAGGTGGAGAGAAGTGGATGTGTCCTTCATGTTGACAGTAAATAGACATCAGTTTTTTTTTTCTGACAGTATAGGGTGCATACTTACTGTAAACACTGAAAACTCCTTCATGAAGAGTTCAAGTTTATGTCTTTCAGAACTTTTTGGGGGATGTTTTTATGTGTGAATAGTTTTATGTAGGAGCACAGTTGAGTTTTTCGCACACCTGTTTCTGTCAAGCATCTGAACTTGGTTTCAAAAGTGCTAAAAAAATAATGCGTTTTTTTCCTCGTCTGTTTCCTGATTGACCTGCGATTGCCGCGTGATTTCATGATGACTTGTGGCCGGATCAATAGCCTATTATATAAGTATAAATCTATTACTTTTTCTGTTGTAATTATGGAGAACCAGGTGCCAAACTAATCAGAGAAAGTCTTCCAAAAGTGGAAAATGGTTCATCACTTCACCTTCTTCTTTGTAGTAGTAGGTCACCAGGTAATCAGAGTGAGAATTGATCCCATGTCTGGCCCACCATCCTTGCATGAGTGTGTGTGTGTGTGTGTGTGGATGCAAGACGGGGGCCCCCGCACTTCCTGCAGATTCAGACGTGTTGTGCGTCTGAGTGTGTTTTTTGGAGGGGACGGCGACTGAAAAGGAGAAGGGGGGGGGGCTTTGAATTCAACAGGACCCCCATTGCTCGGTGTTTGAGTAGAGTTTTGGCATTCTATCTTTTGTCTGTTTTGTTTTGCGCGCCCCCCCCCCTCCACCACCGGCACCCCCACACACATACACTGCTTCTCCTCCTCCCCTTCTCCCTCTTTCTGTGTGTCTGTTGGCTGATGAGTTTGTCTCTTTGTCTGGATTCAGTCAGACACTGCGTCACCTCCTGCCTACAGACACACAGACTCAGAGATAACATCACAGTGGCAGAGACTGAAGGGAGGGAGAGGGAGGGAGGGAGGGAGAGAGGGAGCGAGGAGAGACAGATGTACAGACAGAGCCTTAGCAGCGGGGGGATGGGTATCTCTCACACATCAATCATTGGCTATGTGCCGTGAAGCCAGCTTGTTGTAGTATAGTTCATAGTTCAATACTCACGACCCACTCTAGCAGTGCTAATGAATGCTTTGACTTCTATGGGAAAAGTGCCCAAACTGCATTCACATACTAACTTCTCACCACTGGTGAAATAGTGCGATGACAAACCTCCTCGAAGATTATACCCCTGTTTTCCTCGCAGACCGAGAGAGCATGTGTGTGTCTGTGTGCTGCGCGCTATACCTCAGGATTGTGACGAGGGCTGTAATTACTTCTGTCAGTCTCAGGTAACTGGAGTCAGGATCTCTCTCCCATCTCTGATCTGTGTTAATGGCGAGGGCGCACACAAGGGAAGAAAATTGGACTTTTTGTATCATTAATTTTAGCTATCTGAAGTGGGATGCTCCTGTGTGTGAATGCCAGAGAGGCTCTCGAGCAAACTGTCTCCAATAAAGAAGCGGCGTTGGCAGTTAAATACAGGTTTCGCACGGTCAAGTGTGATAATATGAAAAGTGAAGGCATTTTCCTGCGGGGTGACCGTAAAACAAAGAGTGGCATCACAACGAGTTAAGTGAGCCACATATGGGCTGCCATGGTATGAAGCTTCATCCTCCCCCTCAAGAGCTGATGGTATAGATATGGAAGTTGCACACAAGCAGGGAGGACAGAGGGCGAGCCAGGCTGTTCAGTGTGTGGGTGGTACTGAGTGAGAGAGAGAGAGAGGGAGAAACACAGCGACTATCAAGGCAGTAAGCTAGAGGAAAAGAGTGCAGGCTGCTTCCCCCGTGGGACTGCAGCATGGCAGCCGAATAGAGCTAGCATGTATCTGCGAGCGTATATGTGTGTGAAAAAGTGGGGGGTTGGGATGCAAATGAAGTTAATGTGACTGCACGTATGTCAGCGGGCTCGCCTCGCTGCCTTTGCATTCATTATGTTTCAGCGTGGGATGGCTCGACACACGAAAAGCAGCTTCATCAGCGAAGAAGTCCTCGTGGTCCACACCCCGAGTGGATCCCAAAAGTTTTGAGGAAAAAAAAACGTCAAATCGTATAAATAATTTACCATCAAGGGCTGAACTGTTCTCATCAAAGGTTTCACTTCGGTACGACTGTAATGATCCGTACCATTCTGGTCCTAATCTGATAGTAAAATGTGAGAGAGATTAGATCACATTGGACCCACGTTATGTTTCACCATGGACAAAAACAAGAACCGCTCAGCTTCCGCATAGGTGAATGCACTCGTGTTGAAAAATTCATACCTTCTTGTGGTATGTCAGTTGATGCTGTTTCTATGTTGCTATGGAGATAAAGCGCTCATGTTGAACACAATGTATGGGCAAAAAAAAGTGGCTCCTGTATTAAAATAGATTTAAATTATTGACGTTTGGCGCTATATGAAATACTATACAGTGGCGTCTGTCTGTCTGTCTGTAGACACACTGACTGCATTTTCCGCCTGTACGGTTCATGCTTTGCAGGAAGTGGCACTACGTCGTCATACATCAGTCACCTGAATTGTGAAACTTGAAAGATAGGCTTCCGTTCATGAAGTGCACGCATCTCTTTGGTGGTGCAAATGTTGTTTAGCCCGTCAAACTGGTTTTATCTGCAAACCTGGACTTGCCATACTTGGAATATTATTATTGATTCATTCACTCGTTGTCATATCAGATGCATGCCACCTGGCACACGTGGCAAAATGGTGTGGGTGTGTGCGTATTTCTACTCAAGCTTGGTCATGGCACGTGAGTCCAAAGGGATGCACCTTTTTGTTATAGGCCACTCCCACTGCCACACTGTCACCTTGGCCACAAACATACACCTTTACACACAGACACACTTGACTTCCATTCTAAATGTCAGCCAAAAACTGTGCACAATAAAGGATGGGAGATGTTTTGTCGGCCGACTGACAGAGCAACCTGTAAAGCTGCTGACATTTTTTAATCAAATCCAGCTAATTACATACCTAGCATATCGAAGTACTTCATGTCATTAGAAAATGTACAAAGTGGATGGAATACACCCAGAGGTATTAAAATGATCAAATAGCAAAATCTGTGGTGGTACATGCATTTAACTCATCTAATGGTAATTATCTTTACATTACCCACCCCGAGGATTAAATACATATTTTCATGGAGGGTTGAGTTGCCGTTCACCGATGTGCTACCCACCTCCACTCCTCACGTTCTCTCTCTCCAGTTGGAACAGCTCATCGTACTCACCCGTCTTACTGACTGATCTGTCTTTCCGTCTCCAGGGCCATTCCACACTTCAGGCATCACAGGACTTCAGCACACTATTAACATGGATGGCAGGGACGAATTCACCGAGGACAGTGAATGCTGCAGCAACAACTCCCAGGAGGTCCAAGAGCCAGATAGCATCACAGGTACAGGATGGAGGGACGAAAGGGACAAGGAGGGACTTGATGGGCGCTGTAGGACGTCCACGGCCTGAGGGGTGTTTAGTGAGAGTAAGCCCTGCTCTGTGTTCTGTTGTCTGTCTGTATTGATAGGGCTGTGTTTGCCTCCATAGAAGACAGTGATAGCGACCTTGACAACCACGGTGAAGACTCGTGCTCCTCCAACACCTCCGCCGACGACCACATGACCACCAAGAGATCACAGTGCCGCCTACAAGGAGCGGGAGTCAAAGAGGTGAGGGTGCTGGTATCCACATGAAATCTTGTTAAATGTTCACCATTGTGCCATTTGCTTTGTTCATGTTAGCTCTTTGCCTCATCTTGTATTAGTCTGAGGACTGCGTATACATCACACTGTAAGCCACTGTGCTGTGGAGTCGATCATGTGGCTTGAACATACAAACAAGACTCCAACGAGATAAATTATTGACAGGGTGCCCAGTTTTATTTCGGGATATGTGGTTCTGAGTGAAGTGTTTGTTATCGCTGCAAGACTTGCGTTGGCTGTTATAATGATACACTTAATAGCTGGAGGTTTCTTCATCTCTTACCTACCAGTTTTGCATTTTAAACAAGGCATTTATTTATTTTTTATCAAAGATTCAAAAGAAGGACCTAAATAGTATTAAGAAACAAAATCAGATCCTATATAAGCACCAGCATCCATCCCTCTGCTTGCAAAAGCAAAGAGCAAACAGCCAGCATAATCATAAAAGGAATAAACAAAGCAGTATTAGACATGCATGATATGTAAGGATATTAAAGGGAGCTTTCTGTACTCAGGGCTGAAAGTACTCCGGGGATGGTGCCGGATTTCCAGCATATGACTATGTTAGGAAAAAAAAGTCCTTATGGGATTTGTATTTGATGTGGTCAGTCCAGTCATCTTCAGGAAAGCAAAAGGTAGTTCCACCTACCAATGGTTTGAGGCTGACCAACGAGCGCTGGCCAACCAGAGGCAGAGTAGGGCGGGCTTCTTGCCAAGAAACGTGAGTGCGACTCGGCTGAAATGGAAACAAAGTTTATTAAAACCTGGCTAAGACACAACCTTACTTGGGAGAGGAGTTAGGAACAAATGGCTGGGCATGGATCGAGGAAAATGGTGGAGATGGGAAGCCGTTCAGCACTTGATGCCACAAATTGAGGGAGCCGGGTGCTTGCTTTTGCAGCGTGTGTATTAAGAAGCTACTGTACGGCAGCAGAAGGAAGAAAGCGCTCGCTCGTCATGAATTAGATGCCAGTCACAAAGCTTCGGTCCGTGCGCTCGTACGAGCACTTTACCGGAAACGAAGGTTACAGTTGCCATCGCACCCTCAATGATCGACTGTGTTTTAGACCAAAAAACACGTGTGTGTTCGTACGTTCATAGCAGAAGGAAGCGCTTTGGAAGTTTCAAATTGTCAACTTGTCACTTTCAAGGTACTGCAGGACTGTTTACATCTGCCATTTACATGCATACTGCTATGCACATACTTCTATAGAGAAATAATACCATGCAATTTTTGGATTTTTCCCATTGAAAATCCCTTGATGCAAAAGTAGATCTTCTCCAATTGTATATGTAATGTGAATATTAATTTAGATATGGACTCTGAATTCAATGTTTGCTGTGGGAGCATATGTCACTATTGTATATGCTGCAGTTGTGACTTGTATATGCTGCAGTTGTGACTTCACAGAAATTGTGTTGCACTGAAGAAAAATTGCAGATAACTTGACTGAAGTACCGTTGAGGTCAACAGGAACAGGACGTACTGATAGCTGACATTTTCCATTTTCACAGTGTTTCCTTCTCATCAGATCATCTGTTAAAGCTGTAAAACACGAACAAAGTCTCAGCTAGTTGTGCTACAGTGAGCAAAAAAAATGAGTACAATCTTAAGATGAAAGAAGCACTTCCATTCGGCTGCAAAAATCCTTCAGAATGTCAAATAATCGAGGAGCACTTCAGCGTCACCTTTGTAACTTCTGTGAACGCTTCACAATCGAGAAAAAAACGAGAAGCACTCCTGGTATTCGCCAATATGTTTTTGTGCCTGGACCTTCTGCTCGCAAGTGGTCAGTATTTCAGCTTGTATGTGAGTCACATCTGTGACAGCACACAGCATCATGTCACTGTTAGTGAGTCACAGGGACTTGTGGGAATTTTGCTCATTCACACGCTCAACACATCACCGTATACCACTTGCAGATTCGCTTCAGCTGAGAACTTGTGCAGCGAGTAGCGACTCCACAAAGGGCTGGATAAAATGAGTTCCTGCGTGTAGCATTATTCTTTAAGTATCAACAATGTGATGTTTAGAATCAGTTATGCAGCAGTTTGCTTCTTAAAGTATGCAAGTGGGGATAAGCACTGTTAATCTCCCTCAAATAGGGACACATTTGATTATGTCAAATAAAATATGTATCGTATGACTGAGATATGCAGCCACACTGCTGTGAGTTTGTTGGTGTACTTTGCATAAAGCAGTGGCTTCGCTCCTGAACTGTGTTTTAATCATGCTTGATTTTCCCCAGGAGAGCGAGGAAGGGGACCACGGCAACAACTTTGTCTGTCCCCTCTGCACGCTGGATTTCAGCAGCCCCGAGAAGCTCATTTCCCATGTCTACCAGGTGAGAATGATATTGTCTCGCCTGTCCTAATCGTGTACAAAAACATGAAAACAAAGCCGGAGCTTTTCACGCAGCCTGTTTTCTAATAAGCTACTAGTAGGTCGTCACCTTTAAAGCTCCTAAGTAGCTTTCGGCATCAGTGTTTCAGTGAAATGCAGATAAGAAGAGGTGTTGGATTGCATGAGCCAATCTGGTGCTAACTGTGTCGTGTAACTACACAGGAGTAAAACACAGAAAAACAACTGAAAACTAATCTTAGTTGGTCAATGACATAATAAAAGCTCTGAAAAAATTACACTGAGCAGCAAACATTGGGAATATTATTATATATTTACTGATGGTAAATAATTATTAATGCTCTCCTAAGAATGCTGCAGTTGCAGGTTCACCTTCCTCTCTCATTATATTTGTCTTCGCCAATACTTCAGCAACTGCAGAACTCACACAGTGAACACTGTACACATTTTGTGTTTTTGCAGATGCCAGGCAGTTTTTGGTTTATTTCTAAGTCGCTGATGGATGAGTGTGCATTCTGCCACCGTAATGTTGAGCAGTTACAACAGTGTCTGCCCACGTGGACCATATGGACTGTGGACGCAAGCCACAAGAATGTCAATTACCACAGTTGCAGTGGTAACTAATTGGTGTTGCAGTAATCAATTGTCAGACCAGTTCTTGGCACTGAGTCGTCTGAGGATGGCCCAACAAACATTTTTGAAATTATTGATTCACAATCACAATAATGGTTTTAAGAAATAGTGATTTTTATTCTGCACCTTTCTACAAGCTCTATAGATGTTTTATTTTTAAACATCTCCATACCAATGTTATCAATATTAAATATGATATGTTTTTTTTTTATCATTTTAATACTAATGATAAAAAACTTTCAATATTTGATTTTCAAGTTCATTATTATTTCACAGCCGTATTTCCATTGTTATGTTCTCCTTCATGATTGGTAATTTACTCAAGTGTTTCACTTGTTATGCACGTCCCTGTTTCTGCTGCAATGCTTTAAATGTTGAATCCAATTTGTTCCTGTTCAAAATGTTAACAACCAACTGCAACAACAAGTAGACAGTTGTCCTCTCGTAATGTTGCTGGTGTACTTAAGACACGTCTCTTGTTCCTATCTTGTTTTGCCGTTGTTTAACAGCACACAACTATGATGAGCAACAGCAAAAGCTATGTGTGCCCAGTGTGTGGGCGAGCCCTGAGTTCGCCTGGCTCGCTCGGACGGCATCTTCTCATCCACTCCGAGGACCGCCTCTCCAACTGCGCTGTCTGTGGCGCACGCTTCACAGACACCAACAACTTTAACAGGTTCGCCTCATCTCTTCTGTAGCTCTGGTCTCAAGTCTTTCATGCACATTGATTCAATTTGTTTGAAGAAAGAAGTATATAGATGTGTTCACTGGGACCTTATAGATATAGATACATTTTTATGGCCCAGAGGTTTCTGTTTTTTTTTTTCATTGTTAATAACATTATCAACAATTAAGCAGTTGAGTCGAATTAAAAAATGTTAAGTCAGCTGCTTCCACAGTTATCAAGAACGTAACAGACAAACAAATCATCATATTCCAGCCATTTTTATCAATCTTTAAATGTTTCAAACAAGATCTGAGGGTTCAGTAACCTACACGAGATCCCTTCACACGACAAAGGCAGCAGACATCACTGACTGCCGGAGAAACTATTTTAAATAGTGCAGTTTAATTCCTCGTATAACATCAAAAAATGATTTCGGCAGGAATGCAGTGAATGAATTTAAAAAATGAGTCAGAAGTGACAGGTCAGTATCCTTCAAAAAGACGAACATTTAGGTCGACTGGAGATTTTCTTTTTGCACAAACCATGTTACCAATGAAAAATGAAGTGAGCAAACGTCTTAAATACAGCACGCCGGAACACAATGGAACAGTGGTTTCTCGAAGTGTGAGATTAGGCAGGATGCAGAACATGGGGGATGAATAAAATTAGTACAAGAATGACAGATATAATGAAAATAAACTTGCATGTTGCTTAGCAACTACCACTACATTGAAATTTAAACAGCACAGGCAAGGTCAAGACGCGTAGTAGAGGGAGAAACACGGTGAGCAGCAGCAATGTATTTTTGACGGAAGTGAAGAAAATATATAAGCTACTGGAGCTGCCAGAATCAGACGTTACTATATATGAGACCATAAGTACGTCTCAGCTGAGCACAGATGTACAGAATCTGTGTCTTATTTGTCTGCGGAAAAGCTATTTGACGTTGCTCAAGCCAGCAATGATGAACTGTGAAGAAAGTAAATTTGAAAGCATCTGCCACACATTTTCTGTTCTCACAGTGTTTATGGAAATAGTCACCTCATCTCGGGCTGCTTACGGTGCACTAAACTCCACTCTGAGTTAACCACAGGTCACATGACGCAGCTTCTCGCTCATCTCTGAAACAAATACTGAAATGAGTCACGGTGTCCCGGCTGAACTCAGTAGTATCAGTTAATTTCAGTCATAGCAGTGTGATGGGTGATGCCAAAATCAAGTATTTCTTTCAAAATATGTGACCATACGGAGCAGGTTTTGGCTACAAGCTGGCTGGTGCCAAACGAGAATGCAGTGCAGGTGTTGTACCCTTCACTGAATATCTAAACTGTCATGATGCAGACTGGTGATAGTCGCTAGGAGACAAAGTGTGTCTTTATTGAGCATGAACCGTAAGATCTCAGCTCCGGAGATAAAAAGAACACGTCGTTAAAGTACAGATTTTTGGAGAGGATTAAATGCCAAGAGAGCAAAATCTGAATCTGGACAATGAAAACTAAACTTGCAATTCAGCAATAACATTCACTTTTAAGCTGTTTAAATGTAAAATTGTGGCTAACTGAGGCAAAGCTTCACCAGTAGAGGAAAAGACACCTTACTGAAATGACACAAAGATGTGTAGACTATAGGGAGAGTTATATTATTACCAGTCGTGCTATTTATATATTTATATATCTAGATTGTTTTGTTGTGAGTTGTTGAGTTTTGTGCCTTGTATTGAAAAGAATGGAACTAGATGGCACTCGGCAAATATATTTGAAAAACTGTCTCTCTCTAGAAATCATGGCCTGGTTACTCAAGATAATCTACAGACCTTTTTGTGAGCATTTTCATGTAGGAACTATTTTCTTTCTTACCAAACTACACCCACCAACTGCGTCAACACACAGAAGGAAGCGTGCTGCTTTTCATGGACGAGAGGCTCGGGCTCCTGTCGGCGCCAGATGTAGATGGCACCCTCCTTCGAGAGCTTTAATGATAGCAAACTGAGTTAGCTTGTGTGGATGCACGCTTCTCTCTGCGTAGTGATATGTTTTAGTGGGTGTAGTTTGGCAGGAAGAAAAACAGCCCCAACATGAAATCGATCACAACAAGGTCTGTGGATTATCTTGAGTAACCAGGTCATGATTTCTGGAAAGAGACAAAGCTGTTGAGTTTTTCAAATGTTTTTCTGTTTTTTTTTGTTTTTGCTGCTTTGAACACCGCAAACCAAGTGCCGTCTAGCTCCATGATTTTTTTTTACAGAAGGCAGGCATCTCTTCGACCAGTATCTCTAAAACTCGCCAACACACATCTGAGCAATCTAGTAAGATAGACGACACTACAGGTCTAAGAAAAATATGTATTTTTGATTTTGGGGTGAACTGTCCCTTTTAAGAAAAGAGAAATTGTTGCTTCCTTGGAGGCATCAGCCCCCTGGGGACGCATTACTTTGACCAGCTGTTAAATACTGTGTCTTTTCTCAGGGAGAAGCTTAAAGATGTCCTTGACACGACCAGAATGGATGTCACTGGTGGCAGGGACAGCTGCTCCATGTCCCACTCCCTCTCCAACAGCCCCATGACCAGCCCGGGCCCCGGCAACTGCTCCTGCCACGGACCAGGCCCCAGCCCCAGCTCATGCCAGGGCCCTCGCCACTGTGAGGCTCCTGACCTCAACCCCAACCTGTGTCAAGCCCATCGTACCTGCCAGGGACCGGGCCACATCTCCAGCCAGTGTCACGGCCCAGGACCGGGACAGTGCGCAGGTTCCGACCAAGGACCCTCCTTTCCCTCACTGCCTGACAGTCTCCTCTCTGAAGGGCCTTCACTCGCATCCATCCCTGATGCTCTTAACTCATCTTCCTCGAGCCTTCCTCCTATCCCCGACATCCTGAGCCCTATGCCGGTGTATCCCGCCGGGGTGCTGCTGGTGTGCAACAGCTGCGTGGCCTATCAGCAGTTAGTGGAGGCCCAGTCACCGATGAGAAAATGGGCCCTGCGGAGGAAGAACGAACCCGTGGAGGCCCGCATTCATCGCCTAGAGCGCGAGCGCACGGCAAAGAAGAACAAGCGGGCATGTGAGACGGACGAGGAGAGGGAAATGAGGAGGCTGCGGGACCGTGAGGCCAAGCGCATGCAGAGGATGCAGGAGTCTGACGAGCAGCGGGCCCGCAGGCTGCAGAGAGACAGGGAGGCCATGCGTTTGAAGAGGGCGAACGAGACACCGGAGAAGAGGCAGGCCAGGCTGATCCGCGAGAGGGAGGCGAAGAGGATCAAGCGGCGGCTGGAGAAGATCGACCCCGCTCTGAGGACACAGATAGAGCATGATCCTGCTGCGATGGCTGCGCTCACAGCAGACATGAGCCTCTTTCAGTTCCCCTGCCCTATGCCTGTCCCTTCCATTGATAATGGTCTGTTCATGAAGCTGCCCTAATTGGACCAGACCATCGGGGGGGGGGGGGGATCAATTGGCTTCTAGCAGCATCATTAACCTCTGCACTCTGCCATCAGGCTGCCATGGTCACAGTGAACCATTCCTAGCTGGTTTACTTCCAGCCCCCTCTGTGTCGAACAGCTTCACACACAAACTGCTTTGTTGAATACAGCAAAAAAACTACTTCAATTTCTAATTTATTACAGTCTAGAAAACCCTGGGAGCAGGGTTGAGAATGTTTTCTGTTGTATGGATGATGACATAAAAGCATGTTGTAAAGAGATTTATCTGTTTGTCAGTGGGCTAGCAGATTTAACACAGTTCATTCTAGTAGGAGCAGTTATAAAAAGAAAAAAAATGTTTTTGCACATGGACCCTCAGTGACGGGAGCGGGGACTCTGTAGCCACAGCCCCCTCCTCTCCGGTCCACTCCGCCAGCCCAGTGACTCGGGTTTACCGGTAGCTACACCTCTCTCTTCAAGCTGCCACCGTGGGTCCCTGGGAAGTTCATATTCAGTCTACTACTACCTCAGCCGGTGCCGTGGTGGTGCCCTCTGTCTCGTGGCTTACTGCGTTCCAACTCCAGGCTTCCAAAGCGCTACATGTTCTGTACACTACTACAGAGGATGCGGGTTGTTTTTTTTTTTTTCTCCCGACAATTTGCGTTTATCACTTGGGCACTTTAATAGGACACAAACATTCACGTACCATTCCCACTCGTATTTCCCAGGTTTGATTATTATGTTTCCTCACTCCGAATGTTTCTGTCCTATTGAACGCGCCCGGTGTTAGACAACATTCCCCCCTCATCTCCCGAAGTTGTACGACTTAATGCATTCGCCTCTTTACATTCTCTTTGCCAATATTCTCCTACGTTGTTACACTCCGAATATTTTGCCAATGTCATTTCTTTTTTTTTTTTACCTTGTGTGTTCCAGAGCCTTTTCTCTTCGGCTCGTAAAAAGAATTCAGTCTGTGCTGCTGTTATTGTACTGTACAATACATTAGTTACCTCTTTATATATTTTTGGGCTCATCACATTTGGGAATATTGTGCTAAAATGTCCCGATGTAACAGTTCCTCATATGTTACTACATTACTTGAATTCTGCCCGCAAAAGTCACATTTGTTTTCCTCATTACGAGTAAATTACAACATATGAAAGTGGGTTATTGTGATTATATAGAGTATCATAGACAGAAAAAAAATGCTATTTCTGTAGCATTCACGTGCGTCGTAAAAGCTGCAGTACCTTCGATATATGTAACCACTTAGATACTGGTTAATTTATATTCTCTGTCAACAGAATGAGTGAAAGATTTTTTATTGTTTCACGTGACAGAGGAACCTATTTAAACACCTGTTTAAAACCCTTTTCTGTTTTTTATCCCCATCCGTTACTGAGCACTGGGGCGACTTTCATAACACATACAGCCCATACTGGGAGAGAGATTTTATTAATCTATATTCATTAACCTCATTCCAGCACATATTTATGCAATATGATGTGAATATATTTTTCTTGTGAAAACGTTGGGGTTATTTTTGTTACCGTCAGTGGTATGAACATTGTTTTAATGTTTTAAATTAGAGGCCATGTTTGGATATCCTTGTTTTTTTTAATTTTCCTGCCTGTAAGGTTACCTCCAGTTCTTTCTTGACTTCACTTCTCCACAGATGCAAACATTTACAGTGTCATATGAGCGGTTTCTGAATCATTCGTCAGAGTATCAGAGACGAGGACAAGCTCAGTTTGAGTCACTCCTAGACGAGAGTCGTTCTACTTGGCTGTTTGTTACGGCAAATTTAACAAAGGAGAAAAAAATAAAATATATAGGGATTTTTACTAGTTTCGTCCTCAGAGGCTTTCCTAGGAGTGCATCAAACCTCTATGCAACAGATGTGTTATTTATTCCAAGGGAAATTAATTCAGTTTTCACTGAAACTATGCAGAACGCAACTTTAATTTAAACAGACTTCAATGTAAAGAGTTTAGCTTCTCAGGCAATTTAACTCAGTGAGAGGGCTCAGAGCCTGGTGACAACACCCTGGTCCATAAGAATCATTTATAGATCCATCATTTGGCAGTTTTAGGCAGTTTTCTACGGACACTTTGTCTTCAGAGATATGTTTTCTCTTCCTAGTTCAGCACATGAAAACAACAGGGTCTCACTGCCATCCTATTCATGACAGACACAGCGTACCAAGGGCAGATCGGTGTTTCTCGACAAAGTCTTCAGGTGTCATTTATTTCTCTCTTCTCTCAGACTATGAATACTGGGTATTCTCAGAGGTTGCTCTATGAAATTGCTGTGATCCCCTTCAGCCTACAGCGGATTAATGCGACAGAAAACTTTCGGCGTCTGTGGTCTGACATACTATTTGCAAAGGTGATCTTTACGAGCAGTTCGTTCAGTATGGATTAGGTAAGCACTGCATGTCGTGAAAACTGCACTTGTCCTAGAATGGTTTCGATATGAGCTTGTGTTCTACTGTTAGTTTATGCCTGCCTGTTTTTTTTTATACAGTTTAATCAAGAGAATAATGTGGTTAAAGACGTTGGCCTTTCTATAGTAATTCTATCAGGATTTTCTCTCAATGTCCATGTTTACAAAGCAAATCTCTCTGAACAAGGCCAAATGAATGAGCTAATCTGCTAATGAGAACATTCATGCTTGCTGCGATATCAATGCATTCTGACTGGATGGCACTTTTGAGGTGCCGTCCTCTGTTACTGGATTAACAGATGTACAGACCGTGATGAAACCTGGTAAAGAATGTGGAATAAACATTGACTTTACTATAATGGCAGGGTCCAGTGTCACTTCCTTTCTTTCTTTGTTTTATACATGCAACTACACATTTATTTTGAATGGAGACAGTTTTACGCTTCTCTTAAAGTGAGGAGTGTAAATGGAGAGTTTCCATGAAATGTCTAAGAGTTGCGGCAGGTTTGTTACTGTGACGGAGAGCTTGAGTGTGGTTTGTTATCTTCTGTGGTGAGAAGTCGTTGTACAGCATTGTCTTACTTATCGTCTTCTTTATACGTGTGCTCCACACAAATATGACTCTAATACAGAAATAATAATAATAATAATGAGTAAAGTTATAGACTTAAAAAACACTCAACAGTAACAAAAAATGACTTAATTACAGTAATTTGAGTAGTTGTGATTAGTCACTTCCAGCCCTGCTGTTAGAGATGCACAATATGGTTTGATTTAAGCCAATACTGATGATCACCTGCTTTTCACGTTTGATACCAATAAGATGACCGATTCAATTTTTGTATTAAAAAAACAAAACAAAACAAGTTCATAACCTGTAGTTCATGTAAGATGTAGTGAGCAAAGACGGATGACTGAACGTTCCACAGCTCTGATATCTGTTGTTAAAACTCGTAGACTTTGTGCCTCCTCTCTGAGTCCATGTAGGACAAGTATCACAAATGACAACCATGTCGTCTACTTTCTCTAAATTAGTTTAACTTCATGAGCACGACTGGCTGCACTTCTTCTTCTCCATGTTTATTGGCAAATCACAAAGCTACTTCTTTAAAGGTGCATACCACCACCTACTGTATCCGAGTGTGTAGATGATGCTTAAGTCAATGAAAGCAACTTGCCTTCATACGAACAGTTAGGATTTCATATATACCAAAAATTTATTTTTAAAATGGTCAAAATCAGTCCAATATTTAGCGTGCATCCTCTGAAGATCAATATGACTTATTAGCTAAATTAGCTCTGTCATAACTAGCTACATCATTAAAATGATGATTTAATGATAATCAACCACTCATATGATGCTCTGACAGGATCCATACTTTAAATACTCTTCAGTACTTTTAACTGGTTGCACCTTTGAAACTTTCAGCATAACTTTTAACACTTTAATAACACTTGTTCCCACCACTTACTTTCTCCAAATGCCACACAAGGTTTTAAAAAATTAAGGAATCCTATGAAAGAAACACAGCACACAGGTTGGATAATAGTTTATATTTATATTTGTATATATATATTATATTGTGTTTACTTAACAAACATGATAAATGCAATGTCTCCAAGTTAGCTGTAACAATAAAAATACAATATCTTTGTGTCCTTAAAGTACATAGAATTAAAACAGCAAAACAAAAAAAACAAAAAAACCGCCCTAAGTAGTTCACAGAGAGGTACAAATATACAGTACAAATCTATTTTATTCAAAAACGGTACAAATAAAAATGCAACAAAATAGAGATATTAATGCTTTGTTAAAGTCAGGTAGGTGTAGGGTATTCTAAGGGAGCACTTTCGGTCGACAACTCTAAGGCTTCTGATAAAGATCAATACATATTGGTACGGCCATACGATATTAAAACTCACTATACAAATTTCATACAACCTGGATTACACTTGAGGATTGAATGTTACATTTACATCATTGCATATATTTTGCAGATTTAGGCATTTTAAAAAAAAAAGAAGATGCTGTTTTTTGTCTTGTTTATAGTTACACGTCACATAAAAAGCAGTGTCACCTTGTGCCAAAAAAGAAAAGTACAATGTCAAATCTGAAAATACAGACTTCTTTTAAAACTTTTTAACCGTTCTCGTTCTCCTGATTTAATTCGACATCGGCAACACCGAAACCGTCCTCAGTTCACCTTTTAAGTTCAATATTGGATCAAACAGGAAGTAGTTCACACAAGAGTAAAAAAAAAAATCCCCACTGCCAACGTCACAAAACATAAGAAACCGATACGTTACCACCAGTGGAAAGCTATCTGATTTATGCAGCCTGTCCGTCTTTATCTAAACCCACCTCCTGTTGTCCACAGACCGTGGGACAAAGCACAAGACGCCAAACACAATCCATTAAGTCAAGGGATTAAAAAAACAAACAAAAAAAACCTACTGATTTTGTGCAACAACAATAAAAACAACAGATGTGTGCGTCTGTCTATGTTTGTGTATGAAATCAATGGCCTCCGCTGCAGATGCCCTCGGCATCGTCTTGTAAAAAGTGCAGTTAAGAGCTTCCGTTGACTTCACTTCCACGCATTGAAAAAAACAGGAATTAAAAGTATGAGCATTAAGAGTGTATTACAAAAAATGTAACGGAATAGATAATAATAAAAAAGAAAAAAAGGGAGAGACGAAATCAAACATGGTTGAACCATCTGGGGAGACTTCACCATCACCCTTTGAGAAATGCAAATATAAAATTCTGCTCGTAAGCATGGCAAGAGTGTCTGATTTGCTCTTGTACAGCCTGAAAAAGGGAACACCAAGTCTATCAGAAGCATCATTCCATTATCTCAATTTCACACATTGTACAAAGCAGAATTTAAGGCATTATCGACAAGCATCATCAAAGCTATCTATACACAAAAAAAAAAATACATCTATCTACAGAAACACACAACAACCTGCCATTTCTCCATGATTCTGTGTGCTTTACATTTTGAAACTCTTCAATTTACCAACAGTTTTTCATTTTACAACACTGTAAAGGAGGGCATTTAGTGCAATTACTTACAGCAACAGACTATCAGTGATGTGAATAAGAGTCATTGGACATCTTGGTAGCGGTCGAGCTTTTCCTGCTTCAACACGGCACACGCTGCTCAGAGCAGAGGGCGAGGAAACAATAAAAAGGCTCACGGTAGCAACAGGATGGTCTTGCTGTGAGAATTAACAGGAGGTAAAGTCACATGTGGCACTGCTTGCGCCTTTGAAAATCCCGTAAAATGCATCTTGACCTAAAATACAAATGTTAAAGCGGCCGAGCAATTGTGCCAAAATAAAGCAGGACCAGAAGTAGGTTAAAAAAAAGAAATATTCAGAGTGACACTCGTTTTGAGTGATTTGGCTGCGACTGTGTGGCATCATAAGAAGACTAAGAGTTTACTGATCTGTGCCTCAGCAGTGTGCCATATGTAGGAAGATTGGGACCACTGAGCAAAAAGTAGCAAAATACTGGTTTGTACTACTATAAAAAGAAAGAAAATCCTCTAACCAGACATCAGCGTAAAATGACCTGCCCCACTGCTCCAGAGAGCTGTACTTAAGACAATGAACGGTACAATACTGAGTTTACTGCATAGAAAACGCCAAGACTACATTAAATGTTTTCGTGTATTATGTCTATTGCTTACAGCGTGAAAAAAATGGCTGGATGTGGTGAGCTTGTGATGGGAAGATGTGTTCTTAACCGTAGTAAAATTACTTACTGAATCTCCTGCTGAAAACATTTTATAGGACAGATTCACATTCTTCAAAGTTCTACTAACTTGTCCACATGTACGCTGAAAGAGTTATTAGTTGTGGATAGAGCTGCAACTGATGATTATTTTCATTACTGATTATTCTGCTGCAGAAGTGGGAAGTAATAACAAATACTTTGTTACTCTAAGTAGATTTTGTCAGGTATCTGTATTTTACTGCACGCTGCCTTCCCAACATCACAAGACCGATTTCAACCTATGAGTGCACATCACGCACGGTAGACGTGGCAACACGAAACAGACAGAGACTGTACTTTAACTTGAGTAAATAAGTCGAATCAGTACTTCTAGTTGAAGTAAATAAATGTCCTCATCACAATTTCCCACAGCTGAAAGTTACACATTCTAATTTCTTCTTTTGTCCAACCAACAGTCAGAATACTTTTCACTATCATACATCACAGACAAAAGCAGAAAATCTTTACATTTAAGATGCTGGAAAGAGCAACTGTTTGACTTGTTTGCTTGAAAAATCAATGAAACAATTAATCAATTGTTGAAAAAGTTTGTAATTAATTTAATTTTGATCATCTAATCGACAAATTGTTGCAGCTCTAGTTGTGGAGTTTTCGCACAGCCATTAAAGACAGGAGCAATTATCACAGCGACGAATGAGTCTTTATGGGGATGTGAGAATTCTTATTCACAAACTTGATAAAATAAAATAAAATAAAATAAATCTTTTAAATGTGAATCTGCCCTTTAAAGCTACTCATAATGACAGTACCAGAGGATGAGCATGTACTAAGCCCAGTTCAGGTCACTCTGCCTGACACTCCTCTCCACCGGCTGACACAGGGTCAGGCGGTGGTAAGGGCTCCATTCAAGTTCAGAGAGTTGAAAAGGGCAGAGACACACACACAACAGCATCTGGGCTACAGCACCAACACACCAGTCGGACACAAACTCGACAACCATGTAACTCACTGATCCTCCTCTCTGAGCACGTCCAATGAAAGGAAATGTAACAGGTAATGCATTAAATATTCAAAAGTGATCAAATGTTTTCTAAAGAAAGGTGGCACTGTCTGATTTCCACTTTCTGATGGGAATGTCTGTGTGAGGAATGCCGTCTGATTATAAACCTCTGAATGATTTAATGTGTGGTCTAATTGCACTTATTTTCAATTTCACCCTTTTTTTTTGATTTTTTTCCTTTTCTGGGGGGGAATTCAAGAAGAGGATAAAAAATCTGTCAGACGTAGGAAACTGCAGCATTCGTCTTGGCTAATTTGTAAACAGAGTTAAAAATGCAAGTCAGTTTTTTTTTCTTTCTCACTTTCTCACCACAAAACACCAACAATACTTCAAACATATTCCCTTCATTAAAAAAAAAAAACACATACTGTTCTGTGATTTCTATTACAACGGTCAGTGTGAAGTCAATGAGTGACATTTTCTATGTGCAACACAAGACAATCATAAGATCCACTGGATAAAGTATAATCTAGTACAAAAGCAAAGGACCATTCAAACAAAAGACAAGAGGGTAACTTGATAATGATCACAAACTTAATTAGAGCCAAGCCTTTCTTGGAGATGCACTTGAGTAAATCCATATAAGATAAAATATCATCAGTTAGATGGAGAATCAAAGAGAAGCTGATTCGTCTAGAATGATTTCTTGAGAAATTTGTCAAAGGCATGCTTCACTTGTGTAGAAATACTGAACAGCAAAAGAGTGCATCACCTTTAAAAGTCGGGGGGGGTTAACAGAGGGTCAGCTCTCACACCTCACATGTACAGAGATATAAAACAGCCCCACGAGGAGGAAAACAACTATTGCTTTAATTTGGTAATCGAGCAAAAAAGTAACTCAAGAGAGCGCCTCGTCACTGACTCACTCGCACAAAAGGGTTGATTTCTCTCCTTCTCTTCCTGCAGCCGTGTGACTGGTTCATTCCCGCAGGTGGCTTTGGTGATGACCAGCCAGTGCCTCCTCCGTTAATTACACTCTTCAAAATTGCATTAAAAGTCACCAGTCTGGTCGGGAAAGCTTTGAGGTATAGTGAGGAGGAGGGAGGGGGAATGATTCTCTCAGAAAGGGGGGGGGAGTTAAATACTCGGTGATGGATATTCTCAGTGATGAAACTGGAATGCAAGATATCTCTAGCGATCATACAAATACACACAGACACACACAAACACACAAACGTTCGGGCCCTCATCCTCAACCATAGGGCATGATGGTGTGTAATGAAGGCAGATGTTTTTGGAGTGAAAACTGATTGCTGAACAGACACACTGATTGATTTATCACTATTTCGATTGTAAGACAAGTGGGACAAGCCGCACTTGGCCTGAGAGAGTATCTGCTGACAAAGGAGGTTTCAGACTCCTGCCGAAGAAGCATAACGTAACATACACTGACAGTTAGCGTCAACAGAGCCAACATCACAACAGGGGCTGCTGGTGTCAGCAACTCCACTCTGTTTTTTTTTTCTTTTTTTGGGTAAATGCTTTCGAAGGAAACAGGATCTTAGGAATGGAGGAGATAAAAGATCACTGGCTGTGATCCTTTAAAGACATCAGAACCTGCAAAGTTGGTAGCTTCACTGCGCTACAAACACATTCTTTGTAGTCCGTGGTCTTCCAAAGAGACGGTTTGGTCAAAAAGGAAGCGAGAGTGCTCCGAATGCGATGATAATCTCCAAGGGTGGTTATGAGGAAGTGGCGACAAAGGAGGGAGGGAGTAAGAGAAATGCAGTGTGTAAGGACTGCGAGAGGCATTACATCAGCTACATACTTTCTACTCAGCTTGTCATGTCCCCGTCAGACCTCAGCTGGCTGGGAATCCACAGGCTCGTATCCTTTGGCTGAGTGGTGACCAAACCAAACCGGAACTTCTCACCAGATAGACAAAGATCTTGTATTTTTGTATATTTTAGGTGTGCAAAATCTCAAACATTCTGAGGCTACATTCGCACTCTTTTTTTCCTCTTTCTCTCCTTGTCAGACTCATTCTTACTCGTGGCAGTCTCCTCTATAGTTGCTACCAAATGTGATGCTACTTCCCTGCATTAGAGCGCCCCTCAATGGACAGTTTGACCTCCTGGGGGATGAAAGAAAGCCTTGTGTGGCCGGAGGTGCTTATTTGAGGGCGTGGCCCTTCGTCTCCCTTCATATTGTATCTTTGGAGGCCAGGTGAGGACCAACGCCTCTGAGAAGCACCTAGCGCAGCCTGCATCCCTCCCATCCCTGCCCCTGCAAAAGCAGAGCCCTCTGTGTGCAAGTGGTAACTGCTCTGGCTCCTCGGATGCTCTGCTGAGGTCCTACTTGGTCTGACGGGCGATTCAGTGTGCGCAACAACCCCAAAATGTGTGGCTTCCTCCTTACTGGCTGCATCTTTTTCTCCATCCCTCTGTCTTTCTCTGTGGATGCGGTCTAGCCTGAAATGAGACTGTGGCCGTGACTGCTGCGGGGCAGGAGGCCCCATAAGCTGGTGACCAGGTCCTGATGTAGCGTTGGTTTTGCTCAAAGTCCTGGACAGGTTCTGCTGTTGTTGTTGCTGTTGTGAATTATGATGCTGTGGCTGCTTCTGTTGCTGTGGCTGCAGCTGCTGCTGCAGAGTGATGGACACACACACGTCTCCAACTTGCAGATGATGGCAGGCCAAGCCGTAGAGCTGGGCTGTGCGTTCAGGGCTGCAGGACGACCAGCCCTGGCCAAACACAAAGAAGGGGTGCTCTGGGGGAACATCGATGGTCACTTTGCTCTGTTGCTCCCCCACAGTGAAGTGGAGCGACACTAGACCTGGTCTTTGCTGGCTGGCACGGATATCCACCACCATGCTGGAGTCGATCTTAAGCCCCCCACTCACCTCTGCGCTCCGCACAAAGTCCTGAGTCTGCAGGTCCTCCACACGCTTCAGCTCCCCGGTAGCCAGCTGGATGATGGCCCCCTTCATGAAGTGTGACGGGTTGGAGGGGGCCGGGGCAGGAGTGAGGCTTGAAGCTAAGGCCTGAGTGACATCTGCGGTGGGCTGGACAGGAGGCTGTTGCTGAGCTGTGATCAGCTCCGCCCTTTCAGGGAGGCACACTCTGGCTGAAGAATCAGAGGCTTTAAAGCTTGGATTAGAGGAGGCCATGGTTGTAGAGGCATGGCTGGCGGAGGCATCATTAGCATGCCCTGGGTAGTGTTGCTGCAGTGGTTGGGGCTGATGCTGCAGGTGATACTCCATGGGAATAAGAACCGGCTGCCCATTGGCAAGCATGACAGCATGGCCTGGTTGGCCTGTGTGCTGCTGGAGACCGGTCACTCTGGGGTCGCTGTAACTCACAGGCTGGGCCGCGTACGCAGTCCGGCCGGTAACTCCTGCACTTTCTCCGTGGATATCTCTGGCTCTCTGGGCACCCTGAGAGAGGTTTAAGGGAGCAAAGGAGACCTCTTTCCGGAGTCCACTGGCACAAGCCAAACGACCAACCACCTGCTGCACCTGGAAGTAAAGAAATGTTAGTCAGGCCTGCTTGTGACACAAAAGACATCCAACCGTCTTCCCTACAGCATCCTGAATTACATCATTAAAGTATAAAATAAATGTGGGGCTTAGTAGATAAATACAATTTTAACCATTTCATTACTCAAGCCTCTAACTTACTCTGACACACAATTTCAAATGATGTGTGCCTCAACACCTGAAGTTTTAGGAAAGACATTAGGAAACAGAGACAAGAATGCAGATTTTTTTTTCCTGACTTCCTAATTAAAAAGCCTTACATAAACCAAGATAATCTGCAGCTACTCGACATGCTAAAGAAACACTGAAGGCTTTACTGCAGCATCTCTATACAACCACAAATAGCATAGATTTGACACAAAGTGGCAATTGTCTGGTTGTGAGTGATCACCTGATTACCTGCTGACCCATAGTACACAATTAAGGAAGGAAGTAGAGTCTAAAACCAACATGTGCTATTAGGTCCTAAAAGTAAGCACAGGGTCAGGCCAGATAACTATGTCTACACCTGAGTGAGTAATCATGTAAAGCCAAGAACTCAAATTATTCACAACCACAACCTCTGAAAAGATTTTTAATTTAAGATTATTTTTACTGTTATTTTTTTACCATTCCGAAAAATGTAAAAAAAAAAATGTAATATATATATATATATATATATATATATATATATATAAATAAAATGTGTATAACCAGACATGTTAAACGTTCAGGTGATGCTTTCTGTCTGTTACAAGCGCCTCTTTATTCACATGTGCACACTTAAAAACCTTCTAAGAAAGTACGTTTAAGTTATGAATGAACAAGTAATCTGGTTTCTTTAGCCACTGATCAGTGTTAATACATAAGCCATGTAGAAGTGTTTTGCAATTACATGGATGTTTCTATCCCCAGTTTAATTCTGGATTAGGAGTCCATGGGGCGCCCATTAGCTCAGTTGGTAGAGTGGGCGTCCTATATACAGAGGCTTTGTCCTCGCTGCAGGTTGAGTCCCAGCCTGGGGCCCTTTGCTTCGTGTCTCCCCCCCCTTTCCTGTCATCCCTGAACCTGTCCTATCAATAAAGCCATACAAAGGCCAAAATAACTGAGTAAATCAATAAAAAAAATATATTAAAAAAAAAGGAGTCATCAGTGTGTCTCACCTCCAGGTCGCTGTCTGGAGTGCTCGGCCGGCCAGGTGAGCTCCTCCCATCCAGCCTCCGGTTCTGCAGTCCTCTATCTTGGCTGTGCTCCTGTGCTGCAGAGCTGGACGCTACCTGCAGCAGACGTGCATTTTTAGCAATGTAGGCCAAGTCTAGTACAACCTCCCTGGCTCCCTGCTCCTTATCGCCTCCATTCATCTCTGGTTCATTCTCCTGATGAGCACTGGGGGGGTCTCTGGTGGCAGTGGCTGCCCTGGCGCCCTGAGCGTGGTAGAAGACAGGCATTCCTCGAGAGCTGACCTCTGCTGCTGGCAGTACTCCCACAGTGCTGAGGTGCTGCTGGGCAGCCTGCTCTGAAGGCAGCATCAGCGGGACGCCGCTGGATGCTGCAACTTTGGCAAAGGTATGTGCAGCCACCTGAGCCTGAGGAGGTGGGGAAACAACACCTTCTTGTATGACAGATGGATACTGAACAAGGTGAGAGACAGCGTGGGGCTGAGGAATGGTGCCTGAGGGAGAGATTAATGGTCCTGGGACAAAGCCAGGGGGTAGGGCATAAGGTACCGTTGCATATGGGGAACTTACAAACTGGAGAGAGGAATGAGGGATCTGGGCGTAACCAAGAGGAGGGTAGGAAAGGCCTGGATGCTGCAGGAGAGGCGAGTGGACAGTGTATGCTGGAGAGATGTGGCTTAACACTGGGTGAAGACTGGTAGGTGAGTAAGTAACAGATGGAAGGGCCACTTTGTAGAGCATACTGTACTGGTCAACGGGCACCGCTGGTATGCCATCAGAATTATCCACTCCATAATGAAGCCCCGACTGAGCACGCAGCCACTCTCCAGATGGGGTCCCTCCCTGAGTGTCACTGTTGGCTGCAGAGTTTTGGATGGAAACCACTTCATCTTCTCCAATACCACCACCAGCACTACTGCCACCTCCACTGCCACCTCCTCCTCCTCCTGCAACAACAACCCCACCTGTGCCTCCAGCTCCGCTGCTGTTACTAACTGGGAGGTCCCTCTTCTTAGGAGGCAGGGACTCCTGGTTGCGCTCCTGAGCGGGTTTCATTGCAATCCTCTGATCAAGCGAGTTGCTTTACTGTACTGCACAGGAAGTGAAACTTGCAAGCCGCTCAGCCTGCGCAGGAACCAGTTCTGAAATCACCTGGCTGACCTCATCTGCCAATTCACCTGGGGGGGAAAAACACACACACAAATACAAAAAGGACTTATGAGCAAAATCCTTTTTTTTTGGAAAGTTGCATACTACCATCACAAGTGCTAAAAAAGTGCTTTGTGAGAGAATTCATTATGGTGTTTGACTGATTGTGGAAAGCATTAAAGGTGCTGGAGAGGCAGAAACTGACAGACAATGTTTTACCAAGTATATTTGTGAAAAACAGAAGAACTGTCTGCACACGTAGTTGATGCTCCCATGAACATTTATTACCTCCATGTGACGTTTCGGACACATGTCTGAAGAAGGGCCTGTGCCTGAAATATCACATGGAGGTAATAAATGTTCATGGAAGCATTCACTAGCGTGCAAACTGTATTTTTCCGTTTTTCACCTGTGACTCTGTCCAGCACCTACCGCTCAACGTGTTCGGATGTGTGTGCATGTGTAAACTTTTTGACCAAGTTTATTCGTAGCAGTAGAAAAATAAAGCATTAGACCTGCCTAATTACAAACTTTACCTGCCTGAGATGTAAGAAGTGTACTTCTCAAACCAAGGATACTTTGTTAAGTAAGTGCATATGCCCCTTTAATGCATGTATTTGAACTCTTGACCTGTTCTGCTCTCTGGCAGCTGCAGACGTTGCTGAGTGTGTTAAAACGTCTGAGCACTTACACTGTAGGGCACATCTTTTCATCACAGCTGTCTTTGTAAAACTGGAAGAGCTTCATAAAGCAGTGATGGTTTTAGGTATATAACATGTTTGTTTTGCATAGACACAGACACATAACCATGCATTGTGGAATTGTCTGCAAATATACAACAGTATGTATAACTACCTGTGCAATGACTGTTTTTGAAATCAAGGAAAAACAAATTGTTGCAGTATGAGTCTGATTCCCATCCCCCATTGGCACACTTTCACCATTTTACTGTCCCATTGAGAGGCTTCTTGTCTTGACAGTATCATGTATATTCTGTATCTGGTTGACCAGCTCTTCTTTGAGGCTGTGTAGTGTTTATATATAACATGTTAATAAATAAAACAATCCAAAGACTGTACGTCTTTGCCTGTTGCATTCAATCAGTGGGGATTTTCTAGATGTTTTAAATATAATTTATTTAAATTCAAAATTCAGCCTGACATATTTGGGTCAGGCCTATTTTTTTTGAGTTTGCATCATGTATGTGTTTGTTTTAAATATGTCGGTATGTGTGTTTGTTTGTAGGTATGTCTGTATGGATGGATGCACACTGGGTTTTGACTAGTGCACTTTATTTTTTGTGCGAAGCACTTTGTAACTGTGTGTTTAAAAAACGTGCTCGACAAAGTTATTACTATTGTAACTTGGGATTTAATATTAAGTTCTACGAGTTTGAGCAAAGCTTGGGTGGAGCACATGGGTTAAAATGATTCGCTCACTGGCACGTTACTACACTTTAGGAGGTTCAACACCATCTAAATGACCATTGGCAGCAAGAGCAATCAAAAGGCTATTTTTCCTGATACAATGTAAGAACCAAAGATGTGATTTTTCATGATCTGCAGTATGAAATACCAGTAAAAATGTACAGCAAAAATTACTTATCACATGTAAGCAACTGCATCATAAACCCTAATGAATTTATACACATAGATCTACAAATACTACACCCTACAACGAGCAAGCAAAATCATTTCTGACCTCTGAAACTCTTTAGCTGTACTTCCACTAAGTCTATCTTAATATATCAATGAAAAAGGTGCTCTCAGTCGTGTCGAGATTTATTTCACCACAAAGAGTTAAGGCTATGGTGTAAAGTCCCATCTGATTCAACAGAGGTGAACAAACATGAACTAATCTTGAGCTAATACGAAACTCAGTTCTTGGGTGTGTTCAAGGGAGCAGGTTTATTATTTATTATACTTTTAGCCTGGAACTGTTCCTTTTTTTTTAAACATGCAGTCCATGATTCATACACGAGTGGGTTCCTGGTTTCAGAAAACTCAGTGAACCTGCTTCCTGAAACAAACCCATAAACAGCAACAGATATGAAACCAAAGCTTTGAACATGTAGTTACAAGTCTGAGTTTTCTCCCAGTTACCGCTACACTTCACTTCAGACTAACTGTGTTTACCGTTAGCTAGTGGCTGACTTGGCTAAAGTTAGCTAGCAACTTGGGAGTCATATTTTTTCCGCACACGCAGCAAAGTGACAGAATGACACTTCGTACACTAATATTAAACGTAGATGTTGAGCTCAAATCATAGCTAATGTCATATGAAGCCGTTTGGTTATTACTAAAATGTATGACTGGGCACTAGCCCAGAGGTTCCGGCTAGCTAGCTAGCAAGCTAACAGAGCTACAACTAGCTAACATGAACTGACTCCAGTCCTGCTCGACTCACATCTGCTCACAACTAACACAGCAATGCGCACAATTCATATCAGAGATGCCTCTGCTTCGTGTCGGTGTGTAGACGTACCTCCAAATGTCATCGCGAACAGGCTTTTCTTTATTTAAAAAAGTTGATATGCAGAGGTACAATTGAAGAAATCAAGGCTAAGGAGTCGAGCCCATTTCGAAGGCCAGCAGAGGCGCTCACCAATGACGTCACCAAGTTTATTCAATTTCCTGTTTTTTCATGCACAAATGTCGAGCACGTACACCGAGTCACAAAACTACATGTATGCTTTATTAAAATGTTTAGTGAAGTTTTGTCTCATCAACACCCGACAACAATGCTCTCAACGCAGTTTTAAGATAAAGTCACAGGTCACGTCATTTTCTGGCAGGAAAACGGTTAAAAAAAATTAATCAATTAAAAAAAATCAATGTATTTTTCTTGGTCAGCTTACACAAGATGCAGTGGTAGCTGAATGACACAAAACCCTTGCAGGATACAGTTTGGTTTAATTGCATTATATGTACAAGGTGAGGTTTTATACAGCAGGGGGCGCTGCAGCCACGTGCACCGAAGGGATTTCATCAAGTGATCTCATAGATGCATCTTGAGGATGAAGGGGAAAACTGAAAACAAGCCATTTCTGCAACTCTCCAGCTGTTAGTACCCGTGATTTTATCTACTGTAGATGTGTGTTTGTTTTTATAGAGATCTACTGAAAAACAATCAAATACACAAACACATCAGACGCATACTTCAACAAACTACAACATACTATAATGGAACAGAAAAAAACAAGACATAATAAATAATGGCTGCACATTGAATCTGCTTGGGGTTGTAAAGGTTAAATAGAAAAAGAAAGAAGGAACGAAAGAAGGAAGGAAGAAATAATGGTACAAAACAATGCATTATTCCTCTTTGAAAAGATCTTCGTACAGCTTAACGGTTTTGTTACTTTTTCTTAGTGTCATTAAGTGCCAGAGTTTTAATATATTCTCTAAATTTGCACAGGAAACCCATAAAGTTAGGGGAAATGTTGGTAAATTTACATGTATACATATGTGAAATTTCACAATAATGTGTTCACATGTTTTTTTGTTTTCAAAGTTTTTACACTCAATTCCGATATCATCATTCATTTTACACATTACATAATTTCCCGGTTGAGCCCAGAAAGCAATCAAGTATGTAACAATGTAAAATAAATGTGTTCAAGATTCTGGTTCATCATTACATCAGCTGAATTTGTTGTTAGTGTGGTAAGATTTAGAGAACTATATATATGTTTATCTACTGTAGACACCACTGTCTCACCAAACCATGGCTGAGGTTAGGTGTTTCCCCTTTCTCTATGGTAACAAGCTTCAATATACCTTTTTTGATTAACATGCACTTTATGAGTCAACAACCAACTAAAATGATTTAGTCTTAAACCTAGATTCTTCTTGCACTTGAGTGGTGCAAAATCTGCAAGTAATTAAACTGCCAGCTGACCCGCAGTAACATGTGGGTCTCTGGGGGCTCTAACGGTCTGGAGCACAGGGAAGTTTACTGGTTGGTGATCAAGCTTTGACACATTTGACACAAAACGCTTCAGATTAGGAGGTTAAAAAAATAAAATATAAAAAATACAGGTGTTAATACAGTAATTGAAAACACCTGGAAAAAAGGTCAGCTCAAGTCCCCTGTGGTCTCTTTGCAGGAGAGCAACAGACCTTTTTCACAAGCAGTAGAAAAGAACACGTGTAATTAATGACATAAATAATGACTGCATTCCATTTACAGGGTCCTACTCTTGTGCTTTTACTGCTCTGCCCTGTCAGAATGTCTACATCTTGTGTGCAGCGGTGTGCTGTATGCAAGAGACAGACTGATGTGAAATCAAAACGGCGGATGTGGTGTTTTTTTCTTATCCTGCCAGTGGCGTTGCTTTTCCATTATGCTTAGTAACCTTATTATCCATTTATCTATTACTGACTCTGCATCGAAAACAAAAAGACATGTTGCCTTCGAGGTAAGATTGGATTGTGTTGGATTATCCTACAATATAATCATAGTGTAAGCGTAAATATTGCACCCCCCTCTGTAAAGTTCCCTTCTCAGAATTTAGAGAAAATGGGAACAACCTGCTTCCATGAATTTGATCATTGATACAGCTGCTTTATGTTTTCTTCCTCTTTACCTTTATATCACATTGATCTTGAGGTCTTATTAACCAGCCATTTCTCTGTCAAACCTTAGCACTTTTGTGAATTTTGTTCCTTGTATGAGCATCTTTACTTTCTTTTCAGGTTTTTTTTTATTTTTATTAATTTGCGTGTAAAAATTAACTATTCATGAGCCTTTAAACAACCCAACCCCTGCACCAATATGTAACCTGCAAAAACTGGTCAACATAACCTGGTGTCACTATGAGATTTTAGTGTAGTGTGTAGTGTATGTGCTGATTCAGATCAGTAAATTATGAAGCAGTTACTCTGCTCTTTTACACAATTAACAAATGAAATATGGAACATCAGCATAACTTATAATAACTTTTAAAGCCCACCTGAGCTCTCTGAATATTCCCTGGACTGAACTTTTGGTTATTTTGCTCCTATATTGGTGTCACTGCTCCATTTAAATTTCCCAAATAAGTCTCAGTTGTGTGCATCTAACTGGATAATCTGTAAATTCAAGTTTTTAACTTAAACAATTCTGGCACGGCGTCTTTTGTCAGACAGATTTAAGGTACTGTAGTTCTAAGAGCAAGTTCAACTCTATACACTGAGAGAGTGGTTTGTTTTTAGTACGTTTAACGTGAATGTCCACATTAGAGCACATTTTATATAATCCAATATTTATATCGTATCAATTTGTACAGAAGAACAAATATTCACATCAGTTTCACTAAAATTAAGAGAGTATAAATAAGCTTGTTGAGCCAGACTGCTGAGATGTAGAGGGGAGTATAATCCACGGTTCCATAAACACCAGGGAGGAATTATATAAGTATTTATAAGCATAAAGCTCTGAAAAAAGATTTTAAAAAATCAAATTAAAAAAAGGAATCCATGTCGGTCACAAAGATGCCTTAAATGTGTGTCATCCTCCCTGAAGTTTAATGATCACATAGATTTCTTTTAAGAAACTGGAACACCATCAGAAGCAACTGTTTCATTAGGATCTTTATTATATTGCTTGTAAGTTTCTATTCCAGCTGTTCGATTTGTTAAACTGTGCTTCCGGTTATACTCAGAGGGGCACATAGGACTTTTTTTTTTTTTTTAGCTGCTATATAAATAAGTATAGTTTTAAGTGGCACTTCTGAAATGATCCACCACAAACCCACCTCTTACTTTTTCTTCCTCCCTTTCATTTGTTCACTTCAGGACACTCTCTTTCTTTATTGTGGGAATCATCTACTTTTATTCAGTTGTACAAGATTTGTTGTGACATTTTTGGCATATCTTTGTTTTCATATTAGTGGATTCTTTGATGGATCTGTTTTCATGAGTGAAACCCAGTGGAAATAAAAGCCAGAGAGCAGATTCCTTTGAAAAATAATGTAATGATTGGTTACTGGTACACATTTGAGCCTTATTTTCTGTTAGGAAAAAAAAACAGCTTCAGTGCAGTACCTCTGACTTTAACTAGATTTGCAGAATTCATAAATCAACAGTTTTAGAAAACTAAAAATAAGTCAACAGATTTAGAATGTAGTTACAAAAATGGTAAATCTTCCCAAAAGAAAGGCACAGGGGATGAACAGTAGCATTTGCATCCCGCTTAGAGAACATTTGCATAAGTGAATGAATGCATCTGCTGCTAATCAATATCAAACTGTGCCACAGTGGCGGCACGATCATCATGCAATTACGGCAGAGTGCAACACTGTGAATTAGTGGAAAAACACAGCATATAAATATCTCTCCAGAAAATATAAAGACTACATCAAGGATAAAAGCTATTTAGTACCATTAATCAAAAATATTAATTGGAAGATTTCAAGCATATACAGTATTTATAATATTTGCCAAAATTATATTCAACAACCACCTTAAAACAAACTATCTTATATATTGAGTAAAATGTGCAATTAATAGCATTTGGGAGAGCAGGTTCTGCACTCACACTATACACATCTATATCAAAAAACACCTGAACTAGTTATTGCCAAAGAATCACGAGTTTATCTGCTGGAAACTGGTCAATCTAGCATCTAAAGATCAATGCGCCTGCATAATAGGACATGTTTTGCGTCTGTCCAGTGGTCTTATATTTAAAATTACTTTTATAAAAAAAAAAATTAAAAAAATGCTCTACTGTTATTTTAAGACATTATTACACAGTGCTAGTTTCTCATCAGTTCTAAAGAGGCACTGGACGACTGATTCATTTCTCCTGATGTGTATCAAACCAGTCCCTAGTTCAGCTGGTAAGTGAACCTCTTAGTAGTGGACACTTTTAAAAGACGTCCAAATGTCAAAATCTTTGCAGCGATCTGAAAGTGGTTTGCTAGAAATTTTCCCTGATTGCATCATAAAAAATCTTTATGCTCCAATCTCACTATCACTACCCCGACAGGAAGTAGTTCACTGCTTGTTTTCTACTATAGTATTCCTCGCCACAGAGTATGATTATGTGGACAAAACATGAACGAATGTTAATACAAAAGTAAGCATTGTTATAGCTACATACAGTATGTTTAACAGTCGTGTGTTGTACGTGTTCATTCCTTCAATCCTTTTCCCTCTGCTGAAAACTTGAGGCCCTTTCTTCGACCAGCCTGTGTGCACTACAGTCTTTTATCGTCTTTGGGATGTCAAAACTACACATGTGGTGTACTTACGACACTTGCTATCCAGACGATGAGATGAGATTACTGCTGTTGTCGTTTCCTTGCGTGCTGCCTTGAAACTGTGTTACTCTCCATCGACCTATCACTGTCAGGTTCTTTGGATCACTAACTTCACTGCTTGAAATCCAGTTCACTACCTTCTAAACTGGAGACTGGTTTGAGTCAAAGCCCTTGTCCGTCCCTTTGCTTTCCAATGATTACCCAGTCAGATACAGTCGATCTGAATAGTTTCTCCTCAGTGCCTTACCAGAAGGCCTCTATAAAAGTTAATAAAACCCCCTTCTAAAGAGAAGAGGAAATATCTACCACAGATTAAAGTCCCCGCACACTTCACTTCCCCCTCTAATCATCACCTGCTTTGCAAGACTAGAAATATAGGCCGTTTTCTCTGCTTCAAAAATAATTAATCTACAAAGTAAGACCCTGAAATCACACCATTTGCTACTTACAGTGAAATCCCAACACAACCATCAAAATATGGGCACTTGGAGCAAATAGCATCAAGTCTGTGCAACAACAAAAAAAGAAAAGCAAAAGAAAAACGCCCAATTACATTCATACCAGGCCAGATCCTCTTTGTCTTTACCACATCGTAAAATGCTTGTTAGCAGTGGTATTTTCTGTTCCTCTTTCTGAAATACAAACTAGGTAAAATAATAAAATATCTTAAATGACATTTCCTGGAAGTTACAGACAAATTGAATTCTTGGAAATCAGTGTTTCAGTGAAGAGCATCGTTGCTGCTGCAAAAGAAACAGCCTTTTTTACATTTATTTCAAGCATTCCTATTTGCAGTGAGGACGTCTTACTGACCAATGAGATTTAATTTAACAGAAAGGACAAACAAACTTGCTTCACACGTACTTGGTGAACTTTCAGTTATTGCTTTAAAATGTGCGTGACTCACAGGCAAATCTTGGAGAGGGAGCTCTCAACCTCATCTCAACTCAATATTAAAATAATGTTTGTGTGCGCCGTACAGTATGCTCAGCAAGAAGAGCAGTTAGCTTCACAAAATCTTGAGAAAGACCTAAGCTCTAGTAAATAAGAAAATACATCTATTATAAAATTAGTATGATGATCTTTCACAGTAAGAGGAGACCTCACAGTAACAACTCACTGGCCAGTAAGGCGGATGTGCTTCAGATAATCTGAGTTCCTCAACTGTCATGGACAAAAATGATTCAGGCGTGTCGATGACACTTTACTTTTAAAATGACCTCAGATTTCAATGCAGCAACAACGGTGCAAATTCTAGTTTATAAATAATTATAATCAGAAGGCCTAAATTTAATTCTTCTATTTCTCATGTTCCTTCTTGGTATTTTAGAAAGAGGTAATAGAAAATAAGATGATTAATTGTTACACAAGCCTGTACTGAGCTCAGAAATGTGAGCCCCACAACCTCAGACAGTGTCATTAGCTAGAGTCTCTGTAGAGAGCCAGATCCTCGCCCCGTTCAGAAATTTGCTAATTGGAGTCCCATGGATACCGCGGCGGCACAGGTTTCCCACTGGGGTGAAGGGAAAGGAGGAGGTAAGGTAGTCCGGAGGTGTAGGGGGGTCATTTGGGGAACTGGCCTTAAAATACATCCTTCTCTGGTCTGAAGGGGGCCCACTTGGGCTGGGGAGTGGAGTGCTGCCTGGACTTGGTCCCTTGTACCGCCTGAGATGGATCTGTAGTATCTCGATCTCATCGACCAGTTGGGAGAGCTTGTGGTAGGCGGTGACGGGGCCTCCTTTGTGAATGCAGGCCTCTGGAACCCAGCGTAGAAAGAAGAGCTTCCAGAGGGCCACGTGTGAAGGCATGAGCAGGGGAATCAGGACGCCCTGCTGGTCAGCAGGTCGAGAGAACCAGTCCCTGAAGAAGCGCTCTGATGGGCTTTCATCTTTCACTACTGTGAAATCAGGCTTCAGCTCTGACATCAGAGAGCCACGTCTGGGCAACGTTTCCTCTCCACCCCTCAGTCCATTACGCATAGATGAAGGCGTTCCTCGCAAAGTGGAACTGTAGTTTTTCTGCTGGAGGAAGGACACAGGGTTAGATTTTTTTCACTAAACATGATAAACAACTCTCTGACAGAGCCTGCAGCAGGCTGAACAACCAAAGGTCGCTCACTGAATTTTCTTAATTTGGGCATCTCCAACTGTGGTTTCAAATTCTCACAATCCTAAAACCTACAACTTCAGGGGAAGCAAAAAGCAATGATTTATTTTCTGTCTAATTATTCACTTTCTTTGCCCTTTCTTAAGTTGCTGATGGCACAAAAACAAGCTGCCCATAAATTCTCTGCACCAATAAACCACCTGCTGACTTGATGGATTCAACATTTACACCATCAGAAAAGAAAGTGACTTTTAGGAAAATGCATTTGAAATGATATGATTTTAAGAGGGCAGAAGACTGAGGTGACCTTTTTTGAAAATACTTATACATTATTAGGCATAGGCAAGGAAGGAAGTACTGTAGTAGTACTGTAAATTCGTAAAGCTCAGTCAGTGTCTTGTGTACCTTTGTGCGTCTGAAACTTTTCACTTCCCCATTCTGAACACAGGCAGCTCCCTTGCCCACATACATGGGGTTGTTAAAGAGGGTTTGGTCTTTGGTGGAGAACTGCTGTGACCAGTTCCAGACAGGAGGGAAAAACACAACCTGGTCCTCTCCTTGAGGGATGGCTTTATTCTTGGCAAAGTCCTGTAAAGTAAACAAAACGTATTCATGCTCTGTACATAGTATGACACAGAAATCATCATTGCACACTATGAAAAACATCTAGACTTGATCCAACGAACTATGATGGTAAACAAAACACCACACTGCCATAATTTGCTTTTGTCAAATTTATTGGTTACATCCCTGACCACGAGCTCAGTGTTTCCTTATCTGTGTGGAAATTATTATGGATTATCGTAAATCTTCTCCATTTGGTACACAGGGTTGTAAGATAGTATCTATTCCTCACCATCAAGTGCTGAGCTCGCTGTTTGGGAGAATTGAAGAGGAAAGTACTGAACAGTGGGATCCACATGCTATCACTCAGTACTGTCAGATAGGCCTCTGTGAACTCGAACGCTGCTGGGTATTGGTTCATCATCTGCCACACGCAGTCCAGGAAGAGTATGAACAGAGGGGACTAGAACGAAAGAAAGAAAAAAAAAAGACACAAACAAGAAGAATAAGGGCTTGACAGATCGATTCGAACTAGTACTGGGTTATTTACTGTCAGACAAATACCTCCACTTTGTCATTCTTCTTTAAGTGGTTGCATCTGTCCAAGAAGCGATGGCCAGCCATCACCCACTCCTTCTGCACCAAACCCTGAAAGCCGATGAGGCTGCGGTAATGAGGGTCCAACATGAGCTGCACCAAAGAGGACAAGACACAGCAGAGGTCTCTGTCTTCTTCCTCTGTAGAGGCATAAAAATAAACCAAATTCTTCAATAACAAGCTTGCAAGCAAAGCATTTTCAAGGTCACTCGGATGGTAAGAATATGGTAATGATTTTAATTTGACCACCATATTTAAAAAGCATTATGGCTAGCGCGCAAATATGTGTTTGAAGCCAAACCAAAGCCACCATATAAAACATTTTAGTTGTTTGTTGACTTAAACTCAGTTTTGTTCTACAACCCTGTTGTTCTAAAATGACTAATACACGAACCTTTAACTTTTAATATCACAAATGGACTAATTAAAATGGGGACTGAAGACCAATAAAGACAAAGAGAGAGTTTTACCTTGAAGAATGACTGAAACATTCTTTCCATCCAGAAGGTACACTATCTCAGCTGATTGTTTCAGGAAAGCCCTTAAATCACAAAGAGAATGTTAACTGACTTTGAAAAACATGTAGTCATATATTTTTAAGTAACCAGCAAGTAACAAAGAAAAAACACCTTGACAAAATACAAATGCAATAATTTCCTTTTTTGTCCTTTTTGTGCTTGTGGACCAATGACTGACCAGGCAAGCAGATGACAGTCACCAGTTGCTGCCCATTACCACACCATTTCAAGGCTGAATAATAAGGCTTTCCAAACAAGAAACCCTTCTCATGAAAGTATATCCACACAAAAAATGCAAAAAAAAAAAATAGGGTTGCATTATATAATCAAAATGTTTTTCAAAAACATGATGCAAGATTTGTTGGGGTCATGTTCATGCAGGGATGTTATACTTTCCAAATGGAACTATGAGGATAACACAAACATTGTGAAACATTTTGATTTTGACTCTAAACTTTGACAGCACTGGTAGTTTATTAATTTCATTAATTTATTAGAGGTACCATGCAGTGTCAGGTTGTTTACATACCTGACATACTCCAGCCAACGTGAGTTTTCAATCGAAGTGAGCCACCTCTCCTCAGACTCCTCAAAAGGATCTGGACACAATCAAGACACAGTCAAACACTTGCCCTCCGATAAACAAGCAAGTGCACTGAGATATACTTCACACAGAGGTTGAATACTACTGTACACTACCATCTACTGTTAGTGTTCATAGATGCATGAGGCTCACCTATGACACAGATCTGCCTGATTTTAACGAAGGCACTCTGGATGTCTAGGATGGTCGGCAGACACTTGTCTAGATCTGACTTGATGACTTCACTGCGCTGTGGGTGGCTTTTTGTGATGGCAGTGAAGATCCTGCACAACACAAGACAGACGTAGATGAATGGGTTAGAGACGCCTTTAAACAGCTGTAGCACAGCATTTATATATTCAGGTCATTACAGCTGATAAGAAAAGTTCAACACTGTCTTTTTTCACTGTTACAGTTGAATGTCTGTTTGCTGCAATTGAATTTCAGTGTGAAAGACAGAGTAGATCAACACATTGAACACATGTTTTGAATCTGAATGAAGCTGAGGACTTGGCTGTACCTCTGATCAATCTTCTTCTGCTGTAATGGATCATTAATGCTGGTCATGCGCACAAGAGAGCTTCCATTTGGGTGATTCCAGCACCAGAGCTATGAGGAAGAACACAGATCAATCACCTTGGAATCTGCCGATAATGCTTATTACAATAATAAACTAATAATATAGTCCTAATAATACATAACGGAAAGGGATACAAGAAGAAGTATTCCATCCACATTTAATGGAAATAGCGCGAAATACTCACAGGGATGCGCTGATCAGTAAAGAAAATACAGTATTTCTTAAGATCCTGATCAGCCAAAGAAACAGGGACCACAACATACTCTGGAAGACTAAAAAGAAGAGTGAGAGAAAGTGGTGTTACACAGGAATCACAAAAGACACCACTGAAAAAGAACGTGAAGCGAAAAAAAGATACATTTAGGTTATACTCTTTAAATCCATGCCCATCTTTTTTATATAAATAGGTCAACTGTCATGCTTCATGTTGACAAACCATAATATGGTTTGTATCTTCAGCAGTGAGGGTTTTTCTTCGATTGAGGGAAAACTGATTTAGGGTGTACTGTAACTATTGTTTTAGCTTTATGTGATTTATACAGCTACTATTATGAAATTTCCAGTCCTTTCTTAAATTCCACATAAAACCCTGCACAATCCTCACTTTGAAACCCGCCATGATGTCACCGCTTAACCCAGATGAATAGCATATATTGTACAAAATAGCCTTGCATGTTAGAGACATTCACAAGGTTTTTTCCTAAAGTAAGTCATGAAGTAAAAAAGCTTACAGTGTAAACACACCGTCTTGCCAAAACATACTTAGTATGAGTCAAGGGTGAAATTTAGAGTATCCGTAACAACTGAAGGAGCTACAGACGCGCTCTGCCTACGCTGGCCATCATAAGTTGCCTACTGTTAACAACATGAGCTGAAAACCTTTGTGAGATGGCATAGCCCTCGTTGATGGAGCACACCCTCCACTCTGATGCCCCGGTTCTCTTGATCTCGCGATCCCAGTCTGAAGGACGGTCAAAGATGGGGGTTTGTAATCCTCCTCGGGGGCTGGAACCGTTGACTTGCTCACCTGGGAACAAAGATACACATTGAGATTATTGAGTATAATGCAGAGAAATTAAACAAAGTGAGTCAAATTTGGAATAATTAAATGTGGATTAACAGGAGAGGGCAACATTTTCCAAAACATGTCACGTCTTTTAGCAGCAATAAAAGCTGTATCCATACCTTTAGATTCATGGTAACGCCTCCCTTGATACTCAAAACCAAACAGCAGCTGAAGATCAGCTGGATGGGAATAGTGGGCAATAGCAAGACAAACCTAAAATAGAAAGACAAAGTACTTTAATGGGACATACAGTACAATAAAAACACAGCTGAAAGGTCGGATCGATTAAACATTATCAATGCGGATTCAGCTTCCAAACTGAGGTTCACCAAGAGTGCCAACGTGAACTCTGAGGTATGTTCTGTAACCATACAAACACAAGAACAAGTGAAACCTGGGAAGGCAAATGTTTAACTGACAGCCCACTGCTCTGCGTTTACACGACAGAATCTCTCTGTTGCCCAACTGGAGTCACACAAAGCAGTCCATTCAGTAGTAAAGCTGCGAATAACACGAGAGGACACAGAAAAAGAGTGTGTGTGTGTAGACATGGCTGCTCCCAACTCTGTAATTTCCTATGGCAAAATAAGCTATTATAGGCTGGCTTAATCCCATATGTCACAAAGAAAAAAAAAAGGACTGAGTCCTGTTTTGGGTTCAAACTGTAATTACATACATAGTGTCCATAAATACACTCAAAAAAGGAGTGAGGGAGGGCAGACTCATTTCTATTTCAATGCTCTATACATAAATTACCTTCCATATTCTGTCAACAAAGTACGCAAAAAAAGGTGAATACTTCAGAAGACTTGCAACACTGGCCATAAGAGTGTTTAATGCAGTGCTATTCTGTAAAACTGCTGTCAGACAAATGTGCTGCAGGTATGTGCTGTGCAGCTCCCAAGTCCTCCAAAACCTACGCAAAAATTGCTCCCAGATGACATGGGAGGAGATCACACATGCAACTGCGTATATTCACATTCATGTACGTTTCACTGGCACGCTGTAAAGAGATATACAGCTGCCTAACTCTTGTGGGTCGTGTAGTGAGGCTGCAGGGAGCCAAGAGCTCCTGAAGACTTTTGTACACATAATTCACAAATACATATTCATGTCTAGGACTCCAGATACCACAATGTTTTTAACACAACACCCATGGTTAGAGAACGTGAGAGTGGCTTGGCTGTGTTAACCTCTGAAGGAGTAACAAGTTCCAAGAACCTGGCAGATTCTTTCCCAGGTGACAACCTACTGGTTTGAGTTTCTGTCCTTCTACTTACAATTTCCAAAAGTAAAGTTGTGGTAAAATCAGTCAAAGCAAACTGCTAAGTAGCACATGCCTGGTCACTATATCTGTATTATAAGCACTTCCTTTAATTTCCCTTGTGTGCAACTTCCTTCCACTGGAAATCGACCAAATATCAAGACGTAATTCCAATATATACACTGGCATTCCCCTTCAGTTACAGGTCCCTCAGCTGAGCTCTAATCTGAATAATAAAACATCTGTCCATCCAATCTCTCCGTGCAGGAGATGAGTCACAGTCACGCTGCCAGTTGCTCCTACAATCGGGATCATTCTCAGTTTCCTTCGTCTTGAATAAGCATTGTTCTCAATGTCTGCTAATGGCTAATGGCCACACTGAAAATGCTGTTTAAAAAGTTAGTCATTTCTATTCAGATGGTGAGAGGAAGAGCAGGACATCAAAGTTTGGATGACATAAATATCCTTGTCGGTGAGGAAGGGGGTCATAACAGAGTGTGTGTGCATGTGTGTGTGTGTGTGTGCTCACGCAGTCAGGAAAGGAAAATTTTAGTCAGCAACAAATAACAGTGAAATGGACAAGGGAAACTGAGAGAAAGGGGAATACTGAGCAATTAGTCATCAGGAGGTATGGCAATAAGAAAGTTAAGGCCAATATGTCTAAAGAAAAATTTGTTTCTGGTGAAAATACTGTCCCTAGGTCAGATCGATAGTAGCACTGGGGCAGCAATATGCTTTTTTTTTTCCATTTGCCACAGAGGGCGCCAAAGTCAGAAAGGGGACATTTTCAACCTTTACACATGGTGGCTTTATTATCCCTAAAACTGCTGATGTAAAGTTTGTGAGAATCTGAGAAGCATTGATTGATATCTTTAAAAAGATCAAATTCCTACTATTGTTTGATATAAAACAAAATGGGTTAATGGAGTACCACTCACCTTTTTGGCACTCTCAGGCCCAGCCTCGTCAAAGCAGAACCTTATGATGCGCAGGTCTTTGCAGTAGAGGATGAGCTCAGTTGGGTTGAACTTCAGCTTTTGGTTTGACCCCAAAACTTTCTTCTTCCCCTTTGTATCATTTACTGAGAGGAACAAACACAAAATATGACAAGAATACTTCAGCTAATTCGGATGCCAGTGTTTCGTGGTAGTGATGTAAGAATACATTTTAAAGCATTCTTCAGACACACCAGAGACAACTGTCGACTGCAAAACACTCAACAAATATTCCTGCCAAGGTTGAATACATGTCTTGTGTTATTTTAAGAATAAAAAAATCTGGTTGCAATTTCACACTCTGCCTGAGAGTTTTGGACAACTGATAAATGTTTGGATCAATGTTGTAGGAACATAGGATTTGACCTTCACCTAAACATATTCCATTAGAGATCACGTTTTATTTCCTGTTTTAAATGGGGCCTTGCATACTATGTAATAGACAGTGTTAAGGCACAAGTGGTCATGGCCACAATATTACTTATCAGTACAATCAAGACATACTGATATTTGATGTTATTGATATTATGCATCTATAGGACCTGCTCTTAATGCTCCTATATTTTTACAAAAACAATCATTTTAATGTTGTCATTAGTAGCACAGTTCAAACAGGTCAAAAACAAGCTGGGTAAAACAAAGCCTCCTCCTCCATCGCTGTAACACAGCAAACATTGCTCTGGGCAGTTGTCCTCGCAGTGTCAGCAATCGACAGCCATGAGATGTATAAACAAGGCTAATCCCAGCCGGGCTGCACTGCCACTAATCACAGCTTCAGCTGTGACATCACTTGTTATCAGATTGCTGACTGGGAGAGAACAACAAACGAGACAAGCCAGCCAAGCTGTCAAAGATTAATGAGAGGCAGATTGAATTTCAATTCTGATCGTAGTTCACTCTTTCAAAATGACCGGGTACAGATCATTGGGATCTGCTGAAAGAGTTTATTGAATTTTAAAATCAGGGGAAATTGGGCTGAAAAAGAGGTTAGCATCTGCCGAATACACTAAAGAAAATGCTTACATTAGCCATTAGCCATATTTGTTGAATATCACAACAAAATTAATAGTTTGGTTAACAGTTAATTTGGAGGTCATTTGGGCTCTGGTAATAAGATATAACCATGTGGAAGTCGAGAGGTAAATGCCAGTACCAAAATAACACATCAGCAGAATACTTTTCCAAGAAAAGGGTTAGAAAAGCCGCCAATGTTATGTTATAAATGTTGCCACCAGACTTACCTGTTACTACTTGCTCCAGACAGGTGAGAGGGATGTCGTGCTCTCCAAGCAGGAGGTGAGACAGCTTGGACTTCTGTGATAAAGGCAAAACAACAACGAAAAAAAATATCTCCCATAACTCACCAAAATATTGTCTCAAACATTGGTGGGTAGATCAAGTTAATCCCCTTGGACTGAGCAATGATCAAGTTCCATTCTGTTATTATGACAACAGTCTGCCCCACAACTGGAAATGACGTCTGTTCTCTCACTTCTTGTGCGATATCACCGACAATGTAGAGCAGGAAATTCACAAGTTTTCCTTCCTCCTTGCCAGATGCACTGCACATATAAACAACGCTGTGCAAATGGAAGTGTTTAAGCTATTCAGGAGTATGCCGACAGCACTAATGTAGCTCACAAGCTTAAACTGGAGCCATGGGAGACAACTATATTATATTAATGATCAGACATCAGAACATTAAAACATCAGCACTATTTTTTGACCGCTACTTGGAAAGGCTAAATATACAAAACAGCACAGTTTGACTTTGACTAAGTCAGTCAACACAAATACCTGTTTTGCTGGGGCATCTTGGGGGATGAAGGAGACCTTAAAGTTGGTGCATATCAACTTGCCCCAAAGATCATCCTGGCTGCTTTCAGCGCTGATGCATTTCCGCACAAAGTTCACCTCATTAACAACTATCTCCCCTGGTGACAAACAAGTGAGAAAAAAAAACATTCAAGTGTAAAACCTATTGTTCAAAGAAGAATACAGAGAGAAAAGATTACAAAGACAATGTTAAGTAAATTAAGATTAATTGGTTTAACTTTGATCTTCCAAACATACCAGCACTTGACTTTCTGCATTGAATGTAAAGGCCTCATGTAACCAGGCTATAAATTAGTATGTGCAATCCCTTACTCAAACTAAACAATAACATTTTTGTTATTATTTTGGCTATCTATTATAAAGCTTTTTATGCAAATAATGAAATCTTACTGATTTCCAATCACTACTGTGTATTTTAAAATATCTAATATTTTCAGAAAAAGAAACTTGTAATGCCAAAGTATCTCTAATTTACAAACATACTGCTTCACAAATCAAAATCTATTGAACCTCCAAGTTTGGGATTTTTTTAGCCTAACTTCCCAGTCCAAAACAAACGATTTCAAGCCAGTAACCTCCTTTAGTTCTACCACATGCAAGTCACATTATAGATTTTACTTTGGTTTAAGCTGACGAGGCAGCTTTTTATATACTATCTTTAAAAGTAACAAGACCCTTGCCTCTTAACATGATCACAAAACGATTAACGGTTAGACAAGAATGTGGCTATATAAAGTTCCCCAAGGGATTTTTAAAAGATGAGAACTGGGGCAGCAGGGTGGAGTCCAACAGACAGTCACATCAAAGGACTGCCTCAGAGCAGCACGCAGCAAATGTACAGTCAGCTGTTCATGTAACTGGTTTGTCTGACCGGCCCCAAAAACAAGATGGAAAAGGAGCAAGTGGCAATGCTGCCTGGATATGTATGGAATTTTTTTTTTTTTTTTCCCCAGCTGTTGAGCGAGAACTCAATTTCAATTCTCATATTCGGGCTTGGCTTAAATAAAATGCAGTTAACTAAAGTGCAGCAAATAAAGTTTGGCTAAAGTGGCTCGAAAGAAACCGTAAACAGATGTTAAACTGTCAACTACATTTAATTTAAGGCTTAAGAACTCTCTCTTGCTTTTATAGAGGACATCACTGTATGTTTACTACAACAAAACACATGTTACGCAACACTATGCAAAGGGTGTGTTGAGACACTCCCATGAGCTCCCAAGTCAGCTGCTCAGACCTGACCCAGAATAAATAGTTGAAATAAAGGATAGTTTCTGACTATGGCATCATGATGGAAACATAAGTCTTGACTAGAACAGCTTGAGAGAAACAGGAATTTATTAAGAACGCTATATTTACAATCCAACCTAACTTCCTGTGAGGATGAAAGGTACAGAGACAACCAGCTGACTGAAAGTTGCACAGGCACTGAACTGCTGCTCGTGCAATATTGCTGGCAGGGATGATTTAAATAAATCCTCATTAAAGGTTGCACTTGCATCATCAGTAAAGAACCTGCACTCTAAAAGTTTAAATAAGGATGGGTCTGATCGACAAATAAATTGATGTTTGAGAGGCCATTACAGATTTCTAATTATTCTAAGTCTTTGGTGTGAGTTAAACATATTTAAAGAGAGTAACTGCATAGTAGCCCTAAAAGCGATGTTGTTAAACGCCGAACAAGAATCAGATTATTACATTTTATAGAAAATGTTCCTGCTTTTATTAATTTTAAATTGCTGCAGATGCCCAGAAAGGGAAGCAAAATCCTATAAAAAGGGAAGTTACAATATTTTTAACATCTTAGAATTTACAGTATGCTAATCTAAAAATACGGTATGGTGGCACTGCATAATGTCAAACTGTGGTGTTTTCACTACTTTCATCTTGACAACAAATATAATCCTGATGCATTTAAATAGACAACAGGCTACTACCGTGTAAGGGGAAATCTTGACACCTTGGGAAAGCTTAACATGGGAAATAAGCAAAGATAAATGGCAACAAAAGATTTGTATTAGATCAGGATGAGACAGAGTGGTGGTTTGCTTGGGCTGAAATGCTTGTTCAACCAGTCTGATTAAACAATGCCAGCTGTAAAAAAGGATGACGTATTACATCTAGTCCATAAGATTAGCTCCAGCTAAGATTTCGTGTTTAACTTTAGAGGCTTTAAGACCACGGAGTATTTTAAAGAAATGCAACACTGACCGACAGTGATGCAAATGCAACAAAGGAAGTAACAAACCCAATTCTCTATTTTAGAAGCTTTATGCTCAGCTCTCACAGCGCAGCGCTGAGGTTGACAATCAAATGCCTCAGAGCCATCTGTGGTAGCTTAATAATAAATGTAGAGACATGACTAACAAGACCTTTTTAGTCAATGACAAAGTACAATTTTTTTTTTGCCAAAAAACAAGTCTTCTGCTTACTTAACTACATCCCCTCTTTGCACACAGGGGATGGCTAGAGTACAACTGTTTTTAGGGTAACACAAAAATAAATTTACCTTGAAGTAGCTTAGGCTCCAACTTTTTAATGGGTGGTTCAATAGTCTTCTTCACATCAGTCTAGAAAAAAAAGCATACGCCACATTTGAGTTAGTTAAACACTTGCTTGTGATATGGTTAATGAGTAATTGCAATAATGTCGTTAGAAAGTGGAGGGGCTAGAAAGGGACCACTCAACAAGGCCTTGTATAGGGAAGAAAGCACGAAATATAAAATGCTTCCAAGAGTAGCGCTGATAAAAAAAAAACAAAAAAACAGTGAGGACTCACAATAGGGCTTGGAAATGACAACATGCCTTAGATTTTATCGTTGACCATGTTCCTGACATCTGTCATAATTTGTTTTGTTGAGTAACTGCTGCATAAACAGTCAGAACATGCGGTAGGTGGTGATAAGCCTGGTGCACGCTATACACAAAACAAGAAGGTACCAAAGATACACAGCGGTCAACTTATGCTATTAATACTGGATCCTCAAATACTGCACACAGTTGCAGAAGATACAGTGTCAGCCCATAAGCAGTTGGACAGTCATGTGTTTTTCATAGTTGGCTCGGCTCCAGCACAGTAATTTCAAGTGAATGAATGACTAGGAGGTTAAAATGCTGATGTGGGGTGGAAGTTAAGGAATCTGGGTTATGTGAATCATAAATGTGCCATCACAGCAAAGTTTGATCAATCCTGGCTTTCAAGCATTTACCTGGACTCGCATGTAAGTGATGAGGATAAGTTTTATTCAAAGTTTACAATCTATAAGTGACATCCAAGACCAGATAAATTTAAACTAGAATCACATTTAAAAAACAAACAAACAAAAATAAAAAATCTAAACACAAAACACTTCCCACCACCAGTCTTGACCTTGACTGTTTAAACATTGGTTTTGTACGCAAACTCTTCCGACTTACTGTCTGGAGAAGTGCATGCACCTGTAAGCAAAGCAAGCCAAATACGAGTCCATAGCCACACAGAGGATACTGTTCTTTTCAAAATGGTATCAGATGCACCATGGGGGTTTCAATTCTCCAAATTAAACAGATGGTATCTCCTTTTCGGGCTATTTCTTCTTACAGTCTTGACAACACATGTCAAAACTTTCCTTCCGCAACACCCCAGTCACGACAACTTCAGCCTAAAGTCACTTCAATAAATTATTTGACGTGTAGAGTGAACTCTGCTGTTACACATACCTGTACAGGAGGAAGGTAGCACTTGAAGGTTGGTTTCATGGGTTTGACAGAAAACATTGTTTATGTCCGCACCTCTACGTGATGTTCATAAACGGGCGCCTGACAAACCCTCGGCTGCTGCCAGTGGAAAAAAACAACCCAAAAAGGAGCCTGGAGGAAAGTTTCGGTGAGCCCTTAGCTGAGTAAATCCGACACGTCCGTGTGTAAAATATTCATCGAGACAGCCTGGGCCAGCGACGGCACTCCTCCATGTCGATAAGCAGTCAAATAGCAGATTACGCTAGCTGGTTGAAAAAGTTGACAGAAGTTAACGTTGAGACGTCGGCGTTAGCTTGGCTAGCTAGCTAGCGTAAAGTACTGCATGAAGTTTGTTAACGCCGTCCCCGCGCAGACATGAGACGATTAAACTAAATTAGAGGCGTCCGTTGTGCGTCTACATTTTCTTCCCACCTGTTACGGCATTAGTTACCCTCGGTGACTTCCTGAAAGTCTAACAAATTCAGCCAAACGCAGGACCCGATGCTGTAAAGGACTTAACGGCCATGTTTATAAAGCGCCGAGGTCCCGCCCTACTTCCGGGCTCCGCTGTTGACCTGTTTTTTTTTTTTTATACCGAGACTTTGTTTCATCAAACTTTCTGAAAAGCTGGAACACAACACTTATATGCAATACATCTAACCCAAAGAGATATCCAACAATGTGCGCTATTGTTAACCTCATCGTTTCAAATATAAAACAACGATTATTTTGTTAGCATACATCACCCCGTGGACTACAATTCCCATGAGGCATTAGAAGTTGAGGATTTCGGGCGTGTGTCTTGTTTTGTTTTTTTAACAGCAACTTTATTTCACAAATCATAAGAGTATCAGAAAAGTCAGTAAATGCTTATATTATAACATTATACGTGATCTATTAATCTGTGTCTAACAAGATCAGTGCCTATAATTAGTTATTTGTTACAAATATTTTTCACAAACCCAAATCAAAACAAAATAAAACAAGGTGATAAACAAAGTAAACCAGGATTTTCTGCAACAAAACTGTGTTCACTTTCAGCTGATGCAAAAACCAAAAATGTCAGCTCATCATGCAAAACAGTATGTTTTAGGTTGAACTTCCATCAGAAATGTAACTGAATAGATTCTATACACTAGATGGCACTGTTTGTCAATTACTGGAGCCTCAGGGCTGGATACTGAAAGAGATCTGGGCTTGCTGGCTATTTGAAAAGTGGATTATTCTAGGAAGTAAAGCATCTATCTATCTATCTATCTATCTATCTATCTATCTATCTATCTATCTATCTATCTAAAAAATAGGACTCCCCTGAGACATCAATTCAAATGTTGGAGTTTATAAAGATCAGATGTCTAAATTGCTTTGTCATCATCCTTGAATAAAATCATTCTGAAAACACAGTGAAATACTCACTAGCATCAGTACTTCATCAGCCCATAAACCTTTATAAATGTGTCATTACTTTTGCACAGAAATGTATTGAGTTCGCTTATATTCCACTGACCCCAGTACACTGGTAATCAAAATGATTTAAACTGTTGTTGTTTTTTTCCTAATGAAATTCTGTTATCTGGGACATATTCACTATCATGTTTGTTGAAGAATTTTCCAAACATTTGCCATAAAGTTTAAACCACAAGTACTGAACACATCTCAGTCATCTGACAAAAACGACAAAAAAGACTATATCTCATATTGTGCAACCTTTTTTTTTTTTTTTTTTTTTTTTTAGAATTTAACAGCCTATTGTATGTACATAAACCACACGTACCAACTTTCCTGCATATTATTATTTTTCGATTTCTGTTTAGCTGTACAGTAAGAATACACACTCAGGTAGATGACCAAAAGCAGTTGCAGGGGACAAAAGTTTAATAGTCTAAAATAGTAAGATAAAATAGTCTCTCTGAGTTTTAAAGGCAGGCTTACAGACAGCAACTTGAAGGCATTCTGATGATCTGGTAGAGGAGAAAGTGGTTAGCATTGATACTGAGGCTTGATGAGGTAATTAGGTGGGCAGACAAGGACTGCATTGTAGCACACAAGCTTATGTCCATGCAAACATACTCTAGCTCAACTTTTGCATTTGAAAAGATGTATATACATAGAATGAATTCAAAGCAACACAAAAATCTGTCTAATTTATATTCCAGTCAAAATTCTGCCTAGAATCTAATCTGATGCACTGAAAACAATGGAAATCTAAAAAGTAATGTAACCGATAACATTTCCCTTTCATAGGTCTCGCTGGATGCAAGTACATTTGATTTAATGTCTGGTAGATGTATGGAAATCAAAAATCCTCCCTCAACATCATGTTTTTATGGTGCTCCTGGTCAATACTGTGATCACTGATCTTAATATGAATAAATATAAAAATATAAATACACAAATGGCTTCAGTTTCAAGTGCCTTCTGTCAGATCACAAACAAAGCCTGTTCGACTCTAGTCCTTGGTCCTGTAATGATCTGCAGGCCAAGCTAAACGTAAGATCTTTGTATCTTTAAAGGTGCACTATGTAGTTTTAGGGAAGACATTTTAATCAGAAGAGAAAGATCTTCATAAACTGAATAAAGAAACTGACCCTAAAGGATAACACAATTTCATTCTGTTTTACTTTGTTTGTATTTTATAAAAATATTTATATAAATACTTTTCGAGTTTGAATTATAACTTCATTAATATTGTAAATATTGAAATTTTGTGTTTGAATTTTCTCCTCCAAAACAACATAGTGCCCCTTTAAATAAACTTAAATGTAGAATAATGGAAGTGGTCACTGCCAGCTTCCAAAATATTGCTGCCTTGACTGTTTGATTTGATATTGTTGTGTTTTATGTCCTTTGATGCTACTATTTTGACTCTGTCTTGACTAGCCAAAGATTTTCAATCTCAATGTGACTTCCTATTTAAATAAAAATGATAGGAAATAAACAGTTTCATAATTTTCCTACAATGTCCACTGGGTGGCGACAAAACACTGAACCAACAGCGTCACCAAACCTACTCATAATTTATACTTTACTCATCTATTATTCATACATCAGAACAGCTGTATTTGTTTGCTGGTGTTCCATCTGGTGGCACATCTGTTACCTTTTGTTAATACAAGCTGAAACACCTTTATACTGGTCCTGATGATAAGGCCGTAATGTTGAATGCACGACATCAACACCTCAACATTGACATTTTCATTATTCATATCAGATGTAAAAGTACATCTAAAATACGACTACAGCACACACACACACACACACACACACACACACACACACACACACACACGCACACACACACGTCTACTGCATACAGAGGCAGCTTGTTAGGCAGGTTACACCCAGAGAACCGCCTCACCACTTAACATCATTTGAAAGCGAACTTCAGTCTGGCTGGAGACTGGTTGTGAGAAGAAGTGGATACCAGTGCCACCCATACACTTTAAGAGAAGTTTCCTAAAGGCCTTGAGTTGCATTTTTATTTGTATGAGCAGGAGGAGTCAGACTGAATCACTGTGGGCTTCAAAATGTGGGGACCATACCGCTTTATTTCCTAAATAAATGAATTTATAGGAGATCATCTAAAGTCAGACAGAAGATTAAACACTGGTATAAATCAAAAGGAAAGAACTGGATATATATAAACCAGTGATTCTGAGACAGTGAGCAGCATGTGTAAGGGGAAATGACTTTCAGCTGCATCTTCTTTAACTTGACAGGAGCTGAAAGGCTTAATTTGACATTGTTAAAGTTAAATATGTGTGCAGCAAGTTTAGATAAATGTTGATATAAGAGTCTAACAGATGGTTGCTATGCACAGATAAGAGAGAAAAAGCAAGCAAAACAGCAAAAACAGTTGAAGAAGTTGTTATTATTGTTAGATTAAGCACATTTATGTAGCCTACTTACAGATGTACAGGACAGCACAGACAGTACGTGAGAACAGACCTCAGGTCTGTGAGTGGACTGATGCTGACTTCTTCTGTGTTCGCCTCCGTCGTTAGGAAGTCCCAAACCTGCGCATGCCCAGTTGCCTCGCTCCCAGCACCTAATGAATATTTAAGCATATTCCGCGTTCGGCGCCCTATGATTGGCCCCTCTGGCTCAGTTTCCTGTGTTATGTTTTCGAGCCGATTTTTGAGGGCACTGCTCTCTCTCCCTCTCTCGGTAAATTAACCATCCAGCTCCAGTGAGTCCGATCGCCGCTCCGCTGCTGTCAGTGTCGGCTCTGTGCGCAACAATGGACGGAGGAGGACACCGCTGAGGAGACGCATCCATGCCTTCGGGAGTTTATCGGGAATATCTTGCGTAAAACTTTTTGGATTGTTGTTCCTCTTGGCTGTAGCTTTAACAACTACAGTTCTTTTTTTGTTTATGTCTGAGAGAGTGTGAACTTCACTGAGGTTCGCACAAATCAACTGGATCGCGGGGAATACGACGGAGGAGACTGCGACTGTCGCGCTGAAGACGGAGGATGGTGAGTGATATTTACACTGAGGTTTTATGACTGTTTACTTCATGAAGCCAATAGAATACACATGTTGACAGATAACATTGAACGATATTGACGTCTTTATGGCCTTACATGTAATGAATAATACATTATTTCATTTAATGAGCCCCCAAAGTTAAAGGAGCACTGTGTAGTTTTGGAGATTCTAAAGCAGAGGAGAAAGATCTTCACTGACTGATTTGTTTATGCCTTAACAAACTCTTTTTTCTTTTTCATGACTGAATAAACCGAACAAACAATCTGACCTTAAAGGGCCAACGCAGTTTTATACTGTTTTACTTTGTTTATATGTGGCGGACCCTGCCACCTTTCTCGCTTCCAACAGTGCTCTGCGGACCTTATTCCCCTTTGAGATTGTTAATTCAGTTATGGAATAGATAAATATTTATGTGTTTGTATTTTTACCTCATTAATATTGTAAATATTAAAAATTTCAGTTTGAATTTCTTCTCCAAAACTGCATAGTGCTCCTTTAAACAACATGTGTTTGAAATAGTTTCAGCTCTGACACTTTTGTTCATTCACCACGTCCAAAATTATACTCAACTGCACTTTCTGTGACATCACATGGCAGGGAAAAAAAAATCTTCATTGACCATATATGTGATAATTGTTGATGTTTAATGTAATTCCATGTCCTCTTTCAACCAATATTTACCATCAGTCTCAACAATAAAGTAATCCTCAGCCTATCTCTGACTCCCTCACTCTTTCTCGCTCTCCCTGACAGTCCCTTGGACCGTCATAGAGTTTTTATGGGCTGGAGTGAAAGTAATTAGAAAAGCACTGACCCTGAGCTGTTGAATGTGACTGTCTGAGTGACGCCCGGAGAGATAAAATGTCACCGAAAAACATTAGTTGCGTGAACTTGGTCCGGCCTCTTGTTTAAAACCAGTTGGTCTTGGAAGTAGAGGCAGCCAGGGAGCAAGTGTCAGGTGTATGTGTGCAGCTGTGTGTGTGTGTGTGTGTGTGTGTGTGTGTGTGCGTGCGCATTACAGGTTTTTCCTGGTTACTGAATGCCATCCCTGCAGCAGACACGCCTAGAGCTAAGTTATGGAGGAGGTTGTGTGGCCTTGTCATTGTGTTTAGGCAACATTTTCTCAGGCCACAGTCTTCTCTGGCAGTGTTCCCACTCTGGCTGTTGAACATAATAACACAGCTGTAATGCAGACACATTTTTATTTGTCTTTATGGCTGCTGAGACAACACTTTTATAACTAAAGGTTTTATTTGTCTCAAGAAGTCAAAGTTTTGGCTTTAAATGGTCAGAATTAGCAAACATCCTAACCAAGTTGTGAGCCTCTTGAATAGCCCACTGCCTGTGTTCAGGATGTTTCACTGTGCCATCATGAAACCTGTTGCTTTGTTGGCATACACATAAACAATGTCTTTTTAAAAACGGGTAGGACTGAAACCTGTCTGCATTCTCCCAGTTATAGTGGTGTATTGAACCTGTAGGTCGGGTTTCCCATGCAAAGACAAACCCAAAGGACAAATGTTGCATAACGTGCAGTCAGCATGATAGAGCAGTTGCACTTGAGCCGTGACCTTAAACATATGTAACATATTCTTGCAGCATTCCTTCTTAAATTCAGCTTTTGTGGCGCGGTTATCACTTACACACTCAGTTGAAGTTGGAAGTTTTGCCACATATGGTTGCTTCAGTTTTACAGTGACTGAACAGGAGCTGTTTTCTTCTTGGGAGGGAACTTGAATGACAGCAGAAGATGACAGAGTTATGAATGTAGTGGTGTTGAGAGGGATAAAAACTTCTATACTTAAAAGACAATAAAGGAAGTTTGGTCAAAATTGTTGGAAACCCACTGTAGGTTTTGTCTTTTGTCTGTCGGCTCATGTAGAGAGTAGTATAGAGAGAGAGAAAAAAAACAGTCTGATTGTCATCCTAACTGTCTGGACTAGCAGACACCAGCATCGCTCGCTGGTTCGTTCTGTGCCAGATGCTGAATAGCGAGTCAGTATGACAGCAGATGGTTTGCATTAGTTTCTCCTACAGGGAGGTGCGTACTGAGTAACCCCCCTTTCCCTTCATTTCAAAGCTGGCGCTCCATTTTCAAACCGATCACTGCTGTAGAGATTTGCTCAGGAATTCAAGCCTGTCTCTGAAAACAGGACGAACACCCATTCTGCGGACCTGGGGAACTCGTTAGGCTTGTCGCTGTGGTTCAGTACACTCACACACTCCCCGTGATCAGTTCCATACGTCTTTGTTAAAAAAGATGCAACTCTGTTTTCGCTGCTTTGCTGCTTGTGATGATGGGCCTCATGAGCGTTGACTTCTACTGCTGCTGCACTTGTTGTAAATCAGTCTGGATAAGAGAAGCTTATAAATCTCACATTGTAAATTCAAGTTGTCAAATACCGTCAAGTTTGTGAGCTTTTCCCTTCGTATGAATAAAATCCCGGTTGCTGTATTTTTTTTATTATTGTTAGTGGAAATGCAACATTTCCATGACTTTTATTATTTAATCTTTCAATTTATTGCAAGCAGATGTGGTAGTATTAAAAAAAAAACACTTTCTTTATTTCATTGCACATCCAGTGATGACATGTGTTCATCGAGCAGCGCAACAACAAAAAAACTATAGACTCAAGAGATGGACTCCCTCTACACTCGCAGTAATTTACTCCATCACTTACCTCATCTTCTTAATTGGCCGCAATATCTTGTACTTTCCTAAAACTCAGGCATGGAGTCGTGCATCTGCCATCCACTGTGGAACATTTTGTAGCTGAATATCATTTTTTTTCTATTAGAGCACTATATTTTATTGCACTGTCGCTCTGTACGCGTGATGTAAGAGGCTGGATTACTGACATATCTGTTATTGTTGGAGTAATATCTGCTTTTTTTGGTTTTATTGTTGTACAGCAGCTGTTGGCTCCTCAAAACTAAACATTGGGAACATCAGACAAGGCGGGATGACACCTTCTGGTTTTGATTTTGTTTGATCTAGAATGAGTTTAACATGGCCAAGCGTTGTCATTGTGTTGTCACTAACATAAAAGCATATTTTTTTATATTCACGTTTCATCGGTGAGCTGTCTGGCGGTGACATCATGGTGTCGTCAGAGTGTTCTTGTAACTGTGAGACATGATATTCTGAATGCTGGAAGCGGTGAGGTGAGGAGCGCCCGGTGGTTTTCTCTCCTTGTGACTCACTTTGCTGACTGCGTCCCCTGAGCAGTGTGCGCTCCCCTCCTGTGGCCGAGAAGGCCGTGTGGCTGTGAGGTTTAACTCTGTATACGGCCTCAGCCTGGTTTTAAAATGACCACCAGCCAGGGAAACCTTTGCTCTGCTCGTCTACTCATTCATCCAGCACTCATTTCCCTGTGAATTATTGGGAGAGGATGCAGCTACTTTAGATGGTCAAAGGTCGTCCGCGAGGCAGCTCAACTGAGTACTGTGTGATGTATTTTCTCAGATATTAACTGGACCTGTTACTCTCTTGGTAAATCATTTCACAGCTGTATTTTATGTGGGATATCATAGGTGTAAAATGTCATTATACGTCACTGAGGTGCGATGACGGTAATAATGTTTTTAGCCATGCTCGTGGCTAGTTAGCTCTAATGTCTGTCTGTTGGTCCAATACTTTGACAGCACTGAAATATCTCGATGACTGTTGAATGAATTTGGTGCAGATGTTCATGATGACCGAAGGGTGAATCAACATTATCATGGTGACATTTGACACTGTTGGATGGATAGTCATGAGTTTTACTACAGTTTCATACCTGCCTCAGGATGAACTGTGATCCCTTCACGGTTCATCTGACTCCAGTGCTCTTTTACTTTCGACATGTAATAATACCTGTAAATGATACATGAACTTTATTATAAATGCTGTTATCTGTGTCAACATAATCCACTAACATCCTTTCATGCTTGTTTAGTTTATTTTCCTTGTTCTAGACCATAAGCCAGTGAAACAGTGTGCTGTTCTAGCAGCTATTTGCATGTATGACTTCCCTAAACGTGGACAGGGAACAGGGTCAGACTCCTACATTTGTGCTCGGGTTATCTGCTCTGATAGCTTCCCATTGGCACACACCAGCCCTCTTACTCTATCAAGTGGAAACCTCTCTAGCCTTGTTGTCTGTGCTGGTAGTTGTGGCAGTTTGGCCTGTAGGTTGCTATGTGTCGACCTTACTTCCTCACAGAGACACTGCACCGGGACAGGGAAGTAAAATGTCTGTCATAGCATAAGGAAAAGAGTGTGATTTCACAGTGATATCCACAAAATACAAAGCCGTACATTTATATTTATGGACGAGACCTTGTGAGGAAAAACGCAGACGGTGACGTTGGAGAGAAGTGAGTCAAAGCTTTTAAAAGGCTTGTCAGCTGTTGTGTATCTCTAGAAAGACTGGAACTGACTGAGCTGACTGGAAACAAAGTCAAACTTAGATGGTTTGAATTAGTTTGTCTTTTTTGGCACATGTCCCGTGGCAGGGCTGAGTCAGTGCATTACTAACTGTGGAACCATGCAGTGACTGGAGCGTCAGAATAGTATCCTCTTGAACTCAAGGTCATTTTGGTCTACAAACACTAGATTTACAGTGTACTACACGCTCACTATGTCAGCTAAACATAGAACTATGGCATTAATAGAGCGGACATGGGGACAGAGCCCACATCTCGTTCCTTAGATTGTCATTTTTATCAATTGGCTCGCTGCTATCTCTTTTATTCTTCCTGAGGATTTCTGTTTTTACGATTTATAATATCACTAATAAGCCTACATAAATATTCAGTTGGACGTGATCGGCGTTGTGTTTGGCTGCTTCGGTCTGATTCCTCATATTATTTACAGTCTTGCAGCAGCTTGGAACACGATAACATGAACACTAAACAAATACAGTCCCTTTTGGTTCCTGGATCCTTTGGCCTGTAAACATCATCCTCATGTGCATTCCAACCAATGTTGAAGTGTAGCCAAGTACATTTACTCAAGTTATATACTTAAGTACCATTTTGAGGTACTTGTACTTTACTTGAGATTTTCCATTTTCTGCTACTTTAGACTTCCATTCCACTACATTTTGGAGGTAAATATCCTACTTTTTACTGCACATTTATTTGATAACTTTAGTTACTATTTATTTTGCAGATTACAGTCTATTTTATTGGCAATCGGATAATAAAACACTGATTCCAAATATCAGAAAAAAGGTGAATATTGGTTCTGATAATCAATCGACCCATAAGATACAGTACATACATGCATGGAAATATATTTTACCTGTACTTTGGAATCTTTAGTACATTAATCTCCAGAAAATTACTTGATACTCACACTACATTTAATATCAAATACTTTGATAGGCTGGCCACACTGGCTGCGTGAGTCGCGCTTGTCACGTGCGGCTGCAGTATCGTCTATTTTTACCGCTGCAGACAGTCATATTGATATTATACCAGTTTTAATGTCTGTATCTGTAGAAAACGTCAGAGACATGAAGAGTATACACAACAGGTGAAAGGCAGTTTTGTTTCTGGTACACTCTTTTTCTTTCTCTCCCTTCCGCTTTCTTGCTCTTTCAATGGGGGTAAAGTGAAATCACATCATCATATATATTGACAACCATCAAAGGCAAATCCCGTGTAAACAGATAGGGCAGACAGGAGCTGTGAATGAGCAGCAGCATCGGCAGCAGCTCAGCAACACCGTCGTCACGCACTGCACAAGCATCCAATGTGACCAGCCTGTAAGACTTTTACTCAGGTACTATTCATATGGGTGACTTTAACGTCTACTAAAATTACCAGCAGGGTAACATGTGCCATATAACAGGACAGTCACGAGCTTTGTCTTCTGATTAAAGTGGGTCCACTGTCCATCACAGAGAGAACGTGGTACAATTACAGGAAGTTCTTTTCAAATTGTTTTTCTTATGAACTGATGAACAGCAGAGTTGATTTACTCCACCGCAAAATGTTTGACGTAGCAGTAAACAAGTGTTGATTTATGTGTGGTTAAACTGTACTTAAATAAATGTTTGCTGCGGAAAATGTCACATTGAGAAATGATGTGTCTAAGAACAGTTTCTGTATGTCACCAGCTCATGTGCCTATTTGAAATACAGCGTTCAGTACGATATAGTAGAGTTTCGCAACGAACCGTTCTGATTTGAATCCATCTTTTCTTTTCTTCCACTCAGAAAGCTTGTTATAGTTCATGAGAGACAAATGAATTACTGATATGAATCCAAGGGAGCAAATCAAGCTGAAGGCAAACTTTGATGCACTTCCTGTTTTCAGTCTCCACCTATAATTTCATAACAAAGGAGATGAGACTTCTAGCTCACTTACTCTAGATACTCCTGATGAACACAGGGCCAAGCTCTAAGCTTTTAGCACGCCTCTTTAATTAGGGGCGTTACAGCATGCATCATCAACTAGTGCTGGCTGGTGCTCCGTCACCGCGTACTGGGAGGCAGTTCAGTGATTTTCTGTGCTGTCAGTGCATGAATATAACAACAGCTGAGTCATTATTTTAGCTATGCTTTTAAATGTGTTCACTTTGGTGTGGTTGATAAGTCATTAAATCTCCCATTCATCTAATGCATGCACCACACCCCTTCAGCCAATGAACCTGCATGAGAAAGGGCTAATGCACAATTATAAAAATGCAGGTCTTGGCTTATCATCGTTCTGTCTGACATCTTTAGCCTCCTGTAGTATTTGAACAACCTTAAAGGCCACCTCTTGTGCTTTTTCGTGTCTTTTCCTCTCCTTTAGTGTGTTATATAGGTTCTTGTGCACGTTAATGATCTTGAAAGTTAAAAGCCCAAAGTCTGCGTCAATGGGACCTTCTCTCTCCTGCACTGCCCCTGGATTGTCTAAAACGCCTCATCAGTAGTCCCGCCTTTAATTCTGTGACTTTTTGACATCACACTCAATCACAATGTTGCACATTTGCATAATTTATGCCTATAATCACTTTAGAAGTGAGGCCAACTGGAAGCATCAGTTGGCAGCTCTGTTGTGGAGACACAGTGAGCGGTGCTGGCTCAGGCGTGTGTGAGCTGACCAATCAGAGCAGACTGGACATTAAGGAGGAGGGGCCTTAAAGAGACAGGAGCTAAAACTGTGTTTCAGACAGGGAGGGAATACAGTACTGCAGCATTGGGCAATGTGAGAAAACCAATATGTGTTTTGAGCATTAAAGCATGTAAACTTATTCTAGTAGTAACCCAACATAAAATTATGAACCTGAAAAGTATAATATAGAGTATAATATAGAGTATAATATGTCTAAAATCTCTCTGGAGAACAAGTGCTGTTTACTGAAACCATGGAAAATGAATTCTTCCTCTTATGTTAAAGCACAGAGCTGACCACGTCTGACCTTTAGGGACCTTTCTCACAGTAACGTGAGGTAACTTTGACCAGCGTTAGCCCTTCAGCACTGTACTCGAATCCAAATCAGTTCTGGCACGCAGCAAAAGAATCCCTATAATTTGTTTTTAAGAGATGCGTGTCTGTTTTCTGACTCAGGTCTGTTTCCAGTTTATCTGTTTTAAATTGAGATATTGGACTGACAGAAACACAGTAGGAGACTTCTCTGATTCAGTTGGAAGCTCTCTTGGTGACATTTTGGAGAATTTAACCTCAGTAATTTGCTCCTCTCCAGAGAGCTGTTAGATAAAGTGAGCCTCTACTGTTTCTAATCGTATTGCTTGTTGGTGCAGATACTAGAGGAAGTTTCTGTCCATGGTGCAATATGAAATGCTGGAGGCATTACTATGTAGTCACAAGCCTGGCTGTTGACAGTCTCAAAGCCATCTTGGGTAAATCGTTTACACACTTTAGAAGATTTCTTCTTAAAATGCCACATGTTTTCTTCTTCAGTTCGATTCACTTGCCGAAATTCAAATCTGATGAGCCCACGATCCTCCTGTGACCTTCTATGAAGCGGTGGATGCATTCAAATAATTCATGAGTTGGAGGAAACACAGAGAGCCCCGCCAAGCTTAGTGGCATTTTACCAAACCAACTACTGCTTTAAACATGATTCACTCTGAGAAGCTTCTTCACCCACCTCAGTGTCAGATTAAAGGAGTGTGTCTTTTTTATTTGCATGTATTCGGTTGCTTCTGGGGGAGATGCTGGTTTGGATTTCATTGATTGAAACTTGATGCCCTGTTGTGGCACAAGGCATGGCTATGAATGAGTTTCCACTGCAGTTGGCTTGTTTACGTCCGACCACTACTGAGGCAGCTTTAAAATGAAAATGCAGTGCGTTGTGACATGTCTCTTGTCTAGAATTTCAGCTGAATGCCACCCAAAACCGCACTGTCTTTGATACTATGTTTTATTAGCTGCCTTGTTGCTGTTGTCATCCGTTTAAGAGACCGGTTCAATTTGAGATGTTTAAAAATCAGCAGCTCTCACGTTTCCATGGTTTTACTTTGCTGGGATAAAGAAGAGTGGTGCCACTGTAAAGCTGGAGCTTTGTTCAGTCTCAGATGTGTTAGAAGTCATCAAGTTTCAGTTTACACTTCATCATTATGTCCTCTTTCTCTGCGAGGGACGGTGCTCAGCCCTGCCCTGCAGGCACAGCTTGAGAACATCATCACAACCAGACAGTGCTCATGTTACCAAATCCAAGTAGAATAATATATATATTTTCATTCTTCTCTTGTGTGTGACAGCTCAGATCTTCAACAGTGTCAGAGATCTAGGCGTGGAAACAGAGAGAAAGGCTGGTTCATCTGTGATATTTATACTGTTGTTTCCAAATGACCTGCTCAAGATATACAGTGTAAATACTCTATGTGCAGGTGTTTATCATTTACAAGTTTATATTTAGTATTACTCACATGTTCATACATTTTCACATGTCCTGTGAAGGCACCATTTCCAGTGACGTTGGCTCCAAGCCTTTGTATTAATGGGAAGTTATCGTTCCAAGTATAGGACGTTTATTTCCAGGTCAGAGCTGTTTTGATTGACAATTCTTCACCAAAGTCTGTTGAGTCAGTAGCATTGTGACTGTATTTTAGAGTTGAAGGGGAAATCCACTTTAAGACTTTGTGACACAATCAGGGTTTGTGAATTTTTGATACTCGTTCTTGAAGTTAGATGTCTGAGAATGTAGACTTGAATTTCTGCTGTCGCTGTTAATCAGTCAAATCAGACATTCAGTGTTTTTTTTCCCCCTGTGGAATCATGAGGTGATTAGTTTACTTGAAATTAAATTAAAGTTAATTTTCTCGCTATGCGGTTACAGTTTTTGGTGAAAGAAATTGCTCAAAAATGTTCTGACTCCTCATCGTCGGAGCCCTGTTGACCCAGTGGCCTCACACAGTTCAGTTCCTACAGAAGCTGGAAGGAAAGAGTAGAGCTAGTAGATGCTTGCTCACAAGCATCAGCCAAACAGATTTTCCACAGAAACTTTCCAAATTCAAATTCTGCGGACATTTTCCATCCTGGACTACACAAAACAAATGACTGACACCGTAAAGGAAAATACGTCATACAGCACGACGTTTAAAAGAGTGACAGTCGATAATATCTGTGTTGTGTCAAGGCCAATGTGACAAAATGTGGATTTTCTTTGTCAAACTTTAGCCATCAAGCTTTTTACTTGTCTTTGATTTTGAGAAAGTCAAAGCAGCAGCATAAGTTAGATTTAACCTGGACAGGTGCTATTGAAACAAAGCTGAATCTTGCTGGGGTGTCATGCCCTCTCAGTGTTTCTTTTGTCCAGTTTTTAACACAATTTCAACAGCTGCACGCCTTTACACATATGAAATTACAATTTATAAGTGTATATATATTTTTCCCAGCTTTAGTGTGAACAGCGTCTCACTCATTTATCAACAGTCTCAGTTTAGAGAGAGCTGTGCAGAACCAGTTTTCTGTTCTGTGTAATTCAGCGTGGATATACTCTTTAATCAAGTTCCAGCCTCATCTGGAGTTTCAAGCATCACTTAAGAGGTACTTAGTGCGTGCGTGCGTGTGTGCGTGTGTGCGTGTGTGTGTGTGTGTGTGTGTGTGTGTGTGTGTGTGTGTGTGTGTGTGTGTGTGACCTTAATGAGCATCCCATCCCTCAGAAGTTCAGACCGGATCAGATTGTCTCACACTGTGGGTCACTGCTCCTCTGTCACCACACATACACCCTCCTCTGCTTCTGCTGTGTCTCTCATCATTGTTTATCTTCTCCCTCTCCCTTGGAAAGGCCGACTATCTCAGTCAGCAGTTTCTAGCTGCATCTGGACCGATTACACACAGTGAGTGATCTTGGACAAAGTGCAAACGCGAGCAACAGAGACCAGGTGGAAATGCTGTTTAGAGAGTAGTACCTCCTTAAGCTCTGTTTAGTTAAGATCGAGCCAGATATGTTTTGGATTCCAGCAAGGAGCAAGTCAAAATCAACCTACGCATTACTGGTGTGAACGTGTGTTAGAACTATTTGCTGATGTCTTTTGGCACAGTGGATAAGCAGTCAAAGCACTGGTGGTTTGAAATTGTTTTCTGTAGCAGTATGGGACAAAAAGAGTGACTCATGACATAGATATTCAATGTTTGCTGTTTGATCAGTGTATTTTTCAAACAGTTTACTGCAAATTATATACATACAGTTATTTACAAGATAATTTTTGTGAAGCGTACCATATTCTTTAAGATTTTGCCCTCGTTTTTTTTTTTTTTTTTTGGCATGGCAATGAACTTGCAGAGGCTTCAGACCTTGTTGGGATAAGTAATCTACCAAAGCAGACACTTGGGTGCCTTTTCTTGTTAGGATAGATACCATGTGGCTGTGTGATTACACAGTCGTCAGCAGGGACTCTGTGATGCATTCGAGGAAACTCAGAAATCAGATGGTTAGAGAAAGATAATTTAAATTCGACTCAAAATATTAAAAAAATTGCATTGGTTTCCCGAGAGACAAACAATAAGCAGAGAAGAACGTTATGGGAAGGACAGTTTTTTTTTGCATTGTAAAGGTTTTATAAAAGTCTTTTAGTCACTGCTCACAGCTACAGAAAATCACTGTGTGACAATTATGTAACGTAGTCAAACAAAATAAAGCTGACTCAGTGTTGATTCTATCACGAGCGAGCTTAAAGTCTCCGTACATTGATTTTCATACTGTACCGAAATGAACTGCTGACAGTGGCTGTCTTGAATGTAGTAAATCTATATTAAAAAAAACTTGATTTGGAGCTAATGGGCTAAAACATGCTGCTTGATGTGGGTCAAACAGCACTGTGATCTTCAGCATCTGTCAGGGAGTAACTGTATTGTAAACTGTCGTAAAATCTTTGAACCACCTCAGATCTCAGTAGTTCTCAGCAAAAATTGTGTCACGATGAATCAACTTGCAGACTTGTAGAAATTAAACCCAATGTAATCTTTTCCTCCTAATCAAATGTGTTTACTTTTACCATAACATAAACAGACACATTAATAACTCGAATATCATTGTAGCTAGTGTTAGTCTCACTAGTTACGTTGGAAGTAGGGCTGTCAAGATATCATATTTTCACTGCGAGATTATCGTGGCCAAACAAATTCACAACGACGATATTATCACAATATCTAGAGGAATTTGGCAAATAAATGACCCTCAAATTATGAATGAAGGACAATGGAGAGAGAGTCTGTAACCAGAATTGCAAAATATGTTACAGAAAGAACAATTATACTCAACTCATACTCACGATTAACACAATATAAATATTTCATTTTTTTAATATAACCATTATCCTCGACGTCCCTAGTTTGAAGTGAAACCAGATGTCCAGACTGGTGTTTTTAATTTGGACCCCTTTGTCTACATGTTGGACGACAGATTTAGTGATAAAAATGCTTTCCAAAAATATTGTTATAAAGGAGAATATTTAGAGATTTCTTTGCTTGGCAAAACAAAACAAAAACCCAAATGAGTTTCATAACACGAAGAGACTCCATGACTGTGATTATGTTGAATTTTTGCCTTAATTTGTGGTACATGTTTACCAAATTAGGTCACTTGGGTCTTTGTACTTGGCTCTGTCACCAGCAGCCCTTTTTACCGCACAGTCGTCAGCAAATGCTCAAAATGATTTGGAAATGGCCCTCACATCTGAAACACTGCAGTTGGCCAGTTAGTCAGTGCCCAACATCCACCACCATCATCTTTCTCATCACTTGCTCTTTAACCTGAGATTTACAGATCTCAAACTTGAGATGCGGCTGCAAAAACAAGCTGTTTGTCAAGAGGAGAGATATTATAAAAACATGCACAGCATGTGTAAGTTGTTAGAGCATGTCCTTATGATAAAAACACATTGGGAACATGACATTTTAATGCAGCATTGACTTTAGAAATTAAGTCATGGAAACTGGTGCATGTTGGTACCTCTTATCTGCTACATGAGGGCTTATCAAACACGAGTTCTCTCCTAAAGCAGTCCATTCCAGGCCAAAGTCTAAGTCACATCCAATCAAAGGCTTTGGGCTTTTTTACAGTAGGTCCAGTCAGTACATGCTCTACAGTAGTAGTCCATCTTGTAGCACTAAGAAGGCTGGGTTCTTAAAGCTAGATGTAGCTTCAGAGGCTTCAGCTGTACAGAAACTCAATCAGTATCATTTGACGAGCATTCGAGTCACCTTTCCCCCGTGTGGTCAGCTTTACATATCTGTCCTCAGTCGTTCTCTTGTATCACAGTTGTGCGATTTCTCCAGACTTTTGCTGCAGAGTGATTAACGACCTAAGTTGCTTCTTATTTTAGAGAGACAGGAATTCGTTCTCATGGCGTCCGTCCAGATTTTGACTCAGAGGGCAGAGCAGAAACGTAGTCTCAACACATGGTGGACTGTGTGTCAGATCCTAGTGTGGAAAAGCAGACCGGCGCAGAAGGGGAGAAATGAGGGGAAAAGTGCCGCTTATGAATCTGAATCAAACCCAGCCATTTCCTGTACCCCGAGCCAAGGCCGCGCAGTACTCTCCATATATGGTAATGGTATTTGCATGAAGGGAAACCCTGGGCTTATGGATCAGGACTGGTATTGAAATTCCTTTCTATTAACTTTTGGGAAAAGGTCCGCTCTGGTTTTGGTTTTGGATGATCTGATTATAAAACAAAACAAGTCAGAACTGTCTGCATTGATTTTTTTAGACTTGTATGTTTTTACGGTATCTCTCAAAGTGTCATATATTTAGATCAAAGTGCTTCTAAATACAAAATACGAGTGATGTCAGCTGCTCGCATGTTTAATGAGTCTGTGTGTTGCTGTGCTCCGGAGGAAGTCTGTGGTTCCATGGTGATGGTGTTGTTATGGCCACCATTGACTCTAGTTGTGCCAGATGTCCCCTGTGTGTGTGTGTGTGTGTGTGTGTGTGTGTGTGTGTGTGTGTGTGTGTGTGTGTGTGTGTGTGTGTGTGTGTGTGTGTGTGTGTGTGTGTGTGTGTGTGTGTGTGTGTGTACTATGATGCCACCACCACCACAAGCCTTCAGTAATTCAGATTTCAATTTGAGACAGCAGGTTTCTGATTATAAAATCTATGAATATCAATCAAAAAACATCTGTCACATAATCTCCAGTATCACAAAATGTTGAGTGGGATGAATATAAAATAACATTAGTTGGATTACTGGTTTGAAATGGATGGATACTGGATGCTATCCTGGCAATTTCTTTTTGAATCATGCTTTTTATTGTGTCCTTAACAAAAAATGTATACAGCAACCTAAACCATAACAAATAGGGTAAAATACAGATTTTCTTCAGACATCACACTCTTGAGAGAAAAAGTTATCATTTCACCACTTTCATATTGATCAGCAACTGTAAAGAAGATGGATAATCAAAATCCGGAGGGACACTGACAAAGATTTCAAGTTAAAACAACAACATATTTGACAACCCGTTACCTTCCGTTAGCCAACAGCTAATGTTAGCATTAAACCACTTCCTAGCTAACAATACTGTTTGATAGTTAAACACGATAGCAAAAGTACATGCAGAAGCATATCTACGCACATGGAAAGGAAACGCACTGGATGTAATCAAACATTAATTTTAGCTAGGAAGTGGTTGAATGTCAACTTTAGATAAAGTGTTATCAAATATATTGTTTTACCTTGAAATGTGGCCTGACGTCCCTCTGGATTTTCACCATCCATCATTTTTTTCAGTTGATGATCATCCGGTAAATTATCCCATCATTCGAGCTTCCTGCCCCGAGCATGACATCAAAAATAAAGTAGCCGCTGTGTGAACATGGTCAATAAAAGCCGTAAAAAGATATTAAATGTTTACTGAAAAACAAAGTATTCAGAAACAAAAGAGGAAGACTAAAAGGAAGGTAGGTTGGTACATAGATACATGTTTCTGGCAGTTTAACATTCGGTATTACATGTTTTATAGTTGTTATGTGCAGTATGTGCTGTTGTGTTATGTATTGTCTAACAACAAGTATGTCCAATTCCCTTTATAGGCATTAATAAACTTGTTTTGCATATAGCCGTCAGACCTCAGTAACATCACAGTGTGACTTAGTGTTAGTGAGCAGCCACCAACCCTTTGAGATATGTATAGCTGCAAGGATTTATTGAGTAGTTGTCAAATATTAAAAAAAGGCAACTGTTTGATCGCTTTAGGAAATATTTTAAGAAACAAAGTCAAAATTCTCTGATTCCAGCTTCCTAAACGTGAACATTTTCAGTGTTATTTCCACCTCTGTGACAGCAAAGTGAATATCTTTGGGTCGTGGACAAAACATGACTTTTTGGGACATAATCGTGTGAATTTGGGAAACACTGATCGACATTTAAAAAAATATTTTCTGAACATTGTAGACAAAACGATTAATTGATCAATCAAGAAAATAAGTGACGGATTATCGACAAAGAAAACAATTGTTAAAGTTGCAGACCGAGAGTTTAAGACACATTATAGAGGGTAACGTCTTCATCATTTGCAAGATTCATAAAAGGACAATTTTTAACATGTTGAAACACCTACTGTTCACATTCACTATTACTACATTACTGTATACAGTATAGTTACTGGTTTGAAAACCTGGTGCAGAGCACCACACTTTGAAGGGAAAGTGACTCCTGCCCTGCTACAATCACTTGAGTATAATGACCCTCCAGCAGCAGTTTGGTCGTTTCAGGCAACTCCCAGACGTCTTTGTGTGCTTGTGTGCAGCCCTCCTCCTCTGCAGCTACTCCCTTCATCCGCTCCCCCTAGATAATATCAGAATATTTTCTTAGTCCTCTTGCCTCATTAAACAAGGCCTAAATGAAAACAGATGAAACAATCCACAGAATATTTGACGTTTACCTCCTACGTCTCCAACTTATTACCTCTCCCTTCATGCATCTGCACACTTTCATTCCAGACATTGCAGAGAGAGGTTAAATATAGCATGTTCAATTGTTTTTGCTTTGTGGTCGGGCCAGTGCTCTCTCTCAACGTCTGCTTTCAGAGAAAAGCTTCTCATCTGTCAGAGTCCTTTAATAAGTAGGTGGCAGCAAAAGGAAAACTAGTATTTGTCTGAATAAAAAGAACATTTGGGTTTATAAGTGCTATAAAGATCAGTGAACGCAGATCTCTCGACTGTATTGAGGCACACTCAGCCCCTCTGATGACAAAGTTAATTCAAATAAACACAAATCTTTTCTAAAGAATCCGCTTCATACTGTTGGTAATAATCTTACCAACAAGATTACCAGCCTTCTGTAACCTGAGTAGGTTATTGGCTTTTCTTTCATGATAGTGCCCTAAAAACAGACAAGCCAGGATGCTCCTCAACGTCTACATACACAATCTTCAATCAAACACTTTTATATTCAGCCTTAAACTCTCTTATTAAACTTTTTGCCTAATATTATATGTCACATACTTAATTTACTTAATGTTGTTGAGACTGTTGTGTATCCACAACCCAATTGCCAGATTGAATGTTGGCAAAGTATATTGCAGCAAAACCACAGATAAGTTAGAAATGTACATTTCTTTATGTTGCAACTTTAGATTTTTCTCTTGTCACAATGCTGTGCTCATGCTCTAAGTAGGTTTAGGCATAAGAACCACTTGGTTAGGGTTAGGAAAACATCACGTTTCGGCTTAAAATACCTGATTTGGTCACCACAGTTGGTTGGAAATGTCCCAACTTCCCGTCAAAAATGTTTTGTTGCCACAAATATGTCTATACATTTAAAGTTGCTTTAAAAATATCCAGTACTTTCACACCCTGATCTGTGGTCACTGGCTTGACCAGCCTTCTGGCCTGTCACTCCACCATCGTCCACTCCACCTTTAATAAACATGTGAATGTGATATGACATGTTTTGTACACATGTCGATAGCTTGTGTAGCCTATGACACATCTGAATTTGGAAGAATCAGTGGTTTGCAGAAGCGTTAACTGCTAACATGCTTTTATCTACTCTGTACAAATGACAGCAGCTGAATGTCTGTTCATCTTGAAAAAGGGAATTTCTTCCCTGTGCTCCTTCTCTTCTCATTTCTGGCCTTTTTTAGGGAGTTTTCCTTATCAGAGGGTCATAACTTGTACAGATTGTACGACGCCCTCTGAGATGAATGTGTGATTTTGGGTTATAAAAGCTAAACTGACTTGACCTGAAGGCAGACTTTTGCTGTGACGCTTTATCTTTTCAACCACTATCCACAAAACACATTAATAATGCAGCAAGTTTGAAAGTCTGTCTGTCTGTCTAACCCTAACCCTACGTGCCAAAATTTGTATCCCACCCCTTCACTCATTGTCAGGAAGCATTTTTATCCCTGTGAGTGACATCACTGTGTCATCGTTGCTAAGGAAGGAAGGAAGTCAGCATCTCCCTCTGCCGCACCTACACAGCAGTTAAACATGTTGATGGTTGTGAACTGGAGAATTAATCAAGCTATAATTTGCTGTTTCCCTCCTGAGGGGTGAATTCCCGCTGAATTAGGCTGAGAAGCTGTTAACATTCCTCACCATCTCCCATGCTACGACAGAGTCTGTAAAGTGGTTTTAAGTTTGCTGTTGTAAAGAATAAAGTCGCCCTGGAGGATATTAAACGCTCGCTGGCCCTCCTCCCTGGCTGAGTAATTAAGAATTAATTACTAAATGCAAAATGACTTTCCACTGTTTTTTTTGTTTTTTTGCTGTGGTGTTACTTTGTGCTCCTTGATATTAGCAGGGTTGAGCCGCCCTTTTCTGTTTTCATTTCATTCACCACCTTATATCTGTGAGTGCAGCTTGTACGGTTCGGTTTGTGGAGTGATTTATTCCGACTGACCTTGTTCGTCACCATAAATTGAGAATATTGCTGAATCTTTTGCCTTGCACGATATGAAAGGTGCAGTATAATGTTGAAACCGGAGTGAATCCACAATCTCTGACGGTCAAAACATAAAGTAGATAACCAGAGAACAATTTGTTTCAAAGCTCATTCTTGATGTTGGAAACAGCCGCGTGAAGGACTGTTGTGGAGCTTTCGATCACATCACACGATCGTCATCAGCAAATTTCCATTTCTCTCGTACATCTTGACTTGATTGCTAGAGTTCATTCTTGACCTTGAACAGCTATTCAGTGAACGATTGCACCACAAGGTCCATTTAGTAGTTGGATAGTGGTTCTTGTAGTAATACTAACATTGGGTAGAAGCTGCAGATTTAGGGGCAGAAATAGAATATGATCTTCATAATCACGTTGTCATAAGTGTATAATCATCTGAACCTAAGAATTGTTGTGTTTTCGTTACCTTAGAATGAACTTTTCTTATCCACAGACTGAGAGAGAGGTAGAGTCTGCCATGCTGCACCGTTTCTACAGTGGCCCAGAATGGACAAACCAAACAGTGGCTCTAGAGGGGGCCTGTTGTATTTTGCCCGTTCTTAGCAGCCAATGTGGGGGAGGGTGAGATGAGCAGTCCTCACTGCTACAAGCTAATAAATCCTTCCTAAATCCTTTCCTGAAACAACCGGGCAAACTCCATCTGCTAATGAAGGTCCTGTAACACAAAAAACTCAAGAAGAGCCTCGAAAAAGTTGCTGTATATTAGGTTTAATATAAAACATTTGATAAATTCTCAGTTACTCATGGAGATGCTCTTAAACCATATTGCCATAATGTGCCATGCCAGCTGCTCTGTGATGTTGTACTGTGGAGCTAAATGCTAACATGCTAACATGCTCACAATGAACACGCGGATGTTTGATGTTTAGCCCGTTAACCTTCTTCGTTTAGCGTGTGAGCAACATTTGCTAATTTGCACTCAACACAAAGTACAGATGAGGCTGATGAGAATGTGATCAATTCTCTAGATTTTCTGTCATAAATCAAACAATGTCACAAAGTTTACTGTGTTCACAAGAAATTGACTTGATGAATCAAGGGTTCACCAAAACCAAGGGGTTCATCCTCTGGACACCATAGATAGTGAACCAAGTGCCATGGTAGACCATCCAGTAGTTGTTGAGACATTTCATTCTTGACCAAAGACGTGGCCTGATCTACTGCCGTCCAAAGAGAAAAATATGAAATAATGTTTTTTTAATGAATATTTTATCTCTAAACTTCTGCCACATAAAGTTCAGTGTCTAGTTGTTGAAGTAAGTCTGAATGAATTCGACTGGTATTGTTTAGATTGCCGCTCTGCTCCTTCCTCTCCCCACACTTCCTCACTAAAGAGGGAGGAAGTCAAGAGTTAACTTGTGTGTTGACTAATGTTCTGGATGCTCTCTGCGGCTTTGAGCGATTCTCCATCCAGGAGAAAGAGACTCACAGCACATTGTGACCCTCGTCCACAGTAGCCAGACAACACTGACTCATAGCGCATGATGAATGACCTCAGTTCTCCAGAGACTCACTCAGCTAAAGCAAAAAAAAACAACAGGAATGGGGGGAGAAACCCGATTGTCAGGATGTGGGTCAGAGCATCTTTAACACTTAAATAACACAAAGTGCTTTTGGGAATCTGAACATGCAGTATTTTGTCCAAGTTTGCAGTAAATGTGCACACTTTGACGTTTCCTTGCTGTAATAATAACTACGTTCCCCTGAGCTTTCATTTTTGATAATCTCAACAGTGTGATAAAACCACACTACCCCAGCCTCTGAGTGTGCTGTAAAGCCGCAACTCATTCACGTAGCAGCTTCACCTCGATGTCAGACTCTCGATGAGTCCACGCCGCCTCATTGTGTCCTTTTATAGTGACCTAACAATTGTACTTTGTGTGTGTTTTGTTGCAGGGGAGCCGGGGGCACTACCGGTACCACTGGCAGAGCCACAATGTCAAACACAGCGGAGTGGATGACATGGTGCTGCTCAGCAAGATCAACGAGGACGCCATCGTGGACAACCTCAAGAAGAGATACATGGATGACTACATCTTTGTATCCTTATGCTCGCGATCGCAGTTCACACCCCGGCGAGAGATAGCAGAGCCCCGTCTCGTCCCCGCTATTCCCAGAATAGCTGAATGGTCATTCACAGCGTCACTGTAGCAGTGAGTAATAGCTCGGCATTAGGAAGGTAACGCCTTCAGACTGCGGCACCACGGTGTGCAGGGGGCAAAGGGCCTCTCTGTGCAGGCCTCCACCCAGACCTCTGACTCCAGCTCCTTCACCAAAGTCTGGATTTACTCTAGTTTTATCTCACTGTGGTGCAAAATGTGAACAAATCTGTGTGAGAAATAGCAAAAAGGGAGAAGTCTACAGTCTGGTGTGCTGAGAGCTATCATTTTCATACAGTACATCACACAGATGTGGCTTTGGCCACACACACACACACACACACACACACGTATACAGCACACATAAGATGTTCATGACGTGAAATGAGTTGATGAATGAATGAATAACCCCCTTTGAGAAAGCAACTCCGAGCGTTCACAAAGCAGCTCATTACATAAACCTCATCCGCGCCCTGGCAGCGCTCAGGATTATGAAGTTTAGTAAATGCTGGCAGTTTTCTTTTCGACATCTCTGAGTCAGGCCTTTGATTTGGGTCAATAAATAGCCGTAACTGTGAGGTCTCCTTGCCAAGGCTGCGGGTCACTGTAGGCCACCCACAATAGCAGCTTTATTTGCCTTGAGCAGCGTTTTGGCTCCGGGGCATGAAACCTCACAGTGTTACATGGTCGGTCTATTCTCTGTCATTTGTAAGCACTGGATACTTATTTAGGCCCGATCACCAGATACACCACCGCTGCACTCCTGCACTCCCCTGACGTCATGACAGCCATAGATGAGGTCACTTGTTTCCTTTATAGTTGTATGAAAATGCAATTTAGTTTTAGGAGGAACATTTTTATACTTTAACTTCTGCACTTCCAGTAAGAGGTGATTTGAACTAGTGTTGTTTGTTTCCTGCTGATTTGTTTGTCCTCGCCGTGTGATCTTTAACATAAAACCTCACCAGACATACATCGGTCCCGTGCTCATCTCCGTCAACCCCTTCAAGCAGATGCCATACTTTGGGGAAAAAGAAGTTGAGATGTATCAGGGCGCAGTAAGTACAACGATGAAAGATTCACATCGAAAAATTCACTCGCATATTGTAAAAGTACTGATGTGTCTGGGGATTTAAGACAACAACAGTGTGAAGGACAAAAGGCTTTGAAACGAACTGGGTTAGCTGCAGTGCGAACTTTCCAGCGGGCTGGCACAGATGTTGCTGTCAGAAACTTGACTCAACCATTGAGAAGTCTTTGGCAGCACCTTCACAGAACAGCCTGTTCGAGTCTGCCTCCTCTCTTGGCCGGCCTGCTGAGAGTGGGCTTGTCTCCTTAAGCCAGGAGCACTGAAAGACTTAAAAATCCTAACTGACTGTGAAAACACTCCGCATTGCACATGCCAGATTTAACAGTTTGGCAGATTATAGTTGTTAGTAAGTGCACTGGGTTCAGATTCACAAGTTCAGATTTGCTCAGAATGGTTTAAAAACAATCATGAAGCCGCCGACTCGTTTGCTCGGTTGGAGGAAAACACATTTGGCTGCCGCAGTGACAGCCTGTCTTATTTTCTCCAGATCAGAGCTGCAACTAACAATTAAGTTCAATATGAATTAATCTGCCTGTTATTTTCAAAACTACTAATTTAGTCAATGTCTTTAAATACTGTCCTAAATGACAAAACCAGCAAATGTTTGACATTGTTTCTTGAAAATGACTGAATATCTTATTGCATAAATGACTGATGGTTGCAGCTCTAGTGCAGATCAGTGCAATCTTCTCACAGTACAATAAATAAGTCATCATGGCCAAGGTGGCGTTAAAGGTCCAATTTGTAAGATAGTCATACACTTTGGGTTGGTGGCCAGCCCTACCTACAGCGTCATAGCGTCTTAGCGTCCATTTTTGACTGGCTGGGAGCGAGACTCACTAGGCAACTGTTTTAGAAATTGGACCTTTGGTATCTAAATTATTCTGTATTTCATTACTTTCAACTTATCCCATGAAAAGACCAAAAACAGCTGTGTGTTAATCCATCTCTCAATACTTGATGGCTTCCCTGCATGTCTCAGTAGTCTCCTAAAACAGCTGGGCAGGACTAAATACTACTTGCCTTCAGCACTATTTGCAGCGGTGGCTTAATACACATTTGGTGATGTAGTGAGTATTTACAGCAGCACGACGCTTTGTGACGGACTGAGTCAAAATAAGCTACAGCATACAACACCATAATGTAGAGTTATGTCACTCAGTGCAGCAGCGAGGCCAACAAACGTGTTTATTGGTCCTTTTTGGACATCAGATAAATCTGCTACTTGTTCATAAAGTTGGATAAATGTATCCTTGATTTTGGTCTTTTCATGAGATCTGTTGACAAGATTATTATGGTATATCCTTTAATGTGTTATTTCAGATGAATAGCCTTCACAAAGTTTCCTACAAAAGCTGTTGGACCTTTCAATTTGATTAATCTTTTGTCACCTCTCAGGCTCAGTATGAGAACCCTCCTCACATCTACGCTCTGGCAGACAACATGTACAGAAACATGATGATTGATCGTGAGAACCAGTGTGTCATCATCAGGTAAGAGCCACATATCATTCTCCACCTTCTTTTATGCGTCGTGAGCTCACCGAATGTGACAACCAAAGTATGCGACGCATGCAAAAGAGACGGCGTGTTTTACATGACTTTATGTAATGTGAGCTTTTCAGTTGATTAAGTTTTCAGTTTGTGACTTCTCCCTTTGTGTCATCGAGTCAAATGTCCAGGATGGGAGAGAGTGAGTCACAAAGGCGGGAGATAGTCATCAGTACAATATGATCTGTGAGGTGTTCTGTCAAAGCTGAACTGTCTCTGCAGGTCATGATAATGGCTGGGAGGGGAGCGGGAGAACAGGTTCCACCACATCCTTTCAAACAGCTGACCGGCAGAGAGTGGCGCTTTCCTCTAGTGTTTTTCTATCCAATCATTTTTCACTTCAGTGAAATGCAAGTCCCAGATTTAGTTTCTTTTATAAAAACAGGAAGAACACCTGCGTGATCCTGGAATCAGCCCAGAGTAACTCTCTCCTTAGATTTAGGGATTTTCTAGCTGTTTTTTCAGCCTGTTTGAGTTCGTCTGTGAGTGTTTTTGAGCTCCAGAGCTGCAGAGAGAAAAGTGTGGTGTCATGACTGAGGCTTTATCCTGGTCACCTGAGCGGCGCGGTTACTATAGTGCTTACCTCATGATGAATGACCCCTGCTTCAGCACTTTCGCCCGTTGTTTGGACAGCCAGCAGTTGCTAGTTCAGTTTCCCACATAAAGGCACTGAGGTGGATTTTGTGATCGACTAAATCAGCAAACAAAAGCATGGAAGTGGTTTTTATGATGAACCAGGTCTCGGCAAACAAAGGCTGCTGTGTGAACTGCTGGCCAGGCAGTGTGGTCAGCATCGGCCTGTGTGAGCGCTTTTTTCACATTTACTTAGAAAATGTGTGAAATAACCACCAAGGGGAATTCAGGGTGAGGTGTTGGAGCCGTTTTTGACCAATCCTGCTGGGAAATTCTGACCTTGTTCCTATTTCCTTAGAATCTGCTTATTAAACAAAGTGACTGGTGTAGCTATCCCTAGACATCTGGATCACATATTAAAGGGATGAACTGGAGCAAGTTGGTGTTATCAGTTTGGCGCTCCCCATTAAACTAGTCAGAGCCGTTTTAAAAGACTCAGCCAAACGTTTTGGACTCTTGAGAACCAACAGCTTCGGATCAGGAATCCCTGAGTACGACAGAGAGAGCCATGATCTCTGTCTTTCTGTTCCTCGAAGTGGCTTACATTTCGGTCTTTAAATCAACATGTCACCTGCACAACAGGCTCAAACCTAAACCTGGTTTTGGTTTGGCGCTCACGCACAGCTGACGTTTTGCTGCGTTGACCCTGTCTTCTTGTTCTGAGTCCTTTGCTGATTCACCGACGTAGTGTTCCCCGCAGCTGTTGCACATGATTTCATCCACCACTCCCGTCTTTTCCTCCTTCCTCTCAAAGGAACTGATGGCAGCGAATGAATTATTTTAGGCTAAAAGGTCAACTGATTGTGCTGCTTTGAAAGGGCCGGCTCAACAGTTGAGACATTGTGTTTGACCAACAGTCAGAGGTCTTAGAGTGTGTGTCAGACTATGATGAAAGTATGTGAGGGTAGCATATGTATTAACACGTCTGCTACCAAATCTGTGTTACCAAAGCATATTATTGAGACTTACAATTATTTTCATGGTTGATTAATCTTTTGATTATTTTCTATCTCACTATCTCGCCATTTTAAAGAAAGTGAGAAATAAATCCCAGATCCACACCAAAAGTTAATGGGGTCTGTTCTGGGCTGAGACCCATCCTCCGTCCAAGTTACGTGGAAATCAGTCTGTACATTTTTGTTTCATCCTGCTGACAAACCAACCAACAAACAAAAGGACACATTGGTTGATTGCCATCTCAAGTTTTGTCAAAATCAAAAACGTCCAATTCCTCAACTTCATCCTAACTGTTAAATTGAGCCTTGCAACAGCTGCACAGTCTCCTGTAGCTTAAAAACAAAAAGAAGTCAATGTTTTAAATGCAGCTAGAATACAGTGCTCTTGCATTATCTGTGAGGCAATCTTGAACATACAGAACTGTACTGTACATGCAGCTTCAACCATGTGGCACTGCAGTACGCCTCATTAGATCCGAACAAAACCAAAACTAGAAGTCAGTGTTGACTTTGCATCTTTCTCATAGCTGAATCATTTATTTATGAAAGTCAAAGCCTAATCCTCTGTACCTCTGCGTCGCATTGTTTAACTCATGTCCTTGTTTGGTTAATAAATCTTGGAGGAAGCTGACAATGCCTTCAGCAACAATGAGGCTCTCCCTCTTGGGGGGCTCAAAGTGGGATCAAACTCCCGCTGCAGCTTGTGTTGAAAATAGCTCTTCAGAGTTTAACTTCCCTGAGTAAAAACACGCTCTCAGACGGAGCTCTGGAGGCTTTTCTGACATTAAAAAGGTAAAAACTACTGCTCAGCATATCAGTTTCTAGTTGCTACTTGAGTGTGCAGTGAGGTAGCCCAGACAATGCAAAAAGGATTTGGAAGAAACCAGGAGGTATATAGGGGGGAGGGTCACAACCATATAGTGACTGCTGTGTAATAGAGTGGCTCCCATGACTTCCTCTGGCAGCCTCTAACAGTCTGCAGCTGTGTTTCTCACAGAGGCATTACAGACCTGACTCTACTTTAAGGCGCAGGAAGAAAAAACAGACTCCGCTGTCATCCGCTGCCAAACCACATATGTCAAAATAAGTACGACGCTGGCAGAGTGAAAGGCAAGGAGGAACACTGACAAGTGTAGGATGAGGGGACGGAGATAGATGAGGGAAAAATCTGTGAATGTGACAAAACGGGATTAATGTCCTAATTGCTGCGGCAGTCATGTGTCCAGATGTGCTGGAGCTGAACACACAGTTAGCTCCTAGGTGCACAAAAAACACATTTGTTTGAACAGTAAATGGAGAGTGTACACATGAAGGCAGGAACTGGGATATCACATGTTAGTTCAGCAGGTTCAGTGGAACGGATGCGTTCCAGGGGCCTCATTTATGAAAAAATGTTCTTAGATTTGATGAACTTTGTTTTAAGATACATATTTACATTGTTCTTACGCTGGATTCGTAAGCTGAGCATGAAAAAGGTTGCTTAAACAGGTTTTCGGAGTCCTATTTGTAACGTCTCTTATCTATAAATCTCAAATCAGCTCAAACTGACAGCACCTGTCTTGTGATCTCCTCTTACATAATGCAGCGCCAATGAGGGTTCATTCAGGAAGAGAGGTGGGCCAGAAGAGAAGATCTTAACTTTCTGACGGATGAGATCAGTGCGACGGTAGAGGAGATTGGAGCCAGGAAACATATTTTATTCTTTATTGTGGACTAAATAGCGAGTTGACGAACGAACCCAAATACGCAGCTGCAGATTCCACCACACGCTTGGATGCATTTGAGTCCCAATTCTGAAAAGTCTGCACACTTTGACTTATGCAGAGTATATTATTTAAAGCAGCAGCATTTTGACAAAGCCCTCACTCAGCTGGTAATAACACATAGTCATTAAACTGATGAGTCAACAAGATACATCTTGCGTTATCATCGATGGTACGAGGAACAGCACAGGAACAGTCCTCTTCCCTCTTGTGTTTTCTAATAGTTAGCAGGAAAGCAAAGAGAGTGGTTCAACTTTGGGCAAATAAAAAAAAAACTGTTGACTTGAGAGACTGGAAATGATGGCACCATGAACATGTACACGCAGCTGCGCAAAGCAATTACACTGGTCCTCCACACTGAATGCTTAGAATACCAAACAAGCACCCAGGTCTGCAGGCATCACTTCATCTTGACATCTGAGCAGGTGTCACATGCTGTTAGTTCATTGGGTGTAACACACGCAAAACATCTTTTGTGTATTTTTCAGTGGCGAGAGCGGAGCGGGGAAGACGGTGGCAGCCAAATATATCATGGGCTACATCTCCAGAGTGTCAGGGGGCGGACCCAGAGTACAGGTGAGAGGAGCTGCTTCGTTTCTGTCTCTGAGGACTGATTGTAATAGATGCACGAGACGTTTGAGATTCTTGAGACGCTCCGCTGCATAGATGGAATTGTGACTCGACAGTAATTCATTTACAATTCAAAGAATTATTTTGATCATCTTCTGTGATGCACACTTTCATGGTGTGATTTGATAACAGAAAGCAAAACATCTCCTTAATTTGAAGAACTAACAGGAATACTTGTTGACAGTGAAAGCATATAAATTTACTTTTTATTTACTTTTTATATCATAATTTTGACTTTTTCAACTTTTTTCAACTTTTGTTTTGGGGATTTTTTTTGTATTACTAGTGAAAATGGGCATCCATAGCTTGTTGGATGTACTGTTGCTAAAAATATAATGTAAATTAATGTGTTCTCCTTTAATTATTTCTTTGATTGTATTTTGCCCACCGGACTTCATTCACAAATCGTTCAAATGACAAACAATAATGCGACTGCAGACTTCAAATCAAACAACCTGTAGCTTCTTCATTCCTGCACTTATTCCTCTCCTCAGACCCAATCCCTCCTCTCATCATCCTCATCCTCGTAGCCCACTATCAGCCCATCAGCAGCCTCTTATTCGCCCAGCCCCCCTTCAGCCATCTGGCTGCCCCCCAAACCAGCAGATGTCCAGTTCCTAAGCTCGATAAAGATCTAAAGTTTGATGAGGAAATGCCTGCGCCATGATGGCAGTGGGATTTTTATATTTAATCCACTCAGAGCTGCTTCCTCTGAGGCGACGTTAGAAATCATCTGCAGGCTTTAAATTCAACAGTAAAACAACATTATCATTGATCATTGAGTTGCATGTTACAGTATATATATATATGTGACACTTATATAGCTGGTTATGAAAATAATTCTCTTGGTATCGTTTGTTTAAACAAATACAGCCACTGGGAACACGCACACACAATCCAACTTCACGTTTTGTCTCCACCTCTTCCAGCTCCTGTCAGGCAGAACTTCTCGCTCTGTTCCCTTCAGCTCTGCACACATTGTGCATTATGCTCAGTACAGCACATGCATTCTTGTGTGATATATTTACTGTGTGTGTTCACACATGTGTGTGGGAATAGTTTTGATAGATATCAACTCTCTGCCAATAACATTTCTGTCATCTACGCAAAGACTATTCATATCTGTTCAGTTCATGCATGATTAATGAACAAAAATAAAAGTTATGGATATAGAATATTTAACATTTTTAGACAGTATTGACCTTAGTTTTAGTCGTTATCCCTTTGGATTCAGCGTGCTTTGAAGCTGCTCCGTGGGTTGGAGGAGTATAATATGATAAATTAGTCGGAAATGCTGTTAGTTTTTTTTCCCCCTTTCATCGAGACTAAATTTAGGATCACAAAGAAGAAAAATATTCCAAGAAATGACTTCCACTCAACTTCTGTGTACAATAATGGAAGTAGGAATAGATTTGTCTGCTGTACCAATTTAAAACTCATGTGTTTCTGACGTGCAGATGGCTCACTGGAAAGATAATGTCCTCCAGACCTTTTGTGTGTCTGTCTGTAAATGTGCATTTGTGTGTGTGTGTTTATATTTGAGTGGAAAGTTCCAGAGACGTACACGCCAGCCTGTCAGCGCTGGTGTGAACTGTGCGGTATCTGTACCTGCTGTACAGTCGGTCCGTGACGTAGCTAACAGCTCATTGCCTCTGTTCCCTCGCAGCACGTCAAAGACATCATCCTGCAGTCCAACCCGCTGCTAGAGGCCTTCGGTAACGCCAAGACTGTGAGGAACAACAACTCCAGCAGATTCGTAAGGCTTTCATTTCATGAGTTGGCCTTTGTTTTTGTGAATCGGGTAGTCGTAACACTGCAGCAAATTCATGTCTTGTTCCAAAGTTAAAACAACCTTCAGGCAAAAGTTTGAATCAGGACAGAAAACACAACTCTTTCATGTGTGCTATTGCTGATTTGCAGTGTAAATGTGGACGGCAGAGTCAGAATAACCCACTCACACTAAAAAACTGTGTTGCTCAGACATAAATACACGCAGTAGGTACTTCTTACCCTGGTATAATTTGAGGACTCAACTCTCTGTGGCGCACCTTCGGATCCACACTCAGACTTCTGAAAACAAAGATTTGCAGCAACAGCTTTTTTCCTGTTTTCTGTTTAATTGGACGAGAAAGCAAACCTCATGTGTGTCCTGGTTAACCAGAGACGTACATACATGCAGAACCACTGATGCACATCCTCTACTGCTTACAAAGGACTTAGACTTAAGGCAAAGCACATTTTAAAAATTGTATTTCCTCAGGACTTTTCCAGCTGAGTTCAGGTTAGCATACAAAGCACTATTGTCTCGGTAGTTGGGATATTTTTAGATCCACTTTGGGGGAAATGAATTTGGCCTGAGATCACTACTTCTGGGGTACTGTTTAGGAATAAATAGTGTCTCTGTTCACTTTTAGGACTGGAACAGATATCATGTTTCAAGTTTTTCTGGAGAAGAGGGCAAAAACACAAAAGCAGAATCAGATTTTTATATAAATAGACATTTACACACACACACACACACACCACTTGAAAAGCCAGGTTATAGCTCTGGCTTTAAGTTAGATTGCAGCCCGACTCCAACACTGAAAAACAAAACATGCTTTCATCCATAAGGGGAAATACTTTGAGATCCAGTTCAGCTCCGGTGGAGAACCAGACGGAGGGAAAATCTCCAACTTCCTTCTGGAGAAGTCGCGTGTCGTCATGAGGAATCCTGGAGAGAGGAGTTTCCATATATTCTATCAGGTGAGACTTATTGTTTCTCTCCAGCTGAAGCGAGAATGGGACACATTTGGCTCGTGAAGAGGGTCTGTGAGGTGAATTCAGGACACTTTGGACTGTACTTGCCATTTGGCTGCAGGAAGAAGGTCAATCTGTTTTCATTGTGGATGGCTCATGGTCCCTGGAAGAGACGGATGAGTTCAGTCTCACCATAGGGCAGAGAAAATGAATGAAAAAAATAAGACTGCGCAGGCTTTTTGCAAAAAGCGTGTCGTTTACTGCTGCACCCACAATACACATATCTTTATTTCTTGCCTATAGTTGATAGAAGGAGCCAGTGGAGAGCAGAAGAGCAGCCTGGGAATCACAACCCTGGATTACTACACTTACCTCAACCAGTCTGGTTCCTACAAAGTGGACGACATCAACGACAAGAATGACTTCCAGGAGACAGTGGTACGGTCAGATTCCTCCTGTTTAACCTAACACCGGGTGGTGTTGTGTGTATGTGTGTGTGTGTGTGTGTCTATGAATCTCATCCAAGTGTTCATGTGGCTCACAGTCGTCTCTTCACATTCCTCTCCCTCCCTACCAATCCTCCTTTGTTTTCTTTTCCAACGATCTCCTCCTGTTTTTGTTTACCAGTCAGACCGCAACAGGAGTAATTAGAGGACATGAGCTAGGTACCAGAGGAGTGAGTAAACCCACACTGCGGCCCTGATTTAGCATGATCTTTTCCTTTGCTTTCCCAGCATGCCATGGATGTGATTGGCATCTCAGCGGAGGACCGCGCCATGGTGCTTCAGATTGTCGCTGGAGTCCTGCACCTGGGAAATATCACTTTCAGGGAGGCGGGCAACTACGCTGCTGTGGAGAGTGAAGAGTGTAAGTAGGCTCACACGCCACGACTCGTTCACAAAAGAGCCGAACGCAACAATGTGGTTCACACAAAAACAACTAAAGATCACAAACTTGAAAATAAGCACAGGTTATTTTTAGTGTGCTGAGAGGGAAAGATAAAAATATGCTTTGTCATCTTTTTTTTATCATGGCATATTTTTATGTACAAAAAATATTATTTCTGACAAAAGAACTTACACACTGTCACTCAGCTGTGTGTGGACAGGAAGAGGAGCTCACTTCTAGACTATTTGATGTTTGACGCTCCAGCAATGTTTCACTGCCCATCAAAACAGATGATGTTGCTAGCATGTTGTTGTTTAACCTCCACAGACTCCGAGAGAAACTGCTAACACGCTAGTATAGCGTTCACCACGTTCAATATGTTGCGTTCCAGACAACTTGTAACTCAAAAATGTCCGAACTCCTGCTGGAAAAAGTACAATGGAATGCCACTTAAAGTCAAAATCCCTACTTTTAAACTTTGGGCAAATCTATCCAGGCTCACCAGACTTCATGAGGTCTGTCTGACGTTACACAACAATGGCAGCAGTCATGGGGAGGGGGTAGGATGTATTCCATGCTACAGTATTTGTATAAGGTGAAAGAACAGAAAGGTTAATGGCAAAGAGCTATTTGTTATCGCCAGACAAGTTTCACCTGTAACACTTTGAGGTCGGACAGCCAGGAAATGTTGGCCGAAACGCCGCATTGGTTTAGCATAATTGTTAATAGCTAATGTTGACGGGAATGTCATTAGTTTTGCAAGTATTTGGTCATAAAACCAAGCTATTAGACAGATTTAAACATCGACCTTATGAAAGTCAGGAAATCATCAGTTATTATAATTTATCCTCTGTGGAACATGAATCACTTTTTCAGATTGTGCCATTCCATCTTGTAGCTATTTAAAAATAGAGCAAAATCCAAGGCCCCTTCTGGCATAAAGGTTTAAAAAAAAAAAAGCCGGCTATTATATTATATAACAATGCATGTTAATAAATGAGTTGAGTAGTCACCCATGTGTAGCGGCACAAACTGCTCTCCTCAACCCATCTAGATAAAGGCTTTTTAACCTTTTTGCCAGAAGACTGTTTTTTTAATATTTCTCTTTTTTTTGAGCTTCTTACCAAAGAGTACCGTCAGCACTTTTTGTTTAAACTTCCTGAGCACTTTTTCTGTCTGACCATCGTACAGCCAGCTACATAGACTATTTCTATATCTAGATTTTAGGTGAAAACGTTGCTAGTTTACGTCAGGGGATCACCAAAGTCGTATAGAATATCCACAAGGGGAGTTCGAAGGCACACTGCAATCTTTCCAAAAGTTGCTGAGATATTTCAGTCTTGATTGAAGTGGTGGATGACCAACATTTGTCATCCATCAAGTCACATCGCTGGCGCGGCTAAAAAGAGACAGATACAGTTCTATGGTTAAGAGGTTGAAAACAATGGTGCGGATGTTAAGATTGAGTCGTGGCTCGGTTGTGCTAGATTTCTTCTTTTCTCTGCGTCCTCTGGCCTCTCTGAATGTCTCTCCTCAGTGTCCTGAGCTGCCCCTTCTCTGGTTGGTTTTGGAGGATATTTCTCTCTCACCACTTTCACTCCCTAAAGTTTTATTGTGTTAATGCAGGGCTGCAGCCAACTGTCTGCACTAATCCAGGCCACGCTAGATTACCAGAAAATAAAACTCTATTATTGAAGGTCTGGACATATTTCGTCAGAGACTAAAATTACTTGGAAAATACTTCTCCTTCTGTCCCCTTCCCTCTTGCCTCTTTTTTATTCTTTTTTCTTTTCCTCTCTCCTTCCTCTTCACGCTGTGTCTGTATGATGCAGATGAGTGCAGTGTACAAAGCCTCGGTCTGTTCTGTGCAGACGTAACAGCGGCACTCCGTAATCTGCGCCTTTCCTGTTCCCTCCAGTCTCACTTACTGTGTGCTGCACAGACCTCTGCTCCCCATATGAAACAGCACCAGCCAAGTTCACATAGACATCAACACTCAGCAGCCAGAGTCGGTGCGTCATCTCTCGCTGAGAGAAATGTTGAGACTACTTGTACAAATAATCTGGACATTATTTGGCTGGTTGGGCCAATTAAAAGTAACTCGATCCCAACAGTGACGTGCTGTTCTGTTGAAATGACTATTTTGGGATCTTGTGGTTTTAAATAGAAGAGCTATTTTGGGTTTTGGATTGTGCACAGTTTGGCATTAATGGCTTCGTCATTCAGTGCGAAACTTTTTGGAAACTTTGGAAATCTTGACCTAAGATCTAAAGTTCTGTGGGTTGTTGGGAAGTTTTTTCCTTTCCTACAGTGTTTTATAGGTTCGATGCTTGTAAAAGTTCAAAGTCCCCACTGAAGCTCCTCTATCCCACAGAAAACACTGCACCTGAAACACATCGTCAGTAGTCCTGCCTTTAACTTTGTGACTTTGTGACATCACACTACATCACAGAGTCACACATTTGCATAATTTAGGCCTATTGGCTAGTTTGGCACATAAATAATTGATTTATCACAGCTGCTATGTTGCTATAAGCAATGCAGGGTCATGAGTGTGTGAGCTGACCAATCAGAGGAGACTGGGTATTCAGGAGGGCGGATCTTCAAGAGACAGGAGCTAAGTGTTTCAGACAGAGGGTGAATACAGCGCTGCTGCACTGGACAGTATGAGACAACTGATGTGTTTTTTGAGCATTAAAGCATGTAAACATATTCTAGTAATAACGCAAAATAAAATTATGAACCTAAAAATGAACATAATATGTCTCCTTTAAGCACAAAGACTGCTGCACATCTGAGCTTGGTTGCAAAGTAGCCCTGCACACAACCCTCCGATAAAACCCAATCATTAAGTTTTTAACTTTCCATTATTGTCTGAATTGAACCAAATAGATGTAACAGTTTAATCAGTGAGTGTAGAGTTTGGTTTGTTGTCTTTGGACAGAGGCGGGCTAACTGTTTCCTCTTGCATCCAGTATTTGTGCTACGCTAATCATCATTTAGTGTACAAAAATGAGAGTCGTATCAATCTTCTTATCTAACTTTCGGCAAAAAAGCAAATCATTTCCCAAAATGTTTAACTGTTTCTTTAAAAACTGGTGGGCCATCAAGGATCGGCTAATATTAAAGAATAATCTCATAACACACTGAAGATGGAATTCTTAATTAGCTCATCTTTTTAACAAGGAAAGCGACATTTTGATGTTTTAAAATGTGTTTTGTGCCCCAGATTGGCTTTAGTTCTTTAAAAAATGTCCAAAATGTAATGATTTTCATTTGTCAGTGTTGTTGAAATGACAGGGTCATTGTTTGTGTCGCATCTCATGCGTGATGAGTGAAGCCACATACTTAGCCCTCAGTCCTGACAACACCCCCTCCTATTCCTCTCATTGTCCACCGCCACTTTGACTAACAAATATCCTGCAGGGGAACTTATTTTTATGAGCATTGTTCCTGAATTTCGCACACACGGCCTTTGTAAAAGCCTCCAGCCCGCGGTATACAATCCATAGGTTTCCTGCCTGACACAAAGAATAACTTTTCCTCATTATGTAGGCAGGCGTATGGTCAGTCACACCCTTATGGCCCGTAAGTGGAGCTACGGCAGTGGTCTAATGCATTCCCAGACACAGTGAGTCTGCAGGACTGAGAGCCATTTCCTTCTAGGGGAAGTGAGTCACTGTAATAAGGCAGGGAGGGGCTCTCAGGGGAGAATATCAACGCCAGGTCGGGACAAATGATCTGCTGCGTTCTTTAAGGGGTTAGCCCGATGCTATTCTTCTATTTCGCTTCAGCTCATCAGCTCTGAATTCTGTCCAGAGGATGTTTTGTTTCAGTGGTTTAGCCACAGAATCGCTGCCAGTTTTATGGCTTTACACCACAATGGCATACATTGTGATTGTCAGCAAAAGCTTTTGTGATTTGTGAGACTTTATCATCGATTGATAAGAGTAAATGCAGTGCAGAAGGTGTTTTGGAGCACTGGATTTGCAGTGGCTCCCTCTGCTATGCAAAGGATACATGAGGGTGCCTTTTAAATGACTGCAATCCTGCATGTTTGATTTGCATACTGGTTTTCAGAGAAATGTCTCTGCTGGTTCAGGCCTGGACCCACTACTGACAAACTGCTTTATATCTCAGCTTATCATAAAAGCACATCAACAGCCTCATACACCATAGAAGCAGTGATGGAATGTAACTAAGTACATCGACTCAAGTACTGTACTTTAGTACAATTTTGAGTTATTTGTACTTTTCTGCTAGTTTATACTTCAACTCCACGATATTTTGGAGGCAAATTTAACTTTTTACTCCATTACATTTATTAGATAACAGTAGTTACTAGTTACTTTGTAGATTGCATGTTGCATCAGAGTCAAAGCAGCACATTTTTTAATGTATTAATTTTTATCCGCAATTGAATAAAAAAAAAGAATTCAGATAATCAGAGAAATATTAGATATCAAATCCAGCAATGTGCCAGGCTTTGTGGTATAAAACAGTTATTTTGATACTCAAGTACATTTAATATGACAAGTACTAGTCATGATGGTGACTTTCATTTTTACCGAATAAATATTGCAACATGATATCTTTACTTTTACTGAAATATGACTTTTGCGTACTTTATACAACTCTGCATAAAACGTAACCAAACTTAACTTAACTAAACCCCAACCCCTCTGCATTATGAAATAAAGCATTTTATTTAGTTCATTATTCTTAGAAGTATAAAAAATACAATGTATTATTTTCTCCAAAATGTCAGAGGATAGTATAAAATTCCAACAGACCTTTTTCACGGCAGAAATTTTGACTTGTCAAAGCAGGAAAAGCAAAGGTGTCACCAATAACGTTCACGATGGCTCCGTTCTATTCAGTGTCCCAGCAAGACATGTCTGTGAGTGCCTTCTCTCTTCTGTTTTCTTACAGTTCTAGCCTTTCCTGCGTTTCTGCTCGGAATCGACCAGAAGCGCCTGAAGGAGAAACTGACGAGCCGTAAGATGGACAGCAAGTGGGGAAACGCGGTGGAGTCCATCGACGTGACTCTGAACGTGGAGCAGGCGTGCTACACTCGTGACGCCCTCTCCAAAGCCCTGCATTCACGAGTGTTTGACTTCCTGGTCGAGGTACGATCGCATGTTTATACAGTTCAGTGCATCTTCATAAAAAAAAAAAAAAAACAGTTAATAACCTGTAATAAAGGTTTATTTCATCAACTCAATCCTTTGATTTCAGTCCATCAACAAAGCCATGGTGAAAGATCACCAGGAGATTAATATCGGCGTGTTGGACATTTATGGATTTGAAATTTTCCAAGTAAGTGTTTTTTGGTCGTTTCACAGGCTGAAACTTGGCTGCTGTTTTTTTTTTCCCTCTGCAGCAACACATGAATTAGATTAACAGGTATTAAGTTTGAGCATTTAAACAGATTAGACACAAAGGATAAGACTAATTTATAAAGTATGTGGATTAAGTTCTGTCTCCTGATTGAGACAGCAGACTCCAACAGGTTTTTCTAATCTGATTACTTGCTTGTGTAGTTTGACAGGATTGGACAAATTAAATGGAAGTGTTTTTATGTTATTTTGGTTTGCAAGAGCTCTGGATGCCTAATATTGACTACGGATTATTAGTGCGCAGCATGTCACTAATAACATGACCAACTCAACTCCAGTCTGTCTTGTAGTTTGGAGGCTTTCTCTTTTGCATACACAAAGTAAGTAAAGGCCAGCTGCCTTATTAGACAGGAAGCTGCAGACCACCATCACATAAGGTTCAGGCCGAAGGTCCAGTGTATGTGCTGTGAATTACACAATGGGTCCCTTCCTTTAATAGCTCCCACTCCAAACAAAGCCCCATTGAACCTGCAGGATATCCACACTCCACTGAAGATAACGCTCACTTAGCCTGTGTGGATTTTATTAACTGTGTTCTCTTTGTCAGAAAAATGGATTCGAACAGTTCTGCATCAACTTTGTGAACGAGAAACTGCAGCAGATTTTCATCGAGCTGACGCTGAAGGCAGAACAGGTAAACCTCCTTCCTCTGTTTTTTATATCCAGCCTCATTCTGTGTTTAATATTCTGACTCTGATCTCTGCTCGGGTCTCTCTTTTTGCAGGAGGAGTATGTGCAGGAGGGCATCAAGTGGACTCAAATTGAGTACTTCAACAACAAGATCGTCTGTGATCTCATCGAGAGCAAAGTAAACGAATCATAAATAAACAAACTAGAAAGCAGGAGTGTGCATCTACCGCCGAGGGTGCACTTCCCTTAGAATGTGTCATTTTAGTATCACAAAACCTGCATGTGAATCTGGAAATGTATCAAAATCACATCGTAATAGACAATTATGGATAAAACTGAGGGAGTAAGTCGATTAATCAATTAGTTGATCATCAGAAAATGTATTTTCTTATCAATGAAAAGTTATTTTTCAAGCAACAATGTAAAATATTCTTTAGTTCCAACTTCTTAAATGTGAAGATTTGCAGGTTTCCTTTCTTTTATATGAAAGTCAGCCATTTCAGTACAAAGTTAACTGAACCTCAGGTCACAGTAATATAATTCAAAGACTATTACATTTTATTTTTATTTTATTACGTCATAATCAACATACACAAACACACTAGTGCAGTTATCTACAAAACAAAACAATGTGTAAAAAATACACAGATTAAATCCAATTTACAAAGACAAACAAGACAAAATATCTAAAATGAAAATAAACCGGAACCATTTGCTCCCGATCAGCACTGAGTCACAGTTCTTTGGATTGTTCTATTTGGATTGTCAGATATTTCTCGAGCCAGCAGACGTCGGTAAAATTACAAGCCTCATGTTGGAGGTAAACAAAGATTTATTGGGAGCAGAGTTGTTAATCTAAAAACAAATCATTTTTTATTCCCATTGCAATCAAAACAAACTTGGATATGAACAGTTTTCTTTAATGATAAACATTTGTTGGTTTTATTGTCCTCACATTGTAAACCGAGTTGCTCGCTCCCGCCAAGGTTCTGCTCCGTTGCCATGACTTGCAGCTTGATATCCTCAAACGTGCCGACATGCCTCTTAATTTGATTTATCTGTCCAACTGAGAGGCCTAATCCATGAAATCTACAACAAGGGCTTTAAAACAAGCCTCCATCTGAGAGGAGAAGGGGATCTGTGTCGGTGCCTGACAGCACAGGCTCACTTTATTTAATCCAGTGACAACTTTACATGGGTCCTTTTAACAGAGGCTCGTGTTCTCTGAGTCACAGACACTGTTAGCACTGTGTGAACTGAAGGCCTGCGATCCTCTGAGGACATTATGGAGCCAAATGGGGCAGTGTGTGAGGGACGCTGCTCCTCTGTTGATTTATAGATTATACAATTCATAGCTTTGGAAGTTTCACATCGGCGCTAGTTGGTGTCATATGCCATATTTTATGTTAAGATTAAAATGACAGTTAATTTTGTCAAAACATAACAATTTTTCATGATATTTACTGTTGATTATCAACTTCTAATGGCGCCTATTAGGCTGCAACTAATGATTATTTTCATTATCCAATAATCAATTATGTGGTCTATAAAATGTCACTAAATAGTGAAAAATCCATCACACGGTCCAACATTGACATCTTCAATTCAATCCAAGAGACAAATGAATTGAATTGAATGGAAATGTCTTGTTTTGTTGGATCCACAATCCAAAACCCACAAAAGATTCGATTTACTGTCATAAAGGAACCACAGTGTGTTCGAGCTACCGGTGACAAAGCAGCAGCCACAAGTCAACGAGTCATTTTCAAGCCGGTGACGTGAAACTAAAAAATGTACGCCTGAAACTTGGTGACACCTGCTACAAATCGATAGAACATGGCTTGACTATGACGGTGACTTGGCGACAATGTACTGAAGCTGCCAACACGTTGCCATTTTGTACAAGTTCATGACAAGTGGAGACATTTTTACTGAATGAATTGCTCTAGCTCCAGTACATATAGCCTCTGTAGGGTATATTTCACATATAGTAAAATACAGAACAGAAAAAGGTCAAAAAAACTAATACTTGAGTCGTCTTCAGATTGTCTTCAAATCCGAACTGGTAACCTGTCCGTGAATTCTGGAGACAGGGATTATATGAATGCTGAATGTTTTCCTTGTGATCCCAGAATCCTCCCGGCATCATGAGCATCCTGGACGATGTGTGCGCCACCATGCACGCAGTGGGCGAAGGGGCCGACCAGACCATGCTGCAGAAGCTCCGAATGCAAATCAACACCCACGAACACTTCAACAGCTGGAACCAGGGTTTCATCATCCACCACTACGCCGGCAAGGTCAGTCTGAGAGAACTCGCTTTTTAATGTCTATTGTTTGTTTTGTTGTTTTGTTTTCCTCTATCCCTCTTTAAAGATCTATAAAAAGTCTAGTGAATTATTATTATTATTATTATTATTATTATTATTATTATAAATACATTAACATTTTACACTTGATGCTTGATAGTACAGTGTTGAGTTACTTAGTGTGAGTGTTTCCATTCTCTACTTCGTGATACTTCCACTATACTACATTTTTGAGGAAGATATTCAACTTTTTACTCCTTTGCATTTATTTGATAGCTTAAGTTACGAGTTACATTGCAGATTTCATGCTGCATCAAAGCCAAAGTAGCACCTTTTTTAATCATGGTCATCAGAAAAATGCTGTAAATGAATATTGAATCCAACAATTTGCAGGTTGATAACAGGCAGTGTGAAGTAAATATATGTATAATTTACTTTTACTTTATTTTTTAAATCAGATTTTTTACTCAATTATTTGTACGGTTGAATTTCACCTCTACCAAAATAATGTTTTAACATGATATCTGTACTTTTATTCAAGTACGACTTCTGGGTACTTCTACAACACTGCTTCTATGTCTTGTTTCACGAAAACAGAAAGATGACAACATTCAGTATAAGGGTTGCAGTGACCTCCGTACACTTGTCTTCGCTGTAGTATAAACTAAAAACGATCATGTTATGCATAAAGTCCTTAGTATAGGAGCTGACAGCAACTTCTGGAAATAGAAAGTTATTAAAATGTCTTTTTTTATGGTTTGGTCGTGAAGTTGTTGCTCCGCACTTGTCTGATCTGTCATAAATACCAGCTCTGCGGCTGGTACTTTAATTCTGGAGGCGGTGTCGTCATCATCGCCCTTTTTAAAGTTTTTCCCATCTAAGCTAACACCTCCTTCTCTCTCTCGCTTTCTTTGCCTATTTACGGTTTCAGTCCCTTCCCTTATGTAACATAGTCTAACAACGTCATGCATGGTAACCAGTTTATACATTACAGTTCGTCAGACGTCTTGTTTTTTGCACTCTGGTGGTCACTCTGGCCCGAGGTTGTCCCGTGTCATTCTCCAGATGTGTGGTGGCCTCAGCCTGGCACACATGCCGTGGGCTTAATGAGCCGTGCCATAAAGACTTTAGGGGGCTCCCATGACCGAGCTCAGAACATTCCTCCAGTGTCAGCCGAGGGTATCGCAGAAATAACACGGTTTAATTTATATACTTTTAAACCGCTGCTGGTTTTATAAGGGCAGCTAATCCTCGGAGGGGTAAAACTTGAGTCTGTAACCCTTCATTTTCTTCTTCCCATAAAATTCAAGGCCAGAATATCAGTCGCAATCTTTTTGTTTTCACACAGGTGTCATCTTTCTCTTTGTCGGGGGTTTTCTGACATTTCAACCTCGCCCCCTTTGATAATCGTGACCTCCCTAGAAATCCTTCTGTCCGTCTCTTCCAGGTGTCCTACGATGCTGAAGGTTTCTGTGAGAGGAACCGAGACGTCCTCTTTAATGACCTCATCGAGTTGATGCAGAGCAGCGAAATGTAAGTGACTCTTATTTGCACATTGCACCGACATGTGGTGACGATTTCTATGGCGCTCACTTAGAGGGAGTTCTCTATTGTGATGCATATGGTTATAATTGAATACATCTGAATGAGAGCTTCAGACGATCCAGTGCATCTGGAAGCTGGCGGGATGCAGCAGAAGTGTGCAGGGCGGGGTGATGTCGTGCCCTCTGCCCTGAATCACGTCTGGCGGGGTCCACCCAGTCTGGCCTTACAAGTGCACGCCGCCTGCGGGGCTGCACGGCGGCGTCTGCTCCCCTTGTGTTTTGGTTTCTTGGGCTTTCTTTGTGTCAAAGTGGCCATCTGTGCAAACAGCCTGCATTGTCTGTGTCACCCCTGCAGGCCTCAGCCACTGCTCGCCCTCTTTGTGTGCACGTTTTGCGAAGCATGAAACGAGGTTATGTCAAAATCCAATTCAGACACGTGCTGGATGATACACGCGTGGACTTTACATCGCACACGAATACACGTATCATATGCACACACGCATAGATAAAAGGGTTTGGCACAGTCGCACATAAAGGAAGCCTGAGAAGGAAGGAAGCAGCCTCATTCCTGAGAGCGCTACGTCTAAAAAGAGAAGAAAGGCATGACCAGTATTGTCAGCTGGACAGTATTAGGAGACTTCTTGTACACACAACCTGCTGATCCTTTCTTCTGTGTTCAGAGCCTTGGGTCAGATGTTTGAAAACAACCAAATACCAACGTGGGAGAAAGTCAGAAAGGGTCCGGAATTAGAAAAAATACTAACATGAAAAAGTACAAAGGAAATAATAAGATAATAAACACCAAAGGCGCTGACACTGTAAGCAAGTTAGAATAGGTCGACATCACCAGGTCTAAAGCTGACACACACACACACTGCCGCCTGGCCACCAGGCCTGACAGTCACCGCGTTTTATTTGAGTGTTCAAAGCAAGAACAACACAGTTCAAAAGGAGCTGAATACTTGCTGCCTGAATCACAGATGCGCTGATCACAGAAGCGGAAAAAAAAAGAAATCTAGGCTTACATTAGTTGCTTTTCGTACATCAGATAATCCAGACAACCCTCCTGAATGTCCAGCCTTTAAATAAGCTGTTTGAAAGTGTTAAATTTACAGCGTAACTGTGAAGAAAACCTACAAGACGTCATCATTAATCATCACTTTACGGCTCTGAGTTAAACGTTGGCGTCATTCGGTCCCAAGGGAGCGCTTCTACTGCATCTTAAAAAGTGGGCGTAGCACTTCTCACAGGTAGGAACCAAAAGTCCAAATTAACGAGACGCTAAATCACCGTCATGAATGGCAACACTGTGGCTCGGTCCACAGCTGTAGATGACTTTAAATGTACTTCTGTAACAATTAAACCCCCACTTTCTTTCTTTACACTTACACATCAAGTTTTGACCTCAAGAGCACAAACTGAGCTACTTTCCTTTAGGATGAAATGAGTTGAGCGTCTTCAGTCTTCAGCTGAGAGAGAGCTGAGGACATGGAAACTTCACAGATAGCTGCTACATTCAGACCTGCAGCAACACATCAGTGATGATGATGATGATGATGATGATGATGTTGTTATAAAACACCTCAGCTATAAATGTGGGAGTAGACACAAATGTTTTTCCTCGAAACCCGGTGTAGATTTGCAAGCCCACCCATGTTGTTATGTATATATTCAGTCTTTTGGGAGAAAGTGAGAGGTTTAATGTCACACTTACTGGATTTTAGTACTCATGTGATGTAAAGACATGCAGGCTTTAGAAAAAACACTCCCTCGCTAACCTTCATAGGAAATATGATTTACAACCTTTCAACTACAGAAAGAAAAGGTTGTACATACCTGATCAAATGGGATTAAACACATACATTTATTTTCCCTCTTAAATTGCCAAATTTCAATCAAAAATAATTCACTATTCTGTTTAAATGAAAGTGTTCCCAAGTAGTAGAATACATTCCTTTATAGAGTAATAGCCGTGGGGAGATTTGCTGCACAGAAAGGTGCTTGTACAAATGCACACATCTCTTGTTTTCCCACCCGCCCCCGACTCCAAACGTTCCCAAGTGCTTCAGGAATTTAAACTAGTGACCTCAGTCAAAGGTCCTTGGTTCTTTAATCATTAACTGCATTTTTGTTTTTTTGGCTTCCAGGGAGACTGAACATTATTTTCAGGTCTACAGCACGTTGTTTTTGCCGGTGCCAGCCTTTCTGTGTCAGTCCTAACTCCCCGTCTTCTCACCTTTGTTCTCTAACAGCTCCTTCATCAGAGCACTGTTTCTGGAAAACCTCAACGCTGAGAAGAAGGGTCGACCCACGACTGCAGGCAGCAAAATAAAGGTGTGTGTGTTCAGCAAAGTGTGCAGTGTGTGCCTGCCGCTCTTCTTTATCAGGCTTTTGGAAAAAAGGCCTGTGAAAAGATAGCGTGTGTTTGCTGTCCTTCAGCAGTCAGTCAGCAGTTCAGTCACAGCACTTTGTGGTTTCATGAGTCCGACATCCTCACGATCGTCGTTCTCATCAATATCTTTTTCTCCTTTCCTTCTTTCACCCCTTAGAAACAAGCCAATGATTTGGTGAGCACGCTGATGAAATGTACTCCACACTACATCCGCTGCATCAAACCCAACGAGACCAAGAAGCCCAGAGACTGGGAGGAGAGCCGGTAAGTGATGACTCCTGTCGTCCTCACAGTCTCACATGACTCCAAACGCCCCAATATGTCAGAAGACACATTGTCGAAGTGACAAACTCCTTCTTACAACAAAGTGGACATCTGTCACAGACAATAAGAGACAATTCACCCGACATCTGACTGGAATCAGCTGGCAGAGCAACGAGCTCAAAGAAGAAGTGGAGACAATAAATCTGCATTGAAAGTGAAATACAAACAAAATCAGTGCCACAAAAAAGTCAAAGGTGGCAAAACATTCAGCTAACATATCATTCATCAAGACTAATCATGTGTTACACAACCTCTCTTTGATTTAAGTACAAAAATGCACTTTAGGCTCTTTGATAAGGTAAACACTGGATCGTTGTTCTGATCGGTTTTGCCTCCACTTTTTGTGTTTTTTGCCCTTTTTTGGATGTTTTTTGTCCGTCTGAAGACCCAAGTCATGTGAGGCGTGTTTCAGACGTCCCCCCCCTCCTTTATCCCTTTGTTTCAGTTTCCCGCACTCTTCGTTGCACACAGGCTTTGGGTATTACATGGTCATCTGCAGAGTACTGCAGTATTGTTCAGAGCCAATGACCTTCCTGTTGTGAGTCTAGCGCAGGGTGGCTCATTAATTAGCACCGGAACTGCTGTTTTCACAGGAAGTCTGAGTGTACTAAGTAGTGCTGAAGGTCTTTGTTTGAGGAAAAAGTGAGCAAAATGCAGCTGTTTTGCATACAATGACCTGAGATTATCTCTTCCGGTAGTACAGCCGGAAGTTAATGTGCCGTAGACCTGGTAGAAGATGTTCGAGTCAAAGCTGACAGTTGATAACTAAAAAGACAAAAAACATCAGGATATTTCTCTGGATATACTGTAGATCTGTTTTGCAGGTGTCCTTACACACTTGATTCTTATTAGTTGTGACATTCTCATCTTGTTATAATGACACACAACACAAAAATGTCACATCGTCAAAAGCAGAACACAAAACATCACAGAAGGAGGTAAGATAAGAAAAACACAGGTAAAAAAAATCCATCCATCATCTATCAATATAATACCTTCACCTCAGATGGTTGAGTTTCATTTATTAATATGTTGAACTCCGGTTTAAAGCTGAAATGATCAGTCGCTCAACCGACAGCAGTTCTGCTAATTGATTCATCGTTCAAGTCATTTTAAAGGCAAAAGTGCCAAACAGCTGAAAGAAGTGTGTTGATTTTATCTTAATATCCATCCTGGGGTTTTCCTGTCCTCAGAGTGAAGCACCAGGTGGAGTACCTCGGTCTGAAGGAAAACATCAGGGTGAGGCGTGCTGGCTACGCCTACCGCAGAGTCTTCAGGAAGTTCCTCAACAGGTAACGTGCTTCACACTCGCAGTGAGGCCATATATGTATTATTCACGAGGATTTGGTGTTGTAGACTTTTTATTATTTCATTTCTCAGATGTCTTAAAGTTTTATTCACGTTATTTGTTTTTAATTTAACTTTGTGTTGACATATTTTGAAAATAATATATAGACCACACATACATCAAAACCCACGGCCACAACTTTATAAATTATAGAATTATTCAACAATGTGCTTCTTTGGCTCTGATGCCAAATAAGAAGGTAACCAATGATAACTACTGACTAAAGTTGTTGAATCATTAAAATGTTTGCCTCCAAACTGTGGTGGAGTGAAAGTCTAAATTAGCAGAGTTACCTCGAAATTCAACTTAAGTGAAATACTAGGTTATTACTCGGTGACATTAGATCACTGGTTATTCAAAATTTTGATACAAAGTATACATTTTTCGTCATCAGTTCCAAATATCTGTTATCGCCCATCTTGATTACATATAACTAGCCTGAAAACCCCATACAGGTCGATTCTGAGGTCAGGTTTTGGAAAATGTTGGACTGGAACAACATCAACATTAAAGTTGGTCCAGCTTTGGGAGCTGCGTCATGTTATATCAATAATCCTCCGCCCCCTCGTCATGTAAATGTTGTGTTTCTGCTAAACCGGTCCTCAGGTACGCCATCCTCACCAAAGAGTCGTGGCCAACGTGGCGAGGAGATGAGAAACAAGGCGTCCTTCATCTCTTGAAGTCTGTCAACATGGACCAGGATCAGTTCCAGCTTGGACGCAGCAAGATCTTCATCAAAGCCCCCGAGTCGGTACGTGTGTCTCACCTTCAGACCGTCACATCCTGCTCTTTTGCTTGTCACATCATGAGAAAAGCCACCCAGGAAAATGTCACGCAAAGCAAAACACTTGTGCATATGTTTAACTAGTACAGACGTGGAACTCAAATCACATGTCAGCAGGCAAAAAACTGAACCCACCATTTTTATACTAAGCACCATAAAAGGGCACTAGTGTCCCGAAATCGTGCTCGAATCCCTGCTGCAGGGGAGGAGATTGAACCCGACCCTTGTACCACGTCAGCACTGAGTCAACACAAGCACAGGCTGTGGTTGCAGAGTTTGGGGGGACATCGTAAAGGCTTGTCTTTTTCCACCATAACTCCTTTTTTTTCACGATTCCTATGAAAGCAGCACTTGTGTGTGAAGCCTCTCGCGTATTAACATTTGCACACATCGTCGTGCACGGACGAGCACGCACGTGCACACACATAGAAGTATGTTTGGAAGCTAATACACAGACATCTCAGTTTTAATTCAGGCCTTACAGCTGATCCTGAATGCCTTTACTTATTCAACGCAGCCGTGTACGCCACCATCCCCCACGCTGGCAGACTGAGAGTCCGAGTCATTGAGGTGTGCTTATGAAACGCAAATATCACACAGGGCGGACCGCTGAAATGAGCTGCCAGGCTTCTTAAAACAAGCCTCTGTGTCTGATAAGACACTGACACCAGCTAATTAGTTGTATGACTGAAGCGTTTTGTGCCTGTTGGAAGTAATAAGTAAAGTTTGTTTGGAGAAGAAGAGTTTCTTCTTCGGAGTGCTGATGGATGAGCTGTGGCTTACCGTCAGCCGGAGGTCTCACAAGAGCTGTGCTCAGTGCAGACGGCAGAGAGTCGTCATGTGTTTGTAAAAGTGAATTATTATCTATTTATCTTTCCATTTTCAACTCTGAGATAACTTATTTGGATGTTTTCTCGATATTTATACACGTGTGTCACAGTTAAGATAACAATCAGGACTGTAATCATTTTTCAATCAGTGGATCATCAGAAAAAGAATCAGCTGTTATCCTGATGAAATCTGATTATCAATCATTTCTTTTGTTTCTTTCCTGCTTCTCAAAATGTCAACATCTGCTGCTTTTTTGGTGCCTATAAATGCTGAATAAAGTGTTGCTTACCAACTGATTCATCAATTAATCATGTAAATAAATGATTTTTTAATTTTATTATTACAATAATCCTTAGATGAAATCCTAATAATGCTCAATTTTAAGCAAAAGTCACCACCGCATCATGTAAACCAAAAACCACACCCGCTGTTTGTCACCTGGGAATTCAAACACTCATCTGGTCTCGGTCGATGACTCAGTGAGTTTTTCTCCTCACAGCCTTTGTGATTGAAGTTTGATCTGCTGTGTGTCGGTGTTGTTCGTGGTTTGTTCCTGTGGCCGGCCGTGTCGATGCCAGGCCTGTTACAGCCGTGGGCAGGATGTTTAGTCTGGGCCGGAGTGGGCAGAGAGTGAGATTGCGTGTCGAGAGGCCCATCAGGAAATGACATAGATTGGTGAGAGGACTGGTGGTCTGTTGGCCCAGAGTCAGCTCGCTGTGCAGGAAGTGGTGAAATGACATAATGATCCAAGAATAACGTGTTTTATAAGAGTTGCATTAATTATACATGATAATATGATTTAAGTATTTCAGTAAACCTAATACAAATTATTATTAAATTATCCTTCATTTACGGAGATGTTCACATTTTCTCTAGTCTGTCTTAAAACAATACTCAACTAGAATGGCACTTAGTAGAGTGCATACCTCCACCAAGGCACAACAGTCTCCTTAAATTCAATCAAAGCCTAATATCAAATATTCAAATATTTAAATCTGCTGGATCCAAAGTTTTTTATTTATTTTGCTGGATCAAATTGTACCACCTAAATACGCCCATTCTCATCAGATCGTGCTATAAGGAAGCTAGAAAAAAATCCTGGGTCAGTCTCTCTGTCTGGATCCACACCAACAGTTAACAGGGTCTATTCTGGGCCGAGACCCATAGCAGTTTTTCTGTAATCCTGCTGACAAACCGACCAACTAACAAATTAACATGAGCGAAAACATAACTTCCTTAGCGAAGGTGATAATTCCTCCTGTTCAAATCAGCCAGTAGAAAATCTCATATTCCAAATTTATTCCAAAGTTTCTGTGAAGTTAATAAAAGGCTTCAACTGCCTGATTGTTTGTTTTTTTTTTAGAACAACATTCCCTCTTTGTGTTTCCGTGCTGGCTGCAGTGGAGCATGAAGAGGGAATTTCATAGTAACTCTGAAAGAGACTGAGCAGTTCGGAGTAAAACTCATTGTGACCTTGAGAACAAATAAAAAAAAGTTATCAGTGAGATCAGGAGCACATATTTGTCTTTGTGTATTCGACTGTACGCAGGCATGCTCAGTATGTATGTGCCCTCATTCCATCCATTCAGTCTGCTCAGGTGTGTTTGGGTTCGTGCACGGAGGTATGCCGGTCTCTCACTGTACGTCTCTTTGTGCTCACAGCTCTTTCTGCTGGAAGAGACGAGGGAGCGCAAGTTTGACGGCTACGCCAGGACCATCCAGAAAGCCTGGAGGAAATACGTGGCCCGTAAGAAGTATGTCCAGATGAGGGAAGAGGGTGAGTGAAGTCTTTACGGCTCTGTTCGTCTCTCCAGCTGCCTCTGTGTGTCTCCGTCTCTTCCGTCACTCATCACCTTCCTCTGTTGTACAGCTTCTGATCTGCTATTGAACCGGAAGGAGAGGCGGCGACACAGCCTCAACAGAAACTTTGTAGGTGACTACCTGGGTATGGATGACCGGCCCGAGCTGCGACAGTTCCTGGCCAAGAGGGAGAAGATCGACTTCGCAGACAAAGTCACCAAATACGACCGCCGCTTCAAGGTTGGTCTGCTTCAGTTCGATTTCTGTGGCCAAACAACTGACAAAACATTCATGATTAACAATCTTCCTCTTTATTTTCTGCCATGTTTAGGGGATTAAAAGGGACTTGATCCTGACCCCAAAGTCTGTGTACCTGATCGGAAGAGAAAAGGTGAAACAAGGACCAGAGAAAGGGATGGTGACAGAGGTGCTGAAGAGGCGGATCGATGTGGAGAAGATCTTGGCAGTGTCTCTCAGGTACAGAGCGATCCCTGCCGCAAATGTGGGACAAACTGGGCTTCACTGTTTTTAAGTGTTATAACATCTGTATCAGATATCAACATAAACTCCATGGATGCAGTTGGAACACAGGTTCTTGTGCCGCATTCACGTGCTTCTCGGATCGTCCCTGACATCGGTGTGTTCATGTGCCTCATGTCTGAATGGGGGAGCAACACGTGCGCCAAGAACAAAAGTTTATCTCTCAGAGCCTTTAAACAACAGCTATTTCGAGTGTTTGAGTGATAAGAAGGAGCAAAGGAAACGATACAATGACTATACAATACATAACTTTGGTAAAAGTTTATTACTATCAATCCAATCTTTACTTTCGTCCGCCATGTTTCAGCATCATATGACGTCAACTCGGCAACTCCTGTACCGTTATTTTCTCCAACTTTCCGATTCGTTGTTTCAACTTGAGAGGGATTCATGGGATTTTTCCTAGACTAAAAATACATTCTTCTCCTGTGCATCCTGCCGCTTCACCACCTCCAGCTCTCCAGTAAATTGAGCTGCTGCTGCACTCGCATTTAGATTTATTTCAATAACTATTCTTTAAATATCGATCTTGAAGGCTTCCACAATATACTTTAACGGCGAATCGAGATCACAGTACTTAATGTCCTCTCACTTCACATAATCTTGTCGACCAGCAGACTGACGCTACGTGAACAAACCAATAGAGCGATGTTGTCTTGGCGCTTCCTTTGGAGAGTTATAGCTTCCAACAGGCGGGCAGCTCTAATGCAATATTGTGTATTAATGGTGCAAACGGGGAAATTCAATGGCCGTTTCAAATCTGATTAGACTATTATGGCCATTTCCAAATTGAGAAAAAGATCGAAATTTAGATTGTGGATTATAATTGCGATTAAATAGACTGTAACATCGTTTTTTGGCCGGATCTCCCAACCCTCGTTTCAGCTGTTAATTCAGGGGTTTTTCCGGCTCATGGACAGCCTCTGTCAAGCTTACACAGATCAGCATATATATATGTGTATATATAGTTGATGTCTTTATTCAGACAGTCCTCACTGGGACCCAGAGCTCATGGTCTGTTGTGAGAACATTAAGAATAAAAACTGTTTGTACGAGTACAAGAAGATACCAGCAGGTAATGAGTTGTTTCCAAAACAAGACGATGGCTGCTCAGCGTGCAGCAGATTGTTATGTGGGGGCCCAACATATAATCTGGAGACAAAGTCATGAATCTATTTCAAAGCCACAGTCTGGATTTCCAATCGCACGACTTCCCATGTTCCTGTAAATGTCACACAAGGGACACTGAAGACATGTGGAGTATATTAACCCACGTCTCGTGTATACGTCCGTCCCTTTGTGTGTGCACGTCTCAGAAATGTTGCAGAAATAAAAACATTCCCGTGAAAGAACGCTGACGAGTTTACTGCAAAGAGAAGGAAAAAAATAAAAGGAACCGAGAGACTTCTCTGGCCTTTGTTGTCGATGGGAACGCCGTATAACTCGTTTTAGAGGTAGAAATCCCAGAACCGTTGGCGCAAGCATGTGGCTTTTGAGTCAGTGGGGTAATACGGACCAGGTGGTGCAGTGAGCGAAAGCGGGAGTTGTAAAAAGCTCATCAGAGAAAAACTCCACTTCACTGGGAGGAACAAAGTATCCTTGTGTGGGTCACGGGTACAAGCTGTCTTCCTTCTTCAGATGTGAGCGGCTTTGTGAGGCCCCTCTCTGTTTCTATGCAAATGTGAAAGATGATTCTGAGTCTCCATCTTAACCGCTGTCCGTCAAAGCTGAGCAGTGAAGGTGAAGAGCGTCTTCACAGAAAAAAAAAGATCTTGTGAGCATTTCTCAGATTGTTTCACGTCACAGCCGGTTTGAGGATTTCAGATGTCACGCAGGAACGTCTCAGTAACTGTGGCGTTCATGTCTTTCAGCACAATGCAGGACGATTTCATGATCTTGCATGAGCAGGAGTACGACAGCCTGCTGGAGTGTGTCTTCAAGACGGAGTTCATCAGCTTACTGGCCCGCAGGTTTGAGGAGAAAACCCAGAGGAAGCTACCACTCAAGTTTAGTAACACGTAAGTAAACGCTAACAAAAAACATATCCCAAATCGACCACAGTTCAATCACACCGTTAAAATGTGTCTGACACTTAATAATGTTGGAATCAAACTTGATCAGATTCTGACCATTTATAGAGAATGAATCTTTGGCTTGAGCTCTGAAAACCTTTTTTTTTATCCCTCAGACTGGAGATGAAGTTGAAGAAAGAGAACTGGGGCTTCTTGAGTGGCGGCGGCTCGCGGCAGGTGATGTTTGTCCAGGGTCAGGGAGACATGCCTGTACTGAAGCCTACGAGCAAATCTCTGCAGGTCAGCGTCGGCCCCGGGCTTCCCAAGAACACGCGTGAGTATAAGAAGAGCGTTATCTCCCCCAAATAACCTTCGATCTTTGTTTTCCAGTCCGGAAAAGTCCCTCGATTTCTATTGAGCCTCAACAGTGCCCCCGGGCTCCTAAAATGTAGGGAACCCATCGTCCTTAGGCCTCTGCAGCCTAGTCAGTGGCTGGATTCAACTGGTTTAAACTGTGATTTTTTGTTGTTGTACCAGATCAAACTTTTATGGCAGGCGATTCCAACGTAACAGTCTGTCGATGAGGTGTAGACTGAAGTCACATGATGAAGTGGAGGCATGACTTAAGGAAACATGATTCTCATTACTCTGAATTAGCGCTAACATTTAAGGAGCAATTACATTTGATTCTAAACTCAATGAAACAAAACTTTTTCAATGTCAGGACTTTTTGACTTGATATACACACCCACCACGGTATACGGTGTCCTATTTTCTTCTTAAATTTAAATGGTATGTTGTTCTGAACGGCTCCAAATCTCGTCCTCAGGCCCGTCCAGGAAGAGCTTCACTCAGAGTCGCTCCGGTGTTTCCAGAACTCACCAGAACACCCCGTCTCGGGCGGCACCGGGACCTCCAGGTACAGCGTTCACACCGACCATCCCTCAGGATTTCAACAGGCTTCTCTCACATTCCCGCTGTGGACTGTCAAAAAGCACAGCAAGACCCATCTTCATCTTTTTTTTTATCCTTTTGCAGTTGCTCACCAGAATGGTGGCATCAAAAACACCAACCACGTAGCCAATCAGAGGAACGCGCAGCATCACGGCCAGAGGCATCCCCCCAGCGGCAACGCGACGCGGCCCTTCCTGCCCAGCAACGTCAGCCAGCTGAAGGAGAGAGGCGGCAGCCGGCCGCAGCCAAACCTGGACTGTCTTAAAGTGCCAGAACAAGGCGCCGCAGGGTGAGAACCTGACACAAACACAGAAAACTCACAAAGCACACAGTACGTACAGGAGTAGATCACACAGACAAGGAAAACAGACGCTGTGGTCGTGATTGTTGGAGGCTTCTCCCGTTGACATATGAAGTAGTTTCGCAGTCCTGTTATTATCTGGAGGTGATTCGGCCTCTTTGGATGTTTTTGATGTCTTGTGTAACTTTAAAAACTCAAGCTGCATCAGTCAAGTTTTACTCCTGACCTGTCAGGAGTCCAGTGTGAGTGCCTTTGTTGACATCTCACCGCCTCCAAATGTGAAACTCAGTGTCACGGTACCAAAGAAAACAGAAAGTGTGCAGCGATGAGCACGTTTTCCTGCACTACAGCCAAGAGTTTGTTGGTTCTGGACTGAAAAGTATTGATTATCATTTTCCCAAAAGACCAGACCCCTTTTCTGTTTCCATTACTGTGAATGTAGATGACTCACATGTTAATGTATCAGTGCCAGACCACTTTGATATGTGACGAATGCTACTAATTAGCATTCAAGCTAAGATGACTCAGCTTTGTGCCTGTTTTTCTAAATGGGATTAGGTTGGGTCACATTAAAGCCCGTTCCCATTAAGTACTTACATTTTTGTGTTTACTCCTTATAAAACATATTCACAGATGTAAGATCATTCATATTTGATATGTTTCATGCTTCTACTTTGTGTATTATTTATATATAGTGAAAACTTATATGACACGACCTCGGTACCACAGACACACACTAATACACACACTCGTGTTTCTGTAATTTGCCATAATTTGGATGATTTATTCTTTTGTAGCAATGGAGACAGACGGCCAACTTCAAATGGAGGAATGTGAGTTGGAGTGTTTGCAGTGTTGTGGGTGGTGGTTCAGGTCCAGTAGGACATGTTGATGCTTCTTCTCTTGTACATTTTTGTACAAAAGTTCAAACTGGCTGAAGTAGCCCGACTGTAGTCTGCAACTAATATTTCATTTCCTGCTGCTGCTGCTCAGTTTCTTTGGTATCAAATGGGAAATTCTTTGAGAGTTCATCTCAATGTGATAGATCTTTCATTTCTCTCATGAAAGATCCTCAAAAGAGTTTTATGTCGAAGAACCCTGAAAGAATCCCTGCTGTGCAGCTCCTCTGGTGGCTCATTTAAATCTGGATTTGTTTTAATCAAGAGATGGACATTGACTCAGTTTACATGCACACTAATATTCCACTTTTATTTCAAATATGACAATATTCACAACTAATGATGTGGATCATGTAAACAGCGTCGATGTTCCAAATTAAGCCTTATTCCAAATGTAGTGTTTTCTGATTAAGACATGTGGGATGTATTGATATGATGCAGGTCTGCAAAATTAGGCTTTTTACTGCAGTTTGCGACACACGGCCTCCTGCCTGTTTACAGTCGGCTCCGGGCGGTTTCCTCGCCAACAGTTTGCACGGTTGGAGTAGAGATGCATGCACAAAAGAAGAGCCCACATTTTTGGTCGGAAGGAGAGATATATACCAATCAAATGTATCTTTAACTTTGTTTGCTGTGTGTTTTGTCTAATTTTTTGGCAATTACCCTCAAAATCGGGTGTGGGGAGGTTGAGAGAGTTTGTAACCAAGTCTGTAACTTTATAAAAAAAAAGAAAGAAAGAACAATTACACTCGATTACAAGAGAAAAGACAACCAAATTAATTACAAATAAAAGATGCACAAGGCTTAACATCTTTCCTGGATTATTCACGCAATATCGACGGTTAAACTTTTAATAACGATTATCGTGAATATGCCGATATTGCGACGTCACTAATAGGAATATTGTCTTTTTCTGAATATTTTGTGTGTGCAAATGTAGAGGATAAAAGTTGCTTTCATGTAGAGACCTCACTGGGAGCCATAAATGTTTTCATCCAGTAAATGCATATTTTACAAATGTACAGTTTGCTTATCACTGGGACTGGGGTGATGCCACTTGAGCTATTCTGCATTATTTGATCCTCGAGTAGTCGAGCAGTTACATGTTTTACTGCCAGTATTAATACACTATTTTAAAAGAGAATATACTGTTAGTGGACTTTAATGGGGTTTTCCGGATGAATGAACACAGCCTGTATACAGGATAATAAAGTGAGATCTTAAAGGTACCACTGACTCTGGATCAACACTCTCTGCTCTAAAAGGCTTCATCAAGTAGAAACATCTTTTAGTCTTGGTTAAAGTTGAAGTGTGTATTCAATCACCATCTTGTGGCTGATTTTGGAACAACTGCATTTTGTTCACGTGAAGCAGGAAGCTTTACCAAACACGACATAATCAAATATTTAGAGCTCCATTAATCTGTGTCCGACACATATTCATCCAGGAGGGAGGAGGCAAAATCTAAATGATAAATTTGGAGGAAAAAGTTTTTTTTTTTATAGGACAAGATGGTGATTATGCATGCGCACATTTTTTGGGGATGTTCTTTGTAAACACCTCACCGTCTTCTGTCTTAACTTCACAGCCACTGCAGCACAGTGAACTGAATCTTTCATGTCCTGTAGTGCCCTCCTGCAGATGTTGACAGTCGTGTGGTTTCCCTCTTTTTTTCCTTTTAATGTCTCAGAGCCCACAGACCATCAGCCAGCAGGCCTCCGCCGGGAGGAGGACGACCCAAGCCCACGCCCAAACCCAAACCCCAGGTGCCCCAGTGCAAAGCTTTGTACGCCTACGATGCTCAGGACACAGACGAGCTCAGCTTCAACGCTGACGACCTCATCGATATCATCAAAGAGGGTAAGCGCCGCTTTTTTATCTTAATTTTGTGAAGATGTCGGTCGGATTGAAACGGGACACTAATTTGTTGATGTCTCTCGGTTAGATGCCTCTGGGTGGTGGACAGGACGACTTCGTGGAAAGCAGGGACTTTTCCCCAACAACTACGTCACCAAGATCTAGGAGCTGCCGCTTTAGAGGAGGAGGAGGAGGAGGAGGAGGAGGAGGAGGAGGAGGAGGAGGAGAGCCTGCTGCGTCCCTGCTGACCCACTCAGAGGACGGGATGAAACTGACAGTCCGAGAGAGAAACACTGTGAGGAGGGAAACTCACACTGCCTCCACTGCTGCCTTCGTAGTAAATGAATGTAACTCTCGGCTCCACCACCAGACCAAAAGACCGTCAGGCTTGAAATTGAGGCTCTGCTTTAAAGACTGTTTGACCCTGGGGTCTGTTTTTTTCCTCCAGAGTACGGAACAAAACTATTTATTGTATTTATAGCTTTCTGTGTTCTCCTTACTGTCATTTATATCTTGCTGAGGATTTGAGCTCAAACATTTTGCAGCGTTGGAATGAAGGATGCTTAATCTGTGGGACCAGGCTGTGATTTTTACTCTCCACACGTCTTTTTTTTTTTTAATAGATGAAGGTTTGATTTCTGAATCAGAGGTGGTCGTCTCAGTGACTGCTGCTTTTTTTACCAGGAATATTTATTTTGGTGCAGAACTCTTCTTACAGGGAATGGAGTTTCAGTAAATCATCGCACTGTGATTTTTTTTAAAACAAATGATTTTAAACTACCAAAGTCTGTTCCACACGTGCAGAAACCATCCCGAGGGCAAAGTGGCGAATCACCTGGAAAACCACCTTTTTCTTTGTTATTATGTCGTTTCGTGTTTCTCTTTATCACACCAGTATATTTTTCACACAGAGTAGAGGCCATGTATACTGTAACCTGAGCATGCTGTCTGTGGTGTATTAGCACTTTAACGGTACAGGTACTACCTTGGACACAGGCGTCATCACTCGTTCATGCCACAGCCAGTAATTCTACGAAGGACAGGTTGCCAAGCTAGCAATAAGCCGAGTTACCGAGGAGAATAATTTGTTTACATGAAGTGATAAAAACAGGCTTTTTTTTTTTGCAGATCTGATTCTGTATATGTGTTCATATTGAGGAGTAGGCCTGTCGTTGGTTAGGATTTAAATGAACTGTTTTGTATTTTTTTTCCTCTTAAGGATCTTCTATTATTCTCTCTGCTTTTGATACTCACAGGGCTGCTTTATCTCCACTTAAGACTAAGTTCATGATGGTTCTCACAGACTCGGGTGAATGGATTTTTGTTTTTGTCCAAAAAGTCATTTTAGGTGAAAAGAAATGTGTTGACATTTTCTCCGTGGCACTACAAAGGATTCCTTTTGCTTCTGTGTGTGTATTTGCGCACATCTTTTGCACTGCTGTTGCATTACTTACACATTCCTAATCCTCATTTGTTTTTTTTGTTTTTTTTTAATCCAATAACCACATTATGCTCTAGTCAGTGAAAACTGCCGGGACCTCTGTCATAGATCTTCTGCATTTGGTCTTGGATGGTTGAAAACATCCTTGTGCAATACAAAACAGTAGATTTTAATAAAGCATGTAATATTGTGTATTTAACTGCTTTGTTTTGTTTTATTATCAGAGAACCCATTAAATGAACAACGATCCGTCTGCGTTCACGTTTATTGCCATATTCACCTGACGACAAGACACATTTTGACCAAACCCCACTTAATTAGTTGTTTAACAAATTAATCTAATTGTTCAAATAGACAGTGTGAGTTAAATGTAACTGTTTCTTTAGAAGCAGCACCAGACTCCACTTTGTCACAAATAAAGTTCTGTTTAGAAGATGGTTGAAATTACTGACAGGAGGGTATAAAAAAAGACTGTTGTATTTATAACTGTATTATCCAAAATGCATTTCAGGTCCCCCAAAAAAATACAGACGACATGACCTTCATGAGTCTTCAGTTGTTGCCGTTGAATTGCACAGCTCTGTTTTGTGGATTTTTTTTTTTTTTTGGGGGGGGGGGTCCATCAGGAATGGGGAGAGAAACATTTTGCATCTAGCTTTATGTGACACCTTCCACTGAGCTGATTGGCCTCCCATATTCAGATTAACTGATGGCTGTCGCATGGAGTACACTTACTAGTAACACCTGTGCTCTTATTAGCATGACAAGAAGTGATGTTAAAGGGGTCTATTCTGAGAACGATTCTTTGGTTTAATAATTTTGAGTATCTGTAGAATCTTTGTAGGGAGTTATTCCTCCCCGAGCTGCTTTCTCACATTCTTATAAAAGTGCCTTATACGCCACTAAATGATTCCTGAAGTACACTGACACAAAGCAGTCGTTGCACAGTGTTCACCTGCTGCAGTGCACCAACGATGCCACCGCTGGTGCACTGTTTGTGGTATATGTGAAGACTAAAGCTGTGAGGTGAACCACAAGAGCATAAGGCGATGGAAACATAAACAGTATTTTTGCTCACATTCACAGTTTCTAAAATTTGACTCAATATCTCCATAAAACACTAATTTATTGCTAAACGTTTAGTATCAGTTGCCGGTTGAGGGCAGCACATGGCAGCCTGTTTGCATTATGAATCAGTGAGATAAAGAAACTTCTCTTTATTATCTCATCTTTGAACAGACTTGGTTTGATGCAGCTCTTCCTGCCTCACTTCTCTTCATGCTCCAGTGAGAAATCCTCTGTGCTTCATGTCCACCTTGTGGCTGCAGGAGGTACTGCACCTGATCCTGTGTTTCCTGTTTTGATGCTACTTTGCAGGTTTCATTTGAATTCCTCGGTCAGACCAGCTCTTCAAAACCATGAACATAAATTCAGATTGATTATTCAAAACCTATGTATTTTAAATATATGTTCTCTTTGAGATCAGTGTGTATACAAACGGTATGTTTTATCATCATTAACTTTTGTTTTAGCTACGTATTGTATATTATCAGCCATGTTGTTCTAAAACACAGAAGGTGAATCTGTCTGTCCACTACGACCTGTCAGTCAAAGGTCTTTTATGTTTGTTTTGAAAATAAAGGATTAAATCGATTTATTAATGACTAATTTATACAGGATCCTTTCTTACACCTGACTCATAATCCAGGCTACTTATCCATAAATCTTCTGATATACTTAATTTTTTTTGTGTGTGTGTGAAGATGAGACAAGAAACTTATTTTAGTAAATGTTTAAAAAAAAAAAAACCAATTATATACAAAATACTAGAATAACCAACTATGTACCTTTATATCTGCATGTTTGTTCCAATGTATATATTAGATATTGTCGTGAGTAAAATTAAGTTATGTAGAAATCAGTGGATGTTACTTCAATAGAGACTATATCATAAAAAGCATGACTCATTTTCCACCCAGGGTGACTCATAAACCCCTAAATGCGTTGAATACGGGCAGCAGCACCAACATGTGTTGAGAGTGACACGTCTTTAAACTCTGTTCAGTATTTGAAGTGATTCCCAGTCGACATGTTCAGACCGTCAATGTTCTTCATGACATTGGTAAACATTTACAATAACTGTAATTAATAAATGTACAGTGAGTTAAACTTCAGTTAATAGTTATTTGACTCTATAAACAATTTATTAAGCGATTTAAAAAGGTTTATAAACATCAGTTGCCATTTTTCAATGACCATCCAAATGTTTATAGACGAACCCGACAGAGTTTATTAACCATTTACAAAATATTATAAACATCAGCTGCAACTTTACAATAAACAACTGCTTAATAAATGCTTAGGAGGGGATGTTTGTTCGTTAATAGTGAAATAACTATTAACTGAAGCTAAACTATAATCTTGCTTTCATTAATGGTTATTATAGTGTTTCATAGAATAACACAACATTCACTCAAACATCTGGTTATCAAAGAGGACGCAGAGCAACAGACTCAGTTAAGAGTTATCCAAGTTTATTAATATTATTTTTTAAAACTAATATAAATCCCACAGAATATGATCCTGGTGCCTTTAAGTCAATGAATGCATGGATACCTGCTTTAAGTACTGCATTTCAACACTCCATTCAAAATATCTTTTTTTTTTTCTATTCCTTTTTTTAATAGTCATCAGAGTGGAAATACATGGCCTCAGTGCACTGTCATATTCACTACTACTCTCCTACCCTTTTCTCTCTTGTGCAAGTCTATGCGAGTGAGTTAGTCAACAGTATTAGTGTTTTTCTTTCGGCAGCAGCCAAAATGGACGCCGCTGCTCAACTACAGAGAGACAAAAGGGAGGGTGGATAAAACGGTTTGGAGTGTGAGAACAAACAGTAAATATTTATCCCAAATTGAGCTGTGTATTTCCCTCTGAACACATGCGCACGCTCGCACACAGGAAATTAAAAGTCAACGCCACTGCCGGTATCAAATTGACAGAATGATCCCAGGTCGCAGGCTCATGTGAAATGTCTTACACACACGTGTAGACCTGAGATCATCTTACAGAAAAACCTAGTTAACCATCACGGCCCGTCTGCAGGGAAACAAAATGGAGAAGAGCTTCGCAGCAGATCCCGACAATCGTTCAGGTTTAGAAAAGAACAGTCAAAGAGAGGGAGGTGACATTCTTTTTCTCTAAAATACATCGGAAGATGGTGATAACGGTGTTTTTTTTTAGTTCGAATGAAGGTGCTGGGGGGGGGTGTCATCGTAGCAAAGCATGTGCATATTCTGGGAGTGAGGTGAACATCGGAGTTTATTTCCACTCTAGAAATACTGGGTGTGCACTAATACAGCAGCTGATCTGTTAACATATTTCCCTAGTTAGGAATGTCTTGATTTTACTTAAAAAACATCGTTCACTAACAATCCACATCTTCTAAACATAAACTAATCAATACAATGATTGGTAAAATGAATCCTGCAATGTTGTTGTTTTTTTTTTTGTTTTTTTTTAAAAACCGGAGGCTGACATTCTATTCTAGTAAAGCGAGGCATTAGGTTTACAGAAATGCATCTTTACTAGAGCAGCTATCCTCACCTGCAAGTTGTTAGGCCGTGTTAAAGCCCACGTTATATGTGCAAAGAAATGCATTGCAAGGAAACATGCAGAGAAACGAAACAAAAATGACACTTGAGGAAACAATCAAAAGCTACATAAAAGCTTTATAAATACAATAAAATCTTAAACCCTTAATGGAGAAGTCTAACTGTTGTAGTAATATGTGGTAGCTGGCACTCTAGGCTCGATGCTTTTTTGTCAGATGTTTCTCTTTTTTAATTTTCTCATGGTAGAGCTGCGCAGGTAATTCATGCCATCTTTGGTTGACTGCAGTACTGAAGAGAAAATTAATATGATCTCAAAATAAATTTTTCAACAAAACTGGGGGGGGAGGGGGGTGTTAGAAAAAACAGCATCAACTCTCGGCAGACAACTGCGCCTCAATGTCCACTCTGCAGATGGGGCACTTCTTATTGGTGAGGAGCCACTGATCCACACACAGCTGATGGAAGAGGTGCATACATGGTAGGCGTCTGAAGGGGGGAAACACAGGCAGAGGAGAGCACACACGTTATCAAATCAGCAGGAAACCGGGATGTCCAGCTGATCTCTTAAGTCTACCTACAGCTGTCTTTCTGTTGTTTTTTGTAACCATGGTGAACAGCCTGATTATCCCTGTTATCTGTTTAAAGAATAAGTCTGGTGATATTTATCTTTATCCCCATGAAAAGACTAGAACCTGTAAAGTAAGTGACTGTTATGAAGGCACACCCCAGCAGTTTCATTCTATTTATTATTAGGTTTCAGTTGGTCTTCTATTATTTCCCTGTATATTTCTGTTCTGTTCTTCTGTATTATTCATTTTTACTCAGTTGTATTAACCACGGTTATAACTGTATCTTACAGAAGGCACTCATATATAGGAATATTACGCCCTATACAAATGATTGTTTGCACTGATCTTGGTGTAACTCAATAAAAAGGGGAATTAAAAAGATGTTGACAGAGCCTGATATAGCTTTTTCTCTGTACCATAGATCTCAACCAGAACTATTAAAGTGATGGGCTCCTTGATTATAATGAAGATGGATGCTGAAGTTTATTTCGATTGGTCCCACATACACTGTCCTGTTGCTGTAAATTCTCACTAGTGCACCAAATCCTTGGCTGAAACAATCCAGCAAATACAACATTTGTTACAAACTACAACACTCAGCTGTTAAAGATAATAACTAGGCCTTTAAAAAAAATTTTAAATCTAGGACAAATTTTTACCTTTGCCAGGGAGGTTATCATATTACATATTTCTACTAAACGTGGTTGAAGGACGGGACTCGGGACAGAATAGACCTCATTAACTTTTGGTGCAGCGCTCAATAAAAGGACAGATCCTGGAATTTTTCCTCACTTTCTTAATTTCCTTCTTTTCTAACGATGTGAGTTAGGGCATTTTGTGGCATTTTCATTAATTCCTCAGGGATAATGCATGGATACTGATGAAAAAAATCAGGCATATTTATGGTATGGCATTTATGTATGAATGAGTACATATTTAATTCAGAACCAAATAAAAGTCTGGATCTAGTGGATTTAAAAATGTTTTATTTGATATTGGATTAGGCTTGATTGAAACTAGGGGGGCTTTTGGGCCTCATTCTGGTTTAATATTTGCTAATATTTGAACATGGGAACTGTACTACATAAAATACAAAAAGGTCGCCTTATAAAATATCCTACAAGAGCCCTTAAACGTTTGAGCTCCTTAAATAAATCTATCAAATTAATCAATCTAAAATTATTCACATACTGCTGCCCTCTGTTTTAATAAATAAAAATGATAAAACAAGCAAAGTGTTGCTGTACTAGTGAGCAACATTTAGCAATTAGGGAAACATCAATACTTAAATCTAGAGGTGTGACAAACACCGGATTCTATCAGAAATGTGCAACGTCCATTTGTTTGCTGGTGGAATAATGAAGGATTTATCAACAAATCTGAAAACAAAATTTACAATACATGTGTGTTTTAACCATTACTGTTTGATAAAAGATAGATCATGTGCTATGGTTTGAAAATATATACTCAAAATCCTTTAGATAATCATATCTAGGTACTGTAAATAATTCAGCAAAAATATAGAGAAGGGGTGAAAATGAAATGTGACATTAATCACTTTCCTTTAAACCAACAGAGGGCAGAAAACCCTCTTAAAAAAACCTGACTCTGTGCCAAAAAGGCAGCTCCATGAGGCCGGTAATTTTAAGGCACTCTGGGGTTTGTTGTTCATTACTACACCTTTGGGGTTATTTTTTTGGGAAAAAATAAAAATCTCAGGAGACGTGTCATGCCTGTGCTCACACACAGAAACGCCCCTGAAAGCATAATTGAACACACTCAAAACCGTGAGCAGCAAACACCCAGGAGGGGGGCCTCTTACCTGACGTCCTCCCCCTCCTCCAGTATTGACAGGCAGATGGTGCATTTTTCTTCTGTGTCTTCATCTGCCCCCTCGTCTTCGTCTTGCTTACCATGCAGCTTTCTCTGTTTGTGGGAAACATTCGGAAACATGACTTTTGACACGCAGCATCGGGTATTGTTTTGCTGCCTCAGCAGACTCATTACATCGCAAACAATCCTATTAAAATTGTCTCAGTTAAACACATTAAACTGTTCCACTAAAACACTCTTAACTTTACAAATAAATATTACATTTGTATGAAAATATAATATTAACTATGCTTAGAACAAACACAAAAACAAATCTTTAGGGGACAGAGAGAATGGTCATTTTGTCCTGAAAACAGAAAAAACAAAACTTTCTATCTCTAGTGTCTATGCTAAACAAGTCACAGTTATCCAAATCAAAGTTATTCTAGAGCCGAATTCCCTGGCCCCCAAGACTACCACTAACATCTACTGTACAAGTGAGCAGAGACATGTTTCCAAATTGATTTGTTCATTATTTCTCACCGATTCTGGGGTTGCGTGCATATTTTTCCCAATAGATGCCCAAGCTTCAGGGGTTAACTGTTGGTCAATGTCTCTCTCCAACACCTTCTGTATTGGGTGGCAGGGTGTTAGATTGCTTATTTAGATACATTTGGAAACCTCTAAGGAAACTTTTGTCTTCACAGCTGCAATCTCACACACTACAGTACTTTTTGCTAAACATCAGACGTTTAAAATGAGCACAAAAGACCACTGCGCACTCTGTCCCAGGATCAACTGTAACAGACATGCTCAACTATATACAGTATCTACAAATTACAGTTAACATTATATACATGGCTACACACGCACACACACACGCACACACACACACGCAGTCACACGCACACACACACACACACACTCTCGTCGCGAGTTCTCACCTTTTTGTACTTGTGTGGGTAAGTGCACCTCTCTATGGTTCCCTGAGAGGCTCCTCGGTTCACAGTCCCCAATCTTTCCTCTAAATGCAGCAGGTCCTGAATGGAAGTAGTATAAACAAACTGCTAAGATAAAGACAGACACACACAACACACCTGGACAGACCGTTTCTTGGAGGTTTTGTTGGTGACAACACCAAAAAAATGAATTTTATTTCCTTCCCAATACCTGAACTTGGTGTTTCCGCTGACACCTGTGCATTAAAAATGATATTATACTATTACTACTATCATATTTTAACAGCTGCATACTATTAGCCCTGTATGGATGTTATCGTTATGGATTAGTGTACTAACTGGGATTTCTAAATTCAATACAATACCTTGAAAAATATTGATATGTGGTGTCTTTTGAACAAGGAACCTAAAAAGAAAGAGTCACGACATCATGAATCTTTCATGAATCATGAATCTTTCTTTGGTGCCAGATTGTGGTGCCAGTTGTACTGAAGTCAGTGGGAGATGCACAGAGAGACACACTAAAACATATCTACATCGTATGACTTGAAAATCACTGGTTAACCTACTCTCTGAAGTGTGTTCTTTAATTTTCTGAAAGGGAATTTCTTTACCTGAAGTCCTACGATGTAGATATACTTGGGTTTTAGTGTGTTTCTCTGTGCATCTCCCACTGACTTCAGTACATCTGAAGTCTGGCACCAAAGCGAGATTCAGTGTTGTAATGACCCTTCCTTCTTTTTAAGTTCCTTAGTTTTTAAGGCTGCACTGCAGTAAAATGATGCAATTTTCTGAACTTACCAGACTGTTCTACTTGTTCTAATACTACTCTATACCCACTTAGTCCATCTATCCACATTACTGATGAATACTGATCAAAAATTACATGAAGTCGCTCAAAAATATTGTGATATTTGATTTTGTCGTCCAGTCGCAACATTTATGAAGTATTTTTGAGAAGATTACAAAATATAGAGGTATATATCGTACATCACAATATGGTCTATAATAATAATAATAATAATAATAATAATAATAATAATAATAATAATATTTTAAGGTATTACTGGCTTCATGTACAGCTTACTAGGTGCTGCTGGTATCGGATCGATGCATAAACTTGTGTACCACTATCTGAGGCATTTCTGGTACTGGTAACAGCTTTGGAACAACCCTAGTTAATGTTTTGTTACTTAGTTTGGTTTCACTTACAAAAAGGTACGTAAGTTGATAACATAATTACGTAACTTAACTGTAATCACCTAAAAGCTAAGGATGAGGTCGGACTGGATGAGTGGGTCACACACAGGAGTTTCACACAAGAGAACGGCTTTGTTTCCTGTGTGGAACGTTTTAACCCAAACCATGATTTCTCTTTTTTTCCGCCGTTCTTAAATATCCCGTGACTGTAAGAGGACACAGAAATCTATCCCATTGCGATGTTTTGCCTATAATTTGGTAGAGGTACACGTTTTGGCAGCAACCATAGCTTTTCCTTCATAAATCCCCACCAATTTAGTGGTTGAAGCCTGTGACTCAGTGAGTTTTCGACTTGTTTATGAAATAGTCCATGCTCCCCGGAGCTCGGGAATCACACCGCAAACATTATGATTAATTGCCAATCTGCACTGCCAACTGAGTTACAGCAACCTCGAATTTAACAAGATGTTAAACTGAGCAAACTCCATCCAGCGAGGAAGAAAGTGAGACGTGGTTGAATGCTCTGGAATAAGTCGGCAAGAAATACAAATATAGCTCATTATTACAGCCTCACAATAGTGATCAGTCAAGTGGCGATGAGTCAAGCAATTATATAGTTAATACTGACGGTGGCAGTGATAAATTAAACAGTAATACATTTTCTTGAGAGATTTAGTTTGTTTTCAAAGACACACACACAAAAATCATCCTCACCTCATAAGTTCTTCCAAAGCCAGTCATTCTAGATGAGATGTACCGAATGTGAGGGTAGGTCACTTCAGATATGCCAGTGTGCTGTGAGAGAAAGAAAACGAGACAACACATTAAGACATCTTCTCAAAATAATCTCAACACGTCTCGATCATAAATGTACTTAATCAATTCTGGATCAAAGGGCCCCTTAGTAGTTTTCATTTCATAGTTCTTTCAGAAGCTTGGTATCAACATCTGTGGACAGCTTTAAGCCCCTTAGTTCACACCAGGCAAACCACCTGTGATTGGATCTCAATGGATACATTGTATTTTACACAAATAAAGAAATATCTTAAACATGACCGAACAAACCGAATCAAAAGGGAAGGCCCAAACAGAAAATAATTTGTTGAAGGCAGTGTTTCACAGAGTTTATTAAGTTTTTCCTAACTTCACAACTCACAAAATTAAGCAATACTAAGTCTGGGGACTTTCTCCACAGGCGACAAAGAAATAGCCTATATTGGTCGCTGTTTACTGTATGAGTAGAATTTTAAATGTTCACCATTAAAAAAATTGTTCAAACAGCTGATTTTACAGGAATGCTTTAATAACTTTGAATTTGTCTTGGCAAAGTTGAGCAAACTTTCTCCTGACTCTACTTTTAAAAACACGCAATTTGTAAGTGAGTCTGGGGATTAGTTCAATGGCTAGCTGAATTGGTAATCACAAACATCTGCTGCTAACATCGGCATGTTGGGGATCAGCCAGCTAAACTACGAGCTAAAACACACTATGAAGCTCTGTAAAACCAAGGGGCGCTGCAGATTCACGTGATAACTGTCTGTAGGTTCATTATTACAAATTATCTGATCTGATACTTTTATTATCATAAAAAAATACAGATCATAGCTGCTTTAAGTTTAACTATACTCTGTGTAACTGACATTTTGTCATATACTGACTGAATTTTTGTGGAAGCCATTACTGCTGGTGACATCTCTAAAATTAAAATTTAACTAGAGTTTTCAGAAGATAATTTAAGGGGCCTCTGAATGTGTTCACATGGCAAATATTTCATGATGAAGGTCATAGATGGATACAAATTAAAACTAATGAACTCTGCTGAGACGGTTCATCAAAATTCACTTGCATATTCTTTGGTTCCACGTCTCTACCCCCTAATTCTGAGCGTGCATGCTGTGATGAACAGTGGATGTGCTCAACACATTTGGAAAACAGCAGCCTGAATTTATGTGCGCTTGCATCGACGCCACAGAGGAGAACTGATTGTAGAAGACAACTAATGTTTGGAGGTTTGAGGGTGACCGAGTGAAAAAAAGCAATAACATCAGGAAACTGTCGACTATATGTGTGCTGGATCCGTCTCAAGGCTTGTGGATTTGTTGAGTGTGCACTTGAAATGCCTGATGAGCTGCTATTAATTGCTAATGTATTATTCATGTGGTTCACCAAACCATCCTTGAAATAACTGATGTTATAAATAAGGGGCCAACACCATTAATCTAAGCCAGACTTAGTATAAAAGTGATTCTTTTTCATTTATGCTAATGTATGCATGTGTGCTGAGGGTTTCTTTTACCATGAAGGGGATGGGGAAGTGGTGCAGTCTGGGGGGAGGGTGGTAGTGGGGCAGGTGGGAGTGCAGGTGCCCTGGAGGGTACGGTGCCACAGTCACTCCAGCCTCAATGCCGAGCTCCCTGTTGACGAACACGTAACGAGCAATCAGTCATCATTGCATCAAAACTTTCTCTGGTGGAGCTGAACATAAAACCAAGGAAGCGCTGCGTCGCGTTGAAACGTGAAATATTTGATTATCTGAAATCAAACTGGGGTTAAATTAGGGCTAAAAGCAACCATCTGCCAAGCCTCATTGCCTCTGACACTGACCATGCTGTTCTCTGCTCAGGCTGGCGAGGGTGGGAAGACATAGTTTGTGGCACATGGATGTGGTGTCCATGGCCGTAGTTGGGGTGCATTCTGTGTGGGTGGGGAGGAGGACGCTCATGTGCTCGTCTGCAGGGAAAGAAAAACACAAGTTCATTTCTGGAGTTTGATATTTCACTTCAAGATGATGGAAAAAAAAAAAAACATCTGGGCGATGGTGGTACTCACGTTGGGTGCTGCATCATCCTGCGCCTCTGGACCTCCATCCTCTGCAGCATCTCGTGTTGATGGAGCCTCTGCACCGAGGACCCGAGTGCCGGTATATGGTGTGGCAGGGCCTGGTGGTCCGTAGGCAGGTGCTGGGCCAGCGGGGCACTTGAACTAGAGAGGTGGTGGGCAGACAGAGGAGGGGGAGGGGCAGGGGGCACGGCGTGGCCTGAAGGGTGGGATGGCAGTGGCGGATGAAAGGTGACAGTGTGGGGAATGACATAATCGCCTTGAGGAGGGGGCTGAGGCGTAAGCTGGGGGTTCCCGTGGGAATGAGGACAGGCGGAGGAGGGCTGATGGTGCAGTGAGCGTGCTAGAGGGCCATCTGGGAAAGAGAAAAAGGAAAAAATTGAGGAAAACATCTCTCAACACCGAGGGGTAATGCTGCAAACACTCTCCTCTTTATTGTTGACAAATCCCATCAGACAATGTGTGAGTCTGTCCGTCGATACTTTCACGACTTTTATAGCCCGTCTGTGGCACTCAGCCCCAAATGCATCTGTTCTGACTGAAGGCATCTCAAATAGATTCAATAAAAAAAAAAACACTCAAACTAACCTTCAAAGCACATGATCACTGCAATCAAGACACATGTCAGCCAGTACAACAATGTGGCTCAGTAATGTGTTTTTATTACATTAATGTAAATGTAAATGTAAATGTTAAATGTAAATGTAAATGTAAATGTAAATGTAAATGTAAATGTAAATGTAAATGATGTCATTTTTGGATCCCCAGATTCATCTGTTTGTCTTTGGTTTAGCGTATTGTTTATGTCGTGTTTTTTGGGACACTGTGTAAAACTTAAGTAAAAACATATTGCAATAATTTGCAAACAAACTTAGTTTACCAAAAAGCATTTAACCAGGTAGCTTGTGAATATTCTCATTCATCCAGGTCATAGTTATCTCAAGGAAATTGAATCGAAAGCAACTGGATTTGGTTTTTGTCTTGAAGACGTTTCACCTCTCATCCGAGAGGCTTCATCAGTTCCTGCTCCCTTGACTAGGCTGAGACTAGTCCAGATTAGTCTAGTCCACATTTAACCAGGTGTTCCTGATCCAATGGAGGAATATTCTTTATACTATCATGTGTTTCACAAAGTGGTGAACCTCGACCCATACCTGTTTCTAAACAACTGAGCATTTCGAGGATGCGCCCTTTAATCATACCAAATCATGACACTACCACCTGTCACCAATGAACCTGTTTACCTGTGGGATCTTCCAAACAGTCTCTTGTTGCTCCTGTCCCAACATGTTTGAAAAACGTTGCTGGCATCAAATACAGAATAAGCTAAAAATGTATAAAAATAAATTAATTTGATGAGCTAAAACAATTGTGTAATTGTCAAAAGGCAAATTACCATATAATATTTTATTCATGTTTTACACAGTGTCTGCCTTTTTAGAATCAGATTTGTGCTTTGAGCTCTATGGACTACAGGATTAAGCTCCACTGTGCTTCAGTTAAACAGGAAATATTTCAAAATAGAATTAAATCATTTCTTTTAGTGCCTGTGTGTCTTGTTAACATAAATATAAAGCATGTCTCCAGACTTATTTCCATCAATTTTACAAAATGTGATGCGTACTTTACCCACAATGCAATTAAGTCATTGAGTAACATTACTGGAGGATATCTATCAGTTAACATGCAGCTTCCTCCGGAGACACAAAAGGTTTTACACTACTTTCTTCACATGTGCAGCAGTGCTCTCCAAGAACTGTGAAACACACTTGAATGTGTAAAATTGGTGGAGTTACCCTTTATGGAAATTACAAAACAAAATGTAGTTATTTTTCACTTAAAACAATAGTCAAAATGTTGGCAAATGGTTTAACATTTGTACTTTATGCCGGCAGACAGACTTCTGGGCCCATCGTGTAACAGAAGAGGCCTTTGTAGCATTTTTTGTTGTTGATGTAAACCTTCCCTTATGAATGTGACAGGTTTCTGGCAAAGACAAAACGATCTGAGCTCACTACTGTGACTCATCCATTTAATAAATATTCATTTATTTTTTGTTTTTGTTCTTTTAGGTGCAGACGTCCTTGCTACTTGTCCAAGCAGCAGTATAATAGGGAGGCAGGAGAAAGGGAGGTGAGGGCATCAGGCACCCGTGTCAACTCACTCTTTCACTACAACCCCACCAGGGGAGCCTTGTGACAGCGCATCACTCTCTGTACTGAGCTATTCTGAGTCGAGTGAGCAATTAACTACTTCTGCCTGGTACAGTTCCCACAGCACTTGGCACATTAACCATCAGGCTCTGTTTAATTACTATTAGCACTGGGTTTTAGGAGTGCAGCTGTCTGCCAATTTTCAGAAGTACTATGGCACTGCAAAATTTTCCAAAGGCTCTAGCTGACACTTGAAGTCCAACTGATATTACATTACATTTTGTTTGTTATAGCAGATAGCTGCTCTGTAAATATCTTGTACTGTGTTCTCCTCTGTGAAACAAAATCATAAACCGAAAAAGGGTGACATGTGTATATGATATTTTTCATTTAGTTTGGCTTTGTTTTTTGGACGTTACAGCCAATCAAATCTTGCATAAAGCAGTATCGGCCTTTTATCAGAGGCAGAGCAGTCACCCACACTGAGCCAGACTGCAGCCTGCTACAACATCAGAGCTACAGACTTTAAACAACCATGAACTTTCCTGCTAAAGGCTCGTACTTGTGTAACTAACAAACATGAACTGTTAAAAAAGTAGGGCTGCAATCAATGATTATTTTCATCACAGATTTATCTGCAGATTATTTACACAATCAATTGACTAATTCTTTAGACAAAAAGAGTTCAAAGGGACATCTTTGAATCACTTCTTTTGTCAGACCAACAGCCCAATTCCCAAAGACTTTTCATTGATAATCATAAATGACAAATAAAAACGGCAAATCCTTACATTTAAGGAACTGGTACCAGGAAATGTTTGACATTTTTTGCTTCAAAAATGAGTGAAACAATTAATCAATTATTAAAATAGTTGCCAATTACTTTCCTTTCGATCAGCTAATTGATAAAAAAAAAAAAGAAGAATCATCAGTTTGAAGGTCAGACAGCCAATAAGATGCTTAGCTGCAGCACATTAAACAGCATGAGAAATCCAGACTCATACACCAACAATAATCTCAATATGATTTTTTTTCTGTACAGCAATATTTCTGACCACAAAAAAGGACAACTAAATGTGATGCATTTGAAAAACTCGTGAGAAATTAAACCATTGTTGAGTGTCTGCTGAAGGTGGTGTACTCACAGGAGGGGTGCATATAATGTCTGCAGGGCTGGGGTTGTGTTTGCGGCTGGGGTTGAGCCACCATGGAGGAGCTGAACGAGTCCACCACAGCTGGCTGGCTAGGCCCAGGGGTGGCCTGGGAAACGTAAGCAGGAGGACGTGAGGTGGAGCCCGGGCAGCACGGGTCAAAGGCCGACGTGCTGCCATGGAAACTAGCCCCGCCGTTTCCACTGCTTCGGACACTGCTGTTGCTCAGGTCCACAGGCAGAGTTTGCTGTGGAAGGAAGACGGAGATGTTGAAGACAAAGAAGAGCGACGAACTTCTCCTGTGGAATACTAAATGAGTCTTCCTTTGAGATCATTATCCCAGAGTTCAAACACACTCACGCACAAGTCATACACAATTCAAGTGGTATACCATGTCCAATTAAATCTTCTGTTCACTGTAGGATTTTTCTTTTTGAGTGAAAGGAACATATAGGATGAACCTTGCTGTTTAAAGAGCTGGAGTGTTGGACCATGACCTTTACTAACGGAGGGGGAGGAGGGCAGGATGACGCATAGCGAAGCTTTGACAAAGCAATGGGGCAAGCTAGCATGGCAAAACTAATTTAAACACTTCATCTTCTCAATTCACCCATACAGTCTTCATATATCTTTTAATATGTAAACTAGGTGATGAGTTTTGTCAAACTGAGCACAGCATGGGCGTACCTGGTCATGGTAGTGGCCTGTGTTGCTGCTACTACTATTGTTGCTGCTGCTGCTGACTCCAGCGCAGGGTGCAGGCAGAGCACTGGGTCGCTCCACCGGGCAGCTCGGCTCCTGAAAGGGAAGGGTGCCAGGGGGCTGTGGTGCTGGGTGATGGACGTGGTGGATGAAGTGGTGAGCGTTGCCGTGGCCGTGGCCATGACTGTGGCCGTGCTGAGAGGCGCCTGTCTGCTGAGAGGACGGTGCCTGCAGGCAGCTTGAGTGGGAGTGGCTCAGGGACAGGTGACCAGGAGAGGGCCCTCCACAGGGGGAGTGCTGCTGACAGCAAGATGGGAGTCTGGGCATGGCCGTGCCTGCGTTTTCTCCTGCTGTGCCTGACAAACCTGGTCTGCTGTCATCTGGTGAGAGCAAGATATCAAATAAGGGAAAAACATAGGATGAGTCAGCAAACAATACAAAAAATATAAGTGACTGAAAGGAAGTAATCCTGGACTGAAGCTGCCTCAGAGCGAAACGAACAAAATGGTCTACAGTCGCTGGTTTCAACATGCCATGTCCCGTCTTACCCTCTGTGGCTGTGCGAGTAGAGCCACTCTGCCTCTGTGTGTGCATACTTTCAGGTATTGAGCCTGGGCAGCTAGTGGAAGGGCCTGGGGCATCATTGAGCTCTGAGGTAGAGGCATGATGGGAAGATGATGACGAGGACGACCTGACTGTTTGAGGGTGAATGCTGCCAGAGGTTGTTGGCACAACTGAGAGATCTGGGAGAGAACAAAAAAACGACAGGTGATTATTTAGAAAAGGAGGAATAATGACAATTGTTGAGGGTAAATATTTAATTGGAGAAGTTGTTGTTGTTGTTGACTGTATATTTTCTTTCCCAAATCATCATTAATGAAATTCTTTTTTACACTAAGGTTAAAATAATTGCTAACAAAGCCTTGAGAATTTTAAATGATAACATGTTGCGTGTTGATGTGCCAGCTGTTACTCGTAGATGAAAAGGCATGATTTTCACAATTTGTGTCATCACCTAAAATCCAAAATAATACTTTGTCTGGAAAAAAAGGAGTCCTAGTGTGGACTGTAGCATGTGTGTACTTGTCTGTGGAGGCTTAGCAGCCGAGGAGAAGAGCAGACCTAATTAGCATTCCAGTATGCGCGTCCCATCTGCTTTTCATATTCACAAATTAATTTCCTCTCTTTCTCCTAAGAAATGCAAATACTCTAATACTCACTGGTGCTCCACCATTTTACTATCTGTCATAGGCGCGGGCTGATAAAGAGGCTGACAGTGGACACAAGTCACGTAATAACTGAGGTTACAAAGCAGCAGAAAATAAAGTGCACCGTGAAAAGAAATGCAAATAATAATAAATATAGTCGTGCTTGAGGTTAATGTGGGTTAATTCTAATGGTTTATGTTCAACAACAAACTCTTTATTCTCATCACTGAGTGGGGTAATTGATGCAAGTTAGTATTTAAAGCATTCTAACAGCCCATTTTGTTTAGGTACTTAGATAACGGAGTCTAAAATATTCTCTTAGTCAACAGCAATTAAAATATATTTGTGAAGCTTTATTCAATAATTGCTTTGTCTGGCAAATGTCTAGTAACTGAATACAACACATTATTCTCCAGGTTGGCTCATTACTCCTTTTAGCATCTTCAGAGGCCCTATCTCACGCCTAAATTGAGAAAAGATTTTAAGGGTTTGGTGTGTGTGGCTTCACTTGAAGCTCTACAACTTCTTGAAATTGATCTACTAAAAATTCAGGGTGAAGTGATTGAAAGGATGAACAGATATATAACATCTTTGTGACAATAAAGCTGTTAGAATGTTACGTTAATGTCATTAATTTCACTGTATAAATTCAAGGCTAATATCACAGATCACATAGAGATTCTTCTTTCATGGCTGATAGTTAAGAAACATCTGAGAATAATGATTGATATACAGATGTTGTAGGATGAAATGCATTTTTTTATCTTTTAAAATGAGGACATTTCAACTGCAGAGAGGGAAAAAGGGAAAATGAGATTTGATTTTTATCTTAATCTCTTTTGTAGATAACTTGACTGAAATCTAGTGAGATTATTTACATTATTTAGTTAAATGGAAACTACATGTAGAGAGAGTATTTTGTTACTTAATCTAGATTTGGGGCTCCATGAAATGCTACATACATAAAGGCTAAGATTGGCGGAGTGATATGTTATCAGACAGTGAGGTGATGTATGATGTTGGCTGTAAGTGTTCAGCTGTCCTACTGTTGAAGTGAGGTTAAAAAGTGGACTGAGTTACACAGAAGAAGCTGTTGCGATGCTCTTACTTACCCAAAATAGTTCTAATTCAGTAACTATCAAGTATGCAGTTAAAGCTAAGAGCACCCAGCGTTACAACATCATTTAGACAGACGGTTAAAAGCTCATGGATGAAACAGTTTCACTATGTTCACTCTTACCATCTTCATCCACAGTGAGGTCCACTACCTCCCCAGCATTCTGACGCAGTGGTTGGATGACAGTGGAGAGTCTGTGACGTCCACGTGGCTCCTGGAGACGATTCTGGGAGCAACTATTAGCCCAGATCCTGCTGAGACCCCCCACAGAGCGTGACCTGTAGACATACAGACATAGAAAACCTATTACAGGCAACTGCAGGACAGGACCGTCTGCACCTCACCAGGAATGTTCTCACAGCTCAGTGAAGCATTGGCTTCGCCACAGCCAAACTCTGAAGCTCATTTCCAGGACAGTGGCTGCTTTGACAAGAGGCTGCTGGTGAAAAGGTAGGTGAGGAAGCAACACCGGACTTCTGACAAATGCTTTTAGATCTACCTAGTGAGGATATGAATTTTACTGCAAGCTCTTAAAACTGTGTGTCAGTCGTTTACTTCTTCTGTGACATTTACCTTCTGTGAGAAAAGGAAAAAAAATACCCACACTCTGAAAAGAAACTGAGAAATCGGTATAACTACTGCCATAAACAATGTCTCTAAACTATCTGCATCAGTATAATTCCAGGGTTGTAGCTCTGGCACACATAAATGGAATGCAGCCTTTATTAATGTTATTAGTGTGTTTGACAGCTCCCAATGTCCATAGTAATGATAGGATGTATGACGTTTTTCCATTACATCTGCCAGCCAGGCTCTATACTTGGTTTGACTCGATATTCCAGACCAGTGTGGCAGGGATTTGCATTTTCATTACAACAGGGCTACCTGCTTGAAGGTGTGTCTTTAACTGATGGCATGTTTGTTTTGTGTACAGGTAAATAAAAAAAAAAAAAAAAATGCTGCCAACAAAGCTCCACTACTTTGGTAATAAACACTTTTCGTCTCCTGTATATTCTTCGCGATAAAAGTCCTCAGTAATTAAGTTCTTTAAAAGCTTTTAGTATTGAGCTGCAAAATCAGCAGTAACTTAACCTGCCTCGAAGAATAGAGTACGAACACGGACACTTGAGAGAAACTAAACTTCAAACCACATGTAATAAGGCGTTATCACCTGCGTAATGTGAGTGGTAGAGCAAGAGCCAAAAAGAACAGCCATAAAGTTTGCAGTTTAGCAGTGAATTAAATGTACAGTGAAGGCTGTAGCTGTCAGTAAATAAAGGCTGCAGCTTCTCAGGACCAAGTTGAAGTCTCCAATGAGCTGTTTCATTACTGCATAGACATCGGATCGAGAGAGGGAGAGCAGCCACCTCTCTCACATGTTTTCAAAAACATATTTAAGTGTACTGTTTAGCTGTAATTCAAGAATGTTTGTCACCAGCTGACTGCCACATTGTTCCTGTTTCAATACAAATGAGCCAACACTAAGCACCGCCCAACCAGCAGTATGTCACGGGAGTGTTTGTTGGCCCAGTGCAGCTTTGTGGTTGTAGGTTTTCTGCCTTTTAAGCAAAATGGCACACATCAGCCCTTTTCCTCAGTTTTTTTTTTATTGTCATGTAGCATCAGTTTCAATTACTTGTGTCTTTTTACTTCATAGACAGAGTAGTTCTAAGGAAAAGACCATTGGCTTTAATACTTACATGATTCTTTAATGTTTTCTTTTCCATCACAATTGATCATGAAACAAAACAGCTTTAAGGGTCTGTAATCCTCCTTTTCTGTAAAGCTAATATCAAATCAGTCTGACTTTGTGAGTTGCTTGAAAGCATGGCAGGGCTATGTATGGCCCAATACAATCACCCAGTGGCACATTAGCACAAAATACACACTATCCCCATTTAAATGCCCCTGCGATAACTTGTTCTCTCAGCACTACAATAATGGAGCTTTGAATCCACGACCACCTTCAACCTGAATCTCATCATTCTCTCCACCCACCTTCCTCTTTCCTACACGTATGTGCCCTGTGCATCGCTTGCCCTGCCTTCAGCCCTTCCTTTTTTCTATTCTTTTTAATTTTCTCTTTCATAGATCTCCTGTCGCTCTACCCCTTGCTCTGAGACTGGAGTGAGAGGCCAGGGAATAGCTGCATTTCCCAACACAGTGCAGTAAAGCCAGGTGATCAGAGGGAGGAGGGATGAGCCCAAGGGACAACAGACTAGAGACTGTATGGGAGTGCCGTAAAGCTGGATACCATGGAGCTTTGTGGCTGGGGGATTTCACTGCTGTTCCCTGGGAGTATTTAAAAAATGCACACAAGCAGAGGGAAAAGGCATGGGCGCCTACAAGCACTGCCCTGTTAACCACAATTTCACCAGAACTATGGAGCTTTTTGTGTGTCAGAACATTTACTGTAGATGAGTGATTTTGACTCATTAATTCATTGTAGCAAAGGAAATTATCAACCTGTTCAGTATATCACAGACAAACAGACATGTCAGGTGAATTGCAAACTTTAAACTGGCTTGTGGTGTCAACATATATGTGTATATATATTTGTGTCAGCCTTGTGAAAGACTAGCAACCTGCCAGGGTAATTCCCTGAGCAGGATGTAGGCTACATATCACTGTAAACAGGAATAAGGATGGATGGGAATCACGCACAAGAAACTATAGAAAAAGACGCTACCAATACATACTTTTGTCCTGACTTAAATCATTTGTTTGTTTTTTTTAAAGATTTTTTATTTAAGTATTTTAATAACTCCAAAAGCTGAAATTATGAAACTACACTGTGTGTTGACGATCCAATGGTAGTCAGGAGTTCAAAGACCCCAATATTATATTGTAAACAAAGAGTGTAAACATTTAAATAACCCTATGTAAAGCCATGGACTGGTGAAATTATCGATGTTCCTCATTATTCAGAGGGCTAAGTGCTAAAAGAATTTTGCTTTGATCACATTCCTCAGATGTGTTTCGACGCAGGAAATGCCTTCCTCTTTGCCGTTTGTGATAAGGGGGATTCCCATTAGCTCATATTGTCTGCATCCAAGTCAATTTCCTGTGAGACATGCGGCACAATGCTAGTGGAATAAAAGAGGAAGCTTATTAGCTTATTAGCTTTTAAACAACAATTTGCGAAAGCAAACTTGTGCCCAACTAACCACAAAACACACAGCAATGAGGGTGGTAAGCAGAGGTGGTTGTGTTGGGATCTAATTGGCAAGGTTCCTCAGCTCTAGGTGGATCCCAGGGAGCCGGACTAGCCACGAGGGAGGGGGTACTAATTAAGCAGACCTGGGATTATTTTGTAAATATCTGTTTACCACCATGACCCCCTGAGGGTTGGGGGTGGGTGGGTGGGTAGCTGAGAGGAAAACAGTACATTGTAAACATGAACACTATGGGAATGGGTGTCTTGGTAAAGCTGAGGTTGTGCCAAGCCAACGTGGTGTGAGCCACATGCCCCAGAGATCAGAGGAGGGATGAGGGCTGAGGGCTGAGCACTGCAGTAATACACAGTAAACTGCTGGTTTGGGAGTTAGAGGCAATGAGATCATACAAGGCAGAAATAGCACTGTGCAAGAGTGGCAGACAATCTGAGGCATCAAGCCTCGTACTCATTAAAGTAACCTATCAAATCTGTCTTCACAATTAAGGATACAATGACATCACTTTCTAACTCTCAGCACTGAGTAGAGTACTGGCTGATGCAATGACTTCATATAATTACAGAGCGGGGTGCAAGTCCTTTATGCTGATAAAATGCATTTTGCACGTCTTCATCAATCGTCATCAACGTGAAAAGAAACATACACACAAAATAACTATATCAAACTCATTGACTTTGAAATAAGGGAAACAGAAGTGCTGACTGATTTCCTGGTTTCATTACTACACTCTATTGAATTTACAGTATAATTATTGTGCTATATACTATTACTGTGACATAAAATAGATAAGATAGCTGCCCCTATCTAAACCTAAGGAAAAAAAATCAAAAGGCTACATTTAAATTATAAACACTGCAATTTAGACTTAAGACTATACAACCTCTCTTGCAGTGTCATCCACTTCTCCACTGTCTGTCTAAGTACACTGTTTGTTCGAGCTCATTGATTTGCTTACACTTACATAAACTACTTTGATTTGTTTCTTGTTAATGAGCACAATCATAAGTGTAACAGGCTCATAACATGTCAACGAAAAGACTGATGATCACTCATCCTATAAGTCAGCACCACCATCACTGCTAGAGAGAGGGCATCATATTAACTAGCATCCAAATTCACCAACAGCAGAAATTAGTAGTAAAATGCACACTTGCCATTTTAAAAAAAGCAAAGAGACCAAACAGGTATGGCCTAGCAGTGTAAAAACAGGGATCTTCATGTTCTTGAGGAAGGGAACAACACCACATGACAAGTCATGCAAAGGATACTGTGAAGAAGCTTGTCCTCCGCCTCGGGCTCCAACACACCGGATTACTCACAAGGGAAGATTGCTCTAAACAATTCAAACAAACGCTAACATTTCTGATACTTTTTGATCTTGCTGAATATTAATTTACAGGTCTACAAATTCACTCATCAGTTTTAATCCTAGTGGAACCCAAAATCAGACTGGGCTCCAGAAAGACCAAAAACGCATAAGACCATTACAAAAGTGGGCTGCACTTCACCCGGACCAAACCTTTTCAATTGATCCATTTGTTAAAAAAGGTCAGTTTAATTTGCTGATACTTGTGGTGTACCTCAGGAGTTCAATATTAGGTCCTCAACTTTTAAGATTCACCATCCAGCTTTTTATCTGGAACAATTTTGAAACAGTCTCACAAATTTACTCTTACTTAATAACATATGAAATACTCTGATATTTATTACATGTACTGTGATAGATGTTATTGACGATATTGCCGACACCTAACAACATGTGAATAGCCCATAAATATCTGAAACTCTGAAAAAAAAACATATATTCAAAGTATATTATGTATAAATAAAGTCATACAAAAGTTAAATAAAGGTTACATTTGGGGGAATCTCAAACATGAATACCAGATACGTAAGTATCGTAGGTTCATGTTTTTGTAGTCATGCAAGGCAAGAGACTTTCACTCCCCCCCCCTTTTTTTTTCAAACATTTCAAAAACAAGAACGATATTCTTATTTCTATACATACAAAGGATTGGTGGAGTCGTAGCCACAGAAATTCTAATGACATTCAAAATGTTTTAGGACCGTACTACTGTGTGTCCTGAGCTGATACGCAGAATGGGCCTTTTTAAATTGATCCATATCAGCTGCATAATCCTTGCTTATTGTAACTCACTATGCTGTGTGTAAAGCCGCTGCCAAACACGCCCCACAGCGCACTGTTAAAACGCTGGAATGTTCTCCTAATGCAGTGCTTCACAAATGAGTGAACTGTGGAGTGACACAAATAAATAACAGTGAGCAGATAAAGATTTCAATACTGACAGCATGTCACTGAGCAACGTGAGAAGAGCAGGTTTTGGTTAAAAATGACCTCTTTGCCCCTCTTTTAGTAACATAATGAACTATGTTCCTAAAGTGCTGCTTAGTGTGCAGCTGAATCACACAGGATAATGTACCCTTATTTGCCGGTTTATTAGGAACACCTGTAGCTAAAACTAACTAAAGTCTGATACAACAGTCCTGCAATAAATCCTACATTCATTAAGATCATAGATTTGTTGAAAATGTTGTAGAAAGGTGTGGAGTTTCAGTTGTTGAACCATACTGCATTAAACAGAGAGGAGTTTCTATTATTTAGTGTGGACAAAATGAAACTACACACCAACAATCATTCAAAGAAAATCAGACCACTGGCGGTATAAACAAAGCTTTCATTGCTCATTCTGCTGGTCTCTTGATTCCCCCGCCCTCCTGCTCCCCTGCTGCCCATCCCCCCTTCAAGGAAGCTCATCCCTACATTCTCTAGCGAGCCAGGACATCTTTTAAAGTCAGGAAAACAGGCAGATTAGACAAGCCACAGCATTCCAGACTTGGTGCTAACCACTCCCGGGGACTATTTTCAGATATAACTGTTGAATCAATATAAAGTAGGAAAGATGGAGCAACACTGTGAAAAAGATGGAAAAGTCAAACAGATATGGGCAGAGGCTTGAGATCTGAGCTGCATAATCGCCTACATGAGGAATTAGGGGAGTACTCAGACAGGAAGTCATATTACGAAAATGGGAAAATACGGTTCTCAGTGGGATGAAGAAAATGGAGTCAGCTGCGGAGAATGACTATCTGCTGTACATGTATTTCTTTCAGACTGTAAATATTTAGCAGTTCTCTAAGAAACAGAGCGCTGTGTTCCAATTCTTAGATAAGCGCACATTCATCCTCTGCATACTTCTCAAAGCCCTTATCAACTACCCTGTTGAGCCAAGGTGGTATATACAATGATAAGGTGGCTATAGCCGTTTTTATACTGGGCAATAAGCCACCAATTTGCCACCTTTTTGGTGGCTCGCTCCGCGGATTTAGACAGGAGGCGGCAAATTGGTGGTCTGTTTTGTTCCACCAATTTTGCGCCTCGGAGGGTACACTTATTTGCGCCTCCGCTGCAGTCTAAAACCGAGGCGGCAATGTGGTGGCATATCCTGAGGTGGGCGGAGGTGTCGATGACGTGCACTGCTGCGCACCCACAGCCTGGGAGTTTTAAAACCAGTAAACAGCTGAACAGCAGTCAGTTCGTCACTTCATCCATGAAGATGAGCAACTGGAAAGCAGCTGAGATCCGGGAGATGCATGCTAGCGTCTCCTCGGTCTCTGTAGCTGTCTTGGTTGTCCGCTTGTTGTTGTAGCGGCAAGCTAGTAGCGGCAAGCTGAGTAGCGGTCGCTACTTTCAAATTAAAAGCCCCCCGCTAAGAACCCAGTTCTAAACTCCGATGGGGTGCAATGTAAAGCTCTTATTTTGAAGACAAATTCGACCTGCTCTTCTTCATGCCCAACTTCGTGCTTCACGTCACGTCACATGTTTACGCCTACCCCAGAGGTGGAAATGTGGTGGCTTATTTGAAAAGGTGGAATATTACACCTCCGTTTTAGATAGAAAAGGCGGCACATTGCAGCCTTTACCTTGCTGCAAATGTGCCACCTTTTCTATCTAAAAGGGGCTTATGATATGCATTTCGTCGGTTTGTTCTGGCACTGAATAGACTTTAATTCTCGCATCCCAAAATCTAAAAGATGAGTTCATAGCTATTTACACAAGAGATTTTCCTCCTAAACCTCTATCATAAAATGTTTATGTATGCATGTCATTACTGATTAAAAAACTCAAACCACTGTGTGTCAAAAAGTCTCGAAAAGGAAATTAAGTTGACACTGTGTTCACTGACAAGGATTTTTCTAATTAATGCTTATATCAAGTCTCTACAAACAAATGTTTATACACTAAAGAAATGCATTAACACCAAGGCTGTAGGGTGTGAAGAAAAACCCATCAAAACACAGTGGTACGTCTCGGGAAATGTTTAGCATGAATTTTATAGTATACTGTATTTCAAGTGAATAGGCTAGAAGGTGTAAAAAAGCTTCCAGGGTTATTCTATCTGAAAAATATCAAATGCGTTTCACTGGTTTTCACTTTCAATGTTAGTGTTAATTTCCAAGTTATAAACTAACAATGGTAACATTTGGTTTTAAAATGTGAGTGGTAAGAAACATAATGACCCTTCAGCCAGCTCAAAGTGACATTTTTGTGCCCTTACCACTCAAGCTGTCCACCCATGACACAGGCTAATTATGAACATTTATTCACAGAAGCAGTTAGCTTTGTGTGTGCTGCTTCTAGAAAGAATTCATTAACAGCAGCTCAGAGCAGGTCTCTTCAGAGTAATGTGGTTTTGCAGCGATAAACAACTCTGCATGCAGCCTTCTTTCTCTGGGCAATGTAAGCTATGGAATCCATGAGCAAAGAAATCCACTATAGCACTACACAGCACCCCACCCAGCCATCCTCAGAACCATACATACCCTTTCCACACGAGCACTCAGCAACTGCATTTACTCCTTTTTCTACTCCTGTCATAGTCCAACACTGTGGTTAAAGTCTAATTCATTCAAATACCCTCATTCAAAGGCATATACACGACCATTTTACTTGAAATTGAGCGTCCATGTTGCATTTAATTACAAGAATATTTATAGTGAGTGTGAAACAACCTGGGAGAAAAAGGTTCAAGAGCAACAAGTTTTAAAAACTGTAGTCAACAGCTCCCATCTTTATTAGTAGGACTGCACGATATGGTAAAAGATCATATTGTGATCATTTTGATAGATATTATGATTGTGACATGATTCACAACATTTGTTGGGGTCTCTACCAAACAAACATTTGGATATTGCACTTGGCCATATTGCAATTTTAATAATATTTAGATTAATTGTGAAGCCTCATTTAAAAGTAAGATTAAAGGAACAAAGTAAGTATTACTTTAATACTGGAATAAGCAAGGTGCCTTAACACAATTTTTTCATACACTTGGAACTTAATTACTTAGCTAATTTAAGTTATGGTGTTCATACCATGAGACAGTACTTTCCCCCTGCACAGAGACCCATTTCTATGGCATTCTTGAATTATTTTAAGTAAAACTATAATACAATTAAGACCTTTTGACCTCTCTTGAAGCATCATCCATTTTTCAGCTGTCTTAGTTTGTTCCAAACTCATTGGTTTGCTAGGATAGCGCGACATACACTGCTTCTATTTGTTTCTTGTTCATGAGCGCAATCACAAGTGCGACGGGCTTATGAACATGTTTACCAATAGATTATGTATCACTCATGCTATGGTCACAGCTACAGAGAGGGCATACTATTAACTAACATCCAAAATGACATCTATGGCACCCCATCAACAGCAGACAATAGTAGTAAAACACTCACATTGCATTTTAAAAAAGCAAAGAGACAAAAGACTACCCAGGCAAACAACACGTAAATAGCACAACAGGTATGGTCTTGCAGTATAAGGAATGGGGGTTCTTCCTGTTCTAAAGAAGGGGAACAACATCACATGACCAGTCATGCAAAACATACTGAGACGAAGCTTGTCCTCAGCCTCAGGCTCCAACAACCTGATTTCTCATACGAAAGAAATGCTCTGAACAATTTGGACAAACAATAATATTTCAGTGAACTCAAATGTATTTCTCCTTAATCAATCTGCAGATGAGTTTAGGTCCTCATCTGATATTAATGTGGTGCACCGCAGGGTTCAATATTAGGTCCTAAACCTTTCAGTCTCTGGATTTTCCCCATAATAAGAAAACAACTGTCTTGACTGTTATTATGCAAATACTACACAACAGAATCAACCAATGAAACAAACAATCCTGCTGGGCTGACTTTAGTAGACAATTGTTGACGTGGCTGAATGTTGCAGACACTTTTGCAATAGATATTGTTGACATGACTCACGCACCTACAGAATAAACATGGATTTAAGTCCCTGGATTTCAAAGGGAAAAAGTCAATGTCTCTGATGGTTTATCAATTTATTACTTAACCAATCAACTGACTATTTGATGAGGAATGTTCCCAAATGGCAAGCAAAAAAAAGATTATAAAAACATTCCTAAACACTATATTTGATCCACAGTCAATCATTACCTCACATCAAAACCATGCAAAAGATATGTAGAAATATAAGAATATATAGCTTGTGCTAAATTCATAAAAGCACATTATTTGAGTGCTTGCTGAAAAAAGCTTGAATGCTCACCTGAAACCATCTCCAACTGTAACAATCTCCACTTCGCTGTCCGTTGAGGTGACGTTGATCTCCTCACTTGCAGGGACAGCAGGAGCCGGAGCCGGAGTCGACTCGATCACCACCACATCTTCATCCAGAGCACCTGAACACACCAGTTACATTTAGTATACTATTGAGAAACACCATACAGGTGGACAAAGGCAAATAAAGGATCCAACTACAACACAATTACCAGAATTTGACACTTATTAAGGACATTTTCACATTGACGTTGGCTGAATAATTGAATGAGTACAAATAAACCAGTATGCCTTTTTGAGATTTTTAAGCGCAAACAAACAACAGATAAACACATTAAAGTCTGTGCATGCTGTCACTTGTACTCCACACTTCACACATGCTTTTATTCTAAAAAAAAAAAAAAAAAGGTCCTACTCCTTTTCTTTCTCAAGGGTTTTGTCTAAAACTAATGGATTTGTGTAAGTGGCCAGATAGTATTTTGTTTAGTTTTATCATGCTAACAGCAGAATCATCAGGCACACAGCTTAACAGGAGAAATGTAGGTCATCAGTGCTCAAATACGTTTGCACTGCGATAGGCTTTTTTCCCCTTCTCTTCTCCTAAATCTGCTCTGTGATTGGTTCCCTATGCAACCGATCTCACTCCATCTCTGCCTGGACTAAATACAATGATAGACGCCTCAGGTGCGTTCACTAAGACTAGATGGCTGCACTGACAGATCAGACGGAGGAGAGTGGAGGGAAGCTCTTTTCCCAAAGACAAGAATAAAGACAATAGAATAGACTATTTCTTTATATGTTGGATGGAAATCATTACAAATGGCGACCTAAGACCTGCTACAGTCAGACACTTAAGAAAGAAAATGCACACTCATATCACATACCGTTTTCTATATGGATTGTGGACAATGTTATGATCTACTATATGCCAACATAACAACTACATGTATTTTTTAAACAATCTCCATTATTCAAAACAAGGATCACCAAATTGACCACAAGCACTCAGAGGTCTCTGTCAATACTTCATCTCTAGTGGTCCTGCTTGTGTATGAACTCATGCTGAGGTTGAAACTAATGATTATTTTCACTGTCGATTAAAGCTGCTGTACGCTGCTGTGCGTTCAGCTAACTTTATGTCCTCTCTACGTCACAATATGAACACGAAGCTGTAATCACCAGACAAAGCAGCAAACAGGAGGATCAGTGAGTTCTCCATCCCGTTTGGATAAAGTGGGCAGGGATATCAAAGAATGTGTTTTCTCTTTTACTGCATGAGCAGAGTGAGGAGAGACATGGTTACTGACCAAACACTCTATAACAGTGATTACTGTTGGAATATAGAGCTACTTAACACTTGTTTTAATACAAATATATCACTTTCAGCAGCTTAAATCTGGTTATTTACTTGAATAATCAATTTGTTGTTTGGACAATAAAATGTCAGAAAATTGTGTAAAATGTTGATCAGCGTTTCCGAAAGCCCACGACAACATCCTCAGTATCTCGTTATGCCCATTAGCCAAAGATATTCATTACTGTCACATTTAAGAAGCTGGAATCTGATAAATTTGACTTTTTTCTTAAGATAAAATCACTCACATTATCATAGTAGTCGACGATTCATTTTTAGTAGTTCACAACTCATCAATGAATCGATTGATCATTGCAGCTCTAATCAATGCCACCCATATGGCACACTAGAAGCCTTGTTCATCACAGGCACTGCTCAAACAAGCTGAAGTCATGGCAAACTAATTTGAGACAAATGCATCATTCTTTATGGAGAGACGCTGCCAGGACTACGGGAGGGCAACAGGGACAACGCCTCCCCGGACAGATTCTGTGTTGTATTTCTTCTAACTGAACACACAGCTTCATCTACAGCCTTATCCAAGGTCAGACATAAATCTATACTTTTATCCCCACCAGCGATGAACATTATACACATCGTATAGTCACAGACAATACAGGTTTATGTGTGCTTACAATCTCATGCCTGTTTCTAATTATTGTCACAATTTGTCAGTGTAAGTGAGAGTTGCTGACTCATGCATTTGGTATGAGTCAAACTTAAAAATTCTCTCACATTCTTTGGCCTTCGATGTAAATTTTTAAGCAAACCATTTCAGATGAAAAAACAGATGCCATCTATTTCAACCAATATAAAAGACAGGACATTTAGATGTGTCTGTTCTGATGTATCAAATACACTGGAGCCAACGAAAGCTTGTTTTAAAATAATAGCATATTTTATGCTGCAGTAGTGTAGAATGTGTTTTTGTGCAGTGACTAAGTGACTTGCCATGCTAGTAAAGTCCATAACTCCCCAGTGTGATTCTATTCCCACTGTCTCCTGAGAACTGCTGCTTAGCACCCTCTGCTAGTCAAGCTGCCTGGCACTCTGATGAACCTTCATGTGGTTACACAAACAACAACATCTTACTTACAACTTGTGGGGAACTGTAACCAGCGAGTGCAGTGTTTTGTTCAGTAAACAACACCTACAACTGTTACTTTCATCTGGTGGACAACCTGCTGAAGTTCACCTTAGCTAGCCACTTGATCTGTTGGCAGTAAGAGGACATGCAGTATGCTTGAGACTGAGCAATCATCATTTGTAATAATCATTGATGATTCATAAGATACGTGCAAAAAAAGAAGAATTTTATCTTATTTGATTAAAACAACATGCGAGGTGTAACCGGCACTCACAGTGAATTATTTAATATAGTCTGTTGACCTGATGTAGGATGAACTGTTTTCTGGCTACATCACACACCTGCCCCGACTCAGGGCATTTAGACTGCAGGTTTCATCACTTGTCTCCTTGCTTTCCCCCTGCTGTAAACAAATGCCTAGTTTTCCCTCCGAGACCTGCTGTTTCTATGCAAAGGCTCTACACTCTACAGTGTTTGAGTTTTCTCCCACCTGCCTCCCACCACAGAGGCACAACAACCAACTTTCCATTCTCCCCGAGGGCCACAGCAGCAGAAATATTGCTGAGGCTAAATGGCTACATGAGGAAAACAATGAACCAAGGTAGAGGTGAGGCTTTTTTAGAGGACAGACTGACGACTCCTGTTGTGAGTGCTGGATCATTCATATCTGAAAATAGGAGGTTTCACGAGCACACTTTGCTGGGAATGAGAGCAGAAGGCTATGGTTTAGATTTAGGAGCTTCATAAACCTGTTGTTGCAACAGGTACAGAGAGCTGCAGTTTCCATTACAGCCTGCCAGGTGTGGAGCCCTGAAAAGCAGAGGGGACTCAGGGGAGCAGCTATTCCTTTATCAGATCAGCCCAGGCCATTACAAAATCAAGCAGACTATTTTTTTTTTTTAACGTATGGCGCAACATTTATCAGATGTAAACTGAAGCTGTAAAGGGGATTATTACATTTTTCACTGAGTTGTTTTTTTACGTGGACTGAAGGGCACGAGCGTGTTTTCACTACAGCTAAACCCTAAGCAAGATGAGTTCTCTGTTTACTTACATTTACATTTAGGGCATTTAGCAGACGCTTTTGTCCAAAGCGAATTATAATAAATACGTTTGTCACAAGAGAGAAACCACGACATATCACCGTCGATAGAGTAAAAAGAAAACTAGAAACAATTGTCAAGCCCTCATCTGAGGATCGTAGCTGCTATTTATCAAGGATACTTTAAGTGCATTAAGTGCTATGATTAAAGTGCTAACGATATGAACATACAAGTACTTCCTCTTCTCTGGTTGAAAGCCACAATGAAATCACCTGGTGCGGAATGAAAACCTGTGGACTCTTATTCCTGCTTCAGTTAAGTCGTTTTCACAAATAAACCCCTTTGTTGCCCTTTCACACATGAAGTTTACAACCAGAAGTCGTTTGTGTCAGACACAATCTCACATACTGGAACAACTGCATTTGGTTTAGGCGAGGGTGGCACATGGATAGAGCGCGCAGAAAGACAAGGGGGACTCATACGTAATGTTGACTGTTTTTGTGTTGAAATCAATTCTACATGCACATCCGCAGTATCAACGAAAGACTGGAAAGTAATATAAACCGAATCCCTGTGACGTCGCGGCAACAACAACAACTGGCAGTTGATTTTCATTGCGGAGATATCTGAAATTCAGCAAACTTGTATTTTTCTCTGTCATTTTCCGTTTTTTTAACTGGTAAAGTAGTACTCCAATCTAATGTTAGTTAAAGGATTGTTATTAATAAGATATGACGGCATCAAACATGCATTTTAGATGAATTGGATGTACACACTCTGAAATAGCATCATTAAAAATAGACAGGTAAAATGTATGTAAGCTACTGTCTGATGCAGGGTTTTCTACCCAAAAGTTCATGTCACAAACATTGTGCTTCAGTCAGAAAAGAGTGTGTAGCATTCCTGACTGTACAGTGAAGGGAGCTGCAAGTCTGTGCTTAAAAGTGAAATACATTTTTCAGATAATTCATGCCTACAGAGGTCATTTAAAGTCTGTTTAAAAAATGCACCACACTATCAAGCATTTTTACGAGAAACAACGCAATTGTTGCTCTCATTGCAAGTTGCACAACACGTGTTGACCTCTCCTCCTGCGTCAGACATTTCTGTTTTTCTGTTCTGCTTTTCAGTACATATAAATTCACATTGCGTGCAATTAAAATATGTTAATTCATGCTGGATTGTTTTTTTTTCTGCAACGTTAGAGATCCTGTGGCCTGTGAGCCTGTACTATACTGTCATGGTACCTCTATTTGCCCCTTTTTCCTCACAAACTGCACAAAACAATCATTCAAATAAATATGGGCCTGCTGATATCTATTAAACCCATGTTATCTTATATCAGTGAAAGGGGGGCTTACATATTCTATAAAACATTTAAACACTCCTTTACTGACTCTTTATCAATAAAATAGATAAATTGGTACATTTAACCACTGCAACACAGACGTTGATAGTCCTACAAATACAATAAGATAATGCCTGATCCTGACTGCAGAGCCTGGCCTCTGTAGTCCACTGTGTTATGATGATCTCACTGCGATGACACAGCTACATAAGCCTTCCCTGTTGGTTAACAATGCTGTTAACAATATGATGTATCCTTCATAAACATAGCTCATGTTGTACTACAACTTCAGTAGATACAATAGAGAGATCACAATGCAACACTACAATAGTGTTGCGGTTTGTAATTACCTGTGGCAACAGTAGCACTGTTGGGCTGGCTGCTGGTGCTGCTGACATCTACATACAGCTCATCTTCTGCTTCGGTAGAAGAGGGGGAGGACGAGTCACTGCTCAGCTCCTCGCTGGAACTACTGGTGCTATGGAGTAGAGCGTACTTCCTACGTGCAATAACTTCACGTTTCTTCCTCTGCAGCAGTAACCGCTCCTTTTGCTTTTGAGTCCGCTGACCCCCTCCGGGAGCTGTTTTCACAAAGCGCTTCCTATGCAGAGGCCGCCGGCTGCTCAGACACGGCCGCTTCAGCAGCACCGGCTCAGCTTCAGACCGCACCCACTTATGAGAGCGATTCCCCCGAGTTCGACCCAGAACAGGGCGCAGGCCTACTCCGGTGGCTCCTCCTGTTGTCAGGGCAGGAGCCTTGTGTTGGCCCCCTGTTGCTCCAGCTTCCCCCTCGTCCTCTGAACTGAGAGTGTCCGAGTCCCCGAATCGCAGGCTAGAGGAAGGGGAGGAAGCACAGTCACTAAAAGAGGACTCGTGATTATGTTCATCCTCACTGGGGTGCTGTAAAAGTTCGACCCTAGGACGCTGAGGGGCCAGTGAACTCTCACTGATGTGGCCCTCCTTCAGCGAGCAGTCCGACGGCCCTGCCTGTTGGCCTTTTCTTTTTCTGCGCCCAGGGAGGCTCCGCTCTGAGTCTCTGTGTGTCCCTGTGTCCCTCAGGGGCAGGTGCCTGGACTCACACAGGGTTTCGAATTCGCTACCTGCCTTCCCGATCACCTCCATGTTGTTGGGGAAGCTCTTGGTCGCCTCCATGGGCTCTGGGTTCACCAGTGGCTCCTTTAGATGCTCCTGTCTGCTAGGGGCCTCAGATGGCACCTCACTCTTCATGGTGGCAGCTCCGTCCTCAAAGGGCAAACACCAAGTGCACTCGCATCAGCTCCTAGGCGCCTATCCGCTGCATCCCACAAAACCTAAAAAGAGAAGATGAAAAGAGAAGAGTTACAGGTGCACAAACTGATCCGCTGCATGACTGCCAAAAGACAGATCGTTGCGTCAGTGACTGGCTCAAGACCTTTCATATCAGAACAACAACAAAAAGCTAAAGAGTGCTCACATTTAAATCAGTTCTGAGCAAAGAGCTAAAACATTGTATCTTCTAATTCACAAAGTAAATGCAGTGCTAAAATTAAATGTTAATTAAATAGGTAAATAAATGAGAATGGCGCACTCAGATAACAGAGATATATTCAGGCATTTTTTGAGGGTCACTCGGCTCTTCCAGAGTTCATTTGATTGCTCATTCAGAAAAGACGTCCAAGGCACCAACATTTAAATAACTAGTGTAACTGAACACAAAAAGGACTACATATCTAAATGACTATAAGCAATAATACCTGTCCCTAATCGTAAACATAGACAGAATCTTAAAAAAGGATAGAATGAAATGCAATCAAGTGCAACTGTAAAAGTTATGTAAGAGAAATATAAGGAAAATACATGGAGCATAGAGAGGGGCAAAGTTTATAGATGATTACTTTAAAAACAAGTCTATAATCATTTCAATATTTTTGTCCAGATCTGCATTATTTTCTTCTTATGTGATAACTGATTGTCATCAGTTCAGTGCAGCATGCACTTAACTGTTCAACATTAACCCTTTAGAGAAGAACTCCGGTGAGTTAATAGCAGATTTTCTTGGATTTCTTTTAAGTATTTGGATGTTTTTCTCCCATTTTAGTCATCAATCAACAAGACACTGACATAAAAACAAACTTTAACATGCTCATACAAATACTAGATGGTGTTAAATGTGGTCAGCCTGTCTGTCAGGACAAATTAAGACCGTGTGGCCCAACGCTGCTGATTAAAGATAAATAAAAGAAAATACCCACAGGCTGATTCAAAAGTCACGGCTGAGTCAATACTGATGTGTTTAATTTAGTGTTGATTCCAAGCAACGCAAGAATCAGACTAATTAAAAGGGGATATCCACACCACCGTGAAACTGATTCTCATGTTTATGACATGACGGTTTTGTCCGGATTTGTGTAAACCAACAAGCAACTCCCAAGACAAAGGGAGTCTTTATGCAAGTTGCAGTGGGAGAATTTCCACAGCGGTGTAAGGTCTCCCAGGACGACGTCAAATTCCAGCACTGTCGAAATGTAAGCTACTTCGTAAACACAACAAAAAGTTTTGGTCTATGTTAAAGACTATGATGTAAACGGCCGACTGTGTATCTTCAGAGGGCATATGGCTCACTACACTCTGCCAGCTAACAGTAATGTTAGCATCGACAAGGATTACTGAGGCACTGATGTTTCTCTGTGCCTTCAGCTGTCAATAAAGCTGAACTCTCCCTTTAATGCAATGAACGAATTTAGTATATTTCTAAATGCTGATTTGATTAAAACTGTGCTTCTTTAAGGGTATATCCTCTTCAGTTACACAGATAAGCCAATGCTGAGAAGATTACTTTCTTAACATGCCCAAGATCTCTAATATGGGGATATCACTGTGATAATGGGCAAGATATCTGGATATTACTGTGCGTTAGGCAACTACTGCAGTGTTTCAATGGTGTTTCAGGATCAAGGTTTATAATACAGCAAATATATATTTGACAGCAACACTGTCCTACTAGCATGCATTTTAGTAGAATATTAGCCCTTTACTTGTCATTATCAAACACTAGCGGTCAGGCCTTAGTCTGCATGAACACATTTTAGAACTACTTGGCCATTAAGGGACAGTTTCCACTCAATAACCTGATAATTGCTGCTTATTGATAGTAAGGACGGAAGTTGTGGTACATGAAGTACCACAAGAATAAGTAATTCTCCCTAAATAACACAAGACTACAAGTTATAGGGAAAAAATATCTCTTAATTACATCTTCCTAACTCAGAATATGCAGTACGTGTCAAACTACTAGTGCTTAATGATGACTAATAAAGAGCCGATATGCAACTAATGTGCATGCTCATAACCAACTAGTCAATTGTTAATATGTGTACCCCTATATGAAGTGTAACTATTCTATCTTATATTTCAGATTCATAACTCGAAGTTTGTTTTTTATTTCTTTCTCTCTTGCTATGTTTACCGTGAGCGTGTACCAAAATATCACATACCCTGAATATGAAAACCTAAGTGGTGACAAACCTGATTCTGTAATAGATCACACTTAGTATAGTTTACACTAATCCATTAATAGATGCTTTGATCTGCCCCAATACTGATCCAGCAGAATGGTTTGGACATACCCGGTGTGTATCTTTGGTTAAAAGCACACACAGTGTCCACACAGTTGTGAAGAAAATGAATGATTCCCAAAAGAATATCCAAAGCAGATCAAAGGTACAGTAGATATTACTAATGAGCATAAACCACAAATGGGGTTGCATATCTCCAGTGATGTTTACTGATCAATTGTGTTTTTCAGCAAATCGTCACATAACATTAGGGACAGTTTACACAAATGCAGACGAACATACTATGTACACATGGTGATTTTCGCCCCCAGGAACATTCTTGCTGTGATGTTATCAGAAAACAAAATCATGGAGCTACAAATTCAGCAGGAGAAGTAGGAACATCTTGTACCGATCCTGTCTATGTGCCCATCTGGAAGTACAAGTGAAGTAGAACAACATAAGAGACAATAAACATAAGAAGTACTTTGTCTGTTTTATCCACTTTGTTTGCTGAGACCACACGATGTCATTTTATCTTCATCAAAATCTCAACAACAAAGCTTGCCACACATGGGAAAATTTAAACACCAAACTACTGCCTTTAAGACTTCTTATTCCTTCATAGGGCCTCAGTTTACAAATTCAAGACTCAAGAGACTTCTTAGTATACTAGAGACAGATATAAAAGCTTACACAGAATTCACTTTACCATCTCAGTTACAATGCCACACAACAACATTAGATGTAGGGCTGAAAGATAAGCAGATCAAAATCATACCACCATTATTGTTGACAGATATTCTGATTGTCATATGAGTCACGATTTAAGTGGGAATGTTCATTTTTGCATTTCATTTTCATTGGTCTGCCCCAATAGTCTGGAGTCAAAAATAATATGATGGTAACATTTTGATCAAATCTTCATTATTTAATATTTCGCTTCAGGGTAACTTTGCTCGACTGCAATAGATCGTGCAGGTGTTCATAAATCTTGCGCCGCATCAAAAATGCTATTACAGACTTAAAAACACATCAAGCAAAGTATCATCACTATTCTTTCACAACTTATTTCATAATAACATGCCGGTTGTCACTTGAGCTTAAGCTGCAACTTTGGGGAAATAAGACTGATAAGGTTGATGGTGCCAGAGGCTGGTATTTACCCAGAAACCTACTATCTCTGACACAAGCCACAGGGCTCTTTCTGCTTTTATAAACACATACAACTCACTGATGAGTGAGAGTCCTTCAGATGCCACAGAAAAGCTGCGCAATGACATGCATGAATTCAGGGGCCCTCAGAGGACAGCCCTGGAGGGGGGAGAAAAATCCCCATGCATCAAGGCTGAATAATGCCAAATGTCTCCAAAACAGCACCCAATAACAATAAGTAGGAGATGATGCGGGCACTATCAAGACAACCAGTCGCAGCTGCTCACAGCAGAAAATACATGGTGGAGGAGAAATGGCAACAGTAGAGCAAATCAAGATGTACGTCTGAGACAGGACTGCTGAGCTGCTGCTGCTGCTAACGATACACACTGTGCTCTCTGTCTGTGAAACGACTACCAAACCACTCTGACCAGGCCAGCAAAACACATAAAAAAAGGTGCATTTAGCTTGACAGCATCGAGCCTGAAACTGGGGCTAAGCATAGTTTCTACAACGCTTCACAATTACAATAAGCTCGGCTGCTGCTGCTGCTGTCTGTCTGTCTGTATCCCACAAACGCTGCTGAAGTGACTGAAGGCCAGATAAACTAGTGTTCCCGGAGAAGCACTAAAATGTGAACACACACAATGTTGGTAACTTGTGCGAATATTGCAGAGAAAGCGTAGCAAGAGGAACCAAAGTGGACAGCTAGCCACCTAGCCTGACACATACTCCAGACAGAAGACAACAAAGACAGCACGTACCTGCGTCTAAGTCCTTTTTTCAAAGTGTGTCACCGTCCTTTTCGTAACATGGGAGGTTAAATCCTGTGGGAGATAATGACAAGCGTTGAAAACGGGTAGTTATCGCAATGTTAACCCTAGCTGCAACTAGGCAGGCCTACACAGAAATCGCGATCCGAGGACGTTCAGTGGCTGGGATTGTGAAACTGACAACACAGTCCCGAGCTGATCCGAGAAGCAAAATCGAAGGCAATGGGCCCAGGATGGCTACGAGCTAAGCTAACATAAAGGCTAGTCCCACTTCACCCACCAAATACCCGATTACGCTCAGCCATTTTGACTCGCGACTGGATCCTGTCGACTCTTAAAAGGTAGTGCGACCTCTCTATTGTGTTTCTATTTGACAAGATAGAAATGTCTCACTATTAGCCCTCGACGAAGTTGCCATTCCTGCCTTTCGAGGCATCCACTCTTGTTTACCCAGCAGGTCGTCTGTTCGCTGGCTCCGGCTACAACACTGCCGTTGTCCTCACCGCCGCAAGAGGGCGCCAGACCGCAGCCAGCGAATCCGCGACTTTACGACACTTTGCGACAGCTGGACTTAACTTTAATCCATCTACATTTCTAAGCAGAGCGTGTTGATACAAACAAACTGTGTGTGGAGAGGAAACCCTCTCCTCGTCTATTTTCACTTCGAGAAGAAGCCCCGTGTTTTTTTTACGTCTAAACGTCCATGCAGTGATGATAATATAAGTTTACGCACCATTGTTTTGAATGAGTCGCCTTACTACATCATCGATTCCAAATACTAGCGCGCCCACTAGCGGATATAGGCTGGAAGTGGAAAAAAGCTGACAAACCCTCCAAGATTCTCAAGGATGTGTAATTGCACGAATTAATAATGACGTAGTAGTTATTAATTCAGTGTATTTATAGGAAAAGTCATGGGGTAACGTAATCACAATGCCTGACAGGCACTACCACCGAGAAGCATAAATGTGTACAAGTGTAAATTATTCATACATTGCCATACATATTCCAATCCAGAATGCAAGGGATCATTATTTGAGATGAGAGTGAGAATGACCGACTGAATGGTTAAAAATCTGTTGCTGTTGCTGAAACTGAATCATCGATCACACATAGGCCTGTACAGACTTTTCCCTTTAATGTGAATATTAACATAATGCATTGATAAGTGCTAAACATGCCAATGACTGTGTGAACATCTTTAACAGGCTGGATTTTTTTCAGTTTATGATAACCAGACACAAATCAAGTAGGCCTAGTAATTATGTCTAAAGAGAAGCCTGTTGTTTTGACAAAAAAAATGATGCTCTGTCAAATTAATTTTTGAACTGAGTTTGTCGTGTTTTCCCCTGTCGTTTTATGACTGACTGAAATCAGCGTTAAGGTGCCTAACTGCCACACACGACAAATTAAGAACTGAAGAAATGAAAATGATTTCAGAGGCAATTTACAATTTGCACAATGTTATCATGTGTATTATTAACACAAAATCAGTGTCTCATATTCAAATAACACGATTATTGTCAATATTGGTATCGCAACACCCCTCGTGTATCCTGATGCCTGTTTAGATGCCTGAAAAGGTAAAAAAAAAAAAAAAAAAAAGGCAAATTTTAGAACAAAATCACTATTTATCTTTCCATTTAATCACCATGCTCTAACCAGCTGCTTATAAACCTTTGATAAAAGCTGCAGTATTGAGTTAAAGGGGAAGTGTAGTTAACACTCTGCCACAACCAGGCCAGCTGACAGTCTCGCCTGTGCATCTGGACCAGTTAATCTACCATGGGCTCCTAACCAGCTGACTTCATAAACCTTTAATGAGGGCCCAGTTCTGCCCCCCGGGCCCGGGACAACAGACCCGTTTGTCCCCCCCTGCCAGCGGGCCTGGCCACAACCACCACTTATGATAAATTCAGTTTACCTGGCATTTATTTTCTACTGTAATAGGCAATAGACATGTGGTTTAAAGAAAGAAAATACATTTAAACGTGGAATCTGTTGGAGATGTTTCCCTAAATATATTTTATAGTACACAGATTTGTTTTCAAGTATTCGTCCACTTGATCCTCCACTACAGGAAGTGGCGTTGTGACGTTTAATGACGACAAATAAAGCCAACGAAGAAGAAGCTGGGTAAATAGTCCGCGCGCCGTTGTACGCGCGCACGATTCAGTCATCTTGAGGTAAAATGGCGACGGGTGCCATTTCCACGGAGTGTAAGAAAATATCCGAATTAAGAGTTGTTGATCTTAAATCCGAGCTCAAACGAAGGAATTTAGACACAACTGGTGTAAAGAGCGTCCTTCTATCAAGACTGAGACAGGTAACTATAAAATGAAGCTTATTAGCGCAGAAAGGGTGGCTGAGCTGGGGAATGCGATGCACAGTTGCAAAAGGCTAACGTTAGCTAGCTAGCTAACTTACGCCAATGTTGTGACAGATCTCCTGCTAGGCTAGTATCCAGTCACGTTATCGTTAAGGTCACACACACAGATGTAACTTAAGCGTCCATTCAATGGTAGGGCCAATACAGACACGACAGGCCTGGTGCATCTGCATCGAAACAACGCACGAATAAGGATTGCTGCACTTCAAGCTTTACGATGTTAATGAGCATATTACACGGGCGTAGTTTTATTGTGAACTGCGCGGAGGACCACGCACATGCTTTTACGACGCAGAAATTAGTTGACCATTGGGGTAAATTAAGCTGTTAAGGGAAAGTGCTGATCGATCGATCCTCTGTTTATTACACCAGATGTTGTGAAGGCTCGTAAGATATTTTTTAGTAAAAACCATACTGCTGTAAACCACTGTCGTATTTGTGAAACATTTTATTTGCTAAAATGTAGAAATTCATTGCTTTTAGCAGACTTTACTTGCCTATCAAATCTGTAGTAGATCATCCCAGAGAGGCTTAAGATTCTTTTGTTTCAGATACATGAACCTTTATTCCATATGTGGAAATCCTAGAAAAGGAGATATCACTGATTTTATAAAAACTGTTGCAATTTTTTTAAATTAATTTGTCTTTCTTAAGGCTCTTGAGGATGAAGGTGGGGACCCAGAAATCATTCAGATCCAGCCTCCAACTGACTCATTACCTCGTAAAGGTGGAAAAGCAAAAGGTAATCTTTTCAACCAATGAGATATCGTAGCTAAGCAAGTCAGTATATTCTCGTTTTCATGTTGGTTTTTCAAATTTGAATTATTTCACCTCGCAGGGAGAAAAGGGGATTCAGACGTGGACACCACAGGGGACGAAGATGTGTTGTCCAAGGTGACTACGGCACCCATTTCTATTAATGTTAGCCACAACTCAGCTGCTTTTTAGGCTTTTTTTTTTTGCATCAATTGCCACATTTGAAGAGTCCTTGTTCCATAGCAATGAATTCTTAAAAAACAATGTTTGACTTAAGTGTGTGCTTCATTACCATCATGAGAGCTGTTTGAATAGTTTATGCAAAGGCAAACATGAAATTGTTTGAAGTTTTGGTCACACTTGGCTCTGACGAAGTCAAAGATGTATGACAGGAAGCAGTTCATACACTAGACTTACTGTACTCAGAAGTATTGTTTACACACTACTCCAAAATATAAATCAGACCTTTCTGAAGCCACAAAAACTTTGTGTGCTTTTAGCTGCAGTTTGTAGTTTTTGGATGGAAAGGAAAGCCCTCAGAATACTGCGATAATTAATTTCTGTACTCGGTCTAAATACTTTTTGTTGCTGTGTCTGTTGCATTAAAATATTTCTCAGCTCACCCAAGTATTTTCTTTTCTAGGAAACTGAAGAGGATGAATCAGAAAAGGGTATGTAAGCTGGCACACCAATGCCAAATGCTAACTCTAGGTTTTTCTTTTCACAGCAAAGTTCTGGTTAAATGCAAAATCTGCATCTAGTGGTATTACATGCTTCTACTAGCTACTGCACTATCTAGATCGTAATGAACTAGGAGGAGCACCAAGGACATGCTTAATGAACACTTCTGAAGACTGACTCAAGTTTTTTTTGTTACTGGTACACACACACAAATCATTGGATGTGGGTAGCCTTAACCCAGGTACCCAATTTCCTTGGATAACTGAAACTGAAAGAAAATTTCTGTCTGCTTTGGTGGATTTCCTGTTGCCTCTGGCATTCAACTACATTCCCAAGGGAAACGAAGAGTGACGGCTCACAAACAAGCTGACATTTAACCATGTCCAATTTAAAGATGATCATTGCACTATCCTGTTGACATTTTGATTACCAACGCTGGTGGACAGACCCTGACAAGTGCACTGGATAGTGCTGAAAACTCGACTCCCTTCACCACAGGAATCGGGCGTCCTTTTTTTTACAGGTTTTGTAAGGTGAGACAGCCTGTGAAAGTGGCAACGAGTTGGCTAACTCACGGACCCTTGTAGAGATGCCAAAGCCTTGTGTCAGGATGCAACTGAAAGATGTAGATACTTCATATATTCATCAAAGACATCTATCAACATCACAAATATTCCTGCAAGCATGCTGTGCAGTGAAGAGATGTGACGTCCATCATGGCCAGGGACTGGCAAGGGCAGACTGTTGGGACAGTGGACACACTTTTGTACACAGTTGTGTATAGTTAACTGGACACATAACAACTTGGATTTGACGATGATGGATCATTTTTCAGAGTGTTCTGAAATCTTCTGATAAGACATCGATGACATTGAATGTTGAAGAAACACTGGACGCAACTGAAGATTTACCACAACTCAAATGAACTGAGTTTTGGACTGATCAGCTGGAGATGCATTTTGCGTAATGGAAGAAGCAGAGGGATGAACTGATGAGTTCCTCATTTGAACTTTCTCACAGGATTCCCATCTGGAGAACTGCCCCACTTGTAGGAAGCATCTGGAGTTGCATATTCAGAATGAACGATAACTCAAGTTCTTAAGATGTGTCAAGAAATGAAGAGCACTGAATCCTCCCCCATTTCCAATGAAGATTGTGTGTTTTGTGTCTTCCTGTGGTGTCTACGCCCTCGATGACCATTAACACTAAATGTGCTTTCTATTCTACTTTTTAGGTCAAGTTACAATCGACATGTCAATGTTAAAAGTTGTTTTTTGCCATGTTTATCCTTGTTAAATCCCTCAGATGTAACTGATACAGATGATGGTACTCGTGAAAATTCTAAGCCAGCACCATGTGAAGAAAGCCTCGCTCAGCCTGAGGCTGAGGTCGAGGCTGAGGCTGACCGAGAGTCAGAGGCTGTGGCGGCTGAGGCTGACTCAGAGCCTGAGCCAGATGTCGATGCTGAGCCAGACCTGGATGCGGAGGCTGAGCCAGGGGTGGATGAGGATGCTGAGCCAGAGGTAGATGAGGATGCCGACCCAGAGATGGATGGGGAGGCTGAGCCAGAGGTGGAGGCTGAGCCAGAGGTGGAGGCTGAGCCAGAGGTGGAGGCTGAGCCAGAGGTGGAGGCTGAGCCAGAGGTGGAGGCTGAGCCAGAGGCGGAGGCTGAGCCAGAGGTGGAGACTGACGATCTGGCTGAGATGGATGCTGAAGCCATCGGTTCCTCTAAAGAAGCTGAGGATGATCACCTGTCCGTCTCAATCCCAAATGAAGATGCCATCACCCTAGATGTCGATGGCGACGATCTCCTGGAAACAGGTAAACATGTGAAACTTCCAGATACAGAGGCCGAGAAGGGCACTGATGAGCCAGAGGCCTCTGCTGAGATGGGCCCAGATGATGACATGAAGGTGGAAGAGACGGAGGGTAAGAAAGATGATGGATCCAGGGGTGAGGCCACGAAGAAAGATGGCAGAGAGGCCTTGAAGAAAGCTGAAACGGGAGATAAAGAAAAGGATTCTGGGAAGAAAGGCCCCTCCACTACTGGGGCGTCAGGTCAAGCAAAGAGGTTTGTCTTTCTACTGTATGTCAGTTCTTTGATACTACTACCAAGTCCAGCTCACTAAGAACGCAACATTGTGGGTAGCCTCAAGATTTTTTTTTTTTTTTTTGCCATAAGGGAAATGTTCACTGATGTACCTAATCCTGCCATTTACTACTTTGATTTATTTTCTGAAGTTGGTTAAATTGTGACATTTACCAGGAGCTCTGAAAACACCTCTTATTTTGTTACTTTGACCTTTCCAGCTGTTTTAAAGCCTTTTCTACACAAGGCATTGTAAAAGAGCATTAGACCCCGTGATGGCAGTGTTTTTTTGTTTTTGGTCAAATGATTCGCTGTGAAGTTGAACAAACCTCCGAAGATTTCATTGGTCCAGGGAATAAATTGGCTGTCAACCTGACCCATCTCACCACTGGAAAAGAAATGAAGCCTTTGGTTCAGATCTACGCCTTGCCGACAGGATTTTTTTTCTGAAAAGAACAAAATATGGTGTTTTGTTTCACTAGATGTGTGAATGTCTCTTAACACCAGGTTTTTTTTTTTTTTTTTTTTTTTTACCTTCACTTATTTCTTTTGTTTGTTGTTGCAACATTTGCTTTGTAGCTCTTCAAGAGACAGAGATGGAAAAGCTGCAAAAGATGACAAGGGTAAGAATTATCAAATTTTAGTTGTTTTCCCTGATTGGTTCAGCTTGATGCAAAATTTTACACCCATTGCCTGCTAAATGTGTTTTGTAAAACATCTTCATCAGGAGTTGTTAGCAGTAGCAGCAACAGCAGCTCTTCTCGTAACATTTGGGTAAGCGGCCTGTCTTCAAACACCAAAGCAGCTGATCTGAAGAACCTGTTCGGCAAATATGGGAAGGTAAATGATGTGAAGTTTTTCTGGGAATTGGCTGTTTGTAAAATATCTCTGTGAATTTATGCTCAGTGTTGATGAAAAATGTTGAAATAAAATTATTTACCAACAGGTTTTGAGTGCCAAGGTGGTTACAAATGCTCGCAGCCCTGGTTCAAAGTGTTATGGCTTGGTGACGATGTCCTCCAGTAATGAGGTGACAAGGTGCGTCTCCCACCTCGACTGTACAGAGCTTCACGGACAGCAGATATATGTTGAAAGGGTAAGTTAGGAAACGGATATCAAGTCCGAATTGTTTTCAGGGACCTTGATCAGTCTAATGTAACCCTATTATTTGTGGATAAATAGTGGGCCTGCATTTATTCCTTTGCTGCTGTTTTTCAGGCCAAAAATGATCCATTCAAAAAGGACAGCTCAAAGAAGGAAGCAGAGGACAAAGCAAGTTCAAGCAAATCAAGTGACAAGCGCATTTCCACAGGAGCAAAGTTAACAAACAAGTGGGTAGCGTAAAAAGTCGAAAAGTTAATATTGTTGTTGATCTAAAGCACATTTAACCCCTTTCCCCCTATCCTTACATGTAGAACACCACCATCTTACAAAAAAGAAGACAAGAAATTGGATAAACTTTCAGAAAAGGACAAAGATTTAGCCAAGAAACAGGAGCCCAAAGGTGGAAAATCTGAGTCCGTTTCATCAAACTCTGGACAAGATTCTTCGAAGAAAGATGACAGAAAGCATGGCCGTATGTTTTAACTCCTTTTCTCATCTCATCTCTAAATTAAATAACCTAACTTTGATTTGATCAAGAAGCACATGTCTGTTCTCTCACTTTGATCTTTTATTTTTTTCTAGGACCAAAGAGCCCAGGCAAGATGGTGCCGATATATCATAACAGAGACTCTAATTTTGGCAAAATGAGACCTTTCAGGAGGGGGGGGAGATACTTCGATAAAGTAAGACTATTTATTTTTTATTTTATTAAATTGAATTGTAATTTAAATAATTTTTAAGATATGTCATCAGAGGATATGAAACGAGATTCTCCTTGGTTCTTTTTTTGCAGCCATTTTTCAACATGAATGTTCAGAGGCGGCCAAAATGGTTGATTCCTCCTGAAGAGGTATAAAACATAGGATCATTTTAAAGATAAATACTTTCTCAGCTTTTTTAGAATTAATTTATAACTTATACATTTCTATTTTCCCTTCGCAGTTGGAGATGATGAAAGACAAACCACGTCCTTTTATTAACAAGGGGGAAGACATCCTGCCATTTGAGAAGATGAAAGAGCAGAGGATGCGTGAACGGATGGCTCGTGTGGATCGTGTCCGTAGAGCTGTAGAGTTGCGCAGGTAGTCATTTTGTAGATTTAAAATGCAGAGGTGTTTGTCTTAAAAATGTTCCGCAAATTTCTAAGACAAGGAATGTTTTTGTTTTTTTTCCTAAGGCGTCGTGAAATTGCTGAACGAGATCGTCGGGAGCGTGAGCGTGTCCGTCTGTTGCGTGAGCGAGAAGAACGGGAGAACCTGCTCCGGGAGCGCCAGAGACTGGAGATGGAGAGACAAAAACTGGAAAGGGAGCGCCTGGAGAGGGAGAGGCTTGAGAGAGAGAGAGTCCGTATTGAGCAGGTACATGAACAAATTTACCTGCTTGTCAAAGTAAACACCTTTTCACAGTCAAACTCTGCAAACACCCCTTGTCAGTGTTTTAATGATTGTGTCAAATTGACATAGTCCAGGATTTCAGGTGTGCAGCAGGAAAAAGCGACATGCCTGCTGTTTATATTAGAGTATAAATTGTTAGTCATTTATTTATTTGTAATATACCACTTGTTTTAAAATGAATCCAAATACTTTTTTAGAAAGTTTTTAACGACACGCTGTAACAAAATCACATAGTCTGCCTGTGATTGTGTTATGACACCCAAGTCTCTGTCCTTAATTCTAATTAAATATTGCGTCCTTCAGGAACGGCGTAAAGAGGCAGAGCGCATGGCACGTGAACGCGAGGAGCTGCGGAGGCAGCAAGAGCAACTTCGATATGAGCAAGAAAAAAGAAACAATCTCAAGAGAGGCCGTGAAGTGGAACACGGGTATTTACAATTAATTTTTTGTCCCTTAGCAGTTTTGTGGTGTCATTGTTATTATAAATAAAATGATTGTTCATGGAACCAAACTGAACTCAAGTGATTATACACTTTATAGAAAAGGTAACAGAAAGAAAGCTCCCTGGTAGGATCCAAAACACCTAGTAATGGCCAAATGCTGGTCAAAAATTAGTGGATACATTTATTAGTCAGCATCATTAAACTAGTCACCATTTTGTCTCGGGTATGTTAAATTTGAGTGAAATCATACTGTAGTGTAGAACACATCATGAACATTTTCAAATAACAGAAGTGATAACCCTAATCATTGCTGATCAAATGACCCATGACATATGTCTGTATTGTTTCAGTCGAAGAGACGACTCCTATTGGAATGGCAACAAGAAGATGCAGTCTGAGTCTGATGTCCGTTTAAACCAAGGCTCAAACTTCAACCGGCAGCAGAACCGCTTTTCAAACTTCAATCCCAGAGAGAGAGGTCGCTTTCCAGAGGCTGCTGCCGAGCAACCCAACACGTATGACAGGTACAACTGAAGCAATCCAACATTATGAGTTACAAGAGGCCTTATTTAGAGAAGAGGATGCAGTAGGAAGAGGCACTTGTAAATAATATAAAAATATTGATGTCTGTATTAATCTGTGTCAACCAGTCACTGGCAACTATGGCTCTGTTCAAATGCAGGGCTGATCTCCGGCGTACTGGCATGACTGCGAATTTAAAAAAAAAAAGAAATCGAGTTTGCCCAGAGATCTAACATACAGTTCTCTGGATCTCACAGAGGCGCAACTTTCAGTCAATTACACTAAGGACAGGTCTACTAGCCAATCAGAAATACGGTGGGGGCGGGCCTTGGCCAAACAGATTAATCCAGAGAGCAGGGGGGCTTGATGTCATAGGAAAAAGTTCCGGCTCAGGTTTTTTTTTTTGCAATCACCCCTGCAAATGTCCCAGTCAGAATGTCTGCTGTAAAAAAGGTTTTAACAAATAAATTGTAATACAAAAATGTAGGTTTGTCAGGATTTTTTTATTTTATATTAAGTGTAACATTCACTTCCAGATGAGGTACAGTTTTCTGAATCTGCTTCAGAAAAGGGTAAAAGGGTAATCTGTGTGGATCAAAAAAAATGTCAACCGCAAACAAAAGTTTTCAGAATATGTCAGAACAGACACAAGCTTGCTGGCAGTGTCTCTGTATTGTTTGGCCAAACAAGTTAACCCTTTTATGCTGTGTCTTGCTAATTTCACTTTTTGTGACGTGACTAACCCACAATGTTTTTTTGTTAAGGCGTAACCGATTTGATGGTGAGCCAGAAGCAAAGAAGAGTCGCCCTGCTCCTCACAGAGAGAGCTCTGGCTTTGAGCGTTACCCCAAGAACTTTGAAACGGTCCGCAGAACTGAGCCACCTCCTCCTCCCCGCACCGAACTCCGGGACACAGACCGCAGAGACAGAGATGAGAGGCGGCCTGTGCCGATTCACGATCGCCCTATGGGAGCCAGAGCTACAATGCCGAGCATGTCGCACAACCGTTCGCCCAGGGATGGAGGGCATGGATGGAAGAATGATGGCGGCATAAACTCCAACAAGGGAGACTTACGGTATAAAATCATTCAGTCTTATGAGAAGGATCATCGGTTGCCTGTTTTTTTTTTGGCCAAAAAAATTTTACGCAAATTTTTTTTGCCTTGTTTTTGTCTCTGTAATTCTCGATTGAACAGAGGACCTATGCGCATGCGTACAGAGCGACCAGGCAGAGACGGTCCAGGCCCTTCACTTAGAGGAGGCTCCTCAAGCAGCCGTGGAAGAAGCAGCTTTAACGAACGAGACACAAGACCCATGGTGATGAGCAATCAGGTTAGCTTACCCTCCATGTAAAAGCACGAGTGCAAATCTTAGGTCCTCCTGTACTTATGTTACAGGATATTGACCGGTCATGCAAAAAATGTTGTCATTGTAAAATGTCTGATTATCTTTTAAGGGGCTTTTTTTATTGTCCATATGTTAGCAGATTGAAATGTGACATGAAAAATGAGACTAGCCCCATCTGTCATTACTTTGCCTGTACAAGCCTGTGATCAATCTGTTGAAGTTCTGTAATACTGCTGTACTGTGGATTTCTTTGTGAAGGACAGTTTTTTTCGCGACAGTCCGAAGGATGTGACTAAATGCACGTTCTCAAGTGCCTCTCTCTGCTCCGCTAACATTATTGAGAAAATATTGGTTCAGTGTTAAAGATCCATAATCTGCAAGCGTACATCTTTTAAAGAGTACAATTAGTCATATTTCATTAAGATTAGAGTTTCAGTTTGTTGCTCACACATATATTTAAAGGTGCACTACTTAGTTTTTTTTCCTTCATGACTGATTCAACTGAATGCACAAACTGACCTTAAAAGTCAACATAATTTCATACGATTTTACTTTGTTTTTATATCTGCAGCTAGCGACCTTTCTAGCCTCAAACTGTTCTGGAACCTTATTCCCCTCTGATCATGGCTTATTTATTCAGTTATAGAAATATATCATCATTTTTTCAGAGTTTGTATTATTAGCTCATTAATAGTAAATATTATCTTTTTGTATTTTCTGAGAGTTTCTTTTCCAAAACTACATAGTGCACTAACTCCTGACTGCAAATCTCTTCTGTCTCTCCAGCCGTTCTCCTCTGGCCGACAGGTTGTGGTGGAACGTCACAACCGGGAGCAGGGAATGAGAAAGGAGTGGCACGGTGGCTCAAGCTCCCAGGAGAGGGGCTTCCCCGATAATCGCAGAATGGGAGACAGCCGGGGCAGCATGATGGCTCCTTCAAGGTAAGGTACACAAATGTATAAATAAACGCCAACAGACCTGCCCAACCCTGTTCTCAGCCATCTTACACTTTGCCTTTGTTTCTCTCTCTGCAGTCACTCTTCATCTGGACTAAACCGAATTGTACAGATCACCAGCAGCTCCATTCCCAGCGGTAGCAATGTGGGCGGGTTCAAGCCCTACAAAGGAACGCCGCGGCAGTTCTAACTGCAACCAAAATCTGAAGACTTTTCCGAACTCTTTATTTTTAGGATATCAACAGTTTTAGGTGGCACGTTTGCAGCCACGAGGTTGATAACACTATTTTATTTTGTATAGACCAGTGTTTACCTCAGTGTAGGGTTTATCTGACAGTTCTGCTGTAACTATTGAGTAACCCCGTGCACATGTTTTACTTATATTTAGGAAGATGTTGTACAGCCCTAGGTCTTTGTAACAAGTTTTCAAGTGATGTTACCAACTTCTCCGCTACTTGAGTGTTGTATGTAAATTTTCAATAGCCTAGTGTCGCACTCAGTTTTCCAGTGTAATAAGTCTTATTTTAGTGTATTGAAGTGCTCATGAAGTGATAGCAATCATTTGGATGTTTCTCTTTGAGGAAATGGATGACATTATTTTGAGAAGTCATACTCTGTGTGGATTTCCTGTTTTGTAAAGATTAGATGGATTTGCTAAAACAATGTGAAACTGTAAACTAGCCTGCATTGTAGCAAAATACCTCTCACAGGCCATGAGTTGAATAACATACAGGTCTGTCTCTGAAATAAATACTGGGTTTTCAGTCTGTTACAGGGCACTCAGTGGTTTTGTAAAAGAACCACGACACATGTTTTTATATTTGCTCATTGTTATTGTAATTATTCTGCAGATTTCATGAAATCTGGCAGTCAAATAATGTCTCTAGTTTCTGGATTTTTCTGCCAGTTCACAACCATATTCCATATTGCTTTCTCAGTGAGTTCAGTTTTATTTCTTCTTTCAAAAAAACTGTAATGAAGTTATTTGTCCTTTTACACTTTGACCAGCACAACCAGATCCACACTGCATGTACATAAGACTGTCACATACACCTGTCAGAATGGGTTGATAAAGCTTGATTAAATTCCTAAAGAATGATGAAGAACATGGCCTGTGCTGATTGTAGCAGTAGCATCATTGCCTCCTCTACATCACTTTCTTTGCGTGGTCAACGTGCCCTGTTCCCATTTAATACTATGCACACTGCCATACATGTCGGCTTCATTATTTGCCAGAAGAACAACCGGGACTCTTACACTGGAATAATCCTGTCTGGTATGAGTGTCAGTTTGGTGGGATAATTTGATCAAATGGAAAATAGATTTTGTCAGTCCATTCTTGAAACCTTATTTTAAAGTAAGTGGGAAAACAGAAGACCCTTCTCTGATGATCTAATTGTTTGGTGTGGCCCCCTGGATGCCTCATTCAATGGGTGTAATATTTATATATGATGGCTTCCTACTCTCTGCCGGCCAACATATGGCCGATGAATTAGAGCGGGATCACATCCACGAAGAAAAAGTCAGACATGTCCACCATTCTACATCACTTGGTGACATTTATCCATTATTTATATCTTGATTTTACCTTTTATCATTTTAACTGAAAATCTCAAGTACTAGTTCAGTTAAATTACTGAAATATTACTCAATTACAAGTAAAACTACTGGTTTTAAAAATAATACTTGGGTATTATGAAGTAGTCTTTTCAAACTACTCAAGACTATTAGTTACTATTTAACCATTGATGTTTAATGAATTATCAAAAGGGGTTTCTGTTTCTCCAAATCTTCAGTCTTAATTTCTCCCAGCTCCTGCTCTCTTCGGCTCAGTGTTCATGGTCACCTCTCCGAACCTGGGCCTCCTGCACAGTTTAGCATTTCTGTCCATATGTCGGAGTTTTTATTGGTTCATCGGTTTGTGATCGGATAGTCTTATTGGCTACAAAACTGCAGATGAAAGGATAAGATATTAGTTCAAATTGTACTTAGTACTGAATAGATTACATGGTGCAATGCATATTTAAGTACGAGTAAAAGTAAAACAGCCTCGTAAAAGGTACAAGTACCCTAAAAATTTGCTTATGAGAGAAACTTGAGTAGATGTAATTAGTTACTTCCACCCTGAGTACAAGTACCTTAAAATGATGCTTTAGTACAGTACCTGAGGAAATGTACTTACATTCCACCACTGGTCCTTGAAAAATAGGAGAAGGAATCACATGCAGTGGATTTGAAGTTGCACTAAATCAATTCAACTTTTCTGCATTATTTTTTTTAGAAGATCCATGTAATCAAACATGATCTAATTACAAATGACAACAAGGACAACTATTGATCTTAGTCTTTTATTATCCTGGTACTTCTAATCAGGTTGAATGTCCCTCGTCTATAAGGCATTTTGTTATATATATATATCACCACATACAATATGTGACTGTAATGTGAAAGGCTACATACATTATTTGGTCATTTATGTAAATAGATGAACATTGAAATCAACACAAATGAGTAACCTCCCGTATTCACAAACACCTTCCTTCCTTCTCGCTCGTATGTTTTGTGTGAATCATAAATATAATGGGCCGTACAGTGGAGATGACATTCTCGGGGGAGTTAATAATTAAAAGTTTTTTGTTTTCTTTTCTTACTCAGCCTAAATTTTTCAGTCCACACCATACATGCACCACAAAGTAAAATCTGGGAGTTCAATATTGCATTAAAGAAAAAATACCTCCCTTCAGCAGTCTGGAAGTGTCTCGCACAACAAGAATAAATGTTTTCCCTCTGCTACATAGATGACGACGCTCGAGCCTTACAAAGCAGCCTTTCCCTTGTTTTTGTGTTTGTAAAAGTTTGTTTGAAAAGTTGTGTAGTTGAATGATGGACTGGAAAAAGAACAACCTGAATTAGGGGTGCACCTACACCATTTTTTTTTGCTGACTGGGTCAAGTACCAGTGATGTCTACATATTTTCTGCCGTACTTTGTAGAAAAACTGCCTCAAGTGACACCCATCGTTCCGTTGTTGTAGTTCATGTCTTTGTCACCATCTGTGAGCTGTGTGCTGGTACTCAGGCCTCGGTACGGGTAGCCTTTTGCCTGGTATAGGTGTACCACTAACCTGAATATATCAAATTGCAGCAAGTTCTATTGATGTGGTACTATTCTTTTTTTTTTTTCAAACAAATTTAAGCCAGAACATTTCGACAGCCCTTTCACACTTTTACAAATTCATATTATTCATCTGGCTTAGGCTACCGCTGCCCCCCTTGAGATAATTCTTTTGGCCAGTTTTTTTAAAAGGTACCCAAAGAACAATAGCACTCTTGCACAATTTTTTATGTTTTGTATAAAATGAGGTATGTTTCTCTTCTGTTAGTGCATATCAATGTAACAGTGCAAAACCAATTACGACGACTATTTTGTTCAACGACCACCTTGTCAAAACACAATTTTTTTTCTTCTTCTTTTTTTTTTTTTTTTTACAGCATTTACCCCATCGTCACTTTTACAAGGCATACAAGAAAAAAAAAGAAAAAAAAAACACTTTGAGACACTGAACACACAATATCCTTCTGATCAATTCAACTTTAGGAAACGAGGGGCGGAACAAACACGTTACAACGGAAATATAAAATTCTGGGAGTAATAACGATGAGGGATGGCAAGCTAATGCACAGTAGTAAATCTGAAATAATAATAATAATAATAATAACAATAATAATAATAGAAATGTGTGGCATGTGTCACTCTGCGCTCTTTTTCACTCATTCAAAACAAAAACTTTTTTCCAGGTCATCTCAAACTTCCCTAAGTGAAGTTTCATTTCTTAAACTTCCACTGGAATGTCTAATCAGCATGTTCACTTTGACGGGCCGAGGCGTAAATGAGGTGAAACTCGCAAAAAAAACAGAAAACAAAGACAAAAACAATAGCTCAATGTTGCGAGACCCCCCCACCCACCCGACCCCTTGCCTTCATCTTACGATTACATGTGTTATTTATTCAAGCTGCATGACAAAAAACAAAACAGACTGCTGAGTCAATGAGAAGTGTACATAATTAACCATGTTCCTTGTGTGCAAGGAAGTAGTTTTTTTTTTATTTTCCATCAGGTAGTCCAGGTTAACACAAGAAGAGCAGCTTGATTCATCGTTCTTTTTAGTGTGAAGTTCAACAATGAGGGTCTTAAATAAAATAGTGTTGAGTCCTTCGAAGTGTCGAAACAGCTGTTGCGTGTACACATACAGATGCGTAAAAGTCGTGACTGAGAAAGTGACTACAGGCCGAGGAACTGTGCCGATACATAAAAGACACTCGAGGATATGTCCCTTCAGAAAAAGGCCTGAGAGTATTTCTGATGTGAAAAAAAATGCATGGATTGTCTCATTCTGCTAATACGCCTGTTTCCTTTTTGTCCTATAAATTAGGTTTGAAATGTCGTAAGGCGTCATATATATATATACAAAACGTAGCCTCGTTAGGGCTAAAACACACACGGAGCTCAAACTCCAGCCATCGCACGGAGCCCATTAGAAAGGGTTCCCACACAGTAGGTAGCCCGCTGCCTCTATGTCATCGTCCTGTCCTGACGTTCCATTTGTTCTCAATGAACAAAACTTCGCAAGCACTGCGAAGAGACCTCCTCTGACAACAGTCTCCCTCAGTCTGTAACAGAAGGCTTGAGTCAAGGCATCCAATTGGAATGTATAGATAGAAAAGTTTCTCCGGAGGCAGTCCCATGGTACAATAATGGCACAAACCGCTAGCTAAATCCATTATAAGAATGCGTCAGGTAAATATGTACATCATGTGTTTGCCGCAGTGAAATGCACACAAGTTATAAAGTGAGACCACAGAATTGCAGCGTTCAGAATGTAAATCCTTTTTCCACCCAGGAGGGCTCAATTTGGGAACTCATTTTCCGCGGATAACAGAAGAATCTCCACCTCCAGGGCTAATGTAACTTTCTCCAGCATGAAAGAAGACAGAAGACTTGAAGCTCCTGTTGTGTTTATCTTGACCTCACAGATTTGGACTGTGTAAAAAAAGGAAAAGCTCATGTTTCACAAAAGATAATTTAACATTCCCAGTTTAGAGGGATCTTGCATGCAAATTACCGAATTCTGTGGCATTTCCTTTCAAAAACCTGGCCGCAGCGGAACTTTCTACACCAGAACCTAACAGAGGAGATCGTGTTAGTGCCTGCATGCACGCTGCGCCTCTTCAGGAGCAGAGACTATCAGAAAGAAAATGGGCCTTATAGAACTATCATACACTCTGAACTGGGTGCCATCTAATCTGCCAAAAGCTAATCATGTCTTTTACACACAAACGTCAGATTCAGACAAAACTTTGTCGATTAAATCAGCGACGTGAATCCCTATTTGCCTGTCCCGAACGTGTTTTTTTTTTTGTCTGAATCAAAACATAAAAAGACGTTAAAATCCAGAATGTGTGGCTCAACTAAAATGTTTTGGCCATTTCCAAACTGAAACTTGTCACACCAGCGACGCTCCGTAAATGAGACATGTATACCACACGCCATTATACCACATAGCACACGTGTACTGTACACACCATACACATAAAAACACACACACACGTTCACATTCAGACAGAGCAGAACACAACACTGCCATACTCTGGTAAGGCAAAATCTGAACAGGGCAAGCTGTGATGAGTGTTGTTAGGTAGCTACAGTATCTGGCATTAATTAACCCTTTAGGTTCATGGTGTCTCGGAGGGGACACGAATAGTGTTACATTGATTTCCAACAGGCAATATTATGAGAAAGTCCCTCCCAGCTTACACAGAGAAATAAAACCTCTCGCAAAAAGCTACACATGTACATAAATAAAATGTGAATCTTGGCATCTATCTTAAAAAAAAAACTAAAAACAACAGCTGGGTCTGTTTATATACGGTCTGTAAATATTGATACGTACAAAAAAAAAGCTTATAAGCTGCAGTAACGAATAATGGATGAAATGAATGGTTTCTCTTTTTTTTTTGGAAAAGAACGCGGTGAGAGGGTGACATTTTGTTTCTTCAGATTATGTCTTTTGATATAAAACATACCACCCCGAATAAACTTGACCCCACATCACAAATATAGTGCACTGTGCAACTTGTAACAAAGTTTGGCCGACTCTATGAAAGATACGGGGTAGTTGTCGTTGTAGTGTCCCTGCCTCTGATGTCCAGGTTCCACTGAGGAGAGAGGATAGCAGGCACCAGTGGTTTGGGAACAGCAATATCCTGCGTCAGTCTCGTCGCGCCTCTCCTCGAAGGTCTCCTTCCCTTGTTTGTCGTCAGGTCGGGGGGCAGCGCATTTGTGTGTCCAGTCCGAGGAGAAACTGATGCTGTCCCCTTTCTCACAGATAAGCAAATGCACAAAACACCCACACGCACACTCACACAGACACGCTCTATGTTACAAAATAACACATTTGTCTTTATCCTTCGACTCTTTCTTGGCTTTGCGCTCCCCGCTGGAGGACTGTTTTCCCGGACTGGGTGTGGCTCCGGCTGCTGCCGCCATCCCAGCGCCAGCCGCTGCTCCGCCTGCTCCCGCACCTCCTCTGTCCGCCTCGTCTCCCTCGGCGGGCTCCTGCTGCCGCTGCTGCACAGACAGGACCACAGGGCAGAAGAGAGTACAGTTAGAGATGTGTGTATATTTCATGCAATGCTACTTATCGCTGGGCGCTGGAAATAAAAGTGTAAACCAATTATTATTATTATTTTTATGTCTTGATTGAAAATAAGCCACTTTGAAAGATAAAGTAAGTGTGCATTGTCACACTGATTGCAATAATAGCACAGTGTATCTCACACATCTGCAAGTTATGTTTTCTTTGTGTGCAAAAGATAATGTCCGTTTATTCCAGTGATGTACGTGTGTATTTGCACATAGAGCAGGCGAGTGAGATCAGATCAATAGTGGTCACTCGGGACGCCTAATGCCAGGTGTGAACTGCCAAGCTGTCCCTTTGTGATCGGATCACCACAGACTCATGTTCATCCCAGGGATAAACGGCCTCATAGTTTAAAATGACGCAGTGCAGTGAGGATACAGAAGTTTAACAGAGGAGAGTGGCGGATAGAAGGTAGATATTCCTGTTAATTACCGTTGACAGAACACAGAATTGCAGAAATAAACGACATGCTATCTAACATCCTGTGGACACTTCTGTTCATATTCTCTCTCTCTCTCTCTCTCTCTCTCTCTCTCTCTCTCTCTCTCGAGTCTACATCACTATTACCAACTGACGGTCTTTTTAATGCCTCGTTTTAGGAGGTGCTGCAGCACCGTCAGAATCCCTACTTCCCTCATCCATAGCAACATGGCAACATGGAAGTGTAATGGCTGTCCTAAGAACCTGGGCAGGTCCAGGGACAATGCTTGTGACCTTACAGTAAAGTTGCAGCATTACTAAAAAAAAATCCCTTTTCATCCTTAATTCCTCCTTTATAGCTCAAACTCTCTGATGCACACGTCCATCTGTTTTCAAACGGCAACATATTCCCTCTGTGCAACACTAAATGCCCCACTTTGTTCTAAGTCCTACATCTCCTCCCTCCCCCACCTGCTTCCATCTCCCTCAGCCCCTCCCTCCCCACCTGTGCCTGTGCCGCTGCTGCAGCCGCCACCGCCGCCGCCGCCGCCTGCTCCTGCTCCTGCTCCTGGTAGTACTGCGAGGCTCGTCGGTCCTCCTCCTCCTGGAGCTTTTTTGCCAGCTCTAGGTCGCTGATGCCCTCGGGGAGCTGTTCCCACTGTAGGTCCTGGCTTTGCTGCTCCTGCTGCAGCGACAGCGCCATGAGATAGTCCTGACACACATGAACAAAGAGGGAGAAAGGCTCGATAAGCAGAGCTTTAATTGTGAGGCTCAAGTCTATATCATGCAATTACGCGACAGCTGAACTTGGTCATTCCTCACAACCACAGCTCTTTACTTATCAACTGAGTCATTTGTGTCTGTCTTTATTCATTTACATTTGTTGCAATATTCTTTTTGCAGTAATTAGCTTTGGTGCAGCTGGCAACATCTAATTCATGCTGGTGTTATCCATTGTATTACATTCACTATCCTCCTATTATGTAATGTACTTTGTCACTGCAAAGACCCAATTCCACCCTCTGGGACTCTTACAAGTTTCCTCCAATCTAACTGAACTGATTATGAGTGCAGAAAATTGCCTGAATAGATTTTTCTCACCAGCCCTATCTGGTAGATAAAGAGGGGTCGGGCCTGAGTAAGCAAAGAGAATAAAAAGTAATAGCCCCCATGGTCTTGTCTTGTCTGTGTGTGTGGGAGCACGGCAGACAATTTGTCAGCGGGCTCCGTGTCTGGACCACTCCAGCCAACAAATGAGCAGACAGCTGTGAAACCAGTAAATATACCCGAGAGACAAACACCCAGTACAATGTGGAGACTGTGTGGTACAGCAAGGCGTGGATGAGAACAGAGGGGCAACTTTTCAGGCTGTTGTGTGTGTCTAAAAAGCTGGTACGAGGAGCTGGAACACATGTATTATTGAGGAACTTCACTTTTTGTCTTAAGCCTGAAATGCTGCACAGTTAATGGAGTTTCCACAGATGCCATGTTTTGTTTCATTTTGTCCCTCCTTTTTTTCATTAACCAACTTAAAAGAATGGTTTGCAGTGCGACTTTACTGGTCTTGTACTGCGTCCTGGGTTTCGAGGCGCACTGATGGTGTGAAAGGCACGTCAGGATTAAGAACGCAGTGGTTTTTGGAGGGGATCATTGCCGTGCTCAGACCTGGTCTATCTGATCCTGCTGGCCTCGGTACACGGTCTCTGGATCGGACGGAGGCCGCAACCGGAACTCGGAATCGCAGAAGTTTCCGTCTCCGTCGACGTTGTGCAGACTCTCCCAGACGACCTTCTCCTCCGTCAGGAAACCTTGGTCTGTAACCAGGAGGTACAGCTGGCCCTATGAAAAAAAAACAAAAAAAAAACACATACACATTACATACACACATCTTATCTCGGTCATACTATATATACACGCACAGACATGGGTACACACCCACACAATCTGTATATGGTTGTTTTGAGTGTGATTGTATCTACACAAGTCTGCAGCTGAGTGATTACAAGAGAACTTAGGCTGTCATGATGCTTTGTCTGAGGGTTATAGGTGATGCACGCAGCTTTGCTTTCATTGGCAACTGTGGACTGGTATTCAAAATAAAAGTGAGCAGGCGCCACTTCCCCTCCTGTAGATAACAGGAAAGGTCTGCCCCCCCCGAGCTGCAGTGATTATGGCGCGCCAGCTGTGGGCATGGGACTGCTAGAGATGGGATGCAGATGTGTAATATTGTAAATCTATTATACTTAAATATGTACTTTTCATCACTTTGAAGAACATGTTGAAGCAGGTCTGTAGTAGCGGTGGATAGCAGACGGTAACACCTGATTGCAAGTTTTTTTTATTATCTACTGCAAATAATTATTAAGAATGCTGAACCACCGAGAAAAATTACTCAAAGGATTCATTAAAAAAACAAGTGAGCTATTGAAGTATTTCTTGCTGCATAGCCCTCAGAGAGGCATTTAACTGAAGCAAATTCATCATGTTTAGCTCACAGACGAAGGTAGTTCTGCTGATAATCTGTATGAACATCTGCAATATAACAGAGAAAATTGATGACATTTATGTGGTCGACGCTTGTGTAGAAATACCCATTAAAAGATCCCCTTCATATATTTATTTGTGATGTCGAGTTTGAATGAAGTGTGTTATATGATGAGTCAATGAGGCAGTTCAGCTCGTCTGAGTTTGGAAGAAGAGAGACTCGAGCTGAGACGGGCGATGGTTGTATTTTTCTCTTTAGTAAGGAAAATAGGTGCAGAAAATATGTCCTTTCTTGACATTTTGAGAGTTTATTTTGTTTACTTGTTGAAATAAGTAGCAAACGCAAGGCTTTTACAGCTCTAGATGAAACTGGGGGGGGACTATCAGGCTGTCCATTGCCTCTTACGAATACAAAGTGGCATTAGACAGAACTGCCAGGGGATAGCTGGTTAGCATGCGAACTTCAGCAGACATCTCTGCAACACAATACATTGATGTCTGTGGCATATCGTCAGCACTGATGTCTCTTCTTCGCAGTTGATTTCTTTGTTTGTTTTTAACTCTGGCCATATCTTACAAATTGCTCCTTTAAGGCCTATGTTAAATTCTCTAATTTGTGTCTGAAATGTTTTTTGCAGGAAAAAAAAGGTGAATTTATTACATTACAATCTTTAAAATTGCTCATATCCATTCTCCCTAATTTAATTCCAGAATATACAAACATTTTTCACTTCACAGGTTTCACTGCTGGACACAAGATGTCTCCTACTTCACTTTAAAGTTCCTTCTCAGTGTGTGTGTGCACCGGAGGATTCATGTTTCCATGTTGCACCTTGCGTATGTGATGTCACAGATCATGTTCGTATGAACGTGATAACATCCTTCTGGTGTCAAACTCTGCACATTCGTCGTTCTACGCGGCGAAGCTCAAACATTCAACTGGAACATTTTTGACTGGAGGGTTTTCTAGACAAAACACAGTAGTTTGTTCCTGTTAAAGTAAAAGGGCTTCGGGGCATTTGTCACTGACAGGAGGGACAGTTCGAAACACATGTGACCTATTTAAGTTGCTGCAATTTCCACAGTGGCCTCCATGGCACGCAACTTTCGATCTCACTGATACGAATGAGGCAAATGAGGAAGTTACTGTGTTTACCTTGTACTTGATCATGGTGCTAAAGTGGTTATTCCTGAAAAAGACGCAGAGCTCTCCCTCCTGTACAGTGGACGTGAGCTCACATAAGCCGTGGTACGTCAGCTGTGTGGCTGTGCTGTTCAGGAACTGCTCTGCAACGATGCCTGGGATGAGAGAGGGGGAGGAAGAAACGTACAGGAGAACAAAGAAGGAGAGACTGAATCTGTGATTTATTAGCAATGGACCCATACTGAGTCTCACTTGAATATTTTATTCCACCTTTATGTGTTTCTTCTAGTTCCTGCTTTTTGCAGAATATACAGACAGATTTAAAACTGACTTGAAATTGTGCGGTGATTCTTTTATTTTAATACGCTTCGACTGTCATGTTTTTAATGAGTTCTGCAGATAATCGTTTAGCTGAGCAAGGTGAAAGCATAACTTTCTTTCCTTTCTCTCAAATGGACTCTTTTTAATTTACAAATATTTTTATTGTCAGACCGCAGACCACTGGATGAGTCATCTGCACTACAATCAAAGAAAAATCCTTACTCATTCATGAACATAGGTCACTATTTGGAAAACATGTCGGAAACCGTTCCGTAATGTCTGCAGCAGCATTCTGACTGCGTGCTGCTGAGAGTGGTCACAGTTACTATAGTGAACTCAATATAGGCTGAGAGACAGATGGCGAGAGACATCTGTAAGACGGAACATTCAATTTGGAGCAAACACACAGAGAATCAGAGCGATTCTCGAACAGATAGAGAGGCAGTCGACTGCAGCATGAGCCACAACTTGTACGGGCGGACTGAGAAGAAACTAACTATTCAATACTTAATATCAAATATTTAAGCATTATACTTAAGCATGACAACAATACTCAGAGACAGATGTTTCATTTTCTCATCTTATCTGTCCACAAGTGGTTGCAAATTAATTTCCTCTAGTTTTTATGTGTAGGAGCATTACATTGCTTTTATGAATAATTTCTGTGCTACAAAAGCTTATACACAAAAGAAATGAGTGAATTTCCCGTGTCCGTCTCATCATCTACTGAGGCCTCGGTGTGTTGACTTGGCAGCAGCCCAGCAGACAACTACTCAGGAAGCTCAGTGTTGAACGAGCAAATATTTTTAGTGGAGAAGTTACCGACAGCTGCTAAGAAAACTGTGTGCTGTGGAAGTAGGTCATTTGACGAGTGGCCACATGTACGTCCTGGTTTTATTTCAACTTGGTCACTCAAGTGATGTTGCACTTGCGAGCACACTTTGGGGAAAAGAAAAGAGATGAGGGGGGACGGGAGGTGAGCTGGGCAGGTCAGAAAGTCTGGAGTGAAGAGAAAGCACTCACCTTCCCCTGCCAGCTCACTGTTGTCTGACTGTTTGCAGGATATTATCTTCTCCACCAGCTGGTTGTAGCTGCAATTGCCCACTGCCTTGACAATGTCATGCATCTGCAAACAAAGATAAAAAACTGTGGGAAAGAACATTCACCAGGCTTTTCTGCTGTTTGTACTCAAAAACACAGCAGGTTTATAAAAAATGTATACTAGAGAGGAAAATTCTGATGACGAGGGGTTCATACTGAAGCTGTTATCACTGTGCAGACTTGATTTCTTTTTGGTACAGTCCAACTGAACTCTGCTGTATCGAATTGTAAACAAGGATCATATGAACACTTTCATTTGAGCACTTGATGACAGAAGTGCACAAAGATCACCTCAGGCGGTGGTCCACTTCCAAGAGAACTCTGGAGGTGTTTGTTTGGGGTGGGAATGCAAACCGGACCAACTACAGACCTGTGTGGGACTACATGTCAATGAATTCAAAAGCCAAACTACTCTATAATGCACTTTTTTTTTTTCATTCATGCCACCTGTGGTCTCTCAGTCAAAACAGTAACAAAATACAGGGTTTAATGACATTGCTAGGTAGCGTCGGACAATGGGAGTCTTCTTTGCTAAACAACCACGATCGCCGATGAAAATCTATGTGATGTGACTCAGGTAGAAATGTTCATGGACAACATATTCAAGTTTTAGTTTTGATCAGTCACGTTCGCCTGCTTACTTTCTCACTCTCTGACCTATCATCTGAGCCACGTTCCGTTCCACAGTGTACATAAACAGTGCTCCGTACGCCCTGTTTAGGGAATGTCAGTAAAGGCAACTTCCCTCAACAACATTCCACCATGCAAAACACCCTGCAATGTCACCGATGCAGACATCACTTCCTCTGTGCGTTGAGTATATCTTTAAATAAAGACTGATACCATTACATTATACAATTTTTTTATAAATTTGATTTGATTCATTCGAATTGATTAATTTACAAGATGAAGCCTACAGTGTCATTCCTAAAGAAACTATCATCATGTGTGTGTTTAGAGATTATTATGAGATACAATATGTTGATGATTTAAAGATTAATGTCTTGTTATATCACGTCATCCTTGATAATTATGAATGGTACAGGAAATGAATGCCAGGTCTCCTGCACCCTGTTGTTGTCACCATTGTCAACCTTACAGTTCTGAGGTAAAAAGGAACAAAAATGCAGAAGCAGTTTAAAGGTCAACAATAGCTTGCTTTCCTTCGAAATGTGAGAGAAATATTAAAATAAATAAGTAATAAAGCAATAAAAATAATACATATTATATGAGCATTGTTGTTTTTAGATAATTAAGGCACTTAAATATTCACATCAATAATGATAAAGCGAGTCACAGCTGAGCTCGGTTGTTTGGCCACAATGCCTGATGGGTAATCTTGCTTATCAACCACCAGGGAAGTGATGAACCGTTCTTCAATTCTTCCCTTCACAGTTCTCCTTTCCCTTTGACTGAGCATTTTCGGCTCCCTACTTAACATGGCTGAGTACCCTGTGCATTCCCCTTCGCGGGGACCAACTAGGTGATCTGATAACAGCTCGGGTTGTTACATTAACTAATGGGATAAAGGGAAGATAACAACATTGACATTAATGATGTCTTTGGGAGTGAACCTTGCTCGGAGCACTCAGTGTAATGTTACTGTGTTACAAAATGATATATTTTGTGGAGTTGTGTTAGGCTCTAGATGCTTTTGTTGTTGATATGGAAATGTTACATATCATGTCTTTAACACATCTGCTAATTGTGGGGACTGTTAAGAGAGTGATCTTCTTTATAATCACCCAAAATCATTTGGTAACCATGGTCACGTGTATGAGCAAATGTAGAAATTATTTTACAGAACCTAATGTTTCCACCTCATTTGGTATAAGACACCAGGATTTCAACTGTTTTATCTGTCTTTTTTTAATTAACATAAAATAAAATGGTAAAATATTAATCATGACTAATAATGCTCATAACCATCTATTTATTTCTGTGACACTAGAGGAGGTAAATTAACCAATAAGGTGCAGTAAAGTTCAGTAAAGCCGAGTCACCAGAATTTGATAGAAATAGTTACGTGTGAGTGCATTTGTTTTGTTTGTGCACGTTGGGGTTGATACAAAACTGTTGTAGAGTATTTCATCATTTGCAGTGAATTTGAAACAGATGTATCGAGGATGGACAGGAGGACAGTACAACAAGTTGGTATCCGTGGCGAAGAGAAACAGCAGCGGTGATGAGTGAGGTTCATCTCACCTGGGGGTCAACCAGCCAGCCGTGATAGAGAGGGATGTCCAGCAGATCAAACACGATGCATTCTGGGGTGTACTCGAAGACTCGCACCCCTGTGAACTTCACGTTCACGTCCAGACCCGTCTGCAGCTTGTGCAACACTGCCATGGCATCACTCATGTTCTGGGAGACAAGCAGAACAACAGCCTTTCAAAATTATTGTTCAGAACTGCGTGATAACGGTGCTGCGGAGGGATTAAACAAATCTCAAAAAGACACGTTTGCTTGTGTAGGGTTAACATTATACAGATCCAAAAGCTGTGTCCGATGCAGCTGTTGTCATGTCTTCATTTGTTACATTATTCCTGGTTGTGTGCACACAGTCAGCAAAGCTGGGAGCTATCAGGCATTGATTTTTCTACCTTTACAAGAAACCATTAGCTGCCATTTATTCCTGTACAACATAAAAAAAACGCTCATGCCTTAATTTGGTTTTGTCAAATATTTCTTCTTTATATCAACTGCACTTTGCTTAAGTTGAGTATTTCTGTATTTACGGCACTTGTTATGTTTTACTCTGCTCACTGTCAATCAGCTTTCAACCACAGGAAGAAATGGAAGTCTCTGCCAGGAAACCATCTGATGTTAGATTTCTGTGTAAGCTCTCAGGCTCATTATTGTGAGACATGTTTCGCTTTGGTGATATTACCAAGTGCTGGACGAATTACCAGGGACATTTGATGACATAATGCAATAAACACTACATTTGCTTGATTTTGCGTTTATTTTTGAAAGTGGACAGTCGAGACATGACAGGAAAATTACCACGGACACGCTGCAACTAGATGGTGAGCCGCCTCCAGCTCACCTGGTCGCCCTTAAAGTGTTCAAATTTTAGTACAGTCATGTCAGATTTATTATTCAATTCTGGGGCCATGTTAAAGGTGGAGTACACACACGTAATTGTATTATAGCTCCACCAATAGTGGATTTCCGATTTGCATACTGACATTAGGGAGTAAAAACATTCTGATATCGATATATCGCCTAATATTCTTTTATTCACAAAATATGTACATAAAGTTATCAAACACTTCAGACAGGACACATATGTAGATAATGGAGGCAGGATATTATATATTATATCAATATTATCTATAGAGAGAGACAGTTTGAAGGACATTTTCAGGTTCATAATTTTATTTTTGGTTACTACTTAAACAGGTTTACATGCTAAAGGTGCTCAGATATATTAACACATGCACTGATATATTAAACTTCATTGGGAATTTAATTACAATAAATTACTAAAAGCATCTTTTTGTCTGCGTTACACTCTGTAAAAGAAGGTTTTCATATTGGCACGTGTCAGACAACAGATATGTCAAGACCAATACACTGTATCTATGATGGGCCAATATTGTCAGATAATAGCGACCAATATACTGGTTGGCTCTGTTGTATAGTACTGTAAGTTGTTTCACAGAAATCAGTGTTCATTTTCTAATATTTTCCCAAGGCTCAAAAGTGAAAGTTAAAGAATTACTCCACATTGTAACAAACCACAAACAAAGTTCATCCTACAGCTTGTCGGGGGACTTGAGGGTCCAGTACCACTTCCTAACTGGGTTTGTATTCGGATGATGGGAGATGAGTCACTGTAACACGGCGTGTGCATTGACGTCACTTTTTCACATGATCCCCCCCTCCCCAATCTCTCACACACACACACACACACACACACACACACACACACACACACACACACACACACACACACACACACACACACACACACACACACACACACACACACTATGCACAGACTGAGCTGTGATACCAGGAGGAAAACAAATCTTCAAAAAAGTGCCCCTGTGCTATGTGCCAGACAGTCAGTGGTCTCTGGAAACAGAAATGAAGACAGACATCAAGCTTCCTGGTGTATTTACTGTATGTAGCTCCACACCAGGGAAGTAAATGTTCCTCAAAACAAAGCCTGAAGGCATAAAGATGCCTGGGGCAGGTTCACCGTCTTGATACATTTACCGAGCAAAACCCCAAATCCCAGCAAAGCTACAACAGAAAGTGCCGCTCTACGTTTAGTTCAGCAAAATCAACCTAGAAACACCCCCGGACCTATTTTAGAGCAGCTGCATGGTCGGGATGGTTGACAGCTTCGAATCATACAATTTCAGCACATCTTAATGCTTTTAAATGTCTCATCTAGAAATCGGTGCGCTTGCTCTGTTGATGTTACACCGGCTCAGAGGAAGTGATGCTTCACCTCTCTTCACCTCTCTTTGGCCTTCAGGAGTCTGTAAGAACTTCTGCCTGAATTCTTAATAAATCTGTGACGACAAATCCAGAACAGCTATTTGTCATCTTACCAGTGTTTTCCATGTGCATGCACAGAGAGAGATGCTGACTCTTATGCTCCTGAGAAGTACAGCATCAGCCTCACCACTTGCAGGGTCTTTACAAGTTTCATTAAAATAAGGCACCTCTAGGTTCCTGAGGGTGTTAATTGGATTCGTCTTCTGTGGTATTCATTTGACCCAAACGGAACTGAGAAAAATACCCACAGTGTTCAGTTTTTTTGGTTTTGACATTAATAAGAAAAGATCAGAACTTTGTTAAGTGAGGTCGATAGATCTGTACTGATTGTAAAGTTGGTGGTTTGGCCTTCTGTCCACATGTGCGATGATGATATTTGTGAGACTGATTTTATTGGTCGAATGTGAAAATAACAACAGAAACAGGATCTGGCATGAGACGATCTGGAGATTTCATGTCATTTCATGTTATCCTGGCCCAAATCATTTCAATTTAGGATTTAATCAGGATAATCATCAAAACCTGCAGAACAACTCAACATATTGGAATCCATGTAGTATTTCAATTGCAAGCAACAGAAGAGACTGAACTGTCTCCACTTTGAGGACCATTAATCTTTACATCATTGAGAGATGATTTTATCAGCAGACCAACCTTTTTCTCTGCACTGTGTGAACATTAGTGAAAACACTCTCGATACACATCACATCACATGTATGCCAAATACAACGCATTTATGCACCCGCACACCTGAGAGCCTGACCGAGCTCTTGCATTCAGCCTCAGAGCAACGTTTCCCAGCTGGCTCTAAACCTCCGCTGCCATTTAACTCTGAGATCAAGATAAGTCTGGCAGCTGAGCCCTACAACTCTATTATGAGCGCGCAGTCGGGAGTGTTCTCCACTTTCAGTTCTTTCACGACACATAAAATCACCTGAACGAAAAGCCAATTCACTTACACATACAGGAACAATGAACCTTAATCTACAAACAGATTTATTTGCCGATTAACAAATCTGAAACGGGGCTAGTCGCCATTTATCCACTTTTCAACGGTAATGTTGAGCAGTGTAGAGCTACTGCAAACCTCACATAATCAGTTGATTTGAAGGAATTTGTTCACAGTACAATGTGCGACACTATATTTTTCAGTTTACAGGAGAGACACTGCTCGCCCCGTGAACAGTGAGCTACTCCAGCGTTCGATGCTTGGCACAGAGAGCTGAGGTGAAAAGCCTTCAGCTGGCCCATCTGAGAGTGTGGATTAGGACGATTATGAGCAGCAGTGATGGCCGGATTAGCGGGGCTGTGTAATGGACCACATCTCTTCATTTTAGGGCAAGGGCTGCAACAGCAGATGAGCACTTGGAGATCAGATGATTAGCACTGCATCGCACACATTCATCTGCGCTTGTGTTGGATTTCTATGGTATAGTATTAACACAGAAGTCAACTGAGGCTTTTCAGTATTTTTACTCTCACTCTTCAGCGTTCAGTGACATTCACCATACATTTTACCTAAAAACTGCGTCCGGAGTGGTTGTAATTAACTGGATGTTGACAGATTATGGGTCCAAGTTGATAACGCATATGTAGCAGTTAAATTATGCATCCGAGAAATCAAGCCTCACTCCAAAATTAGGTAGAATTATGAGAAAATGTTGTAGAATGAGCTGCTTCCTGTAGGTTGCATTTTCTGCCAAGCAACACAATCAGGCGACAGTTTTGGGTTGAGAAATAAATCCCAGGGTTGACACCGGGGTCAGATTGCTAAATAAAATCATTTTAGGGAACTCAACTGTCAAGTGTGAGAATTCTGATGCGTAATGAATTAGTCGGTCTGCATTCATATCTATAAAAATCTATAAAAAAATACACACAGCGGATCTATGAGCCTAAAAAACAAACAAACATATCAATCACTGAAGGACAAAAGGAAACCATTACATAATGCCGTGACCCAGCAGCAGGAGTTGTAAATAAACAGTTTACTGTGATGAGATTGTGATGAGACTGTGATGTCCCACAATGTGGGTCAGACTTTTATGAGTCCTGGCACACATCAGCAGCTGACACTGCTCCACATTTTTGTTGGATTAATCATCAAGCTAATCTAGTGTTTATAATATTTATAATGTCAGCGCTCATTTACATACATAAGGAGGACAGAACACATCTCAACATAATGCGATCCGACAGAGCATCGCCTTTAACTATGTTGACTGTAGAGGTGAATTAACCCCCTTCTGACAAATTCAACACAAACTGATTATAAGCTCATAAAGATACAAAACATTTGCATCAGAGCTATTGCAATGGATTCCATTAAACTGCACACATGTACAACTGATGATAATCCAGTGTCCAGCTTCACCTCTGATCTTAAAATTAGCTGGATCCTGCTTGTATAAAATGAGCGTCCAACACCGAAACCTGCACGACCGGCAGCAAAGTCTCTACAGTCGCTTCGGTTATGAGCTTTTATGACTCTTACCTTAAAGAACAAGCCATTTCTTTTGTCTCATTTAATGTCTTTGCTTCCTCACATTGAGATTTACATTAGGAAGGCCTTTAAAGTGACATCCAGGGCATCTACTAGTGTCGACCACATTTTCACTCGGCCTCGTCTCGGTCTCAGACAGGGAGGACTCGAAGACTTTAAAATAACCACAACTTCAGGGATATTACTGTATAAAATGAGTGTTTGATACATACTGTACTTAATGACTGTTTATATTAGAAGACAAGAGTCACCCAGAAAACCTCATGTGAGTGGGAAGTACATGGATAAGGAGTGCTTAATGAAAATGGTAAGGCTGATTTCAGATCCCTGGTGTTTGTATTTGTTTGCTAATAGAAACAAAAGTTAAATTCCCACACAAACATTAATTAATGTCTTTTGATTTTTTTCTCATGTGTACACTTAGGCATTCATATGCACATTTGCCAATAAAAGAGGTGAATGGAGAGGGGTTTTCATTTACCTTGCGTGTGTGTGTGTTTTCATGCATATGTGAATCTTTCAGATCAATAAGTACCTATGGCTAGTATGTTTCAAATGTTATTGCAGGTGCGTCATGCAGCCTGGTACACGCTGGTCTCGGTCGTGACCTGGTCTCGGTTTAGGTGGTCTTGACCAGACAGATACTCGTGTATGATAAATCATTCAGGCCAGGGTTAAGATGCTCGTATCTGCTTTCCTCCAAACAGAAGTGTGGTTTAAGAGACATTTGTGAACAACACCCACCGCTGTGAGTTAGTTCAAACAGAAGAGGATTCTAAAAACATGATAACCCATTTCCTCCAGTGGCTCAACAGTCATGGTGGATGAATTGCTTTGTTGGAGTGCTGCTGTTGAGCTGAGGGTCCACAGAGACGAACGCAGAGCAAAACTACACTCTCACTTCCACAGCGCCTCCGAGTAAATATTTAACAATAGCTAAAGAGCAGCCGTGCTACTGCTATTTTAATCCTCATACGCTCCTGTGACAGATGATGTTTTTTAAGCCGAATTTAAAAATAGAACTGCTTCTGTTGTGAACTCCTACTGAACAAAGTCAGGGCGGCTTCAGCTGTATCTTGTAAAAATCCAGTAGGCAACGAAAACACATCTCCTAAAGATATTTTTTCAAAAAAAAGAGGATACCTTTGACGTGTTTGACGTGCAGATAAACACATCTCAGATATCTCTCGGATCCCAGAGCCCTGCCCACTGTAGCCCCCACATACTGTGTCACCCGCAGCGCACGGACATGAGGACACCCACATGCAGAAGCGCTCCCAGGCCGGCGTCTAGGATTAGACTGCCATAATAACTATGCAACACAAACTCTAACCACTCCCTTCCTTTAACGGTGCATGTTGAGGACGCCACTGATTTATTTAAGAGGTTGTATTTCAGCTCAACTTAAATTTAGAAAGGCTGTTGCAGCGAGCTTCTACGAGGAGACTTTTTTTTTTTTCTTCTACTCTCTGAATGAGGGACAAGTGTGGCTTCAAATCATTCACAGATGTGCTGGTGCTCTGCCACGCAAAAGGAGGAGTGAGAGGGAGGGAGGGAGGGAGGGAGGGACGGCCTCTCCCACTCCGTAGGCAGGCAGCGGAGATGGGAGGAAGCGAGGGAGCCGGAGCTGGAGCTCCATCTCCAAGTGCCTCTCATGGTAGGACACACACACACACACACACACACACGCACGCCTCAGTAATAGCCGGGAGCTGAACCCAGCCATGCGTCTCTAAGCATTCACAGCCATGTGAAACAACATAATCTGACACTCCTGACCCCTGTTGTTCCCTGGGCCTTGCAAGACACATCTTATGTAACCTATAGAGCAGTGGAAAAAGAAAGCGAAGCTGCAGTTTTGTGTGGTTTGCCATCAACTCGATGCCTTTTTTCCATATTACAGCACATCCGCTGACCTTATCTGCCGGCTCAATGCAAATGTGCTAACCTGCCTTGGTGCGAGCGTGCAGCTATACTGACTGAGCAGAGCGGCGTGCATCCTGCTTTTTGCGCTGTGGTGAAAGTACATCAATAATGGCGGTGCAAGCAGCGGAGATATTTTGAGTGTGTGTCAGAGACAAAAGTGAGAGTTCACGTTAAACTTGCACAATTGTGTTTCCACACGAGGAGGGCTTAAAGAGAGAGAGTGTGTGTGTGTGTGTTCATCCCTGAAGCCCTGAGCTCCTCGACTACCATGGACACAGTCAGCAGCTTACCAATGCACACACATAAGCAAAAACACACGCCCGTTTAATAGTGCTCCACAGTGATTAGGCAGGCCTTACCTGCTCGTAGTTTAGCCGCTGAGCCTCCGATATCTCTTTAGGCTTGGTTTCCAGAATGTAGTCTCCTGCAGAGTGACACAAGGAGAGAGGCGTTGGTAGAGCAAAACAATCAAAACCTCGACCTGCACTGACATTCACGATGGCTTCATGGCTAAAGTGTTTGTATTGTAGGTGTTTTGAGATGTGAGATGGGAAAAAATATCGATACAGCAGTATATTGTATCGCTTCCACTAACATACGCCAACATCTGGATTTCGTCTTCAAATGTATCATCAGCATTTTCTCCCACATCAACTGACTCTACAGTAGTAATGGGTATTTATCAGCTCCGGCTTCAATCAACTCTGATGAAAACACAACACCCGAGGGGAATGCGCTACTATTCGCCCCTCTTGAGGCGTGATGCTTCGATGTGTGTTGAAGTTGAGGACGCTGGCTTGTTAAAACTTTTCCATCCGTCTCAGCTCAAGCGGGCTTGAACATAGTTCAGTGGGCGCTCAGTTTGAAAGAGAGACAGAAGCAAAAGATACAGTATTTAAGAAGTTAACGTTGTTCGCGGCTGCCAGGCTGACAGCTGCCTGGTCGGCACTGCGCATGTGCACCTCTCGACAGAGATCAGAAAGAAGCGGGATGTCTATAGAAACCATGTGTCAAATTCAGAATACTATCGATTAAGACTTTAAAACAAGTTGAACGTCTGGATGTAGTCTGATGAGGTATATGACCTGCTGCTCTCTACTGTTCCCTGCTTTTCCGGCGCGTTCGTGATGACGAATGTGACACACAGGGGAAAAAAACAAACTCGTCTCCTGGCGATGTGAAAAAGTCAAACGGCTTAAAAGAAACACGTGGATGCTAATTCTGGTGTAAAAGTGGTAATAGTGGTTCTGCTTTCTGGCACTTTGGCCTTTTGCCAGTATGTGGCTATTTCACATTAGAGTGATGGCACACATGGACATGGACAAGTTGTTGTCCCTGAGGCACTAAGCCAAGACTCTATTCACTGTTTCATGCATAAATACTGTGAAACAACACAATGCAGTGTATAAATACACAATCCTGCACTCTGTGTTGTCAGGGGTATACTGTATTCTTCACTTAGACAGATATTGTGATGTATTGTTAGATGATTGTCTCGCAATGTATTGATTATCACAGAATCGCTGTATCATGAAACCATCCTTATCTTGGGCAGATATCACTGATCTTATCGTATGGTGAGTCACTCTGTGATCGTCACCCCTATTTATCACGGGCCAGCAGTTTCTACAAAAACAAAAAGGCTGTGCCAGTCGTGTAGGATCATTAGTCGAGTCCCTGTCCACTGCAGTGTCACTTGAGAGCTCCTTCAGCTCGGCTCTGGAGCTGCCTGGCAGCTGTCTGGCTCCAGCTCTGCTCAGCCCGATGAACACCGTAAACTTTTTTTTTTTTTACAAAGCACATCGACACTTTACACCACATCTGAGGTGGGTGGTTATTTTTCAAGTGAAGTTGCCTTAACATTTCTTTACTCCCGTGTCTTTTTAGAACGATTTAAAGCGTTTCACAGATTGAACAGCGCCTGGCGTTATGCAAATACATTCTTGTTATCGCTGCTGAAAAGTTTCATTGCGGTCTGCCCCGTACTTTTCAAACTCTTGTGTAAGTATTTTTTAAAAGCGCTTCACAGAGAATCATTAATTTATTAGCAGCTGGCGAGAGCGTCGTGCTGCACTGTCAACACATACTTTCCCCGAGAATTACTCAGAAGAATGGCGTCGACCTCCTGTCATCGTCAGCTATGTTAAGTAAAAACAGCAACACACGGAGAGGAGAAAAACTGAATGAGTGGAGTACATCCAGGGTGGAGGAGGGGGGGGAAAAAAGCCTTTTTAAGTCTTTTTCTTGTGTTTGGTGCTTTATAATTGTGATGACTGACCAGGAAAGGCATGATGAGTTCTTCGTGTGCACGCTGAGAAAAATAACTGCTCAACTAGCGCCATGTCTGACCCTCTAAAGGAGCAGGCACGCTTATGCTTTATGACCAAAACTCTTCACTGATGCACCAGTCAGGCCAGCAAGACTCTCTGTAGCTGAGTTTTACAGCGTGTTCGGACAAAGACCGATCAAGCTGTTCCGCTCTCCTGACTTGATTTCTATGCTGTCACCCTGGATGAAGATTTGAGCGTGACTCAAGATTATTTCCCCGCAGCGAGCCAGCCGGCCGAGTGGTTTTACTACAGTGTGTCCACAACAGGGAAACCCCCCTCGCTGCCTCTGTACTCCAGTGAACTGAGGACACGCTCCTCTCCAGTCCTCCTCACCCACCCTCCCCTTCTTAATATCTGGATCCGGCTGCCTCTATGCGTGTGGATCACTGGCATGCTACTGCTGAGTCGCTGATTGACGACCACCACCGCACTTTAAACACCACATCTGAACTCCATCACCCTGCGCCGTTTGCGTCTTATGTGTTATGACAAAAACAGTGCCGAGTTTAGAGGTTACCCGGCAGCCCCTGTACATTGCACAACATTAACATTATGGTTATGACATCTTAAAAAACTAGAAACTATGAAAAACTACTTAATTCTTAACCGCGATTTATAAAGACGAGAGCGATGTTTGAGTCGTGGTACTTCTAAAGCCCCAGCACAGGGAAAATCTTCCGTAAAAAAGAGTTGACATACAGTGCCGTGATGTGGATTATGTTGGTTAACTTGCGCGAGTGGACACTGAAGAAGAAAAACCAGGGAGGAACTGGCTCTACCTCTAAAGACCCCCTGCTGTAATCGGACGCTCTATTTTGATATTGTCGAGCAATTCTAGTTATGAAGGGCAGGAGACAGCCAGAGAGAAGAGATAGATCTGGTTTCCTTTGCAACAGCAGAAGATTGGATGATGGGGGATTCCCCTGTTCTGCTCTCTTCCTCTGTTGACTCTGGAAGATATATAAATATCTGACCCTTAAGAATGTAACTGCTCATTTGAGAGGACGTGAAACACAAGAATGTTTACTAGGCTGCTGAAACGCGGCGCCCGGTGGCTTTAACGGGATGGTGTGTTTACAAGTGCGGACTCATGGGAAATTCAAGTCACTGTGACTCTGTGAGAGCAGTCCAGAAGATTATTATTATTATTGTAGTAAACTAGAATAGATCTGTTATTGTACTGCATGTTAGAAAACAGCCAGGTGAAAAAAAAAAGGCCAAGCAGAGGAGGGCTTGGTTCAGTGAGGTGACAGGGCTTAATATGATAATTATCACATGTTCCCCCACTTTCATCAACTTGCTCATGTGCGAAAGGGTTTAATAGCTGCAAACACTCACCGAGATACTCCATTAGTTGCTCAGCAGTTATGATTTCCATCATGGGTGGCATCTTAACCTGCAACAGAGACACAAAACACCACTTGTCCATCATGTTCGGACATAAAATGAACACAAATTAATGTTAGAACAGGAAATGAGAGGCACTGAACGACTGATCTAGAGTCGAAAGTGTATGTTAGCCATTAGGACACCTTGATTAAGTCTTACAACATTGTACTAACATAAGATAATGAAGCTGATGGATCTCAGCTCTATAGAAAAATCTGCCTATCTATATGAGCTTAGAATCAAATTCCCATTGATCCACGCTCGCCTCAGAGGCTTTACCTTCCATGCAAGCAGGAGGACATTCATAATTGCCAGTAATGGACAGGGGCCGTTCTCGTTCTGGGTGATGATCGGCGTGTTCTCCTCCCTCCACTTGATCCACTTAATGTGGTATATGGACTGGCCGGCGGCCCGGTCCTTAGCGCACGCAGTCTTTGTCCCATCAGCCCCGTACTCGCTCTGCAGGGCCAGGGCCAGTCCCGTGTCCTCCAGCCCCTCGCTGTTCAGGTCTGAGCTGGGGCAGGAGTTGAGGTTGGAGAAGGACTCGAGTGAATCTATGCTTCGGGACTCTCCACCGAGGCTGGGATCGGGGTCACTCCCACTCGGCAATCCCTCCGATAAGGTGTGATCGGCTGACTGCACCGACTTGACGTTTGCTGTGATTGCATTGTCCGGACACAGACGAGTAGGTTTGGCAAGTTTTGTCGGTTCACTTTCTGCACAAGCCGAAACCTCAGCCGACACAGCTGTGCTCTCCTTACCGGGAGGTGAGGACGGGCCGTCGGTTTCGTTGTTTACTAACTTTGAGGCACCACCCTCGCTATCTTCTGCAGCCAGCACCGAGTCATGCCCCATCCCGTTACTGATCTGATCCCCGGACCCCAACCACGATCCGCTCGCCGCCGAGTCCTTCTTCTTGTCCTCCTGCACCGGGAGGACTTCGATCACTTCTGGCACGTCGGACTTTCCAGCACTGGAAATGACATTAACGGCGGTGGGAGCACCAACATTTGTGGTGCTGTTATTACAACTAACGTTAACCAAAGTACTGAGAGGAGCCTCACTATTCTTGCATTTCTCGGCTGCTCCTTTCACTCCGCCGACAGCCGTAACGTCGCCCATGTCTCCCGCGATCGTGGCACACAGAGAGCTCCCGTCAGTGTCTCGATGCAGCGTTGCATTTTTCTCCATTTCGATTTAGAGACTGTCGACAGATTTTAGCTAAATTGCAGCAGCAGCTTCGGTCCCAAAGACGCCATGACAACTCTGCGAGTGACGTCATCAGAGTGAATTGCTTTCAGGCCGAGCAAGGGGGCGGCAAAAAGCAACGGCCAGCCGGTGATGCGTTTGAGTCGGCTCGTATTCTATAAACCTTAAATTGAACTCGGAGAAAACATTATGTCACATCAGAGATATTCACTTAGAATAATTATGATTCAAATATTTGACCGAGATGACTAGGTTCATAATAAAAACAATAGTACAATAAAAGAAAATAAAAATGATGATATTAATCATAATAAATAACAATAATCATCACAATCACAATCGTAATAAACAAAATAAACTTTATTTATATAACAACTTTAAAAACAGAGCTTACAAAGTGCTTTGACAAACAAACAAAAGCAGGAAACTCAGGAATACAACATTACAGGATAAACACTCAACAGTCCAGCCAAACACAAGGAAGCCTAGTCTAGGGTGAGTTAAAACAAGAAGGCAGAACATAAAATGTCGAAATACCAAAACACAATGGGAGTCATTGCAAGTTGGAGGAATAAAAACCATAAAGCTGCCAAAATCACAGAAAAAGAAAAAAGAGAGGGAAAGTAACCCAAAATAGAGATAAATAAAGGACAATAACAAGAAGAAGACACATTTGCGCATCAACTATTACATTTTAGCTGGAACTAATTGGTGATTCTATATTTTTTTTAAAAACTGAATTGTAAATATTAAACAAATGTCATGCATCTTGGAGAAATCACAGATTAGATTCACCACACAGTGTTCATTTTATTCATTATTTACTCCTCATGTTTTGTGATCATCCTTAAGCATAACATCACCTTTGTCCTACACAAAATGGCACAATACTGAATAAAGATAAGATAAGTTATTTTGGGATCGAATGGATACCATTTGATAACTTAGAACACCCACTGTATCTCACTGTATGGATTATCAGATCTGATATTAAGTATTTTTCTTCGCTTTTTTTTTATCAGATTGCTGATAAAATAAACTAATTCAAGAAGTGTTAGTTTAGCTCTGATATATCATGTAATCTACAAAGTAACTAGTAACTTAAGTTATCAAATAAATGTGATGCAACAAAATGTAATAGAGTGGACGTATAAAGTAGCAACAAACGGAAAAATACCTAAAAAAAGTACCTCAAAACTGTACTTCAGTACTTGAGCAAATGTACTTAATTACATTCCATCGCTGCTGTAACCTTTGTGGAATATCTCAACTCATTTTTGAGTGACTTTTCTTTTACGAGGTCTCCTGAACGCATCACGACTAGCCTGCCGTGGCTGTGACAGCCTTGCGCACGAGGGCTCGCGCATTTGTGAGACCACACAGATCTCGCGTAGCCAACCTCCTTACTACTGACCGGATCAACGAGACTTTGGAAATTACGAGGCAGTGAGTGCGAACCAAATCCATGGTTATAACACACAAAACAAATTATTTTTTGTAATTTTCCCTCTTTTAATTTTTCCTACTTTAAACCAACAAAGTGATTCAGGCCCACAGTCCCCACCCTTTTTTTAAACACACATTTTCTAAAACGAAACTACAGTTTGGGGACTACATACTCCAGACTTCCTTTGGCCTGTTGAAATGAAGACATGTCTGTGCAAGGAAAGCCATATAGGCAGCTAAAGGTAACTGTACCCAGGATAGGATATTATTTTGAAGGGGCTGATCAATCCACATGCAGTAACTTTTTAGAGCCGCTGGGTGGCAGCAGTTACTTTACCGAGCAGAGGAGGAGCATCACTGCTCTTCCAGGATAGAAATGAACAAGTTGCATGAGCGTTAAAACTCTGGGGACCTAAACATACACCTAACCCTTACAACACACAACCCAAAGCACTTGATTGGTAAATAGTATGACTGTGACAGTACAGAGGAAGTGCTGCAAAGGAGACAGGTGCAACAGGGTTTTTTTTTGTTCCCTTCTTTTATGTATTATTAGAATAGGGTAAGGCTCCTGGCTTTCGATGTCACTCTCAAGGTATAGGCATGATCTTGACAAGACCATTTTTGTAATTTATAAAAACCTCTTCAGTTAAAAGACCTTAATAAGATAAGTCTTTTTAACTGTTATGTTGGAAATTCTCAATATTTTAGCTGTCAGTGAATGCAATGATCTAATTCTGTTTAAATCTATTACTTTAAGAAAATATTATTTCAAATGTATTTTTAATTTTGAAGCAGAATTTGCTTTAGATTAGGTCCATAATTGTATACAGGCCATCATAAAGTAGGCTATATGATCTGATGTGAGCAATGAGAGACACACACAACAGTACCAAGTAGTGCTGTGGGCCATAAACACATGCTATAACTTAAGACTTACAAATGTCAAACCACAAACTTAAATATAACCATTGTTAACTGCTCTCAGTACTGTTCATTTTAGTTATATTACAGAGAATCTATTAAGATCTAAAACACTTATTTTATCTTCACATAAAGACAACGGAGACGTGCTTAACAGTACTGTTCTTGTTCAGAGATTACTTGTGTGAAGTGGGGAGCCGTGATGTAATTTTTGTGGCTGATACAGGAAACCAAACCAGGAAATCCAGACCTCTATGAGCATGTGTGAACTTTTATGATCTGCTGTCTGTCTGTAAGTGCTTCATTATCACTGTTTTCTTCATTATTTACTGTATTTACTAGAAGTTCAGACACATTTTTTTAAAATTTTTTTTAACTTGTTCAGCATTCATTCAGCCTTTATTTTATGACAGGGTCAATAGTGGGATAGCTGTAAATCTTTTTAATGCAGGCTGCCTAATGTGTTACTTTGGCTCTGATATATAATGTAATCTACAAAGTAACTAGTAACTTAAGTTATCAAATAAATATGATGCAACAAAATGTATTAGAGTGGGCGTATAAAGAAGCAACAGCCTTTATTTTATGACAGGGTCTATAGTGGATAGCTGTAAATCTTTTTAATGCAGGCTGCCTCTACATAACAACAAAAGAAGAAATATAATTCAAGTCAAGTCAATTTTTATTTACATAAGCAAAAGTCACAATCACATTGCCTCAGTAGGCTTTACAATGTGTACAGTAAACAACATCCCCTGTCCTTTGACCCTTGATTTGAGTAAGGAAAAACATATTATATATAATTATATCATAATATTATGTTAGGATTTATTAGGCACAGGCCTTAACAATAAATACCTTTTAGTGAAACATAACACACCCTGAAAAGTTAATGATTAATCACTATGGGCCTAAAGATCTGGCTCTGTGTGTTTCTCAAAAAAACAAAACAAACAAACAAACAAAAATTATATTGACGAGTAAAATAATGTAAATATACAGGGACAGGATTGCTACTATCTGTATAGCTATATGAACTGTGGCACACATAAAAGCCATCTTTTTTAAAAACTTTTTTTTTTTTTTTTTTTAAAAAAAAGTCTAAAAACAAAAGAATGAAAATTAATCCTAACAATATAAAAAATATGAAGACAACACTCCCCTCAGCAAATAAGTAAAAACAAACAAACAAACAAACAAACAAACAAACAAAATTCACTGCTTGTACGTTTTGACGTGAATCTCTCAGCTTACCTTTAATATAGGTTTATATATTCAAATATATCCGTACCATATATCTGTACCATGTGTTTTCTTAATTTAGAAACCATTGCTATATTGTCATTTATTTCCAATTTCTCAAAAGTGGACATTTATCCTCCATGTAACACCACCTACTATGAAATAACCCTCCGTAAGACGCAGTTGGTAAACCCGGAAGTCATGATTTGCGGAAGTAAACAAGTCTGTCAGCTCCATGAAAACCTCCACAAACAGCAGTTTGTTGCATGTTTTCAAGCTGGTGGCCGAGACGTTCACACAGAAGTGTTTCCCTGTCCTTATTTTAAACTAAACGGGGCCTTAGAAGTGATTTATAGCTGAAAATTAAAGTCCCTCGATTTATGACCACAATAGTAGAGGGATGGGTGTGTCCTTTGCTTTCTTGGCAAAATACGCCGGAAGGGAGGAGGGCCTGTCTGTCGGTGCATCTGTCTGTCTGACGTCGAGGTGCCAGAGACAGACGGTGCCGCCGTGTGCTGGTGATGGGAGCGAACTAGCTAACTAGGAAGGACGACTATAGCTTTAAGTGAAAGAAAGCCAAACAAGAAAACAATCAGCGATATCGCTGGGACGCTTAGCTAGTTTACCGGGACTCACAGAGACTCCGATATGATATTAGTCGAACTAATTCTCATGTTCTGCTGCCTACGAGATGTTACAGGTAAGTTTGCCGTTGATTCACAGGAAAAGGAAAGTGCCCGGGGGATCGTCAGTGGAGCCGCCGCCGCTAATCGGATCAGGCAGTTGTACTCCGGCTATCTAACTTGCTAGCTAGCTGCGCTAATGTTGACGGTAACTGTAGTGTTTGTTGCTGCTAATCCGTGTTTACTCGTCAGTGTGAGGAACAGTTCCCAGAATAATTTCGTTATTCAAGTGGAGAACAGCGTGGTCTTTTTTTTGACAGGTCCTGACCGGTAAACTCACATTAACGTTACAGCCCTAACGTCTGTAACGTTAAACACACAGTTTTGAATGGCGCGGATGAAAAACACTCGGAAGTAATACGAAGTGTTCAGAGGCGAGAGGATAACGTTAATGTGAAAACAACAAAGTTTAGCTGCGTCCGTAAAGCAGCATGTCGTCTATAGATAGCAGGTTACTCATGTAGATATGTGATATGTCGCGCTGCTGCAACATTTGACAGCTATTACATCTGTCAAGCAAATCGCCAACGTATCTAAACCTCCCACCATTGACCTGCTGTGACCTTAACTTAAGCCTTTATTTGGTCCACAGCTCAAAGATCCATAATGTCAACTAGCTCGATATCCTTTCCCTGTTCTTACCTGGGGCAAATTAAAATGTATTGTGTTAATTTCACCAAAACGCCACTCAAAATTAGTTAGGGATGTTTGGGATATTTTAGTGTCTAACTTGCTTGTTTATTCTGTGACATATCTGAATTTTTGTGAATATATTTGGGGAACAAAAGCAAGTCCACACATTTCATTTAACTTTTATTTCACATCCATGCACATGCATATGTGGAGTCTTAAGTCATCCACCTTTCAGTCATTTCAACAAGTGCATATTTTAGATGTTGTCTTACATCAGTATCATATCTAAACAGGTCTCTGAGGACTGTTTGGATGCGGACAAAAGTGTGCTGTAATGCCAGTAATTTCAATCAAAGTTTCCATCTCAGTGAGTCATTATTAGTCAGACAAGCAGGGACTATCCTCCACTGTCTTGTAATTGAGGAAAAATGCAAGTAAATTGGTTTACCCTGAAATTACTGTATCTCCACCTTATCGCTGACTCTTAGCGCTGAGGTATTTTTAAATGCGATTTCCAGATTAGAATTAAAGAGATATGGCCATTCATAGGAATTTGATTGAACATAGCAGTTTGTAACCCTTTGAGATTTTTTTGAGAAAGATTTTTTAAAAGAATGCTGCTCAGATTCAGAATCCAGTTGCGCAAGTGCAAGGTGAGATAAAGCACTGTTCAAAACCAGGACAGGAAGGCGAACTAGATCTTTTTTTTTTATGCTCTCACGCATGGAAACAAAGTGAGAACATCAAAAAAAAACATCTAGTTTGCCTAGTTTCTTTGTGACAGAGTCAACCATAAGCTAGCAGAATTGACATTGCACTTCCATTGATCAGTTGATATTAGCTTGATCACTTTTCACTTGAAGATTCTTCGATGTTATAGTCATATGTTGCAAGTTGACTTTGTCTAACAGGAAAATTATGTTTTTATTGTTGGAAAATTGTAATTTTTTTTACTCGTGTTTCCGAAAGCCTACACTTATGGTTTGTTCCAGATATGTTTCATGGCGCTCACTCTTTTGTCTGTTTGTGTAAAAGCAAACTGTGTGTTCAAAGCCGTGATTAGGGCAGAGTGCAGCACCATCATCCTTGCGTGCTGCCTGGCATATCAGCAAACACAGCAAGTTCTTGCGCAGTAGTGCTAATTGAAGTGTGAACTTAAAGTGAGAAAGCCCTCCATTTTCTCAATTCTTTCCTTACTTCTTTACGTTTATTGAGCAGACAGAAACATGTCACTGCCTCAGCTCTTTACATGAACAAAGAGAGAAACTGTTTGTGTACTCTCAAGGGAGAGGAAAGGGGGGGAGGGACAAAAGACGCCCTCATCTGAACCTGCCACAAACACCTGGCAATTTGTTTCCTTCCACTGAACCACATGCTATGTGGTTGTGAATGTTTTAGTGTGAAGGACCAAACATTTCTAAGGAATTCAGCATTTCAGATAAACAAGGTTATCTCAGTTTTGATGCAGCTGCCGTGACTGGTCTACTCACAATGGTGGTACGTTTATGCAATATAGTGGTTTCGTTATAGACGATCTCGTTCAGACCTGATGCTTGCTGGTTACAACCAACCCTCTTGCTGTTAATTTTCCAGCACTGTATGAGACATAATGATGCAGAGAGACATTCTGAGTTGCTCTGAGCTGTGGGTTGTCTGATGTGTCATGTTAGCCAGCCTGCCATCACCCAGCATGCATGGTAATGCGAGGCTCGGATCAGTTGTGATCCATGCTGTTTTCACCTCCTCTGTTCCTGTCAGCAGTTTCCTCTCTGTCAAGACTTGCACTTCACTGGGGCACCTGAGGCTGAACCAGATTGCACTGAAATCATGATGACATAGCTTTTACAGTAAAATTGACTGCCTGTTTTTTTTTCTCCGTTATTGTTGCTGTCTATACATTTCAGTGAAGTCATCCATTTAAGCCCAAATACAGTAGGTTTGTTACATTTTATCTATCTATTGAGATAGATAGATAGAAAGATAGAAAGATAGATAGATAGATAGATAGAAAGATAGAAAGATAGATAGAACTATATATATTTTGGGGAAAACAGTGATCAACATATCAGACCTTCCTATGACATTTTGAAGACCAAACAACTTATTGATTAATCAAGAAAATAATCAACAGATGAATTGACAATGAAAGTGATCGTTAGTTGCAGCTCTGTTGAAAAATGTTTTGAGCATGAGGCTTTTATATGTAATGTGTGATATTTTAAGATACATTTTTATTAAGTCATGATGACAATTTAATTGTTTGAACTGTACCTAAGCTTGATATATTTAAGAGGCATTCATAACCCTGATAATGGCAGATGAGGTCAAATTGTAATGACCTAAAAAATGATGAAGCTGGCTTGTGGCCATTTTAGGTTCAGGGGCTGCAGTGAAGTCTTTCCAAATGAACACTGTTTCAGTCTGGTAGGAATGTTGTAACACCAGTTGAGCCCTGTGGTTGACAGACAACCTTTCCCCCCTAGCATTTTAAATGGTATGGTTATTGACATCGCTGTTGCAAAGACAACTGGATCCTCAGTTTCCTCAGTCACACTAACAACATCACAGGACGAAACTGGAGTTTATTCAGTCATTTAGTCTATTGTAGAAATAAATGGAAGTTAACCTTCCTTTTCCTGGGTGACTGTGAGTCCAGCGGCATGATGAGGTTTATAAGGAACCAATGTAAATGCAAATGTTTTCATTATTCATCCATTACACTGTGCAATCAATATTTTCTTCATGGTGATGCACTGAAGAAGAAAACTTGTTGCCCGTTTAAAGAGTTTGACTCGAGATCTGTTTCATTTCCTTATAATTCTCTTGATAGCTTACATTTTGTTCTTATCCAGTGTTAGACTCTGTATTAAAAGACATGACAGTTAACTTCAGAGTGACAGTGTTTTATCAATGATTATTTTATCCTCTGCTTAACCAGTCTAACTTTCACTTCAGCATGTAAATAACAGCACACGATATGTATGTTTTACTTATCTTTATATGTAGGTTTCTTTTTGACAGTGTAGGGCTTATTCATATATCTGAAACCAGGATTAAGATGTTTACATACTCCAGTTGCTCTGACAACAACCAAGGATGCTAGTTTGCATGTAAAGGCACTCTATTAGAAAACAGCACATTATACTGTAGTTGCTACATTCTTTTATTTATGATATTTTTGCTCCTTTTTTAACATGTTGACGTGAGCTGAAATGTTAAACAGTCTAGAAATAGTCAATGCTAAGTTATTCTGCAAGCCACAGTCTGTTGATAAATCCGCCTGGTGCTGTCACAATATTACATATTAATGGAGCTGTCACATCCTACTGAGAAAGCAGATCTGGGCAATCTGAGCTGGCAGTGTTTGTTTTTGTACAAAATCAACATATTCTCTGATTAATTACAGCCTCGCTCTCTCACCCCAAAGTTGTCTTGTTCATTTTCCGTCTGGTTGTTCGTTCAGTGTAGTTTGCTGTCTTTAGTTTTATTCGTGAAGAAGGGCTAAAGAAGCTGATTGTTGGAATATTTTCTTGCTGCATTCATGGACAAGTTGCTACTAGCCTGGCACAGCCTCTCCCAGTCTGGGGAGTTGTGACTCCCACCACAGCAAAACAGTGCGGGGTAAAAAACACAGGCAAGGTGGTGCTTATCCCTTTTGACAAGTGGGAGTCTTGATATTGTGTATTTTTTACATTTCTTCTCTACAAAAGCTTAGAGCCCACTGTCTGTGCCACCCTTTTAAATGTACCCCTCGCTATTGAACTTACCTCCCGAGGCTGCTTTTGTAGCTCACCGCAGAGCATTTCCTATTATGACCCAAAACTTAGGCAGATACTTATTTAGGGGACTTCTGTGTTGCCTTAGGAATGTAGATTAGCATTTAAACAGCCTGCGACCAATTCAGCCACTGTTCTCACACAATGACATACAGTAATACTGAAACTGAACCGCGGTCACCTGATGTGCATCATGTGCTCCTCACTTGTGCTTTAAACTGACTTTCTTTGTCTTTGTGAAAAGAACAAAGAAATGGTCAGTTTAAAAGCTGGCTGGATTACCTCTGTGGTCACATCAATAAGCTGAGTAAGCCTGTTAAGCACGTATAGTGAGTGACAGCTTGTACGAAAGCTGGACAGTGTTACAGAGATTCATCCCTGTTTTTCCAACCAGGCTACACGGGCCTCTGGTTGATCAGACAGTAGTCTTTAAAGTGAAACATGTTAGCTTTTTTCAGTCCACTTGTTGTAAATAGGAGTCATCAAAATGATTGCATGACTAAAAACATGAATAGATTATTTCATTTTTTTTTTGAGTGTGGACATTTTCTTGAACAGATTAGGCTCTAGTATCTCTCTGTTGTGTCGGTCAACCAGAAATCGTAGTAAAATGTCAAAGCTAAATGTCTGCCTTGCGCAAATGTGTTTTGACAAATACTGATGAGCTGTTGAATTCTCTTCCAGGTCAGTTTCGGAACCCCTTGAACAAATATGTTCGCCATTATGAAGGTTTATCATACGACACAGAAGCCCTGCACAGCAGTCACCAGAGAGCCAAGAGGGCACTCTCTCCTCAAGACAGGACTGTGCAGCTGGACTTCCAGGCACACGGAAGGTCAGTTTTAGGTCAACACACACACACACACACTCACACTCACACTCACACTGTGTCCTCCTCACTTTTTCATGACTCTCTTTCTGTCTCCTGACTTTACCTTACACTATGCTGCTCAAATCTTTTGTGAGCATTCGCCTTACTCTGTGCACTACAGTTGTAAACTAAAGATACTGTAAGAATTGTATTGTTTGATAAATCTACAAATAAATTCAGCAATTTTTTAATTTTATTTAAGAATATTTTGAACAATAAGTACCAGGATTCATTAATTTAATGTCATGTCTTTTCCTCATGACCTATGCTGTGCTGGACTTGTTGTGTTTACTTAGCAAGTCATTGGTGTTGTCTTCATATGCAATGATTAACAGGCAATGCATTTGAATGTGAAATGGATATGAAAAAGTTCCCCCAGTTCCCCCTAGTGCAGGTAGATTAATTTATGACTAGGCTATATTCTGTATTGAACCATCTGGTCATGAAAATAACAGTAGCCAAAGACAAAATGAATGTGACCATAACCTGGGCTTAAAAAAAAGTCGAAAAGAATGTGGTATTCTTTGCATTGGACAAGAAATATGTGAAAATTAAATCAACCCTAGAAATCTGAGGGATTGATCTTAACTGAGTGGTATAAAAGACACCTGCCACTATGGTGCAGGCTTCTCTGGGAGCTGCAGTGACAATATTGTAGGGTTGTCAAAAGTACCGATACTCAAAAAAGTATCGACATCAAAACGTTGTATCCGGATACGATACTCATTTTCAAAAGTATCGATACCCCCCCGACGCCGAGCTGCCGACGCCGAGCTGCCGACGCTGCGTCCTTCTCACGTTCTGCCTTCACACACACACACAGCAGCAGGCCCCTCCCCCTCACCGTGACGTGCACAATAACAACAGAGCATGATGGCCAGTGCTGCTGCAGGAGGTCCAAACCAACCAGTTTTGGTTGAAAATGAAAGAGGGAAAAGTGTTGTTTGGAGGTATTTTGCCTTCGAGCCTGACGTGCACGGAAAGCCGAAGGACGCGGATAGGCCTGTGTGCAAACACTGCTACAAGGCGGCGGCGACCAAGTCAAGCAGCAGGCTACTTCAAACTTGGCGAAACATCTTAAGGACCGACAGCCTGGCCTTTACAGTGAATTTCGACAGGTTAGTGTCTTTCGTTTCAAACTTACCTATTACTGAGTGATGTTATCGTGGCCGGTGGCCCGCATTAATGTTGGCCGTGTTATTATTAGCCATTAGCCGCAGCTAGCAATTAAAGGCTGACGTCACGTTAATGATTATAAACAACGTAAATAAATAAATAAATAAATAAATCAGGCACGTAGTATGCCCATATTACGTTAATTGACACAGTGTCAGTATACATAAGCATAGAGTTAATAAGTTTACATAAATGTTGGTGACTGAAAAGTGTTATTTTCTCTCTTGAAGACCCAGAATGAAGCAGAGAAAAGTCGACCTGCAACCAAACAGCAACACACACAGCCGACTCTACCATCGGTTTATTTTTTGCACTACCTCAGACCTGAAACTTGTTATCATAGTTGCAGTTTCTTTTTGCACAACTGTTTTTTTTATCATAAATATTTAACCTGTGGTTCTGTTAATTTTTACATGTTGCATTTTTCTTGTTAATAAAAATATTTCTGTTAAATTTGGGGGTCTTTGTTTTTATCCTTGTGGTATCGAAAATGGTATCGAGTATCGAATATTTTCCTGAGTATCGGTATCGAGTTGAAAATTTTAGTATCGTGACAACCCTACAATATTGTGGTTATTTGAAACTCTTAAAAGACCAGACTAGCCACATTATTGCAAGTAATGTAACCCTTTTTACCCATGGTAGTGGAGTCCCCTTGTTTTACTTCCACCTCTTTCTGATTCTGCTTTAAATGGCTTGTAATTGGAGATGAGCCCTTGTCAAGGCCAAGTTGTCTGAGTACAGTGGTGCCATACTTGTTTTGAAAACAGGGCATTTCAGGCGCTAACACTGTTAAAATGTTCTCTGATTTGTATCAGCTGAGTTCGTGTCACTTGGTATAAAGTCACAGCAGACTGCAGTAGAATGTTTGTGAGTGAAACTTGCAAATAAATGGTGCCAAAAGTGGAACAAGAAAATAAATGCAATTAATTCCATTTGCATGAAATGCTGTTGGCGTATAAGGTGTGTATGTCTTCATACCCAAATCATGTCTTTGTTTAATTTCTACCACTTAAAGAAGAAAAAGAGCATGTTTAACTCACCTTTCTGAGTCAAAGACAGTAGATCCGGTGGCATTGTTTTAAAATTTTATGACAGTCTTTCTGAGTGTAATGATAGGCTTCAGTCAGTACTAGACCCCAGTTTAGCCTCACCACATGACATAGAATATGTGGACCAGCTGGCTTGCCTTCACTCACTAACAACAGAAGTTTGTTTTCTGTTGCCTTTAATTTGTACACAAATATCACCCCTTCAGTATCCACACACAGTAAATTGTATTTTAATATACTGTCTTTACGATTGTGCAGTTCTGTGGATTTTCCTGTGAATAGGAAATGTTTGTTCCATTTGCCCCTTTCTGTCTCACTCTCATTTCTACCTCACTTTTCTCTTTTACTGTTTATCACGTTTTGCCACGTTGAAGAACATAACAAGAATAACCTCAGACGCACTGTTTTTCCTGCAAACTCCCCCCCTGTGTTCCTCTTCACCAGGCCTGTTTGTTGTAGGTTATCAAGGCCCTGTCAAACAGATCCCTTTCCTGTGTTTTTGTGCTCTTTCCTGTTCATGCTAGCCTCGGACGCACTGCCTGAATTGGTGAGGCAATCACAGCGTCATGCAGCATAATCATTTTCAATGTCTGAGTACTCTGTAATGTCTAAAGAGGATATAAACAATGTAAACATTATTTGGTAGAGGAAATTGTATTGGGGATGGTTTGCAGTTTGATGAAGAATCTTGTCCAAATGGACCGGCAGTATATCTACTGTAAACAAACTCCCATGGATGGCTAGTAGCAAAGGAAAAATTACCAGCAGCACTGCACAAACATGGCATGTTAAAGAGCAGGCCAGACATTTTCAATAGAAAGTACACGGTGAGAGATTTATGACAGCTAAGACAACTTCTATGAGGAAGGAATAATGAGGAAGTGTTGAAATATTGATAGCTACATAGTTAAATCCCTCTGGATGTATTGTCTCACAAAGGTCACATTTGTGGTCTGAGGACAAATTATGTTGACCCAGTAGACAAAGAAAGAAGTTTAGCTTTAAATTATTGGCACTTGTTCAGCATGAGAGTTATGAAGAAAGCATTATACCTGTGTATAAGCTGTAACAATATCATAATTAAAAATAAGTATCACTTTTGTGATGTTGACAGTGTTTAGCTATATTATTTTGTAATGTTTAAGAGAGATTTTACAGTCTTTAGGCTGTTGTTTGTTGTATTGACATCATATTGTACATAAGATAGACAGAATCAAGCCAGTGGTCATAAAGGCAGCATCTCATTCTTTACATCCTTGCTGAATTGTATAAGGTTTAAAAGTGTGGGCAGTCGCACAAACACAAAGAAACACTCCCTTCTGTGAAAACCCAATGTAAGGCTGTGTTGTACTGTTGGTTTGTTGTAACAAGAGAAAAGCTTTGCCCACTCACATGAGTATTTGTGGCTGGATCAGGTGATGGAACAGAGCAGGGCAGACGGTTGTCCCTGTGCAGAGCTTCTTTACAAAGTGGGGTGCCAAAAAAGTAGTCAGGCACTGGCTATGATACAGTTCTGTGGGATATGACACCATTCACAGTTCAGTTTAGTGTCTCCCTTTCTAAGGCTCATTTGTGAGATGTATTTTGTATACCTCAAGATTTGAAATCACAGGAGTTCAGAAGTGTTCAGAGGCCCAGCCTCAGCTTCCTGTTTTGGAGAAGTAGTCATCACCCACATATGGAGCCAGAAATCTTCTTGCCTGAAGTCTATTTTTACATGCACCTGTACAAGATGTTTTATTTATTAGCCGTTATCAAAGACTGGGGTCAAATGTCATGTTTAATCTTATCCGCCTTGCTCTCCAACTTGCAGCAAACTGCACATCCTCTTACTAAATTCCTGTTTTTCAGAATAATTGAAATGCTTGCTCTTCAGCTCATGAGCGTCTTTACCCTCTGCCATTTTCTCGATCGGCAATGCACAAGTGCAACTCTCAACAGAGTTTGCAAGGAATTGAGAATGGCCTCAGCTCCAGAAAAAAACAATGTGTTTAATTCTTTTTAAACTATGCCTGAATGGGCAAGTGAGTTACTCAAGTCCCTTGACTGACAAGGCATTGTACTTACGCTTGTTATCTGCTTTCTAACTGTGATTGTACAAGATTAGAAATTAGTGGATCACACACACAGTTTCTCATCTGAAGCAGTGACACTGTCCAAATGAAAGCAAATATTTAACTTAGCTTGTAGAAATAATGAAGTAAGGGTGTGGTAGTGCTATAACCTTCCCCTCTTGAGCAGAGAGCTTATCAGTTTTTAGGACTGAGGTCAATAAAGGAGAATACTGTAGCACATCTTGACAGTATTGTCATACAAATGCATCTTCCTCAGCTTTAAAACATAAAAACATATACAATGGTAGAGCCGTCAGATAGCGGCTGTCTGTCTTCTACCTTCCTGTCTGTGGTACGCTATACTTAAGAGTGTGCAATTAAAGAATAAATACTGCGGCTTTCCTTTATTTTAAACATTGCAAAAGCACAAAGCAATGCACGAGAGAATGCTCCTCATATTGATTTAGCACAAAATAGTTGATTAAAAAAAGTTTTATATATACAGTATGTACAGTAGACTGTAACTATTGACCTCCTGGTAGGTATAGCATCTCTGTAGACGCTGCTTGAGGGCACTCCTTTTCTTGAGCTGGCCTGCTTACTGGGCAAATTGTATGACTGTCAGTATGCTCAGCATTTGGGATATGTCTGAATAATTTATCAGTCAGCTGCTTCTGTGAGATGAGCAGCGCTGACTTGATCCACAGCCTCGCCTCTTCCTGTCTGTTCAAGATGTGTTTTTTTTTTTGTCTGGAACAGTGATTGTTTTTCTTTCTTTTTCTGACATTAAACCTTTGACTATCTAGTGATTTCTTTTTTTTAATCTCTTTTTTTTTTTGCTGAAAATCTCTCAATGTCATATTTTAGTTACCTCAAGTTACCTCACAATACATTTAGCTTTCCCTCTGATCCTTAAAGAAAGGCTGAGCTGTATTATGATATAGTATTAGGTTTTATGTGCTGAACTACTCCAAGGGACTTCCGCATTGCTGTGATTTTGACTACAGCCATAAAGTGGCAGAGCTTTGGCTGTTGCTGTCACTGCTGATTATGGCACTCCTTTCTTTGATTGTTATGATTATGGCTGTCCCACATTAGATTTTTAAGCGGTGTGAAACTACATGCAGAGGTTGTGTATGTGCAGTGAATTGACATGGAAGTGTTGTTCGACTGTTATCTTGAAGTTACTGTCTCTGTATCACTCCTGTCATATCTGATAGAGGATCCAAAGTTTGAAATTGCCTGTGGCATAAGTATGCTTTCTTGGCTAATTTTGATAGGAGCAGTAAAGAGTAGTCAAAGTGTGGCTGCTGTAGCCATATCCACAGATTCAACCACAAGGAATAATAAGCGATAAATTAATTTCACATTTCTGTCATGTGTTTTCCTAAACTGGCAGGACATTAACTAGATCAGTTGAGATTTACTTTATTATCTACAACAGAGGATGTTTTTTATTTTTGTTACTTCTACAAAAACTGTTACTGATAAGGGGGAATCACAAAAATAAACAAAAACAAGAGCAGCTGCATGTCACGTGATTCTCAGAATAAACATCACTCGTAGCTGTTTTAAAATGACTGACTTCCCATGATCCTCAGGCGAATGATCTGTGTGATCAGATTTGCAAAAAGTTACACAATGCAGTTTTTAAGCCACTAAATTTGTGTTTTCCCTGCAAATGAACACCTAAAATGCCACTGCAGTTCGCCAATATGATAATGCAGATTGAAACTCCAACTGAGTAATGTACTTATGGATTCAGCAGCTGTGACCAGTGTGTGGCATCATGGGTCAGCTGAGCTCTTGATAGGGCATAGATGAAGTCATGAGGTCGTATTGACCGTTGTAAAGTCCATTAATAAGGTGGGGAGAGGCCAAGAATTGTAATGGGTGTGCCAGGATGAATAACAAACAGGGGAATTCAAACTAAATCTCTTGCCAGGTGATCTCTGTGTCACTGACTCCAAAGAGTAGGTCATTTTGGAGGTTTTTCTCTCACGTTTACCAGTTTCTTTATCTGACCATAACAGACGGCTTGAAATTAGGAAAAATCCACTTAATCCTTTTAACTTTGCATATAAACACAGATCCAGGCCTGGATAAATATAGAATAGAACATTGTGATCAAAAACAGGAAAAGAACATATTAATTTTCTAACACAAACATTAGTTTGCTTCTTTAATAATTATCCATGCCTAAGTAGTGAAGGAAACCAATGAATGGAAGATATTGTACCAGTGACATCAAGGGATGTGTGTGAAATGATAACAGGAATGATGAAGGGAAAACTAAATACTGAGGAAGGTCGAGGAGTCATCCTGTTCAGGGATATCCTGGACTGTGTCTGACCTTTTTCAACATCATCGGCTATCTCACTCTCCCTAACATTATCTGTACTACTACTCCCCTCAGTCTACTGTCTGTCTCTTGTGCTCTGTTTTCTTTTGGCTTTACTGTTTTTATCTACTCATTGTCACACTGCAGTAAGCCTGTCTTCACACATTCAACCCCTTTTTATCCCTCTAAACACACCTGCTTCTACAAAACATGTGTGGCTTCAGTGGATATTAACAGTGTGCCCTGTCCCTGAGCCATGTGGAGGTTAATAACCCTCTACTTTTGGTCTGTCCCCCAGATTTTACACAAACATTGAAAGGGCTTTCCACCAATTTTATAAATAACGGCCAGCATGTGGTGTGCTACTCAGCCTGATACCCAGCTTTACAAAGTCTGAAACAATAACCTACCTGATGACATCACGTTATCTCATCTCAGCTATCTTCAGACGGAAAACCTTTAGCAGAAAGCCTGTGTTACAAACACAGTTTAAGGGTACCCTGTAGGTTTTTTGAACACTAGTCGGCTGTGAAGTAATGTATTTACAAGTTTCATACTATGTTGTTTACTTCTCTTGTGCGCGAGTGTAGTGATGTGCCAACAGAGGCAGTGAAGAACAAGGATGTAAACAATGCAGGATTTAAAAAGGTTGTGGTGGTTAACTGTGTATGACTTTAAAGTGGTGTGTCCCATCAGTGTCAGGCAGGAGTTGCTCAATAGCACACCCCTGTAGTCACCCCTGCAGTCACTCTGAGGGCACCCTCCAACTGTCTCAACCAGCAGATAAAACTGTGTCCTGTCACCACCGACATACATCCCAGTGGGTTTAAGAAAGGACCTTTGTCTCTGAACCACATGTCTGTAACTTGTGTTCAGCTTCCAGAAGCTTGAAACAAAGTTAGCTATACTGGGGATGCTAAGCAAACACAATGCAATCAACAACAGCATGATTGAAAGAAACCCATTAAACAGCAGCCAGCAGAAAGCAAATAGCCTACTGCTGCCAGAAATGTTACCAAGTGTCTCCTGTTCACCTAACTGAGCAGGTTTAATAAGAAATAAACAGTAACAGGACATGAAGATCTAACGTTCTTTTCATTTTCTCTCCCACTTCAAACACCAACAACTCCTTCCATACGATAACTCTAGTCATGGTGATTGCTAACGTAGGATTGAGTGTTTTCAGAGATAGACCCATGCTATGCACTAAAAACAGTACATAAATTATTAAAGATAGAGGAATAACCCCACTCGTATGCTTCCTTAAAATGTATTCTCGCCTTGGAATGCATAATCTGGGGTTAAATGAGGCTATTTAAAAGGAAATGTGATTTTTTTTTTTTTAAAGGAGCAAGTTGTAGACTAGCCTAAAATGTGTTGTGACTTGTTCTGGATTATGTTGATTAAAGACAACTAAAATGGTACTGTTCATAAATGGCTCGGCATGAGTAGTAATGTGAACGTCATTTGAGTCATCTACAGGAAGCTTCACACCTTGAGACTAAACAATGTGCTTATGAAAGAGATTCTCGGTAAGGAATATTCCTCTGAACCACATTGCCATTCCTCTGAACCACATTGCCTTCTGGGAAGTTACAGAAGTGTCTCATGTGCACCTCATGTGATGCTTGCCTTTTTGTCTCTGACTTCACAGTTATGTGAACAAGAGGATTACAAAAAAATGTACTGTGGCCGTGCACAAGTGTTCATGTGCTTTTCCTCATGACATAATTCTCCTTCCGACTCACTGAGTACAGCACTGAGCAACAACCAGTGCAACAACAATGTGAAGCTCAGTAAAAAGGTGTAAATAAAGCTTCTTGTTCTGCCAGATTCTCTCTCTCTGTGTTATCATTTAATACTAAAACTCTACGCTGAGAGCATGACATTAGCAGAGCTCCAGGGTTGAGTGTGAAACTTTCAGCAGGACTGTGTGTCATGCTGCCTACTTGTCAGTGTGTCAAAGAACAACTTTGCTATGTTGTGAAATGCTCATGCTAATGAGACGTTTTCTCCTTTTCTTCTCTTTAGACATTTTAACTTGCGGATGAAGAGAGATGCATCTCTATTTTCTCCAGATCTCATCATTGAGGTGTCAGGGGAGGAGACACCCATTGATACATCACATATTTACAGTGGAGACGTATTTGGTAAGTCCAGCTTTTTCTGCACTCCACATCCTCAGCAGATGCATGGTTTCTTAAAGGGAAAATCAAATAAGGGTGTTTATATTTTCATTTTTCAACGTCTGCATCCCTTCTCTTTGTATCATATATATATATCACCCTGCATTAAATCTAACATCATCTCTTGAATGACGTCTCAAATATTTCAACTGAGTTACTGTGTTTTTATGTAACATGTTTTTATGTGCATTATTTGATATTGTGTGTGAGAGAGAGAGAGAGAGAGAGAAATTTAAAGTTATTTTTTGTCCAGTGTTTATCACGTCAAAGTCCATCACACAGGACTTGCTATTAGCTTTCATCAATTTCTTCCTTCCGTTCTTTTTCCATGCCCTTCCTGGACATCTTCTTGCTGCCTGTCTGCAGCACAGTCTGAACACAGAGAAAACAAAAGGCTGTTTGTCCTGTTGTGATTGGTGTGTGTGTGTGTGTGTGTGTGTGAAATAAAGATACAGAAAAGGATGTTTTGTCTGCCCCTGCTGATCCTCACGGTGTTCTGTGTTTCAGGTGAAAAGGGCACACTGACTCACGGCTCTGTGGTTGATGGGCGCTTTGAGGGCTTCATTAAAACCCACCAAGGGACGTACTACGTTGAGCCCTCGGAGAGGTACCTTAAGGACAAGGATGTGCCCTTCCACTCCATCATCTATCATGAAGATGATATCGGTAAGTGTCTGCCATTGCGTGTGCATCACTGAAAGGTGCTGTGAGGTCTAGGGCAGCTCCAGAATGTACTTGTAAGGAAAGGTTCTCACTCCCTTATTTTTAGATATGATATTTTAGACATATGGCTTGTTGGTTGTAGTACTTTTAACAGTAGCCTTCTCAAATGAGTCTTTGTAGAAATGTATTGACAAAAGACTAAGAGGGTTAATATTTTTAGGGATGTGGAGTATTACATTTTTTCATATGTACAGTATTTTGTTCGATATTCTGATACCAATATATGGGAAAAACAAACAAACAAAAAAAATCCCACCTAATTGCAGAGTACATCAGGTCTCTCCTGTTACAGAATTAGCATATTATTAAAGGTGCAATATGTAAGATTTTTGTTGTTGAAAACAATCAGAAATTGATTTTTAGGAGATACTGACAAAATCATACTAGCCAGCTAGCCCCAGCTCCCTTGCAAGTGATGTAAGCACCAACAACATCCTGGTGCTCCAAGCTCATCGCATGGATCGCTAACTGCACTGCTATTTGAGCTACCTAAGCTAATGGCAGTTACAGTTAGCAGCAGAGAGCAGCTACTCTGGTGATTTGCTGCCCCCGATTTGTTTTGAAAAATGAATTCTACAGGAGGCTAGCTCTTGCATATAAATGTTCAGTTCGGACTGATGCCAATATTTTACCTTAAAGCTATCATGATAGCTAATATAATCGTGCATCCCAAATATTTTTATCTGATGTGTTCTCTGTTGTACATAAAATTGAGCCAGTATGGAAGGAAGGATGATTGCTTTTGCACTATGAGGAATAAAACTGATGTGTGGCAAGTGATGTAAAGTAAGGGGCTCGTGGTCAAGCAGTTAATAGACTCAGTCATTCCTAAGGTTAGACTACAACCAACTGATGCTCGATTAAGAAACTGCCGGCTTTAGGCCCAATCTTTTCCTCAAGAAGAACAGAAAACTCAACTCAAAAAAACTCAAAACTGTTTTGAGAAGATTTCAGACAGGCGAGGTGGGGTTATCAGCACACACAGTAAAACAAATACTGCATGAGTAGAAACATAAGCTGGTGATGTGAGACTCATGATTCCATCCCAAAGAATTGCATGAGAAGCAGAGAGTCTGGTATGAAACCCACCCTGGCTTCAGGCTGACTGATAACACACACACACACACACACACACACACACACTCTCACATACACACACACACACACACACATACACAGACATGAGGAGACGCTTTTGAACGGCTAAAGGAAATTTAAGAAAATGTTTAATGTATTTGAAATCGACTTGCAAATTTGGTTTTAACAAAAGCACACATTGAGAGGCCCCAGCAGTGGTTTGTGATCTGTTGAAGTCATCCTCCCACAGCAGGAGCATGTAATTCCGTCAGCAATGACGGAGAAGAAGCTGGCTAGATGGAACAAAAGGTTGCAGGTTAAAATGAGGAACAATGAAATCTATTAGATTAATAAACATGTTTTGGCCTTAATTCCTGCTCTTTATCTCCTCAATAACTCTGATTTGGCAGTTTTACTTACAGATTTGCCAATTTATCACTGCTGAGTGCGGGTGTGGTTGGCCCTTACAAAACTTGTGTGGGTGTTTTCCAAAGTTTACCACAGGTTCATGGTTACACATTTGACTGTGAAAAAGGTGGAGGAGTGATGTTTTTGAAAACAAAAAAGTCCTCATGTCTCTTGGCTTTTCTCACCTTTTTAATTTTCTGTCTAAATTGCAAGGGCCTTTCGATTAGCAGTTGAATGAGATGGCATTCACTGTAGGGACAAAGAAGGCTTTCTCTGAAAAAATTGAAAATGCATTGTCAGAGGTTGAATGCGCTGCTTCAGTGTGTGTCCAGTCAGTTTAGTAAACAGCACCGTACTGTTCTCTTTTCTGAATGACAGTGGCTGTGAGACTTTAGACGGGCATCTTAAGTTTTGCAAATGCAAGCAGCTCAGAGGCAAGTGAGCCATTAGTTTGTAACAGTTTGATTGAAGCCAACATCATTAGAACACATTGATTTGCAGACCCAGCTAAAAAATATTCCATCTTAAAATTAGTTTATCTTTTTGAAAAACCCATTTGGTACGCCAGCACTTTATGATCAAATAAATCAAATTACTGGTGTCACAGGTGTAATCTTGTGTTGTGTTAAATAAAGTTGCCTTGGTACACTGTCTGCATTGTTCATTATCATCGCACTTTGGACACTGACCCTTATTAAGCTTATAAAGGCAAAATACCGCATGGCAGCAATTTGCCATTTACTTTCACTATGAGCAAAAACTCCTGATGTTGTTTTGTCTAACTTGCTGATGGGCTGAAACGACAAGTGCTATAATCCTCTTTTAACCTTTTAGTTTTCATATTAAACAAGCTCAAAATAAACACGATATTCAAAATAAACACGATATAATCCTCTTCACCAGTCTGTTTGTTCATACCTTCTTTATCTGACACTGCTTTATCACTGTGACCTCTACATTATTTGATGTGGGATTTCTGTATGGGTGTGGCCAGTGTTGAACTGCTGTGTTGTGACTATTAGCAGAGGTGGTGATTGTATATTGTGAGACTGATCCCATCTTGTTTTTGTGATCCAGTAAAGACAGCTGCTAAAGCCAGATGGTCATGTTATCTAGCAGATGTAGCGTTGTTTGTAGTGCTCCAGCTAACAATTGCCATTTATTTCTTTATTAATCGATTCGTTTAAATGTAGTTTAGTCCAAGTCTCAAGTCTGAAATAATTTTTCTAAGGCAAGTCAAGTCATGGATTCTGTCAAATCCAGTGGAACATTTAGTTAAGGCAAGTGAAGTGCCAATTCATGTCACTCACTCAAGTCTAGTCAAGTTAGATTCTTGATCTGAACTTGTAAACAAAAAGACCGGAAACTCTATTCATATTGTACAGACTTTGTTTGAAGGCCCATCCCATTTGCCCTTTAAAATTCAATGCAGCAGAATGTCAATGCAGTGTGCGTATTAGCTTGGGGAGAGCATCGTTACATAGCTGCTGTAAATTAGAAAATGTCTGGGTTAAGCAGAGAAGCAATTGTTTCAGTCGGTGGAGGAAAATCAAGTGTAATAACCTTTTCTGCTCAGTTGACTGATATAAAGGAAATAGAGGGACTCTGATGTGTGGAGAGAAAATCCATATCGCTCAAGCTTTTTTCTTAATGCAGCGCCCATACTCACCCTGATTCACTTTCTCCAGCCCTTCTAAACATGATTTTAAAGAGGTCCATGGTTCAGTGTAAGCTCTTCTCAACCTTTCCCTTATCTTCTACTCCCTATCTGCCAGATTATCCTCATAAGTATGGCTCAGAGGGCGGCTGTGCTGACCACTCAGTGTTTGACAGGATGAGGAAGTACCAGACATCTGGAGTGGAAGAGGAGCCGGTCAAAGTAAGTGCCACTGCCAACATCACAACAAAGCCCCTCCCCCTCATTGCAGCTCATAATTAAACACACAGATGGACAAAGGGATTAAAAAAGATCGCGTCTCTTATCCATGCCACCTCACACTAACAGTGAGAGCATGTGTATTTTTAGCAGAGGTGTAAATGCTTTCAGTCATACACTTGATTATTAGCCATGTTGAAGCCACACTCAAAAATTTACATGCTCTTCAGGAAAAATGAAGAGAGTCTTTTCTTCCGAACAGTGACTGAATTCACCATTCTGACAGTATTGAACTTTTGTTATAAAGGCTTGCAAAAAAGAGAGAGAAAAAGGCTTACTGTAATCAAAACTGTATTTGGCTGGGGATAGAGTTAGCCATCTGTTTTACTCTCCTCAGTCTCTGACTACTATATCTTACCCAGTCCATCTCCCTTCTCCTCGTGCTGACTGTTGTTGTTTTTGTACAGGGGGTGAGCAGTGTGTTGGAAGAGGAGATCTCCGACGGTCCTGTTATACTGAGGAGAAAGAGGGCAGCGGCGAAGGAGAAAAATACGTGTCAACTCTTCATCCAGACCGACCACCTCTTCTTCAAGTACTATGGTACAAGAGAGGCTGTCATTGCACAGGTACGGCCCCATGCATACAGAAGCTGATTGAACATATTTACTGGCACCTGTAAACTGAAATATTTATCATATCTTTAATTAAAGGCCTGATTAGCAGATAATGTCGTCATGCAAAAGAATCATCCTATCATGATCCTCCTCCAGAAACTAGCTATCATGAGTTGTCTGAACGATGACTTTCTCTGCAGATCTCCAGCCACGTGAAGGCCATTGACTCCATTTACCAGGGCACAGACTTCCTGGGCATCAGAAACATCAGCTTCATGGTTAAAAGGATCAGGGTGAGTTGTTCGCTCACAAAGAGTTTGCTTCGAACCTCTGGTGAATCAAATGTCAGCTGCCATTTTGAGTGCAGAATCAGTTTATATAACAACAGACCTGAAAAGGATCAGGATGGTGGAATTTTCTTCGCCAAAGGCTTTTCAGTTTCTACAAGGTCTGTCTACTACTGTGGGGGTCTCTCTCCTTTGTCACGTCTCTTCTGTAACTGTTCAACTCTCATTTCTTCAGATAAATACCACCAGTGATGAAACTGTAAAAAGCAACCCTTTCCGCTTTTCCAACATCGGAGTGGAGAAGTTTTTGGAGCTCAACTCTGAACAAAACCACGACGATTACTGCCTCGCCTATGTCTTCACTGATCGAGACTTTGACGATGGGGTTCTTGGCTTGGCTTGGGTTGGTGCTCCTTCAGGTTGGTACACAGCACAACTGAACACACACACACAACCCTGATAATGACTTCCTCCGTTGGTGAGAGACATTTCAGCAGGGTCGGTGCTTTCATACACAAGGACTTATTCCAGTTGAACAATACTCCTCCTATTCGCTACACTGATCTTCGGCAGGATAATACAAATTTTTGGACAGCCTAATCATTTCATCTGTGATTTTGTAAAAGCAGCATTATGTAGAAATTTGCATTTTGTTTTTGATATGACACTCCCCAGAGTTTCTGAGTGCAACACGACTAGGGCCGCGAAAAGTTGAAGCCGACTCAACTTTTAGAGAAATGCAGCCCGACCCCACATTACAGTGACCAATCACATAAGCTGGCAATCAGGAGGGCCTGTTATTTAGCACGGATAAATACTACAGAGGGAACACATTTCATTTCTCTGTTTCACTTTCACTTCAGTGCGGTCTTGTCCCCAAGTTTAAAACACAGCAATGATCTGCCTCATCCTGGTTGATTACTGTTATTTTTAAGCCATCGATGACGACAAACAATCACTAGTAGGACCAGTATGCCAGTAGCATAACAACATAGCAGTTTCGCCTTTCGGCAAACAAAATATTACTTACATCCTCCCTGTTGACGCACATTACGTAAATCAACATATTTACACAATCGATCACGTCGATACCTCCATGGACTAATTCTGGCCATTATCCAGTATACAGTACAAAGGCGTAAACTTATGTATGATTTTCCTTGCAAAAAGAGGGTTCCAGAGCGATTATCTAAAAACTCAAACATTAAGGTCAGAGGATGTAGGAGAAATGAAAACAATCTGTCACATAATTAGAACGCATTTCTGTTTAAGTCATTATTAATCTGGTTATTTTTTGCACAATGGTGCAGGAGTAGAAGGGCAGCTAGATGTGAACATACATCTCACTTTGAAAGTCACTGTGTTGGTCTTAAAATGTATTTATCTCCTGATGTGGAACAAGGTGGAAATGGGGTAAATTGCATTATAGGTGTTATGTGCTCTACCATGATTTTACAATGTGTCAGCTGGTTGGTATGAGAGTGTAATTGAATGTATTCGGAGCCTTTATGTCGCGAATGATACTAAGAAACCACTGAAATCTACACATAGGAGCATTTAATGTAGTAAGTATTGTATTTTGTGAATATCGGAATACTAGTATATCTAATACTTTTGAGAAAATAAGGCTATTACAGAATCATACATATTTTTGATGTGGTCCAATAGGAATGCCTCTGCCTGTCCTCATTTAAACTGCTTCTTTCCTCACAGACACACCATGCATGCATGAATGATAGTTATAAAGGGTTCTCTTTCATTTGAATAAGTTCAGACACCACCATCTCAACGTGACGAATACAGCAACAAACACAGACGATCAATACGGGCAAATTAGGAATGCTGTAAGCTAAAAGGATCGATTGAGTATAAGAGATGGAGAGGAGATGGGTTGCAGCTAGCAGTGGGCTGATTGTTTGAACAAAGGGAGACTGGAACAAACGGCCATCAGGGATACTGGTCAAACACAACTAATATGGATCCTATTTGATGTGACCATTTGGTGTTGAGATATAAGTGGCTTCAGTGGAGGAGCTACACAAGCGCACACAGATACATATATGCAGTAAACAGACATTTAATGTGCAGGCAGACTCATGTACACTTGCACATAATGGACACATTGTTTATTGCTTTAAGTGGTTTGGTCTCATGTTTCTGCAGGAGTGGAAGCTGCCTCCTTATGACTGGGTTTATGGATTATGGAAAAAGCAGCTGCAGCAGTGCAGGCATGCTTATTGTTCACAATGGTTGCAAGTGTTTTCTGGTCTTTTGTTGTGCTTTTCAAGGGACTCTTGTTTTAGGCATTTTCATTTTCAGATGATTTAAAGTACAGAAAAGGACAGCTATTTTAGCTGGCATATCTCTGTATTCACCACTATAAAATGCTTGCACAGTTATATTTATAGTAGTATATGGTATTCTTTTGTGTAAAAAATCATGTAAATGCATTTTATTATTATGATTGAGGGCAGGCCTTTATTTACTAGGATGTTGAGTAAAAATATACATATATATTTAGAATGATCAGAATGGAATATGTTGAGGTAACTGATAAGAATGATGGCCAAAATTAAGACCACACAGTAGTTAGGGAAAAAAATGCTAATTTTATCATCGGAGTGCCAATTTAGAATTTATTTTTCGTTGCATGCTGTCACCTTTTCTGCTGCTGATGCAGCTGGTCTGTATTTGTCAGGCTGGGATCTTTTAGGTTTGTGTCTACTTTAATGGCTCACGTTTTCAAAGGAGAATTTTAATAAGATAATTTTTCTTCTTCTTTTGCTCGATGCAGAACAGGGGTGATAGTGACATTACAGCATCAGAGAAACTTTGTTTGATTTGTATCCGACACCACATGTTATACACCTTTTTATAAAAAAATGATTTTAGACTTTGTCCTCATAAGTGAAGACCAATAGGTTTTTAGTTTCATGGTTAAACTGACACTGCAGAAATCTGGCAGATACATTGGTCAATATGGTATAGAAGAATAACTTCAACACACATGTTTTTTGAAGCTGATTAACCCATTTCCAGTAAGTAGCACAATAATCCATTCTTATCTTATATTTCCTAATCTCATGCAACAGGAAGCTCAGGCGGGATCTGTGAGAAGAGCAAACTCTACTCTGATGGGAAGAGGAAGTCTCTGAACACCGGCATTATCACTGTGCAGAATTACGCCTCCCATGTCCCTCCCAAGGTGTCACACATTACCTTTGCTCATGAGGTTGGGCACAACTTTGGCTCCCCTGTAAGTATTATGATTTAAAATGCTGGTCTTTGCCAGTACACTTCTTTCTCTTGCCAAGATGTGCAGCATATTATATGCAAACTGTCTCTTCAGTCTCTCTGCCCTTTGTCCTGTTTTACAGCATGACTCTGGGACCGAATGCACCCCTGGAGAGTCTAAGTTGCAGGATAAAAAGGAGCAGGGCAACTACATCATGTACGCCAGAGCCACATCAGGGGACAAGCTCAACAATAACAAGTTCTCCCTTTGCAGCATCCGCAATATAAGTGCTGTTCTCTTGAAAAAGAGAGATGATTGTTTTGTCGGTAAGGTTCTTTTATGAACTCATCTGTTCCTGTCGATGTGTGAGAGAGAGCTCCCATCTTCATGCAGTTGTGTCTATGTGTACAGAGTCTGGCCAGCCTATCTGTGGTAATGGGCTTGTGGAAGCTGGAGAGGAGTGTGACTGCGGCTACAGTGATCAGTGTAAAGACCCCTGCTGCTACAGCGCCAATGAAGGGGAGGGCAAGAAGTGTAAACTCCAACCTGGCAAAGTCTGCAGGTCAGATGTGATGTGCATGCCTCACAGTGCAGTCCTGTGATTTGTGAAAGTATTAAACATTGTTGTCAGTGGAACATTTTTGATTGTATATTTATAATTATAAATTCCACAGTCCCAGCCAAGGCCCATGTTGCACAAAAGAGTGTACCTTCAAGGGCGCAGATGACAGATGCAGACCGGAGTCCGAGTGTGCCCAAGAGGGCAAGTGCAATGGAGCCACTGCTCTGTGTCCCACCTCAGAACCAAAGCAAAACTTCACCTCCTGCCATTCAGAAACACAAGTCTGCCTCAACGGGGTATGTTATTTTAAGTCACCTTCCTGCTCTTTTTTTGTATCTGGTTTGGGCAGTTTTTGAGCTTGTGTTTGTATTTAAAGTGTTTTTATGTCTGCGACCTGCTTGTTTGGACCAGGTATGTTCTGGTTCCATTTGTGAGAAGTATAACCTCGCGGTGTGCACCTGTGCCAGCAAAGATGGCAAAGATGGCACGGATGAGGCAGCTGAGCTGTGCCACGTGTGCTGCATGGAGAAAAGTGAGTGGCAGGCTGCGAAAATACACATAGTAGTAATATTAAGCTTTAATTCTGCAATATATGACATCAGTGACTGTTGCTTTTACTTTGGAGTTATTGAGCTGAGATATTGTCAGTATCTCAAAAGTCACCCCTTCTCGTTCTACTCTCAGTGAACCCCAGCACCTGCAGCAGCTCCGGCTCAGACAAATGGGCCAAATATTTCAACAAGACGGTCACGACGCTGCAACCCGGCTCACCCTGCAACGACTTTAAGGGTTATTGTGACGTCTTTATGAGGTGTCGTCTGGTGGACGCTGACGGGCCTCTGGCGAGACTTAAGAAAGCTATCTTCAATGCAGCGCTCTACGAAAACATTGCAGAGTGGATAGTGGTGAGTGTGTCAGTCAAGGATATGACCGGTCGTAAAGAGCTGTCAACACAATGTCACAAATGCATATAAAACTATTTCTGTTGCGTTTTCTGGCCCGTATTAAGTCATTCTTTAATATCACCCTTTGTTATCCAGGCTCACTGGTGGGCGGTGCTGTTGATGGGCATCGCTCTCATTATGCTAATGGCCGGCTTCATCAAAATCTGCAGCGTCCACACCCCCAGCAGCAATCCCAAACTGCCCCCACCAAAGCCACTGCCAGGTACAGTACATCACAGATGTTTATATTTACATCGAAAAAGTTGTGGACTGTTTCAGTGGACTGTTTCAGTGCCCTGCATTCATTTTAGACAATATAAGTTTATTGTTAATCTGTAAAATATCCTGCCCTCATCACATATCTTTGTTGTAAGTGTTTGAGAGATCATTGTAAAAACTGCATTCTGTTTTTATTCACGTATTACACAGCGTTACAACCTCAAGGAACCTAAAAAAGAAGGAAGGGACATTACGTCATGAATCTTTGGTGCCAGACTGTGGTGACAGCTGTATTGACGTCTATTGGAGATGTATTGAGAAACACATTAAAACCCAACATATCTACGTCATATGAGTTCTAATGAAGAAACGCCTCCAGAAAATGAAAGAACAACGTGCTGATAAAACAAATCTGTCGTCAACCTACTCTCCGAAGTCTGTTCTTTCATTTTCTGGAGGCATTATTTCATCAGAAGTCATACAATGTAGATTTGTTGGTGGTGTGTTTTACCATGCATATCCCATAGACTTCAATACAGCTGACACCAGTCTGGCACCAAAGCAAGACTCATGCAAAATGACCCTCCAGTCTTTTAAAGGTTCCTTATGGTCGGCTCTCCTGCTTGTTTAAGATGTTTCCCTGCCTCAGCACACATGATTCAGTTGAATAGGTCATCATCAGGCTTCAGCAGAGCTTAATGACAAACTGATCATTTGAATCAGGTGTGTTGAGACAATGAAACACCTAAAACAGTCAGGAACAGAACTGAAAAACAGACTGAGATGATTTCTGTTTAGGCAGCCTATGAATATTTTGAATGATTCTTTTTTCTTTTTAAACTTGAATCATAATCTATTATTAATCTTTTCATTTGTAAAGAAGACAAGGGGATAATGAGGCAGGTTATAGGAGTCTTGTTACTGTCTATCAGAAGAACTGGATATCCAGCTTCAAATACATATTGGATTTCACAGGATATTATTGTGTTTGCCTTGTCTTTTGTGCTGTGGGCACCTTCCTAAAACTATGCATCCATATCCTTTTTTCGTCTGTCAATGTTGTGTAGGTACAATGAAAAGGAGAAGACCGCAGCACGCAAACCAGCAGTCACAGGCCCAGCGCCACCACCGTCAGAACAGAGAGGACTATCAAATGGGACAGGTGAGACGCTGAGACGCTGAGACACTGGGCTGCTCTGCGCCTTGGCTCTTCCTAGTGCCTACAACAGGAGCACTTCTCTCCAAAGAGTTACCTTTACCACCTATTGCAAAATTCAAAGAACTTGAAACTGGATCGATTTCACTGGACAAAAAGCCTGAAGGTTTTTTTTTTCTTTCCTGGGCCTAACAAACTCACCTCTGCTCTGAGAGCCAGATTAGCAGTGGTTCACACAGCTTTATAGGAAACGAATAACTTTTCCAAGGAGGGACAGGAGGAGAAATTCACTGATCTCTGTTATGTGGTCTTAATCTTTGAATGCTTTTTTTTTTTTTTTTACAAGAATGGAGGAGAGAGAAGCAGCTATGCATTAGAGTTGCCTTCCTCTGATCTCCATCTGTGCTACCTTTTTCTTTCCTATTCTTCCTCTCTGAAGTGCTGCCATCTTCAGCATTAAAGCAGGACTGCAGGGTAACATGGGTTTTTTCTTGCCAATCACAAACAACATTGAGAAGCTTAGTTGGAGGGAAAACTTATTTTTTGCCAATTTGATTAGGTTGTTTTTAGTCAAAAGCACCATCAACAGTTGAAGCTCTTTATTTCTAAAGCATACATGTTTTCTGTCAGCGTGCAAATGTACAGATTTCGCAGTAGGTTTTTTTTTTTCAGTGTTTCAAATGGAATTGATTTTCTGTTTGACATATTATTATTTACGTTTTTAATTCACTTTCTCAGGATTACTAAAACAACAGAAAACAAATGTTTTGAGTGGAAAAGATAGCTGCATGTTTATTTCAGGGTAAAGTCCCTCCTGGCTGAAGCCTGTACAGAACGGTTCACATTAGCTGCAGGGGGTTCGTATGAAAAGAATGTATATAAATAAGATTTTAGTATCAGATGAGGGGCTGTGGAGAAGAGGTTGATTATCCTGATATGTGTGTTTCTCTTTGTGACGTGGTTATGCAGCTGCGTTTGCACAGAGGTATAGTCTGCGGCTGAAACGAGTGATGAGAGAGTAGCTTCTTTATCAACCTGATTGTATCACACTTTTATTCTGTTACGGCTGACTCGTTGCTTTGGCACTGATTTGTGACACACCACATTTGTACGTGTACGTCTTTACATTCAGAAGGAGAATAGTGAAATCACATAGAAGAATGTGTTTAATGTGGACAGAGAAGCCCGCGTTCATGAGAAGTTATGATAGAAAAGAAGCGTCCTGGTATGATTGTCCCGCCCACGTTTTCACCTGTGTTCTGTCCACTTTTTGTATTTCACACACTGGCAGTTGTTTAAGTAATCTGTTAAAACCACTTAAAGGCAGTTATGTCCTCTGGGCCCCCGCAGCCAGATGAGTTTTTCTGGTTGAAATGTGATTGTGGATTTAGCTTTTATTGATTTTACTTGCAGTTCAGATAATTTGTATATTGTTGCAGAGTTGAATCAGTCGAGGGAAAACTATAGCTTCTAATTTTATTTGTTGCTTTGTTGCTGCTGTTTACAGACATTTACCAGAGTGAACAATCACTGTGTCAGCCACCCACCGCTGTTCTGTCCTGTCCTGTCCTCTCTTTTACTAATGATCGGGAGTTTGTCAGGGAACTTTGTTACCCTCTTTACGCCCTCTTGATTTCTTTAATTGCATCAAAAATGTGCCTACTCAGAGCAGTGTGACTGAAGTTGGTGAACTAGTGTCAGTGAGCTGTACCAAGACTGAAAAAACACATGAGGTGATGGCACTGTTATCAGACTGGACTACTGAAACTGAAAGCTTTGTATTGGACATGGTACAGGGCTCGGCAATGTCTGATAAATACAGGAAACGTAAGTGATGATTGATATACAACAATACAGACCAATATGTGAAAATTTTAATATAATCAGATTTTTTCAGCTTGTTTGAACGCTTATAATTAGTATTTACTTTGTGTAATATTATATTATCACCCAGTGCTAATTTGGCTTAGGTCAACTTCGCTGACAGATGGATGAGAGTGCAGAATGCTCAGAGTTACTGGCAAAATATAAAAATACAAATATATTTATAGTTTCTTACAATTATTTTAGGAGAGAAAAGACAGACTATTTTTTTCTTACCCTTGCAAAAGAGCTGCATTGCGCACAGCCGCCGCTCAGTGTTGTTTTGAGGATGTTGTGTTATCCATCAGATCGATTCTATGCAGAGTATCACAGAGCTCAAAATCAAGCCTCGTCACAGAGAAATGCCTTCAATGTTTCCTCCTGTAAAGGTACATGGAAAATTCTCCTGTGTTCGCTCATGTCGATGTGGTACAGCAACATTTCTGAACAGACAACAATGCAACCCTCTGTGGCTTCTTCTACTGATTTTTCTTGTTTTTTTCGGTGCTACTGGTAGTGCTTTCTCTTGGGTCGGAGCTTAAAGTATATTTTTCATTAGCTGTGGCAAATTTTTAAAGCTTTGTGTGTGTGTATGAGAGCGCAAGAGAGAGAGAGCTGCTTTGCTGAATCATTCTTGTATCTTTTTGTTGGTATGGTAAGATGTGGAGTGTTTGGGGTTAATGATACTCTCTGGGAGGGTTTTTCTTTCTTTCTTTCTTTCTTTCTTTCTTTCTTTCTTTCTTTCTTTCTTTCTTTCTTTCTTTCTTTCTTTCACATGTGTTGCTATGATGTCGAGCAAATGTGCACTGAAGTGTAATTGATGTAAACAAAGAATCCCAAATGGTATAGATTCAGAACTACTGTCTGATTTTAATGTGTCCTGTGTTTTATACAATGTCTTTGATGGTCTTTGTTTTTTGTTTACCTTTTTTTGTTCTGTTTCCCGTTCTGCTTACTTTGAAAATCTGACTAAATCTGCAAAGGTATTGTGCAAAAGTATAATTTCTTTTGAACTACTTGAAATGCATTAATAAACCAGAATTGATCAAATGTTTTGTTTTTTTAATGTTTTACAATATCGAATGCACTGTAAAATTTGATTTGTTAAAGCAACATTATGTAACTTTTTAACTTAATAACAGTTCTTAAATCATGTTGATGGTACAGTGACTTGTAATAGAGTGAACGGTGTCTCTGTCTCAGCCGCTCCGCCCTCTATCACTTGTTTCTGCACTGTGTAACTTCAGTGAGAGTGTCGGATCACAGAGTTACATACATGTTTACTTCAACATACAAGTTTTAACACATAACACTGTTATTATGTCATGAGCTTTGTGTGTAGTTAGCACCTACAATATGTCTGACAAACAGCTACAGACTTGGTATTAGAGACCGGTGTTGGACTCAGAAACTGTGGGGGGCACCAAATTGCACAAAATGACGATGTCTACATAATGTTGCTTTAAGGGTTTTTGCCAGATTTCTGTGTTGACTGTTTGAGCTTTGATTCTCAGGCTGACTGCTGGACAGCAGCTGGACATTTTAGCTGCATATTATTTTAAATGTACAGTAAGAGTCAACTGTTTCCACACTAGAGTGATTTACCAGTCTCGGCTTTTTCGACAGCATCTTTGACATTCTGGTGATGATGAGTCCGTTTGTCAGTACATGAGCAGTGTCTGTACACAGGTGTATTTAAAAAAAAAAAACACACAGAAGAATAGAAAAGAACAGAGTGCATATTTATTGCTCTGGTTTGAGTTTGATTAGCAGATGATGATAGTTATGCAGGTTTTTAATGATGAGATTGATCATTTTATATAGAATACTTAAAAAAAGAAAAAAAAAACTTTACATACTTTGGAACTAACGTCATCAAAAGGTCGTTGACTTCATGTTCACTGCCTCGTTAATGTTTGAATTGGCAAATGGCCAGCTGTTTATATCCCCCTGAGAGACGGACCACAATGTACATCTGTCTGGTTCTTTAAACTACACTGTGTGGCTCTGGTCAACAAAGTGTCTGGTACAAAGGTCACATGGAATACATATTTATAATTTTACCACATTATCAAATTTAAACATGTTTAAATTAAATAAGTTTACAATAGGTGCTAGTTGTTCTCTAGCCTCAGTTTCCCAGGATTCAATTCTCCTGATAAACTTTATCAGTATTTCTCCAGTGCCAATTCTTTGAGAGAATTAATCATTCTTAATTTACTCCCTGAATCTGCACAGCCTCACTCTCAGGAGTTGTTGTGAACTCGCAGGGACGTCCATCAGATAATCTTCAGTCTGCTGAACAGACTAAGGCGCCTTCACAAGTCTGTTCAGCTTCCTTCTCCGCTGTTTCTGTGTGTCTTCTTTGCAGCGCACGTACACTTTATCTTGCGACACTTCAACTTGTTGGTCCTCATCTGTCATGGCACAAAAAGATGTCCTGGAAAACAGACGCAATGTTGTTGATGGTTAAACAGAAAGTGTGTGCTCAGTTAAGTGTAGCAGATAATTGATGATAAATGACTCAGTTTCTGTGTGTGAGGGGGAAATGATCCACTAGGTGGAGTTAAAAGTCTGCGATGGTGTCGAAGCAGAAGGTTTTTTTTTTTCTGCTGGCAAGAATGGGACACTGCAAAATGTTTTTGTATGAGTACTTTTATTCTTTAATGAATGTGTTTTTGAAAATGAAATATTTCACATTTAATTTAATTTGATTCATAACTTAATATAAAACAATCGTTTAATAATAATAGAAATAATCTTCTTTTGACCCGACTCTTCGTGTCCTCTCCTGCCTTTCAGAACCATAAACGTACTTATCTGCTGTACTTAAGTACAGTTTTTATGCACTTGCACTTTACCTGATTATATCCATTTCATTGTACTTATACTAACAATCTGCATCAAGGGTACTTTTCATTTTTTAAACTTTTATTTATTTGTACCTCTAAACCCGTACAACCTTGACTGTAGTGAATGATATGGAGTATTTTTATATTGAGGTATTCAGTGATGGAATGGATGCCTGTAATTTACTTGAGTACTTCCATTTTACACTACTTTTGATTTGATTATCTAAGATTCATGCACTAAATACTACCCATGAAAATATTGTACTTTTTACTCCATTAAATTTATTTGAAAAAATTAGTTACTAGCCGCTTTGCAGATTCACACTATTGAAGCAAAAATATAAAACAACAAATGCAAATCAAAGAATGCTACATATTATTATGAATGAAGCTACCCAGCAGTGTCCAGAACCACAAAGTAATTCTTTTTTTCAATGTTTGTTTTTTACTCTGAAACAAGTGAAAATCCTGACAATATTCTTCAATATATGTTACTTTGAAGGTGTTATTCGGGAATAACTGTTTAATTATTTTACTTTCATAAAACCAGACAGGTAAAAACAATAATTTTAACTGGAAGACAATAATAATATTTTTTAAATATCTTTTTTCTGTCTGAAAATATACGTGTCAGCTCCTTCACTCTCGTTATGCACCGAAAGGTATATTCTGTCTATTGGCCCTATATTTAGATAAAATTGGCCTATATGGTAATCCAACTTTAAATAGTTAAAAATGGCTTCCAATTATCTGTCCAGTGTAGTGATCACCATGCACAAAAGGGTTAAGTAAAGTACATATGAGCTTCAAAATATACTTAAGGTACCAAAAGTAAAGGAACTCATGCAGAGTGGCCCATTACTGGATTCTAAGTATTGATACCTGAATGTTTTTATCGCTAATGTTGGAAGTGGTTCAGGTGGGGCTAATCTCAGCCACCGTATAAAGACTTTGAATGCACGACCTTTACTTGTAGTATAGTATTTCTACTTTTGCTCAAGTGAACAGTCTCAGTGAGATCTAAGAGAGATAATTCAGCCTATAAACGTCTGGATATTTCTCCATCACTGGTACTTTGTAACATAGAGTTGTACCTGTCCTGCGTCTCGCCTGCTTTGACACTGATCTTGCCCACTCTCAGCAGGGGTTTCGTCCTCCGACTGCCCCAGGGAATAATGGTCTGCACCCGGTTCCACACATTCTTCCACATAGCCGATCCCTCCCAGTGCAATTTGAGTAACATCAGATCCCCCAAGTCTTTGTCCAGGGCGATCAGGAAGGTGAAGGTTTTATTACCCCAAATCGTTTCAGGGCTGTTAAAAAGAAGACACAAAGACATAAACAAGAGTTAGATTATTACCACAGGGAACATCCTGCAACAGGCTGTCACATTTCTTTTTTTTTGCAAAGCAGAGATCCTCTGCTGTGATGTTCTACGAGTAAAGCAGGGCAGCACATGAGATTTCCTCTCAGGCGCTTTGATACGCAGAACATTGAACGATAACACAGTTGCCAGGGAATAGTGTCTTGACTAAATTATTTACTCCTCCATCCCCATTTATAGTTCTCTTTCATGCAGCAGCCCGAGTTGTTTCCATGTGTGTCAGCTGCTCTCTGTAACGTGCCTTCTTTCTTTATAGTGCCGAGAGCCCAGCTGCATATTGCATGTGTCAAAGAGTGGGAACGCTGGGCATAGATGTGATGTAATGTAAGCCTGATGGGAGGTGGTACAGTACTCACACTGTGATGGTGAGGTCGCCGCTCTCCTCCTTTGTTCCAGTGAGGGAGATGGTGAGAGAGGGCTCGATGCTCTCCATCTGGTTGACAAACTGGATCCTGAACTGGTAATGATGAACTGCAGAGAGGGAAGCAGAACCAGAAGAATAGATGAGGACAGATAAGCCATCCAACACAGTCCGTTGTCTGTGTGTCTTTGCATTTTGTCAATCTGACCAAATCTGGTTACATGGAGAGCCAGACTTCATTGAATAATGCACATTGAGTGACTTTGAATTCATAGATGCACTACCACTCACTCTTTACATACAGGTACTATATACTGTAAAGCCATTTGTGGGGTTGTAGTTCCTTAAATACTGAAATTATAATCAATGCATTGTTTTTTCAGCCTTTTTATCTCACTGTCCCCCAGTGGCAGAGGAAGTACTCAGATATTTTACTTAAGTAAAAATGGCAAAACCACAGTGTAGAAATATGAGTAAAAGTGCAGAGTATTAGCAGTATTGTAGGGTTTAAGGGTTAAAGTACCCTAAAGTCACACTTGAGTAAAAGTAAAGATATCATGCTAAAATATTACTTCGGTGAAAGTGAAAGTTGACCATGCCAATAGTACTTGAGTAAAAGTCTCAAAGTATCTGATATTATTTTTATAAGATATATAAGTACAAGTAAATTACACATATATTTATATGTAGTACTGTATACTAGGGGCGACTGATTATCAGCCTGGCCATTTATCAGATCTGATATTTACCACTTTTAAGATGATCAGAATCAGCTGAATTTTTTTATCCGATTGCTGATAAAATACATTGATTAATTTATAAAATAAAATTAAAGTAACTGTTGACAAAAGTCATCAGATAAATGTAGTGGAGTAAAAGTACAATAATTGCCTCCAAAATGTAGCGGAGTGGAAGTCTGGAGCAGCAGAAAAACGGATATTCTCAAGTATAGTACAAGTACCTCAGAATGGTACTTAAATACTGTCCTTGATTAAATGTACATAGTTACATTCCTTCACTGAATATAAGCATCAAAATATAATTTGAAAAAGGGGGAAAATTACACAGCGTGTGAATTTACCCTCGACGATCAATAAAGCCTTATTTTAACTACATTTAAAATAGTACACAATAATCTATCTGGTGCTTTTATTTTGTGATTTGTAGTGGAGTGAAAATAAAAAGAATCGAAATATGGAATACTCAAGTTTAACACCTGAAAAGTGTATTCAGGTACAGTACTTGAGTAATTGTACTGTCTCCCACTGCTGTTCCCAGGTCAGGTGTCCTGCAGCTGAACACAAAGTAGTGCGCATTGTGATCTGTCTTTACTACTACTACTACCACTAGGGGCACTAAAGTCTTTCTAGTAAAGATGTCAATGTCATCACAACAATGTAATTCAACTTTTAAAAATCTCTCGAAACAGCAAACATAACTCAAACATGTATAAACAGTGCTTTCATCGGGAACTATTTTCAGCAGGGGATTAATACACGATTTGTGCCCTAGTGAGCAGGACAGTATATGTGGGACTGACTCAAGCTAAACTTCAGTGCCTATGTTCGTGATAGTGAACATGTCATAAATGTATCTTCAGTTGGTTTGAAATGACAAGGACAACCACATACGTTTGTAAGGCATCCGAGAGCGCGTCTTCAGGTACAGCCTCTTGCTGGTGCCACTGCGGACCTTCCTTATATTGTAGCCCAGCGTGTTGCAGCGATTCTTCCGACAGTCCAGACAGATGCCTTTGACAAAAGCGCTGTTGTCGCTGCACCTGTAGGCCATGCTCTGCTTGTCTTCATTCAGCAGAGAGTCAATGAACAGATGCACAGACCGTTCGTGTGCACATTTCACCGTCTGCTCGAAACCTGTCAGAGGAAATAAAACCAGCGGTAGACATTTAAAACTTGAGACAACGTGAGATCATTTCCACACATCCTCCTGTGGATTGAGAGGCTGGGGAGTACCTTAATCACAGTGTCTGACCATTATTTGTGGATTGATTTCATTATCACCAAAGCCTGACATCTATCAGACCGTCCTCCTGTCAGATCTCCTTAAAGCGTCTCATTATGTCTAATCCTGCTCTGCTCTGAAGGCCTTTTTCCTCTGAGCAGACTCCTGTAGCCTGGAGGCAGCTCAGCTCAGAGGGACGGACAGAGCGGAGGAAGGCACATGTTGCTAATTAACTCCTGAGGATGACAGATGCTTTAATGTGGCTCTCGCTGTCATATTATGCGGATGTGTTTTGGATTGAGAGGCACCATAAATCCCAGAGCCACTTGTGTTTGACTAGAGGGAATTAAGTTCATCTGCCCGAACGCAGAAAGAGAAACTGTCAACAAGCAAAAGATGAATCGGTGCCCAAGATATTCATCCCAAACCAGTTATCTGAGGTGGCAAGACCAATTAAGAAAAGAAATGTTATGATAGCCAGAGGAAGAGGCACACAAGTCAGCGGTTAGGCGGCAAAATAACACACTGATTCATACATTCTCCTCAGATGCAGGATTGTAAATGGAAGGCAGGAGGATGTGGAGGATTGTGGTCTTTAAAATGACATTTTTCTCGAACATTCATTAGAAAATCCACAAGCTCTGTTCTGTCACCATCCTCAAATCAAATTGTTGACTTTGTACTCAAAATATTGGCAAAGTAATGGCTGACTCTTCATAAGATGCCCTGACCTTTTTTTATGGCTCCACGATGATGCCAAATCTTTCAGTTTGCATAGAAAAAAATATGAACACTATGAAAATTTCTGAGCACATTCACGGTCCCTAGATGATAAACCTTTTTGTATTTACAGTTTACAGGTCATTTCCTCCAGCCCGACCTCAGGGCAACTACTGTATTTTTTACCTACCACAACAAAAACAGTTATTTCTGTCGCGGCCACTTGAAGACCTTTAGCTTTTATGGTTCCTCAATGACCATATTATGTAGTATATGAATGTTTTCTCATAATTTTCTGAGCTGTTGCAGTGTGTTCTTCATCGTACCAAGGAGCCCGTACTGGGCTATGTGCTCATAAATGTTCTGCAGGTCACATCCTGGCTGGAAGTCTCCTCCGTTGGGGTAAAAGTCATAATGTGCCACGGCTTGCTTGATGCCCACACTGAGGCCCATACGTTCATGGGTGAAGGTGTGGATGGCGTCCACAAATTCAGCGTCATCGGGAGACAGTCTGTCTGTGGGAGACATGCCTTCAAACAGGGGCCCCGCCGGATCAAGACCTGGACGATATACAAACCAAGAACCAGTTTGTTACAGATCACAGAATAAATATGTTTAGAATCCAAAACATCCTTGTTTTTGGCTGTGAATATATAAAGCACGATTATCACCGAACCCAGTAGAAAACCCACCAGTGATTCTTCCAATCTTCTGCGAACCGTCCAGATAGCTTCCAGCAAATCCAGAGATGTGAGCCCCGAGGCTGTAGCCAATCAAATGAGCCCTTCTAAGTGGGAACTGGTAGTGTACCTGTTACGGCAGGAACATGAGTTAGACTTTTGACAATTTAAATCTGCTTAACGCATAGAATAATTAAACAGTTTTAAGCAGCTTCCTTCAGTGGAGAAATTCCTCCCTGACCTGAAGTGACTGCAGCAAGTGAGCTATGTCTTTCCCGACAGTGCGGGTGCTCTGTGCAGCTGTGGGGTAGTGCTGGTGAGCCAGGAGCAGCCAGTCTGTAATCACCACGTTGACGTCTTTTAGATGTGTCTTCAGGGCTGTGGCTAACCTGTGCACCCAGCTCTCCATCAGACCATCCACCTGAGGAAAAACAAGACCGGCTGTCAGATATGTGTGTTTGCCATCCCGGTCTTCAGAGTCTCTGCGGGGATCTCCCTGCAGTCCCTGCATGTTTACTTCTTGTTATCTCGCTACATCTCGGGGTTTCGATCTATGTACAAAACTCTGAAACGGTGCCTGCAGCAATCCCCCCCCCCTCACTGCTCCATGTTTTGTATCCAGTGGTTCAAGTCAGTGAAGTGGAAGAAAAGTTGACCTTACCGACCACCCGTGAGTGATGATGATGAGGGGATTACTGCTGTTGAAGCCACAGGAGGTGAGAGTGTGCAGCTGCAGAGGGTCCAGCGCGCAGTTTTCCTCACCTTCTACAAACAGGCCGAAGACTGAGCTGCTGACATGCGGCTTCAGGACTCCCCTCTGCGCTGCATCCGCTACAAACCAAAGAGCAGAGCAGTTATCTTGTTTGTTCTTCATGATCACTCATCAGAGGATTGACTGCAGGACTGGATGTGTTGACACTGAGGTGAATTATTACAAATAACGCAAGGGAATTCACTTAATTTGTCCACTCGGAGCAGAAGAAATGTTTTAATACATGCATTGATGCAATTATCTGATGTGTTCTGTTGAGGGACATTTGGACTGGAGGCCGTTGTGTTTCCAGGTCATGCAGACCTCTTTGGTGTATGCACACAGATAAGACTTCACAGACCGTCCCATTAAATTAATCTCTGCCAGACTTTTGTAATTTCTTATATAAACTCCTCCTCACTCAACATGTTTCAAACCACAGCCCAGAAACCTCAGAAATCTCGTAAACTCTACAGATCCACCTCCAAAGAAATCCATCATTACATTTCCTTCATGGTTTGTCACTGGTTCATGTCCAGTATATTTATTTGTGATGTTAATGACGTCAGAAGCCCAGGCGCCTTAACGCTCATTCCGATGAGCTCTAGTCGCCGATAACAAGCCCACGATGAAAACATTTGAGCGATTGTACGCATCAATCCATCATCCATCCCCTCTGCTCATCAAATCCCACATTTTACTTGGTGTGTCTTCGCTTTTATGATTGTTTACCCATTTGAACATGTAGAGCAATTACAAACAGTCTCGCTCATTAGTTACAGAGCACGAGAGTTTACTTTACACATCTTAGATGATTTGATTTGTGAAGTGATGTTCACAGTGACAGTGAGGAATTTCCTTAAACCAACCAGCTGTGTCAATATTGTTCTATCTTTTCTGCAACAGCCACGCTATAGTGGTGTAATAATTCATTCACCATTCAATTCAAAATTTGAACAGTGCCAGACTTGAATGCATCTTTCAGAACACAATGACAAAGTCCCTTAAAATGGGCTTTTAATTTGCATTTTAGTTGTTTAAAAGATTTCTTTTTTTTAATCTGAGAATTATCAGTGGAGTTTTGCCGGAACCAATAAGCTAAACAATCAAACAAGATGTGAAGAAGTCCGGAGATATGATCTCAGCTCGGACATGAAACAGCTGCTTCTTTACAAACACGTGTTGTGCAGCGGGTCTTTGTTCAGGCCCACAGAAGTTTATTTTTAGCTCTGGAGGAGAGGATGAGGTTTATGTGTAAACTCATAACTCAGAATCAGTGCAGAATCAAGTCTGCCAAGTTTAATCTTTCTAACACATATTGTATTCTGATATTTTTATGTGAGGTGATGTGTAAGGCACAAAACACTGATTAAATCAAGTAAATACTCTACACCATGTAGTTTCAGGTACAAAAAGAATTGTGACTGTATATCGTAAGTCTGAATAAACTTTTTTAAGGCCCAAGTTTTGAAACTCAGGTTGGTGCCCCGTCTGTGAAAACTGTCACCAGGAGCTCGATGTTGATTACATAACTTGTTGCTTCTGATATTTGAACTGACAGCTGATTAGGAGGTGTACAGATATATTTAGGGAGTCTTGTATTTTTTTAAACTTTTGCACTATGATGACATCAGACGCACCAATCCAATTATGTAAATATAACCAAACTTTTGACCTGTCAGCATCTAGACACAAATACAGGCAGTTACACCGATGCAGCAAATGTCTCCATGGCATGATTTTAACATGACATTTTACTCACCTGCTCTGCTTCCTTTGGTTTTCTTCGCCTCATTGAGGTGATATGTTAACAACAAATAGCACAGGATTTTGACCACAGACATTATGAGTCCTCTGTGTCACTACTTCTCCAACGGGTGAAGAGAAAGCCTTGAAATCTTTGAAGGGGGATGCAGCTAGTGAAGAGTCTGAAGGTGAGTTAAAGAAGCCTCATTACTGTCCGGAGGCTTGAGATCAGAGTGTGAAACACATTGTACTGTAATGTGCAGACAGAGAGGGCACACAGGGAGCAATGGTGTATGGATAAGAGGGATTTGGTCCTGTCCTGATTGGCTGGAGGCCATGTCGTGTAGATCAAACACGTTGTGAAAGAGCAGAGATATGAACGTGGGAGGGGATCTGTTGGTGCTGATAGTGATTGAGAGCTAGAAATGACCTAAGACCCGTCAGTCAGACCCTCGTCACGTCCCATCTACAAGTGCAAGAAGTGTAGTTTTAACAGAACTACCAGCTTCAAGACAAACTTAAGTCTGTGGACAAAACATGAATGGATAATACCTTCAGACAATTGGATTTTGATACATTGTTGCAACACACGTTTGAACAATTGGAACAATTTGTGTACCCGGTGTACTCACAGTCTATCAGCAGAGTCTGTGGTCACAGATCATCTGTTTTGTGCAGAATGGTCCAAGAAAATCAATAATTTTCATGATAAATTACATAATGACATTCTGTTTTGAGAGATAATTGATCAAATAAAAACAGTCCTACATTTCTGTTTGTAATGTTGCTATCAGCAGTCACTGGACTGTTGTCAAGTATCAGTTTGTCAGTAGATGGAGGGTGAACACAAACAGGGGTCACAAAATGGTCATGGAGACCTACACAGACCAACCGAAGAGAGCCTGTAACTTGCTGACCTTTCTTTTTTCCTCTTGTTGGTTGTTGATTGATCAGGATGGTCAGCAATTGGCTTAAAAGTTTGCACCTTGACTAAATGATTGATTGTTGCAGCTCTACTGTAACAAGTTTTTTTGACAATATGTTGTGTAATAGATAGATTTTTTTTTTGGTCTTTATGGCTTTATTGAAGGTTCAGCTGAAGACAGGAAACAGGATGAGAGAGAGGGGGAGTGACATGCAGCAAAGGGCCCTAGGCCGAGATTCGAACCCAGGGCTGCTGCAGCAAGGACAAAGCCTCTGTACATGGGCCACCTGCTCTACCGACTGAGCTAAACGGCGTCCTGTTTTGAGCTTTTTTAAGGCACCTTGCACTGTACAGTTCATCTAGGGATGGGAGAGAGCAGCCAGTGATCTTCTTGGCTGTGTTGATGACCCTCTGGAGTGCTTTCCTCTCTGCTGCTGTGCAGCTGGCATACCACACACACATGCAGTATGTCAACACACTCTATATTGAGCAGCGAAATAATGACACAAGCAGTTTTTGTGACAGATGGTTCTTTCTGAGGGGTCTCAGAAAGTCTCAGAAAGTAAAGTCTCTGCTGTGGCTTCTTGATAGACACTGAGGTGTTCGCACTCCATGACAGGTCCTCCTCAATCTGAATGCCCAGGAACCTGAAGTCAAAGACCCTCTCCACATAATCCCTGCTGATGCTTTCCGTTTTCTTCCTCCGGAAGTCCACAATCAGCTCCTTCGTCTTGGTGGTGTTAAGGACCAGGTTATTGTCCCTGCACCACCCAGTCAGCTGCTCCACCTCAGCCCTGTAGGCAGACTCATCCCTCTTAGAAATGAGTCTCACTACTGTGGTGTCGTCTGCAAACTTGATAGTGGTGGAGCTGAGCTGGAGTGAGCAGGGGTGTAGTCATGAGTGTAGAGGGTGTAGAGTAGGGGGCTCAGCACACAGCCCTGTGGGGAGCCGGTGCTGATGCTGATGGATGCTGAGAGGTGGGAGCCCACTCTCACCATCTGAGGGCGATTTGTCAGGAAGTCCAGGATCCAGTGGCAGATGGAGGAAGACAGTCCAAGCCCTGTCAGTTTGGACACCAGTCTGTGGGGGAGGATGGTGTTAAACACAGAGCTAAAATCAACAAAGAGCAGCCTTGCATAGCTCCCCTGCCGCTCTAGGTGGCTCAGAGCAGTGTGAAGGGCTGTTGCAGTAGCATCCTCTGTAGATCTGTAAGCCCTGTAAGCAAACTGGTGAGAGTCCAATGCAGGTGGCAGACTTGAGATGATGTGCCACCGAACCCGAGTTTCAAAACACCTTATAATAAGTACCACTGGACGGTAGTCATTCAGGCTGCTGACTGCTGTCTTTTTTGGCAGTGGAACAATAACAGAGGACTTCAGACAAGGTGGGACAGTGTGCTGGGACAGGGACTGGATGAAGATCCTGGTAAAGACAACAGCCAGCTGGTCTGCACAGGTCTTCAGTACACGTCCAGGTACGCCATCTGGTCCAGCAGCTTTCCTTGGGTTCACCCCCCTTAGTGTGCCCCGAACCTCATGCTTCTCCAACACGAGGATGTTGTCACGGGCTGAGGGGTGTGATGTGGCTGCATTCGGTTGTTCCGCCTCAAAGCGAGCGAAGAAGATGTTCAGTTCCTCCGACAGCGAGGCGTCTTCATCAGCCACTGCTAGGTCGTTGGATTTGTAGCCGGTGATGTGCTGCACCCCCTGCCACACCTGCCTCCCGGATGTGCTTGTCGATGGTAACAGTGTCCATGCAGAACTTGATATAGCTCAGGACGGATGAAGTGTAGTCCTCCAGGTCCTGCTGTTCAAAGATGCCCCAATTTGTTCTCTGAAAGCAATCCTGGAGCTGTTGAGAGGTGTCCTCAGGCCAGATTTGAACCGTTTTAGTTGTGGGGGGAGCACTTTTCCTGAGGGGGGTGTATGATGAACTGGTGTCTCTGTGTCTGTCACCTTGTTTTGATGGTCAGGAGCTTAAAAGTAGTGTTATACATTTTGAAAATGGAAAGGCGAAATCTCAATTTGTGCTCTACAATAGTATTTGAGACTGTAATACACAGTGAGTGGCTGCACACAGTGTCGGTATTTGATGCTGATGATATTTACAGTAAATCAACTCCATACATAAATGTTCTCACATTAACTACTATATATTATTAATATGATCAGGATCTTAGAGGCGGTGGAATGTGTAACAGCGATACATAAACATGTTCAATATCATTGTTGGATGTATTTATAGAATATCTATATAAAAACTGTGCCACGTTCCAAACCAGGTCAGTATTCACTCACATGTAAACACACACAGACACATACAGCAGTTTGCATAGTTCAGGCTTCAGTGAGTGTGTTTGCTACATTAAGCGTGAACAGAACAACATGTGAGACCCTGAACACGTTCTTTAGAGCCTCAGCTCGGTCCAGCAGCGAAAGAGTTAAAGTCTCAGTTTATCTACCGTGTGATGTCACATCTGCAGGTGAACAGTTTGGAAGAGCAAACATGGAGAGCCAACCAGCTTTTCCAAGTACTGTGTGACTATGTCTCTATGTACATGTGTGAGCACGTCTGGGCATGCTAAACAAATACACACAAATACAGAAGTTTATTCAGTTCAGACAGAAATCAGATACAATACAATAAATCAGGCCAAAGAATGAGAATGAAAGTGGGGGAATACTTCCATATGACAAAAAGGCTCGTGCATAGCAGCTACTGCGGTCCATTATTACGTAAAGCTATTATCATTCAAGTCAAAGAGAGGAAACACTCTGGGGAGGAGCTCTGCAACCACTGAACCACAAAAACACTCTTCATCCATTCTCAGTTCGGTTACATAAGCCAGCTCCAGTTGTCCTCTTTTAAATTTTTATGTATTTCTGATGTATTTTCCGCTCCCATCGTGATCGGTAGAATTGCTTGGTGGTTAAGCACTCCATAATACAGTAGTGATGGAAGATTTTATTTCTTGATCAAATGCCTGTACCTAATCTATACATTGTGAGGACCAACAGACCCTTTTTACAGCATTTTTACTCGATAAGGCAGCAAGAGCACAGGTGTGACCGATAACTTTCACAATCGCTCCATTTAAATGTCCCAGTGAGCCACGTCAGAGTCCTGAACCAGCTCAGATAAACTGAATGGAGCCATCATTGTTGTTTTTAAATTCCACTTTGCTTTTGTCAAAATGTCTGCTGTGAGAAGGGTCTCTTTGGGGACAATTTAGACCCTGAAAGTGAGGAAATTTTAGGGAAATTAGGACGTATTGACAGGTTCTCAACCTTTGTCTGGAAGTAAGACATTTACAACAGTGTAATGCGAGAAGCTTCATGATAATTTGAACAAAATATCTATAAGCGAATGCTATGTATCTATAAGCGAAACCTTAAAAACTGAAATTTCACAGCAGACACTTTGACATGTCGTAGTAAGAAAAAGCACAAGTGTCGTGTTACTGATTACACTTATGGAGGCTCAATACAATCCATACCACTCCAATTCCAAGTGTCCCAATAAACCGTAACTGCAGCAGCTCAATGGAATTCACTCATCATTCATTTCATTATTTACACCTGTGCTTTTTTTATTGTGGTGTGTCAAACTGTTGTCAGTAAAAAGCCTTATTTTTCTCATTGGATAATAAAAACAATGCCTGGCTGACAGTATTTTCATTAGAATAAAGAGCAAGTAAGTGAACAAAAGTTCTCCCTACAAACATCGAAGCAGGAGATTGTCAGAAAGTGATTTAACAACAATTCAACATTGTCATTGTCATTTTCAACAAACTTTATTCAATAATACAATAACACAGAATATTGTAAAAGAAGCTGATTCAGACAGAGAAGAACTACCATAGAAAAAGTGACTTAACATAAGCAACAACGAAACAAAAGATTTAAAAGACTAAACTGTTTCCTCCTGACAGGCTGCCGCTCAGGACAGAAGCACTGACATCAAAGTTTAGGAGAGACGAGCACTAACACATACATCATTTAATTAAACAGCTGGAAGTGAAACAAACCTTCTGCTGCTTTTCAAACATGCATACTGTAATTATTCTGATTCACACGTAGGCCACATACAGGGTTGTAACACTACAAGTGTCAAACTGGTTCTGGTGAAAGCAGGACTTCACAGCAAAATCACTCTTTGATGGTTGTGCCACTGACTTTCTTCACATTTTTTTTTCTGTTTGACAAAAGTAAAACCATCAGATGAAAAAAACAAAGATTTTAATATAAGGGATTGTCACAACGCCAAACAACGGTGTACACAAGTATAAGCTGATGTAAAATGACATTCAGTGCAGTACAATATAATCTCACAATCAATGTATGAACGGCTGCTTGTTCAGATCAGCACACGTAGTCATTTTATTCCTAAACATAACCTGCTGACATTGTGTTTGTGGTTGCAAATTCACATTTCTGTGCTCACAGAATACAAGCAACATGAAGCCCAACAGTACAAAGGACGGTCCAGTGTTCAAACCTCAACTGTACATTTCCAAGGAGTTTATTTCCTTCTGCGATAGTTTGCTGCCTAAACCATTTCAAAACTCTGTGTTTTATTTCACATTTTATCTCAGCTCTGAGGATTTCTTTTGTAAACAGAGTCAGTGTTTGCATACTGCCGCTGACAAACGCAATTCATCAAAGAATTAATACGTTCTTAAAGTTTCTGCTGCAAAGAAAATTTCAACGTTGGGGTTTTCTTTCGCAGAAAATGGAAACCTAAATGTCTTTCGTGAAAGTGTCATAGGTATCTAAATTATGGCTTTTCGATATCAAGGATGCCTGTGATGAGCAAATAATCCAGCAATGTGACAACAAGTATACGTGGGGATGAGTGAAAAAGTACGCGAAAAAAAAGTCAAATTTAAGGCTGGATCTTCTACATTAAATGTGTTAAAGCAATCAGTCACACATTGTTTTCACACATGCAAAGGATTAAGTGAAATGGAACAAGGAAGTCACTCCACAAAACATGTCACATGTAACACTAAACATAATACAAATTACCACATTTCCACGTGAAATCAACTGTTTCATAAGTGCTACGTTTATTTAATGCCCCTGTTTGTAAGTTAAACTGTAGTAAAAATATAAATGCTGTACAGAAACTTGGCAAATATTTCTAACAAGAGGAGATGACCCCAGTTAGGAAATAGGAAACTACAAAGAATACTGCATAATGCAGAGGAAACTCTCCATACAAGGTTATGATTTCACGGTATTAAAGGAAAAGCTTTATGTCTAGAGAGAATATTTTCCTCAAGACAGTTTAATATTCTGATATATGAAAGAGCCCCTGGCGCTGGCAGGTCAAGTCTGAAACCTCTAAATAGAAAGACTTTCTACAAAAAGAGGCTTGAAAGGCTTCGTAAAACATTCATGCATATTTTACAAATCACTATGAAACTGTGCAGTCAGATGCATGCTTCGTCTTAAACCATTAACTGTAAATTTCCTTTTGAATTGAATTGTAGAAATGTATAAAACTGCTTCTGAGGGTGAGCATTAAGCTGCTTTGTCACTCTGCTTTTGTTCTAGATTTTAACTCATGGTTATTATCTCGTATTTGTCCTGGACGTTTTTCTCCTCCTGTTTTTCGGGCTCGGCGTGGTGCAGCTCAATGAAGAGAAAGTAAACGCCCGCTCCGACTGCTCCGCCGACCATGGGCCCTGCCACGGGGATCCACCACCAGCAACCTCCAGCTCTGCAGTGAGGAGGACCCATACACATCGATTATTATGATAGGGTACAAATCAACCAATGTGTTCACTATTTACAACAACATGCTGCATGAACAGGTAAATCTTTAGGAGCTCAGTCAAGAAAATTAGCCAAGTGAATTAAGATCACTAATCTGAACAGGACGCCAGAGGCTGCATTACAAACAAACTAGTGGCATGTAGAGAGAGTGTTTACAAGGACAGGAGAGTCTTATGACACATGGGGTGTAGAGATGGTTCACGTTCGGGTCATCGGACAACACAAGACAGACTGCAGATTAAATAGAACATTCAATTATTTGTAACTGGGTTTAAAAGAATAGTTAAAGATTTTGCTAAACGTGCTTTTTTCGTTTCCTTTCAAAGATCGATACGACTCTCATATCTAAATATGTGTAACATTTATGCTAGCGTAGCTTAGCACAAGACTGGAGGAAGGGGAAACAGTCAGCCTGGCTCTGTCCAGTGGTAATTAAATCTGCCTATAAGCACCTCTTAAACTCACAGATTAACAATGTTATGTTTGTTCTGTGTGAAAAACCCGAAGCAACATTTTTGTTTTGCGTTGTGACATTGAAGGACTAATGTTGTTGTTGTCCCCTTCACTGTAATAAAAGTTTGTAGAAATGAGGGTAAAAAACTGTCAAATAGCAACAGTAGAAAACCATAAAATCAAACATAGAAGGCCATTATAGAAGATACAATGATTAATACAATGAATGATCATGAAACAGTGCTTCACTGTAATTTAACTGTCATCATATGTAAAAAAAATAGATGTTGTATATACCTTGTTTTATAATGTGCTTTATTTGTAGTTCCCTTTGTAATTTATCTGTGAGGAACAATGAGGAACAGCCTGTCCAACAGTTGTTGACTGTATCTGTGCCAACCAACTCATGTGTTTTACCATATCTTTAACCACAGCTGCCGGTACTTTATCGTAAAGATGAAGTTTGCAATAAAATACCTTTAAGTATCATATAGTTGTACTGTGTTTATCACTGAGATAGACTTTGATATGATTTAAAGAACATATGTATACCTGTTATACCATTCACAGGTTTATATTATATTATAGCAGTTATTTTTTTTTTCATAGTAAGTAATTGTAAACAAAACTGTTCTCAACTGTGAAATTTACAGTTGTCAATAAAGCACACCGTAATATCTCTGACACTGTCACCGTAAAAATTCTGGACACCATAGCGGCCAATATTTTACCCTAAATTGAACAGAATTTTTTACAGTGTATATTAGATTTTTGCACCTGTTGCTGCTGCTCATTAGTAGCGGTAACGCTCACACACCGACGGCTCTACCTTCCAATCAGTGGACAACCGCTCTACCTCCCTAACTTGTAATTATGGCTGCTCTGATACAAAGAAATGCAACATAATGACTGCCACTTTTGCGCTGCATTATGGGAGGTGTAGGATCCAGCCTGACCCATACTAGACTCTTAAAGTCAGGATATCTTGGCCCTCTGCCGCTTCACTTTTGATCACTGTTTTGGTTTACTCTAATTTCATAGAATACAGTATTAACAAGATGCAGTACTCTCTTGGATGAAATAATGAACACTGCCTCTCCAATCTGTATGTTTATGTCCGTATCATCCTACCTGAGGCGAGTTATACGCAGTTATCCCAGATTACAGTAAAGTCTTAAGGAGCTCTGTGTATTAGACCTACTTCATGTGTCCTCATTCTGACTGTGGCTGACCTCAGACAGAGCCGGATGGCGAGATTAGAGCCCTGCTGGTCAGTGTGGCTGTCAGGAGCCTCGACTCACAACAGGTGAAAGGGCTTCAGTTAACAGAGCTGATGCAAGGGCCTGAAAGTAAACAAGCGTCTGAGCGGGGTCATCTTTCTTTCCTGTAGGCATTCAGGAAGTAGGCGGCTGGATTATAGACTTTAATCTATCGCCACAGCTAAGATGATCAGGCAGGGAGACAGACAGCCAGTGGGTCACATTGACGCCATGTGGACACTGAATGGAGCCAAGTGGCGCCCTTTACTTTCAATGCTGCAGAGGGACTACAGTCTACATTACAGTGCACTTGTAGCTGCTGTATTCATGTCATAAATATAGAAGATTATGTCAGATTTAGCACGTACTTTATACATGATTTGAACCTGATCGTGCCGAGGGCTTATGTGTGCATTAAACCTTTGCATTTGTAAAGTCACACAAGCCATCTGGTGATAGTTAAAGCTGTGATATGGGGACACAGAGCATCAGAATCTGTATCTTTAAGCTCTACCACTTAATATTATGTAATTTTCAATGATAAATCAAGAATTCTCCTTCCTTGTATTAAACATTTCAGCTGTCTGTGGTCATACTGCTTTCACAGAGACAGCATTATTATCCAAGCAGTGTTTAGTTCTTAGTTTGACAACCACATCTTCATGCCAGCAGTGACGTTCACCGACACTTTGAAGGGCAGGAGTCAGTGGTAAACTGGGCACTGAGGGCAAAGACACAAACAGCATGTATCTGAACAGAAACATGTGAGAGAGGGAAAATATAATTTTGGAGGTATTCTGTTCTAGCGATGCTAGCTAATGAAAAAAGCTGCAATTTCTGAGGTTGTACGTCTCTACAGAGTTGTAAAAGGGCTACAGACAGCATCTTTTGAGCTGTTTGAGGACACTCCTATAAACGATTCATCACCTCAACAGAAAACAGGACGTTGCTTTCAGCAGAAGTTAGTGAAAAGCGCAAGATGCGCTGACACAAACGTGACCTGAAAGGACCTGGAAAGTCTGAGCCTGCGGTATCTCATTGGCAGCGTTCATTGGTTACTGTAAAAAGCTGCTTGGTGGAAAAGTGCCAAGGGTGGATGAGAACAGCTCCTAAAATGTTCAGAGCTTTGGATATATCAAGAGTGCAACAGTTAACATTATACGGGTTATCACTGCACAAAAACATGTGAAAAAATCAGCAATTTTCCATAAACATTTTGCCTTTTAATGTTTTTTGTAAGGATATTTACACCTACATTTTAAAAAGTCCTCAAGAGTCTGACCGCCTGACTGTATCATCCTCAGAGTCTGAATAAGGCGATCAGAGGAATGTGTTCCAGCTTTCCAGGTTCACACTTCTGTGCCTCAAAGATAATTAAAGAAAGGAGACTCCACTCAGTGATTATCAGAAGAAGAACAATGGCAACCGATGTCGATATCAACAGAGAATCAATATTTGGGCCCCACACAGGCAATCGAGAGGTCATAAGAGTTTGTTCATACAGCCCTCAAGGTTTTAGAAGTTGGAAATGTTCCATAGGAGTACAGTATACAAAGTCAGCTGTTGCGAGCCATTTAGTTTATATACATGCAGCGTGACTGCTCTGTTTGCATTCTTGACAAAGTCCAAATTGAAAGTGCGACAGGGATGCACCTTGTCCTCTCTCCTGTTTGTAACGTGCAGACAGTTTCTGAAATGTACAGCTCTGTGACGTAAGAGTGGCACCTTTGCCGTGTGGCATTATAATTCTTTTGTACTATTAAACTGCGGTTGTGCTTTTGAGAGGCTGACAATGATCAGATTATTCAGATCTCACAAAAACGCGGAATCCTTTCCTTCTAACAAACACCGAAGCTCAAATGACCAAAATATACAATATAACATACAATTAAATCAGCTTCAATCAATCAATTTTTACAATACAACAGTGTGTGATGTGAGAGACGTCACTCGCAGTGATGAATCTACAGACAGTTACCACCTGAATCAGCCTCCTTCTCCACTGTGGAGTTTCAGTTCATTGTTGAAACTGCAAACACTGTTAAAACATTGTTGTAACTGTCCGGCTCACAACTTTTTTCAGCTGTTTTGGTTCACTGTCTTTGCTCTCGTGGCTGCAACAGACAGCTGCTTTCAGAGAAAAAAAACTCTAATAAACCCAGCGCTCACTGTCTGCGCAGCACAGAAATGAAGACAGAAAGAGGAAATGACTAACTGGTGAACAATTAGCAGCTTAAGAGTCAGATATTTCTCTCAGGAGTTGGTGGAGACCAAAACAGAGCTAAAAGACACGACTGTAAATGAATAGCATGTTGCTCCACAGTTTGCCATATTAATGTAAAAGGTGAAAATATGTCATTTGTTGTTTTACCACACTGTCTCCACTTTACAGACAGTTCAATCTTTATATGTGTAAAAGTAGTATTTTTCATATTTACTGATCTGATCAAAAGATCACATCTTATAAAGTAGTAGTAAAAAAAACAAACAATAAAACATAAACATAAAAACAAAACCAGGAACAGCTGTGCTGCCTCTGAGAGAAGAAAGGAAGAAAGAGAGGATGAGGAATATACAGCTGTGGCTTTTGGGTAATAAATCATTGAATGTTCCATATTTATGTCCAAGTTCACTTAAATCCCACAGCCCTTTTTCCAAATGCAGGAAATACACGCCTGGTCTTTGAAATATTAATTCAGATTGTCAAGAGAGAAGAGATGGAGCTACAAATGCTGCTCTCCGTGTGGGAAAGGAAGACGCAGCTACTTGGTAAAAATGTTACATCACACATCCACTACATCTCGGGCGCTGGTGAGAGCGAGCGCAGAACTGAATAATAGACTTTAAGCTCGTTCAGACAGGCGGCCCACAAAACATTTCTTACTTATTTTTGTGCTTTATGGGTGATAACTTTCTGTTTCTGCTGGGAATGTTCCTGTAGTGACTAATTTCCCTGACGTTTCAACATAAGTTTAAACTAGTCGAGTGGAAAAAAGAAACCAGAAACATTTTACAAATTGCTCATGAATATATTGTGTTTCATATCTTAGATGCAACAGATAAGGTTTAATGCGTTTAATTGACTAGTTGACTGCTCGTTTCTACATCAGTAAAATTACCTGAATACATCCATGCCCCACCCGGCCACGGCCGTGAAGAAGCGCGGGCCGAGGTCTCGTGCCGGGTTGATCGGATAGCCACAGTTCAGACCCATTGACACTCCGATGGCCATGATGATCAGGCCGATGCACAGAGGCTCCATGCCCTTTGGAGCGCCGATATTCTTCCTGTCAGTGATGGCCAGGATGCACAGGATCAGAGCTCCAGTGGCAATTACCTGAAATCAAAAACGTCAGGCGTAAAGCACCAGATCTATTTTAAAGCATCTACACTGATTGTTGTTGTTGTTGTTGTTTTCTAGTTACCTCATCTACGCTGGTGACCTCTGCCCTATTATTTTGTCTAAGCTTATTATGGGGCTTCCCCTTTCCCCTGGTTTTAGTCTGTACAAGACAGCTTTACTATATCGGCCATATGGCTGTCTATTAAGAAAACACTTCAGAGGTAGATCATTGAATTACATAATCTTTCACATTTTGAACAAATGCTTTGTAAACGTCTGTAAAATGTTTGATTTTACAGATTCTAATTTGAGTACTTAAAGGTATACAGTCTGCGATCCACATGCATATTTCCAAATATCGAAATACACCATCAGAACCCGATATTGCTCTCAGATTCCTTGACAGGTCTCGTCATAACTCTACACAACAACTGAAAGTTAATAATTCATGATTCTCAGACTTTGTTTACATCAGCAATGCTTGTAAACGTCACCATAAAACACGGATTCACTTTGAATTGTAATAACTTAAGTTAAAAAAGACAACAACAACTGATTAGACCTTTAACTCCCTCACTGCCTTTGCAAATGCATAAACTAACATCTGCATTTCATACACATCCAAGACGGATGCGAGTTATTCTCGGCATCGGAGCAGAACTGTTCATACATCAGTAAACAACCCACATATCCACTGATGCTCTCATTCGTACTCATGACTGCACTAAATGCTTCTCTGTATGCTCTGGTGGCTTCCATACACACACGATCCATGTGGATGTAGTTATTTATTTATTTTTATATATATATATATCTTATTATATCTGACACTGGTATATATTATAGAACATTTTCTGAGGGAATTGCACATGAATTCAAAGTTAGTCTGAAGCCCCACCTGATCAACAAACCCATTCAGGACTGAGAGATGTTTTGCAGGATAAGATGCAAAAATGTTGGCAGTGGCGTTCACACCAGTAACGACAAATTCTCCATCGGTATATTCCATCAAAGCATCTGTGAAACAGAAAACACAACAAAGATCAGTGACTGCTCAGGCAATTACACAAACAAGCTCCTCTAATATGAGTGGTTTTGTCAATTAATACCTCTGACACAAAAACAGTATCCAGATATAACAAGGAAAACACTCCTGAAGCAGGATTACTAAATTAGACGTCAGTCAGAGTTTCAGACTTGATACTGTGATCCTCAGAAAAGCTTTTTCTAGATAACCTTATAATCCTGCTAGACAGTTCTCTGGTAGTGATGATGTTTACACATTTACACCCACCGTAATACAGCCCATAGACAGCACAGGATCCAGCAAAAGCCCCCAGGAACTGTGCCAGCACGTACACAGGGAACTTCTTCAGAGGCAGCTTCCCGAGGATCACCATGGCCAGAGAGACGGCAGGGTTCACGTGAGCTCCTGCAGCAGTGCAACCAAAGAAAGATGAGCAAAAGTGGAAGCTGAAGTAAAAAAAGCACCAAAATGTTTATGATCCAAAACATGCCAATTTTTTTCTAAATTAATCATGATATTTAGTCTGTGAGAAATGTAGCAAAATGTCCACTAAAGGTCCTAAAGACTAAACACTTAAAAACCTAAAAGCATTCTGTTTATCAAACATGAGACAAAGAAAAGCATCGAATACTCAAGTGAACAAGGGGAAACCAGCATATATTTAGTATTTTTCATCAAAAACCTGGCAGCGACATGACCCACAATGCAACTTGAGTGCTGACAGTGTGCTGAGAGATTCTGTTGTGAATCAGATTCTTGTTGTTCGCTTCAAGCTAGAAGTGGCCCACAGAGGTCTGGTAAGCTCACTCAAGATCTTTTAAATTCTCAAAAAACTTGTAGTTTTCAGTCTCAACCGCCTCTGGTCTCGCAAGTCAATTCTCATCCTTGTACAGAGAAAAACCCTCTGGCTTGTTTGCATTTCTTTTTTAAATCACAATTGTCTTCGGCGGCGCTAAACACAGGACACTCCTGCAACATGGCACCGTGGGGAAACTTGGAACTTCTGCGTTGTGCTGGAAGATGTTGTCGTTTGTTTATGACTCCTTTTCAAAGCTAACGTTAGCTACTGTTGCTCTCACTGAGACGAGGCACTCGAGAACGTGCATAAAGTCGCATCCTTTGGACTGTTGCCTAAAATCCAACCCGAGTCCTTCACAAAGAAATCCACAACCCAGCAGCGTTAAACAACATGAACAAATATTCTACAGGTTTTGTAGGCAACCGAGAGAGATGTGGAAGGTGTCAATCTTCACGTCCTGTTCCAATCCGCTCACATATAGCCAATCAAAAAGTGATCACAAATCGCTACATAGAGCCCTTTTCGAAGATTTATCATTAAAAAAGTTGGCGATTGTTTTTCTTTTGATCGACTAATTGATTAACTGACTAATCGTTTTATAACTCTAAATCAAACGTCAAACATCTGCGTGCATCAGTCTCTCGTGTCCTCTCCTAAAAGACAAGGTAAACTGAGTTCAGTGGATTAAAACAGTCGGTGACAGGCTGTCTGATCATTTAGCGCCTCTGTTCAAAGCTGCTCACTCATTCAAAACGTTTGGGGTATTTTCAAACAAAGAGCACCGGGTTTGTCGGCCTGTTTTCATATGCTCCACATTGTCCTTCAGGGGCGTGTTTGAACACATTCCAGCCAAATGTTACTGGGCTGTGATGGCAGTGTGGGGTCATTTATTTAACACTCTGGGATCTTGGCTTTGACCTCGCTGTGGTAACACCGCTGGGGGTATCAGCCATGCGCCCATTGTTAATCTCCCCGTCCTGTTCACAAACACTGCCCACGACAACCAGCCAGACCTGCCTGTCTGAATTGCATGTGACATAATCTGCTTGAATCTGCTTAAGGCACACGTAGACTGCAGGTCATTAGAGTGACCATGATGTGTCACACTTACGGTACACTGTCATCTAAAATCTGAGACTACAAAGTGAAAACAATTGTGTTTTCTTCTCCTATGGAGCCGCCCTGCCAGGGAAGCCTAGAAAGCCAGGCTTGTCACACCTGACCCCCCTCCTCTCCAGAGACCCATGCCCCAGTAAAGCTCATTAGTCCAATACCTATGATCATCTTCAGAGATGTCGTTGGACAGAAGCTTCCCACTGAGCTGTGGACCCCGGGGCTGAATGGCCCAGTCATGCAGCAAAAGCTCTCCATATATTAACCTCCGGGTCCTCGGGCTTTTCTGCTATTCCTCTGAAGCTTTACAACTCTTCTCATTAAACATGTAGCACAAGTAAGACTGTAACACGAGTCAGAGTGATCGGCCATCATAAACAAGACAGAGATGAGAAGCCTTATTCGCTTGTTCACATAAATTTATATATTTTTCATCTCTATCGAACTTGAATTTCTTGCAGAATATTATCTTTTCAAATATGCAAAAATAAACTCATGATTACAGAGGATCTGTGTCATCATGGGACATTTTAGTTGGGAATACTGTAAAGCATGGCCTTTTAAAGGTTTTAAAGGAACAGTTTGACATTTTCCTACACTTCTTCGGTATCTTGCAGAGGTTTAAACGACTTTTATACCACTCTTATATCAGTATGATAAATATGTAGCTGAAGCCAGCAGCTCGTTAGCGTGGCTTAACATAAAGACTGGAAAAAAGATGGAAACAGCTAGTCGGCTCCGTCCGAAGGTAACAAAATCCACCTACCAGCACATCTAAAGCTTAGCAATTAATTAATTAAGATTAAAAGAAAAAGCGAATTGTCTTTTTTAACCCTTTTTTGTATGGATTAAACAAATGAATCCTTACCAGTCCAGAAGCCAGGATATAACGTAAGCAGTTAACATTTCTGCAAACCACAGAGACGTTCAGCGTTGACATGTGAACCGAAGGTGGCATATCACGCTCACACTTTATGCTTATTGGCGACTTTCACATCAGGATTTGGAGGGCGTTATTACAGACAACAAGGCAGTCTAGCGGCCGACCGCAGTTTGAGTCACATCAGTGGATATTTTAAGGGACACCTGGGGACATTTCCAGCGGTTTTTGTGGAGACCAAAAAGTGGCTATTTTTCACGTGAAGCCGGAGAATCTCAATCCGTCATCGTGGCGACCAAAACAGGTATTATATGTCAAACCATGATGTTTTCCTAAACCTAACCAAATGTTTTTTGTGCCTAAACCTAAGCAGAGCATAAGACCAGCACTGTGATAAAAGAGAAATATAAACTTTAACTGAAACAAACGTAAAGTTGCAACATGAAGAAATGTCCAGTTTGAGTGCATCTGTGGTTTTGCATACTCAGCTGTCATGTATTCTATCGATTGGTTGGACTGAGCACCTTAATTAAAACCTTCAGGTGTGCTGGTAGGTGTAGCATTTGTCTCCTGCCTCCTAACTGTAGCTTCACATTTGACGGACAAATATGAGATATTAAGTTTATTACCCCAAATTTTAAACTAAACCTTTAAACATGCAACAACAACAACAACAACAACAACAACAACAACAAAACGACAGTTGAAAGATAGTTGATTATTGAGTCTAATGTCCAGAGTTGGCAGGTAGGTCCGGCCACCTTCTCACCTGGGAACGAGACTCAATAATCTCACACCTTGCACCTTTAAGCTTTTATCACACAGTCAAATGTGACGACATATACATGATCTCTTCTCCCTGATTTTGATGATTATTCACATTCCAGCTGTGATGGATATGACCATACAGAGCCTGCACAGTATGACCCTCAGCCTTGATTGCTGATTAATGGACACTCACGTTTTTGGCTCAGTCAGCCCGAGAGAAGCAGTGTGACATTTAACAACTGTTCCTTCCTGTCCCTATCATTACACGGGACGCACAGAGGGCTCCTCTTGCTGTAATCCTTGAGGAATGTAGCCTATAATGTCCCATTTGGACATCAGGACACAATATCTTCAGCCCTCAAGCACACTGACACCATTCTTACACTGAAATTCAGACCACTACAGAGGGTAATGAAGCAGAAGCACTTAATTTACGATTGAATAAAAAACATTTTTTATTTTAGTATAGGTAATCTTACCTTATAGACCAGAAAAGAGGTCACTTTATGTTAAAGGTTCTCTATTATGTAACACTACACGTCTATACGCTCGTCTTTATAGGTCATTTATCTAGATCAGTAAGCTAATGCAATGACACGAGTCATCTGAGATGAGATTACAGCGTGATCTTTCCTGCAGAGGTTTTTCACGTAAAAGCTTTGAAGATGGAGGAAACAGTGACACGGAGTAACCTGGAGGAGAGAGCTGTTGTTGCTGTAAGAGCAAAGAGACGGCCAGACATCCAAGACCAAAGATCGCATCTCCACCGCAGACAAACACTGAGCGACGACCTTTGTTACCAGCACGTGTGACCGAAATATCAAATTATTATATGTTCGTGCTTGCTTTTCAATCACTGAAAAAGCCCAGAGAGTTGAGACACAAAGCCTCTCTGTCACTTAATAAGTGAATAGTCTGAAAATGCACCTGATATTATTTTTAATGATGAATCTTTAAGGTGGGTTAGTTTTAGGACTTCCTCAGATCTCAGCATCCTAACTGTGAAAAACAGCTTTTTTCCCCCTCTGTTTTGTATCAATGTGAGCTGAATATCTTTGGGTTCTGGTGTTTGCTCATCCAACAAGAAGCAGAGCAAAAAATTTTAATGACCAGGTGTCTAATTGGATAATAATAATGATGAAGAGCATAACCTGCAGAATAATTCACAATAGAAAAAAATCATTCAAGAATGGATGATTTGATAAAAAACATGAGCTGTGTATGTGTCAGTGTGCTTCTTTTACCTGACACTCCCCCCGCCATGTAAACAGCCATCATGACTCCCAGGGTGAAGCCAACGTGGATGGTCAGGGGCTCCCCGAGAGCCCCTTTACTCAGCACCGTCTGGGCCACTGAACCACATCCAAAGAGCTGGGACACAGACAAGAACAAGAACACAAAGGGTGGAGGTAGAAAGACTCATTGTTTTTAATTATTCCAATTATAGCCGCCATTAACACTAGCCCTCTTGTCCAACAACAGCCTCCGACTGCCACAGACAATTTGTCCAGCCTGGAGCTCGGAGAAATAATGAATCCCCCCACTTATTAGGTAAAAGGCAGAAGTAATTCAGATGAAAGAAGAAAAAAAAGAGGGCTGTTGTGGAAGCTGCATCACTCCTCTGATGTGGCATGCAGAGGGCTGACAGGTGGAGGACAGACCGGTCTGGAAACACAGCAAGTGTTAAGGAGGCGACTCACAACAAACACAGAAAAACAAGAATGTTTTGCAAAGTGATTTATCTTTTTTTTTTTTCTTCTCCCCCATCACGAGAGACAATAACTTGTTTTAGTCACAATAATTCAAATGCTCTGTTACTTCTGTGGGGAGTTGTGAGGAAGAAGAAAAACAGTCCCACATCAGCCACATCTTGGTCTGACTGTCAGCAGCAAATTACAGCTGAGCACATGAAAAAGACAAAGCTCCAGAATATACTATCTGTTAATAGAGACATCTGAGAGACAGCAGTCCCAGTCCCCGGAGACCCAGTTTGACACCTTATTAGCATACTGGTTCACAGCTTTAAAGCGGCTGTTTAAGCTGGATGACAGGTGCAGAGGGAGGTACTCACGATCAGGACAAATATCCCCAGAAATTCCGCCAGGAACTCCTTAAAGATGTCCCGCCTCAGGCCAAATCTCTCCTTCATCTTCCTCTTGCTCTCATTTTCCATTTTTCCCCCCTCTTCTCTCTCTCAGCCTCTCTTTCCTTGATGTCTTCCTCCGGCCAGAACAAACAGCTAACAAACTACGGAGGGTGTGTGTGTGTGTGTGTGTGTGTGTATGTGTATGTGTGTGTATGTGTGTGTGTGTGTGTGTGCGGTTGTCGGTGCAGGTTGCCGCCTCCCACTCGGTGCGCTCTGACCGGCGGACACGTTAAGCTCTCTGCATCTATTTCCCTCTGTAACCACAAGGGGTCTACTTTCTGTTAGACATCCAGACCTGACGGAGCTCACACACGTAAAATAAATCAGGCTGCACAGCGAAGGAGGTTACATGAGAATTTCTTTTCTTTTCTTTGTTTCCTTTTTAAAATGCAGCTATCGCAAAATAAATTAGAAAATCACGAGATAATAGGCTGCAATTAATGCATGAAAGATGTGATAAGATAAGATGATAAGATATTTCTCCCAGTGGACACATTATGACATGAATAATCGAGAAAGACAGAAACACAACAGAAGTGATTATCTTTAACTTGTTATCACCAACAATTATGTAACTTTACAAAAAAAAAAAAAAAAAGATTTCATATTATTTACAGCTGCGCCTTCATTCGCCCTGTTGTTGACAACTCTGACACATAAAGTTGATTTCTCTCTCTTTCAAACAATTTGGGGAGATTGAGGAGTTTTAACATCTAAACCTTGGCTCAGTGTAAGTGCAGATAACAATAATGAAAAAAAGTGAAAGCTTTTCAGGTCCTAGAAAAGTTTCATTCGCCTGTAATAATTGGCCGTGTGTGTGTATTTCTAGCGTCATGCGGAAAATATTAAATGTAATAAAACACAGAGGGTTGAGCTGTTTTCAACATGCAAACATAATCGTCCAAAATTCAGATTACAACCCACACATCAAGTTAGTTTAAGATAATAATAATAATAATAATAATAATAATAATAATAATAATAATAATAATAATAATAATAATAATAACATTCATTAAAGATTTTTTGGGGGGGTTTTAAAACATTTCAAACCCAAAAAACTCTTTAAGTTATTGTCGACTAAATTCTGTACAGACATTATTAAAACCTCAATTTTTAAAAAAAAGGTTTAAAAACATCAGTACTAGGCTGTAAATTCGCTTTTGTGAACAGGCGTGTTTTAGAATCTTTTACATGTGATGGTTTAATTTATCAGGCCTGCTGAATGTTGACAAGAAAAAAAGACTTGTGTCTCCTCCGGAGCCTAAAATACACATAGATGTTGAATTAATGAGAGCTGGTATCCGTCATCACACTGTCTCAGCATCATGACCTGGTGTATGTTTAGGTTTCAACACATGTCTGAGACGTTTATGTGAGAAAATGTGAAGGAAAAATAAAAATACATCACTTCTGTGTGGGAGTTTTCAGCCCCTGTTTTCAGGGTATTAAATCTCTTTGTGGCTTTAAAACAGAAAAATACAAAATAAATCTTAATTCCAAAAGAATTCCACATTCACATTTCAATATCATTATTTTAAAAACGTCCTAATCCCTTTACATGTATTTACTTTTGTGTCTTTTCTTTTTAGTTTCCTCACTCACCATCTCCACTGCAGCTGCTGTGGCTCCTCTCCTCCTCCTCCTCAGTCATCTCATCACATTTTATCATATTTCCACTTTTCTTGCCTTCTTTCTTCCTTTTTTTGTCACAATCCCATCTTCCATTTTCCCCCTCATCAAACTGCTGCTGAACATTATTTTAAAAAAAAAAAAACTTTGAACAAAAAAGTTGAGTGTGACTCTGACACGTCCGAGGCTCCCTTCCTCCAACAGAGGGAGCTCCATGAATACATTTGAGCCGGAGTGTTGTCACACCGTCCCTCATGTCTCCCGTCTTATCTTCCGTTCACTGCGCTTTGTGAAAAGGTGAGGCGACAGGCTGCGGGTTGGGATGTTTTCAATGCATTAATCAATGTCACAGTTTCGGGCCCCGTCCCGTCTTTGATGTGAAACAGACACTTTGAGAGTGTCGCCCATGCTGTGAAAAAAAGGCTGATGTGCTGATGGAGAAACGACATCCTCCGGGGGGATTTGCAAATGATGGGCCCTGCATCTGTCTCCACGCTCCTTTGTCCTTGTCGAGGAGTTATGGACGAATATGAAAGAATTAAAGCCACTTAAAGAACATCACAGAGCTCGTGTTTAAATGAATCTTCCGCTGACCACACGCGCACTACTCCTGGCATGCCAAAATCTCAAATAAACTCCGGATTCACCCTTTAACTGTTACCTGCGCGGCCTCACGAATGCGGGTGTTGATAATGCGGGGGGATTTGCTTTAATTCCTTTAGTTTTTAGTTTTTTTTCGGAGACAGGCTCGCTCGCAGCTAATTGGTGGATGTTTATTGGGAGTTTTTTTTTTTTTTGAAAGGAGGAAAAGGAATTATCACCTGCAGGACAAATCTCTGCCAACAACACCCCAGCGAGGAGCAGCAATCCCTCTCTAGTCCGCATTTACATAACATCTTAGAGCGGTGGGGAGGTTGTGTAAGGCAAATAAAGAGGAGGACAGGGGTGAGGAAAGTGGTTTGACACCTTTATGCCACTTAGGAAATGGTTAATGGCGGTGTAAGGAATGTGAGATTTGAAGAGTAAACACGCAGAAGTTGGTTCTTTACTTATGCAAGGTAAAAAAAAAAAAAAAAGAAGAAGAAGAAGAAAAGAAACAGTGAACTTTTAATGTGGAGAGCAGTCTGAAAACATACAAATCTGAACACATACGTGTGCGTGACGACTGAGCAGAGTCTTATCTGCAAGATGAAGGTCGTGATATGATTAAAAGTACAGGACAGCTGCTGAATGCACCTTGAGGGGGAGATTTTTTTGTATATTGGCTTCATTAGTTTTGGTTTTGTGTGTGTGTGTTTGCAAAATATGTGATTTTAAAAACTTCCTGGTTCATCGAGTTCACATGAATCACCACCTGTGATGAACACAGAGATCAGATGGTGATCCCCCTGGCACTAACTTTTTTTTGTTTTGTTTATTGATAATCTGAGAGTTTAATAAGTGTTGGTAAGGAGCTGTGAACTGCTGTGGAGTGAAAGCAGTGGAGAGCTGTAGTGTGCCGGGAGTGTGAGGTGGGTGGGGTGGATGTGTTTCTCCTCCTCAAACACGCATGGCGGAGGTCGTTTATGTAAATGCGTGGATTTAATTTTCAAAAGGACGGCCCTTTCCTTTTGCCCAATGAAAATGAACCGCGGCTGACACCTGGCTATAAACCCAGGAAGGAACCCAAAGTCCTAATCAGAAATCTGTTGAAAAAACCCCCGAGAGGCGCAGCAGGACGAGCAAGACGACAGAGTGAGAGAGAGAAAAAGAGAGAGAGAGACGACCGAGATGACTTCCAGTAAGATCGAGATCCCCGGAGAGGTGAAGAGCGACCCCGCTGCTCTCATGGCATCCCTCCAGCTGATGCCCTCACCGGTGCCCAACCCGGAGATCAAGTACACCAAGGTCTGTGTCCCGTCCGAGCCGCTAACCCTCTCTGCGCGTAACGGCGCAGCGTCTCCCCTCCTGGATGTGTGGCCGTGTGTGTCTCTTAACCCCAAACTTTTTCTCTTGAGCTAAACTTTTTTCTCTCTCTCTCTCTCTCTGTGAGTGTGTGTTTCACGTGTGTGTTCTGTGCCGCAGCTTCAGTTATCAGCGAGCCGCGTTGCTCTCGCAGGGCTGGAGCTGACAAACAGCCTCCGAAGCAAAAAAACGTTGATTTCTTCTTCAGGGCTGATTGTCTTAAAGCTGAAACGTTAGAAAAGTCTCCGTGCGTCCACGTGCTCAGTGCAGCTCAGCGTGAAGTGATCGATAACCTCCGAGCGAGATCATTAGCGCTAAATATTTTAAGAATTACAGCTGATTAGTTTTGTTTCTTCTTGGTTTCACTTTACTTGTTTTTTTTTCTTCCTTCTTTTTTTTTTTTTTAAAAAAGAGAAAACAACAGAGGGAGGATGTCAGCCTACATTTTCAAATTGGAGTCATTTTCAAATTTGTGATTATGTTACAGACTAATTGATTTTGCGTATAATTGAGCCACGTTTAATTGCACTAACTTTACAACGGGCGCAATAACTCTAATTAATAAGGGCGTGTCAAAGTCTGAGCTTGCTTTATTTTGAAATAAACAAAAATAAATGTGTTGCTGTTTTTGCTTAAAGTTTTCTTTAAATTAATCTTTTTTAAAAACTGGCTCAGGAAGATAATTATTAACTGTGATTAGTGTTTTTAATTCACTTTGCACCTGGAGTGCAGCCTCTGTTGAGACACAGGCCAACATCCTCTCAGCTCACTGGATGGGATGCCAATTAATCAAATATATTTTCAATTAAAGTGGCCCATAAAAGAAGTCATTAAGTAGAAATACCAAATTGAAACACACCAAATCTTTCAGCTCCTCCACCATGATCACGACGCCTCACTTCAGTGGCCTTTCTGTTGTAAACTTGTTAATATAATTAATGTTACATTGCTCACAGTGATTTTAGCGATCAGTGGCAAAGGCTGAGTTTGTGTATAAACAGAGCGGCCCAAATTCTTTCTGCCACAGCAATCACAGCAGTTTACACTACACACAGGTTAGTCAAGTCCAAAGAATTGGCAGTAATTTAAATCGGTCTCATTATTACAGCGAGTCGGTCCAGAGGAGAAATGTTTGAGCATTTAAAGTGCAGATTATCGCCCTGCAGTCACAGAAGTATGTGGGTGGATGAAAGGTGAACTTTATTTGAGTCATGAAACAAATCGTGCCGCAGATAAGACTGAAATTAATTAAAAGAGATTCTGTGTGAAAGTCCTGTTTTTTTCAGTAAGTTCCTCAACATTTTGTCACGATATCATATAAACAGCAACACACATACTAAATGAAGCAATAGTTAATCAGTAAACAACATCCAGTCTATTTTCTGTGAAATTTGCTCTCATGTGAAATGTTCTGTTGCCTCTTTGATAACACCCCTGCAGTGTCTTGATATGTTTTTAACACACGCGCACACTGAAACAGTCTGAAGTGACTAGAAGTCTTAAGATCAGGTCCTTTGTAACATCTCATTATCAGTCTGAGGATGTAACCCCGCTGCAGTTCTGCTGCTCCTGAACAAAACCTTGTCTTTTTTAGCTGCAAGACTAGTGTTTTTTTTTTTTTTTTATGATTGTGAGACGAAAAATGCCACGTCTCCTAGAGGACACCTTAATGATAGCGTGGCGGAAGTTCAATCTGTGCTTTTAAGTGCTCCGTGTTCACACAAACCCTCAGCGTTTTGAGAGCAAAGGGCACGCTGCTGCTGCCGCTGCACACAGGACGGTGCGTGTTGTGTAGGGCTTTCCGTTCCCTCGCAGTGCAGAGTGTTAGTTGAAGGGGTGGACGGTGAGAGAGACGGTGTACAGGAGGAAATTTAGGGAGCGACTTGGTGAATTAACCCCCAGGAATTTGGATCATCCAGTCCCTGTTGGTTTGGTGGACATAGGGGGCAGAAGGGCCCTGATTTATGGGAACCCCTGGCGTGGGCTGTCCTCACACCCTGTTCCTGTTCTCCACCCCACCGGCTGCAAGGGAACAACCAACACTGCTCACTGGCCTGCAGGGCGGGCGGATGGAGCTGCACAGATTCTCCTCAGTTATATTAATCTTTTCTTTAATATTAATCTTTTTCTAACTTTGGTAAGAATTAAAAAAAAAAATCTTCAGTCATCAAGTCACCATGACTTTTCTTTTTTCTTTTTTTTTTTTGCAATGCAAAGATTACATGTGAGCGACCCTGGAAACACAGATACCACTGATACAGTATTATTACTTAACAGGTTTGCTTCTGCAGCGGGGAAGTGTGAGATATAAAAGGCTGATTGCAATCAACGTTTGCCCCTTGTCCTCTTCACCGAGTCATGAACTCCTCACCGTCAAAGACACTTTGCTTGTATCAGTAAAGCTATCTTCCCTCTGAGATTAGAGTTCTGTTATTAGTCTATAAGCTGAATAAGTCGTTTTCACACAACCTTTCTCTTGCAGCTGAAAAGCACAAGGAGAAAAACTTTCTCTCTGTTCCCCCTGCCCCCACGTTTCTATTGCTAGAAGGCTCCAACAGCTGGGTTACAAGACAGAAACAGTTTAAAGGTTGATAGGACCACGAAGGAAGCCATAAATAAGAGTGCCATGATAGCTATTTATTGATGTTTTCCACTTGTGGCAGGAGAGAGAACAGAGAGAGAGAGAAAGAGAGAGGCTTGGTTTTGTGAATAATTAAGGCACACAGAGAAAGTTTCCCTGCTCTTTTCTGGTGGGTGATACTTTGTGGTTTTTCACACCGTTCGGCGATAATGAGTTGTTAAAGCAGACACTTAGTGGGACAGATTTTACAGGGAATTGAGGTAACTTTGCTGCTTTTGCTTTGAAGGAGCAGTCTGTAAAATGCTTTTATTGTGTGAAGTGAAAGGTGAGCATGCTGAGCCTTTTGCAAACCCCCAAAAGTATCAGATCGCAGTTAGCCCTCTAACAAGAGTGTGTATGCACAGAATCTGCATTTTTAAAGCGCAGTTTGTTGTTTTATTGTTGCCTAATTCTTTAATAAGGCAGAAAATAGTCCCACGATTATAAAGAACTAACCAGGACCAGGCTGAGGGATCAAACCCGCTGTGGCCCCGCTCACCGTCCGGGTTAAAGATCTCTTAATCTAATCAACAGTTGTAAATTTTCTATGTTGCTTTGCTCATGGTGGCTTTAGCACACTTTCACCGTAGGAACCTGTGCAGAACCTGCAGACCCGTGTATTTGCAAAAGCCGTCCATGCAGAGACATCCACTCAGTTCGGATGAATAAGGGGCTCCATCAATCTGTCACTGATTGAGATAGCACAGATGGAGGCTTGGGGCTCCCCGATGCTGGGTGCTGTCCACCGGGGTGTAAATTATGACCCTGTCTCACTGTGTGGGTTAGTGGCCCTGCCTCGCCAGAGCCTGACCTGCAGTTCTGGAGTTTTTCACTTCAAAACCACCATCTTACTGCGATCAAGATCAAACAGAGCCAAAGTTAGGGGATACCGTGCACCTAAATGATTTATCACGACGAGCACAGCGAGAACTCTCTCCCCCCTCCTTCTCTGGCCTTTTGCTTACACAATCTCCCTGTTCGGCGCACACATGGCCACATACTCTCTAAAACACATCTCTTGGATTGTGACAGGGTAAGTGTGCACCGCCATTAATATGTCCGTTGGTGTGAAATGCCTACTTGTGCAGTGAGTGTAAATTACCGTCTTAGCAGACACGTCAACATCATGTCCCCTGTCTCTTAATCACTGTTTAAGGAAGAGCAGTGACAGCGAGGTTACCCTGTTAACTTCCCATACCTTCAGTCCGCAGCCCCTCCTGACAAGGAGCGTGTAAATCCTTACGGTGTCATTAGGAAAAACACGGGGCTTCATAAATCTGTTTGGAGCTGGAGCAGCCTGTTTCTCGGGACACAGCGGAGACACAAGTGCTTCTCCTCCGTGTTTATTTGTCTGCAGAGAAGCGTCACATTTCTTTAAAAGAATTACTTCCTCCCTCACCCAGTGATCCCCATGAGTAAAACTACTGTTCTTTAAACATTCGCTTGACCTGAGATTTAAAGAATGGTTAAGTACACAGGAAACCCATCAAACCTCAGATGTTCAAAGCAAAAAAAAGTGTCCAGGAGTGAGAGGAGAGGTCTTTTGTATTGTTGATTCATGAAAGTCAAACTGTGTAGCTTTTGTCTTTTGCTTTCTACAGTCTTTATCATTTAATTTCAAGATTTTAGGGTAACTTCTGATATATTATGTTCAGCGAATAATATTTATATTAAGTCTGAAAGATGATATATTTTTGTTTTCTGGCATTTTGCTCCTCTGAGATACTTGAAAATGGAGGCAAAGTTTGGGGATTTAACTTAAAATATGCATTTATAGAATAAGAATATGCCCACAAAGTTTGCATTCAGCTTTATAAAACAAACCTTAATATCCCACTTGTGGTTTTAAAGACACTATTAAGAAATTAGGACAAAACAAGCGTGAAAAAGTCTTTAATCTCAAACTGTCTGCAGCTCCGGTGACGTGCAACATCTGCTGCGGTTTGACTACTGCATTAAAAGAGTGAATCAACTGAAAAAAAAAAGTGAATTAGAAGTTGTTTGTAATTACAGCCGCATGTCAAAGTGGGGCTTCTCACATAACTTCTGAGTCAGACGGAACAACTCGAACCCCCTTTGCCCACACACACCGACGAGACAAAGACGTTTGCCAGCCAGTGACAGCGAGGTCACCCTCGCCAAACCCGGGAGCGCAGGGTGGCATTGTCTGTGGGTGTGTGAGTGAAAAACAACGAAGGCTCCGCGGTGTCAGACATGTGGAGAGACGCAGGGGAAAAAAACACCAGCTGGTCTCCACTTTCACATGCTCTCTCTCTCCGCTCACTTGTAACAGCAGCAATTATAAGAGATTTGAAACCCGTCCAGAACCAGAGAGGAAATAGAGGTCCTGTGATAGGGGAGGATATGAAACTTCCTGCGCAGACGAGTATTGCAGGTGCCCGGGTAGGATCCGTCTGGCTGTGGAATCTTGGCGTGTTGTGTATAAACACACACATATGCATAACCTCCCCCCCCTCCTCCTTCTCACACAGACCCACCCCCTCTTTTATATAAAAAAAAGTCAGAACTTACATGTTCCTTCAGCCGTTACCATCCGAGCTGTGAGAAGAAGCAAAGAGCCAAACAGATGTTTTGTTAGCTTCAGAAAATATTTTTGGCTTTACTTGCTTCCTATTACAGTTCACTCCTTAAAAAATGAGTTATCACCAAAAAAAATCACGCAAACGTTTTGTGAGCATCACAAATGGACTCTCGTGTTTGACTTTTCACTTTTGGTGTGTAAATCTCTCTGTGTTGGATGACGGCGATTAAAACACCTGCGTTTGAATGAACACACCAATTTGTAGCTGACTTGATGAGCAGAGCGATCTTCTCCATACGTCCTGTCTCATCCTTCCACCGTCCCCATGGCGATCCTCTCCGTCTCTCTCTCTCTCTGTCTCCGGATGATGATTGACAGCTTCTGCAGAACAGCGCGGGGAGCTGCTAAATGTTTTGCAGCTGCCCTGTGGCCCATGCAGAAAAGTCTTGACCTATATGCTTACTGCTTAGCTCTAATCCACATCAGGCATCCTCGTTACGTGTCGGGGCGTCACATATCACGGCGCTCGCTGTCAGTTTGAATGTTTTGCTTTTGTAAATTAATGTTTGAAAACTAAAGCATCTGAAAGTTAAAAAAGCAGAAAACTGTTTACACAGTCTCTGGATGCCAAAGTTAAAACTCCAAGTACTCACTGACTTTCAGCAAAATCTAACAAATTATATTTACCAGTGATGGAATGTAACTGAATACATATTTACTCAAGTACTGCACTTAAGTACAATTATGAAGGTAACTAAACCCAAGTATTTCTGCTACTCCACTACATTTCGGTTGCCAGTATTGATGACTTTAGTTACTAGTTACTTTACGGATTGCCTGCTGCATCAGTTGTTTTTAAATTTATTTATTTTATCATTAATCTCATTAAAAAAACACTGATTCAGATAATCAGAAAAATGCGTAATATCGACTCCTAATATACTAGATATGTAAATATATGTGTAACTTTTACTTGTACTTTTGATACTCAAGTGCAGTAAATATCAGATATCACAAGACTTTTACTCAATTACACTTCATGTGGCTGACTTTAATTCTTATCAAATAAATATTTTAACACTTTAGCTTCACTTTAACTCAAGTTTGACTTTTAGGTACTTCAAACAACACTGATATTTACTCAAGTACTGTGCCGCAGTACAAATTTACTATTTCCATTTAATGCAGGCTTACACTTCTGCTCCGCTATATCTCACAGGCAAATGTTGTACTTTTTACTCCCCTACATTTGTCTGACAGCTTTAGTTACTAGTTACTTGTCAGATTACAATTTTTCGTACCCATCCTGCCCAGTGAGTCTCTGAATCTGGTGGGTTTTTAACGTTTCTGGTAGAGTTTCCTTTAAATTCTCCTTCTTCTTTCATCCTAATAAACTGTTTTTTAAAAACCTTCTTGGATTGGCTGGAAAATGCAGCTGAGGATCTGTTTTTTCTGAGCTCATGAAGAGTTGGATTTTTAGAGATTTGTGGTTCTTGTGACAAAAATATGATGATGTTATAGAATAAGATGCATTGCTGTATATTAAACTGCCCAACAGTACATAAAATAGTTAAAAAGAGCTCAACCTTGAGCTCAAAAGCAACACACTTAAACTTTTCATATTTTAAGTACACTTAGCTGATGGTTCTTTCTTTTACTTGTGTGAGGTTTGACTGCAGGACTTTCACTTGTAGTGTTGTATTAGTGCAGTAATAGTACTTGTACTTCGGTAGATCTGAATACTTTCACCCCCTCCGTAGATTTTTATAAACATGAAACCATGATGTAAAGCGATAGCATCCACCCCGCAGGGAATGGGAAAGAGGAAAAACACTATTTATCATTTGAAAATGTGCACTTCATTCTTGTGTTCTTTGCGCCTCATCCAAATGATCCCAAAAAGCAATTTTAAGAAACCTTGAGAGTTGATTTACGCCTCGGTGCTGTCATCTTAATCAAGTCTGTGAATGGAACGAGACAAAAGTCCAACACCAGTCCGAGCTCAGAGAGAGGGCCGAGCCAAGCGGCGGCTGACAGTTGTCCTTTTCTGGCCGTGATTTAGGTGGCGGCTCGCTCCACTGTTCTCCAGCTCCATCCGTCCTCCTTTAGCAGCGTCTTGTGAGAGGGGGTTAACGCCATGCATAAAGCTACCCATGGTCTGCATTCTTGCTCGGACTGTTGAGGCTGTCAGGGGGCTCCTCTTGATTTAGGGTGCCCCACTTCAGTGGCCCCTATAAATTTAAAAACTAATTCAGTGCTCTACAGGACTTTCTGTTTTTGTAGCTGGCCCTCTGCTCCTTATCGTTACTGACAATTTTATGAAGTGCTCTTAATGAGCGTCAGATTAAAGGTGGCCCCTGAGACGAGGAAGACGAAGAAGAAGAAAAAGAAGAAGCCACTCCGGCCTGTGTGTGCGTAAAGGTGCGGTGGGGGATGGGGGGAATGGCTCTTGCGGGATGGTACACGCAGATACTGAGCACCTTAAACGTCTGCATGTGAGTTATTCATACGCAGGGTCCACATTATGAGACCGCGAGCCGTGGGAATGAAGAGGAGGAGGAGGAGGAGGAGGAGGGAGGCAGGGTGATGTGTTTGCTCCAACAGTTTTCAGACTCCCTGGCATTTTATACCAGCCCCAAAGTAAACACGGCTAACAGTTTACAGCCAATTAAATAGTACTTAAAGGCGAGCGTTTATGGAGGTAAACATGTCGGGGGGTTCAGGGAGGATCGGGCCGGTGGGACACTTGAACCCGGCGCTCAGGTTTTGCGCACGGTGCGTCTGAACTCCTCTAAAGTCGAAGGCCGGTAAGAGCACATGTATACACAGGGATAGATTTGTGCCAGCAGATGTTCTCCTTGCACTCCATCTATCAAGCAGACTGACAGCCATTAAAAACAGTGTGTGAGTAGTCTGCCTAATGGATCTAAACATGTCAGCGAGGACGGGGCCGTTGCGCAAGACGGGCCTATATTTGCGATTTCGAATCACACCTCGCTTTTCCTTTTGTTCCACTTGCCATCGGCTTATGAGCGGTTTCACATAGCCTAATTCTCAGCTTTGTAAACATTTATTTTCCTTCTTTAGATGTCGAGTGTGTCCTGTTTCCCAGGCGGTTGTTTAACGGAAGACTCGCTTTAACGCATCACAGAAACCAAGCGCGGCACGTGTTTTATGATCTCGTAAACGAGCAGTGATGTTGTGAAACGTGTGTCTGCGAGTGTGGGGGTGGGTGGGTGGATGGTTAGGTGGGTGGGTGTGGGTCTGGTGTCTGATAGGGATTTATCTGCCCCCCACCCCTTTTGTCTGGATGGTGGAGCACTCCCCAGAGAGCAATGCTGGACCGGCAGGAATCTGTGTCCAGATTTCCAGAGATTCTCCCATATCCCTTACACAAGAGCCTGGGAGAGCTGCTCAGCCAACATGGTGGAATGAAGCCATTGCTTCACATGATATAAATACTTTTAAAAAAATAAAGAATTTAGACAGTATCTCTCACTTAAACTCAGCTGCTTCAAATAAAATCAGTTCGAGTAAGGTTTTAAGATGAATTCACGTTGCCTTCATGATCCAGACCCGTCATTTCATCTAAAAACTGCATTTTCCTCCCTACAGATTTTCATCAACAATGAGTGGCAGGACTCTGTCAGCGGGAAGGTCTTTCCTGCCTGCAACCCGGCTACTGGAGAGCAGATCTGTGAGGTCCAGGAGGCAGACAAGGTAAATTCTCTACAGCAAAGCGTCTTCTGTCACGTCCTTTTCATTGAAAAACAGGGTTATTTTACTCCAGATAGCATCAGTGGTGGGACAGTCATTTGAAATGCTCCAGGTACAAGTTGTAGGAGTAAGAGTATAGAAGTATTTTTACAACAGAATTTAAGTCCAGGCTCTCATCGTGAGAGAAGAAAGGCCCTGTCAGTGTCTATTACTTCATAATTGGGTCATTATTATTGATGCATTAATTGATACGGTTTATCTGATCTCGCCTTGTTAGTATCATCTTACTTAATGTTGCTCCAGGACCATGATTCCACCTTTGTAAGAAGCGACAAAGACCACATGTGAAGCCATTGTGACCGAAAGAGTTTAGCAGAGCACCGTCTCCCAAAAGACTGGAGTTTGTATCCTAAGTTCACTTGTTAATACCCTTTTTTTCTGCTTTCTGTCGTGACTAGGTAAGGTTTAGGCAACAAACATACATGGTTAGGTTTAGGTAAAAATAGACCCTTTCACAACATTAAGTACGTGTTAGAATAGATCACTTCTTCGGTGTGTTAATTCTTCTGGTCTTTGTCCCATCTCGCAAAGAAATGACATTGCGAAAATGTGCTTGGTCAGTTGCAATGAAGGTCCAGGAACTACACTAACATGGCGGTTTCAGATTGTGTCATTGATACAGTACGCAAACAGAATTTAAAGCTCATCTTCACACCTGGATTCAGACACATACAAAACCTCTAATGTGGGTCTGACAAGGTTTTTTGTTGCAGGGAAATATGTATAAACACTGCATCAAAACCCTTAAAATGGCACATACTTCTTCTCCCTCATTAAAAATTCCAGAATATATAAGTTTTCCTGCTGGACACAAGATGTTTCCTTCTTCATTGCAAAGTCCATCTCAGTGTTTGTGCACTGGAGGACGTTTCCACATCACACTTCTGTTTGCTGAATATTGAACCAGCATTGATTTCCAAACTATTTGTGATGACACAAATCATGCCCCACCTCTTAAAATCAGATTTTCTGAAAATATACACTTTGAGCAATGAATGTGAAGCATTCATTTCCACACCTGGATAACTCAACAGTGAAATTAGGTTTCAGTTTGTCTTCTCACTACAGAGTAACGTCTTGCTCTTAGCTCTTTATACATGTTCAAACTATTTGCGTTCTGGTTCTTCCTTAGTTCAGCAATGTCCACGAGCAAAAGCACCTGTCTACTGTCACAGGTTGGATTATTATTATGCTTCCTTCTTGTGTCACAGGCTGATATTGATAAAGCGGTGCAGGCGGCTCGTCTCGCCTTTTCTTTGGGCTCTGTTTGGCGAAGGATGGACGCATCAGAGAGGGGTCGTCTGCTGTCCAAACTGGCTGACCTGGTGGAGCGAGACAGTGTCTATCTAGCAGTAAGAAAGCACAATATTGGCATTTCACCCCATCAGTTAATGTTATAATGTGTCCTCTTATATGCTGGATTATTACCCTATTTGTTTAATGATTTATAAGAGCGCTGTAGCTGCATTGAAACTGTAGCATAACTACTATTTCTTTGACTGTTTATTCATGTTATTCTTGTTTTATTTAGCTTGTTTTCCTGCTCATTGAAGCCTTTTTATGCCTCCTGTAAAACACTTCGAGCCTCCTCTGTGTTTAAGAAATATAAATAAACTTACTTTGCCTTAAAGAGAACATATAACTGTAACTTAGGGGCTGTATTTGTGGTTTAGTGTTATCTTGGTGTCACATTTCACCCCTGGGAGAGTGTAAAGACTGGAACAGTATGGAATTATGTGAGGATCACAAGGTTATATCACATATTTCTCAAAACGTCTCCCCCGTCTCTCTTCAGACTATTGAGTCACTGAACAGTGGGAAGCCTTTCCTGCCCACCCTGTTTGTGGACCTCCAAGGAACCATAAAGACTCTGAGGTACTTCGCTGGATATGCAGACAAGATCCACGGCTCTTGTATTCCAATGGGTAAGATCCTTCTTCGATGACTACAACAGAGTTTTAGTGAAATGGACACAAGGCTGAAGGGATGGCTGGAGATTATTAGTAAAAGATTGGTAGGATGAATCATGTGTGTATCGCAAGTCACTGGCTTGTTATTAGATTGGTTGGATATCGAACCAAAATACTTCCAATGTTGACTGGACTGTGTTGTCATTAAGTATGTAAAAGCAAATAACCCAAAGACACAGCTTAAACAAGACCCCACTGCCACCAGCGTAACCGCATGTCTTGGGTGCTCTCCTTGAGCTCTGTTTTGGTCCCTACCAACTCCTGAGGGAAACATCTGGCTCTTTAGCTGCTAAATTTTTCACTATGTTCACCACCTAGTCAGTAATTCTGTCTGTTTTCTGGGATTTATACACCCTTTTTTCTGAAAACAGTTTCATGCTGTTTGCATTTTGAAAACATCATGAGTGAGAGTGTGTGATAAAACCAAAACAATGACCTGAAAGACGCTAAAATGCTCAACTTTATACATTACACATCATCATTTGATCCTTTGTTATTATGGAGATGTTGATCAACACTGCTTCAAGAAATTTGGCGTATTAAGTTGAATGAAAAATGAAGGCCGATACTCAGCAAACTAAAGTATCAAACTGGCCATCAAACCAAACACTAACATTGTCCTGAGGAGGCTGCCATCGCTAATGACTTGGGAGGTGGAAAAAGGGGAACTCTGGATGTCTGTTTCAACAGGAAGCACAAAAAAAGGAAATAGAATAAGAGAAAGGACATGGGAAATCTGCTGATACCACTGTAATGTCCCTCTTACAGCTTCTCTTGTGCGCTGCTGCCAAACCAACCCCGGCGAGCATTTTCCCAGGGCTTTGGTTTGAGCTTTATTGCTCTAGCAGACCTTCAGCGAACATAAACAAAGGTGTCCCTGTGGCCTGTATGATGCAAGTTACCGTTTTTGTTCACCTGTTGGGATGTAGTGCAGGACATCTAACCAGCAGCCACCCCTCAGCATCTCCCCGCCTTGCACGTTATGCCGAGCTTATTGTGTTCGACTCTATCGCAGACGGTGTGAAATGAATGGGGAGAGTCATTGTGTGGAGCACCTTTGGCTACACGGTCCGGTATAGTTTACATTGCTCGTTCCAAATTGAAATATAAGTCATTTGCAGGCGTCACACTTTCAAACAAAGCTCGCAGATACCCGAGTTCCTCCTGAAAATCTCTTGTCTAATAGGTTTATAGTTTCGTTCTCCAAACAATAACAGTTTGGAAAGGCCCAACATCCACTGCCGAAATAAAGGAACAAGTTTGACATATGAGAATCTTTACCGCAGTGTTGCCTCCATTGTTACACCGAAAAATGATTATCTGGCTTGTCGTCTCGCATTGATCATTCCAGTCCAAACGCAACATTAGGCAATGTTTCATCAGCTGACGACTGTTGTAACAAATTTAAACACACATTTCTCAATATCAATTGTTTTTGTGGGGAATGAACAAGCATGGCACACCCTCAGTAAGTACCTCCTTTTACTTAAGTAATGCAAGAAGAATGAGCAAACCTTTCCAGCATAACACCCATCTCTATGACCTAAAACTGTTACACACATGCCTCTGCTGTAGGAAATGTAATCTCTCACCAGGGTAAAGTCACCAGGAATGTTGCGTGTGGATTCGTTTACAAATTAACATGTTGAGTCAACAACAGCGGGGGTATCAGGTGCTGACATTTTTCATGTGTTTCAGGCTTTAAACTACTAAAGCTCGGAATGACTAACACTGGTTTCTCGTGTGTGTGTGTTTGTCTCTGTGTGTGTATGTGTGTGTGTGTGTGTGTGTGTGTGTGTGTGTTCCTCCACAGATGGAGAGTATCTGACATTTACCAGATATGAGCCCGTTGGAGTCTGTGGACAAATTATCCCTGTGAGTATTCCCCCTTCCTACAAGTGACATGCATGATGGATACAAATGGACACAAGAGCTTGAAAAGATAAGAGCGAATTTGCTAAGTTTAAAAAGGGACGTCGTCGGTTGTTAGTCCGGCCTGTTTGTTGAATCACATTCTGCATTTTCCAGTAATTCCCTGACAGTCACTGTTTATTCGGCTAAATCCTGCTGGTAAGCCCCAAAAATAACGGTGCCAGCGAGCTTGAGTAATAGAGATGGAGGCATGCGAGGCAGAAGAGTGAGCTAAAGGGATTTCATAGAGTGGGGTTTGAGGAAAGGAGAATGGTGAGAAAGGAGTAAAAGATCAAGGAGAAAGAGACACTGTTGATTGTGCAAGAGTGCAGAAAGCGTGTGGTTCTGCGTTGAGCCCCATGGGCTCCTGTGCAAAGCAGAAATAACACAGGCCTGTGTGTTGTACAGTGATATGGGTTTATTGCACATGTGTTGCAATTTCCCGGCTTTCTCAGAATACTGTGGGAAGAGAAAATACTGTACAAGTGCCGAGAACATTTTCTCACTTGACTATGTTTAGACAGAGTGAAAATGAGAGTAAGTGACTTAAGAGCGATGAGTTATTGAGCTTGACTTGTGACCACCCAGTGTGTCAGTCAGATGCATGATGTCTTTTTCCGGTGTGTGTGTATGTGTGTGCGCGCGTGTGTGTGTGTGTGTGTGTGTGTGTGTGTGTGTGTGTGTGTGTGTGTGTGTCATGCACAGTGGAACTTCCCTCTGATGATGACAGCATGGAAGCTGGGACCAGCACTCGCATGTGGAAACACTGTTGTCCTCAAGCCGGCCGAACAGACACCGCTCACCTGCCTCTACATAGCAGCTCTCGTCAAGGAGGTAACTGACAGGATCACTCACTGCCAGCCACAATGAGTTCACATGTTCAAAGTTAAAGCTCCAGCATACTGATTCAGAATCACTTGCAGGTTTGCCAAGAACACAGAGTTCACTGTGAATCTGGCAAACACTTTATTTGGATAGTCTAATGTTAGTGTAACCACGAGGTGACAAAAAGCAGATGTTTAACCGAGTGTCACTTGAATATCTGGTGCATCCTTTCAGAATCAGTCATAAAAAAGTTAAAGTTAGAGTTAAAGGGCCAGTTCACCAAAATCACAACAAAACATTTTTCATCACACACTCGTAGCGGTCTGTAACCACGCAGATAGTTTGGATTTGATTAGCTGATGTGATTTTTGCTGCTAACCTCAATACAACAGAGGTCAATGTGGTACTTAAAGTGTTCAAATATTCCACTTTAAAAAGTCAACACACTTCCCTGTGAGCAGACTCTACAGTGGCCTTGGTGGCCATGGTTTTCACAATGACTGAGATGAAAAAAAACACAGAATATTCAAGTGAACTGACTATTATGAATCACTTTTATCATTAAAGCAACATTATGTAGAAATTGGCATTTTGTGCTATGAAACATACATATAAGTGCTAACTGCAAGCAAAACTCACTTCATCTTAACAATGTCATGTGTTGAAACTTGTATCTTGAAGTAAACATGTATGTAACACTGTGATCCTACTTACTGAAGTTACATAGTGCAGAAACAAGCGACAGGGGGCGTGGTGGCTGAGACACCATTCACTCTTTTACAAGACACTGTACCATCAACATGATTTTGAAGCTGTCATTAATAAGTAAAAGTAAAGCTAAAAAAGTAATGTTGCTTTAACCAAATTCATTAGATTTTAGTCAACGCGTCTTCAAACCTAAAAGACTGAACAGGCCACAACAACATAGATATATGTTCCCTTGTGGTCACGTGGTCAACATTGTGAAAACAGTTTGGTTAGGTTTAGGAAAAGATGCTGACTTAAGTTAAATCAAACACTTTATATACTTAATTGTGTAATGTGTAAGAGTTGGCCACCTCTTACACACAATACATACGCCAAACAAATAGCTGGCGACATATAAACAGAGGAACCACTTACTGCTAGCTCAGTTAGCCATGTAGTTAGCTCAGTTAGCTATGTTGCTAGTTGGTCCCAACTGGAAGCTAGGCATGCTAACTTCAGTCGATACTGTACCTCTATAACATAATGTCAAAACTCTTACTTCCTCACAATCTGTTGATAATTTACATACTGCTCCTTTAGGTTAGGTACGTACTTATAAGAGCACTGACACACAAAGCATAGACAAAACATAACAGAGCTTCACGTACAGTGCAGCTCGGACAGTTAAACATAAAATACAACTTATTCAAGTACATAGTAAGTGCGGTGCATTACATCGTAGCTACAGGGTCATCGAGCGCGTACGATAGGGGTAAACACATGAGTGAGTTGAACAGGATAGGAACAATGCATCACAAGTTTATGTAGAGAAACCTAATCACGCTGTACAAATCTCAGTGTCCACATCCTCCCTGTCTTCCCCCTGTTCTCTCTGACCTCGCCTCACTTTGGAGACTATCTGACTGTTGCCTTCTTCTTTTTGATGTTCTCTGCGTTCTCTGCTGGTAGGGAGGTTGGGTTGGGTCCGGATTCCCCCACACCGCCTGTGGTTTTGCTTGGCTCTGCTGTCATCTCCGCTAAAGCTTGTTTCCTCTCATATTGTTTTGACAGGCCGGGTTTCCACCGGGAGTCGTCAATATTTTGCCAGGATTTGGGCCAACGGCAGGAGCTGCGATCGCTTCGCACATGGGCATAGACAAAGTGGCTTTCACGGGATCAACCGAGGTACTTTTCTCTAATAAAGTGGTTCAGATCAACAGCTGTCTAATGCCTGCTTTTGTCAGCAAGTGACACAGTGGCCAACATGTGCAGAGCATAAGAGCGGGGCTGGGTAATTAGGGTACGTTGTGTGCCTGTATTGAAGTCTAAATGATAAACATCTTAGTTGAGCTGCGTGCCCTGTCATTACCGCTCGTGACAGGAGGGCTCTGATTTTATCTCACACACATGCGGTATACAAACCCATCTCTCGGAAACGCTGCCCCTCTCTTCTGTTTTCCTCTGCTGTATTAACTCACTTCCACGGCGTCTTTCATTGAGCTCACTATCAGGACACACGCACACGGGATCAACCCTTGTAGCTTTGCAGGGACAGGGAAGTAGTTAATGGCAAGCTCAATCATCAAGGACAGACCATGTTAGGGGGCTGAGTGCTCCGAGGTGTTGTGGTCCACATGCATTCCAGGGAGCAGCCAGAGTGACAGCAGATTCCTTCTCTGCAGATCATTTATAAACATCTGTTATTTCTAACTGCAAACGAACCCCTCTGGTAAAACCATTGACAGCAACCCTGATGTGGAATTTATGTTATGATGGGACCAGTCTGTATTTCACATGTATCTGCGTTACATGAGCCAGGTTTATGTAATGTCCAGATTAGACTTGTGGTTTCTGGAGATGTCTGTTTAGACTCTGGTGGCGTGTTGGAGAATCACGACCACGTTAGCCTGTTTACACCTCGTATTAACACGTGTCTCGGGTGATCCGAACACAAGTGGACAGCCCTGTTCACACCTGGTTTTACAACGCGCCTGGAGTGACCACTTGAGATCTGATCCTACTACCAAGGACACAAGGACGAACAGAAACAATGCTTTCCTCACAAAAAAGACTGTAACTGTCTCGCCTAATAATCAGATGTGATAAGCAAATTGATGTTTGTTTCATCTATTAGCTCACTCTCTGTATGACCCAAGGGGAAGATTTGTCCCAGTCTGTCCCCTTTCACAGAAAATTGGAGTTCAGTTCTGTAATCGTCACAGACACTACAAGTAGCTTGTATAGGAAATTGAAAACAACAGCTTTGACAAATCTGATGACCCGCCTCCCTGACTTACAAAGAATGTTAATCGTCGGATTATCTGACAGTTTGGAAGAAGCCTCCTATCCGTATAGACCAAAGAGAAAAAGAGAATCAGTTTGGCATCCACAAATGAAGCATCTGTCAAAGCTCCCTCTCAGTGGAGATGCTTTCAAGCAACATGTTTTTGGAGCAATGCATCAGACAGCAGTGTGACATCACGGCCATCTTCCAAAAGGCACTTCCTGTGAATCCCATTGGAAAAGGCTGGACAGTCAGTGAGGTCACTTATTTTTCCAGAAACCAGCTGCTCCACAGGAGTTCAGAAACATCACACACCTATAAACCGGCCTGGCGACTGGTCCCACCATCTCGCGGCGCACTGTCACACCAATTTCGGATCATTAACAGCTTGAATTATGGAATTACTTTAGTTCAGGTGTAACAGGAAAACATTTTTTATAGAAGAATCCATTTCATATGTGGGAGACATTAGAGAATATGAAAAATATTGTTGAGCTTTGTCCCTCCTCCTGTAGGCAGAGGTTTCTCAAATGCTAAATGCTAAAGCACTTTTGGGGGTCCTCCCTGTAGCCTGGCACCTTCTAACACAAACATCTTCTGTCTTTTATCATCACGCCGTGATTGAACATTTCCGTTGTGAGTGTGAGTGGCCCATTTATTTATTTTTTTTAACTAGTTTTCCTGTTGTTTCATGTGATCTGGAGTCAATTACTGAGAGAATGAGCCAGTACTGGAAGAGACGGCTGATGCCCAGACAGTGAGTCACTGCACTGTAGTAGCAGGGGTTGGGGGGAGAGACTGGTGGCCACGGCATCTCCTCACAGGCTGGAAGGTGGTCGTGAAGCTACAGGTGGATTTCAGGGCCACAACTCATCCTCGCACTGACTCACATGTGGCTGTGACTCCACACGGAGGAGTCTTCGCAGCCCAGCGTGTTTCCTCTGCCCTTGAATAAACACACGCTAGTCTCCCCTTAGTCAGCCTCTTTGTGTTTCTGATCAAAGACAGACAAAACACATCAGAAACATGAAGCCGAGCCAAGTATTGTGTTGCTTTTATACAGCTTTGGTACGAGCCACAGCACAGGGTTGATTCCGTTCTACTCTTTTGTTTTCTGTTATATCATCGTATAGCCACTTAAACAATAGAGAATATAGCGAGAGAATATGAGACTTTTCCATGTTGTAGGTGGGGGTTTTTGGAGGGTATTTTCCCACTTTATTCCGTCAGTACTTTGTGGAAAATAAAACAGAAAGAATGAGTAACAGGAAGATGAATACTTGTTTAGGGTGTAGTGTTGTGAGGGAGGTTTGTGGGGTTTCTCAGGCTTGTTATCTTGTTGTTATCTAGAGTTAATGTAATATGTTGTAACATGGAAAAGATCCCTGTTGAAGCAGCTAATTCACACCACTGTTGAGACCACATCATCACCGACACTGCCATTTTCTATCAGTATTAAAGGAGCAGTCATGCAGTTTGGGAAGTAGGTGCATTTGCTATCAAACTAATCCCTGAAACAACAATATCAGTGTTTTTTTTTCATGTTTTATCTACTACAAATGATTTATACTTTACATCATAGCTAACGAACGAGTTTCCAAACAGTTGGAGTTTATTTTGTTTTCTATTGCAAGGCATTTACTGGACATTGAAACTGTGAGGAATCAAAATACAGACTCAAACTGCCTTATCATGATGATAATGTCATAACATTGTCATGTAACAAAAACAAATGCAGATTACGCAATACACACAAGTTTTGAGTCTGCCAGTTTATTTTCATATCATGAGAAAACAAATGAAAGTCAATGGCTGCCGGTAGAGGCAAAGCAAAATCATTAAAGTATCTAAAACTTTATAGCATGTGTTTGAAAATGGTCAACAAAGATTTTACTCATGCAAACATGCAGAAAGACTCGTATGGTCTCTTAAGATAAGTGGTTTACTCAATGGCCATATCAAGCAATGCCGTCCTTCAGTGTTTTATCTCTTGGTATTCCTTTTGTTATTTGATATTATCCCCCGTGATAAGGAGTAAAGAGGAAACAGGGACGATAGAAAGATAAAGAAAAACCACAGCAGACCCCTTGTCGTCATCTTTATTGACACACCAGACGTGTTTCATACCAAACCCCCCTCCTGTCTCAGATAGTCGGATCACAGAACACCACCCACACACCTTGTGGTTACTTCTTCCTGCCCTTCATTAGACATCAGATTCCGTAATCGGCTGATACATCTTTTTGTTTTCCTGTTGCCGTCTCCAGAAAACCTGTAATAGATATTCGTTCTGTGTGTTTGGAGAACTCATGTTTCAGCTGCTCTACCGGTGCATTCCCTGTTTGGAGCTAACCAACCTCTCTAAGCTATTTTAATGGCTTCGGCTGATTTACTGATCTGGCCTGCATCTCTCTGAGTAAACCCCTGATCTGTTTCCTCTGCTAGGTCGGCAAGCTGATCCAAGAAGCAGCTGGGAAGACTAACCTAAAGAGAGTGACGCTGGAGCTGGGAGGAAAAAACCCCAACATCATCTTCGCTGATGCTGATAGTAAGTTTTCAACTAATGTTGTTGATTCAGTGCTTCATTTACCTGTCACCCTCACATGGTGGTCCGTCACTATCGTTGTTTTGTTAAGTTCCCATTCTCAGGACCTTCAGTCTGTGGATAAACACACATGGAGTGACAATCTTAACTTGCTCAAAAGCTTTGTAGTGCTATGAAAACCTGTGGATGGATGGGTTTCATATAAATTCTAAGTGGCTCACCAAACTGGGGGTGGCGAGTCTTTCAAATGCTTTCAGCAGCCGTGAGAGGGGCTCCCCAGGCCCTGTAAATCAGGAGAATGGGCCCTGACTCCGTCGGGTGCTTCAGCCGAGACCCATAAATCACAGGGGTCCGTTAACTCTTTGTGCGCAACAGCAGGGTCCTGTCTCTCAGGTGTCAGGTATCAGATTTGCACAGGATAGCTCCAATAAATATGTGGGCAAATTGTGTAACAATATACTCCACACATCACTCTTTTATTTGTTTTAATTTTTTTTTAGACGAAATGAAGTTTTTGTGCGTCGATGAGATGATTAAATTCTGACTTTTTTCACTATCAAACAGTATTTATATGTTATTAATTAGACTCATGATTTAACCTAGAATGGTGCTCAGTACAGCACATACCTCCTCCAAGGCCCAGTCGTCCCCTCCAAACTCAGTAGTCACTCTAAATTTTACTGCTTAACCATAATTTAAACTCATCAGATTGTCATCATCAAATTGGAGTCATTCATAGATACAGGCCACCTGAATACCTGATTTTTCTTTCATCAAGATCCATGCGTTGTCCTCTGAGAACTTAACAAAAATCTTAAAAAATCTTGAGACTTTCGAAGTTTTCGAAAAAAATCTGTTCTGTAGTTTTTATATAATCCTGCTGACAAACCAACCAACTAACAAACGGACACATAACCTCCCCGGTGGAGGTAAAAAAAAAATGTAGTTTTTGACCAAATTGTCTTTTTTTCTCAGTGGATCTGGCCGTCGAACAGGCCCACCAGGGTGTGTTTTTCAACGCAGGCCAGTGCTGCACGGCAGGCTCTCGCATCTACGTGGAGGAGCCCATATATGATGAGTTTGTCCGGAGGAGTGTGGAGAGAGCCAAGAGGAGGATAGTCGGCAGCCCATTTGATCCCACTACTGAGCAGGGTCCACAGGTGAGTTCAACACAAAAGAGGTTTCTCTGTTTATCGCTCGATGCATCTTCCTCTCTCCCTACCTTCCTTTAATTATCTCCTCGGCCCTGGGATCTGATGTAATGTGTGTTCTCCTCCCCCACAGATCAGTCGGGAGCAGCAGAATCGTGTGTTGGAGTTTATCCAGAGTGGCATCAGTGAAGGAGCCAAGCTGGAGTGCGGAGGCAAAGCTCTGGGCTTGAAAGGGTTCTTCATTGAGCCCACTGTTTTCTCTAATGTGAGGGATGACATGCGCATTGCCAGAGAGGAGGTACGATGCTATAAAGAACGGGGATTTTGTTAGCTCCAGCACATCTAATGCATGTATACCTGCGAGAAAAACAGTTGTGGAAGAAGTGGTGTTCTTTACTCAAGTGAAAGTACTAATACCACAATATAAAAGCACTTTAGTCAATGTACTGCATTTAAAACTGTGACTCAAGTGTTGCAGATCTCATAATGTGACCAAGTAACAAACCTTTATATTTTATGTGTTTACAGATTTTTGGCCCTGTCCAGCAGATCATGAAGTTCAAAACTATCGAGGAAGTGATAGAAAGAGCCAACAACACAGATTATGGTCTTGTTGCGGCTGTTTTCACCAACGACATCAACAAAGCCATGACCGTGACCACAGCCATGCAGGCTGGCACTGTCTGGTAAGTTTCATCTGCTGTGTTTCTTTTAGCTGCAACAAGTAATATTTTTCATGTGGAAAGTATCAACCATCTCAGAAAGACTCTGGCATCCAGGAACTGTTAACTGGCTTCGTGCCACCTCAGTATCATTACACAAGCCACAAAGAAATGTTTTCCTTCCTTTTCTTCACTTTTTTCCCTCAGCTCAGACATTCGAGATGTAAATATATCAAAAGCAACGTGTCAGTGCAAGACAACAATGCGAAAACTGAGCTTGGAAATGTAAATCGACACCCTCATTTTATAATTACATATAAATGAGTTTGTGAGTAGAGTATAAATGAAATGGTCATAAAACATTACCTCTTGATTTCACCTGAAATTGTGTTTCTTTTGTAATTACCTGCAGATGGCTGTAAGTAGGAGTAGACGTATAGCTAACAGGCAGCATCTGCCAAGAATTTTTCACCACATGTCATACTTGAGTGCGATCCTCTGCCAGCTGAGGAAACATTTTTCTACTTCGTCCGTCATTCTTACTGCTGATCATTCACCATCCTACTTATCTTCATCTGTTGGGGATTTTGTTTGGTACCTTGAGATGTTTCTGACCGTCTTCTCTTCCTCGACAAATCCTGCCTATTTCAAACAATATCACCCCAAATTGGGATTGACAGACCAACAGCAGTGTCTTCATCCTCCATCTCTGCCCTCCATCTAATATTTAGTCTCATCATTAGATTTCTTTTGTAGATTTCACAAGTACACCCTCACCAAATCTACCTCGTCACACAACTCTTCTCCAGGACACCGTGCTTTATTCGCCAAACATTTTCGTCTACTTTGCCTTCACCAAATCACCATAGATGCCAAGAAAGACCAAAGTGACCACGATCTTCAACATAAAAGTCATTTTTTTAAAGAAAAGAAAATATTTCCTCCCCGTATCTCAGCAACCTCGTGTTGATGGCAAATCCCCAGGAAGTTTCTGGTCCCAGTCAAGAAAAAGTCAGACACATAGCTCAACATAACGTGTTCATACACTACTGATTTTGAAAGGGTTAAAAAAATAAGATAAAACATCTTAATACAGATTTGGTCACATTTGTTCTGAGCTAAGCTAACTGGCTGCTGGTGGTAGCTTCGTATTTACTTTATAGACGTAATAGTGGTGTCAATCTTCTCCTCTAAATCTCAGTGAATAAGCATATTTTACAAAATGTTGGACATCAATGGACACTGAACCGTCGCATTGACAACTGGCGGTTGATATGTGAAATCAACAAACTTGTTGTCATTTTCTTGTAAGCTGTAATGTTTGAAGAAATATACTTAAACCTGCTGGTCTGACGATATTGCTAGCATCTTTGATATCTTCACAACAGCGAACAAACTCGGACTAACAGCCAGTTTTGGGAAAACTCAAGCTGTCATTTTCTTTAGTCTGTGGCCCAAATGTTAAATTAGGTTTTTTAACGCAAAAGGATCAAACATGGATTTCAGAGGAATTCAATGGATAGACTTTGAAATAACATCTGGAAAAAAAGACAAACTGTATGACAGCTAGTGCGTGATGCAGGGGTTTTCTACCCGGAAGTCATTGTAAACAAACATTGTTGGTGGTTCTACTGAAAGTCAGTTCTCTCTCTTCCATCTCTTAATATCTGCTCACCAAACAGCCTCAGCTCCTCAGTTTGAATCTTGTCTCTCCGTGTTAAGGGTTACTGTATAAAAATGCCTTACATAGCACAGAATCCTCCCCCGTCCATCTTAGGATCTTCACAGTCAGAGTTTTGGGAGATTGAAAACACTTGGTCTTTAGGACCCATTTCTACTCTACCTCAACTTCAATCTTCTCTGCATCCATTCAGTCTTTCCCACCCAAGCGCCTGCAGTTGGTGAATTGACAAATATACAACCTGACAACTCTCAGCTGTGTTTGTTATATAATGACGGAATTATGTTGTTAAACCCAGGTGGTTTCCAAAACAGCGATGACAATGACTTTACATTTTAACATCGGTCTTACTGCATGCAGCTGTAACACTACTGCTTTGGACAAAGTTATGCACCGTTTTATAACAGCAAGCCACATGAGTCAAACACACAAGAGTGATCAATGTTTTGTGTATTTCCCAGGATAAACTGCTTCAACGCTCTGAGCACACAGTGTCCATTTGGAGGATATAAGATGTCTGGCAATGGACGTGAATTGTGAGTATGACTTGGTTTCCTGCCCACTAAATATTACTAATACCGACTCTGTGTTTTGAAAAGCTATTTTCAGAAATTGCTTAACATCACATAAATCTTCATCTAAGAGGATATTGCAATGTTTCTACATCAGGAGCCTCCAGCAGTGTATACACTATATTTCAAAGCTGCTGAGGGGGATGATAGTTTAGATAAAACGAGCAGCATTGTGACCATTTCCTGTTGTCTGTTCTCAGGGGAGAAAGCGGCTTAAAGGAGTACTCAGAAGTGAAGACCATAACGATGAAGATGGTCGCCAAGAACTCTTAAGGCAGCCACACTTTTATGGGAGGAGGTAGCGTCTTCCTCATCACTGACACTGCTTCCTGTCGGTCCGTCCACGGTGGCAAACCGCATTACCATCAAAACCGGTTACCTCCACGGTAACTACAGGCTGTGACCACTCGTCAACTCCGCATCGCTCACCACGGACACGCCAATCTCCACACGCCTTGAGTTTGTGGACTGTCTCTAGTCTAACTGACAACCACTGAACTACCCCCATAATATATACCTCCTCCACTAACTACACTTAAGCACTCACAGAGACGATGGGGGAGGCTGCAAACCCAAATAACAACCCCCCTCCCAGCCGATAAACCCCGATCTTCACCCCCACAGTTGCTGGATGCTCAGAGACTCAGTCGCCGCACTTGCAATCAACCCTTTACTAGCAACTTGTCACGTGTTGGGAGGCAGTTCTTCTTTGTACTGTGCGGTATGATCGTCAAAAACCTCATGTGTCATTGTCTTGGTAGAATTTACGCAAGCATGTCAGCTCATTCAAGACCACTGGTGTCGTCAGCCTCAGATATGAATGGATGAAACGTTAATTCACAGTTAAAATTGATTTCTAATTGTCTTTGTTTATATTTTAGCTTGTATGACTTAACACTGTATGTCGACCTTTGACTGACGTAAACGTGAAGATTTTAACCTCTTAAAGGCATTTTACTCTCACCTGCTAAAAGAGGAGTAGATGTATTTTAAACATTATGTAACTGATTTTCATTGATGTCCATCTATGTTTATGTTTATACAATCATATGCTATGAAATTATAAAATGACCATAGTTTTTTTCAGTAAAGACTTTTTTTTACTGAAAAACTTTTTCCTGTGTGTTCACTCCGTTATTCTTCATCTGCTCAAGAGGTCACACACACTTCACAGTTTAATTCAGGACTGAGATCTTATTGTGCACATGCTGCATTAATCGGTCAGGAGATAAAAACACTGCTGCTGAACTTCAGAGACCTGGGTCACAACACATCAAGAATGTCAATAGTTTTACCTGAAAGTCTTGTATTGATGCATCTTAATAGGAAGCAAACTGGCCTAAAGAGAGTCCTTGAAACATGTGTGCCACACTTCTTTAATTACTGAACATGGTATTGAATCCTATTGGGCTTAAAGGCTCCTTAATGCTGTCAGCTCCACCGACCAAGGTGTCGCCTTTTTTACGGATGATATTTTGAAAGCATGGTGGAAATAATAAAATGATCAATCACTTAGCTCAACCCATTCACCAGAATAATGTTGGCAATGTGCATTTCTGCAAACCACAGATATGTTAAAGGTACAATATGTAAGATCACCAATCAAATTCATACACCAAACAAATAGGGGTCAGTATACCACCAGAGCAACCGCTAACTGCTGCTAAATGTAGCTGCCCTTAGCTAGTTGGCTCAGTTAGCTGTGTAGCTAGGAGTTCGGACTTGAAGCCCAAGGACCAGGGGAGTATTGGTGTTTACACCACTTGCACGGATCTACTTGGACTGGCAGCTGGTTAGCATGCTTCACATCTATAGATATTTCTGAGACACAATACAAAATGTCAAAACTGCTGTTTATCCACATCCTGTTCATAATTTTAGTTAACTTCTCTAAGTCTTAATCATCACCTTCATCATCTTAATTCATTACATATCGCCATTAGACTCAGAAACCACTTGGTTAGGGTCAGGAAAAGTACATGTTTTGGCTCAGCTGATTCTGTCACAAAAAACACAGCTGGAAAATGTTCCGACTTTTTGTTATAAGTGTCCAATGGATTCACGCTTACAAATGTTGGAATGCCATCTGCCCTCGAACACTGGTCTCTGGCTTCACAGCCATCTCACCAGTTGTCACACCAACAGCATCCCCTGCACCTTCTGACATGAAAGTCAGCTCATATTGCACAACATCCAACATGAACATGATAAGACACACAGTGTATATATCATACAAAGTGAATGTATGTACCATACTAACATTTTTCCGATGATGACTAGGCCGGAAAAACTGCTACATACATTTCGTAGAGGTGTAAAGAGCAACAAAAAAATCTAATTTAATGAGGAAATCCACAAGAAATAAATTCTACGCTATGCAGCACACAAGGTACTTTCATAAACATGGGTTTTCTTAATGTAGTTTGGTTGGTTCTTCAGTATGCAGTAGACTTGTCATTAGAACGACTGACGTGTTGTGGAGGGTCAGGACCAGCAGAGGCGAGGGGGGGTGGGCCGAGCAACTTCCAAGGTCAGAAGTTACTTAATAACAACTTCTTACATTTACTCACATGGCCTACAGCCTGGTTACTTAACTGCACAGGTGTCTTTATGTAAATTTAGCCATTGTTAGATTCGCTGAGTAAACAAATACTGCAAAATAATGTGATGTGAAGAGAACAGGTAACACTGACTGAAGGATTAGAGACAAATATTCACCCCTAAACTCTTTGAAATATTTGAAAGGCCAAACAAACGTTTAATTGAGTGCTTACAGGCCTTCCTTACATCACATAGCAGGAAAGACACAGGCGTTACTGATCACATTAACGATGACTCTGTTGTATCCAAGTGTCCTTTGTTAAAATTAAACTCTGAAGGCAACATTTGAATTGTTTAAGACAGAATTACACACAGATTCATCAGTTTAAAGGCAAATAATTACTTCTCATCCATATGTTGTTAAAAAAGATGATTCAGGATCATGTATAGGGCTCCTCCACATGACTGTTAGCTTAAATTATGAGTTGCTTACAGGACACACAGTTAAATTCATCAAATCCCATCTCTGATATATTAAAAGAGAGACGTGAAGACATATATGTGTCCTTTGAGAGGGGCTAAAACAACAGAAACATGAGATGAACAGATGTAAAGACGCTGCACTGGAGCCTTTCTTTGGCAATCAGCTGTTGAATTATCAGGGTACATTTTCCCACAATTCCCCTCCCAGTTGGTATCTGCAGCCTTTCCGCAGAGAAGATGAAAAACTGATCTCCTTATTGCTGCACTCTGTTAACACAACAGGGAATGTCAGTGCAGACTATGGAGACACACTCTCAAGTTAGAAGTGCAGCCATGAACCTTTATGTTACGGCTGCACGGCTAACTGAGCCAACTATCTAATGCCCACTACAGCTAGCATCAGTTAGCAGCTACTCTGGTCATATGCCGCCCCCTACTTCTTTTATTCTTACATATTGCACCTTTAACTCTTCTGCTCCTTTAACCCCTTACTGGATGTACTGTAACAGCTGATGTAACAGCACTTTTAAATTTGTCCACAACTCATTTATTTAAACATATCATTGACACTGCAACATCACACCATGGAGATGATCACTGAAAAATTAGGAAAAAGACAAATTCAACAGTAATTTATCACGACGTATTAGTGAGACTCCCTGGGTAAATGTTTCAGTACGAAGTGGAAAAGTGCTTTTGTAATCTTTCAAATAATCAAAGTTTAAAAAACAAAAATGATCCAGTTAGGTCCACATCTCCACACTGAGAACCCTTTAGAAAGCCTTATTTTCTTAGTGTGTACGAGCATAACCCCTCAGTTGAGGACATGGGCTCGGAAACAGACCACACACTGACAGGGACATTCACCCTTTGTCCAGATGGACCCTTATCCTTCAAAAGCCATGTTTATAGCTTCAGTTAATATTCCAGCAAGATAGCACTGCTTTTCCTATCATCTGTTCTTTCATAATATTTTCTCACATGAGTGAACCGACCAAACACCGATGTCACTCTGAGTCTGGGTGATAATGTGTGATGTTGTCTGGTCTTCTTCATTTGTCACTAACTGTTTTTTTTTATTCTTGCTTTGTTTCAGAGACATTTTACAGACATGTTTCGCAGTGTGTGTGTGTGTGTGTGTGTGTGTGTGTTTGCGTGTGTGCGCGTATATGCGTGCTTGCAGGAGAGGTCTGATTCTTTTCACCGAAATGTTGTGCAAGCATCTTTTTACATGCCTCTCATTCCAGTGTAGTGTGAGTCAGGACTCACTATGTGAACAGTGAGACTCCTCCACACAGCGATGCTGTGACGACCTCGTGTCTGCGTGTTAGTGAAGATGACAAGACTGTTTAACATTACAGAAAATGAAAGCTTTTTTAAAAGCGTCAGTCTGTGAAAATCCAATATAAAAAATGAGGTCAAAAACCTGACCTCATTCTGTTTAGTCAATGTTAAACTAGACAAGAAGTCTAACTTAAAGTTACTATTTGTAGCCCTGTAAATATTTCAACATCTCTGGACTGGCACAAAAGATTTTGTGCCAGTCCAGAGATGTAAATAGGATATAATTTATCCTACCCCGACTTTTCACATTGTATCTTTATGACCAAATACCTGCTAAAATATTAACATTCCCATAATACCTAGCTGTGCTTTCTGTTAAGTGCTAATGACGTAAATGAATAGCACATTCTTCAGAATAATCAGAATAAGGAATTACCAACTGTGAAAATTCACGTTCGCCCTCAAAGTTTTAAAGTTGGTAAAATTTTGGTGGACAACTCGCTGACTCTGACGTCACACAGGCAGAAGCATGATGGACACAAGAAAATGTTTAGTAAGTGGTAAGACACTTTGTATTAATTAATGTATTACATACAACTACATACTCAAATGTAACTTCCAATATGGTATTAGCGATCGATTGCTAATGACCTAGAATAGTTAGACACTATTGTTAACCCTGACACTATGACTTAAAAGCTCACGAACAGACCAAAGACAGAAAAACGACTTCCCAATTTAGGAAAATGGATCATCTGAGGAGCAGGGGAAGGCATACTATGACCATATATGTGTTTCTTGTTAGGTGGGGACATCTAGCGGCAGTAGTTATTGTTACAGCTACAAAGGAGGAGGTGAGGAGAAGGAGAATAAAAAGTGAAACGTCCGTATGGTGGGGAGGTTGAGGTCACATGGTTTGGTTAAACAAGCACAGAACTTCAACGGTGACTTCTTTTAACTTACAATCATAGTTAGCACACAGCATAACTTAGGTTACATATGTAACATAGCTTCATCTAAACAATCTGGGTACACATCTGTAGACCTGCCTTGTACAGAACCAGGACTGAGAACTTTGTCTCTTCCCTAACACAAGATTCACAATAGGCATGGATCTCTTCACAGCTGGTATGGAAAGGAGGAATAATTACAGCGACCAAAACCTCAACATGTGAGTATGTAATATGAGTAAGATTAAGACAGACCATGCACTTATGAAAAGGAAAACCTGCCTCAAGTCAATTGTGAGTAACTATTAAAGTTAGGACACAGCTTTAAGAAACGGTTACGTTCCTGAGGGAGTATGTGTGAGACCAAACTTTTTTCTAAAATGGTTATACAGTGTTTTGGAATGAAACCCTTCAGATTTAATTGTGGCAGGCAGGGTCAGGGTCAAGTGTTGGTTGTGAAATGAGAGCCAGCCCTCAACAAGAAGCACATGATAATAATCAGCTGTTCTTTGTTAGTAGGCAGATTCGAACCTGCAGGAGGTAAAAAACACTTGAGAAGCTGGTTTCATGAATTGTTAAATTTATTGTGCTTCCTGAGTAGAAAACATAAAGTTTCGATCTTGCAATGCTGTAACACACCAAAGGTCAAAATATTAACAATCATTGGACCAAAAGGAGAGTGATGCCCTGTCACGTGTACATCTATGTGATTAATAGGTCACCAACACCTCCAGTTTAATTAATCACATAAAACATATTTTGCATTAAGAAGTGATATCCTTAAAGACTGGTCAAGCCGTTATGGGATAGATAATGTATTAGATGATTTAAGCGGTGTCTTGGAATTACTCCAAGGTTAAGTGGTAATCCCATATCCATCAACACTCGAATCCCAATACAAATGACCTGGACTATGTATTTATTGGAAGGAGCACTTATGGAGCTTGATAAGTATCATTCAGCAGCCATTACCCTATGCTCAGAAAGATGATCTATGGGAGCCATTTGCATGCTAATATCTCCTCCTGCTCAATAGCCTCAAAGGTTCAATTTTGCAGCACAGTTTCTTAGATTCAATAAGTTCCTTCAGAACAGAATTGCTGAGCTGATCAATTGCTTCCCCATGGTGTGCCAAATTCCTTCTGGGTCTAATGAAATGACTCATTTGTACCTTAAAGGACTTAAATGAGATGGTGACATTGCGCCTTTGAATGTCATCATAAAATTTGTGCTTGACTTGTCTGTGGCCGAGCTTGAGTAGTGCTTTTCTTCAGTACAATGAGGGCGGCGAGATAGAAGATGACGCCTCAAATTGACCCAAAGGGTGGTTTCAGTACTTCCCTTTTTATGTGGGAGCCTGCATAGTTGCCTTGGAAATATGACAAATTCTCCAACTTGTAAATGTGTAAGAGCACACACATCATATACATAATCAGGAACTATTTATGAAAGCAAGGAGGGGTGTCAATTTGTTCTCAGAGAACATCCAGAAATAGACATGAGCCGGTGTCCAGAGTGATGTCAATGTAATGATCATAATGCTCACAGTCACTAATGATGTCGAAATAGTTTCCATCTGTCTATATAATCAAGTATGAGTCAAACACGGACGTATGGATGTGATGTAAGCTACTGATCTTTTCTCTCTCGCTCTCTCGCTCTGTAATGCTTTAGAATGCAGCCAGAAAATTACAGTGTACAGATTTTCTCTGTACCTACCTGTGGAGGAAATACATCCAACAAATCTGCCTATAGGAGTAAGAAAAGAAATAAGACATTTAGGTACACACAAAAGAGAAAAAAAACATATAAATGTTTACAACAAATAAGTGTTGTTTACATGTTTGGATGTCGCAAAGGGCCACATGTAGGAGCTGATCTCCAGCGGAGCTTTTTACTGTACAAGTACACAAAACTATTTGTTTCTGTTCGTAATACAGCACACTTCACTTAACTGTGTTCCTGAAAGGAAGAAAGTTGGAAACTAGTGTTTCATCTGTAATTTTATTACAGAAAAGGAAAAACGTAATATTGAATTCAGTAATTATTATTGTCTGGCATTGTCTTGTTGTTCAATAAAGTTCAATGCAACAGCAAAATAAAGTTAATCCTTTCTCCCTTTGTAGATATAGATATAACAGCACAAAAACAAGCTGTGAGCCATCAAAACCAAAAAAAGGGGAGTCCAGTTGGCTGCAACCAGAAAAGCAGACATTATCTGCTTACCTTCATTAGATTGGACACAAGCTCTCTTATTAAAGACCAATAAAAATCCAATTTTGTAGGATTAGCAGGTAATTTATTTTGTTCATTATTGAGATGCTGCTGTGATCAGAAATATCCACAAACTTAACAACTTTTATCAGGTAAAATACACACAGCAAATAGGAGGAGAGGGATCTTTCACCACCCTCTCACGGTAACTTTCAGACTGTGTATGTCTGTTGTATTTCCATGGCAGGACAACTGAAGACACAAGAAGGCATCCGATAGGACTCCTGGATGTGGACTCGGCGAAGACACACCTCTAAGATGATACTTGTGTGTGATCCCTGGACAGGCTGCATCCTGTACTGAAACAGAAAACACACCAGTATCTGTTGTTAGCTTTACTGACAACACCAGTCTTCTAGCAAGACATGAAATCAGCAATACAAAGCAGCGGTCTTCACATAAGTTTACAACATTGGGACAGGGTTGTAGGAAGTAATTCAAATCTGTGTTATCAAGCTTCTGCAGGGCCTGGAATGAGTTAAAGGACATAATAACTGCTACAGAGTTCCCATTACTCCTTCCTCTCCACCACTACTCTGTACAGAGTGCATGCACTTCATCATAACTTGTTTGCACGACATCCGAGGCCTTTTATGGGACAAGACTAAGATAAGAACACGGCCAAATCACAGTATATTCTGCCTGCAGGTCGACAGGAACCAAACATTAGCTCTCTGCCAGAGTATTCCTGCTGGAAGGCTCCTATCTTTTCACTTGATATCACAAACAAATTTGCATTTAATCAAATTACCCAAACAGACAGACCTGGAGCCTCTGGGCCATCTGGAACCATCAGTGGGTACGAAGAGTATCAGTGTACATTCAATGCAATACAGGTGCACGTCCTCAGAGCTAACAGCGTATTACATGGGATACATTTCTTATACTTACACATTCCCATTCCCATCAGTTTATACAATATCTTACTCTATCCAACTCAGTCGCCAAATAAAATGTTGGCAGTAAAAGGTCCAATTTGTAAAATTTGGGTCTTAATCCCAACTTGTCAAATGCTGATGCTTTGGGTATAAGACTCAACAATTAACAACCTCAAAGATAGTCACAGGCTTAGTACCATATTGCCATTTTTTACAATATGTGTCATATCAAGTTCACAATACATGTTTATGACCTGACTTTCATATCGTCCGAGGCGGTGCGGATGGTGGATGGCTGCCAAGCTTTACCAGTGGTGGAGTCGGGATGTTTGAGGGTCAGGGGCGGAAAAAAAAGGGCACCAGCTGTGTGCAGTGGGGCACCAGCACACAGAAAGTTAGGATACATTTATAGTGAACTGATAGGGTACCGTACAGGGCACTTTATCATGTTTCATCTATAGGGGCAACCACTTTTGTCCACCAATGCAATTCGAGCCTGTGTTTCAACATTTGTAAGTGTGAAACCACCGGATATTTTTAAGGATACTCGGGACATCTCCAGCTGTGTTTGTGGCTAGAAAAAAACATATATTTTTAACACTTATTCTGGCGACTGGGTTCATACTTTTCCTTCTGAAAATGATTATTCTCTATAAAAGGAGGAGAATTCTGGTCCATTCTGGTCCATTTAACAAATGTTAAACTGAAGCCACAGCACTGACTTTTTTTGCGTTTCGGGAATGCTGTTATCAGAGTTTATCGGTACCACTGAATATTTGGGAAACCTCAAGGGAGTGAAATGTGGATTTTGATCTGTGATGCAAGATTGGAGATTTGCTGCTGTCTGAAAGTCCGTATCGGCCCATCTGAGGTATGAAGGCCCTTCGCACACACAGTCACCCTTTTGAAATCACTTAAAACTTCTCTTCTCGTAAGACCATTACTTCATATTCCCATAATGAGTGCTGGTCTAAACTTGCTACAATGTAGGCGTAGCAAAAAAAACGTATTCCAACCTAAATGGCTATCTGTCACCATCCAGGAGCAGGGATGAGTCATCATGCAGCTACAGTGTAGCAACTAAATAATGAAACTGCTAAATGGGGGGAAAAATGCAAGGTTTTGATACGTCATGTGCGTTTTTTCCAGCGATCAAAGCGTTGCTGTTGTAAGCTGTAACATGTGACTCATTTTATAGTAGCAAACTGCCCAATGCATTAATGCTGCACGCTCTCCCTCCAACATGACTGAGACTTTAATTTTTAAAAAGTCTGCTTTGATCCTTCGCCCCCAGAAGAGAGATACAACATGGACATCTGAGGGACACAAAACGATCTTTCACCTCATAGATTAGGCCGTGTTGATTTTTCATTACAGATGATGAAAAGCTCACGTTAATGTAGCGAATGAATTACTTTGTCCATCCGTCTCAGTTTCATCCATTTACAACTGTGTGTTCCATCAATGCAGAGCCATCTCACGGGATGCTCCATTTAAAAAAAGCTGTTATCTTTAACCCCAAAATGACAACTATTACTCCATTATGATAAATCACAGCTCATAACCAGATATCCCAAAGGAAGCGGCGTCCCGTCTGTGCGAGCCATTTGGACGAAGCAACTATGCTTTTAAGTAAAAGGGTAAAAAGAATAAGGCAAGTCTTTAAGCCAATCTGGGTCCCTGCCAACCTGCCGCTGACCTTTGCTCTCTTGGTTTGGGAGTTAGCTAGTTTCCTTTTTCCTCTGACATCACTCTCCAGGATTCACACAATGATAACATGGCCCGATTGCATGACATTACTGCTTGCTTGAATGCACAGGGGAGAATTGTGTTAAAAATCCCTCTCGACTACAGGCTAACTGCAGTTTCCAGCGAGCACCAGCTGCACAGCTGGTGTCCATGGGAGAGACAGAACGGATACACAAATTCCAGACTGTTATGAGGCAGGGAAATACATTTCCTTGGGCAAGATTTCGCTTACGGTACACTATACGCTGTAATGTGTGTCTTACTATTATGGTATCATATGGCAAATGTTACCCCCTCCTTAACCACAGACATGCAAGACCATCAAATATGTTCATGATGTAGCGGAAAATGTCACTTTAACATTAAATATGAAGAGTCAATCTCTTAAAGAGTTACCTGTAATACAACTCTACCCTCAAATTAGACACACATTGAAAGGGATTCCACTTTATTTACAAGTAAATGGGTTTAACTACAAACAAATTAGAGCCGTTCCTTGCCAGCTTTGAGAACCGAACCCTTTGTTATCTTTGTAAACTGGCTTTACATTGCAATAAACCTTACAGAGCGCTTAAACTCCTGGGTTTAATATGTTCAGACCCCCAGGGAGTCTAGTTCTTAGATTTAAAGCAAATTGCAGCCCAATATAAATGTTTCTTCTTCCTCTGTGTCTCAAATCCTAATTTGTTGTTGCAGCCTATTTCAGAAATATAAGCCAAATACTAAAGCAAAGCACACACACAAAGAGCGAAGAGGAAAAAATGCACCTTGTGTGATTTTTTTTTTATTTTCTTCTTCTTTTTTTTTTCTTTTTTTTTCTTTTTGGTAATGCAAGCCAGATGTGACCGGGACCATGGAAACAGGTGATGATAGCATTACACTGGGATTGCAAACAGATGGAGAAGGGCTTGAACTTATTCTTGTGTCATTGTTGGGGTCATAAATAAAGATTTTTTTTTTCCACTGATGAAACGGTTTCTGTATAAATAACACGACAGCAACTTTGTTGTGTAAACAAGAGGAGGCCTCTCTCTGGGGTCAAATCTTTCTCGAAAAAATCCCCTTCATTGTAACCAAAAAGAGTCTTGTGTTTGCCGGCTGGCAGGAGTGCTTGTATCACTTCACAGTGACAAAGCTGAGGATTAACTCAAATGAGGCCCACAAGACTTGTGTGCCACTGTGGTTAGCAAGTGTATCTGCAAGTTTGTGGTGTGTAATTGTGGCTGCAAGTGTGTGATCGCAGCAGAAAAGTCCTCCAGTTCCTGCAGCAGGGAGACTCCTCTTGTTTCCCTGCCTCGGCAAGTGTTTGGGACACAGGTCTGCTTCACATCAGGTGAACATATCGCTGGGAGAGGAATGTCTCCAGCAATCAGCCTTGATGAAGCGGCTGGTAGAGCCGTCCTGGGAGACAGAGGAAAGCCACTGTACGTGTTGGACTGGCCTCAGAGCAGGAGAGGACACTGTGCAGACCTGTGCTGAATGGCAGGCCGGGCCACCCCTGAGAGATGGTTATTTAGTGAGCAATTACATCTCACAGCACTGAGCAAAGCAATGAGCCCCACCCCCTCAAAAAAAAAAAAAAAAAAAAGAAATACTGGCTGGAGTGTTCATCTTGTGATCTCATCTCTAGAAGTGAAGTTTTGCATGTTAAGAGAGCTCAAATCTCGTCATACATCTGCAGTTACATAAAAATGCAGCTAAATACGGACAACTGAGTCACGACATGTGTGATTCAGAAGTTGTAAAGTTTTTTTTTTTTTATATCAGTTTAGAGAATTATGAACATACAGACTTTGTGACTTTAGTGGCTTACAAAGAAGGGATCTCACATTTGATGATTTCCAGGCTATCCCTGCAGCTACCACAAGAGAGCACAGCTGGCTGACTCTCCCACTCACTGCTCAGCCTCCCCTGTGTCACACACAGGTGTAAAGGCCCAGTCCTTTAGCACAGATTCATGCTGTCACAGCTTCGACCAGCCACCCCAAATGGGGCCTCCCATTCTGCCATTTGGGAGAGTGGACTTTCACAGTAATGGACACTTAAGAAAGCGACACCTCGGCCCAGCGTGGTGCCACAATGTGACAAAAAGTGAGCTCTTAAATCATTAAATTACAGAGCGAGATGATTTATTGGCCCCCGTAGCAGACAGCGTTATCCAGGGAGCATTAAAGATGCTCTCTGTTTTCACACGTTCTGTAACATGTTTATGCAGCTGGATTGTTTTATTGGAGCAATTGAATTAAGCTGTGATAAGTGAGCTGAAGTACCATGCTCAAGGGTACACTAGAAATGCCACACCTGTCAGTGCTGCGTGCCGGATGGGTTGGGTTATATGTTATGAAAGCTTTCTCCTCAAATCAAGTCAAATATTCTAATAAAACATGAAATTTGACCCTCGAGATTCATGTTTCAGTTTCCTAAATTTGAGTTTTGTGAAATCTTGGGATTTCCTTATTAGTCTTTATTAAAGATCTTACAAGGCCTGTTACACAGATTCATTTTGTTCCCTAGTTTTCCCTCCTCCTGGGGACGTGGATTAAGTTCTACTACGGTTTTATAAAAAAAAAGGCAAAGCTTAGTTGCAGCCTGCTCGAGAGGATCAGCCCATTCCCCTTACGACACACCACAGTGCGCTGAGAGCAGAGCTTGTCTTGGAAGATCAATGTCTCCTCTTTTGTCGCATCAGTCATGCAGCTTCTGCGTCGCACAATGGCACCGGGGTGCTTGGTGGGGTGGTGAGATGCCTGACTGGAGAGCACAGAGGACCACCTGACCTCCTACTGGTGCCCGAAGAGCACACACCCACGCACACATACACACACACACACACACACACACACACACTGCTGCTTGTGTCTTTATCTATCTGCTGACAGCAGATTTGTTTGAATGTTTCTTTATTCCCCCTCCCCCTCCTATAGAGTGAGTTAACATGCTTTATTCTACTTTGACATACCAAACCACATGCACACTATAATGTGTAATAGGCTGCTACTTGCTCAGGGGATTATTTAAAACACTAACGTACGGACTTCTTTCTTAATTTTGTTGAAACGATAAAGCTGTTGTCCTTTATTAAGTGTGTGTGTTCATTAATTGCAAGGGTACGCACATTCTTTACTCAAGTAGAAGTACAGATGCTTGTGCAAAAAAGACTGGTAGAAGTAGAAGGACTAATAAAACTTATTTACTCGAGGAAAGTCAGAAAGTGCAGGCTCTGAAATGTGCTCAGAGTGTAAAAGTAAAAAGTAATCACTCTGAAGGACATGTCTACCGAACATTTCTGTGCAAAGCTACCTGAACCGTCATACTGTCATATTAATGTAGTTCAGACTATTAAAGGGCCACTGTGTAGTTTTGGAGAAGAAATTGAAACACAGAATTTTAATATTTACAATATTAATGAGGTAATGATACAAACTCAGAAATAATAGTTTTTTCCATTACTGAAAAATCAAGCTGTTCTCAGAGGAAAATAAGCTCCCCAGAACACTGTTTGAAGCTAGAAAGGTGGCAGGGTCCGCCACATATAAACAAAGTCAAACAGTATGAAATTGTGTTGTCCTTTAATGTCAGTTTGTTTATTCAGTCATGAAAACAAAGAGAGTTTGTTTGTTTGCACCTTTAAACTTAAAAGTAGAATCAGTAGAATTTGTCTGCTGTTTGTAAACGCACCAGAAGAACAGTTGATTGTTGAGTCTTATTCTCAGGACGTCAAACACCGACATGTTTGGTTGTTAAAGTGTCCTGAGCACTTTGAGAAAAAAAGAAAATACAGACAGAGGGCTGTAGGGTCTCTGCAGATACGAGGCACTAACACCCCTCTTCCGCACATTCGAGTCTCTCCCTCTCTGTGCTATTTAACTAAAATTAAAAGCCTGTTTTGAAAAAGTAAGATGTAGAAAACACCATTAAAATTTGCATTAAAATGTATGTTTTTAGAAAAATAAAAACTTAAGTGCAGATACTTAAAGTTTTTAAATTTAAATACTAATACTACTTGTAGTTACTTCCCACCTTTGAGAAATGTAACTCTATTTTTCCATTTATAAAACCACCCACTCTTAGGTTTCCATCCGCCTCACTTGATATGTTAATAACAATGATGATAATAAATCAGTCTTGTATAGCGCATTTCTAGGACCCAGTGTTATTAAAGTCTGTTCAAAATAATATGAGACCTGTGGGTGTAGAAGTTCCATGTTGGTTTGTTTACACTTGGGCCATTCAGTCACATTATTTCTGCAGTTGTAAAGAAAAAAATAAAAAAAACACAGATTTTCAAAGCAGAAGCAGCAATTTATAGACCTGGAAAACATGTTTTAAGTTTTGTATTTTTAGTATATAACATTACCAGCTTCCCACATTTCCATAGCTGTGCAGATACAAAAACTAAAAGGAGTATTTTCTGTGTATCTTTCTCTCATTGCCTCAAAAGCAGTTAAGAAGAAACGAAGGGAGAGCAGAGCTTAATGTGCAACTGCTCATTCTCATTAAAAAAGGGTCGCTGAGACGAGATAGAGAAACAAAAATAAACAATCAGTGGTCGCGGCATTCTTCATCTGGAGAAAGAATGTAGAAGCTGTCGAACCGCTGGGATCCAGAGGCCTGTTAGTGATGACACTTCTGATCTATTTTTTCTGCCACCTCTCAACCTTGACAAAGTCCAGCATCAGTGGATCTCTCTCTTCTGTCACACACACACACACACACACACACACACACACACACACACACACACACACACACACACGCACACACACACAGAGGCCATTTGTTTTGTTAAGTACGTGCTAAATGCTACAAGGTGATTATCAGGAGAGGGGGTGATCATCTCCATTTTCTGCAGGAACCAAAGTGTTTTAATGATATGTTGGCTAACACGTCAGGTCGAGGAGTTCTCAGGCCTCCTTGAACTTCACAGAAGTGGTTCAGTGTGGTTGAGACATTCAGAGAGGCAGAAAAACACGCTTTAAACATTTCACAGATATATGAGCATTTTTGATTAAAAAAATAGAAACAAACTAAGAAAGCGGTGCACGATAAGTTCCCATGTTATGCATTATATAACATGTTGAAACTACAAAACATCATTTAAAGGTGCACTATGTATCTTAGAGGAGAAATTTTAATCAGAAGAGAAAGATCTGTGTTTGACTAATATTTATGTGTCAACAAACTCTTTGTTTTTCATGACTGAATAAACCAAAAAAGCTTAAAGGACAACACAATTTCATACTGTTTTACTTTGTTTATATCTGGCGGACCCTGCCACCTTTCCTGCTTCAATCAGTGTTCTGGGGAAATTATTTTCCTCTGAGAACAGCTTGTTTTTAAAGTTATGGACAAAGAATAATATATCTGAGTTTGTGTTATTACCCTATTAATATTGTAATATTAAAATTTTGAGTCTGAATTTAATCTCCTGACCTACTAGTGCCCCTTTAAAAAGACACGAGTAATGGATTCTAAAGGTAAATTTGGAATTATTGTACTTTCTTGAAAGCTTAACGCTCCATTAATTCAATAAACATGAGTGTTTAACAGGACAAACCTCATCAAGGTTCATTTTGTGTAAAATTTTGTACAAGTTTTATGCGGTATAATTCTTAACTCTGAAATCTCTACAAGGCAAATTTCAACAGATGATTCTCTTTTAAAAACTGATGGGAATAGAAAGTTAGATAAATTAGAGTTGCTTCTATTGCCTAAGACATTAGTAGTGCATGGGAGTCCAGTGCAGGAGGCTGCAGCTAAAACAAGGCTCCCAAAGAACTTTTTTTTCCCCTCTTTTTTTTTTCAAAGTGCATTTATTCAGAATTGCCAGCGTTGCTCTTTCTGCAGGTCTCCAAAAGACTGGTTTTTACACTGTCTACACGCATTACTCCCATAGTCTGTTGAAGGCTGATCCTGTCACCCACATCTTTCCTGCAGCCGGGCCACCCAGCCAGGATGTGCCGCCAACATGTCATCCCTCTGTGTGGTCCTTAACAAAAGAGAAACACAGAGACAGAGGGAAGCACAGCAGTGCCAACCAAGAGAGAGATGTTTCAAAATATGACAGTGTCATCTCTGGGAAGGGAGCGCCGAGGAGAGAAAAGGGAAACAAAGTGGAGGAAAAAAGTGTGTGAAGAAAATGATAAAACCAGCAGAGCCTGAGGTAAGCTCCTTGGTGCTCTCAGGCAAATTTAACCTATGTATGTTTTTATATTATTAAGTACATAATTAGGAGCAAAGCAGAGATTACATTTAAAAAAAAAAAACATGAGGTGTTTCTTATTTAGTTTATCTGCATGGTAAAGTGTCCAAAAACCACAAGATAGAAACAAGAGGAAAAAACAAATCTGGTTTTCAAAACAAACAAAAACAATTTAAAAGGTTTATGCCAATAAAGATATGAATCGTGGCCAAAAACAGTTTTGCAAACAAATTTTCTTGTACAATTGTTAATTTTCATGAAATTGAGCCATTCTGAGCCATAGAACAACAAATAATCCTCTAAAGGTTTATCACAAAATATATACAATTATATTACAACAGAATTATAATCACAAATTGTCAAAAAGACAAACAACAGAAAGTGATGTGAGTACCATGTAAAATTTGTGGTGCCCTGTCACACTTTTTCAATTTATTATTTCTTTGGGGATTCCAGTATATTTTGTTCTCCTTTGTGGTTGTTTCTGGTTGATTTAGTTGCCAGTTGATGGATATTAAATAACCTTCACTGCCATCAGGCTCATTTGTAATCTGCAAGATAAAGATCTGAAAGATATCCAATGTCCTGAATGTGTATTGTGTTAAGGAGCTGTTTTTTGCGCCGACTGATACCAGCCCACTTCAGTGATTTACGCAACACTACATTATAGCATGGAAAGATAAGAGCGGTGGAAAAAATGATTTGCAGGGCATGTTACCTGTCCAACTGAGCTGAGCTCCAGTGTTGAGTTGAAAAGTATTCCTCTCATTAGTACAGCTGAGGCACTGTAAGTCTGTAAAGTACACCTAACTATTATCATACCTCAGGGCCTCATTTGGCTTCCTGAGCATTGGTTGAGCATTCAGCCTTTCTATTACAACAATGAATAGTTTAACACAACAATATTTATAATCGTGTCTACATAATATTACACATATATTTTGTTTGATCTGTGGTTAATGAAAAACGGAAGAAAATCATTGCAAAAAATGATTTGATTTAGTTTGAATCAAATTAAAAAGCTGTGTCTTTTACGATAAGTGTTCATGAGCACGTCAACACACCAAAACAGTGATTTATAAGACACAGATTTTGAGGAATTTTGTGCGGTGAAAAGGGCCAAAACAGCACTGTCTGGAGGTAGGAGGTGTATAAAGTTTTGGTTTCTGGCACATTTTATCTTTTCAGGGAGAGGAGACAGATTTTGTTGCCAAAGATCTGAGACAACATCTGATATGGAATTTTTGGACAGGGGTGTCGGGGTATTTGACACGTTAGCTCCTCTCTGCAAACCACAGAGTAGGAAGTAGATGAGATCTGTGTTGGTAGTGTCTCTGATATCACCATGTTGATGTTGTTCCTGAACATCATAAACAATTGCTAATTGTTCCAAGACCATTATTGCAACTGACCAATCATGCTGTTCTGATGGAACATCATAATTAATGTTGCTCTAGGAACATTATTTCAACTTATGAAATAGTGATGAAAACTGTATCTGGAGCAAGCTGTCATGGCTGACTGGGCTGTTTAATGTTAGGAATGTATTATTATACTGTTCATTTTTTGTTACTTTTGGACAAAGGTCACTCATTATCATCTGTTTCTTTTTAGTTTTCTGCTGCTGTCTGGTAAGGTTTAGGGAACTAGAACACGTTTTTAAGTCCCATTACATTACTGAGTTATAATAGACTTTAACAATGTTAAACGTGTGTTTGAAAATGTTTATCCACCAAAACTACTTTGTTAGGTTTAGGTAATAAAACTACTTGGTTAAGTTTAGTTAACTAAACTACTAGGATTAGGTAACAACAATAAGAGGTTGCGGCCTGACAACAAATGTAAAAATGGATCGTATTAACATGCTTGAAACATGCCAGATCCTGTACAGCTATTGTTTTTTTTTTTTTTTTTTTTTGTGATGACAGGCTGTAATTTGAGGGTCTTTGGGCTTTAGTTTACATTCATATTTCAATATTAAAACTGATGCCAAGATTTGCTATAGTTACGCTGCACGAGGTAGATACAGAAGCACATCGTCTGCATACAGCAATATTCTTGTCTTCTTTCTGACATTTTTGTCAAAGACGCATTTATCTTCAGTGATTCACTAGAGGCCAGAGCTCCCTCAGTATGGTTGGAAGAAGAAAAACACTTTGGCCTGGGCAACAAAATTTGTTAAAAATACTCTTAAAGGGTTAGTACAGAGAGAAATACAAATCTTTCTTCAATTACTTCTTGAAGTATTTGCACAGTTTTGGTATTATCTATTCACATTTTGAGATGTGCGCTCTGATATTTTGCTGCCACACCAATAGAACCAATAAACCATTTGTGGTGCCCAGTGCATCGAAAAAGTGCTCTTCTCAAAAGGTCTTGATAATTGAAGTGACGTGTGAAGTCTGTGTGATAGCAAGATATTATAAGAACTTCAGAAGTGATGGTTTTTGGAGCAGCTATGTTTGATGGAGCTGGTGGGATGTTGGACACACTGTGCACACTCACTGCACTCCACAGGTGCTGCAGGAACCCGAAACATATCGCTTTCAGCTCATTCATTCCTCCGCACCTCCGTGATGCGAGAGAGAACTGAGGGGCAAAGAAAAGATTCTGCACCCGATGTGTTTTTCTGGGCAGACTTGGAGGAGACAATGTAACGGCTGGGGATTACTATTAAATGGCACTCTGCTGAGAGGGTAAAGCTCTTAATTCAGTTTCTTAATATGTTTTTGTTTGCCTCATTGTTGCCTTAATTTGTCTGATATAATGAGCTGAAACCTGAGAATATTTATATGAAAATGAAATGCAATTTTAAGAGTACACTGAATAGCAATGTCAGTCTCTGAGGCTGTGTTCAGTTCCAGTCTGGTGTTCAGCCATGTTTCCTGAGAGGCTGGTTGACTGAGCCTTGTTTACAGGGGTGACTGGGGGGTGGGGGTGCAGGCAGACTCCTGTCAGCTGGCAAGGCCACTTAGCTCCACGGCTAACATAGCTACTTGCTATCGGCAAGGTACAGCAAAGAGTAGCAAGTCCAGTAAAGTGAGCAGCAGTAAGCGGTTCTAGTTTTGGAGCTACCTTCGAATTCTCGCAATAACAAGTTACACCTTTAATAAAAGTAAGTATTTCAGCTTGTTTATGAAGAAAAGTTAAGGAGTCACAGTGTATGTTGATGGCAGCTCAGTTCCACACTGAAGTAATTTCATTACATGAAATTTCTTCACTGAAAAGTCACAACAGCAGTCATAACTTTGTAATGTGCAGACACAAACTCCAGAATGTGTTTAGGTAGGACAACTCAGCTAAATCCTCGCACCACATGTGAACAGTGTTTGTCACAGATAATTACTGCTGCCACATTACACAATACAACACATTCAGCATGTCCACACCTAAAGTAATTCAGCATGTGGCAAACTACTCGCACACAAGTAATGGCTTGAGAAAGTGAATGGATGTAAACAATACCCTAATATCAAGACATTATGGAGGAGCAGCTGGGGACTTGGTCAGGTCTGCAGAGATCCTGCTAATGATCATTCATGTGAAGCCCATATCCTGTCCCAAAACCTCCAGACACACACACACACACACACACACACACACACACACACACACACACACACACACACACACACAGAGAAACACTTATTCAGTCACAGTCTTCTCTCCTGACATGAGACAGTTAGTGCATACATACATACAATAAGCATTCATACAGTCTCTTGAGAAGCCTATTTTCTGTCAGTGCTTTCATTGTCGGATCAAGCTGTCCGTATGCTTTGCGAACAAATAACTACAAATGCCTGGCCTGCACGAAACAACAGTGTGTTCCTCATCATTTGTTGTGAAAACAGTCCCTCTGGTGGCCTCCCTGCCCCCACACTGCATTTTCCCCACTGTAAATCATGATGAAATGGCTTGCAGGTGTCAGGATTAAAGAATACTCTCAAATGACTTTGGGCCACAGACACAGTCACAGCTGCTTCTCTCCTTTTGCCAGGTCCTTTATTGCCATTTGTTTTCTGTTTAGTGTGATGGTCTTGTAGTACCAGGGCTGGGTTGGACTAATGGCTAGCCTCCAGAGGCTTGAGACTACAGTACATGGAGCTTTGCCATGACTGCTCTGACATATACAGTCTTTAATAAAAACAGCATCCAGCAATCCCAGGGTGTTCGGTTTATCGCCTTAACTGTATGTAACTTTATTTTCCGAGAGCCAGCATTATTCTGTGTCAGTTTTTCTGGAATAAATATAGTAAAGAGAGGAGTGAATGAAAAATGTACCATCGTAATTTTTATTTGATTATGGTGCCCCATGTGTTGGCATCAGTGAAAGTGAGTCAAAATGTCTGCCCTAAGCATCCCCAGTCATCTCCAGATGACAACAAAGCTCAATTGTTTCTTTAAAAACCAGTTTTTTTAAGGAAAAACTATTGTTTATGACAACTTATACAAGTATTTCCATTGCTCTGGCCACCATTATTGATAACATTGTGCTCACTTATGTAAATATTCTTTCGAAATGTGACCTCAAAAAGTGACAATCTTTTTTAAAATCAGTCATACAGTGCAAGAAAGACAAGCTGCAGACGATCATACAGCGGACGTATTCAACTATTTTTTTATAAGGGATTTTTTAATTGGATTGTGAATAACAATAGACAATCACCTCAGAATAACACTTTAAAGTAAAAAGATTTAACACCACTAAGCTTCTTACTACACTAGTAGTAGTAATACTACACTATACTATACACACCTTACTATACATTTGTTAAAGCTGGTGCAAAAATTCCCCTACAGGTTTTAGGACTCATTCTTCAGCATCTCTAGAACAACTAGTGAATTTGTTTGTTTTTTGCTCAAATCAGAAATAAGCCGGTTTTGATCATGTGGGAGTCGTGAACATGCAGGTCAACAAACTGGAGATAATCACAGACACTAATTTAGATCTTTCTCACGGCAGACAATTTGCTTGTCAGGTGTAACTAATAACGTTAACGATGGCTCTGTTCCATTTAGGTGCCCCAGTAAGCTGTGCCAGTGAGCCGGCATACACAATAGCAGCACCCTGGCACCGGAGGAGCTAAATGGAACGCAGCCATCGTTAACGTTATTCACTACACCTACGTTTGACAAGTCGTCGTTCTGTGAGAAACAGCTATTAAAAAGATTAGTGAGTAGCTGAGTGTAGTACATCCCTTATGTAAATATAACAGTGTGCCCTACATGATATGAGATATCATATGCTGTAATCTTAAATGTCATTTAGCTGTCAAAACAAAGGATTAAGTTTGATTACACTATGAGATCTCTAAAGAGTAACAGTGAAAACAAAATCACTCTTAATCAATAAGACCTGAAGGAACATTTCCTTCAAAACTTCACCGACACCAAAGCAGGGAGGAAATATAATAATTTGTTGAGGGAGTTTGGGTTCGTACGTAGCTGTGTGCCAGTGGAGTGAGACTGTGCAGATCAGGCTGCTGAGTGCAGTTTGTTGGACCACTTCTATGTAGTGTCGAACGGTTCCAAGCACGAACTGGCCACCACACTTCACATGCAGGTTTGATGTAACATGAGTGTTTAGAGTGCCTGCCCCAGTTTTACATACTTGGGCAACATAGTTATACTTGTAATTATCTTGCACCTTGAGTCCAAAACCACTATGACATGTTATATGAGGCTGTTGAGCAGCGATGAGCACCACTCCAGGTCCAAGGAGAAACTGGATAACCACTGGGATTAGATAAGGTGAGTCTAAGGTTTCCATCAGCACACATTCCTCACAATGGGCACCTTCTTTTAATGTATATCGCCAATCTTTTAAGTTTCTATAATGCATTTTTACTTAAGAAAAACATTATCTTCAACCTGCAATTACCTTATGTTTTATATTAACAACGAGGCAACTTTGTATTGAGAAAGATTAACTTGTGCTAACACACAGCTACAGACATCTGGTAGGCACACTTTTTTAAAAAAAACTCCATATCTCCGTGTTTTTTCATTTTCAAATTTGTAAGTCTTCAGACCCAACTGAGGCTGAGTCAAGTGACATCACTTGAGGCAGTGAATCACAATTTATTCAGCTCCGTGTGCAGCCTTCAACAAAAGGCTTTGTACAACTTTGTTCACCTATGCAGTAGTACTTTCCAAGACATGTAAAGAGACTTTGTTGTGACGCAAATGTCCTCGCTGGCTGCTGTTCAGCCTGCTGAGGATGTTGAATCTGCAGTGGAGCACATCGGTGAGAGAAAACCCTTCCGGCTGTTCAGCTAAGCGAATCTGTGCACAGGAGGAAAAATCCCCTTGAGCCTGTCGTTGTAGTATCCATGATATCACCCACGTTTAACACACGTTCTCTTTATTTTTTTGCATCTACCTTTTCGCCAGTGGCATTTGCAACCTTTTTATCAGACAAATTCATGATTACAGTTGGTGAAAAAATGAAAGGCAAACACTGCTTCATCATGACCACGATTTGCGTATCCACATTCCTGAGTCTTCAAATTTCTTTAAAAATGGCGAATACAAGCTACTGCCATCTGGTGGCTTTGACAGTTGTTTGCTCTCGTGCAGGAGCAGAACGAACAGGCTAGTTGGCTGCCAGCTGTAATCTTTGCCGCGTGTTCAAAGACACAACACTTTCGTCGCTGCTAGTTTTCTGACATCGCTTTGGTGTGCAGTTCCCCTTCAATAGTTTACTCGGAATTTAAAGTGAGCACTAAATTTACTTCATAAATCATCATTATTTTGTGTCACCACTGACAGGTGAGGCTTGGAAAGACAGCAGAGGCCCTCTGAAACCCATTACGTCCAATGCGTTTTATGAGAATTGACAGAAGATTCAGGGAAAGACTGAATCATGGTAACATCTTTCTTTCACGTTCAGAAACGTAAATCCCTCAGTTCGGAGAAATGACTCCCGGGACATTTTAATGACCAGTGAGTGACTCAGTGTGTGAGGTATAAGGTACGAACAAAATAATGAAAAAACCACATGAAGCAGGACTTTGAAGTGGGTGACATCCAAATTACAAAGGCGATTACACAGCTGAGTCATGTTACATTCACTGTCTATTCCCAGCTTGTGTCAGTCAAACTGTCTGGTAGAGCAGCACCTGTCGTGAGATGAAGCTCTTAAAAAACAAAGACCTTGAAAATTACCATGATATTGACTCATTTAAAGCAGACTTACTAAAAGCAGTTTGTCATGACCTTTTTTATGCCTGTCATTTGAAAAACCTCATGTATCATGAACATAAACCCAAAACTCCTTTTGTCTTTTCTCTCCTCCGTCTCTTATTTGTTTGAATGTAAGAGCCACTGGGCGCTTACCACAAAAATATCTGAGTGGATAAAGAGACAGCTCCCCCACTCGGAGTTTTAACTCCTCCGGTTCCCTTCTGTCTTCCCGCCTCCAGCTGACTCCGGTCCATCATCCACCCTTCGACCACTCCGGTTTCCTCCTCTCTCATCCCTTCATCCCTCAACCCTCCCTCCAGACACATAATCCACATCAGTTTAGCTGTCCACCACCCAGGGTATGCAATAAACTTCTAAATTTATAACTTTAACGTCATTGATCCCTAATGGGAGGAGGATTTCCTGATGTGATTCAAAACAGACTGAGGCTGAAGATTTGTCAGAAATGCATATTTAACCATAATGGCACTCATGGCAAGAGCCATGGTAGAGCGTATACCTCTGCCGAAGCCCAACAGGTCCCCTTTTGTACTCACTCACAGTATACATACCATCCACCTAAATACACCTGAGATTTTTCATCAAGATCCATGCATGATTCCCTGAGAAATTGAGGAAAATGTCAAGAAAATGCCCAATCTCATAATTTTAAAGAAAGTGACAAAAAGATTCCTGGATCCATCCCTTTATCCGGCTTCGCTACAAAAGTTAATTGGGTCTATTTTGGGCCGAGACCCATCTTCCATCCAAGTTACTACAAAATCCATTTAGTGGTTTTTGTGTTATCCTGCTAACAAACCAACCAACAGACAGACACGGATGAAAGTATTAGTTCCTTTGTGAATGTCAATATCTGCCAGTGTAAAGTGTACAGATGGTCTGAATCTGTTTCTGTCTATTTTGCTGACATCATTATACTGACAGACATGGAGTCAGTGTGTTTGTGGTGACCTAACTGGGTTATTTAAGCCAAACATGATGTTTTCCCAACACTAACCAATTGTTTTCTGTGCCTAAACCTGACCAGATCATAAGTACAGAGCTGTAACAAGAGAGAAAAAATAGAACATTTAACCTAAAGAAACATAAAGTTGCAACTTAAAGACACGTGTCTGTTGGCTTTCCAGAAATGGACTACGCTAACATTTCTGGCGATTGGTTGCATTTTTTTAAAAGCTTTTTTTTTAGAATGAGTCTAAAAAGATAATTTTAAAAATGTGTGATGACCAGATAATTTTGTCCCAAGAATCAGCATACTTTAAAGAAGTGACCAAGAATGTTACAGCTGCAGTCTGACTACCAGCGCCTGTCTGAAGAAGAACACCATACAGTGGGTGAATAAAACATGTCAGCGCAGCCTTGTTCTCTCCTCCACCTCGTCCTGTGACTACAACTCCTCCACACTCTGCTTTTTATTACTTTGTGCCGTGGCACCTGTAGGGGCTGACACAGGGATGTATACACAAGTCAACCAGGACCATCTGCAGCCTGTAAATGTTTGAGTGTGATACATTCTTCATTGGTCACGGCCCGCTTTGTAATGTTGTTATGTTTTATGCTGACAGAGAGGAAAGAGCAACAGGAAGACAAACAGCTTTTATGAGTTCAGTTGAGAGACAGCGTCGATGACAGTGTACCCTCGAATCTGTCTGCTATCATACGTGTTGTTTCATTGTTGATATGTCAGCTCAAATGTAAATGGTGTGCTGTTGTTTTGACTGTCGGACGTTTGTGATGTAGGAGAATTTCACCTTTTCATCTCAAAGATCACAAATACACGGAGCACACTTTTTGCACCCTTCTTCTCTACACTGTCGGTTATAATTTAAGTCTACGTTTAAAGGATGAAGAGTTAAAGACATACAGACCTTATATATGTCCCTGCATTTTCATAGTGCAGAAGATTTTAAAAAATTGGAAATTTAAAGCAACATTATGTAACTTTTTTACCTTAAAATATCAGTTTCAGAATCATGTTGATGGCACAGTGTCTTGTAACAGGATGAATGGTGTCTCCATCACTTGTTTCTGCACTATGTAACTTCAGTAGGATCACAGCGCTACATACATGTTTACTTCAGCATACAAGTTTTCAACACATAACATTGTTATGATTGTTGAATTTTTTTTTTGCAGGTAGCTGTCTGTCAAAATGACTATTTCTACATAATGTTGCTTTAAATATATTTTGTGTGTGCCTCAAATTCAATTAATGCATACCATATATTACACCATAATGACAAAATTCAAAAAGTGAATAATTCTGACCATACTACCTGGTTTCAATTTAAAACTTAAAAAATTAAAAGCAGTGCGAATCAATATTTATTATTTTTTGGGTATTTCGATACACCCTCAAATATGTGGCGTTAAAGCTCTATTACTGATATTTCTTATTTTAACAATGAATGAAATGAATACATGTTATACCTATATAAAAGGCAGAAACCCATCCATCCAACTCTGCCGCGCAATGGAGCATTTTAGCCTCTTTCAGCTGATTGTTTTGGCTTAATGGCTACATATTTACTGAATGGCTCAGTCTCACTTCTCTTTTACCTTTTGTGGCTGAACTTTGTTTCCCAGTTCATTGGAAGATTATGCCAACTATTTCAGATGTACACACTTTAAATCAGTGGATTAGACTTCATAAAATATGACAGCTTGTTAACCATATGTATAATTTTACTCTGGAGTCTTACATTGCATTCCCTAAAGCGCTGCAAAACCTGCCAAGCAAATTGTTTATACAATCCTTAAGAATCTTTTTTTTTTATTCCTCAATATTTAAGTGTTGCATGACATCTGTATTTCTCTAAATAAAATTAAATGGAGGGTTTGAACCACCTACTCCCTGAAGTAGAAATGCATCCACCAGAGGGCAACACTATCACATTGTCCCCAAACCCTAACTAACACTAACTGTTAACCACATTCTGGGTCTTTTTACATTTGTAAATAGTTGGGGGAGGATTTTACTGGCAGGTTGTTGTTCATGCAGTCTGTCATCAGTCAGTGTGTGGGACATCTGTTTACAGGAAACAACAACCAGGAGAGGACGAGAGGGAAATTCAGAGGTGTAGGTCTACACCCCAACAATCAAAACATGCAGAGAAAATATGAAGATTGTTTATAACACAATAAAAGTGAAGTCATTGCATCACTTGTGTAGTCTGTTGTGTTTTTTTGCACCTGAAACAGTGATTCTACTCATTTTACCAGATTTTTTTGCCTGTTTGTGCAATAAAAAATCCCATGTCGTCCCCGTCTGTAATTTATCCAAAACACACTGAGACGTTAACTCTCAGCTGGAATTTATTTGCGGAGTGAAGGAAGTCATCTAATAAGAGGGTGTAGCTGCCTGTCTGTCTGACAGCTTCTCTCAGAGAAAACAAAACATTAATAAATAAATAAGGAAAACAGTCTGGGCCTCCCACTCCCACTCAGTCTCCTCTGGTTTATCATCCAACCATCCTGTGGGGCCGGAGCCGTGCTGCAGAGTCTGCGCTCCAACGTGCTATACTGCAATCAAAAACACCTGGCCTCAGGGCTTGGAACGGTCACAACATTACAGCATATAAACGAGCCAACTACTCCATATAGAGGCCCCATAATTGTTGGACTGGAGAGGATATCTCTCTTTTTTTCTCTTTTTTTTCTCTTTTTACTGCATGGTTTTACTATTGTTGTAAGACACAGGACCCAGGGCCAAACTTAACTGTGCAATACAGACTTTATGAACATCATTTTACAAACAAATAGGAATTACGCAGAAAGCTGTAATACAACGCTGACTCACCAGGGCTGTGAGACTCCACTTGGCATGGGAAATACACATTTCTGTTTCTCACCTGCAACACAAAAGAAGGATTTGGCATCAAGACTTTTTTAAAGATATATTTTAGAGGTCTTGTGTCATCTGGCTGAATTAAAGTTCTGGTGCTTGTTAGCTGGGATGTGCTCAAATCAACATGATTTCACTCAAACAGTAATGAAAAACAATATGATGTTGTTTTGGACCGCCCTTGTTTCTGGACAGCTTTAGATTGATGTCACAAACAACACTGGCCAAAATATTAAACCTCAACGCACTGGTACTCTGCTTGATTGCCACAGCTGACATCACCAAGAGTTTTATAATCGATTAGTGAATACAATACACTGACGGTAAATGTGCTTCAGATAGCGGGAAAGGATTGGATCGAGAGATTTGACTTTAAACAAGAGGAACTTCTCTCACAATATGGAAGTTTATGACATAATTTCACTAAAAAAAATGATTGCAGCCTCAAAACTCACTAAATGTAAAGATGAGGGGCATCAAAAACAGAGAATGCTTGAGGAGAGAAAAAAAAAAGTTGGGACAAAAGTGCATTGTTGTTGTAACATTAATGGGGATACAAGAATAAGAATTTTCCTCCTCATTATGACCAAGCTGCTGGGCAGGGTCTCTGGTTTCTCCCCCCTGCCGGGCCCTGGCACCCCCGCAGCATCCCCACAGAGACGGCTTCCTTGCCGTGATGAGCTTTTGACAGGCCCCAAAACAGCCTGCTTAATGCTGTGCCAGGCCAGACATGGAGCGGCTGGGATGCTGGCAGCTTCTTGGCCCACACCATGTATCACGGGCCTCAACCCATTTTACCCTTAGTTTCCCTCCCCTCTCTCTCTCTCTCTCTCTCTCTCTCTCTCTCTCTCTCTCTCTCTCTCTCTTGCTCTCTCCCACTCGCTCCCTCCGCCCTTTCTTCCTAGTGCCTCAGGATTGTTATGCAAAGCTTTCCGAGCAGAGATGTGGGAGTTCTTTCGAGCGCAGATGTGTCCAAATCATATTTGTACAATCTCCAGTCGTAGCGAGAGATGTCGGTCCGGTCTGAGAGCTGCTGTTATCTGGGCTGAGCGGCCAGGTGTGAGGCTTTGGCCTAACCTGGGACATGTGCCTCACCTTTGAAACACAGAGACTCACTATCTGGAATCAAGCAGTCATTTTAGCTCTTTGCTGCTGACAGCTGTTGATTCTTCACATCTCCTCAGAGAAGGTGACTCTGGCTTTTAAATCCAGGACAATCTTTTAGTTTATTTATGTTGCTATTGATAAGATGCACAAACTGCAAAAGAGAGCATCATTCATGTCAGCATAACAGTTTTTGAAGATTTTGCATGAAAACTCGACACGAGAATAAAACTCAGGCTGCAGAGACAAAGAACTAAGATACACTACTGCCATCCAGTGTTAAAGAACAAGTACTGTACAGAGAGTTAAAACAAACATGTAGTCCATCTGCTGCGAGACGTGACTACACAAGGATAACTCATTACAGCTATACTATGCCTTTTCCATTTGTGGTCAGTTTTATGGCTTTTGAACTGTAAACATTGCTCCGAGGAAAAGGAAAAACAAAACGCTTGTGTTGTGACATTCTTACGTCTCTGAGCCTCTGAGGGCAGCTTTTACTGCGCTTACATGAAACCCGGTAGTCAGTTAACTATTGGAACAACAGTGTTGGTGGAAAAACAAGAATTAAACTCTGTCTAATAATCAAAACAACACAGTGCACAATAAAATAACAGCCCATAAGCATTTTATTGTTGCTTTGCAGATTATTAGAAGCGTGTGTTCGTGTGTCTTTCTGCAAAAGGAGAAAACTAAACATAATTCATTTATCATTTATAGTTATCAAATTCATTAAGTGGACGGAGATGAAGGATGTGAGACTGTGGGCCTTTACCTACTACAACATTTGAAAAGTGTGAAATAAACCAGGACTACTGAGATTTAACATGTGTAAAAACAAAAACACACATTGGACACGGCTGCCAGCAGCCACACAGACACTCACTGTGCTCACAGATAGTGGATGGTTGAAAACCGAGAGTTTGACTAATGGACACTGGCGTGCCGAGCAAAGGAAGCGACTACAAGGGACTAAGACAACACAAAACTATTAACCTCATGCATATTTTACTTTATGGTAATGAATCTGTTTACGATAACTAACAGATGAGGTGCAACTTTTCTTCATCCAGCTGTGGAACTTCTGTGTTTTGATCTTTATCAATGATGGAATGTAACGAAGTACATTTACTCAAACTTTACTTTAACCTAAATGGAATTTCTTATATTTTAATTGAGTAATACCATTTTCTGCTACTTTATACTTCTTACTCCACTACATTTATTTGACAACTTTAGTTACTAGTTACTTTAAAGCATCAGAGCCAAACTAGTGTCTTTAGAAATAAAACACTGTTCTGAAAAATGTGCCAAGAGTATACAATATTGCATACATGTAAATAATGTATATTTGCCTTTTATATCTGATACTTAAGTGCATTTATTGCCAGAAAATTACTTTTTCTGCTTACTAAATTTAATATCAGAATCTTTAAAGGAGAGCTGTGTAACAATTTGTAGCAATTTCCATGTATTAAAACTTTATCCTCCCATATGTGAGCGGATGGTGACGTGATGTGGAAAGATGAGACACTCCCCGTCTCTCCCTGTTGTCTATAAAAGCCTGTGGACGATTCGTTTAGGTTGTTTAACGCTGCTGGACTGTAGATTTCTTTGTGAACGCAGTCCAAAGGATGTGGCTTTGTGCACGCTCTCGAGCGCCTCGTCTCAGTGCCTCTCTCCGCTCCGCTAACAGAGTGCAACAGTAGCTAACGTTGGTTTAGAAATGGCGTCGCTAACATAAACTAACAGCGGGCTTCTAACACAACACAGAAGTTTGTCAGAGACCCTTTAAAACTTTAACTAAAGTATTATTCGAATGGGTGACTTTCACTTTTACCAAAGCAACATTTTAACATCATATCTTTACATTTACTTTAATATGACTTTTAGGTACTTTTTACACAATAGTTATAAGTGTCAATATATAATAAAGGTTGGCCATTTTGATGAAAGGAACAGTGTATGGAGAGAGCAACAGCTATTCTTGTATGTAGACCAGAACAAGGGAACCGACCGGCTCAAGCTGCTTGTTGGGTGAATATCAACTCTGCTGCTGGAGGTCCTTTTAGCAAATTGTTTTAGAATACCTTCTACATTGTCATTAATGGAGAGGGACCAGAAAGTTGAAATTGTTAGCATCTATAAAATCTATATTTTACACGTTAGTGAGTTTCAGTGAGATAAGACTGAGTGACAAATGTGAAGCAGAGATGCACCATCTGCAAATGGTCAGCATCCGCATCATCACGGGACAACTCTCTGTAAAACAGCTGCTATAATTCAAGCTGCAATGAGAAGAACATAGTCTGATTCTATTGTACTGTAAAACCAGTGTCTGAGTAAAGTATTTAACAGATAAGCAATCACATAAAATACTGCACTCTAACCACAATCATATGTTTAAAAAAAAACGAGCCATATCTGGTGAATGTTTAAAAAAGAACTTAATCTTAAGAATGTAAAACTGCAATAAATCATGTCCCACGATGACCATATTTTACGACAGGCACTCAGCTCCAGACACCTCTGTCAGATTCACCCACCAGTCAGGGAATATTTTCCTATCTACATTAGTGGCGAGACAGCTGCAGGACTCTCATGAACGATGCAGCCACATATCATGCTCGCTCAGACAGCCGACAGTCATGACAAGAGCTATGTGTGAGCTTCCTCTCTCTCTCTCACACACACACACACACACACACACACACACACACACACACACACATGTTTCATGGTGAGATAACTGGAGATCTCAGCACAGTCCTATCAGGAAAGTATTTACTATCCCTGTTGCCACGTTGAGAGAGCACAAAACATCCACAGGCACTGAAGTCACACGAGGTGTTTGTTTCTCATTCACAGGTCGGGGCGTTTGCATATAAAACATTTGCTTTCACACTTGACACAAACACAAATGAGCTGGATTGTCTTTCTCCAACCTGCTGTGACGTTTGTCTCACACATGTTGAGTTCAGGAAAACACATCTCAAAATATCAGTATATCAATATATATTCTACTCTTCACTCCACTACAGTTACCCAACAGTCATATTTACTAATCACTTTGTAGAGTACCATTTTACCCTTTAAAAAAACAGGACATAAACCAGTGGTTTGCAACCTTTTATGGCTTGTGACCCCTTAATTAAAACTGTTTCAGATCTACAGAATGAGCTGTTAGTAGTTCCATCAGAGAGACGTTTACCCCTTTAAAGGGACAGTTCCAACATCAAAAATATATATTTTCCCTTTTACCTACAGTGTGACTTGAGTGGGGCCCAATGGCCAAAACTGGCCCGTCAATTTTCAAAAATATAACATAAATTGTTGTTTACACAGTTTTATTTTTTGTGATGTAAAATGTTGTTTTGGTAGCCGATGCAGGAGCCCTGACTATTACTTTTCATAATGTGAGCACAGGGGGCAGAGTGACAGTTTGCACAGGAAGTCAGTCATTTAAAGGAAACTTGGGATCCTTTGGTTAATTTCGCATCTGCATCTTAACATCACAATACAATGCAGCAAGTGTTTTCTTTTGGCCCAGGGCCAACCATTAAGTTTCAGTTCTGGCCCTCCAAGGGAAAATGTTTGGGGAGCCCAAGATCTACATTGTTTTGGTGTGATTTGCTGCCATTTGGAGGTTTCTGCCTAGAAACAGATGCCACTCAGCCTTAGTGGTGAAAGCCTCCAAAAACTATTTTTGAAAAAGGCTATGTTGAGTTTTTCAACATTAGTTAGCTTAGTTAGCTAGCTTCTAGTCCACAGGTAAATACTTGCTTTCTTCTGTGTGGCAATCTTGTTGGCAGGCGCAGTTTGGTGTATTATGTATTAAATGTATTATTTAATAAATGTATTATTCTGTACCACATACCAAGTTCCATTTAATTTCATTTTATTCAGGAGAAGGCATATATCTCCAAAACTTGGCACCTCACACTCAAAAAACTGGAGTTGCAGATGGATAAATAACACTAGCATATAACAATAGCATGGGTAAATCAAATTGGGAAAATGATCCAATATTTCATAAAAAATAGCCAATATAAGACTATAACTCAGTCACAAAGAAATATTTCTGCTGTATTTAGGTGATAACGCTTCTGTACTTTTACTTTACTTGATTCATTTTTACGTTGCTGTATGTTTTTACTTGAGGAGATCTGAGTGCTTCCTCCACCGCTGGTTCTGGTGCAGTTGGAGGAGGGAGAGCTGGTTCTAATTGGGATGAGGAGATAGGCTGTAACCTTATCTGCAGAGAGCTGCCGCATTATTTCATCGCGTCATGTGCCCTGAAAAAATATGACAAAAACATCAGAGAATGGAAAAAGCATGACCTCAGACTTTGTAACCTGGCAGATATAATCCAATCATTCTGCTGAGGGCCTAACTCGTGTTTAACGCCAGTCTATACATCATACTGTATATCTAATTTAAGGCCGGGCTGACTGCTCTTTGAAGAGGCAGTTTTGAAATCACATTCCAGTTTCCCCTCCCAAACAGCAAATTATTTCTACTCCCGCGAGACGTGTGATTTCGGACTCGGAGTTGGAGCAAATCACTTGCAGACTACTTCATGAGGAGCTTATTAATCTGAGACAAGGGGCCTGGGATTCAAGTCGAAGTATAAACAACCTCATCATCAATGGACAGCATGAGAAAGCTTTGACTATAGAGAGTGTGTGCTTGGTTCCACCTCAACAACATCAACATACGTTCAGAGTTAGGTTTGCTTGACGCCAGATACCACAGAGAAAAGCTACAGCAAAAAAAAAATGTGCCCCTTAATTGGTAACAGTCTCTGAATTTCTGTTAGCAAGGTAGGCTGTAATTAATCCCAGCACAATGAGGATCCTCTGCGGAACGTGCTCGTGTATTTGTTATTGGACGTCACCATAGGGCCACTCTGGAGCCCATCAGATACAGTGTCTAAATACACAGCAATCAGATGGCTTTTCCTCCCCTTAAAACATCTCCCACCAATGCCTCAGCAAAAAAATTACCAAAAGGTTATCGAGGAGCATCTACCACCAGACTCTGACCTACATGAACCCACCCTCATTTCCCCCCAAAATGTGCCTCTTTCCTCCTCATTAAAATCCCTGAATCAGGCTGTTTAAATTAAGATGGCCTGCAGCCTCCTGCGAGAAGTTGGAAGAGAGATGATGGGAAAGGCAGTTTGGAAAGATGCTGATCGGCGCTGGCACTTCTTATCTACCACATATTAGCGAGGTTGAGGAATGGTGTTTGCCATGTTGCCTTAGCCTGCTGCCGTCCCATCATCGCCTGCCATTCCAAGCAACAATCCAAATGCAGTCCAGATGTCTCAGCCATCAAGCCTCAATATTTCACTAACCCCGCATTAATCTTATCAAGTGTGTCACAGATCCCTGCTTGATAACATCTTGCAGGATTTTAGAGAATCAGTGCCTGCAGCTGACCAGAACCTCACTACAAATTGAAAAGGATATCCTATTTCAGATTTATTTCACACATAAATGAACTAAATGAGAAGAAGGGCTAACAATAAAATAGTTTCCATCTATTTGATATTTACTAAATAGAGGCAACAGTACCCCAAACAGTACCCCGTGGTGATTTAAAGTCGGGTGAAGTTTCATAGTCCACAAAACATTTCAGGAGCTTTATGGCAAAACAGCGTTGCAGCATTCTCCTAAACACCTGAAGTAGATGGGGACTTGTTAAGCTAAAAAAACGAGAGAGAAAAACAAACATATCCCAACATAAAATGGCTCTATACAGCTCATCAGGCAATCCAAGCCTCCGGAAACATCCCAAATTGAAGAGGACAGTTAAAGAAGACATTATTTACACCCAACCGCCATTGAGCTAATGCTGGGATGTGCGCTAAGTCTTTTTGTTTAGCGGCGTCAGTAAAGATCTCCGCTTAAAAAATGATGTAAATAATGTGTATTCAAAACATTTTGGGATCTCTGGGTTTGACTTGTATCAAGCCGGTGAGCTGTATTGTTTTGTTGTTTTTGTATGTTTTAAAAGAAGTCCCCATCTACCTCAGTTGTCGAGAAGAATGCTGTAGGGCTGTTTTGCTGTGAAGCTCCAGAAATGTTTTGTGGACTGCGAAACTTCACCTGACTTTCCATCAGCATGGGGTCGGGTAGATGATGACTGAATTTTCATTTTTGGGTGAACTTATCCTTTAAAACACAAATTTATGGTGCATTAAAAGTCGTAGGCTTTTTTGACTTAACAATCGAACACCATTTAGGTGGGGAAATAATGTACGTTTTAGATTTCAAAAAGTTTTACTTAAAGCAACGTTATGTAGAAACTGGCATTTTGTGTGATTTGGCGCCCCCCACAGTTTCTGAGTGCAACACCACTGACGTAAATATAAATCCCAGGTCTGTAACAAGTTGTAAGACGTATTGTAGGTGCTGACTACAAACAAAACTCATTACGTCACAACAATGTTATGTGTTGAAAACTTGTATGTTAAAGGAAACATGTATGTTGAAGTAAACATGTATGTAACACTGTGATCTACCCTCTCACTGAAGTTACATAGTGCAGAAACAAGTGATAGAGACACCATTCATCCTGTTACAAGACACTGTGCCATCACAATGATTTAACAGCTGTTGTTTTAAGGTAAAAAAGTTACATAATGTTGCTTTAACAGATGTGTGTAAAAATGTAAAGTTCAGAGATTGTGCTGTTTTAAAACAGTCTTTATACAACAGACTTTACCCTGTATGATTCTTATTTCTGGTCAGGTCAGAGTTCAGTTCGGCCCTCATACTCCCCTCTCCTGTCTGCTCAGTGCTGTGGCAAAAAAAAAAAATGTCTCCATGAAAACATTAGAAATACCAGCACACTGCTGCTTACAGCTAACAGAGTACAGCTTGTAAAGCTTTGTGAGATGCAGACGCTGACCTGAGGCTTTTTGTGCTTGATGAACTTGATTGTCCGTTGAATTAAACACATGGAAAAGGAAGCCACTTTCCCTATGTTCTCATCAGTGATCAGTCATCAGTAAAAGGGACGCACAATATTGAATTTTTGCTCTTCAGATTTATTTTGGCTGATTGCCAATGCTGACATATGCAAATGTCTTTTACCACCTAAAACCCGGCAGATAAAGACATTCAGTGCTTTTCAAAATGTACGCATTCAATGAGATAAGATAAAAAGAAAACTACTTAGCAACAGTCATCTTTATGGCCTGTCATATAGACAGAGATGTTCACTTCAGGCAGATGTGATATAACACTTTACACAAAGACCAACCACTTGGGAGATCAGATATTTATTCAATTCTGTTATAATAAAATCTGACAAATATCTGCAGGATCAGGTTTATTGTCTAAACAAAACTGTAAACAGTCACCATTTGTCCAGAAAAGTCTGCTCCATCTGCTGATGAGCTTTCAGTGCATGTAATTATTGTATGTAATTATTACCACACTAAAATACAAAGTTCATACAATACTCTCAGGCCCAAAATGTCATCCGTTTCAGATTACAGATTAGAAACATTCCCCTCATGACACATACTTAAAATTTAGCATTTCTCCTATTCAACAGCAGGTATTATTATTCCTGCACTGAAACAACTGAACCCAATACGAACTGAATGACAATTAAGTTTCTCAACCTGCCATTCAGTTTCCTGAGCTGAGCTATGCAAAGACTCTTTTCCTCTCTTAAGAATTCTTGTCCCTGGAGTGAAAATCCTGTTTGATGGGTCCTGATTGCGAGGTCCAAAGCCCATTTCCCTCAGGGCCAAGGTCACACTGGTTTCCCCAGCTCTGGCCTTCCAGGATCAGTCCTCCTCTGAGGAGAGCTGGGCTCCTTCATCATGAACCTCTCTGTAGGCAGCCATGGGGCCACCGTCAGGAGTGTAGCTCCCCATAGAGATCTTCAATCCCTCAGACAGTTTCTGGGCTGCCAGCTTGGCCTGCAACTCCTGGAATTAAACACAACACAGAGGAAAAAGTTGACATGAATAGGCTGGTAAACAGAAAACAAGCACATTATCATAAAAGCAGCACAGCCATAGCTGTTAAACCCTCAACAAAAGTAGGACTGATAATAAGCTCACAGCTCCTCCGTGAGCTGACAACAGCACACTGTTTGACGTTTGGCTCTGAAGTCACTACTTTGGATGTGTAGTGATACACAGTGCCTGAACGCTGCCCTCTAGTGCTGATGGAGGGAAGTGATGTGGACTTTTAACATTTGATTCAGTATTAATGAATTCCACATTTGATTAGATGAGAAAATGCCACAAGTCCCAACTGTATGACCTCAATTTGATGGCACTTATTTTATTAACATAACTGCCAGCAGCTCTGTACACCAACATGATTATATAATGAGCCTTTCATTTTCTGCACAGACTGAAAGCAGACATAATCTGAACTATGCTGCACTGAATTTCACTGACAGGAGAGCTACAAGAGGAAGGAAGAAGACGTTGATGACTGAAAAAAATCAGTCATACCACTTATAACCTCCTATCCTCCACAAACATAATACACATGCAGACAGTCACCTCACATTAATTCTGTGTTCTATATTCTCCTCCTTTACTGTAGAAAATGAAAGCTGTGTTCAGAACCACTTTAGCACTGAGGGAAACAGAGCAACCCCTTTAATGAGAGCCGATGCTCTGGGGGCTCCAACAAAAAATAAAATTAAGGGTCACCTGGCAAAGTGACCTTCTCAGCTTTTGTTAGACCACAGCAGCGAGACCCAGTCATTCTGCCTACAGTTGAATATTTACATTGTTTGTCAAGCAAGAGTTAGTCGAGGACTTGGCTGCACTCACTTGCTGCTTCTGGGTTTGCTCTTTGACAAGGACGGCTGACTCTTCCAGAGACAATAGCTGGGCAGGGCTGTGATGAAGAGGAGGAAGTCTGGCTGCAGTGATGTCATCCAAGTGTTTTCTGTCCCGCTCCTTCCTGGCCTGTGCAGAGATCGGCGATGAGCCTTTGGAGGACTGGCTAGGTGACGAGGATCCTGAGGGAGAGATGTCACTTCTGTGGGGCAGCCTGGAAACACAGTTGAGACACTGTTGTTTACAGACAGCAAAATAACATAAAATGTTATCTACATAATCATTAAAGTCTTTTTTTGTGAGAAACCTTAAAAAAAACTTAATCATCACATCAGGAAACAAAGTCCACTCACTGATTCAGTTTGAATTTCTGCCTCCTTGAAGGTGAAGTCCTCTCTGTTTTTTCCAGGACAGTTACATAGTGAGGCTTTTTTGGTATCTGCTCTTTGAAAAAGTAATTGTCTCTTGCTGTGCTGTTTAATGGCACTTTGGACTCGCTACTGAAACCAGAACCAGTTTCAGACAGTCTGACCCTTCCCAAGGCCTCCGCAAGGTCACCCTCTTTTGTCTCATCAGAGTTCAAAGAGGCCCCAGCAGCAGATGTCTCCATGGTTTCACCAGCAGCTGCTCTGGAGACAAACTCTTCACTTTGCTCTTCCAAAGTTTTGTTGTTTTTCTGCCCGTCAGCTGAGGCAGGTGAGGTCTCACCCTCCGGGGCAGGGACAGCACGTTGTTGCATAGTGAAAGCCTGCTGGTACTTTGACTGTAACTCTGTCCTGGCAGCAGACACCAAGCTCTGTCTCCTCTCCTCTTCATCATGATGTTCGATGGCAAGACGCACTTTTTCTGCAAACTCTTTTATCTTCTTCCCTTTATCAGGAAGAGTCTGCACCAACCTCCTGTGAACAACACAAAACCATAATTTCAAGCTATATTCAACACAATCAGTCAAGATATAGATGGGAACATTAAAACAAATAAATCAACATTAAAGGTTTTCATGGATCGATACAGATGAACACCAATCTTGCAAAAGATATTCTCTAATTTGGTGTTTTGATTATGATGGTGTAGTTGCTCACTATTGGTTCCGTTGGGTTGAGATGACATTTGTCACAAATCATTTTAATTTCAGGGAAACAATTCAACCACCATTTATTTATTCAGCCTCTCTCTTTTCCTGTATTTTGGCTGACATCATTTCATATTAAGTTAGTTATAATGACACTAGTATTGGATAATTCTTTAATATCTGATCTAATACTGCTACGTAACCAAAATACTAATGCAGATTAATTTTTACTGCAGTCTGTGGCTTGGAAATCTATATAATACAATAAATTAATCTAAAATGTATAGCAAATTGAACAAAATCTATTTAAGGAATCCAGCCAGTGAGAGAGACAACACTTTTCCATAGGTTTGTGGAAGAGCAACTGTGGCTCAGGGGTAAAGCCAGCGTCTTGTTATCAGAAGGTCGCTGGTTCAATTCCCCTGGTCTGAATGTCGAAGTGTCCTTGGGCAAGATACTGAACCCCAAAGGGCTCCTGATGTGCTGGTCGGCACCTTGCGTGGCAGCCACTGCCATCAGTGTATGAATGTATGTATGAATTACTGTAAGTTGCTTTGGACAAAAGCATCTGCTAAAGGCCCTAAAATGTAAATGTAAGAGCGGGAAGTTTGAAGGGAAAATATTTTGATCACTTAATCAATTCTAGACCATTACATTATACATGTGTAAATGAAGTAGGAAAAGCTAGTGTAGATAATAAATAACACACAAAAGGCATAAAGATAAAACCTTCACTGTGTGCAGATCTGGGAAATGTAATTTAGATTGTTTTGATGCTCTACACATTTTACATTAATTTATCTTGGGTTTTGGCCAAAATGGCTTGGGTGCTGCACCTACACCTTACAATAGTAGGGATTAGGGACAACCCTGAAATTATAAATAAGTTTGTGTCTTTAAGTCTAGCGATGTTGTAATCATCTTTGGCAGCATGGTTGTACAGACGTCGTAAAGATGTTCATTGAGTAGGAAAACCACACATCATGTCTCTACTGATGGACAACAGTGTAGCGTACAGCAGCTTTAACTAAACCTAATCAAGCTTATTTATGTGTGTAAATCATCAGGTCTCGTAATGTTGTTATCGCATTGATCTACCATCCATCAGAGATACTCCAACTGTCATACTGAGTCACGTATGAACTCAGCTCAGTTGGTGCCTCTCGTGTCTCACAGGAGTCAATAACTTGGGCTATTTGTGTGAACTTACCTGTTGGAGAGTATCTTCTCCTGTCTCAGGAGCAGTTCTTGGAGCTCTTCTCTGCTCTGGTGTCTCAGGTCTCCCACCTGTCCCTGGCGCTCCGTCCGTGACGAGGACATCACTTAGCTAGTGACAGCTAGCTACAGCCATTCACTAACCGCGTGAGATAACAGCTCAGTTTAACTTTACACACACAGCCTCTAATCTATCAGGTTAACCAGCACACAACGACAACTGTTAAGTGACTCTTTTATGGTTATCGAGCTTTAGAAACTTTTAATAGCGGAAACTTCACTTCTTCAGTATGAGACCAGTCTGCGACAGCAACATTTCAAAGTAGGGTTCATTTTCTTCTTCTACGGCGGAAGTAAGCCGAGTGAGGTGAAGCTTTAGCGCCACCTCTGTTCAGGACTGTGTACTGCACCTCGGCTTCATCTCACAACCAGTGAAGGTGATTTGCTGCCCTCTGCAGGTCAAATGTAGTCATCAGCACCAAGTTTAAAATTCAAACACTCTGTAAACTCAACTTCTGAAAGTTATTTATGTAAGGTTTGTATTTCTTTTCTGTAACCGGTGCAGTCAGTCTAAACAGGCTTCACTGTGTCAGATTTTCCAGTCCGGATGTTTCCCAGCCTCAGTGCCAATCAGTTTCCTCGTCAGCTCAATGAACAATGACCCAGCTTCAACCAGGAGGTTACAGCTGTGTCCTTTCTGTTCCCGATCCGAGTTCAACGACAGTTTAACTTTTGGCTGCAGCTTTGCAGCTGAAATAAAACCTCAGTAGACTTGTATTCTTTATGCATTATGTTGCAGCTTCCTCTTCAGCAAAGCACGTATTCAGCATTTATGTCCTATGTACCACGTTAGATCAAAACAGACTTAGTTTTCTCCACTTGTACCCTGTCTTCTAATCAAAATCTAGCAAACTAATAGAAACAGGTGTATCATGTGTACTCCATTCTACATTGATTCTAATACTACCAAATGTTTAATTTAACCTCTTTATTTCAATGTATAAAGGGACTTGAGGCAGGATTTGTGAAAAAATAAACATGCATTGTACGTTTTTAAATGCTAATGGGTGATGAAGCGCTCAAAACCAAAAAGAATAAGCCCACCCACGTATCTCTCCGTTGCTTGCATAATGTACTGCAATTCGGGCCGCATTTTCCGTGCAGTCCTGCGGACGTGACGTCAGATGACGCTGAATGCGGGTCGTCGACGGCTTGGATACAGGAAGAAGACAAGCGCGGTGGACCCAAACTAGTGTTTGGGTAGTAATGGATTCTACCACGACCAGAAAACGACCCACCACCACACAAAGTCCACTCAAAAGTCATACTAAGAAGAAAACTAAGGTTTTATCAGCGGCAAGTCCTAGTCGAAACAAAATTACGACCAAAGCCTGCGGCACCAGAATAAACTTCGGATAGTGTTTGACTCATGGAGGCAGCTTCAACTTGAATTGGGACTGAAAACAGATGCTGACATGGCTCATTTCCAAGTAACCAGGTAAGAAAACATTACAGGTCATGTTTAGAGCTTGATTTGAAAATCATATGAGATATGAGTGACCTAACGTGCAAAGTAGCGTTAGCTGCTAACATGTAACTTAGTCCACTGCTGTGTAACACTGAATAGTTACAGACTGTGCATTTTCCACGGTCCTTTAGTCTGAAACCGAATAGTTAGAAATATGTCCCTCTATATATAGGACCAAAAGCCCAACCTGTTAAACGGGAGGTGACGTTAGCAGCTGGCTGTAGCCACAGTGCTAACGGTTTGTTTGCGTCTGTGTAGTAGCATTAGCTGCTAACACACAGCAGTCCCGTATCAGAGACGATGTTTTTGTCTCCCAATATGCCGTCTTTGCTTTCGCCTGTGCCTTTCAGACTCGCCGTGCTTGTGTGTCATTACGCACAGTGAGCTGGCTTCCCGGCTGCTTCATGTGTGTAGTGGATAAGGCTATCCCTTACACACAGCACAGTTTGCAGCTGTAGGCTACCAACGTCATTCCGCGGAGGCATGCGCGGAGCAGAGAGATAGAGTAAACACTCTATGGCACTAACGGCCGTCGTGTCACTATTGTGTCTTATTTCTTGATCCTGCCTCATGTCCCTTTAAATATGTTCGACAACTTTTTTGTGAATCAACTCATTTTCTTTGACATTACTGATGTCAACAGTTGTACTAACACCTTGTCTTGCCACACTCAGAACTAGTCTATCTTCACAGCATAAGCAGAGTTATTCCTAGGCAGCTACAGATTTGTATTGTAAAGCCTGTGCTGACAATCCTCTGTTGAAGCAATATAGCACCAGCCCAGCAAAATACACCATCTGGATACCACACTAAAGACAGTTCCTTAAATTATGGCTAGAGGGTAGCACAGTGGAGCAGTTGGCCATTGTGACTTGGATTGAGTAAACTGAAGTCACTGTTTGAGGACCTGCAACTTGACTCAACAGAAAGTAAATGACTTGAGACTCGACTTGCACATGGAAGTTAAAGAAAAGAAATGTCTTGGGAATAAATTGAGACTTGGGCTAATTCACTTGTTTCACATGTCTGCTGCTATGGCAACGCTTTGTAGAGAGGAGTTTTCTCCTGTTGTTCTGGTTTCCCGACCATCAAAGCATGTCCTGTCCATTCTCCGGTCAGTGCCCTTGATGAAAGCACTAGCTTGGATCTGAAGTCGATCCCTAGGTGCATCACATTGCCGACTGCTCTTTAGTCTTACACTGTACATGATAGTATGTTTATGATTGTATGTGATACCTACCTACCTCTGAGCTTTAACATAGTTGCATGAAGTTCATCTGGTGTTCAGAGTCTGCACAACATTTACGTAAAGGTGTGAAACTGCATTATTAGAAATGGAAGAAAACAAAACCATTGTCATTGTTTTTTGTGTTTCCTACCAGACGTGATAAATTGCAGTGGACATGAACAATGAAGTAGTCATACATGGCTTCAGGCTTTAGAGAGTGTATGAGGATGTGTAATATGTAAGTGTGGGTGTACAAAGACAAAATCAGCCTGTGTTCTTACTTTATACAGTAAAGACTTTATTATCCAAACATATGCTGGCCTCTTATCAATAGTCGCAGTATGATATGTATCGATAAGGAAAAGGCACATCATGAAGCTTTCAAACACAGTTGTGGCAGTGCAGACAACAGCTGGATAATACTTGTGCCTGTGGCTCAGGAATGGCAGTCACCTCAGTAAGGTCAATAATTATACTTAAAGTTATTGATCAGTTCTTCACTAGCACAGGAATGTGCTTTATACTACATTAAAATATATATATATATATATATATATATATATATATATATATATATATATATATATATATATAATTACCCTGTCGCCAATTGAAAGATTCATTACCACCACCAGTATCGAGTAGGCTGTTCACAAAGGCACAAAGCATGTTAATAAATATTTTGTACATAATGTGACAATAAGAAAATAATATTCATAATATTCAATTTGTACAGAGCCAATATAAAATGATGGGAAAATACACACAATAACCTTCATAGTGGACTTGAATGCTCAGAGCTTCATGAGCAACGTAAGCAGGCTACATTTGCTGTAAACAAAACAAATATAATCCTTCAGTACATTATTTACAAAATATTTTTCACAGAGAATCAGATTATTTACACCCTAAAGTAAGCAACTTCTTTTTAACAGAAAAGTCATGACTAGTGCTACGTGCAAAAACACAGGCTGCAAACCTCCAGAAGACTTTTTATAAGCAGAATCATATTCTGTAAAGTATGTCTAAAAAATGAGATGAAATAAAAACAGCAGTGAAAATCAGACCCAAGGAAGTTTTCAAGGAATAGTTCAACATTTTTAGGAATTCAACTTAATCACTTTCTTGCTGGTTAGACGAAAGGATAACGCCACTTACATGACTATATGGAAAATATATAATTGCAGTAACTAGCTTAGCATTGAAGGATAAGTTCGCTAAAAAAATATAATTCAGTCGTTATCTTCTAACCCTCATGCTGCTGGAAAGTCAGGTCATCTGCAAATCATTTCTGTAGCTTCACAGATAAAACAGTGTAGCAGCATTCTCCCAATTTGGGATCTCAGGGCTTCCAGAGACTTGGACTACGCCGACTGCGCTGTATGGAGCCATTTTAAGTTGTTTTTTTTCCAGTTGTTCTATACATTTTAAAACAAGCCCCCATCAGCTTCAGATGTTTAGCAGAATGCTTCTACAGTGGTTTACTTTGAATCTTCAGAAAATTTTGTCAACCACGAAACTTCACCAACTTTTCAATTGACATGGGGCTGAGGAGATAATGACTGAGTTTTTGTTTTTGGGTGAACTTATCCTTTAACCAACCACAGCAATATATGCCCTTAGAATAACTGCAGCTACATATTTACAGTACAGTCATGACGTTCAGATTAGCTTTATCCTACGGTTACCATAGCTTACATATAGCTTAGCATAGTACAAAGACTGGAAACAGGGTTTCCCTGTTCTGTTCCATCCAAAGGTTTAAAAATCCACCTACCAGCACCTCTAAAGCTCAGTAATTAAACTTGTTAATTTGTTTCTATCCTGTGCAAACACTAGACGTATAAAAAGTTAAATTTGCCGTTTGATTGGTCTCACTTATGAAGAGGACATGAGATGAGTTGATATTCAGTGGTACAAACAAGGCCAAACAACACTTTCAAATATTTCAGTATTTTGGGAAATACAGTTTTTTGCTTTCGAGCAGAGACTTACACGATGATAAGATTCATACTACTGTCTGTCTGCTTAATATAAAGCTACAACCAGCAGCCAGTTAGTTTAGCATAGCATGAAGGGAAAATAGCTACCCTTTGTCCAAAGGTAACAACATCCTACTAAAAACACCTCTAAAGCTGAGTAAGTAGCATGTTATAATATCTTGTTTATTTGATGACTAAAACCAACAATTTGCCATTTTACAGTGGTTCATGGGCCAGACCAGAGAGTCACTTCTCCCTGGCCAGAAATAGTCCTGCGCATTACCCAACATAACACCAAATATTCTTCTTTTTTTTTGTTTTTTCAGATAGAACAAGTAAGATATAGTAATGTTCACTACAGAGCTTTAGAGTTGCAGGTAGCTAGATTTTGTTTCCTTCGGACAAAGCTTGCAGGCTAGCTGTTTCCCACCGTTCCAAGTCTTAATGCTAAGCTAAGCTAACTGTATCTTCATATTTACCATCTAAAATGAAAGTGGTAATGAACATTTCTTTGAAACTGTCGACGAGAACACGTGTTTCCCCAAGTGTCAAGCTATAACGTTAACATCAGTCTATGTTTATCTTCGCTGTTATTTCCATAAGTTTCATGAACGGTGAATAAACTTGAGGGGCTCTTGATCTCGGTTGAGAGGAGTACAGAGATGATGTGGATTTCTCTGGACTTGATTTTGGGTCTGTGTTTGTTTCTGCGTCCACCTCATCCCTCCCGGACTGGACTGGACTCGCGGGAGACTCATACGAGCGGGTGTATACTGTGGGGCTGGACTGCAGGAAGCGGCTGTATTGGACAGGAGTGTACCTTAGTAAACTGGAGTCTAGCCTGCTGGGTGGAGGGTTACTAGACTTGAAAGTCCTAGGTTGGGTTGGTGATGTCAGGTATTCGAATGGATGTTCAGTTGGAGATGTAGAGGATGGAGATTGTGAAGGGGATGAAGGTTGTTTAGGGGAAAGTGGTTGAGGTGGAGATGACAGTTGAGTGGGTGATGGAGGATTCACTAGTGATGGAAGTTGGAGGGGTGGTGGGTGGAGATGGAGATGAGTTGGCTCACGCTGAACAGGAGGTTCAGCATCACGTCTGCAGATTTCAGACATCAGAGTGAGAAAAATCTCCAAAGGAAGCACCAAATATAAGCTGATGCTACAACATATGCTTCTTACCTGGGGAGCAGATCACAGCCTACTCCTATCTCCCTGGTTTCCAAAACTACTCGAGGTTTATTCTGTGTGGACATAAAATACTTCAGCTTGTCTTCTAATTCATTATTCTAGGAAAAAGGAATAGAGGAAAGAACACAGTCAGCTCAGCAACATGCAAAAGACTGAAGACACTTTACATGTGAAAGTGATTTGATAGGTGCAGTAGTGACACGAGGAAATCACACAGATGTCGCTGAAAGTTCAGGAGGTCCAGCGCTCAGCAGCCCAGGAAATCATATTGAGACATGCAGCAGATGACCACACCACACCATAATCAAAACAGGCGGTAAACGCGGTGACGTATTCGTCTTACCTCGCACTCCACTATCGCGATTCTGTCCAGAAGCTCTGAGATGAACATATCCTTCTGAGCGACTTGGGCTCGCAGTGTTTGAACCTTTACAAGAAGACGACATTTAAAGCAACATTATTTAACTTTTTTTACCTGAAAATAACAGCTTCAAAATCATGTTGATGGTTCAGTGTCTTGTAACAGGGTGAATGGTGTCTGTCTCAGCCACTGCGCCCCCCCATCACATGTTTCTGCACTATGTAACTTCAGTGAGAGGTGTCAGATGTTTACTTCAACATACACGTTTTCAACCCATAACAACATTGTTATGATGTAATGAGTTTTGTGTGTAGTCAGCACCTACATTATGTCTGACAAACTGTCACAGACCTGGGATTTGTATTTATGACAGCGGTGTTGCACTCAGAAACTGTGGGGGGCGCCAATTCACAGAAAATGTCAATTTCGATATAATGTAGAAAAGAATTATCTCTTTTCAGTCACATCTTAACTCTATTCTGTTCAGGATTAATTTATAAATTGAGCATATTCAATATATTTATAGATTTCATATGCTTGAATATATAAATATGCTTTACAACTTTTTTATTTTTATGATGAACTGGGATTGTCAATTTAATTATATGAACTATATAAGGGATCGTTTATTAATATTTTCTTAAAGTATAATTTAAACCAAAAATATTATCAATAAATTATTCTTTTATCACTGTTAACCTGCCTGTTGACAAATTACACATCGTTGCATGTTTAGCTGACCTTCTGTGCACTTACTACAAGACTTTCTAACATACACATGCAACTCATTAGAATTTATAAATTATTCATAATTTACAGACTCCTTAAAGAAAAATGGTTACTGTTGGCAAACACTGGTCGGTCACTTTAAGAGTCATCCTACGAGATATGATGGATGATGGAAGGAATATGTTTTTGGAGAAGAGAGGCCAGTTAAGACTCTAATGATGCACTCTAATCACTAAATCCTCTATCTTTTGATTGTAAATATGCATCTTATCCACCTGGCTACCACAATGCCTCACCCTTTATTGACTCTGGGCCAGATCAAGTTTTACTTTCCTTGTGTGCAACTCATCTGTATTATTGATGCCAAACAAACTTCTACTTCTTTCACCCACACCCATTATCAAAACACAAGTGGAACAGAAGACCTGAGTGCATGCGAGTGGACAGTATTAGCACACAGATATATATAACGCTCCTCACCTCCTCGATCATTCCTTTGACTTTCCTCTGCTGGCAGAACACCATGTCGTTCAAGTGTTTGATCCTCTCACGCAGATCCACACTTTCAGACTGCAGCTCTTTGGACCTAAACGGGATCAGCAACCAGTCAAACCCACATAAAGATACATCACACTGGAGTTCTTCCATCTTCCACAAATGTGCAGTCAGGTCAGAGGCTTCCCGGATCGCGGATAACGAACTTTAGAGGGAAAAACTTTGAGCTTTTAATAGTGCAAATGCTTCAGAATGCCAAACATTTGACAGTCATTACTCCAGTGTCTCTACTGCACGTCCACCAAAACAACACTGATCTTTTTTGAAGCATTAAAGTTTATCTCGCCCTGACAGTCTGAATTCAAGATCCTTTTATCAGCTATTAGCCCAACCTTTCTACTTTTACATCTTCAAATCCAACTCCATAACAACCTATAAACTCTACTAATCACTGATGGAGACAGAAAGTCGACCTTGAGTTGGGATTGTTTTGTCCTTTTTGTACCTTTTGGCTACAGTCGCAGTCAGTCGCATCTGTCAGCTCCAACAAGCGGAGACGCTGTTCACATTCCTGCAGCTTCTTCTGGAGTTGAACCTTTTCCTGTAAAAAAATATGTATCATTATAAGGTTTATCATCTGCTTAAAGTGCAGATAGCTTGACTTTGGTTTTGTCAAAGTGGGCCTTACCTTGCTCATACAGTCCAGTAGACGGTCCAGTTCCATGATCCTCTGGTCCCTCTCTGCAATCTTGGCCTCTGCAGTCTTGATGTTTCTCTCCGCTTCCTCTAGTCGTCTGATGTACTCATCGAGTTGGGCCTAGGTGAACAGAAAAACATTGCAGTTTACATAAATGTTGTAATTTACCTGTGTTTCTGGCTGAATGTCAGATACAATTTGCAGTGCGTTACATTCTTTGTAAAATGTGTCAACGCTGGCAACATTTGAGACGTGTTGCACAGTCACCACACAGCCATTGTTCATGTGACACAAAAGGTTTGGTATCTGCGAACACTGGAGCTGCATGTGATGTACAATGCGGAGAGTAAATGAATGAATAAGGAGTGAAGAATGCAGACCTGTAGGTTTTCAATCTCCTCCCTGTGTTTCCGTTGTTCCTCCCGCAGCTTCTCCTCGTACTCCTGCTGTAGCTTCTCTGACAGCTCCTGCAGCGCCACAGTGCTGGCCTCCCGCGAAGTCTCCACCTGGACAATTCACAGCACAGCAGAAATTAGGACTGTGCGAGGCTGATTATTCCATATTGACACTAGAAAAGAAGATGCAGCTGACGTGTTACTCTACTGCAGTGAGATGATCTGTTATTGAATCTGCTGCATCGAAGCTTTACAGTATCTTCTGTCTGTGCAGACCGGTCTGATCTGTACTTTACTTGAGTATTTATTTTTCTGACACCTTTTAACTTCTACTTCCTACATTTTAACAGAAATATCTGTAGTTTCTGCTCCTAACATTTTCAAAACAGGCTCATTACTTTAGTTTTAAAGCATTTCCTGGGAATTATCAGTTATTTTTATTTTTGCATCAATGCACACCACCTTCCCAGCATCACAAGACTGAGTTTACATCATGCATGGCAGAAGTAGACGAAACAACATAAAGACCTAACAAGACAGAAACAGACAGAGAGGGAGACTATTTTCTGTGTTTTACTGACCCAAAATGTCGATATTTGACGTCCAGGGAATGAGACTCAACAATTAACTATCTTCTACATATTATATTTCTGGCGCATTTACAAACAGCTCTGACAAATCCTACTGATTCTACCTTTAAGTTTGATAGTCTTTGATTTATAATAAGATGATGTGAGGTTCAGTAATTTCTTACTTTTACTTGAGTAAAGAAGTTGAATCAGTACTTCTTCTTTTACCATAATTCTTTTTTACACCAGTATCTGTACTTGTCCTTAGGGACAGAGTTTGTGTACTATTGCCACCTCTGCCTACTTCAAAAAACACAGAAACAGGGCTGATTGCAGTCTGGCGCCGTGCCGGATCTCTGGCGTACCGGCGTGACAGCGAATAAAAAAAAAGAAATCGAGTTTGCCCAGAGATCTAACATGCAGTTCTCTGGATCTCACAGATGCGCAAATTTCAGTCAATTACACTAAGGACAGGTCTACTAGCCAATCAGAAATACGGTGGGGGCGGGCCTTGGCCAAACAGATTGATCCAGAGAGCAGTCGCTCCACGTGCTGTTGACCAGCACTGTAGTGTCAGGATGGACCGCAAATTCATGAAGCCAGGGGAAGACACTAAAGATGTCGACAAAGGCATTAAGAACAAACGGCGCTGGGCTTGGCTAGAAGAGGCGGGTAGCGATGGAAAGCTATCACGCGCTATCACGGCACGAATCACGAACACTTTCATAAAGCAGCTGTGGTAGCTTTGCCCATAGATGTGCTCTGAGATTGACTGTAGGTGGTACGTCTTGTAGGTACGGGCGGGGAATGACGTCATAGGAAACAGTTCCGGCTCAGGATTTTTTTTGCAATCACCCCTGCAGAAACTGCAGAGATTTAAAACTGATAAGGAATCAGGTAAAGTATACTTATTTCTACACGTGAAGCTCTCCCATATTTCTTTGTTTCATAGCTGTCATGCAGTGCCACACTTCTCCTCTGTTATTGACTCATCAGAACGGGCCATGAGCACCCACTTGTCACACCAGCTGTCCCACTTTGTTGTTTTGGAAATTTGTGCCCACAGGAGGTTTGTGCGTGACTGAGATGTGTGCTCAGGATTACCTGTAGTCTCAGAGTCTGGTTCTCAGCGTGCGCGGCTGCCAGCTCCTTCTCCGTCTCTCTGAGTTTCTCTTGTGTCCTCTCACAGGTGCTACGCAAACTCTTCACCTCGTCCCTCCTGTCCACTCTGCTCTGACAGTTCTCCAGAAGGGATTTCTGCAAAGGAAACTTCTTTTACTTATCAAGCCAGCTTTTAGTGTGACCACATGCAGCTGCTGAGGAGCAGGTCCTCGCAGGCTCAGTGGCATTGATTTTGTTACCTGCAGGCCGAGGTTTGCAGAAATGAGGGAGCTGTTCATCTGATCGAAGCTCTCCATGGCTGCCGTCCGGACCCTCACCTCTGATTCCAGACTCCTCCGCTGTGAATTGGCGGTCTGCAGACACACACGACACACTGTATTGTTATATTTATTCACAGCTTCACAGGATGGAGCTTGATGAGTAGTCACATGGTGTTACGGAAGTCATTACCCTGATTTCCTGTGAAAGCTTCTGCATTGATTGCTGCATTCCTCCGAACTGCCCGTACATCCGCTCTCTCACCTTTTCCAAAGAATCTCTCACCTGTAAACACGGAATGTGTACAGACATGAGATGGTTTGAAAACAAAGGTGTGTTGACCTGAAGGCCCGGCTGCTTGTGTCAGTTCCCACTCACCTCTTTGATGTACCTCATCTCATCCTGAAGGTGATTGACCGTCCACTCACGCGCCATCACCTCCTGCTGTCTGTCCGAGCCCGTCCTCTGCACAACGGCGTACACTTTGGGCCCATGCTGCTGCAGCGAGGTCTCTGGCGCCCCATTGGTCATGTCTCCGGGCTGCTGAGGGAGACAAGATCGCACCGCTCAGGTTTCTGTAGTCACCCTCCACTGAGGCTGACTTATAACTGTCATTGTGTTTGTGTATCCGTGTGCTTGATTGTGTGCACACATGCACACTTGGAGGTGCATCACATGTGTTCTGGGTTTCTGTGTGTGGATGCAAATGCCTGCATATGTACACCTGATCAGTATTTCCAGCACCGCTGCTGCTGAGCACTGGAAACAGGAGGCTGGGAACGAACGGCTAAAAAAAAAAGTGCAGGGTGTATTGAGGGTGTCACATTTCTGCAACCCAGTACATGAGCTGCTGCTGCCGTTTCTGCCTATTGTACCTCGAGCAGACGGGCGCCCAGTGAAAAGAGGTGCACACCAGCAGAGAGGTGCAGCACTTTAGACAAAACAATAACTAAATAACAAATGATTACAGTCATGGGCAGAGATAAATTACACAACAGAAGCTTAGAGATCGATAAATATTTCAAGTATTTCATAGTATTGGAAAAAAGGTTTTGTCTGGAAATGAGAAACAATTCATTTTAGGATTACGGGGCTGCAACTTATTATAATATTACAGTTTGACTGATAATCCCTGACGTGCACAGTTTAAAAAAAGGAAATAACTGTTTATGCAAATGAACCCTTATTAAAGTAAAGTACTGTATATATATATATACAGATACGGGTTATACATGTGAGATATAGAATTTGTTCCTGTCATCTCCAGGCATCTGTTCATGTTGAACCTCTGTGAATACATTATTAATGACAGCCTGAAGCTGTGTGCACACAAACGTGTTTTACAGACGGATGTCGGCGACAGCGACGTGCTGCAGCCGTGGCGGTATGTGCATCGCGTCGTCATGCCTATTACTCATGTGGTGTATGTGGCTGTCTACCTGCTGAGGTGACTCCCTGCCAGCTGGCCTCTCTCTCTGGATCAGCCCATTCTTCTTCTTCCATGCCCCGTTGACGTCCGTCTTTTTCTCAGACTACAGAAAGAAAAAAGAAAAAATCAAGATTTGCTGTTGCAGATGATTTGTTTCATTGCAGGTGTGAAGCCTGGTTTAACCGTTAAAATATTTTTCAGAGAATTTGTTTTTGTGCAAACATTCCACAGCACCTTTTAATAAGCAAAGTTTCTGTCGCAACAAATCTGTCTGGCCTGTTTTGTTACGGGTTAATTTTAGACAGTGGCAACTTTCAGGTCTGCTGGGGCCCAAGACAGATATTTTCCAGGGGGCCCCTCCTACTAGTGTTAATCACCATTATCTTATAGATACTGGAAAATCCAAACTTTATTCTTGCGTATGGATGCGGATGGATGGATGGATGGATGGATAGACACTTTGTCAGGACCTTTCACCCAGAGAAAGGGGCGTCCGTCTCAACATCTCTCAGATATGACAGTGAGGAGGAACTAGAACAAAGATGTCAGTGTTGTCTCTCGGACAGAGCCGAGCCTCACATTTCTCCACCACTTCATCTACGGAGGACACGTCGTTGAGAAATGGTGGAGGCCCTCTGATAGGCGGATGTGAATTCCAGCAGATAGGAGGGAAGAACAGCCAACTTCTTTCTGTCTGAACAACTCTGCAGGCTCAGACTAACAACTTCATTTTACAGTGTCGATGTTTGGCCACACAGGTGGACGACGTTGACCTGCGTCTTGCAGATTAAATTCTCGGTGGAAGGAGCACACAGAGTTTCCTTTGTTGGGCTGCCTCGATGACGTCACTGTCCGCCTGGATTATGCAGTCACGTAAAAACAACTTCAAGTCTCTACTTTGAGTGACTACATGTCATCGCATTGTCAAACATTTAATTGCGCAATTTGTTTGTTGACTGCTTGAGGAGGACTCGACTGACTGGATCAACACCTTATTTCCAACACTGAGAGGACAGTCGTGACACAAAGACCCTCTCATGTAGCTTGTTGGGCTGACTCTTGTTCACTTTAAAGAGACTTTGAGCCATTGTGGAGATGAAATCCAATGACAGAGAAACTTCTTCATGAAGCAACTGTGTCGAAGTGCTTTGTGTGTGTCATGGTGCAGATGTATTGTATCTCATGTGGGCCAGAGCGACAGGTTGGATTGTATCCATGATGTGTCAGGTTGCAGGATACACCCTATTCTAATTTTGTGGCAAATAACCACGTTAACCAACGTTCCTCCTGACACATAATATCTTTGGATATCACGGGCAGAGGATGTTGCTCATTTCCTTCATCCTCGATTAACTTCATGACTTCACTTCAACAATGCGGGCTCAAAGAGGCACAGCTGACCCACATTTGACCTCTCCTGCAGAATACATCTACAATCAAAGTTAGATAAACTTCAGTGGACATAGATAAATTAATAGAAGCTTGACTTTTTAATTGGACGTCTTTGTTTTGTTTACTTTTTATTATGACCTTATTATTATTTATTATAACATTATGAATATTATTTATTTGTATTCCTCACTGAAATGGTACATTTTTCTTTTTCTTTATCTTGTCTGTCGGCTGAAACGGTCCCTTCTTGCAATGTTTCTCTGCACATTTTTGGATTATAATCAAAACTATAAATTAAGTTTTAAAAGAGCTGTCAAGCCTGCTCAACACTGTGTCTCTTTGAAATATTGTGCTGGCATTTGATCCAAACAATGTTGCAACAACAACAGAGTTATGAGTCACAGCAACGAGAGCAGCAGCTGCGCAGAGCTCTGCGCTCAGCTCTGAATACCTAACAGGCAGGTGAGGAGGACGCAGAGAGGTGAACCTTTCGAAGCCAGCTACACCTGAAGTGGCTTCAAATGTATGTTTTTCCACATTCATTTATAAGCTTGCTTAACACTTAGCGTGTTTACATCCACTTACGGTCAGTGAAAAGTTCTGAGTCTGTCCAGGTCTGCATCAGCACACCAGAGACCACTGTTACCTTTTGTATCTCTTACAGCATTTTCTTATGTAATTCAGCTGGAAATATTTGGTGCCTTCAGAAACTTTTGGCTCTCACAGCAACAGTCCAACATTAAGTGAAATACACTCATTTGTTTTCTTGCTGAGATGAGAAGATTGATACCACTCTTATATTTGTACAATAAATATGATATTAAAGCTAGCTGTTTAGGTTAGCATAGCTTAGCAAAACAGCTCGTCTGACTCCGTCCAAAGGTCACAAAATCTGCCCACAGGCACCTCTAAAGCTCACTTACTGCACATAACCCCCGCCAAAAATCAACACATTGTCAAGGAGAGGTGTGTTTTTAACCCTTTGAAGCCTGTTCCATCAATTTCACCTGACGTGCTTTCAAAGTTATGTTATTCAAAAATTGTTATTCAACAATTTCCCATGCTGATTTTTTTATCAGCTTGCTTTAGCAATTCAGTGTATCGACATTAGCTCATACTGAGATCCATGTCTGAGCCCGTTTTTAGGTTTACGCTGAACCGAAGACCGCTGTTGTCTTGTGCATCATTTTATTTTAATTTCATGGGATTCTGCCTGAAATATTTTGTGTCTTTGGAAATGTTTGGACCTCATACAAACTGTAATAGTGGAGAAATAAGTAGTTTGACTCTGTCAAAAGGTAACAAAATCTACCTACAAGCACCTCTGAACTTCATTTATAGCACGACCCACTGCCATGATACCACAAATTGTCATTTTGACATTTTTTTAGTACATATGGATTTAACAAACAAAATACAGCATTTTTAACAACCTTTGGACAGAGACTGTTTCCTTGTTTTCATCTTTGTGCTAAGCTAAGCTAACCAGCTGCCGGCTGTAGCTTTGTGCTGTATTCATCACACAAAATTGAGAGTGGTATTGACGATTAAGCGAATGAGCGGATTTCCCACAATGTTATTACACCTCTGAGGGCATTCCTGACTATTGTGTTCTCACTTTTAATGTAATGCACCATTTTTATTGACTCCCATTGTTTCATTACACTCCACACAGCTGATTGTCTGTAAAAACCTGCCTCTCTGAAGGCTGCCCAGTGTGTGCGTCCTCACTGAACACACACTAAAGTACACGTCATCCCTGAGCACATGTGTGTCACTCCTGTGTTCACTCTTGATCAGACTGTCCTCGGTCATCAGTTCCAATAGTCACGGTCACGCCCTCCTAAGGGGAAGCGCATTCAGAGATTACGGCACCGTGCTATCAGTCGAGTGTGCAGAGGCGCGGTAACTGGACGAACACCACAGTCCTTGGCCAAGGTTCATTCAAAACACACCACCGTACTCCTCTGTGCACAGTTAAGAAGAACCAAAACCTTCTCGGTGCCAACAATAAGTGAAGTCACGCTCAGTTCTCACACTCACACTGACATCAGCCTCTGGACTGCAAATGCTGAACACAAACAAAGGCAGGGGCAGAGCCACCTACAACAAACACGCACACATGGACACACAATGACAAATTCACACAGGAACAGGTACTGTACAGAGTAATATTTCAACAAGCAAATACCATTTTTATGAGCTAGTTCGCTTTGTTTGGTCACCGATGTTTGAGTCAACACTGTTTCAGCTCTCAGGAGTCTCAGGTGTCCCAGTTAGATATTAAACATATTTTCTGTTCGGTGAAAGTATTTCAAATATTTTCCATTGTAAGGAATAGATTTACTATACGTGCAGTCGGAGCCGAGCTTTGAAGTAAATCTGAAACAGCTGTGTGTGCATTATCACAGGCACACACACACACACACACCCTCCTGCCATGGTTGTGTAACTGGTCAAGATGATAAAATAAAGCAGATAAATCTCAGTTGCTCCGCAGTCTTTGTATTTTATTATTGATTTATCAACGCTGGTTTATCGTTCGCCATTTCTAAGAGTCTCAGCGTGTGTGTGGCTGAAGAGGGAAATTGAGGATTAACTGAACTCTACTCATTCAGCCTTTACCTATCTGAACAGAGCTGTCGAGAGAGACGTATAGGCCGGATGTTGCTGGTTAATTGGAGGAATTTCAATGAGGGAGATAACACGACTTACTGTGTCTGAGTTTGCATTTTTGGGCTCCTTGTTTTCGGTATCCCCCGCATGTAGGGTTAACCTCAGGCGCCTGATCCTCCTCTGCGAAGAACAAACAGACAAAAGGCAAATAAAAGACGTTCTGTAGGCAAATGATTCTTTGCATTATGTCATCAGAGAGGAGCTGAAACTCAAACACCTATGAAACTCACAGACCTCAACCGTCCACCACCAGCAGCGGTTTATTTATAGACCAACAGAGCTGCAAAGTTTATGTAAATGCTTTGGTACGGTTACAGTAGTATTGACACCACAGTGAGCGCTTTGTTTGGCTGTGTCACAAACAAACATGCACATTTAAGGTTATATTCCAAAAAACACTCCTGCAGTTATGAAACCCGTATCCTGATGAGTTTACTGGATAATAAAGGGTTCTTTCTTCATGAGAAAACAATGGGAATATCTTTAAAGGCCAGTTTGTAGCACAAAGGCCTGTTATATCAGAGAGCTGTTCAAATAAACATGACAGCCCTGCCTGCTGCACACTCCCGTTCCCATTACATGCTCTTGTAAGTGAACACATCCTATAACAAACATGAACTTTCAGACACTCAGATGTTAGCTGGGGGCGTCTATCTCACTGACAAGAAACAGACGAGAAACAAGTGGCTGCAGAGTCAAAAGAGACGAAGAGGGAGGGGAGAAACACACAACTGTTTGCAAAACACAGAAGAAGAGTTTAGTGTCTGACTTCTCTGGGACTTCTTACCTCACTGAAAGACTCTGGGGAGTCCTCTGTTGTGGTGGTAGTGGTGGAAACATTTCGTCCTGAGCCGTAGCGAAGCATGTCTCCTCGTCTGTCCACTCCTTTTGCGTTTCTTCCTCTCCCTCTCTGGACCTCCTCCCACCCTTCCTCTCACTCTCCTTCCTGAGTTCTGCTCAAACTCTCAGAGCGACCATCTGCCCCCGGCTCCAGCCAGGGAAGAGGAGGGGAAATTCCACTCTGTCACTCTGTCTGATGGTGGTGGGAGTCCACAGAGGTCCCCCTGAGGTTCCCTCTCAGTCCAGTGAAATGATCAGATGCAAACCAGCTCCACACTCAGCAACACAAACACAGCTATGTCATTGTTTTAATTCCGGCAAGACAGCTCCTTAATCCACCTGGCTGACAGGCTTGTCAGTCACGCAGCAACCTCCCTGCCTCACTCCCTCTCACTCTGACTCTCTCTGAGTTCCCATCAGACCTGTCGGGCCACATTTCAGCTGCCTCCCTGTCCTGTGCCTCCTGCCTGAGAGCAGGACTTTCGCATGCAGGGCGGCTCCTCTTACTCGGGCTGGGACAGGTGGAGCACTTCTTATCAACAGGAGTGGCTAATAGGTGGAGCTGGCTCCAGTAAAACAGATTAGGAGTTTGACAATATCTTCTTGTTGTACTTAAATTTGTTAGTCTTAAGCGAGCTGTAGTGACTGTAAAATGTATTTCTAATGCACAATTTGGTCTATTTCATAGTTTTCATGAGCATAAATCTTTGTTTTTGTCTACAGCTATGCAGTGGTGGTATTGTACATTAAATAAATAATATTAATAAATATTTATGGCATTTCCATTTTATCCTACTTTCTACCTCTATTCCACTAAATTTCCCATGAAAATATTGTACATTGTACTTAAAGATTGAACAGTGCAACATATTTATAAAGTAGGGTAACACTTAACTAAAGCTGAACTGACTGTAAATTTAACAATTATTTTACAGTTAACAGTGAAATGCTTTATACACCATTTATTAAGCACTTGTAAAGATTTATAAACATCAGTTCAAATGGTATAATAAAGCAACATTATGTAACTTTTTTACTTTAAAATAACAGCTTCAAAATCGTGTTGATGGTACAGTGTCTTGTAACAGGGTGAATGGCGTCTCTGTCACAGTGAGAGGGCAGATGTATCACAGCGTCACACACATATTTACTTCAAGAAACAAGTTTTCAACACATTACATTGTTATGATGTAACACATTTTGTTTGTAGACACTGTGGAGGTCGCCAGATCACACAAAACGCCAATTTCTACATAGTGTCGCTTTAAATGGAGCTCCACTTTGAACAATATAAGTACTAAATAAAAGTACTGCGTCCATATTAACACATCAATAGTAATTAATCAGTTACATATTTATATAAAACTCATATTGTAGGGATAACTCTGCATAGTAAATGTGTAATAATACATAGTGATTTTCATAATTGCACATATAAAATGTCATACTAATAACGTCTATTGAACTGAATTGAAAACTGAGTACTTTTCCCTCTGATAGTTGGTGTACATTTACTCTCTGTATTATTGCGGATACTTCTTTTACTTCAGTCAATTTTTGAACAGAGTATTTTTTATCATGTGGTAATTTTACTTACATTACGAATGTGTAAACTTCTTACTCCATCTGAATAAAGTCAGTTTATACTGAAGTTACAGGAGGTGTCTTGCAGTTCACGAGCTGCTTTACTCAGTAAATTATTGATACTGTTGATAGTGGATAGTGATGAAGAGGAAGACAACACGCAAACATTATTTTTTAATGTTATTGTTACCTCCTGCTTCACAACCGTCACGTGGTTTAACACAATGGGTGTTTGTTGGTCTGTTTACACTTCTGTATCGTGCTGAATATCTTGAAGGAACAGACAGACAGCCAGATCACATTCCTCATATGAATGGCCTGCAGTCACTCCCTTTTAATAGAAACTAGAGTAGAACAGAGAATCAAGTTTAAAGGTCTGAAGCTGCCGAGCAAGCCTTACATTGCTTTGGAACAAAGGGCTGCTGTTAGTTAACGTCAAAATACGTCAGTATATGTGAAAAGAAAAATTCTGGGAACAATGTAAGAGGTATTTCTACAGGCTGGGGGTGTTAATTAGTAACCAGACATCAAACAACTAGTGTTTCTTTACTCGTGCAATCAGTGAGTCGGTCACACAGCCAGGCCTCTGTCCAAGTCCAGCGTCACGTGGAAATCCATGTGGACATCCTCCGCCATAAACATAACATCCACTTCCTGTCGTGATTGTACCCTCATTGCTCTATGATCAGATATGGATGCAAAGTTAAATTGATTAGAGAGAGCCAGTCTGACAAGAAGAACTACAGCGGATTTATGACAGAACAGTATATTACATTCACTTTACTCCTTAATAAAGCCTCTTTATGTTGACTCACAGGCAGCAGCATGTAGAAAGCAGATCGTGAATGTCACTGAGTACATTTACACGAGCACAGTGCTTCAGTTCAAATAGGAAGTTCTTGTACTTAGTTTGAATATTTCTATTTTCTGCTACTTTATTCTCTTACTATAATTCAGAGGGAAACTATTGTGCTTTTTAGCGGCAACTAGCAGCTTTATGGGTCATCAGTCAGTTGGTCCCAAAAAATTCCCCATCCTTCAGCGGCCACAGGTTTCACCCTCGGAGGCTGAAATCCGGCATCGTTGGGCAAGTGTGTCTGTGTGTGAAGGTGTGTGTTCGTGTTTGTGTCAATCGGCTGAAAAGGGGGTGTGGCAGTGGGAGGGGTCTGTCACGAAAATGCCCACAAGTTTCAAATGGATTCATCAACTTGCACAACAGTTTGTGCAAAGGTTCGTCAGTAGCCAAAGGACAGCTCATTAACTTTTAACACCGATTGGCTGAAAAAGGGCAGTGGGAGTGGCCTGGGACAGAAAGGCGCAATAATTAATTCACATAATTTAACCAAACTGTACAAAAACACACACACACACACACACACTACGTCGACATGACCCCTCTCACTGACCTCAGCAGAGTTTCTATTTGTTTCTCCTTCTGTTGGTCAATCTGTTTATAGGCCCACAAAAATGTGTTTATCAATTGTTCCAGAAAACTCCAAGTCTCCACCCTAAAACAACCACAACTTTTATTTACGAGGATGAAATTTGCCATGGAGGTCAAGTGAGGCTGTGTGCCGTGAATGTCTGCACGTACCTTATTGCAAATACACGCTTGTTACTGCAGTTGTTTGACAGCTATAGTTGCTATGGTAACTATGTATTTGTGCAGCTTACAAAACTCATTAAGAAGGAATACAATATGATACATTGTCATGGATCATTAGAGTTCAAACAATAAGTCCATAAATCATTGGTCCAGCCTTTTAACTGTGATGATTTGCTGTGTTCACTTGTCTTAAATGACTGTGAACTCAGTAATTTGGGGTTTTGGAGTATTGATTGAACAACTCAAGCATTGTGGAGGTGTCGCTTTGGCCTCTCAGACATCGTGAAGGGCATTTCTAACTGTTTTCTGACTTGTACAGACCATAAAAAAAATCTATTTGATCAAGGAAAAAATCAGTAGATTGATTAATAATTACCATAATCATTAGTTGCAGCCCTAAACAGAAAAGTTAAGAACTAGCTCCACCTAGATCAATCATTAAAATGCTGTTTAAACATGAATGTATCAGTACTAACAATCTAATAATCTCGAATAAAATAGTATAACATTCACAGGGGACATTTGTCTGCACTACTTCTAACTTTACTTTTGATACTATAACAACATATTGTGAATACTATTTAAAGACAGATGTGAAACAATGTGAACCCATCCTTTAAAAAAAAAAAAGATGTTAGTAAAGCAGCTTCGAGTCATGTGAGCGTGAGCTTCCCTCTTCACACATGACCAGAACTCGGCTATTTTGCAAGAATGACCCCTAAAAATAATGCGTGTGTGTTCAAACACCCAGCTGCTTCTTAAGGTGGCCACACATTTCTGAGAACAACATCATCATTGTGAAGCTGTGTCATCCTTATCACAGACAGCACATTCGTCTGTCAGCAGTCGTTCTGGTGCCTTTCTCGAAGGCAGTCACTGAAACACAGGTCAACCTGAATTCCACAGCTGATGTTAAACAGGATGTTGAACAGACAACAAGCACAGTGTTGCTGGTTGCAACAGTGAAGTCCCACAGAACTGCTTCCACACAAGATCACAAGAGCACCTGAACTATAACCTGCATGCAGCAACACACAATACACACAACCTCTTCTTGAGACACAGTGAACTCTTAATTATCATGATCTTAAAGTGAGGGAGAAAGTACTCAGATACTTCACTGGTAGCAATACGACACAGTGAAATTACATTAATTTCACGCATTGAAAATCATGCATTGAAAATCTTACTCGGGGAAAAGTACTCAAACAACACCAGCCTGTCAATATGTACACTGAAAGTGTTATTGATCACTGCTTCTCTTGTCCCTACTGGCTGCAAAGTGATTCCCTCTTATAGCAATTTTCATGGGACAAACTTCACAGTCTTCCTTTTGTGTAAAATGACGTGCAATTAAAGTACAGCTGAGGCAAATATGAAGCTTTACGTGGGGAAAAAAAAAAGCGGGAATGATCAAAAGTAACAGTCTGTTTATGTAGAGGTCAGACAGCGCTTCCTGGCCGAGCAGTGGTGGAGTGACGGCAACACAAAGAGGAAGTTTGATACTACTAACGCAGTCATTTTTTCAGGATCCTGACTTGATTTATGTGACTGATTTAGCGTTGGAGATTGAAGATTAGAGGATGGGTGGGGTTTTGTTTTCACTTTGAGGCTGGGAAGAGGGGGCTGAGGGCTGAGGGCTCTGTAGCTCTCTGATATATTACAGTCTGCTCAGTGTACAGTTTTGTATCTGTCCACATCCTTAAATATACTTTAAAAGATTTCATCGCAAAGAGAAAAAAATCATGACCAATCTTTGATAAACCTACTTTAAACAATAGAGATTTGTTTTTTCCAATGCAGAGGCTCAAAATAGAAGGAAACGACAACAGCTTTATGTTGCATAACAGCCTCTGCAAAATCACTTGCCGAGTGATCTCAGTGACCTAATTTAACAGGGGAGGGACACTTAGGACTTGTCGGTTACTGACATTGCTGTGTCGCACACATCTCGATGAAAATTACTGAGGGTTGGCACACCTAAGTTCTCCACTGTTTAACAGATGGATGGTCTTTTCACTCTGTTATCGCTTGTACAGCTCAGGATGATTCATACTTTGCTAATGTTGTGTTTAACGTTTGTATGATGGTATGAATATGCAGAGGACACAAAGTGCTCTTCAAACTATGTTGCTTCCATGACACGTCTCCTTTTAGACTAGTGGGAGGAAAAACAGCCAAAATACACATTCAGGTGTTTATTTTAGCTCAGATTACTGTTCTGGTAAATGTTTGAAAATGAGCACATATTGATATAGGCTCTCCCTCATTTGCATATTTAAATATCACATTTAAAAACACACACGTAATTCTTAATGTCAGCAATCAGCTGGGGGGGAAGTGTCATGGTGATGTCTGTTTAGTTGTCCAGCGTCTCACCTTAATCTGTATCTATGGATCATGTTGCTGAGTTTATAAAAAATGATGATGACATTATAAGTTAAGAAAAGTATGTGTTGATCCTGAATACTTGATACGACAAACTTGACTTGTCGTTGACTCCTAACACACGAGCAGAGAGCAGGTTCGACCGGCTGTACAGAGAGATACAGTGTACAAGCTGAGGCATCCACCTGAGTAAAGCTACTTTAAGCCCCTTGAGGCAAATTGTGATCTGACTTGATAAAAACAAAAACACCATAAAAACAGTTTTGTGTGTTGATCTGAAAATAAGGTTTACTTAAGAACAGGTCATCCACTTTTTGTCTTTATGCTATATTTATTTAACCAGCCGTAGATTTAAAGAATCTTATAGCGAGCTATTAATCATCGAGATGGAAGTATGTGGGCGTTTGTGTGGGAGACGTCCCCCTTTTTGTCCCTGTGGGTCAGCAGAGTCCTGACAGCTCTGCCTGGTGATAAAAACCAGCCGTCACTCCCACGTACACACCATCAGCTTCATTATTAATGCTCATACCTGTGGTGACATAATAGTACACTGACACAGCCATTTCCATTCATAGCGACGTCGTTTTTCAAGACATTAGTTGCCTCAAACAAATTCAAAAATTCACATTATTCATTTCACTGCAGTTTAATTTTCAGATATCCATTTTATTTATATTGGTCTCCTATATGTTTTTAGGAAGGAGCCTCAATGTGGCAGCTTGTCTCTTTCCGGTTACGACAGCTAGGGGGCAGCATGGCACTGTCTCAGAAATGCTCTCAGGCTCCTTTAACGTCTTCTCTCCACCTACACGGAGTTGTTTGTAGATCAATGTCAGACTTGTAAAACTTGAATGTTTCCTATTTAACACTGTGAAATAAGGAGCTCCGTGTGAACGAGCTCTAAATCTAAATCTACGCCCACAGCTCCCTCCTGGACAGCTCAGCTCTCTCTCAGCTGTCTGCCTCTTTATTTCTCAGCAGTCGCTCCGGCTGAAGTCACTCAAGCACATGAAGGAATCCTAGGAATGATCACCTTGTTAAGCGTACACAAGATTTCCCCTCTTAAGCCGTCCAGCCTGCAGCCCCTATTAGTTTACTGCTTGGCTTGACACAAGAGAGAGAGAGATAATGCTGGGTGGCACTTGAAAGGTTGATTTGTTTGTTCCACGCAGAATGGCAACAAATGAAGGTCATGCCCTGCCAACAAAAGGCCGTCAGCCAGTGAGAGTAAGACAGCCCAGACTATCCAGCTCCTTGTTCTGCTGTGGGTAAAGAAAGTCCAGGGTGAAAACCCAAAGAATTAATGTTTTATTATTTGAAACGTTAAATGAAAATAGATTTAATGCATTAAAGACTAAAAAACAGATCTACAATGTGGCCTGGACACTTTCTCCAGCTCCACACCAAGAATCAATCTTTTCTTTTACCCCAGAGACTGAAGGAGGTCAGAGCTGCACTGAAAGGTGATCAGGCCCAAACACGAGGTTCATATGCTTCATTCGTTCCAGCAGGAAAAATACTGACCCGCTGAGCACGAAATTAAAGATAAAGAGCTGCTGTTGACACAGCTGCTTTGACCCCACGGAGATTTTATCGCAGGATGGCTGAAGTGAAGTCAGTGATCACTAAACTGATCAAATCATCTCCATCAAAAGCAGCGGTGGGAAGGAAATTTACTGAAGTGTTATAGGTATGATTAAAGGTACCTTACATGAGAATTTCCATTATCTGCTATTTTATTCTTCTTCTTAATCTTTAGTCTTCTTTCAAGATTCTGACAGTGGTCAGTGGTTTCCTGAAACAAGTCGATTTCTGTCAAAACCAAGTTGAAATGATGTAGAAACTACACAGATGGCAGATTTTTTAGCATTGAAATAACTGCATACATGTTCATATGTAGTTGAGAAAATTGTATGATAACTTTATCTTACAGACTGAAAACGAACTTTAACTGCCATGTCTGGTTTTATTTTCTTCTGTAAGGCACTTTGTAACTTTGTTAAAGTTTATACATTTTTATTATCATGTATACAAAATCTGTATAAAGGGCTGTTCCGATTAATGAGAATTTCTTTATATTAATTGATATTAATGACATTTTGCTGATAGTACTCTTTAGTAGTTTTATTTTAGTTAGAATGTGGTGTGGTATTTATGCTTTTACTTACATGAATGAAGGATCTGAATACTTCTCTGCCTGTGTAAATTAATTATATCTAAATTTCTGAATTGATGAATTATTGTAATTTCAGAAAAAGATACATCAAACTTTGTATTTGAACTTTTATCAATACAATTATACCTCCACCAAGGCCCAGCAGTCCCCTTTATTTAATCAAGCTAATCCAATATCAAATAAAAACAGATTTAAATCCACAACATCTGCATTTTTGTTACTCACTTATAGATACCAACCACCAAATAAACCTGCTTCTTTTCAATCATGATTCATGTGTTGTTTCCTGACAAAATGAATTCAGTTGTGGAAAAACACCCTATCTCACAATGTTTAAGAAAGTGAGAAAAGATTGCTGGATCCATCCTTTTATCCAGATCAGTGCCAAACGTTGATGTTGAGTCTATTCCGGGCCGAGACCCATTCTCCTTCAAGTTGGTGTAAATCTGTTCAGTCGTTTTTGTGTAATCCTCCTGACAAACCACAGGTGACCAAATGGGCATGGGCGAAAACAAACTCTTGGCGGATGTTATTTTATTATTACTATTATGATTATTATTAAAAGCAGTGTATTTTTAATCTTCAAACATGACTGAAGCAGATTTGAAATGTTATAATCAGTTGCAAGGAATAATTCAACACGGACAAAAGCGTGTGAGAGTAACTGGAAGTAACTTTATTTTAGTCTCAGCAGGATTCATGAACATACAAATGTGTACAGAGAGGTAGTGACAGGAATATGTCTCATCCACTCTCCCTCCACAGGCGCCAGACCAACAGAGAGTGCAAATCATCACATCGTAGAAAAAACATCATTGACAGTTTATCTAAGGTGAAGAAATTCCCTCATTCAGTTCAAGGAAAATTTTAAGAATGTCCACACGTCTCCTTCTGCAGGCATCACACACATATGAGGTTAAACAAAAAGACTTAAACCATGTTCAGTATAACACTGCCCCACTCAGAGAGAGAAATCACCAAAGATAGAAGGTAAATCAAAGTGTTTCCAGTAAAATGATTGTGTTGAGAGATGAAGTGGTTTTGATATGTTTGGCTTCGTTGGTGCTGTAACTGTTAAAAGTCTGATTTAGTATCAATAATCACAGAAAAGACAAAAAAAAGTTCATTTTCCACAGGGTTTCATGAAGCAGCCTTTTTCCAGTAGATGTACAAGCAATACTGTGATGTCATGGATATTTGGAGAAACCTGTGTGATAAAATAACATCTTCATGGATCTATTATTGGTCATCAAACTGTATAAAACTGTATAAAAATGGATGTGTACAAAGTCCCTCATTAACTGTTCCCTAAATCCCTCACTGAGTCAGGATTTTGTATTTTCAACCCTGAATAAATAAAAAAAACAAAAAACTGTCACTCCTCGCTTCATATATTCGTAATTTGATCTTCATTCTTAATTAAAAAAAACAGTAAATATATTTTATTTGACTGAATGATACAAAAATTTATATTCAGAAATTGTATGTGAATTTAACATAATTGATAGGCATAAAAAGCCACTGTTTTTAACTTCATGTTGTTCACAAAAGGCAGTACTGGTTGGGTTGTTTTACAGTGCATTAAAGAGTGCGTTTTCAAGTTCACTACTGCTAAAATAATCATTGACAACGTGTGTAATCCATTTGTTAAAGGAAAGTCCACTCAGAATAGAATTGACAAATTTACATAAGACTAAATGTGATAATGTAAAATTAAACATTATATACATTACATTTTCTACGGGACCGACTAAAACATCAAAACTTTTATGATTTCATCCATTAATACTGAGTGAATTCATGGACATTGAGGATTAATATCCTGGACAATAATGTGAACTTGTGGATTTTCACAAACAAATATCTTAAATTATCCAGATATCAGCTGGAAAGTCTCACAGATGTTTCGGTCTAATATCTACACTTTTTTTCAGAAGCACGTGGCCATTTGGTCCAACAGTGATGAAGGTGCTTCATCTCTGACTTGGTTTACAAAGAGAAGGTGGACAGGATGTTGTCCTGACTCGAGCGGCGCTTGTAGCCCGATGATGAGCTGAAGTACGTCTCCCCATCTGTGCTGATGTCATCGTCGTCATCGTCGTCGTCGTGCAGACTGTTGAGCAGAGGGGCGGAGGTGTTCTTACGCCTGGATGAAACAGAAATATATTAATCTAAGGACAAAGAGAATGTCTGTGTGTTATCTTAACGCCTTTTGTTGTTGTCGTTTACCTCATCTCACTCCGCAGAGCTTTGAGCTGGCTCTGGAGCTGATCGTTGGCCTCCTGTTGCTCATCCAGGTCTCTCTGCAGCTTCTTCTTGCTGTGCTCCAGGCGGTCGATCTCCTCCTCAGCTTCGTCCATCTGCCGCTTCAAGGCCTTTAGACGCAGATTCAACTTCAGGAAGAATCAACAAGCACAGAGTTAAAAGAGTTCAACAACATCAAGAAGTATTTCAAGTATTTGGCTGAGTGACAAACTATTCATTCAACTAAATGTCTGTAGTAAATTATGCTTTATGAATGTTAGAATGTTGAAACACGTACTTGGTCCTTTTGATCTTGCAGTGTGTTGTGTTCTTCTTCACCTTGCATCATCATCTCTTTTACCTTCCTCTCCAGCCGGCGGTTCACCAGCTGCAGGTTGGCGCGCTCCCTGTAACACAAGCAGCCCGATGCATCAACATACATGTGATGCAACACATCAATCTGACCCACATAAACCTTAGCACTCAAACAATTAAAGGACCAGTGTGCAGGATTTGGCATTTGGCAATTAGTGGTGAGGTTGCATATTTCATCCAGATTCGGATGAATAATCTCCGACATAAACTCTAAAGTTACACTCTAAATCCATCAGTGTCGCCGTATAAATTCAAACTTTCATCTGAAAGCTACAAGTGAAACTAATGAGGCTCTCTACTTTTCAGTCAACCCCCCCTAAAGCTTTCCTCTTCCATCACCGGACCTCATGTCTATTCCCAACGGGAGCCTTCGTCTCACCTTTCCTCCCCCTCCAGTCTCTCCTCCAGCTCCTGTATGCGGCCCTCCAGCTGGGCTACCACGCCCTCTTTGTTGGACTTCTGGGAGCCCTCGAGATGAGACACTCTGCTCTTCAGGTCTTTGTTCTGCAGAGGTCACAAACAGGGAAGTAGTGAGCTTCACTGGGCAAATGTATGTTTATACCATAATCACATGAGTGCATCAAAAATATGAATTGGAAGTTGATGTGAGAATGGATACAATCAAATGAAAGTAATGAAAAGACATATGAATGAAATGACTTGGTGCTTTGTTTGTGTAGTTTGTGTAGGAACACTGTGTGTGTAGTTGTTTTCCTCCAGACAGGAGAGTGTGTACCTGTCTCTCCAGAGCCATCTTGTCACACTCCAGGTCCTGTCTGCTAGCCCTCTCCTGCAGGAGTTCATTCCTCATCTGCTCCACCTGTCAAGCCGAGTCCAGACACTGTCATCGCTACGGTCCCACACAGTCTGATGACAATTATTATCAGACACTGCCTGAGTCTCGCCCAGCAACAGAAACCACTGTGGCGCCCAGTGAGTCAAGATGCTAAACAATAGAAGAGTTAATGCTCCAAGGGACTCAGTTAATTGGTGAGCTGGATTTTCTTGTTTGGCTGCATTCCACTGTATGTCGAGACTGTCATGTAAACTCTCAATGACACAGGACTGTGGTAAAGAAAATTAATGACAGTAGTTTCTGTAGAGAGAACACTTAGCTGTGTTCTTTCAGACGGTGTATTAAAAATAAGCTTTGAAAACTGACAACACTTTTCTGTTAAGTGTTTGATTAAAATATAATTCCTACATTTTATTTTAAAAAATCAACTAAAATAAGAGAAATTCCAGTATTAAAGAGTTTTATTTTGTTTTGTCAAGTTTAAAGTATTTAGTGTGTCAAGTGTTTTTACGATGATAAAATCACTGTTTCTGTAAATGGAGTCTGGTGGATTCGGCGAAAAACAAGCACTTTCAGTGGTCGTACTTTGACGTTGGAAGTTGCCCTTCGGGATTATGAATGCTGGATGAGGCAATCTAATGGAGCTATTCCAAGACCTTTTGCGCTTATTAGCCTCTTCACACCAAAGTATGTAAACATATGGGCAGATTTAAAAACATTGGCCTTAAAATCAACACCACTTTCATGTCCGTAGAAAAATACAAAGCTACCACCAGAAGCAGGTTAGCTTAGCTTAGCATAAAGACTGGAAATCCAGATGTTATCCAAAGATAACAAAATCCACCTACAGCACCAGCACTTCCATAGCTCACTGATTAACATGATATATCTTGTTTGTACAAAAACTGAAGTGTAAAAATTATAAGTTTTACATGAAATTATGTGAATATTGGAAGCTTTAGAGGTACTGGAGGGCAGATTTTGTTATCAGGCTAGTTGTCTTCCACTACACCCAGTTTGTTTGGCTAAGCTAAGAAGACATCTTATATTTTTACAGAGAGGATTGAGAGTAGTATAGATCTTCTCATCCAACTCTGGGCAAGAAAGCAACTAAGAGTATATCCCAAAATGTCAAACTATTCCTTTAATATTAATCTGGTGCTGTCAAATATCCTGTCACTGAACACAAAATCAACCGAGGGAAGCCTCACTGCATGACTGTTCAGTGATAGCCTAGTTCAAAAGAAAGGAGGATGAAAACTAATCGATACAGTGGCGATGGTTCTTTCTTTGTGAGGGGAGCTCAGAATTGGTGATATTTTATGCCAATTAGTGGGTGACAGTGGGCTGCTCTGATGAACGATGGCCCCTATAACTGGTGCACCCAGCACAGTGCTTGAGGGAGCTGAATCAGCAGACTGGAACATACAGCGAAACTAATCTGCTTTGTGAAAGACGGCAGGAGAGGAGAGGGGAGATTACTCTCATTTAGACAGGAGAGGAGCACCTGGTGCCAGGAGAGACGCAGGTGTTCTTCCTGCTGCCTCTGCTGCAACCCCACCACCCCTCCACCCCTCCACCCCATAGCCATACACCCCCACACAGACCTCGCCTCCTCCCCACAGACATTAGAGCGCACACACCAGCACATACACGTGTGTCTCTGTGTGTGTGCGCAGTCACAAACACACACCACTAGCACTCAACCTACTCCACTCTGCACAAGGCTCGAGTGTTGCCTTGACAGCCGACCTCCGCCTCGCACTGAACCACTGCCACTTTGTCACAATGCCTCTTTTTCTCATTGCCAGGAATTTTTTAAAAGGGAAACCATTTAAGGAGATTTACATACTCAACTCAACAACATTAAGCTGCTCTTGATGTCGCTACACGCATTAATTAAAAATTTTGGTCACAACCTTTGAATCTGTGTCAGTTCCAGACTGGCCTGCTGTCTTTGGAGCTCATAGAGACTGAACACTGGACTGTATGTGCGATACATTGGCATAAAATCTGTAGGGTTGCACTAAAGCAGTGTTATTTCAAAAACTCCAGCACCAACACCCTACCTCTGATTAGTAAGCACTCTCCCACGAACACACAACAATGCTAAAAGCACATGTACTTTATCTAAATCTCACTTCACAGTGCCTCCGTCAGCAGCTTTATCAGCCAGGAAGGAAAAACTGGAGCATTTGCTTGCGAGGTTTATAAAAAACTGACTTCAAGCAACAAAAACTGGATTTGTTCTCGAGATGAAGTTACTGTACTGAGCATCATTTCCAAGTGAACTCCGCAACCTGAAAACTTGAGACATTTGGCAGCTCGAGCATTTTGGCTCAGGCAGCGCATTAAGAAGGCTCTTTTGTGGCTGATGCATGAAAATTGGATAGACGCTCTCAGACCACACTGGCAGGCCGCCAACCTGAATGATTATGCAAGATCATCTTACAAAGCAATAACCAGTCCACTTTATCCTGACCAGAAATAAACAGGGAATTTGTGGAGTGTGGATATTAAATGTAAAGACACAGACACCCAAGGGAGCACTGATATAACCCATCAACCTGCATGTGAATTATGTGACTCTTTCAGGACTGTATTTGAGACCTGAGATTGTTTTGTGGAGATCACATGTTGGTTTCATTCAGAGATTAGTGATTGCGGTCATGATGTTAGAGGTGGAAGACAAAGCAACAGGAGATCTGGATATCATTTACAGGTTGAAATGAAACAGAGACACGTCTGTAAGTGAACATGGACAGCAGGTCACTGACATGAGGGAGCACTGATAATGAAAATGTGTTGAGCATATGTGTGTGTGTTGTACCTGTTCTCTTCCTCGGTCTATCCTGTCCATCAGCTGGTCTCCACTCTGACGCTCCTCATCCAGGTCCAACTCCAGCTGAGAAATCCTGTCCTGCAAAACCACATAGATTACATCCGTACAGTCAGTACGTGACTGAATCAGTCAATGAATATTTGTGTTAGGGTATTAACCATTAATTAGTATGCAGATAAGTAGCAGGTTGAATCTTTGTCATTATCAAGCAATTCTTTATGTCTTATTCTCCATGACCATATTTTACAACAGCTAGACCATCAACTAGAGCTAAGAGTTTTCCCTCAGCAGCCTCCTGGTGCATCTTGCTCAACTAATTTACAAGTAGAACCTGTGAGGATTAACATTATTAACACTTGTAGCTTCAGAGATGACAGGAAACAGGGTGAAAAAGAGGGGGGGTGACACACAGCAAAGGGCCCCAGGCCAGGACTCGAACCCAGGACCGCTGCAGTGAGGACAAAGCCTCTGTATATGGGACGCCTGCTCTACTAACTGAGCTAATCAGCACCCCGTAGTTTTGTATTTGCATATAAGAATAGACCACATTTGTGAAGTGTTATTTGAAAATACTGACTATTCTTGTTGAACTACAGCCTTAATAAGACCCATGCTGAGCAAAGCATACTAAGAAAGAGAATATGGTCATGCAGAATAACGCATTAACAGTGGGTAATAAAGAGACAGTGCTGATAATACGCATGCTAATAAGCAACAAAATAATGGTTAACGATGTACCCTCTAACAAATGATTGTCTTAAGGTCTTTTTTCATGGCTAGTAAGAACAAAACCATCATAATGTACCTCCATGAGTTTGACATGTCGAGCTTTGTCTTCTTTACTGTGGGCTTTTGTCTCAGCCTCCGCCTCCAGTTCATGGACCTTTGTCTCCAGCATCTTCTCCCTGAGCACAGCCTCATCTCGTTCCATCTCACACCGCCGCAGCTCCTCGCCTTGGTGTGATAACTAAAACGAAATGCATCGACAAACTTCAAACACTAGCCCAGTTAATTGTCCTGTATAAATAAGCATACCACAGAAAATATTTATGACACATTTGTGATGCTTGAAGAGGAGTTAAACTGGCCAAGTGGGGGCTCAGTGTCTCGTTAAAAGACCCTCAGCATGTTATAACTACTCCTTCAGTAAGTGTGGATTAAATCTGGCTGTCCATCTCCTTCAATATGTCATCTTGCTTCTTATCAGGTATTACCACTGTGGCAATGACCAACAATTTAGTTGCTGCTTAAGGAAATTATTATATGGTTCCCCCGAGTGACTAATGAATCTAGTGCAGCTAGTGTTTCCTCCTGTGTTCATTCAGCAGCAGTGCCCCTCACAGCTGGAAAATTGCCCCCACTGCTTAATACTAAGACAATGAAAATTCATCATCTGCCCTCCTTTCTCACCTAGAACAAATATTTGGCCATTACTGCAGAACTGTTCCATATTTCATTATGTAAATACTTAAGTAAGACCTAATTTAAGCCATGAAGCTGAAGGTGAGCATACAAAGACTTAGTAATAGGTGTAATGGGATAATCACACATCCCCTCTCAGGCCCTGGACAGCTATAAGCAAGTTAGGATATGAATAAATGACTGTATTAACAAATGAATAAAACAGATCTACCTGCTATGACTTACTGCTGTTTTTTGCCTGATCTCTCCTGAAAATTAAGACTGTTAAAGAAGAGGCATTTTTGTGGCACTTGTAATTTCACTGATAGTCTGCCAAATTCACATGGGTGGAGCCGAACGGGGCATTCGATAGCAGCTGGAAAAGTGGACTCACTAGGCCCAGTCCAGTTTCTCAGGAGAGGTGGAGGAGGAGGATGTGGATCCTGCCAGCACAGCTTCAACAACAATGATATCACAACACTGACATCCTCCTTTTCCTTTGCAGCAGCTGGACAAAGGTACATCACCAACGATGAAGGCAGGAAAAAAGGATGCAGACCTTGTCTTTGTCTATGAACTTTACTTACAAACACATGTACAGCTGAAAGCCCATATCAGGAAAATCCAAAACACCGAAGTGGCATGTCAAATAAAGGCTAAAAGTAATGTGCAAAGGTTTGAATAGAAAGTTCCTCCCACAGAAGGAAATGTCAATACTCTCTTTTCTTTCCTCTAGGAAGAGCATGTCCCGCCAAAACCTCTATTAAAGGTACCCAGTGGAGTTTTCATCATCAACAGACGTGGTTTTGTTTACGGGGTTAGAGTAAGGACACACTGTGTGTATCTGATAAACATGCTGAATGCATTTTCTACCTCTTACAACATTTGCAAACTCTGTTACATCGGCTTGTGTACAGTCTGCTCTTCTTTAATTGGCTTATTGGTTCCTTTTAGGACACATTACCTCTAACAACCGTTACCTCCCTGTGAAGTCTGCAGAAACCACCCCCGAGCTCATGGTGTAAGTATTGTCCAAATGTGCATGCTGGCACAAAGAACTACACCTTGTTTTACAGGACTAGTGGTATTAGATTTTTTTTTTTTCTCATGATTACATCCAACCTCAAAACTTTGAACTCTAAAACAGAAGTTGCCAGGTTTATATTTGCGTGCAAGTTAGGGCTGACAATTTTAGATACTGATCGATTTTTAAGTTGGTGTTCTACTTTTCAGGCTAACTGAAAAGTTTGTAGTATTTAATGTCCTCTTACTTCCGTGTCCAAACTTTGACTAGGATATCCACTCTACTGAACAAACCAATAGAGTGTTGTAGCCAACTAGATGCTGAGTGGATATATTACTTCATGTGGATCTTTTCTGGCTGATGCATTTACAAAAAAAGACATTTAGATTGTTGATTGTTACTGTTATCAAATAGATTGTAATGTTATTTTTTGCCTCAATGTGCAGATTGGGAAAAAAACAAAATATGTCCTGGCTACAAATCAGTGAAAGGACAGTCTCATTACACATTACACTGACTCATCACTCCAACAGAAAAGTAAAAAAAACACCTCAAAATTAAACCATTCCTTTAAATTTGAAATGTGCTGACAACCTGGCACTTACAAGTGAAAATCCATTATGTTATTCACAGACCCTATGACTCTGACTCTGCCATGAAACTGATGTATGCTATCCTAAAAGGATTGCAGCTAATCTTTCAGGTACTGTTATTTTTATCACTCCTCTGTTGCTATGGCTCCCTTTCCTCCCTAAACTACATGACATCTAAATGTCCTGCAGCATTTCTGCATTCACTGCACACTGTTTCTGTGTGGTCACCGTAAATACGATCTCAACTGCCCAACCTCATAAAATAAATGTTTGATAGATAAATAAAACAACACAAGCCACATTTTTCTAACTAAAATTATTCCTATTCATCCATTTCTACTTCCAACAAAAACATTCTCCACATTCCAAAGTGCTGACAAGGATAAATTACTTGAACGCAAACAACGCAGAGTGGTCATAAGTTTCACCAGTATGGCCACACATCAAAGCATTATAAAGGAATTTCTCCACATTTCCATTTTGATTCCAACTCGGAGTATAAACATTCATTTGAATAAAGAACAGAGATTTCCTGCGGCTTTACTCGGCTCAGAGACTTCACTTTAATATTATGGTTTGGGTTTGAGAGGGCAGTGGGGAGCAGAAATACCAAAGTGATGACATCTCTCTCTGAAAGGAGAGGATGATGTTGAGGGGAGGGGGTTAAACTGGTTGAGTCAGAACAATGGCTCATCATCTGACGTTCTGCATGGGAGGCCTCGGCTGGGCTGACTAATGATGGCCTGGATTTGACCATTCTGGCCGCGAAAGCAGTGTCAGTGTTCAAATTTGTGCCAATTACTCTAGATGAGGCTGACATAGCCCACTGTACCTGATCTTGCAGGGTTTTTGTAGCCAGTAGGTACTGCTCTAGCTCCTGTCCTCGCTCCTTCAGAAGCCGCTGCAGCTCCGACAGCTCCCGACGGTTCTTCTCCTTATAAATGTCGATCTGCTCCTGCAGCTCTCGGGTGGACGACTGGGAGGCATCCACAATATTGTTCATCTGCAGGCACAGAGAGATGGAGTACAGGCCAGAGACAGACAGAAATGTGAGGAAAAAAAGTGGTCATAGAAAAGAAAAAGTTCTTGAGGCATTCTCACTTTTACTATTTCGCCAGTTGGCTTTTTAAACCAACATTCCTGACTAAATCAAGCTTTTAATAAAACCTCCCTCCTCACTCAAGAGTGCCTGAGAACATTTTCTTTCCTTCAAGAGCAAAATAACCTTCTCTGGACTTCCTGCATGTGAATGAACTGAAAGAGCACTTGGCCTCTGCATTGTTAAAACAACTTAACTATTGAATAACTACAACTCAACTTTTTGCTAAAAAAGATCTGATAATCATTTGCTGGGATGACTGTTTCTGTGCACAACTGAGTGCACTCACCTCCCTCTGGAGTTTCTCCACTGTATGGTCCAGGAGCCTCCTCTCATCCTCGATGTTGTTTTTCATGCTCTTGAACTGCTCCTTCTGAGTCTTCTCCTCTTGTAACCTCTCCTCCAGGTCCTTGTGTTCAATGTTCAGTTTGGTCAAGTTCCTCTAGAGAAAGGCACAATATTAAAGATGTTAAAACCATGCTTGGAATAGACCTCCACATCTCTTTTTCCCCACACAGTGTTGCTGATCTCACCTGCACATCCTCCAACCGAATGGTCAATGCTCGATTGGCACGTGACACCTCTTCTTCTTGCTCCTTAATTTCAGCCAAAGATTCTTCCAATTGCTTTTTCTCTTTCTGTTAAGTGGACATACTGTATGTATTAGATTTTCATACTGTATAATATGCTGCAGCAATAATAAACCTAGCTTCAGTTGCAGTTCTGTGCTTCTTGACCCCTCACCTCCAGTCGGCCCACTCTGTCCCCCAGCCTGCTCTCCTGTAGCTTGGCCTCGTCGATGATGCGGTTGAGTTTGGCCACCTCATTTTCCAGCTCCTGTGCCCGCCTGCGCAGCCGCTCGGCTTCTTGGGTCAGCCGTCCTGCTTGGCCCTCCAATGCACCCTTGGCTGCCTCCACTTCAGCCCTCTCACGGACCACTGCTGCACTGCTCTGCAGATCAGAACAGGACACAAGGCTTCAGTATAAAGGAGGCAGGAGTGTGTGACACTCAACAGAAAAAGGAACAATGATTCACGATGGAACATTGGAGACTCTCAAATAAAAAAAGCAAAGTGCTTAGTTTCTCACTAAAGTTTTGTTGCTGTGGAGACATGAGAATAACAGTGTCCTCCTGTGATTCTCTCACACTTCATAATAAACCACAAACGAACGGCAATTAAAGCTGAGCTCCTATTAACTTCTGCTGACTGAGGGCCACACAAAGTCAGCAGGTTAGCAAAGCAGACCTGGTGGTCTCCTGTGTCACTAGATTCAAAGTTTTTCCACCCGATACACTGCTGTGAGATGGCTGTTAAGACATGTCTTGTGACCACTAACAGTGCCCAGATTTATGAATGAAGACTGCGCTTTGGCTCTGATATTTCAGGGTGGTGTGCTGTGCAGGAGAGGAAGAACAGGAGACAGAGGGGAATACATGTCTGTGTGAGAGAAGGGGACCAAAAACCCGACAACAACCACGCGACTCAATCAGTACGACAGATAACAGGTTTCAGCTGAAAGCGTGGGTTGACAAATGACTGAACTGAAACAACATTTTTACATGGAATGTTAAAAAACTGGTTCAGCAATTTCCTGTTTACAGTGAGGTTTGCCCACACTTTGATACACAGAACAACAGAAGACAGCTGATAAATCTATAGCTACTGTTTCACTCAAAAGCAGATCTGAAACAAGTGAACAACTTGATTAAATAAAATACTCAAGGTGTGTAAATGTGTCAAAGGGTTAATAAAGTGCATTAGTGACCTCCGAGAACACCCACACATCCACACCCTTCGGCCCTTAAGACCCGGGCTGAATAGGATGTACACTCACTGGTGACACACTGATGAAAGATGGCTCATAAAACTGCATCAACACAATTACTGGAATTAAAATCTGGTTTGTTTTTCTCAAGCAGGCAACTTCCTGCAAAATTACATCACAATCAGCAGGAAGAAGAAAATCGTATAAATACAGGTTCCTTTGACATTGGTAAATCAGGGAGACCTAAACATGTTTATTATGAAAAGTATGACAATTAAATAAGTATTGATTGAACAGCAATGTCCTTTTCATTTTGTGAGTTATGGCACTATATATTGTGTCACTGGACTTGAAGGTTGCAACTTATTTACAAATGCAAAATTCAGTTTCTGCAGGCATCCAAAATCTCTTCACCCGTTAACAACCCTCTGGGACTACGATGAAAGGCACTTGTTGGTCAGCTCGTCTTGTCGTCACTGTGCACGAATAGAGGCGCCTCCTCTACTAGAAAGGTGACGGTTGCCTCCCTGCTTCAGTGGTAGCAGGCCAGTCGGACCTGTTTCCCCTGTTAGCACAGAGACGCCCTCATCCCTGATTCACTGCGTCATTTAGTTTGGTCACAGGAGCGAGACGTGCTTTACATAACTAGCTAAATACTGCTAAATCTAGAGAGAAGACTGTTTCACCTCAGACAAAACCATTTAGACGAGTAAAATAAGTATTAAGCTACCTTAAATGTCAGAAACAATTCTCAGTAGAGAGAAGTACTATTCCTCAGCATGACAAAGTAGTCTTGTCGTAAAGTAGTCTTGTCGTAGTGGTCCTGTGATTGTGTCGAGGGTGTTCAGAAAGTTCAGAAATGAAAAAGGGGGCTGGGTGTGATCCGCGGCTAAACACAGCTTTGACTAAGATAATAATGCATTGACAAGAGAGTGTCGGGATTGTGTCAGTGTGCTCCATTTTGATAACACACACAACGAGTTCAGCCCTCACACTCCTCTGCCTGTCCCACTTCCCACACTGGGTCATTACCAGTTAAAAACATGGGCAAAGCCACCCAGCCAGAGAGAGAGAATGAGAGAGCGAGAGAGGGAGAGAGGGAGAGAGAGAGAGAGAGACCCTGCTGCTGTCTTCCAGAAGAAACAGGAGGGGACGCAGTGACAAGTGTTACAATACAACCACATACAGAAAGATCAGCTTAAAAAAAAGTTAACCATTCATTAAAAGTTTGAAAGTGTACCTAACAATCACTGAAGGATTACTGCAAACAAAACAATGACTTTATCAGCTATTAGACATCGATTTGTTTAATTTGTCTGTCAAATTAAATTCTTTATCGCCTCCTACAACACACATTTAACACAGAGACTGACAACACAAGCGGACTTCAGTGTATTATTACAGTATCATAGAAGAATATGTGGTAATATCACGCCACTAGTTATTTTTTACTCCCCTCTGCCCGAACTCAAAGTTTGACTCTGGTCCTTGTGTGTACTCAAACTGTTTGTCTAAAGTTGCACATTAACTAACTTTGTGCAGTCTTTGAAGCACGGCATGAACGCTGGAATTGAAGTATGTGTCCCAGGTTGTGCGCTGTGTTGAAATCGTGGCTTTCTCAGTTATTAAACCAAATCAGCTTCCAGCATAACGAAAGAGTTAATGGTCTAAAAATAAATACAGCTGCAAGAAAATCCACCTACCAGAGTGTCAATCAGTTTCCTGAACTTGTTCATTCCTTACATCTGAGGACAAGAACTTCTATAAATGTCAGCTAGATTATTCCCTTATCTCGGGTATGATAGATTCCAGTTAAACTCAAGATAATGTACATAAACTACTGCAACTCTGAAAATTCCTCTATAAGCAGGCAAAGAGTTCGGCTAGTTTTAGCCAGCTGCTAACATGTTCTCATTTCTCTCCCCTCTCCATTCCTGATGTTGCTCTGCATGCGATTTGTTTTCCTTTTTAAAGACAAACATGTTGGAGGTATTTTTTTCCACATGTTTTTACCCCCGTCCACCATCTGGCAAACTGTGAAAACATTTGTTTTACAAAACTCAACAGAATGGTGCACAACATAACATGCAGTGCAATGGCTGCCAAAAAGCCCAGGGTTTGTTTTTCCTTCCTACACAGATACATTTAAAATGAATGCAATACTAATTCATTGATGCAGCAAAGCGGTACAAAATATCTGACAAACTTCAATGTTAACATGCCTTGGAGTCCTTCTAAAATGTTATTTAATGCATTACATAATATACTTATAGATAACCATTCATATCACAAACAAATAAAACAGTTTGGATATCAAATAATATGTATGACATATTACTAAATACATTATGCACTTTGTTAAATTACTGATAATGATTTTTTTCTAATTTTACTGGTGCACTTAGCTACAGGCACCAGGATACGTGGAAACACATGACTTCCCTCGACAGCAGCTGAAAAAACACGCTAACTGTGATTTCACTCACAAAAACTGTCTCACAGCAACACTGACAAATTGACTGGCTGATACCAAATGAAGCTGCTCCAACAGTTCCATAAGGAAGACGTTTCCCTCTCTAATGTATCACTACTGGTTACTTCCCTCTGTCTTTCCTGTCGTTCCCGTTGTCGATCCTCTCAGCTGTTTCCTTTTTCCTGTGCTGTCAAAACTCAGCTCATTCACAAATTCCCAATATCACTGACAGCTATTTGTTTAACTTTCCTTCTGCATATTATAAACCAATCTGAACATCACCTACAGATTGTACTACTGATTTAACACAGGAAGCTTCAACATCCATGTGCTGTCTCTGCACCACCACAAACATGCCATGAAGATGTTATACATTCACATTTTCAATGGCAAATAACATAAACTTATTTCTATTTATCTGTTTTTCTAGATGACCTCTTAATTGAAACACAAGTTATTACATCATCAGTCTAAACAAGACGATTAGAGCTTTGCCAAGATGCTAAAATATGTGTGGCAGGCTATAATAAGCCATTTAACTCCGGTAGTGTTGTAGACAGTATTTTATATTTAATGACCAATCAGTATGCTCACTGTTTGGGTGGCGGGAGGTTAAACTATGCCACCATTCCTGTTTTTCCTCGTTTGAGGTTTGAGGTTTTTGACAGCTGACGTGATGTTTCCTCGTTGCGACAAACAAAAAATGCCTTTGTTGCCAAGCATGACTTAAGGTGAAACTGTCCAAGGACATCTGGAGAACAAGTAGTTTCCGGTACGGTATCACATTATCTGAACCTAACACTCATATCAAGAAAAGAAAAAAAAATTCTTTGGCAGTGAAGCAGCCTGGATTTGCTTCACCAGCACGAAGTATGTGTTACAAATACAACAGCATTCCTCATAAAAGAGGGTACCCACACCTGAGGTTAACTGGAACAGAAGGCCTGTCATGGTATGAAAGGAAGGATTGAAGTAGTAAATTAAAACGCGATAGCTGAGAAGTGCTGGCATCTCTTTGGTCAAAAGAGGACGGTAATCAAATCTTGTCTTGTCCTTAGAGATCTGGAAACAGAATCCTGCTTTTAAAAAGAGTCTCTGTGCAAAGCCGAACGGCAGGCTCACAGGGTTGTTTGGATTTAACAGAGATTTACAGAGAATAGCAGGATTGTGACCATGCTAAATGCTCCAAGAGAAAATAAAAAATGCTTCTTTGAAAGAAGAAATTTTAATCAGAGGAGAAAGATCTTCACTGACTGATTTGTCTATGCCCAGACAAACGAAACAAATTACTAGTTGTTGACGGGTCTGACAACAATAATCCTAGCATGGCTGAAAGACACCAACGCCTTTTAATGTACCTTCATCAAAGTGCACCTAGCTTGCAAGATCAGTAAAGCAACAAATTCATCATAAAAAGGTTAACATACCATCTGAAATGATTTTGAGCAGAGATTGCCCAGGAAACAGAGAATAGTTTAATATTTACTAGTTTTGTTACTCCCTGGACACAAACATTGTCACTCACTGACTGCACAGACACATAGAATTACATCTAAAAGCCATGACTTATTTTTTTTGGCTTTCCAGGGACCAGATTTGATCAAACTGCAGTTTGTGATCTCATCTCATGTCTCTGGTTATTAAAAACTTTAGTATCATCTTATTAACAGCATGTTTATCTTGTGAAAGAAGATTTGTATTTCTCTGGTATAAAAGTGGTTCATACAAGGTCACAGGAGAACATACTTTGTGAAGGAATTACCAGATGTACCACTTTGTTAACATAAGTACATTAATAACAGAGCGTTTATCAAAATTAAGAATGTTAGTTGAATGTGACTCAGACTTTGACTTCCAGGCTTCGCAGTGCCAAAACTCAAATCAAAGGCTCGTAAAGTCTCAGCAGAAAGACAAAGAGGGGAGTTAAAACTCCTGTTCCAGTTTTCCAGGCCAAAGAAGACATGGTTTGAATAAAGCAGAGAGCGAGAGAAGGAACGCCCAAAATCCACATCCAACACAACAGTTCAAGACTAAAGGATAACAAATCAAACACTGAGATCTCAACCAACACTTTCCACATCTAAAAGAAGTCCAAATTCCAAACACTGAAAAAAGAACAATCGTCTACAACTTCAAAACAGACTCACTGCCTTTTAAAACACTGTGACAGCAACTCTCAGGTTTTAACCACAAGTTTCAAATGTTTCTGGTCATCTCAAGAGATGTATTAAACTTCACTCCTGCAAGTTGTACTGGCAGATTAGGCTCCCGACACATCAGCACTTACAGGCAGCGAGGTAAACTGAATTCCTAGGTATTCAAGTGTTTCATGTCATCAATCTATAAAGTTATCAATAAAGCTGTTTGAAGACCTAGAAGACCTCATATTTCAACAAGGATAAACGGCTAATTCCTTGCCGTCTCTGTCAAGATCCAGAAAGTCTCTCCATCATTTCCTTCCTCTCTCGCTGCCCAGCGTCTCCTTCCTCCATCAGCTCCTAAAGCTACGCCGGGAAATACAGTGCTATCATCAAACACGCAGACCAATGTGGGAGTCTTTGCTTTCAAAACAAGCCTGAGGGTGAACTCTTCTCTGGGCAACGTAAGTTTGATGATCAGACAGTGAGACTTCAGTTCACACGCTGGCAGAGATTACTCGAGAGGCCGGCAGAGATACGGGCGAGAATGACACAGGCCTGAAAATGAACCACGTTTAGGTGAGCGGGAGATCACTGCGGAGTCATGTGTGGAAACTGTGGAGATGGGAAATGAAGAAATACAGCATTTGGGATTGAGGTTACAGATGAGAGTGTGATAACAATGTGGCCGTGTTGCACACTGTGGCTTGGGGCTGTAGGTGAAACATAACAAGAGCTGGAGAAGGTGTGATAAGCGCAAGGCTCTGTCTTTACAGTCAGTAAGGGAGAGTACGACTGAGACCTCTAAAAATCTCTGACACCGAGAATCTGGAGCGCTGCGGAGATGAAGATGCAACTGCAGCACCCTGAAGAGGCAGAAATGAAAAGATCGGAGCCTCTCCCGCAGGTCGAAGCGGGTGCACTGTAACAGAGATGGAGCTGGGTGAAAAGGGAGGTCTGCAGGGAGCACATACTCCACTTTGACCCTGACATTCCTGGAAACAAACCCTTCTCTCTACTCGCCGCACCTCATCTTTCCACATTTTTTGAATTCCAGCACATGCTGACGCGAAAGATCAGATCCACTTCCAAATGTGCAGACGTCTTTTGTTACGGAACATTAAGAAATCAGATAAGTATCAGTAAAAATAAGCAGATTCATATAATCTTCTCAAGAAAACATGAGCAAGATTTTTTCCAAGCTTGATGAAATTCCACAGATTTCACCTCATTGGAAACACAATAAAGCTTTGAATTTAAGACACAAAACAGGCCCCCCGCTCGTTTCAGGGGGTCAGCCACGCATCCCCTTTTTCTTCAGCATACTGACCCACTTATTCAGCATAGTCCCAACCCCCGCTGCTATTATTGTGTGAAACAAACTCATCATTCATCGTTGACTGAGGTCCACAATTACCCACCGCTCTTTCAGGGCACAGAAAGAAGAGGCGACACGACGCTGCTCAGGAACGGCAGCTCATTAGATTAGTGATGGCTTGCCACTGCAATTAACTAGTATGCAGAGCAATTTAGTGCTCCACTTTCCATCATTCTTCTTTACATGGACCGCTCTGGTCACCGCAAAATGTCAGGAGGAGATGGGGGCAGAAAAAAACAGAAGATGCACATTTCACTCTGGCTCTTCGTGTTCCTCTGGCAGCCTCACCCAAAGTAGAAAAGTACATGAGATATTTAGCAATTTTCCCCTCTAATGCCAGTCTTTCTCATATACCTGCAGGTCAGACAAAAACCTGCATGCTGTCAATATTTTGGACTCAGAACAGATGCAGAAAATCATGATGCCTAGAATAACAGTATTTATCACTGACATCGATGTAACATTCTTATTTTGTAGCTTTCACTCCAAAATAAAGTTACCTTACGTGACCTTTACATGCTGTCGTATCAGATCTTATCGTCTATTTGCACATCGCCCGGCACGAACACCATATGTAAATAGGTAAAGCATTGATAGTGCCACGTTATAGATGAATTTGAGTTCATGTTTCTGAATAATAATTAATAGACTCAGTCCTCTGATCTACAGATGCCTCATAGAGTCTGACCTGAGGACAGCACATTAATTCAAGGACACAAACGAAAGGCTGTGACGAGTGAGAACTCTTTTATATCTTAAAAGAGAAACAAACAATGACTTCATCTTGCCAAGTGTTTACAAAGAACTGAGGGTAAACCCCTGATGACACACTCTCTCGGGGGAGCAGTACCTCTGTTTGACAAAAGGAAATGTTCTCATAGACTCTTGCTGCAGAGCGCTGCTGCTATGGACCCCCACCAGGCCCACAGGAAGCTGAGAACAAGGACGACTTCCAGTCTTTGAGACAAACAGGACACACGTGAGTCACACAGTGGCCTACTGAAAACAATGTGACTTCAGTCCTTTCAGTTTCCTGTCTCCTGCTGTGCACCTCTCATCTTAACTCACCTTCCTCCATTTTCAGATCATAAGTTGACAAACCCTCTGCTGTTTATCTCTTCAATCACTTCTAAAAAATATCTAGTTCGGTAACTGGCACCATTCTCCTAATGGTGCAGAATATCATTCATTTTCATGACGGAGGGTTCAAGGATTCTGAGGTACAGCTTTTTTTAATTTTTGCCAATGCAGTAAAAACAGAACTGTGTCTGTTTCTGAGGCATTTAATTGAGCCTTGCTCCTAAGCTGCAATAGTGACCTTGACAGTAAGGCAACTCATAACATGTTAATATACTGATAAATGTCTAAATTTTATCAAGAAATGTTGTTCTTCCTCCCTAGAGGAACAAGCTGAGATAACAAAAACCCTCCACACTTGACGGGAAAAGGAAGACTTTCCATGAAAAATGATGACGAGCTACATTTGACTGTTACACAATATTTTGTTTTTGTTTTATCAGTGTTCTCTGTTGATGCAGCTCTACTGTGCAAAATAAACTGAGCTTAACTTCCACTTGAGTCTTGTAAAACATCTAATGACTTCTCTCTGCTGTAGGTGAATATCTAATCCTGCTGATCAGTGTGTCTACTTTTCATGCACTGCGATTAAACACCATCAAAAACTGGGAAGTTGAATCTCTTCATCAATATTTCTCTGCAAGCCAAGAAAACCAGATCATGGACTAACACAGCAGATATGTACAATACCATCTGCTTATCACATTATAAACTCAATACATGTATAACTGGAGTTGATAGGGTTAACAGAAACTGTAAATATTGAAAAGTCAACTGCTAACTTGTCTGTCAATATCCAAATAAGGTTACCATGATACTACTGAGGGATCACATGCTCTGAGAAACTAATATTCACTGAATGAAACAAAAAAAAAAGTATGTTAGATGCAGGTGGAATTATGTTTTGAAATTCTTGACTGACTGTCTTTTACTCTCTGATCTTTGGCTACAGCAAATCATACGTTGACATCCTATATCTAAAATGCAATGGCGGCCTCTTTGCCTCTTGTTCCTGCTATTTCTGCAAATCCTTTCTACAGATACACAGTGGTATGGATTTCAGGTGCCAACCTTATTCTGGATCCACTAAATCCTGCATGTTTTAAAACTGGTGTCTCAGTATATTGATGCTCAGATGACAGATGACACCACAGATGTGAAACTAGTGAAGATGATGTAAATAAAGTGACTTCAAAGCAGCGTCCCAACCTCTGATGACAAACATATGGCACAACTTGCAATGCAAAACACACACAGACACAATTACAGCTCCCCTGATGCAGTGCTTATCTCCACACTCCTCTGTGACAGGGTGTGTTTTGGAATGGGGGAGTGAAGGAAATGAGGAGGACGGGAACACAAACTGCAGGAGACAGCGGGGAAACAAACCTGCTTGGCCTCCTCCAAAGACATCTGCAGCCTGCTTATTTCCTTCTCGTACTGCTCCCTCATCTTGTCCACCTCCTGATCGTGAGCAGCCACTTCCTCCTTCAGAGCTCCTTTCAGTGCTGTCAGCTCCCTCTCTCGCCTCCTCAGCACCTCCTCCTGCTCCTCCTTGGCCAGGAGAAGTTCCTGCATCTCCAGCTTCAGCTGCATCATGTCCTGTAGAAATTGAATAGTTTGGTGACTTTTTATGATTTCAGAATTTGCAGAACTTAGACCTTCAAAGTTTGGCTGAGACCCTTCAGTTTGCTCATCTTACACATACTTTTCTCACCACAACAACATTGATTTAACTGTTAAAAGATTTTAATTTCTATGCTTATTTGTTCCTTGAGTTTATTCTGTAGTGTCTCCAGAGTCAAATCTTTCAGATTAGACCTTCACCACATGGAATTGTGATGGTTTATCAGAAAGGTTTTTAGCAAACTAAAATGCATTCTGTGTTATTTCAGTTTTTGAGAAGATGCATTTTACCGTATGGAACATGAGGCAGAATAGAATTTTTTTCATGTTTCATTGAGGTTTTAGTGAGCACAGCTTGTTCCACTAGCTTAAAGCAAAAAAGTTAAAAGATAGTGACTTTATCTTCTTCTCGAACAATGAACACTGCATTACCGCCATAAGGATGTCTTTCTCTCCATCAGCGCCTGACTTCTTGGCCAAGTCGAGCTCGTCGTGCATCTCTGACAGCTGATCCTGCAGGTCTCTGATCTCCGTCTGGTATTGCTCCCTCTCCATCTTCACCTGGAACAGCCTGACAAACCACACAAAACATGTCACCACACTGTACAGGCACTCTACATGCTGTAGATATGCACCCCCGCACACCTGCTGCTTAATTCTCACATACAAATGGCAGCACCTGTGATGGGTCTGAATGCTGGGCGCATGGAGCAGAGAGGTTAAAAGGAATACCAGAACGATGGCAAACCAATAATGTCTAAACTACCTTGACATGACAACACCGGTGGGGGGGGCAGCAGAACATCTATCCTGCTGTAAGAATAGACAAAGACGGGAGCGAGTGGTAGCTGACCATTTAACTGGTAAGTCCCTGGTTTGATTCCAGTCTGTGACATGTCTATCCCCCTTGTTTCGTGTCTAGAAAAAAGGGGGTGCTTTTTTATTCTGAAAAAAAAGGATAGATGAAAAACGAGGATGACACTACAGTTCACTTAAATAAGTGAAAGATCCTGGATCCAATTTACAAAAACATAACACCACAGTTGACATTGAAAGGCCCAACACAGAAGGAGGAAGGAATACAAAAAGTGGAGCTTCAAATACGAGTGAAATCCAAGAAAATTATCATCAGAAACTTCAAATACCTTGAGCTCAAATATAGACAATTTTCCTATTTTTCTCAACTGAAACTGGAGAACACTTAATGAAACCAGCAAGCTTTGGATTGTCGCACCATTGTGGATATCAGACTCATTGTATAATATGTGAAAGGGGCTGGAACAGAGCTGGACAGTTTGTGCTGTCCGTATGAATAGTATATCAGTGACCAAGCACACATTAATATGGAGGATGAAAGATAAACCTTACAAACCAGAGGAGACACAATGCGCTGTATAATACCCCAGAGGGACTGACATGGTGACCACTTCAGTAACTATCAACAGTCTGAGTGGTTCCATCAACAGAGATCAAACAATGGTTTCAGCAGGACAGGGCATGGAAATGTCAAGTACAGCAACAGCTGATGGACAAAATGTCAAGCTAATTATTATTATTAATGACTAAACGACCCGTGGAAGGTGTTAATAAGAACAATGTACTCTCTGATACACCACTGCTTCATTAAACCTGCCAACAAGGAGCTTGTAGTGCGGTGACATGGGCAAGATCCCTCAACAGCTTCCCAACACAAACGCTGCCAGTTGTGTGTGTCAATGAATTTGGGTGTCACCTCAAAGCCACCCACTGCTAACAAGGTTCAACACAAGTAAAAAAAAAAACAAAACAAAAAAAAAACTGGCATTTACAATCCTATTGCAGTCGACATTCACGAAAAGCTATGCTATTATATCAATCTACACAGATCATGTCACTCTCCAGCATCGTCACCCTGCACTTACTCCTCGACTGTGGTCTGGAGCTCAGCCTCTGCTTTGGCCAGTCTTTCCTTCAGACGTTTGCACTCCTCTGCAATCCTCTCCAGCTCCTGCTGCAGCTCCTTCATACCTGCTGCTGTCCTCCTGTCAGCCTGATTCTTCTGATGGTGAAAGACACAAATATTCATGGTGATTTTTCAAATAGAGACACTCTTCTCCTGCCCCAGGCCTTTGGCATTTGGGGTGAACTAAATTGTACATTAAAAGATAAAGATGTGGAAAAGGAAGGAAAAGCAGCAGATGTGAATGTTGTCTGCATTCCCGACAGTTGCTCCCAGTTTTAGTTATTTAACTTTTAAAGCAAAGCAGACAACTGTGTTTTGAATTCCTGCTTATTTTATTTAACCACCAACACATTAAGAATTACAGGTTTTCATGAGACCAGCCAGTTTATTTCTATTCTTCTGTCCATGAAAATGTGCCTTTGTGTTAAGCTTAGCCAATTCTACATCCAACCAATAGTCCCAGAATTTCTCTTTAAATTCAACAAGTTGAACAGTAATCTGTTAAACCCTTGATTAAAGGATATCCTCAAACAACAACAAGTTTAGCAATAAAGTAACATGCCAACATAAACCGGCTGGTGTCAAAGGCACAGTAGCAGTCAGACTGCTGTTACCTCAAGTTGTTTCTTCAGTTCGGTCATTTCTTTCTCCAGTTCAGCATTCTGCTCCTGCAGAGCTTTGGCCTGAGCAGAAAAGTCCAGGGACTGACAGATGAAGACAGATGTTTTAGTGTTGGTTACCTTTTACAGACATTTAGAGGGTTAATGTTCAATAGCTGATTCTGTTTTTTATGCAAAGTAAATAGCCAACATTGTGTTAGAGCATCAGAGCATGAAATAATATGCACACTGTTTGAAAAGGCTCCTTAAAATGGCTTCAGATCAGTTTTCTTCAGTGGTTTCAATCAAGGATGTTAAGGCCAAATTTAATGTTTACTTCCAATCCAATCAAGCCAGCTGAGCTACACATCTCTCACTAATTTACTGGAAAACAGCTAAAACATGAAGGTGAAACTGCACCGTTACACCCCAGAATCTAAGATTTTACTTTTAAAAAAGAGATAGATAAGAGAGAGGACATTTTATCTAATTTTCATTCAACTGTTAGTGATTGATAAAACAATGTCTCACTTTGGTGTCCCCTTGTGAACTCGCCGTGGCCCGAGACTTCAATGTCTGTATCTTCTCGAAGACAAGGTTGACCTTTCTCTTTGTTGTTTCATCATTGTCGTTGCTACTGCAGACACACATACAATGTTATTAAAGGAAAGAAGAAACAAGTTTTCTCAGTGTTTAGGGGATCAAGAGTTAATTTCAGACTACTCTGGGAACAGAGTAATTCATTCCCAGCTTAGAAAGGGTCAGGAAGGATCATGCTGCTTTGATGTGTCACCTCACAGCACAAACAGCTTCATTACACCCGACTAATAAACTATGAAGCACATGAGCGGAAGAATCAAACATATGGGCAGTATAATGGGATTGCTGCACAGTCTCATTAAAGTAAGCTTGTTAATTAGTAGGAACCAGATCTAAAAATATTGCAGCAACAACAGTTAAGAAATATCACAACTTTGAAGGCTTTCAAACATAAACATTATGAAAATTGAGAGATTCTGTTCATATCATAAAACACTGAAAAAGTTCCAACACATTTTTACCTAATGTGACATAGTTAAAAATAACAGAGTGTAAGCTGATAAGAGTATTGCCCTGGTCAGTAAAAACCTAATTTTCTTAAACACCAACTTCTCCAGAACGAAGAAAAACAGCTTTGTCTTTAACACAGAGCATTTTTGAGTTTATCGCCAGGCGTATGAAAGCCCAAAGATGGGAGGATTCGCTCAGCCCACAGAGCAATATTTCAATCCTCCAGTTAAAGTGAAAACATCAGAATCCACAAAAATGGAGTTACAACACTTTGACATGACAGCAGTGATGCATTATAAGGCTGACACAGAGAGAAAAACTCCCCCACAAATCGCTCTTCCCCTCATCCAGATGATTTTCATTAAACCTTTATAACCCCTGTTGGTGAATGTTTGTCTTCTGGGTCTTGGGAATGTAGCTCAGTTTCAGCTCCAGCACTTCCATCTGTGTTTCCTTTCCTTTGTCCTGTGACTCCTGACCTGTGGCCCGACACACCCTAGCAGTTTCCTGTTCTCTTTCTACGTTATCACAATCCTGACTGTAGAAACCTGAAAACCGTTTCTCACTGCAAAAATCACACACAAATACAGTACAAGTACAGAACAGTTGAACTGGCATTTGTTTGTGAATCCAAAACAATTCTCGACAGCCACTTGCTACCTTAATTAAAAGACTGTAAACCTCATCATATTTGGCTCCTTTAAAATCTAAACCGCAGTTTAACCTTTTAACCCGACATGCCTTTCCCTGACAGGCAGTAAGTGTCTGATTACAGGGACAAACAGAACATCTTCCCCTCATTTCATGCTGCAGCAAAGAGAGAGCAGAGAGGGAGAAGGTGGGATTCTGCATGAAAACAAACTCCAGACAGCTGGATCACTCACAGCCTGGATGGGAGGGTAAGAAGAGCACATTCCTTCACTTTTATCACAAACAGTCCAACTCTGATAAAAACCATTTATGTGCTCCCACAGAACAGTCTCTCCCTTCATGATGCATTGCCTTATGGTGCAACATGTTGGATCTGGGCTAGAGTGAGCAATGTGTGCACGCCATAACATTTTCACAACATTTGCTCACATTTCTTGTATTAATATGAGAAAATAAAGCTAAAATATAGATTGATAAGAACAGTGAAGTCAAGATAACTCACCCGTCCTTCAGGTAACTGAACAGAATTTGTTTTGCAGTCTCTTCATTTGTTTGTTGTGAAAGCTCCTGCTGACCTTTCAGAAGATCAGGTGTCGCCTGGAAATGACAGGATATTAGAGGGAGATCTTAATGAAATAAGACAGATCTTAACAAAGAAAAATTAAGCGCTCCTCTCTCACAGATCCCCATTTTATTAAGGCTGAACATGTGTTCATCTGTTGGACAATATACTAATATTAAGTAATTAAAATAAGACACAAATACATAAAGAGATTCAATTATAGTGCTGCAGCATATCTCTCTGGCTTCTCACCTGAACATCTGTCTCTGTACTGGACTTTTTGTCTGCAGCTGAAGAAGTCTTGGATAGCGACGTTGGTTGTGTTGTCGTCGAAACCTTTCCAGCTGAAGAGGCACCGTCCTCGCTCTCTTTACTCTTGAATGGTAGTGAAGAGGAGCGAGTCTGTGGTTTTTTGTAACCTTGTATGAAGCCCACACCTTTAGAGATGGTGCTCTGAGGGGAGCCGGGTGCGCTAGTGGCACGAGACGAAGCTCTGGAGTCGACCTTACCATCTACAGCTGTGATCCAGGAGTCCTGACTGCCGGCCGTTTTCTGCAGCCGAAGCTGCGAGGGCCGCAGGACGTGCTCCATCGATGTGCCTTGCTGGCGGCTAAACTCTTCCGTGTAACCACCTCGAAGGCCAAGGGCACTATCCACGCTGCGTGACCGCTTTCTGTCCTCGGGGTTTATCCTGTTCCTGCGCCCAGCTCTGCCCCTGCGCTGGTGGCTGCCAACTTGGCCATCAAACTTTTCAATGAGCTCATCAACACCAGGAATGGAGCCTGTGTCAATGTCTCTGCCTGAACCGGGGAGGAAAGGGATGTAGCGCCGGTTCTCGTGGCGGTTGATGGTGTCTGCATAAAGGGCGTCCATTTGTTCATCTACCAGAGTCTTAGAGGTAGAAGATGAGGAGGAATGGCGTGAGCGGGAAGAGGACTGAAGGACTGGCCCACTGGAGTCAGTTCTGCGTAGCGGAAGGACATCAGGCTCACGACGGGAGCGCTCCAGGCTGGAGTTTGTGCTGCTCGTGGCGGTGGGGGATATGCATGACGTCTTGCTGTGCTCACTGGTGGGACTGGACACAGTGGAGGGCTGAGGATGGGCTGGAGGCACTGGTTGGTGCTGGGTTTTGGAGACTGGCTTAGACTGAGGTTGATTCAGGTTGGTGAGACGAGCTTTGGACTGCGGTTCTGCCACTTGTGACGGTGTCTTTGACTTCGGCTTGGACAGAGCTGTCTCACTCAGGCTTTGGGATGGAAGTTGCCTTTTCTCACGCTGGGCATGAGCCCTACTCTGGTCCAGACTTGATGACTTGGCGTGGGGCGGTTCAAGCACAGCAGATTTAGAGGAGAAACCTCGCTGCAGGTTCCCAGTCCCAGCCGGAGGCAGAGACCTTGAAGGCAGGCTGCGGGAACCATCAAAGTTCAGTGAGTTGGTGTCCGGATCATACGGCTGCAGTATCTCAGGGTGCTTCTGAAAGTTCAGAAGGGAGGCTGATTTCTTCCCTTGTGAGTCTGCGACGCCATTTTGAGAACCAGTGTATTGCATCATCTTCTGAGACCTGTACTCCATGAAGGGGCTGTTGGATCCAGCCTCCCTCCCTCCCTTGAAATCATACTCATCGTAGTTCTCAATGAAAGAACCCTCTGTGTCGATGTACCCATTACTGTTAGGGTCAATATAGGATTGCGGACCCCTTTCCTGGTTGTTGAGAACCACGTATGGGTGTCCATCTATTCCCTGGACACGGATGCTGAGACCGTATGTACCAGCTCCATTACTCTGGGGCCTGGATGGGCGGGACGGCTGAGTGTGGCCCTGCTGGGGTCCGCTGTTCGGAATGCCAGTCACTCTGTACGACTCCATCAGGAATGCAGAAGGAAAATAAATCCCTCTCCCTGGATCAGGTGGCCCACCTCTGCAACCAAAGGTTTAAACAGGTGGTATTAGCTAGAGATGAGACATTACAAAATTCAGAATCAAACAAATGTCTCCCAGATTTACACTCAGTCTCTAGTGAAGCATTAAAGCCTTGCTGCATTTAATTATGTTGTTAGCTTTCATTTTCTTTTTCTTGTTATAGCACTTTGTTTTCTCTCCAAAGAGATCTTTTTGTCAAACTGCTCGACAAATGTGCTCTTGCCGGATGAAGAATGAGACAATATGTTATGCACCCTGTGTGGTCTACAACATCTCAGACACATAATATCTCTGAAAGTATGAGTCAACATTGGCCACATTCTTTAAACAGCAAAAATGACCGGGTACTGTTTCAAGAGCCCATACAGGTGTGTGACTAACAGGTATGGTACAACAAAATGACTGTTTACTGAGCATGACAAGAATAAAGGTTTAACAGGTTGAGAGAAATGGATTGAAAGACAACACTCCAACATGAGTCAGACCTGAGAAAAATGTGAGATCTCAATCTTCTCTGCACAGCAATGAAGGGTGTGAGGTTCAGACTGAACATATGGTGTGTATATTTGTGTGCGTACTTACACAGTGTACTTGATCCGTGTAAATAACATTGTAATTTGCAGCCCACGCTCATGGGAAGTGCAACGAAATCTTATTGGGCTCAGTTTTGTCACATTTATAATAATTGCGGGGTTGTCAAATTTGACAGATTTGCAGCGCGGTTGTGAGAACACAGCTGGCAATAAATATCAAACTGTGTACAAATATTAAAGTAAGCTGCTAAATGTTCCTCGGACACATTTATGCCTAGGAAGCCGGTAAAGACAAACCCATCAGCAGCCACCATGTGTTTCACTGGACAAAGGGCTTTTAACAGGTTCCTGTTTGCCTTGCTGATAGTGTGCCATTCTACCTGATGTTACAATACAAAGACGGACTGAGATGGACCTGGAGGAAGGACACTGATAAGAATGACAACAAAGGCAGGAGCAGGATACAACACATTAGCATCAAATAAGTAAAGCTTATTCATGGACAAGCCCATTTAGAAAAATGAAGCACCATGTAGGGTTGGGAGAAGAGCTGGGACCAATCTGATCCAATGTGTGAAGCAATTCAATTCTAGAAAAATAGAATTGATTGTTGACATTCATCCCCAGGTTGTCAAATAGTGCCACTTTGTGTTGGTGTCCAACCAGAGACACAAAACCTAAGCTTCAGTATCTGACCAACAGTGGACGAGATGCAACAATCATTTTTCCTTCTACAGAAAATTACATGTTGTTGCTTTAACCTACAATTCAAATGATCGCTTTTGAGTACATTTAAATTTTTTGCTCTTTTAATAAGAAGTGCTGCGTGGTTTATTACAGCCTCATGTAAACTGTGTTTAACTGTCTCTGGTCGCATGTGGCCACTGTGAACAAAGCTGCAACACACAAATCAACAAGCATGAGAGCTTTATGCCAAAATTAGATGTTTAATTATTTTTCCATCAATATGATAAAATATATTGATTTGTCAGGGATTCAGTTTGCCTGATAAGCAAAAAATAGACACTTCTGTCTGACCATTTTATCTGTAACAGTTTGATATAGATAAGACAAGCAATTTTCCCTAAAAATATACTATTAGGGTATATCACAAAATAAAATTGCATGTAACCTGATAGGAGGAGTCAGGGTTTCCCCCAGGGAATTGGTTAACCAAGGTGGTAAGCCACTTAAGCCTGCACCTTGTTAGATATTTGGCATTTGCTGCATGACATAGTGCCTGCCCTCTTTTAACATTTTATCTGACAAGTGTATGAATACTGGTTTTCTAGGCTGCATTACAATAAATTGATGTGATTTTGTAAACTTACCACTGTTCTACTTGTTCTAATACTTGCCTTTAGCCACTTAGTCATTATATCCACATTGCTGATGATTAATTATCAAAAATCTTGTTGTGTCAGTGTTTTGTGAAAGTCCTAATAGTCGTCCCACAATACTGTCACAATGTTGATATTTGAGTATTCTGTCAAAAATATTGTGATATTTGATTTTGTTGCCCAGTCCTAGCATTTATAAAGTGCTTTTGCATAGATCCAAAATATCGAGATATACATTGTATATTACAATATAGCCTAAAGATATCGCAATTATATTTTGCGATTGCCATTTTATACATGTCAACACCACATGAGAATATTTCACCTCAACTTAGTTTTGACAAGTCAGTGAGTACAGTGAATGATAGGCTGATCCTTGTGCTCCAATTAGTATGAATCAGTCAGCTTCACACCGGTTAGTCTGCACAGGAGGGAAGGAGAGGGCCTCTGTAAACTATCCTGTCCAGCAGGAAGAGTGCTGTCGAGGACAGATTAAAGCTAAAGACGACACAATAGACTCTTTCATCCATAATGTCACATGTATCCAAAACACAAGAGCTCCAACAAGTGTCCAACTTTTCTCCCCCCATTGTATTTTACCCTGCAAGAGGAGGAAACCCTCACTGAGTCCTTCATGGAGGCAGTGCTGCCTTCACTGACCCCTGTGCTGCAGAGCAGAGAGGTCAGCAGGCAGCACAGGTTGGACGTCAAGGCCTTTTCTTTGATGTGTGCAGAGGTTCAGACTCTGCAAAGGTTTAACGAAGCAGATTTTTATCTGCTCATGTGAACTGATTAGTTTTCTGTGTCACATAGAGTCCCGACACTGTGTCTACAGCTGCAGTGACTCACAGGAGAAAACAGACCAGGTAAAATGAACCGTTAAGGGGTGAATGTTAAAGCTGAGGATTTACACTGTGGGAAAATATAATTAAGTTACGTAACATGAATGGGAGTTCACTAATCTGGGGAGTCAGGTAAATCCAACATGAGCGTCCAGCAGCAAACTGCAAACACAATTAAATCATAGCACTGGTGTGTAAATAACAAATAACAGAAGAGGAGTGAAATGTTAAAGAAGCTAGCTCAACTGTTGGTTAGCTAGCAGAAGAAGAAGAAAACAGCTTGAGTTGACGCAGTTTACATCGCTGCTGCTGCTGCTGCTGCTGCTTCTGAGCGCAACAGGTGGCACGAAACACAGCAGCAGCCTGAGATTTAACTACAGTGAAACTTCACAAAGCTTCACATCTCTCTCGACTCCATGCGTCACTTCATTAAATGGACTTTAAAGCAAGTTAAATCCTCATTTTTTGAGACAAATGTTCAGTTATCCGCCTCTTGTTGAGTTAAACGGCTGTTAACGCTCCCAGCATCTACAATGAAGTGTTAGCTAGTTTACTCACCAACGTCGTGTCTCGCTCCGGTTCGCTTATCGCAGATTGTAAAAGTTTGTTTGAAAGGGTTTTAAAAACGAGATAAACGGTGGAGCAAAGTGCCCACGCCACCGCTTGCTAACTTATTTAGTGCTGTGTTGTTTTCTCAGATACAGGGAGAGACTTTCAAAACTACGTCCGACCCTCCGGGCCGCTCCGCCTCCTGAAACAAGCGCACAAACCCGCCCACCCGTGCAGACCCAGGCCGCTGGTCCAGGAACAGATTCGCGGCAGGAATCCGCCCTCAAGCCCCGGCCGAACTCCTCCAGCGCACGGCCTGGCTCGGCTCGGCTCGGCTCGGTTCAGCTCAGCAGAGTTTTAAAAGGCTCTGAAAGCAGCGGGGAACAAGTTTAAAGGTCCCAGTCTGTTAATAAGACTGACACATTATCTCATTATGAAACAAGCACCTTTTATTTTAAACTGAACAAACTAGATGTTAAGAGAGAGCAATACAAGTCTTGCTGCCTGTGTTTAGAAGAAGGTGGGCCAACTTAAAAAAAAGAAAAAAAGAAAAGAAAAAACTTATCTGACATGCAAAATGACCGGGTTCATGAGCTTTGTGGTGTGCGTCACCATTATGAGAAAAACAACAGTAAATGGGTGGACCCAGTAGATAGCAATCCTAATAGCCTATATCTTCTGGAGAAGAACACAAAATAAGCCAAGAACACCCGAATGAAATATATTCCATAAAAATTAGGACATTAACAAAAAAAAAAAAAACAAGTTACACACTCTAGCTTCACAAATGGATTCTAGTTTCCTGTACAAACTATTTGTTTCATGTATGATTCAATGTCCACATGTACAGGCCTCAAACTCGATGTTTAAGTTTAATTATATGCACACCTCATAAACGCAAATTGCAGCTGCATGTCTTTAAAAACCGAGAGCGTCATCTAGTGGATAGTAAGCTGACCTGAACATAGTTGGTTAATGAGATCCTGTGCTGATGTGAGGTACATGTATGTGTGTGACTCACTCAGACTCGGGGCAGTGAACGCATCACACATTAAAGAGCATCCTGTGTAAGGCACAGGCGTGGTGGGAGTCAAGGTGGCCCTACAAAGTAAAAAACATGGCATGAGGCAGGGATTATGCTGAGTAAGGATGAAGACATGATGAAAAATGTTGCAGGGAAAAAAATATTATTTAAGGAGTAAAGTGTCTGTGGTGGGCATGTACTGTAAGAGGAAGTGCAGGACTAAGCAAACACCACCGAGCAGTGATTAATAATATCTGGGATGGCCTAAAGTAGCAGGACTAAGATTACAGTCAGTTTCAGTGCACTGAGTTATCAACTGCACTTATAAGTGAGCAATACTGTATATAAATATCTTCACAAACATTCACTCAAGAGCCATACGGTTCCACTATATTGTATATATGAACTATTTTATTAAATGACCACTAAAAAACTAATTAATATTAATAATAATCAGATTCTTCTGCCAGTATCGGATGCTGCAGTTTGTGGTGTTCTATTCGATTGTATGATATTCTTAGATTTGCTCTTCAATATATAAAAATTAGTTGGACAAAATGTTAGAAACTCCTCAAATGAATTACTAAATGTTGACTTTACAAGTAAGTACAGTAATTTTACACTAATCACTGAAAGCTGGTTCTGATTGGTCAGAATTGAAATCTTGTTTTAGCATGGCTGCTTGTGTTCAATACAAGTGATACTATTTTCATTTAAGAACTGGAAAGATTTCAAAAATGGTGGAGTCATATTGGTATATATATGAATATATACTGAATATACGCTGAATATATGCCGGAACAAAAACCTTTAACGTCACAAGGTACAAGATACAAGGTAGATTTAATGTCATTTTCAAACAAGGGTTTAAAAAACAAAATAAAGATTGAGTCCTTTTGAGTCCAGCTACATCTTTCATACAATTACAGTTTAACTTGACAGTCTCAGGCTGAGTCTCAGTCTCAACTTCATGTTTGTATAAAATGACCAGTGATGGATAAAAGTACTCAAAGCAGTGGTACCACAGTTTAAAAGTACTTTGTTACAAGTACCTGTATTAAAATAGTTGAAGCACAACATTAATTATAGTTGGCAAAATGTCTGTGCACACAAATAGTCGCTTTTTTCTCATACTTTATTAATACCCATGGGGAAATTAATGTTGCACAAACAGGACCTGTGTTCATGGATTAATGAATGGAGAGGTTTATGTAGGGTGTTGGTGCCTTGCTCAAGGACACCTTGTACAGATTGGTCCAAGCAGGTCTTAAACTTGTCACCCTCTGGTCCCCAAGCTACTATACAGACTGAGCTACTGCCGCCCCAATTTCAGGGGGCACATGTACATATTACATGTTATAGGACAAGGCTGCTTAAAGAGAGTCATGTGGTCCAAAGCTGGCAAAAATAATCCTAAAAATCCTTGAAAAATATTATTAAAAAGTGTATAATGCCATTTCTATTCATCCTGTTTTCTTGTGAAGTAAAAATGCTCTTTAAAGAGGGATATGGAAGATAAATATTAATTATTTTTCACAATCTGAGCGCAGGATCCTAGTACCGCTTTGCATCATAACAATACAATACAACACAGTAGGTGCTTGTTTTCTGCCCGTGGGCCATCGTTTAGTTTCAGTTTTGGCTCTCTAAGGGAAACGTTTGGGCGCCCCAGGTATATGATTGTTATTACTGATGCATTTACATATAAGCAACATTTAATATTGTAGCTGGTCAAGATGGAACAAATTTAACTACTTTACGCTCTGCTGAAGAAGTATAAAGTAACATAATATAAAAATAATTGAATTATGTACATATACCTCAAATTTTTACTGACGAGCAGTCTTTTTGTCAAGTTACTTTCCTTAACAATTCCTTGACAATGACAGAAAAAGTTGCTCACTGATTTACGCTGAGATTTTGAACAAATAACACACTCAAAGTTGTTTTTATGAATCTTTGCGCTGAAGCACAAGCTACAGTAAACCGGAGGCCCTGCTGCCCCTTGTCTTTGTAGTGGCCCACTGTTTATATTTGTGTCCGCAGAGAGACGCCGCAGCCTTTAATCTGAGGTCTGTGCCACTGTGTTGGGTTACAGCAGCACAATGCGAGCTCTGTTCTCCTCTGAGGTGCCACAGCTGGGACCTCTGGGCATGCTCAGTGCACAGCTCAGTCTTTTCCTGATCAGAAGAAGGACTGCGGCCTTTCCTAGCTGACACGCACTAGAGCTGTCCATAGAAGCACATTTCATTTGATTTGATTTCCTCTTGTCCATTGTTGATTTTTAACAGGAGAAAAAGATGGAAAAGATTATGTAAATTTAACCAATGTGTCAGGCAAAAGCCACCACCGAAGACCATGTGGTGGAGAATGGACTGTATTTCCAATCCCAGTCTGTTAAATTGTTTAGGTTTGCAGATGATTCATGCATTAGTAAGTCTGATTCTGACAGAAATGAGGCAGCTTACGAAAAATTGGTTCCATCCCTGGTGGCCTGGTGGTAAAGTCAACAATTTAGATTTGTGTGTTATTGTTGCTCTTTAAACGTGTTTCCCTGATATACTGTGTTTTCTAATGTACTCTTTTGCACATGCAAGAAAAGACTAAATGTTTGCCTTTTGAACGCAAAAGATAGACAACAGAGTATTTTCTATTCTATTCTATTCTAAACAAAGACAGTAGCGGTCACAATGGTCATAAAAAGTCAGGAAATCCAACAGGTGGAGAACTACAAACTCCTGGGTAGAGCAGTATTCTCTAAAGTGGGGGGTCAACAATAATGCTGAAGAAAGCTCCGCAAAGATTTCACTTTTTAAGACAGCTGGAAAAGTTTTGATATCACAGGAAGGTATTGTGTGTTTTTATTGTGCCTGCATCGAGAGCATCCGTTCAGCAAGGGGGACCTGACTCCTAAATTACCAATATGCTGTCATCATTTTTGTCCTCGAGATGCTGTAATCATAACATGAATGAATGAATGAATGAATGAATGAATAATTGAGGCAAGAGACCCAGACTCTGCTGTTAGTTTGAAAACTGCACCAGAACATAAGTATTTGGTTGAAACGAACCCACAATGACGCTGTGCCACTGTAACATGGAGGATATATAAACAACAACAAAAGGTTACATTTTGTTTTCATGAGCCCACAATTTCATATTAATGTCATTGTCATTTTCAGTAAACCTTCCAAGAAAGATTTTGTAGAATTACAGGGAGGAAAGGATTGCATTTGAAAGAAAAGCTCATTTTTGTGCAGCATGAATCCTGAGAGGCGGATGATCTTACTGTTCGGAGCAGGAGGAGCAGCAGGCTCTTTGGTCGAGCTTCAAGGATGAGAGCCAAGGACTTTCTGTCAGCTGGCCCGGCAGCCATGACAGGAAGTCAGCCTTCAGACATGGTGGTCCCACTCCAACAGAAAACATGCACACCCACCCGCCACCATCAGCACCATCAGCAGCCAAACCCTCTCACATGTTCTGCTTTCCCTGTGGAGAATATTCAAAGATGACAGTCGTGATTTATGCTGCATCACTGAGCTCACCACAGGCAGAACAGCAGTCAGCAGTTTTCAACCCGAGTGTCACCTCCGTCAAAAAACTGAACCGGGATCAGACCTCTCAGGACGTGATGAGAGCTCATCATGCTCCATCTGCACCACGATAATTCTGCGCAGATGTACAGATTTACAGCTCAACAGTCCTCCAGGTTCAGAGGAGCTTTTTCACAGCACTTTGGGGATTCATTAACTTCAGTCACGGAACAAGTAGCAGATTGAGAACTTCAGCCTACAGAGAGCTGCTTCATCCGAAAGTATTTATGAGACAATACCACTTTACTTTTGTACTTTGGATAATAGCTGCATCATTCCTGCTGACCTCTAGTTTCAGTTAATTTCTTTGTTTTTATTTGACTTAAGTTACTTAAGAACTTCCAATATTTCCACTATCTATATTATATATATTTTTATTAATTTAATAATAAAGGTGCAACATCTAAGAATTGGCCACCTGTTGAGTGGATTCTCCAAACCAATAGGGGACCGGGAGCTCGGATCAGCAGCTAGATTTGGTGTTTACACCAATAGCACAGGAGTTTTGTCAAAACTAAACATGGAGAAGCAGCGTTTAGTTATAACGCACCACATATCTGGAACAAACTCCCAGAAAATTGCAGATCCGCCTTCAAATCTCACCTGTTTTGAATCAAGGCTGAGAACCATTTTGTTCGCAAGCTCCTTTTATTGGAGAAATTTTAAGGCTTTGGTCGATATCTTGAGCTGCACTGTAACTGTATATTGTCTTGTGTCTTTTAAATCTATTCTAGTTTTGTTTATTTTTCTATTTTTTACTTGTTTTAATGCTTCTGGATGTCTTCCTACTTCATTTAATGTCTTTTAATGTAAATGTAAAGCACTTCGGGTTGCCTTGTGTCTGAATTGTGTTAAACAAATAAATTTGCCTTGCCCTTCGGTAATTTTTGAATGTTGTCTGCTAAAATTCTTAAATATAATACACCTTTAATACACTTTAATGTTGTCTATATTTGATCTGAGTTCATAATAATTTAAATGGATTGTAAAATAATTTGCTATACATTTGCTATAGATGCTGTTTTCCCTCAATAATGAGCAATGACTTACCAACTTTTTGTGTTTTATATATATTTGTACCTTAAATACTATGTTCAGCTGTATGTTTAACTCTGAAAACCCCAATAAAAAGAGTTGCAAACAAAAGGAACTAAAGAAGGAAATTCAATGTAAATTAAATAAATATACTCAAAGATAAAATATATGTTCTAAATATAAGTTTTATTTCCTTGTTTGTGGAGTGTCTTTTATACAGGACGTCTCTTTAGCACGTATTAAAGGCGCAATATGTAAGAATTTTAGTTTAAAACATCCAAAACTCATCAACAGAGTATGAAGAAATAACAGTTTTGATGTTATGACATCTACGTATTGTTGCAGAGATGTCTGCTGAAGTTAGCATGCTAACCAGCTAGCGGTATAAACACCAACACTGATTGTCCGCTAACAGGACTGCGGCTGATCTAACTAGGTGACCGCAGTTAGCGGTCACTCTGATGATACACTGCCCCCTGTCTGTTTGGAGTCTGAGTTAGACAGGCGGTCGATTCTTACATGTTACCTCTTTAATCCCACATGAATCTAAATGCAAAAAACAAGCAGGAGCACAACACATGTACAGTACGCTGCTATCACACTTTATTAAAAATAGAAACATATATTCATAGCACTTTTCATACAGACTACAATGGTCCACTGGTATTATTTTCAAAAATGAGTTACATACTATAAAACACTCATTTGGCCTAAATCCACTGTAGAAATGTCTTCAAAACATAAAACAAAAAACAATAAGGACCTCTACATTAAGTCCCATGTTTCTGAGCTCATCTTACTTTATCCTTCCTGTAATGTTTGTTTTTTGATAAAATAAAACTTTATGGAGAGGAGAAAATGTGAATATGGTGAAGAAACAGAAACAGAAACAAATGTGTTTGCTCGGTGAGAGAAATAAATGCACATACAATTGAGTTTAAAAAAAGATGGCACATTTATTGCAACATAAATGTTATATACATTGTGTTTTTCTGTTAAAAAAGACAGAAAATTCAAATTCCCGTTGCCGCAGTTTTTTTTTCTTCTTTTTTTGATGTGCATCGACATTACCTTTTCATTTGACACAAGAACAAATCTTTTACCAATCAACGATGAAGACTGAAGGATACGATGGAGGTCGCACTTTTAGGAATCTGAGCTCGTACAAAGCGTTTTTAAGTCCTAAACTACGAGCAACAATTCAGCTATAGTTCTTGAGATGCCATTTGTAAATTTCCTGTAATAATGGACAGGTTACTGTAAATAACCGTACATTTTACTATCTAATATAGTAAAATAAAGTAAGAAACTTTTTACTCAAAACTTTTGTTTTCAAAAATCTAGAAAGAGTAATATTTAGAATTCAAGAAATATTCTTACAGTATTATTGTATAAAAGACTAACTACAGTGAAAAATAAGCCAAATGTTTTTTTTTTCCTTTTTGATTTTCTTTTTCTCATATATTATACAAGGGAAAGCATCTGGGAATACAGCAAAGTCTAACTTGGCAAACAGAGGAGCAAAGAAATAAAGGAAGAACAGGAAATTAAAAAAAAATGAAGGAAGGAAGGAGAGCAGGAAGTGGCGTACATTATACCCTCAATCAAAGTCTGCCGACATGAATACAAGCTCATGAATACTGAAATGAACAGCAAGGCCACATTCAGTCAGAGGATACACAAAAAAAATGTAGGTTTTTTTTTCATTCCCACTAAAACAAAGTTGTTAAATCATAAATCTTCATTGTAAACTCTTAGTGTGGCATCTTTTATTTTAATTTAAGTCCCTTTTTTGTACAGAATAGTCATTCTGAATGTGGCAGCCTTGTTTAAGGTGTAGATAATGACAGAAGACAATATACAAAGAAATAAATGGAATATAAAGCAAGTCTTAAGACCAAAGACTTCAAAAAAGGAGAAACGTAAAGCATGCACACTGATAGGGGAAAACAAAATAAAGCCATGACCAATGTCTTGAAACATAAAAGAAAATCCTGTTAACCGTTTTTGTTCATTATTGTGCTACAGTTCTATTATATTCGACAAAATCCATGAAATATCCAGTCTGTGTTCTTGTACTGAGTTTATCACGGCTTGGATAATAAAAAATAAAAAAATAACTTAAAGCGCCTCTCCGCTTGACATTGTAATGCTGGAAGCCTAAATAAATGACTTGTTACAACACAAATAAGCGTAACTAAGATTTACTCAGAATAACTGCGTTTGAAATGTAATGTCTTCGGATATAAACAGAAAGAAAATCAAGCAATGTGTTCATCAGGCCAGGAGAAAGCATGGTCGTCGTTTCGTTTGCTTTTACTTCATCAAGCGATCTCTGATTAGCTGGTGGCGTGAAAATGAGAAAAACAACAACAACAACAAAAAAGCCACCTCTGTGCTGATGTTATGAGGCTAAACAAAGACAAGGATCTGCAAAAAATATGTTGCTGCTTTGCTAACGTTTAACACTATATGGCAAAGGAAACAGACAGGCAATGAAATCCCCTTTTCCTTTAGTTAAGACACTAAAATATGCAGGGAATGCTAAGGTTTGCAAATCGTTTCGCTCTCTGTATTTTCACTGCACACTACCGAGGAAAAAAAAAAAACTAAATGTGAGCTTTCAGTAAACCTAGAGTTTGCCATTCATCAGTCACATTTGTAGACATTATCGTTGATGCTAATGTCGTCGGGCTCTAATCTACACAGAAACAAACATAGGTAGTTTTGGTTACACATGTGGCCAGTGGCAGAATTAATACAATATAAATATAAATAATATATCCTCTTTTTTTAAAACATGGGGCGCTTACGTCTTCTTATCTAACATCTAATGATAATTTTCCGTTGGGTATAAATATCACTCTAAACTGGCCAATAAATTAAAATTCTCAGTGCCAAAATATTTACCCCCCAGCTTGAACTCGCCAAACCTTCACCGGGGTGGAGTGTTCAGTTTTTAATGGCAAACTATAGATCAAGTGAAAAGCCGCATACTTCTCTTTGAACTTTCCCTTTAGACATACACTTTATAGCTCAATACCATAATAAATAGAAGAAAAAAAAAAGAAACAGACAAACAAAAACAATTGCTGTTACAATGCATTCGTCAATTCAGTTTAGGCACAAGGCAATTTCCACATACGGTTGGAGGAGATTGCGAAGTCTCTGATTGTTCAGAAGCAACACACTTCTTGCAGACAGTGATATGTGCTGAAGATTTTTTTTTTGTGAGGGAGAAATTTTGCAGATGGAAACTGGTCACAGGGAGCTGGACGCGTGGCTCTTCTTCAATCTTAGGATTGGATTGTGTTAGTCTCGTAGTTTCGCTTCAAGTGGTCTGTCTCCTCCAATTGGTGTCAAAAACCGTGAGTCCTGTCTGTCACTGCTGGGAAGCAAGGTCACCGACTCAAACGGGGCAGAAATGATTGGGATCTCTTTGATCTGGGGAGAGAAAGAAGGGAAACGCACTGATCAGAGGTGCAGATCAATAAAGGCACAAAACAAAGTCTTTTTATGCTTTTATATTTTAGGTTCAAGACTTTAGCAGATGGTTGATTTGAAAGTGCTACTGTTTCACATGTTCCAGTCCGGTGAGTAGAGCTGAAACAACGAGTCAATTCATCCATCAGTCGATAAATATGAATTGATCAGCAACTATTTTTCATCATTTTTCATCATCATTTATCATAATTTATCAATTTGGCTTTTAGTTTGGGGGAAACTCTGGTGCATCACTGTTATTATTGTGTTGTATTATGATCCACCAGTTCTGTTGTTTACTTGTTTGTCTGTTTTTCTCTAATTTGTTGTTATTACTTTTGTTGCTTGTTTCAACCAATTGTTATTGTTTAATTTTATCCTGTTTTCTTGAGCACTGGACTGCATCTTGACATTAAAGGTGCTCTACAACTAAATTTTTTATTATCAAAAATAAAGATATGATCCAACAATGCCAAACACGTAGTTTTACTTTATAATTGTGCTGCTAAATGTGATATCTTTGGATTTTGGACAACTTAGAAGTTTCACCATTTTTGAGACCAGATAAAAAATCAAAATGTGAGCTATCTGATATCAAATGTTTTAACTTTATAATTTCAGCCATTACATAAAAAAGAGAAGATACTAACTTCACTGAGATCCTAAATTGATTAATTAATTAAACATTTGTCAGATGAATCAATATCAAAAATGATGGCGGGAGCAGAAAGTGGAGGTGAGAGTACCTGTCTGCTGCTCAGAGGTGGCCCATGGGGTTGGATGCGTCAGTCAGGCCTGGATGGACCCCTGTGTGGGCCTGCTGGCCGTCACCGGAGCCGCCAGACACCTTTTCCTCCTCCCTTCTCTTAAGACAGGCTGCTTTGGGGTTCAGATTCCGCTCTGCAGGTTCAGAGAGACAGACAGAGATTTATTTGACTAAAAACAGAGAGAGCGTTTGATCTATGTGTATTTCCTATTAATCACACCAGATCATGAGCGCAAAAAGTGATATGAACGTCCAGCATTGCAGTGAATGAATGAAGCATTAAGAGACATTATTATGAAACAATGTTTGACTTCCACATCATCAGCCATCAGGGATGTCATCAGCTAGCATTTGACCACTGCTGACTTGAACAGCTTTGTCTGCAGTTTCTCTACTGCTGCTGTGATATTTTGGCTGAGTATCCATATTTGGCAGCTCCCTATAATTCAGAGTGCAGCGCTGTTTACTGCAGTACACCGTTTAATTAACAGTATCCTCTCTGGATGCGACACTAGAATAAATTTACCACCTTAAGACATTAAGCTGTAGATAGGAGCAGCATTAGGATGTAGCATTGACATTTGAGTTACTGCAACAATTAGCTGGACACTGACCTCTGACTTGCTGCTCCAGGTTAAGTATGACGGCCACAGCCTGATGGAGGATGAGCAGTTTAGTTTGGGGCTTCTCGCTCTTCAGGTGCAGCTGGCACATGCGACCCAGCTCCTTGAAGGCCTCATTGATGTCTCGCACCCTTAGGCGCTCCCGGGCGTTGTTAGCCATCCTCCTCTCGCGCTCACGCTCGGCCTTCTGCTCCGGATTCAGGTCCTCGTCTTCAGTGATACTGTGGGAGAAAGAACTGTTTAGATGTTAAAGCAAACAATAAAAAAACAAAATCACTTTGACTGAAAATACAATATCCTTCTGTAAAATTTGTGCCTGTAAGACTGAGACAACAGCATCGAGACGACAGGAAAAGACGGGAAAGACATGCATCAAAGGTCCATGGTGGGACCCAAAGGCCACCAGGGTGCTCCAGTCAAACAAAATTAAAACTAATTATCTTTGAAACAGTCATGGTTGCATGCAGGCACAGTTGATAATTAGCAGCGATCTATAATAATGTGAACTCATTACAGTACAGGGCCAAGTGGCAAATTACATTATTAAGTACTACAGTATTACACTGTGTTAAAACATTGAGAAAATTGATTGTGTCAACTTCATTAACCAAAATTGATGACATGCATTAATGTTGGTGACAGATAATCAATATAACAGAACACAGATGACTTTTTCACAGACTTTTTGACCTGGGGCTAAATGTAATTCAGTTTCAACTGTTCACTTTTCTTTTAATTAATTAAAATTAATAACAAGAACTGGGAGGATAGCACCTGTTTAGATCAACCTGCTAGTATGTTTCTGCTTTAATACGTTTGTTATTCTTTGTTAAAAATATACTTATTAGTGGCACTGATTGGGATTCAGCATCTTCAACATAAACATCTTTGTTTCACTGCTGCGCTGACACCTGTCACAAATACATCACACTGATGTAAAATTGATTGTATTATCTTAACCTCTCTTTGTGCCAGCTGCAGTGTTACATCTTTAAAAAACAAGAATACTACCAAACCAAAACCACAGAATCAATCGTAAAGATCTGGGTTGGTTTAAAATATTATTTTGTGTAAATAATTAGTTAGTCAGTTAATTTCTAAATTATTTCACTATCGATGTATCCACATGTCTTTACCTAGTGCGTGTGCCGCCTCTAGGGGTCCTCAGATTTTTGTCGCTCTCATCATCTGACCTTTCATCGTTGGAGATGTTGTCTTGCATCTCGTCCTTCTCCTGTTTCTCCACCTTCAGCTCCAGGGAGGCAGGCAACTGGCCTGCCAGGACTGAACTAAGACCAGCTGCGAACAATGTAAATGTAAAAGTAAGACACGATACATAAACCGAGCCATGAACATCATGCTGTGACAGCCATGTAATGAGTTAAAGTGCGGGTCCATCCTCGTTTTCTTCCAGTTTTTTTAAAATGGACACTCCCATTCAGCCGTTAGACCAGTATTTAAATTTTCAGATTTGAATACATAAAGAACACTTTAACTGAGAAGCTACAGAATGATATAAAAATATCAAAAACACAAAAAAATATTGGACCCGCACTTTAATAAGACTGAGGGGGAGTGCAACAGACCTCTGAATGCTTCCACTTGGTGGCTGAGTTCTGTGCTGGAAGTGGAGCCGGCGCTGGGCAGGCCTCCGTGGCTGTTGTTCAGGCTGGCAGCATCGTCAGCGTGGGCACCACCCTGCTGCAACACAGACAGGAAGGACATGTCAAGAAGGGAAGTAGAAATTCTCTGGAGATGCTGCATAATACAATACAGGGTCTCTAATAAGTCATTCATGTGTGTCATTCCCAACACAGAGGGATGCTTTGGTGATTTGCTTCGCAGCAGTTTGTTGTTTGTAGAATGCATAAGCAACGGGTGAAAAACCCGAAGTAAAACCACCTGCGTAACAACCCTCTAAAACAAAAAAAAGATCTATTTACGATGCATTATGAAAACCTCTTTATTTGTTTGTGTCACATTGTGCTGCTCACTGTTGAGACATTCTCAGGCTCGGCTTGCTGTAACCACAACTAAGACCACGTCTGTTTCTCACGTCTAAAATCAGACAAATCCTTGTGTTCTGTTTTGAGAGATGTCAAGCTGAATCCACTCAACTGTCTGACCATTTTCTTCGTATTTAGTCACATTCATAACATAAAAATGGTCGGCTCCCACCGTCCCTCCTTCCTGAGGTTTACCACATGTTCTTGAGCTCTCTGATTCACCCTCTGAGAGGCAGGGAGAGGCGGGGAGATCTTCACTGAGGGTGGAGGGTATTCCCCCCTTTTCTTATGGAATGTGATCCCCAGTCACTGTTGGCCTCTGTTAACCCCACCACCCCGAGACCCTCCCCTTCCTCGGTGCTACGCTAATCTTTGCTGTGCTCTCAACAGGTGTCCAAACAACTCTTTGTCTGGAGGAGGAGGAGGGAAGCCGGGGCTCTGGCAAGAAAAGAACGCTGCCATTTTCATGGCTGGGCCTGATTACCATACAGCTGAGGACCTCTATTTGGGTGGAGGCCGCGGGTTCAGACACACGTTTCCAACGATTCAGATTTCCTGGGTTGTTAAAAAGAAGTGATGAAAAGGGGTGGGAGGGGGTAGAGGGCGGGGTGTCAGCCGGAGTAAAAAGCCTGCGGCTGTGCTGTGCCGAGGCTGGTGAGCTCTGTCTGAGGGGACCTCTTCCCACACAGGAAGTGCTGTGTAAGTGCAGACACAGTATGTTCTATCTCACAGTCGCAGTCGGTCAACATCACTGCCACAACACAGCTCTCTGTAACAAATACATCAAACTGAGCTCTTCTGACAACCACAAAAAAACTCTTGTTAGGGGACAAAACGAAATCCAACAACTTCAGCATCAGAGTGAAAACACACAGTGACAGAAAACACAAAGCCGAACAACAAACTAGAAACCTTATTTGTAAAATAGATTAATGTGGACCTGCTCTGAGACCACAGACTCAAGAGGGACATAAAAAATAAGAGGTTGGACCAGAATACAGAGCAGCTTCGATGACCACGCCAACAAAACACAAGTGAAATCCTTTGGATGAAAAATGTTTCCTCAAAGTTAATCGTAAAGATTAAATCATGAAATAAAACTCTCTGCCTTTTTTTGTACTAAATTTAAGAAAATATTCTCATATAACGTGTCTGTGTGTGTTTCATGTCAATTGGATGCCTGAAAATAACTATTAGTTGCAGCCCTAGACTGTACAAATATGCTGTTTCTCAATTCTGATACGGTTTTGCATTCATAATCAATAAAGAAAAAGTATAAATAATGATTTGAATCGTTTGTGTGTCAATGTCTAATAAAAAAGCATGTCTCTACTTGTGTATGTAAAGAAAACAATCATTTTAATGTCACTGAAGGATGTACATTTCAGAGAACCAGGAGTAATAACATATTGTTGAATGTGCTTTTGTTTAGTGATGCTGAACTTTTTCTTCCATCATTTGCATCAGGTATATTTACAGATGAGTAATCTGAACTCCTTGGAACTAATGCAGCATTGGTTTTTTGTTTTTTTTCTGTGTGCGACCCAAATTATTTCCAAACACCTCCAGATTACAGTTGGACGTTTCGCCTCGGTATAATTTCCGCTGCAGATGTTTTCAAATCTCTTGGCTCTGTAAAATGAAATAACTCAGAAGGAGGATGGGTAAACACATCATTATTTATACCGAGACCTGCATTCCCTTTGTCTCTCAAAAGGTTTACACTTTAACCCTAAAAGGAGTGCAACACACAAACACGTCCTACACCAAAGCACAACTTCCCTCCACTACGCCTGTTTTTCTCATTTCTCCTTTGCCCTTGTGTATACAGCCACTCTCAAGAGGAGGCTGAGCCTTAGGCCAGCCATGACACTTATGGAAAATATGTCAGGATAAATTCAAGTGTTCATGTGTGGAAAATGTTTAGTTTTTACACATGGCAGCGGACTTGTTTAGAACAGGTGGCTGAACATTCTTGTGTTGGAAAATAACACAGGAATGCACCAAAAAAATATGTTTTTACTTTATGCAATATCCTGAATACGTATAAATCTAAAAACTTGAAGTTGTCATACCATCGCTGCTGTCCGACTTGGAACCAATGCAGAGGCAGGGAAGTTTGCTCCAATGGCTGCTATTGGCCCATTTTGTGCCTGTCCCAGCAGACTGTGTATGTCGCTGGGCAGACTGGTGGTGGAGCCCACTGCATGGTTCCTCAGAACAAGGATTGCATCATCCAGTCTGTCCAGACGATCCTCCATTCGAGACTGGGAGGACCAGAGGGATTGAAGAGTGGGGGGTTAGGGAGAGGGAGAAGAGAGGAAAAGAGGGACAGTGCAGCTTAGTATAAGCACATTAGGACAAAAAAATGAAAACAATGATTGCATGGTGTGGACTTGAAAAGAAACCAGAAAAAAAAACATCTGAAACATGATAAAGAAGGCAATTCAAATGCACGATCAATTGAACCGTTTCAGCTTGAGTTGTAAAAGTCAACAAATTCCTTCATTTGTGGTCAAACTGAAGAATTGTCAGGTGTTGAGTGCTTCAACAATTAGAATTTAAAATTTGTACCTAAGCTGATTACTGCAAGCTGGAACAGACAAAAAAAACGTAACATGACAATACGGCAATGCAGGCAATACGAATGAAACTGCATTCCACTGTGAGAACCGTGGACTGCAGAAACCAAAAATGATCAAAGACGTATGGAACACGTAATGAGTAAAAGGCTCCATCTGAAGAATACCTCGCAGACATCCTTTAAGAAAGACATGGCATCCTGGAGATGCTCATGTAACTGCTGATGAACTCTGTTTTTCTGGCAAAGTCAAATAAGAATAAGACAGGATTATAAAGAAAGATCAGTATCTGTAAATACTTGCAACACCCTGTGGATAGAGATTGTTTTTGTAAAGACACACAGACACGAAGTGCAGGATTTAGAAGGAAGCACACAGCTGCTGACCATTCACTTTGAAAAGGATGAAAATGTTGGTTGTTTGCACATTTAAGAACTCCTTCTACAGTACTGCTCTTTTTCTCATTTTCTTTAGATTTGCAGGAGGTGTTACACAAAGTTCACATCATCCACATCATATTTCATACAATGCACAAAAGTTTATTTATGCTGGTGGTTCCCGAGTCTGTTGTTTTGTTGTTTCTCTGTTGGAATAAATGTCATTGCTGCCTTCTCTTTTGTCTGATATCACCCTTGAGTAATACAATTATAAGTATTACTGTGTATTGTTGTATTCATTGTGCAGCTGTGCATTTTGCTTTACCTAAATGCAACCGGTCACTTCACAGAAATGTTTTGTGGATTATCACGGCCTATTTTACAGGAATTAAAACAGATAAGTCTTGATAAAAAACAGATAAAAACTACTGTCTGTAGCTCACTGATCGATGTCACTTACAAGATTAGTCATTTTGACTGTAATCCAATCTTCAGTTCGCGTGTTTAGATAGTTGTTAATCACTGTTCTCCAGAACTAGTGGGGTTTTCCCAAAATCACATGTATTTTCTGACTCAACTACCAGGGAACTGTGATCCACGATTTTATTTCAACACACTTTCAAACAAAACATGATAATTTGTCATCCTCTGAACTCTTCTTCACTGCCTGCCAGTGGAATATTTTATTCATTAAAAATAAGTATGGAGTTCTTGGGAATTTTTACAGATCAATGTTTTCTGTTTAGATCAGGAAAATATGTTGTTTTATGGCTGCATGCACCCAAAAGTCTTTGTTTTTCCACCAGCTAGGAAGTATTGTCTTATAATAATACGTTTACAGTTAATTAAAAGGACCTCCTTGCAACAAGCAATGCTCAGGATATTCTTCATATAACAGAAAGTGAAACAGAGAGAAGAAAGAAATCTATAGAAATGTTAAACTACTTCAATCTACAGTTTGGTGTTGAAATGTTGAATTCCCAGATTTTGTTTAGTAAGTTTAAAAGAATAAACCATAGTCATCCAACCTGAAAGTTATGGGTCAGTGAAGTGTCACTTGAAAAAGAAGATCCTGCTCACTGCTCTCCTCAGGTTAAACAAAAAAAATTAAATCTACCAGTGTTATTTTCCACAGTCAAAAGTCAAAGAAACCAGTTTTGACGACTGTAAACGAGTAAAATTAAATATATAAAAATATCAAGCAACATACTATAGTGCTGCCTTTTTGTTTTACATCAATCAAATTCACATTACATTTATCAGCAGCTAATTACAGGTTATCTGATATCATTCACTTTCATTGTTAGCTTCACTTGTGTGCTCTCGCTTATCTCTGGCGGCCATGAAGAGACAAAACAATGCTGGAGGCAGAGTGGGAGGAAACATCTACGAGGTGATGTTCAATACCGTCCTCACACGCAGCTGGCTGGTTGAATGGAACTACGTGATAAGACTGCAGCTGGAGTGACTATGTTCCACATGTGGAGCAATTTTAAACAATCAATGTTTTCATTTATTTTTTTTTTTTTTATATATATAGGCTATACAGGTTTCAAGATGTTTGGCAAGCCAGACAGTAAGAAGCCGTGGCAAGGAAATCTGTGAGTTCATAATTTAAATGTACAATAATATCAAGCGAAAATGCTTAAAAACATGTTTAAATACATATTTTTTTACTCTTGTTTTGTCCATATGTTTTTGTTTTATTTCTGATCGTGTGCACACTGTTTTGTATAATATGTCTAATGCCAAATCTATTTTAAATTTAAATATAATGCTAAATTTATATTTATCATTAAAAGCTGTTTATACTTCAGTTATAATAAGTGCTCTATAATTCAATATTTTGACCTGCATGACACCTTCATGATTGAAATGCATGACATATGCATCAGGTAGTAGGCTGGGTGAAAGCTGATCTGAAGCTCCGATCCCATGGCAGCGAAGGAATCCTGAGAAGTGGTTCAGCAAGCAGCTGCCACCCCCACACCAGCCCCTTAACTAAACCCACCCCCCAACTGTCATCCCCGTCCTGGCCCACGGAGTAGAGGACAGATGGCGAGCCCCAAGGGACAGGTATTGTTCAGTTTGGTTATTCCTCTACCCCCACCTTCAACAGCGAATTATTTGTCAGACAAGAATCTCTCCGTAATGTTGGCTCAGTGCTCCTTGGGTAACTTATCTGAAGTGAGGCTGACAGGGAGCTTACCAGTGAGTGAAGGGAGTTCTCATAATTTGGAGAGGAGGGAGTCTGTCCGCCAGCACGGGGCCACTGGTTGGTACCTGATGAGACAGAGAGAGATGTAGCGGAGGTCAGCGATGATTCAGTTTCCTGTGTCCTGCTCCGCTGGGTACTCAAACATAAAGGCTAACTGAAACACACAATAACACGCAGTCATAACACACTGTCATCCTGATTTTCTGGTTTCTTGTTGTTCCATTTGGGATATTTTTAACTTTTAGGGCTCAACTGCATCACTTCCTGATGGCTGGACTGCATCCGGACACATGAGCCAGCAGAGCGTTTGTGTAAAGCCCACTTCCACTGTAAGATGTAGGCGGCGTCTGCACATTAATAATGATAAAGATGAGGGGCTGAAGAACAATATGAGCACTGGCAAGTCCTCTTTTCTGGAGACTTTTAAGTCTCTAAAAACACATCAGAGTGATCAAAAGTGCAATGTACAGTGTTTTGGCGCATGGCCTTCATCAGAGGTTTTGATGAAGGAAATATGTGAAGCATCTGGGTTCAATCAAGTTCATACTCTCTCTACATTTGCTGGTGTGGCAGAGCACTCTGTCTTTTGTCAGTGAAACACCTTTTTGACTGGTGAATATAGTTTATTTGATCACATCTGGCACCATTGTTTCATTTATACTTTTATGTCCTACAAAGACGCATCTACTGTGACATTTTTCCTCTTTTCTTTCCAAATGAAAAATCATGCAATCTAAATTTTGGAGAAACTGAAGACACTCTGCAAAAGAGATTAGCGTTTACCTTTGGCTGGAGGAACTTCACAGTTGATTTTTACATCTAGTCGAGCCAACAAAGTTCATCTACAGGCAAGTACAGGAAAGCAAATCAAGCTGATTTGATCTGGTGTAAATTAGTGCAAAGGGAAAAAAAAGGAATCCACATCTGCTCATCACATTCCCAGTTCAAGCACAACATTTTCTTCCTTTCTCTTTTTCTGGAGCACGACTCATCCAATTAACCTGCCTGCCATGTGCAACAGGAGGCGATGCGTTATACAATCAAATAACCATAATGGACTTTGACAATGATGAACCTTTGTTGCAGGTTATTTACAGGATCGGATGTCTTGTCAGCTCAGGGCTCCCTGTGCTCTTCTGGTGTCTATTATGATGGAAGGGTGCCAAACCCAGCCTACGTCCTGGTGAATGGAGTCCACACTGGAGCTCACTCTACAGTTTGAGACTTTGTTTTGGTTATCTATCATTTAGAGTGTGTCTACAAACTCATTTTGGGCACTGGTCTTCATTTCTTATTATAGCACGGCGATGAAAAATGCAGAGCAGGATTAGGGGAATGAGCGATGGCAGAGAGGCCTTGGGAGTGCTGACTGGGATCAAGTTTTATTCATAAATTTAAAGAAGAAAGCTATCAAAAGCTATGAAGTCTTGTCTGTGAGTAGATTGATGACATATTTAAACTTCTAGAAAAAGAGAGTAAGCACCTCATATATATTTCAGACAAAAAAATAAAATAACCCCTCCCTTAAGCTCAGGAAACTGTTCAAATAAAGTTTATTTTCCATCAATTCATTCCATTGAAATGTCTCATTAAACTTCTGTGGTCTTCTATACTCGAGTTTTCACGTCTCTTTACACTCACAGCCTCGGAAAAAAATCAGACTTTAATTAACAGACTATTAAAAGTGACTTTGGAAGAGGAAATGAAAAAGGCTCTGTTGTGCCTTAGCTTTCTCCCAGGTGAGTGAGACAGGAACTCTACACAGTCTCTGCTGGCTGGCGGCGAATGAAAAATTAGCCTGGGGCTCTGGTCCCCACGTGCACCAGAGAGGGCTAATTGAACAAACCGTTCTTGAGTAATGTTGCTGTATATCGGTGTAATCCCAATGATGAATGGATCTTCAACAGCGAGCCAAATTTTGTGCCAATTTCAAAGTATCGCTCTTTTTCTAACCCCAGAAGCGTAATAAGGGTGAATAATTAGTGAAACGACATCCATTTCCTACAATCCCAGACGTTTCACAGTTTGTTTTTATTGCTTATATGAATCCCATTAATATGTTTTCTATCATTAAAGCTCAAAACAAGTTGATTTCTGAACATATAATTTGTAATTCTGCCAGGTGTGGCATGCTGTACTGTAAATAGGTCAATAGGGGGGATCTCCCTATGTGAGGCTGTCATAACCCTCATCATCAGCTGAGTCACAGCTACCCTCCTTCGCCCACTGGCAGATAAACGAGGCCTTTTGCAGCCTCGTCTGCGTGTGTGTGTTGGGGGGAACAGCTGTCCATGGGGCAGGGCAACAGCTGAGGATGAGGGGGGCATACGTAGAGACAGCTGTCGCCACTCCATTACCACACATGACACAACTACCCGCTAAAACAACACACTGGGCTTTCCCTTGCTGCCCACCCTCATTCGCTTTCCATGGCTCTCCCTCGCGTCTGTCAACACGTCTGACAACCTATATTCTTCTTATACAGTTTTTTTTTCGCTGTACCTTAAAAAACTCAGTGTAATACAAAGAGGATTGGGTGCTTTTGTTGCACAATATAAATACAATTCAGAGGGAGGCTTGTTTGTCCATCCGTTAAAAAAAAAAAGAAAAAAAAAAGAAAATCCAGCCAACATGAAAACACAAACGGCCAAGCACTTGTTTGGGGAAAAAAAGGATTATGTAACAACAAATCTACCCCCTTAAAATTGTGTCTTATTAGAAAGTAGGGCGAGTACCATGAGCCACTATTATAAGCCACAAAAAACTTGGATAACTGTTCTGCAAAAACATAAAAAGCTTTTCAAAAATGTTTTTCAAGACCCACTTCAAACATTTTCATTAGAAGAGTTTCAAATCCGAAAAGCCACAGTCTTTTCCTTCACACTGTCATTCCAGGGCCTTGTCATTAAAATTTAATCTCCATTACTTAAAAAATATCAAGTCTTAGTCAAAATCTATCCTGAAAGGACTTGTCAGCTTGATCTAAATTTATGAACATGAATAAAGACCCTCCTAAAATGCTGAGATTCAAACTGGTGTGTGATGTCACCAGGAGTCAATGTGGAGCAGCTCTGTCAGAAAATAAAGCCCATGTTGTAGACGCCAGACCAGCAAGTTATGCTCAGTTTTAAGGAGCAGGCATATTGTTAGGGTCAGAATTAACTCGATTTAATGCACTTTATACGCTCACGGACTGCAGATAGAAAACAGCTAGCAGCTAAATCTGAAACAAAGCATCTCTTCTCTGTGCTTGAGATTAATGTTTGTTCTACATGGTAACTGTTTTGGACCATTTCAAATTCTTGTCATTGCTGTTTCCAAGACTGTGCAGTCTAAACCCGGACTAAACGGAGCTTTCCTTTAGAATGGATTAATGTAAAAATGGCATTAAGAGCCCTGGCATAGATAAAGTAAGGAGAACACGTAGAGAAAGATTAGAGCTCCTTCCTGACTAAAAAGGGTATTAAAATGAGTTTTTCACAGAAACCCCACACTTCTCTCTGCTTAGGCTTTAATTAATCCATATAATGCACTACAAGAAAAGGTAATTTGATTAATTAAAGTCATATTCATGAAAGCCTCTTAATTAGCTTGGCTATTCCAGGTCAAGGCCTATTTTCAACACAATCTGACATGTGTCTGTCACAGGCTCTTTATAAAGCAGTTTCAGTGAAGCCCATGTTCTATTCTTCACTTAATGTCTGGTATGGGGGTAGAGGGAGTGCGTATGAGATTCAAATCCAGTGGTGGTGCTCTACCTGGCCTTCCAGACGGGGTGCCGGCAGCAGTCACCACGGTACCTGCTGAGGCAGCTCCTGCTGTGGCTGTCAGAGGTGAAGGAGAGCCCACAGGTGTCGACGGGTTGGATGGAAAACTACTGCTAGTGTGGTCCGGTGAGTAAATCTGAGGAGAGGACGAGGGAAAATAAAGAATTGTCATTAATGCACTATCAGCAGCGCTAAATAAAAATAAAATTTACACCGCTGGTCGCTCTTTCTTCATATTTTCTACAGCTGTTACCATTTTCAAGCCAAACATGTATCATCAATTATAGTGGTTTTACTGCCAGGGATGTCATAAAACTGCTCCGTGGATACATATGAGCTGTTAGTCATCTGTGCACAGAGCACAGCTTTAACAAAATGAACCATAAATGAGTTTCACTTTGATGACTTGCTGTTCAGTTTCTATAGCTCAGATTTACACCAAGAGACAAAAACTGTACTTTTAATTCTTTGACTCAATCTGTCTGAATTAGGGAATTTGAAATTTTGAAACAAATTAGAACACATTTTGGCACATCTTTCTTGGCAAATGAAACCTTCTCTATCGTTGGCTTTGTTTAATGGGTTTGTCCACTTGTACTTACAAAAAGAGAAAGACTACACTGAATCATTTCATCTGAATTCTACCTTTTTATTTCCCTTGCTCTCTATATAAATCTATGCATTAACCCAACAACATATCAACTCATCTCTCTACATTCCCTCCAACTTTTATCAATTCTAGTTGTTGTTTATAAGAGCCCGGCCGATATATGATAGGTCCAATAGAGGGTCACATAGACAGCACAGATACATCACAAATACTCTCATTTATGTGTTGTATAGTGCATCACAGCAAATGATCACATTCACAAAAGATAAATAGATCCTAAGATGTACTTATCTTAATAATTGTATAAATACGCATAAGTGTAACAGGTTAAATTAAGGTCATGGTCTGAAGATGACCTGAGGCTCCAATTAAAATACAACGAGACTGAAAAGTGAGAGTTTTCTGTTTCTTAAATAAAATGACTCATATCCTAATAAGTCACTTGTAAAACTTTACCAGGGGAAAGGTTTGTTTTTGCCTGTACGAGTGACTCCAGTTATTATTCCTCCGTGGCTTCAAAAAGTGCAGACGCCCAACCTGGAAACCCCGTTAAGCCAACAACAGTAAATCTCAGGGGCTGTATTTCAGCCTGCACCAGATTTCATATTGTGAACCATATATCAGAGTCGAGTATGATTCAACTGCTGTTTATTTTTGCATGTTTCCAAACTCTCTGAAGATGACAACTAGGGCGAACACCTTGGTTTTCTGCATTGAGTTTGCTTTTGGCTTTATTCCGACAATAGCAGACCATTCACAGCAGCCATACTGTGTCCATGCATCCTCTACTGGGTTACACTGAGGTCACTGAGTTTTAGGATGACATGTCAATCACAAGGGAACGAGGAGATTACCTCTTCAGAACTTCCACAGGGATTTCATTTGTCTAAACAAATGCTGGATTAAAGCACAAACACATACCGGATTTTTTTTCCCCTCTCTGTAATAAGAGGATATTGTGCCATAATGGAACATGTCTGAGAGAACGCAGGGTATTACTGCTGGATCCTGACTAATTAGCAGAGAAAAAAAACAGCAGATCCACAGAGAATTCTCCTCCAAGTTGAGATCAAATTGAGCTTGCCGGAAACCATTTGACTTCTGTAGGGATGATAGAACGCACTCATTATTAATAATCTCCTTATTCAATCTTGATCTCTGGGCTTTAGTTTTTCAATCAACTTGGAGTATCAGGATAGAGGTTTCACTGAAGTGTGTCACAGAGTGTGGAGGAGGAGGGATTGACCGTTGTCTGTAAAGGGAGGAATAGATTTTATGCTTTTCTACACCGTGTCTCGCTCAGATCGGCAGTTTCACTCTCAGATAAACAATTCTGTCAAAAACTAAAGAGGATTAATAATTTGCTCACCACTGTGTTAGAAACCAACAAGACTCGAGACTCTGTTTCCAAATATCTCTTAGCTTCTCAAAAGCAAAGGCTGTTTATAACCGTGACTTCTGACCCGACAATATATGACTTTCTATTCTTTTCACTTACTGGCTACTAATGCTGCTTTCAAAGTGAAACACGGCTCATTTTACTGGAATAAATGAAGCTCCGCCTCATCATCAGTTACGCTCCCGCAGGCGGCATGGGGCCAATAAGCACGGCCAATTTAAAAGGGCGGAGAACAAAAGCTCTACAAAGGGCGGCCCGTGGAGTTGAGCCACAGCAGTTATAAACTCCCCTGTGCCCCCTGCTCCATCCAACCACCCCCACCCCAGTCCAACCGTGTCCATTTCACTGCAGCTTTGTCATGCTAATAGAATTGAGTCTGCAAATATAAAGGACTTAATTTGTTATTACCATCCCTTAACTCTCATATTTTGTCTTTACGCTGGAAGAATATATTCCTCCCGAACCTACAGCTGGTGCTCTAGGGTGTGAAATTAAAATTTAACAAAATTTCAAAACCATTATGTCTACGCAACATGTTTAACCTTATCTAAGGAGATTTTGGTTAAAATGTAAGTTTCAAACTTAAAAGAAATCTAAAGCAGCTTGTAATAGATCAGAATTCTAATAAAATGTCTAATCTGGTGTTTGGAAATACGGAAATATAATCCAAAATATACAAAATACAAAATACAAAGAATATTATTGCAATGGATGAAATAAGTAAATGTCCATCAGGTTAAAGGTTATGTTCAATTCAAGACATTGTCACTTTGTTTAGTTCACTTTGGTGTGTAAAGAACTGTGAGACACTTTCCTCTCCATTACGATCCTCTGTGAGCTGCAGCACATTAAACACTTACTGTGATATATTACAGGATGTCACAGATAACCAGGGCCTGTTGTAATCCACTGGCTTTAGGAGTATTTTCAATGTACAATTCTCTTTCTTGAATACTCTTAGTTTAAGCCCACAATTATCCTGGCTTAGGCCAAAAAACAACTACAAACATGTCCTCTGGGCTTTTTTAATCAGCAGTCAGAATAGCACTTAATTCCCTGCATGATTACTGAGGTCACCTTCCTTAGAGACAGAAAAGAACCATTATTTTATTTTGCAATGAAATCAAAAATGATTTTCGTTAGCCTTGAGTCTCACACCAAGAGACGAGGTCACACTTAAGAGGATATGTAGAGACTTCAGATGATGAGTATGTTTACATGAATATTCTGGTTATGATCAGGTTTTTGGAGTATTCTGGGTCTGTGTTCTGCATGTAAACACCATATCCTATCCTGAAAAAGCTGGAAATGCTCACTGGATTTTCCAGAAAAAAACAGGATATTGTGGCTTGTAAACACTTCATCCAGGTTTGAAGAAACTTGTAGTGTTAGAATCATATAGACGGGGATGTGAATAACCAGGTTTGTCCATTGTTTCATGTGTATATTAACATCAAAACCAGGTAATGTGCACAGGGAAAATGTGCTTGTTGAAATATTAGATGGAAACTGTGTTTTTAAATCCAAATCGTTACCTCACTTTCCTCAGGGCTGCATGATAAATAAACAGAAGTCATAATTAAATGTGGGGCTCTAACTCACCGATGCTAAAGCCTTGCCCAGTGCATCCCCAGTCTGTGAGCTTCCAGTGGCGTTCCCCCGATTTGCAGCAGCTAAGAAAACACAGAGGGAGGCTTTGTAACAGCAAACTCAGACAAATGAAGCATGGTCACGGTGCACAATGCAGCTGTCTGACTGCCTGACTCACTACTTTTTACAGAATGGATGCTTCGCAATGATTACATCAGGGGGCACTGAATTAGTCATTCTGAGCAGGTAACTAAACTGTTAACACGAGAACGTACCCATGACCCCGTCGGCTGCGCTGGCGGATGGGGTGTGCGCTGCGGTGACGAATGGTGAAGTGTTGGTGTTGCTTCGGTGGAAGCTGGACATGGGAGGAAGACTGGCGTTGATGTCTGGAGAGACTGAGTGTGCAGGGTAATTCTGGAAGATGAAAAACAGAAATGCTCTATTTTCAGTTTGTGTGAGAAAGAAGGAGCTGATTTATTCTCTGAATTCTATATTCTTCTTTGACATCTCCCAGACTGTGGTGAAGCAAAAGTAACTGTGTGTGAGGGGGGGCAGAGATAAAGAGAGGGCAGGCAGCATCTGCAGGCTCCCTGTGATGCCCGGCCAGCTGAAGGCAGACAGGCAGCCGGACAAAACCAGATCAAAAACTGACACAAAGAGGGTCAGCGATGTCTTCACTGATAATAATCAGACAACAACTTAAGACACCCACTCCACTGCTGAGCGGGTGGAGGGCTAACAAAGAATTTAGGTGCCGCATCTGCTTCACAATACACGTTATATCTCTTACAAAAGTGTCAAGCAAGAAAGAGTTACTAACAATCATTTATCAGCTATTTATAAGCTGAGGTATCACTTCTTACCAAACGGTCGTGTGAGTGCAGGTTGCTGTAGTTTCCTGACTGTGGCATGTGAGATGAAGATCCTCCGAGCATCCCCCCATAGCCGGGCTGACTGATCCCGTTGGACGAGTTCCAAGGGTCAGAAGAACTGTGGGTACCGTCTAAAGAAAAACAAAGAAAAATGTATGCTTATTATAGTATACAACATGCACTGAGACAGTACCAGACGGCCGCTAACCTCTAACCCTATTAAAACTTGGGGTCATCTAAGGAGCGCTTCATGTTTTTTTTTGCTCTTGGGACTGAAACATGATCATCATCCTGAGCATAGCTGAGATAACACAAAGCCAAAGCCAACAAAGAGGTCTGTACTTCTGTCTAGGTCTGGGCATAAATCACAATTAAATAAATACTGAACAACATCACTAATATTAAAAAAAAAAAAAAAACTGCCTTGGAACATCAAAATATCAGTACTGAAAGTAGTGTTGTACAATATTCCTTCCTTTTTTCATGTCATCATAATAACTGCCAGAAATGCCAAAATGATGATTATTCAAAAAATGCACATCACTGAAGTTTATAATAACAAAACAACAGAATATAAAAATATAATATTAAAGCCTGTCATGTAAGAATAACTAATTATATAGGATTTTATCTATACAGCACCTTTTTAAACAAAGTTACAAAATCTGCACATGTAACACATGATTCTGAGAAGTCGTTCAAGATGGACAGAGCCTTAACGACAAAGCGCAGTCATACTTGAATTTGCGAATGGATCGGGTTATAAATAAGAGACCTTGGTTGGATGAGGGCAGAATAAAAACATGATGTTAAACTAAATTGCTGCCTCTGGTTGTTTCCCTGCAGTGTAAACATGTGAACTTGCTTCGAAACTTACCAAAGAAAGTGCTTGCAAACATACTGCTGGATGGTTTAGGAGAAGAGTAAGACGGTGAATCTCTGTTGAAGTCTTCTGAGTTGGGAGATGGTGCATACACCTGCAGAGAGAACATAAACGTCATTAAGGACGAGGCATTGTGGAGTCTATCCGGCTGATGATGAAACCTATGAAAACTGTCAGTAAGCAAACACTTTCAACATGAAGGCAAAGTACAATCATGCTTAAGAATTTATGTACATAAAAGTATGTGATCTCACGCACACGCAAGTAAAAACACATGTCTCGTAGATATGGCCCTAAAACCACAAATGCACACACACTTTAATGACTAGCAAGCAATCAAGCTCACGAGGAGAGGAGTGGATTATCAGGGGTATTTGCATTTCAGATCAACTCAACCTCTAATGGAAGTATAATGATACCCGCTTACATGCATAGACTAAATGCCTGGCAAATTACAGCATTCCCAGAGAGGCAGAAATCAAATAAGTGGTACAAAAACAGCTTGCTTTGCGTCTTTAGATTTGTACCTGCAAGCTGGTGGTGGTGGCAGTGAAAGGAGAGGTACAATGGGCATGCTGTTGTACAGCTGTGTGTGTGCCAAGCTAAGGCGGGAGGATCAAAGAGACTAGAGGCCAAAAACCAGTGATGTGGTCTCTGACTTCATCCACTCCAGATGGAGGGAGGGAGGAAGACGAGGGAGGAAAGAAGGGAGAGAAGGTTTGAGCAAATTCTCCCTCCCACGGACGGGGCTGGATGACCCCACCATCATGTAACACTAATCAGAGCCAGACCCGCCAGCTAGATTCCACCTGCACATTTTCAACCTGTGTGTGCCATACGCTGTCAGATAAATCCCCCTTTTAACAGCCACACATCACATGAAGATTGGCTTCTAATGTCTGCTGATGAAGGTTGCTTTAAGTTGTTTTATGATACAGCGCTGGGGGAAATATTCCACGCAGCCAGAGTATGTAAATTAAACCACCCACTCGCACACACACAGGACACACGTGAACATAGTATCGACACAGCGAGACTCAGCGCTCCTTTGCTGAGTGAGCTGGACTCCAGCGTGTTGTTGTCTGGGTGTGTAATTAAAGTGCTCTCGGAGGGGTGGGGCTCTCATGGGTCCTCTGGCTTACACATGTGACCGGGGTTTGATAGTAGTTCCGTGGAGATCTCAGGTTAGGCCCGGCCTTTTGTCTTTTGCCAACGTTCAATGGGCAGCATATGGCAGCGGATAATGCTAATTGTCCTTTTTACCCTGGGCTAACCAGTCAAAGCATTAATAAACCATCCCAAACACTGGGTGCCTCATTCCGCCAGCCTATGGAAGAGAGGGCCCGCCTGGGTTTCCTTTTACAAGGCTATTAATTAAAAGCCGTCACTCACACGGATCAGCACACCAACACAGACCTACACCAGTTGTTTGAGCATCAGCGGGGAACCTTTTATTAAAAAATAAATTCCCGTCTGTCCCTTATATTTCACCAGTGTTCACATGAACTGAGGCTCACTAGCATAAAAATATCAATAAAATAAACTGCTAAAGTCAATGCAAAAGCTTATTTACTTAGCTTTTATTTACCGCTTTTATTTATGCTCTGTTATGTATGTCTTTCCCCCTCAGCTATGACTTGGCAGCTATTTATATAATGAACTATAATTTACAGCAAGGCATACAATGAGGTCATAATTCTACCTCCTGATAAGCGAATAATACCCTGTGAGGACTTATGATTGAAGGGAGTGATGAAGAAACAATTGGAGGTGTTGTTGAATAACACCCTGCCTCAGATAGAAGATACTGTATTTGAGTTATAGGTTATAGGTTCTGTGACTTTCAACAGCAACTCAGGTGAGAAGTGGATATATCATGCACACCTCGCCTCCACGCCAGTGGCCCCTGCCTTTGAGCTTCATGCCACACCACTTAAAATATCAAATATTAAAACAGTAGCTGTCAACTTACACTAAGAATGTAACATAATAACAGGCATGGAGGGGAAAAATAAATAAATAAAACTAAGGAGAGAATCGGGCTAATAGCCAAGAAGCTCAAAGAAAAGAGTTCAAACACCCTCTTAACGGCATGTCCTGTGTGTCATCACTTGGAATCAAACCACAAAACCTCCGGGGCATTTTGTTTCAAGTCCAAATCTTACACACTTAACAAGGCTTGGTGTGCACGACAGACACAATGACTCCTCAAACTACAGCTCGGCTCAGCCTGCTTGGAGGGGCGTTGTTCAAAATTTGTGCGTGATACCTGCCAATGCTTTCCGGAAAATAAAGAGCTCAGTATTTTCATGCATAAAACTGAGACATTAAAACTCTCGCAAAGGCTAACTTTCACTGGCACGACGCTCTGATAGATGAAGTTAAGTGTGACATCACGGATGTTTTAAGCACAATGCAGACAGTGCCAGTGCTGTGAGCTTGACAGGAACATTTCACACTTATTTGGTTGAGTTTGAAAAACAACTGCCTGATAGAGTGCTCTCAATTGGGATTATCAAAAAGTTCAGAAGCCTGTTCAGTGTATCAACAAGGAACAACTAAATGCTCTTCCACTTATATTACAGAAAAGTGTAAAATAAAAATGTCTTCTATCATATCATCCTAAATCTGCCATCAATCCAGTCTGACACCTTGCAATATTTTACCGACAAAGTGAAAACACATAAATATGCATCTGTATACACAATTTAAGTCTGTCTTAAAACAGAAACATATAATTGAAGATCCAGCATGTTTCTTCTTCAGCGAAGCAGGAACATCTTTTATCCAACTGCACATTCTGACAGCAGAGCAGCCTACTGGGAGTAAGGTCCTCTAAAAATAGAGCAACCCCACTGCAGAATAAAACCTTCCAGTCGTTAATGCCACAAAAATTTGGTTTTGGCATCAATGCGACCTCATTAACTACTCACAACATGTGCGACGTATACATACTGTATGTGCTAGGTCGACACACAAACACACCACACCACCGCACTACCCCCACTCTGACTTACACTTGCACCTAAGCATTCATGCTTCAGTGCATGTGCAACACATGTGTAAGGATTAGCTTTCTTGCTGAGTGCTAACCTCTGCGAAGCACGGTAGAACCTGTTGCACAACAAAACAACAACAGGCCCCTTGAAGAGAACATGTTTTTGCCATTTCAGATCTAATTTTATGACATTCCACTTGTACAGCGGAAGCTTTCAGTAAGGCAAAACAAGGGGAAAAAAGGTCTAATAATCATTGGAGGGCTTTCACTTCGATTTTTTGTATTTCACTAATGGGCAACGGAAGAAAGATCAGTGAGTTGCTCCATCTGTATTGGTTCCATGCCACCAGCTCACAAGCCAATGGCCCACTGTGAATTCTCCCAGTGCTCCAGATGGTGAGCCTGCTATGCAACTCTGCATTATAACAAATTAATGTGGATCAAGTTGATGCAAAGAATGAGCACAGTCTTTCTTTTTTCTTTTGAGAAAAAAAAAAGTTGGTAGTGGTTATTCTGCAAGGGCTTTTGATCATAACATTTGCTCCGCTCTGTCCACATGCTATCAATTTTCTCCCCATCGCCAACTGTAACACAAGCCTGTTAATACTTAATATGAAAAAGATCAAAGTATTTTTTTTTGCAGCATTTTCCAAGAGGAAATGCTGGGAGGGAAGTTAAAACACGGGCTTGAGTGAGATGACCTTTTCAATGCAATATCATAAAAAGGCTAACGTCTTTATTTTTTACTTCACGTGCCCTTTATGTAATAGCAAACACAGCACGGGCAATGACAGGTGGAAATCTGCCTGTGTAATTTGCTTATGACAGGATCATTACTTAAGGATTACTGACATGCACTACAGAGCTCATTCAGCCATTGTCAAAACTGCATCCTCGAGCAGATTCATAAGCCCACTGGATTGTTTTTTACGATAACGTAACATTCATCATAAAAAGAGGATTTATTTCAAAGTACCACGTTCTAAAAACCTTCTGCAACGCAAGCATGACAACTCATCTTCTTTGTCAATAACTAAAAACTCAACTCCATCAAGTCCAGCCCTCATTCACACACACACACACACACACACACTATGATTTGTGCATTACAAGAAAAACGTTTTCAGAGTTAACAAAAATCAAAGAGGTCATTACAGAGAAGTTCAGAAATCACATTAGGCTCCCTGCGGTGTCAAGAATGCCAACGTGATTAAAAACAGATGGAATAACAGCAACACTGGTGCTTGGAGCTCAATCTGCAAACAGGAAAGTCTAACCTCAACAGGCAGCCTTTCTCCCTTAATCATTCCCAGACTCCCACTTGTTATTATTTCAACCCAGTCTCAGAGCTGAAGCAACCAGCCAGTAAAAATAAATTCAAGGCTGCAAAAAAGTTTTTTTTTTCCTTACCACACAGTTTCATTCTGCGTGTGAGAAAAAGTTTTTAAAATGGCACAACTTTTTTTCACACATCGCCAAGAACACTCTGTTTGTTTTTGCACAGCTGGGGTGTGAAGCATCATGAAAAGTGTTGTGAAACAAGTTTAAAACACTTGAATTATGTTATTAAATTGTACTGTCATACAGCTTGAACTGATGTAATGGAAAATGAGAGAGGAGCTGCAGGCACATGCATTCACACACACCCACACGAACACATTGTTTTTAATCTTAAAATGAATAAAGTATAAAAATGACGGACACAAGGACACACAAATGGACAGCAGACTGAGACCGACAGCCACAGGCACACACATTTCTTGCTGCTCTTCTCTGTCTAATACACACACACATTCCCAAAGAGTCTACTCACCGATTTCCCGTTGTAGTAATACATTAAAGAGTTACTGCCCATTCCAGGGACAGGGTAAGCGCAATACATTATAGCTCTAACAGTTTTAGAGATAAAGATAGACTATAGCAGCACACTAGCCTTCTCTCTACACATACATCCAAACCGCTCAAAAGGGACTAATAATTCTTCCAGTACTGGCCTCCACACACGACCCACTCAGAGGAAACTTATGCAAAGCAGGATCGTACCATTCCACACTGTGGGAAGGGGTGGCTGTCAGATGGGAGTGGCTCATGTGATACATCCCTCTCTTAAGCCTCTAAGTGCTGAGGCAAAGAGGAAAAGGGCGAGGGGGAAGGGAGGCGACGGGGAGGTGGGTATAAAAAAGATAAAGGGAAGTGGGAGGGACGGAAAACAAATGTGTGAGCGGATTTAGAAAGAGAGAGAGAGAGAAAAAAATATTTAATTCCAGGCATAAAAAAAAGCTGATTTTCTGCAAGAGAACCCCGACAAACTGGAACTAAAATAATTTCATTCTGAGCAGGATTTCATTAATATGTGTAATTAAAAAGCAAGCATAAATAAGTGAGCCTGTTCTCTTCCACGCATTTTAATCCCAAGTGTCTAATCTTTTTGTTTTTGTGATGATTAAATGAGTCTACAGGCAGCGCGGTAAAAATATGGCTTTTGTGAGAACACAACCATCTGGCAACACATTTTACCTGTTCCCACACATGGCTCACACACCAATTAGGACTCATTAGTGAGAGGAAGTGAAGGCTCAAAACATAATAACAAAAAAAAAATCCACGAATCCAAATCTAGATAATGACGGAGGGGGGGAGTGGATTTGTGAAATGTGAACTATGAGAGTTTCTGTGCTGGCAGAGTGAGACCTTTCGCTGAGAAGTGGCTGTAAACACAAGAGTCGTAAAGCATGCAACAGCTGCAAAGGGGGCTGGCTCGTGACGTCGGAACATGAAAATAATGCTCCATTTCCTCAACCCTGGGGGCCTCAGATGGGAGGGTGGAGGGGGGCACTGGGGGGCAAAACATCGCCAGCCATTTTACCATGGTTTACTGTCACTGCGAGCCACACAGCTCCCCATTACCTTTATCATGTGGGGAGGAGGGTAGAGCAAAGGAGAGGAGAAGAAAGGAGAGGTAGAAGAGGACAGATACCATATTCCAGTGAGAGCCTGGCCTGAGCAGTCTGAGTGAAGCCTTTCATGTCTACCACTCGAAGCTTCCTGGACTAAACACAGGCCTGCAGACTCATTGAGAACATTATTGTTATAGAAAAAGATGAAAGCTTCCACTTCCCTAAGAAAACTAGGCCTTTATTATGCTTTTCCTTTTAGTACTGTTATTATTTATCCCCCTTTCTTCTCTAGGACTCTTTTAAACTCGTCCAAAACACTGGCTCTACATGCGGTAAGCGCTTTCTATCTGGCGCCGTTTCAAGTCGATGCTTTAAGGAAAATGGTAATGATAGAAGTGTTTGAAGGGGTCTAAAACAAGTCCAGACACACAGCACGCTGTTGAGAGGAAAACACATTAAAGCAGGGGAGAAATGGGCATTAATTTGGGAAATCGTGCACACGTATCACTCCAGCGATGGCTGACTCAGAGCACTGTCTGCCAGCCCAGTCCTTTATATACTGACTCTGCAGGAGACACAGTAGGAATGTCTATGCATTTCAAGTATAGTGGAGAGGTTTAATTAATTTAACTTAATGAATCACTGATTATAACACAGGTCACAGACTTGATGTCGCATTTAGGTTTTCAAACTGTGAGAGCTGAAGGGGGGCGTGAGGCAAGAGACAGGTGCACGTCGGTGCAGTAAAAAACAAAACAGAAAGTAAGTTATTATAGTTTGGCCCACTGGTCGGCAGTTGGAGCAGGAGAAGTGGCTGTGACACACAGCTCATGGAGGCAGTTAAGGTACTTTAAAACCTTTAGTGCCCAATTACCAACCATCATACTCATTCCCGGAGTCATAACTCATTCAAATCTGAACACACAGACATGATTCACAATCTTTTCAGATTTGGTGTGAATGACATCACCACAAATAAACATTCACGAATCCTGAGCTTAGAATTCAGAGGAAAAAAAGACAGCCCTTAGAACTTCAAAGGTTTTTAGGTTTACTTTCAGTAACAAAATAATCCAGTGATAGTTACAGTCTATAAATCTGTATGTGCACTGCAAACAGGATATGCTCAAAGCTAATACAGCACTTGCGGGTGAATAACAAACACAGGCTGAAACTATTACTGTTGCTGTTCCCGAGGTATGGTGTTGAATGGAGGACAGAAAATGTTTCCCACAACATTATGACGTCACAGTGAACTTGACCTATTGGATATGAAATGTCATAATAATGTATAAAATGTTGTCATAATTATTAAATGAGAAATGGCTAAAAAGGTGTTAAGTGAGGTCACAAAGACCTTGACCTTGACCGCTGAAATCTAATCAGTTTCAACTTTGTGTCCGAGTGGGCATTTGTGTCAAATTTGAGGAAATTCCCTCAAGGTGATCCTGAGATATCAGACAAACAGAAAACATAATGCCTCCGGCCAGGGCTAACACTGGAGGAGAGTTATAGCAGCAGGGCTGAAGTTGTGGCCCATAACTCTGTCTGAATCCACACAAACATTAAACTTACTGTAGTTCCACAACTTCGAGCACAATTCCCCCCGAAGATAGTGAGTAATAAATGGAGTTACAAAACCCATTAACATGATCTCATTCATGTTTCACTATGAGTATATTTCATGGACAATACTTTGGCTCAGAATGTCCATCAGCATTGATCTTATATTTCTGGAACAATGACTCTCTCCTATCTATTCATATACATACAGTATATTTGCACACTGTTGACAGCAATTTTAAATTGCACCCGGTGGATGACGAGGGGTGTTTGAAAACCAGTGGTCTCAACTCCACCCAACTGTTCACACTACCCTCTCTACAGACACTCGAGTCATCGCAAGGTGCTTTTCTTGGGATTTGTTTGGGTGTTGAAACACACAGCAAATCCACAGGCTGAGGTCACCCCCATCTCACCCCCATGGATTTAGCAATGATGTCATCAGACAGGAAGATTGTTTCCTGTAAGAAGCTCTGGTTCTAATTAGGGAGGGCTGACTTGGAGAGTGAGGGGTACACGGGGGGATTCAGACCCCCACCCGCCCAAAAATCCTGGCTGTCTCATGAATGGACTGATTTTAAGATTCATTCAGACTTCTTAAGACCTTCTTAAAGCACCACATAGAATGCAGTTTAATACCTGTTTTGCCTGTTTGTCTGTGTCCACTTTAAATAAACCTCTAATGCTATCTTAATACTAGTCTGATAATGATTGACCCTTGAAATCAGTTATTTTACACTTTAAACCTACAGAGGACACTTAAGACTGATAAGTACTGTTAATCTCTTATATTACTGTCAGCCTGAATAACTGTGAGCCCTAACCCCAACCCTGTGGTGAATTACTCATTACAAAACACCTTACCTTACCTAAAATAATGTTCAAATGCTCCTACCAAGATATTACACAAATTCAATCAATTAAAATTAATAACAAAAAACTTAGTACCCACAAATGTACAGGAGTTATGATGGTGAACGGAGCAAACTGGCCTTGTTTTTCCCCCCTAAAAGCATTTTTCAGCCTTAGCTTCAGAAGGTAGAGATGAGAGGAAACAGGTGACAGAGATGCTACAAAGCTCCCAAACCAGACTCAAACTGGGGACGTGGCAGTTCATGGTTGTCGTCTTAACTAATGAGGTACAGGAGTGGTGTCTTTGGTTTGCAAGAGAGTCAGCAAATGTTTGGGGCAACACTGTTGAGCCCCAATGCACAACAACAGGCCAACAGTACAGCTCACATGTTACATGAACACTGTCATTAGGAATAAGAACTGTAGTCAAATCTTCAATCATGAAAATTAATTCCTGTGTCACACGCTATCTCAGAGCAGAAATAAAGATGTCGAAATGAGATTCTCTTTCCCTTTCTTTGTGCATATAGATGATGCTCTTCAGCAGCTACACCTGCAGCTCTCAGAACAGAATGTGCTGCTACCTACAGCTGTCACTTTTATAAACTTTTATAAAGGGCTCGATTAGAGACACTTCCTCATATAAGAAGCCACTCAGAGATAATGCTGCGTGAAGAGAGATCATGAACTTTATTAAATCTGAAATTTAAATGAACTTGGCTGCCATCTACAGCTGTTACACAACATCATCTTTGTTAAAATTCCACAGCTCTCATTAAACAGGCCCAGACCGTTAGTTTATCCAACCACAGAGTAAACAAATCAAGCAGAAAAAAAGAATATTCTGGGCTGTGGAGCCTATGTTTGAAATCATATGTAAAGATTAATAATAGGCTTAAAACAGAATATAAGAAACCGATTACCATGCTCTTTATTCGCAGTAAATGGTTTTATTCTAAGCATTCAGCCAAAACTTTATTCTTTAGATGTCATGTGCATGTGTCTGATTTTTACGAATATTCTTTTTTTGTTCTGCGGTTTTCGTGACAAAAATACTCGATACTTTGCAAACTGGTTTATAAAACACAATGGACTCACATTGGAACAAGATTTCAATGTTGTGGACAAAAATGTCATATAAATCAAATTACAGTACAGACGGTGGAAATCATTAGGGCTCAATGTTTAACCATTCCTGCTCATTGTAATTCTGCTTTGTTCTATGTGTTGCATGCGCCTATGTTTTCAATCATGCTTACAATTCTGAAAGAAGGCGATACACAGATCAATAACTGAGCACAGCTGCCTTCGAACAACAGCTATTTAAACTGGTTCTCAAAGGCTGACAGCAGTAAATGCATCTAGCAAAGCTGCTAATTATATCCATTTTCTACGAGCAGAAAAAAACCTGACGCACCACATTTGTTGGACATCTGTCTTAAGCAACTTACTGGAAAAACTAAAACCTGAAAGCATTATTTTTCCTGACAAACACTTCACTTTGTTTACATTCTCATCATCAAACAAACAGATTTGTACTGTTTCACGTTGTGGAATTAATGACACAATGACATTCCAGAAGTTATGAGAGAGATGTGAAGGTTTGAAGGAGTGAGAAGAAGAAAGAGAGATGGAGATTTAGTGGTGGGAAAGTGTGGACGTATTTCTCTGTTAACTTAGTTTCAGCTGATTTGAAATAAATCATTCAGAAACTAGAAATGAGACAACTGAAACCAGGTTGACTCAAGAAAAGAATAGCAAAATATCACCATATTTAAATGAATATGATTCAGTCATGTACCTACTTTTCCAACAGATTTTCAGTGTATGTCAGTTAGAAAGCATGACAACGAGTGGATTCATCCTCACCACAACTCACAATAAACTATAAGAGCAGTGGAACAAAAATATCATGTACACGTACAGCTAAGAGCCTCAGCGACAACACGAGCTTCACGTGATTCAGTGATGTACTTTCCAGGTCGCAGCAGCCTGGTTTAGATGGTCTCCAAATAACAAACACTACCTTAGTGATTGTTGACAGGCTGCCTTCTTGAGCCTGCCAGCAATCTAAAAATCAAGGTTTGCATTAATGCTGTAAACTCACGCAAGCCCTACATGAATAATTTACCACAGGCCAGCATGTGAGTAATGACTTTAATCTGTGCATTATTTTTGTTCTCTTTTGTCCTTTTAACTCCTTGTTCTCCTCGCAGATGAAAGAGGTCAGGCCTCTGGCTTGCTTGCCTGTTCCATTATCTGCAGCCTTTAATGTCAGTGGTAAATTTCAGCAACCCAAACAAAGATAAACACAAGGCCCAGGGTCCCAGAGGTGACTGCGACTGTTCAGCATCATCCCCGTCAAACCGAGGGTGTCTATCTAATCAGCCATCTGATGAGGTCATCTCTGGGGAGCTCACTAACTGGGGTCAGGGCAGAGCTTAAAAAACTGTCCATACACAAACGTTTTGGAGCATTAACGTGAAATACACGTTGTACAATTTGTAATACAAACTGAAGTCCCAATCAATCTTAAAACTAATCCACACAGAACATTCTGAACAAATACAATCCAGATCATTTACAGCAGCATTACAGGATATAAAGTTTCAGTAAATGAAAAAACGAAATGACTATCCAGACTCTTTATGACACCCATCATGTACGAGTACTCAACCGTGTGAAAGCTTGTGAACACTAACTGGGACCTTCCTGCCCACACACATACCCACACACATGCACACACACCTGTCTCATGCATAAGTTTCACAAAGCTGAAAGTAACACAAATCTCAGATGACAGTAACAGCTTGATGACTTATGCTGCACGTTTTATCAAATCATTATTTTTTCTCTGGTTTGGAATTCAGATTTTAAACTTTTACGACATCTACAGTATATAATATTAATAATATTAGCCTTGTAGGGTAGTAGTTTAAAGTTACATTAAGACCTGAGTATGACTGGCTCAAAAGGTGCCAGTGAGTTCACAAAACTTGCCTCCTCATACATCCAGAAAACAGAGAAAAGCAGACAGCAAGCACAACATTCACTTACAGGTCCTATTGGGCATGTATTCCAAGTTTGTTTTCTTGAAACGACTGCTTATGGTTTTATATGGGTGGGCTTGATGAGAGTGGTGAGACTCAACCATACAGTGCATGAATGTGTGAAAGCTGCTGTGAACATTCAGTCAGTTTGGCTTCATGACTGACTCTTACAGAGAGACTGCATGTTATTTGTTTCAATGTTATTATCAGGAACTGACACCAACAGGCACATCAACACAAAAATCCATCTAAAATCTATATCTCCTCATATTTAAATCTACTTAGGTTAAAGTGAAGTCAGGTCATCTGTACTTATATTGGTTATATATCTATTGTGCAACTACTGTAGTGTTTTATTTATCACGATTAATTATTAACTATCACGTAACTATTGGTATCATTTTTAATTATGACATTGTGCTTCCTAAATTGTATATTTCTCTTTATACATTATTATACAAAATGAGATCTTGATTTTAATGGGACTTACCTGATTAAATAAAGGCTGATTTATTAAAATTGTGCATAATTTGCACCCAAAAAAATTAGCAGTTTAAATTTATGGAAAATGCCTCTTTGCTTAAAATTTCAATAAACTCATTAATCTAAAAAATTCCACATTAGGTGTAAATATGTATAGAATAAATATAATTTAAATCTACAATTGATGCACACTGCTTCTTACTGTGCTGTGCTGCAGTAATTTTAGGACATGCAGAAATGCATGCAAAAGAAAAACATGTTTAGCACTACTGACACACGGTGTAATTTCTTACATTACCAACAAACCACTGGTATAAAATCATTCCGTCAACTTACCCAAAGACCTGCAGCTGTTTCAAAACAGTCTGCCTTCTTTACTGGCACAAAACTATATTGGCCATACAATGGACTTAATGTTTCCTGCCCTGCCTTGTTTCATAATGCTCGCAACATCATGGAACTGGACTTTGGAACGGGACTTTCAGGATGCAATGGAAAATGTATGTATCTACATTTATTTTTGTTCTTTAACCCTCCCAGTGTTGAAATTAAATGCATCTGTTTGGGTTGAAACAACATGAGAATAACAAAAGGCAAAAAATAACAAACGTGCAGCTTTATACCATTCCGTCGGGTGGACCTAAAATCTAATTTTGTGGAGAGACTTATAAAAGCCTGGGGAGATCCTAACTGTTTACATTAGGCTTTACTGATGCATTTCATCCACAGTCTATTCACCAAGCTGTGTTACTACTGCATTTCCTTCCCTGCTGTGGTTCAAAGAAAGAAAGAAAAAGGAGCTGCGTTCTCACCAACACGAACATTAGGTTACTGCTGTAGTATAATATAACCATCTCTTGTCTTTGAGCTGTTAAAGACAGATGGGTAAAGAGACAGAGAAAACATATCTTTTGAATGTCATGCACCAGACAGCACTGCGAGGAACATTTCTAGGTCTTAGGATTCAGAGCCTAGAGCAGACTTCCTTTCTTACAGCTTGCACAGTACAAATCTCTCAGAAACAAGGGTGTCTGAGTGATCTGTCAAAAGCAAATGTCAATCTATTTTGTCATCCACACTCAGAGTTCTCGCTTGCAAAAGTCCCCGAGGGGAACTGAATCTCAGCCCACCACTTTCTTTCTCTCATCCTGCAGCCACATCGTCACCAAAGCCAGGGAGGAAGTGTCACATCAAGCCGCTGTGCCTCTGACAAGGGTTTGTAGGGGGAAAAAAAAAACCCCACTATTTACACACACACACACGCACACACACACAAAACACACACGCTATGCCCTTGCAGCTTCCCATAAATATCCTCCAAGATGCAACTTTCCCCCCACAAGCCACAAAACCCTCTCCCCCTCTGCGTCTTCAGTCCTCCTGTCAGACAGGTGCCCACGCAGCTGCCCATCAGCATCCCTCAGCGTGGCCGCCTGTCTGTCCAATGACAACACGCTCTGTCCTTCGCTCTCAGTTTATACAGTCAAATAATGCGGGGAGCCAATTATAGCCAATGTGTCTACTGTAACAAAAATAAATAGGGAAAGCTTTCACGCTTCAGCACTTTATCTATCACGCAAGGCGGTAGAATATTAGATATAGATATATAAGTTTCTCTCCTGCACGAAGTTGAAAAACAAAATGGGTTTAACTATGCTAAATCCAAAAGGAAAATAAGAAATTATACCACATATGCATCATGAGGGTTGCAGCAGTATGAGATTTCCCATTTGATAACCATAACCAAAAAAATCACAGTTTAACAGTATCATATTATTACACTAGAGATGCACTGATTGCAATTTTCTTGACCGATTCTGATTTTTTGTTAAAGTCTGACCTTCTGATTCGGAGCCTGAATTGGCATATTTTTCTTTGTAAGAACTCAGGAACTATAATCAACATCATGCAGAAACATTTTAGTATCTTTTTTTTTGTACTGTATGTTCTTAATATCAAAAAACTATATGTAAGCTATTTTAATGTCCAGTTGCATATTAGCTCCCTCTTTTCACAGTGTATACTGGTATGACTGGGACTCTTATTTTGAAAGGGAAAAACAGGAGAAGTCTGTCTGTAATGTGCTGCAATTGACATGTGAGTGGAATAAAAAAATGTTCACTGCTCTGGTTCAGACAATGGAAGTAAAACCGCTATTCTTAATCCTCGGCTACAATGTTTTATAATTCCAAAAGAAATCAGGCACAAATAATAACAACACATCCCGTCATCAACTCGAGTAACATCCTCGTCTCTGTTTTCCTCCTACAGTGAAACAAAAAGACAGGCAGCAGCTGACAGAGGAGAAAGCCGTCAGAGGCACAACCGTAAATGATGGCAAAATGCAGTAATGAATCTCACACTGATCTAATTGTGAAAGTGCACATATTTTGGGTAAGCACATGTGTAAATGTGGCTGGTACAGAATCGGATATATCAGACACTGATCATCCTGTTGCCGGACATGGTGAAAAATGGCCTTATCATAATTATTATTTTCAGTTACAATGTCCCGTAACAGAATGAAAACAGAAGCTTATTATAATTTCACTAATTATTACACTAACAGATATGAGACTTGATTTAAATTTGAAACATTCTTTTTTAAATAACACTTAAATGGTAGAATTAAATTGCAAGCAAATGTACACTGTGTGATGATCGTCAATTTTCATACCACAGTATAGCTTGAAAATGGTATCACACATGCATCACACAACTGCAACCGCATCTGCAGTATCTCATGTCTGCAACCACACATCTAGCAGACCACAGAGGAAAGTATGTGTGTGGCGGAGGGAGGGTTTCTGTATATAAGATGAAAAAGCACTAGAAACATTTAAATGTTTGCAATCACCAGCTGGCCTGCCCAGATAGCCTTCACATCCTGGTGCAGTGCAGTGTCAAAACCTAAATGCACAGAGGATGTGCTCCTGTAAATATTTTGATTCAGCTCCATCACATAGTGTACACACACACACACACACACACACACACACACACACACACACACACACACACACACACACACGCACACACACACAGCATGCTTGGACTTGCAACTTACATTGCCCATGTGCTTTAAAACTCCCACATTTATTTTTAGACTGAGGAGCGAGGAATACAAGCTCAGAGGAAAAAGGGGTTTGGAGAATCAAATAAATAAAAAAAATTCCCAGCAGTAGACATAATGATAGGAAGCGTTGTGTTGAAGTTTTTTTAATTTTTTTTTTTTTTACATCAAGCAGCTATTCAGGTCTCTGGTGAGGCTCTTACGCTTGCTTACACAAGCAAAAGCTTTCAGCGGCATCTGCAGCTGCATTCATGCTTTACAGGTACGCTGCAGGCTCTTCACACAGCTGCCTCTGGCAAAGTAGCTCTGACTCCAGGTGCGCCTTCCCTTCGACACTTCCTCAACACCACCCTCACTACTGCCAGTGTCGGCGCCAGAGACACAAACACGGGGCCTGGCTGATAACCACCCTTAGATATACAGCAATCACCCTCTGCAACAGTCACTTTACACGTTTTTAAGGGCCACAAGTAGCTCTTTACACCATCTGATAGTTAATGCCACCATACCTCACCTATGCTTCCTATTAGTCCAATACCAACACCTCCTAAAAGCTGCCAGACAACCTCCCACTCAACCATCTCCCACACATACCACCTATCAAAAAACTGGCTTTATGTTTTCCTTTCTCTGTCAGCAGGTTTGTAGAGACCTACAGCCCTTTTTTCAACACTCCCATCTTTATTCTTTCAAATGGGATCAAAGACTAACTGGGATAATTCCTCCGAGCTCCAGGCTTTATCTCCTGAGCAGCGCTGAGTGACAAGAAGAAGCTGTATTCTATCCCATGCTCTGTCACTGTTTTTCCCCATCTAGCATTGTACGGCTTGATTGTACTCTTATGAGTCACAGAACCGCACCTGCGCCCATGTGTTAAGTACTGACAAATAAAAGCCCAGCGTCCATTTACACAACAAAGAGATGTAACCCGCGAGGCAACCATTCTTTGCCTCCCTCCCTCCGTCTGACAAGACCTCAAATATATCACTTACTTAAGAGGAAGGCAGCGCACGTTCCTGCTGCTGCTGCTGCCAGAGACTGCTTCTCTCCCTCACGCTCTGACAAACTTCTTTTCAAACACAAATCCAGAAACAAAACACATGCCAGCCTTTTATGTTCCACGGCCTGTTCCATATTTGATTTCAGAGTAACAGCAGCAGAGGTGACGATTATCAAAGCTCTGAAAGGCAAATCCAGTCCCAGACTCCCTCACAAAAAAAAGAAGAAAAAAAAAACCTTTTATTGTTTAAGGAAAGAAAAGGGTCGGATTTTGGTAAACCAGTTGCTTCTTATTAAAAAGAAAGGGGGAAAAAATCATTGTCTTGTACCAGTTCTTGGAATTTAAGGCAAGGCTTAATAAAACCTTTGCCAATCCACCAGGGCTTTAACAATGAACATCTGACTTACTGATTTATGCATATTAATGAACTCCAACACCCCCTGTCTAAGCGAATGCAAGCTGAGCTCCACACTTCTCTGCATCCTAATGGTTTCTGCTCCACCGGGATCATTACCAATAGAAATTTCAGATATTCTGTGCTATTAATCTCTGTCTGTCCTCCTGTTCGGCTACGTAATGACTAATTAAACATCAAAAGAGCAGAGCTGGGGATCCGCTCTGACAGCCTCTCTTTCTCCCAGGAGAGGCCGTGAGGAGGCTAGACTGTGACAGGGCAGCGCTGAAAATCAATCACCTCGAGGTGCACATGTGTACACGCGCAAATTCATGCATGTACACACACACAACCAAAAAAAATGTACGGAAAGATGAACCCTATGGGGACATTTACATACTAATATTAAATAACAAGCATGTAAACAACAAACATTAACAGAACTTTAAATAAACAGGCACTACTGGTGTCGCTGCCGAGCGAGGCCAACAAAAACAACTGAATTCCCACTGCTGATGTCAAGTGATGTGGTAGTGATGTCAAGAGCACTCTTTGTGTGCTGAGAGGGAAGGCGTGTGAGTAGTTAGTGTGTGTGTGTGTGTGTGTGTGTGTGTGTGTGTGTGTGTGTGTGTGTGTGTGTGTGTCTGCTTAAGAAAGCTCACTGTGAAATCTATTTATATGAGAGGTAGATGATCTTCCACTCACAGATGAAGGCAGGCCAGGAGGGACCTTGCGAACCTTTTTTGTTTGTAGAGGATCTGTGGAGAGATGAAAGCACATCTCCTCATTCACAGGCAATAAAGAAAAGAGGCAACTATGAATCTGCAGTAAACAAACTTGACAAACAACAACCACCCTGTGGTATTGTCCTGTATAAAATCAAATTTGTGATTAGATTGTTTCAGATACAGTTGTTATCTACCGAATGTACACCATGCACTTTGAACAGACGTTACTGTGCTGACCTACAATGTTATAGTCTAGTGTGATGATAGTGGTAAAATGTTGTCTGGTCAAACGGTGGACAAAAGAGGGCCAGATTTTTTGAGTTTGCTCAGATTGGTGCCATCTTTACCTTAACCTGACCATGTGTAATTACAAAGATTTATTACAATTTATTTGAGCAACATTGCAGCTAATTTATAAGCGCAAGACAGAAACCTAAAAAAATTTAAGGCTTGCATCAAACTGTGTATTCAGTTGGATATTGTTCTGGTGATTTTTAATGTTGAATATGAACTACACAACTACATTTCTTTTTAGTTAGAATCATTGAGATGGCACTGACCGGCAGGCAGAGGATCTGGTAGAGAACGTCTTCTAGGATTGGCTCCAGTGAAGGAGTATAACGGGGCAGCTGACTTCCCTGATGTAGTCACTGAACCGGGACTTGCCAACCCAATGTCGGGCCTTACAGTCGGCTGAAAGAGAAAACAAACACACAAACGCTTAAAACTAAAGGATAATACAACTAAAGGCTTTCTTTGCCAGTTGTGTGTTTACTAATAATCTTATAGACAACTAGTAATTTTCAATCCACATCAACTACAATTCTCATGTTGTCTCTATTTATATTATGAAATCTGCTTTTAACAGTTTTGTCTTCAAGAAGAACAAGCAGAAGAACCAAACGCATTTTGCTGTAAACAGCAAATATCATAACACCCAAATCATTATAAAGACTTTATATAAAAATTGTTTCAATGGATGTAAAAATTGTTTTTAGAGTAACATACAACAAAGTTGGTAATTCGTTACATGTAACTTCTGTAAATTCAATGCCAAAGAACAGACCTGTGAGAGCACACCACATCATCCTATCACCAATATCTATTTGACCTCCACAACCCCAGCAAAGTGGGTTAAGAGGCCAATTAAGAGCTTGGACTAATTAGAGTAATCTGCTGCAGACCAGTAGAGCAGGGATCATGTCAGGTTGTACAACCCAGAGCGATGTGTAGTAGTTGGCTTGAAAACTGGCCTCCCGTGCCCCCTTTGAATCCCCTTAACGGGCTCAGGATTGACACAGTAATCACTGAGACCTACAACAGCTTTGATGTTTGATTGACAAATCCAACACACGTGCTGCTGACGACTTCAAAACAACGCTAAATAAACTCCACGTGTAAAAAATCTAAACAAAATCATGTCTGAAAGGTAAAATAAAAGATTATTTCTCTGACTGAAAATGTAGGTCACAAAAACTGTCAGAGACAACATAACATGAATGTAATCGAAAAACAGCATTCGGATGACACAACAGACCCACTTCTGCTGTTTCCTTTGTTCAATGATATTGGATCCCTGCAGCTACAGTGGCTCTGGCCTCCTTTTCATTATTACAGCTATTCTAGGACGAATCACTAAGGACTCATGCAAATTTGGATGCTTGTGTCTATCTTTGTGAACACCTCTGAATTAGTTTCATTCAATTAAATTTAATTTACCCAATAATCAATTGGTGAGAGTTTTTTTTCATCTCACTCACAGGAAGGAGAAGGCAGTCATGCAAGAATCAGAAAATCAAATCAATTTCAAGCCACTAGACAGAGTCGTTGAAGCCTTTGCATCCTGCGATTGTACTTAAATCCTTATTATGTGATTCAAAGATTCAGAAACACAGATTGAAATGTTGACAAAGTCCTCTGCAGCTCATGTGAATGGCACCTGAGCACTGACGGGCAAAACTGCGAGAAAGTCTGAATCAAAACAACATCAGGAATCACCTCAGAGCCTCAGATGTCACACACCACGTCGGGCAATTTGTGGGTAATGATGTACAGTCGTAGCCACATGGCGAGCAGATCATGGGATCCATTGTCTCTTTCAATTATTTGGATTAACCAGTTGGAAAAAGACATGCTGGAAGTATGCATATAGGGCTGAAAAGCAAGCTGTAAAGCAGTGAGTCTGTTGCTGTGTAACTCTTCCAGTGGTTATTGTTATTCATATGTTGTTATGATTGTTCCCTCCATACATTCTTGGCAGATTCTCTGTGGAAAGAGATTGATTTTTCCTGTCTATTAATCTCAGATCTCTGCAGCTGCAGATCTGCACACATTCCTCAACTCCTCTTCAAAATGTCTCAAATGGTATTCTTTTTCTTTTATCAATGAGGGACTTCTTTCTTAAATCTCCACTGTATCTGATCAAAAGTGTCCCAGTGTCTTATGTTAGTGTAGTGCAATGTCAAAGGAGGCCAAGTTTCTTTTACACTAAACTGCATTTGCAAAACCTCATGTTTATCCCAAGAACTTCAGAAATCTATACCAGGGATTTTTAAAATGAGAGCGGCTCCATCTGTTCTGCAGAATCCCATTCATTTTAACTTTCAATAGTGTGGACACATACAGATGTCTGAAGGACGGTGCCAAAGGGTTCCAGGATGCTTTCGGTTTCTAGGGTTACCCTCGTTAAGCCTTAGAAACTCTTAGGAAGAGTAATATTTCAAATATTTCTTAAATTAACAGGAAGGAGATGAAAGGAAGCAATAATGAGGTAGATTTAAATTAAAATTAAAATATAAATTAATTGACTCCCAGTCCTGGCAGAAGCCTGACCGCTGTGTTATACTGAAGGGAACAGAGGGATTTACAGTAATCCAAATTTGATTAAACAAAGGCATGGATTCCCTTTTTTTTAAATTAGAGGCAAAGTCTTATTTTAGCAATATTTAAAAGTTGTCTAAAACCTGACTAATCAACACTTCTTACCTGAGAGTCAAAACTCAGGGGTAAATTCAAGTTTTCCATCTCTTTATTTATAACAAAAGGTTAATGTGGAAGGAGGGCTGTACTATCAGTATTGGTATCATTGGTAATCCAGCACTGCTTTGATAGAAACCTTCGGAGCACACTGAACTAAACATCGTATGAGGGTCTCACCTGGCAGCCAGATGCTCCAGGATCCCTCCCGTAGCCAACAAATGAAGCCCTCTCTGATTTACCTGGAAAAACACAGAAAAGAACAGTTATAACAATTGTTTCCTTTTATTATACTTAAGAAGATTACTGGATTAACACCGAATAATAGACCACATACAGCGTCCTGAGTGTTTTGTTCTGCAGTGTTTGGTGCAAGATGAACACTTAATTTGCTGCTTCTTAACTTTAATTACTATAATTGTATGTCACTGTGCCAATAGTGTTTGAATCATTTATTACTTAGCCAACTCAGTTAGTTATGATTAAACAGTTTGCAACATTTATAAAGGTAAGTCTTCATATCAATACCTAATAAGCTACAGTGCAAATTCCCTCTGCCCACACAAGCTGTCATGAGCACTTTGTTGATTCATTAAACCTGAAAAATACAACTTACTTGTCTTACTTAAAGACATTTAGAGGTCCACAAACATGCTACACAGTGCTGGGTGTTGTCATGGATTTTATAAGAGGATTTTGATACTGTAGTCACAATACAATTCAACTGTGTCACACAGAATCAATACCACTCAATAATTAAATGACATTCATCGTAAACCAGAACAAACTATAATGCATTTTCCAGTAAACAAACATGTTTAAATGTGTCTCTTTTTAGGCAACTTAAATGTAAACATTACATATTTTCAATGCTGTAGTACACTGATATGACATGTACGAGTAATAACACAAACATACACAGAAATGCACAAATCATGGTAAGATGGATGAAGCAGCTCAGCTCTGTTTGTTTTCTGTCACTTTTATCCAAACTCTATTTTGATATTACTGTACGATACTGTACTGATGCAGGCAGGAAGCAGCAGAGAAGGAAGGAAGGAAGGAGGGAGGGAGGGAGGGAGGGAGGGATGGGATCAGTGGATGGATTGATAACTGACTGACATTCATTTGTTATTTTTCATTGTCTTACAGTAAACTGTTCAGCCTACACAAGCTTTTAATACAATTCAGACATACCAAATTAATTCGGGTTTCCATCATTGCGTTTGATAGAATTAGGCCTCTTTTGGGTCCTGTTAATGTGCTATGGTACTTCTAAACACACCAAACTACTCAACAAATATACTAATATAACTTTTATAGGCCATTGTAGATCTGTGTGATGTAGCAGAAATATTCCTCACTGTGTCAAAGCAAAAGATAAAACTCCTGTTCTTCTGTAAAACAGCGCAATATGCCCCAAAGTTTTCCTTATCCAAACTGTTTTCAGTGGATTAATTACAGATTAGGTGATTGTTAGCAAGTCCTTCTATCAGTGTCATATTCAGGGTGCAAATCTCAAAGAAAGGCTCCCAAGCAGCCATCAGGGGAAAAAAAAAAACTTTCAGCTCACAACACACATGAATCACACAGATCACAATATCCACACTCAGCAGTTTTACTCCCCAGGAAAAACAAACAAACAAACAAATGAGAGCTCCTGGGGGAGAATGATGAATAACTTTAACAGCATCGTACATTACTTTTTGTCAGACTTCCAAACATTACGGGCGCAGACACAAGCGTTGGAACTAAATTCTGTTTACTCTGGGGAAAAGGTAAATATTTTTTTGTGAGTTAAAAACCTGCATAGCCTGGATCTTTTGTTACACAATGACTGATCTGAACATTGCTTTCACAAGCGCAGGTGAACAGAGGCACATCTAAGAGAATTCACTTGTGCTTATCTGAGCAGTCCTGCAGGAGACAGTTGTTCTGCATCCGTGCAGACTGTCTCCAGAGACTGAGGGAGCTGAGGAAATCAGGAAAGATGGTTTAACTGGCAAAGCTGTTTCTTTTGTAACAATAATGCGATACAGTTCTGAGCCATCGCTCTTGCAAAAGGAAATAGGATTAAGTTGTCGGTTACCACCAACGTTCCCTATCATGGCAGGATGATGACACATCTCCTTTGTAGAGAGAATTTCTTTATTTCTGGTCTAATATCTAAAGGCGGTTTAGTAAAATTCATTTTTACTCCTAAAAGAAAAGGTCTGGTGGTCAAGTGCAAGAGTTAAATATTCATTAGCAGCATGTGTTTTGTCACACACACACTGTCTTATGTGAATAATTGATGGTCACTGAGCAGACGGATGTGTGTGTGAAAACAATGTCTCAGTCCACATTGTGGCGCAAGGAGGAGCAACACGGCAACTCCACAAAGTGTGGATCCTGGCAAAAGGAAGAGTTGGGGTCTACAGAGACGCTCTGGATCCTGTGCTCCATCAACAGTGTAGCCTCAACTTAGAAAACACAGTATAAACAAGGAATCATAAGGCAATACACTGTGCATAAACATTTACTGCATTTGTAAACACTGAAAAACTGCCATTTTCTTGCCAAGGCATCTACAAGGAAACTACTTGTTCAAAACACAAATGTATTTTATTTATTTTTTTCACCTTAATTTTGCCAGGAAGTCCCATTCAGATCTCTTTAGCAAAACAAACCTAGCCAAGGTAGCAGCCATCCAAAATCACAACATTAAACCCAGTAAAATGCGACATATAAAACATAAAGAACAGCTATTTTAACACAGTGGCCTCCTTCAGACCACATGCCTCCTTCACCACATTCCTAATGATGCCCTTAGATTCATCAATAGATATAAATCTGTCTAATTTTAGATCCCTTTGCTTTTCTTCCATGACCAAGGTGCATACAGTAGTAAATCTCTCAAAACCTGCAGTACATTAAATGGCAACCACTTGGCAACACATTTGACGATATTACATAAGACAATCGTCTGCTATGTGTCAAGTTAAACAGTTTTTCCTGCAAAAACAACACTTGTCGCTATATCAGTGCACTAATGGATGCAACGTCCTTGCTTTGATTCAGTCTATAATTCAGTCTAAAGCCTTTCTTTTCTGTCACCCACTCGCATTTATCTCTGCATGAACACATAATAGAGTTAAAATGTAATAAAATCATATTCATATTCTTTGAAGTACCGACCGTACCACGTTCTTCTTCTACCAGGAATTGGTCTGGATTTGTTAAATCCGAGAGAGCTTCTGTCTGTCATTTAAAATATGACAGACAGAATTGGTTCAGGCAGAAATACACCACATTTTCAAATTATAATTGCAAGAAGCACTAGCTGAAGTTCCAACTGTCCATGCAGCGGACTTAGAAGAATAGATTAACACCACTGTATCAAAAAAATATGAAAGTAGCTGTCTGAAACACTTCTCATCCTCATGAACGGAAAGGATGGTGTGCTGTGTCTATTTGATGAAACAATGAATGAAGTTGATAATGTTAGCAGAGATCGAAGTAAGGATGCACGATATGGGTTATTTTCAGCCAATACTGACAACAGATACCTTCTTCTCACAGCCGATCTCAGTAAGATGACCAATCATTTCACATTTTTCTATTTTAAAGAGAAGTTTTTTAAGCTGAGGGTGAGAAAAGATGAGTGATTTAAAAGAGGCACTATGTAGTTTTGGAGAAGAACTTCAAACATTATATTTACAATATTAAAGAGGTAATTATATAAACTCAGAAATACTACTTTTTTCCATAACTGAATAAACAAGCTATTCTCAGAGGAAAATAAAGTCCGCCGAAGACTGTATGAAGCTAGAAAGGTCGCAGGGGCCGCCACATATACACACAGTGAAACGGTATGAAATGATGTTGTTTGTCATTTTTTTTGTTTCGGCATAAAAATAAATCAGTCAGTGATGACCTTTCTCTGAGTCAAATTTCTTCCCCAGAACTACATAGTGCACCTTTAATGTTTCATATTCGTCTTCTCTTTCTCTTTCTCATTCTTCTTCTTCTCTGTGTTTATTGATGGATTGCAAACAAACTTTTAGGGTGTAAACATCCACCAGCTGTCAGACTTTGTAAATGTACTTCTTAAGTCAATGAAAGCAAATTTGGCTTCACATTATTTACTGGCTAGAATTTCACTGGTACCGATCAAAAGTCGATAATTAAAATTTCCTAAAATAATAATACCAAAAGTTTATTGATCACGCATCCATACAAGTATCCAGCCACAGGATAAAGTCCTGTCACTGCAAACAGCACCCAAATTTATCTGATAAACAACAGCCAGCTGAAGCACCTGTGAGACCACTAGATATAACAGCCCCCCCATTCAGTCGCTGTATCCTCCCCCACCCCCCATGACCTGAATCAGCCAGGAAGAAGAGACGGAGGCAGCCGTGCTCAGGGGACCGGCCACGTGGCAGCGGCATACTTGGGGATTAGCTTCAGCACAATGTCCAGAGGTCATGGATGAGCAGGTCCCTTAATTTGTTTAGACTGCCCTGACGAAGATGAAGCAGCTCTGACCACTGACAGAGCTGTGATATGTATGGCTTGATTAGTAACTAGTCCGCCCTTCTACTCGACTCCATCCTCTCCTGAACGTCCTCAAACAAAGTCCTGAAACAACCAGTAGTATTTCTTTCTAATGGTCAATTTTAGCACTGACCCCTCATGTCATTTCTGCAACAGAGACATAGTTTAAAGTCCAGTGTAGCTTCTTAAAGTCTGCAATGAAGCAACAACCGGAGAACAACCCCCACTTAAACAAAACTCAGTGAAATTCACATTTTGCAACTCTGGGCTGTGGCAATTTAAATTTTCAGGAGAATGCATATTTATGATGCAGAAGAAAAGTAGAACAAAGTGATATATCAAGTGGAACATATTGCTGGGTTGGCCAGTTCTAAAGCCAGGAGCCTAAATTAGCTGAATAAAATATACCTTTACGATGCAGTGACACAATCTCCTGTCTGACGCACACACACTGTAACTCATTGTGAGGAAAACAGGCCACTGTAATTATCTGTATTTCCTGACAAAGAAGCAAAACAAGTTATTCAACAAAGTTTCAACTGACGTTGCCTGATTTCAGTATTTAAGTTTGAAAGACCAGCTTGGAAATCAAAATCAGTTCAAACACATAAGAGCAGAATAAATCAATTTCATGCATTACAGGCTTTTATTACTAATGCTTTGTTTTTCTTCCTTTTGAGCGGGCGTGTGTGATCACAGCCTCACAACAAGAGCAACACTATTATTGTTGTTATTATATTTTCAAGTAGGGCCATTTGTTCTGAGCAGGGCTGCGGTGGACTAGTCGTGCTTTTTCTTTATGTGTCACAGGCCTACTAATGAGTCTAAAGTGCAGTGATTGATAGGATGCAAAAGTCATTATCCGCGTTAAAACAGCAAAGATGCAAAACATACAAAAGGCCAAAAGCAACACGAGTAAAGTGGCTTAATTACTGCAATCACCATCAATAATATGAATGTAAGTATGCAGAAAACCATCACACCGTATATCCCCTATGCAATTAAAAATCAATCTTGTGAAGAAGAAAAAATTCCATCAATTCTGATTAAAATATTCTGTGAAGCTGGTTATTAGCATATCACGCAGATGTGTGAAGGTGCAACTTTGACTGCGAAAAATAATCTATATTCACAGACTGAGTCCTTGCAAACAGATTAATATAGGAGAAAATTAAAAGAAAGATGCTAATGTTTCCAGAGAGACAAACAAATCGTCTACTTATCGACTGAGCTAACACTGCTGTTTCTAAGAGTCAAAACCTACGTGCAGCCATTTAACCAACTGTTATAAAGATAAGCCAACATGCTCAACCAAAAAATACAAAGATCCAAGTGTTAATCTGAATCACACAATGCAATGTCAATTCCAAGTAAAAATTCAATTATGAGAGTGATGTATTCACCTTATTCAAGTTGATAAACTGTAATTTTTTTGGGCAGCAAAATATGTATTTGGGTCTTCTTGTCTGTGTCTGTTATCACATTTACACATTCTAATATGTGCATCACAGTATCTCTCACTGTAACAGGCAGATTTGCGCAGTCAAGTAGGGTTGAAGCAACAATCGCAAAGTCAATTCAGGCATCAAGCAGTGCTATAATTGTGCAACTGAAGGACTTGAGTGAAGCCACTCCAGTGGTGATGAGGTCAAGGTTTTGTCAGGAAAGAAATGCATCATCTCAATGAAGCAGCATCCTTAACAATTCGCCTGTACCTGGCAAAGGATTTGGCCATCGCATGATGCCACTACAGCACCATCACCGAGAGCAGCAGGCATGGTGACATCTGAGTGATGAGCTGTGCCCAGTTTCTGCTAAATTTAGCACTTTGTATTGGACTTCAGTATTGAACTTGTTTGGCCAGATTCAAGAATGTCAAACTTTCGCTCTTTCGTTGGTTTTGCAAACTCCAGGTGGCTGTCATGTGACTCTCATTACGAGGGGCTTGTTTCTACCCATTCTGCCATACAGACCAAATTTTATCTTATTCTTCAAGCTATTTCTATTGCAACCAATAAAATGCATCTTTTTGTCAGTTCTTGGTCTCCTTGCCTGCACGCGACACCCATTTCTGCTGCTGGACATTACACATCTACGCTCTACAACAGGGAGATTAGGTGCTCTGCTCAAAGAGACTTCTAAAGATTTATTTGCACTGGTACTCTTTCACTTTCCTCAACTAGATATTCTCCAATACTGCATAAGTTTAAACCACCTACTTCACAGATATGAGTTTGTGTCTTGAATTGCACCAGATTCAACATACCACATGCTTTATTCTGCAACAGTATAAAATATGAGTGGTACCCTGAGGGCGACATTTTGTTTAGTTTGTTACATTTTTTAAACAACACTATGCAACCAAAACACCCCACACACACATTCAACAGGCACCTAGAAAGCACCAGAACACCTGCTCAGTTTCAGTAATTATACACACTTGATGCATCCTCAAACTTTGTTAATGACCACTTATTTTCTATGTAAACACAGTGTCTACAAATTGACACTACAAAGCATTAACTTCAGTCAGAATTCATGAGCTAGAAAGTCACAAGCAAGCTTTATTAGATAACTGTAGACCTCTGTTAGTATATTGGAATGTGTATACAACATCTAGTGAAGAGTTAGTCAAAATACAATATTTAACTGCAATAGCCAAACAACTCAAATAAGATAAAGTAACTAATAAGAAGGAAACAAATCAATCTCAATTAGAAAATGTCATGTCATGTCATTGTCAACCGCTGATGGTCACGGTAGCCGCTTTATCCCTTTTTTTCAAGGGGTCACTGGGAGGTTTCTGGAGCCAATCCCAGGCATCTAAGGGCGAAGGCAGGGTACACCCCAGACGAGTCGCCAGCTCATCGCAGGGCCCTTTACTGATGGCAGAGGCCACCTCGTAAGGTGCTAAGTGCACGTCAGGAGCGACTTTGGGGTTCAGTATCTTGCTCAAGGATACTTCGTCAAGTAGCTCAGCTCCGCCCCGGGGAGCCGGGATTCGAACCAGCGACCTCCCGAACACTGGTCGAACTGCTCTACCCGCTGAGCCACAGCCGCCTATTTTTTAGAAAATTAGAAAATGCAGTTTGTGTTATACAAGTTCGACCTCCAAGCTAGTCAAGTGAACAAACGACATTAGGTGCTGAAATCCCACAGAGGGAAAGGACAGGAAGGAAATGCTGGCCAGCCATTCACATTGCGCCTCCTTTATTGATCAGAGGGCTGCAGCACAGTGCGGCGTGGCGCTGTGTCGAGCCCCTTGCTTTGATAATGTGAGAGGTAGTGACCTAAGCGTCTCCAGGGATCAATTCTAAACCCCTCGCCACAAAAACAGCCAATTAGTGAGCGTGCTTCACTGCCTCTCAGATGCATTCCAAGGGCCTCTTTTTTCCATCCTTTCTCCCAAGGAAAGCCAAGACCGTGAAAACAAACACATAATGCAGGATGACGAAATGCTGTTAATGTAGAAACAAAATTAACTGATCACACGCCAGCTCACTGGGTTTGTTTTCTTGTCGAAGCACACATGTTTGCTGTTGGTGTCAGTGTGTCTGTGCTCATGTTCCCATGTGATGACTTTCATGGCACCAAACCACAAAACATTAATCCTTTAGTTAATAGACCATTTCTTCATGTCGGAACTAGGCCTGTCATGATGTCAGACTTTCACTACACGATTATCATGGTCAAAATAATTCACATTAACAATATTATTGTGAAAGCTCTGTCAAATTAACTCTCTTTAACTTTGTTTGTTGTGTGTTTTCTCTCTTTTTTGACACTCAAAAAGAGCATTTACAACAAAATTTCTGTTTTATGGCGGTTGGCAACCAGCGTTTAGGTGCATTACTGCCACCTACGCGAAAATGGAAAGAAACGTAAATTATTGGTGGTGGTGTATTATTTACACAATATTATCATATGTGTGTTATAAGCATGATCAATATTTAATATCTAAATATCACAATCATGTCTTTACCAATACAGCCTCCTTTTTATTTCGCTTTTTCAAAAGTTTGTGTACATCCATCCTGTCAAAGCTATTTCATTTTTTGAACAGGTTCTGTCTGACAGTAAACAAAAGCTGGCTGGGTTGGAGCTTGGGTCAGTTTCGAGTACCAAAACCAGCTTCTTCCATGGCTGGAGACGATGTATACCGATCAGCATCAGGACCAACAGTAGGATGGAGACACAAGATTGAGGCACAATACACTGAGGAAACATGACTCCCTCGCCCTGAGCTCAACATCAATTTCTGTGAACAGCCTTGTCAGCAGTGACATTATTCAAAACAGCAAGAGCAAATGTTAATGAGTTCTTATTTGCATATTTATTTTTTTCTTTGTTGAAATGTCACTGATTATTACGTACTATGATGATAAATGCATCTGCTCATGCAGCCTGATGTGTAATTAGCCATTAGGTGGAATGAATAGATCAATTAAAGGAGAGGGACCAGGATTAAGAGGAATCAAACCAGGAGGAATACAGGAAAGAAGAAACAAAATAACACATTAGGCTTGAGGCGATGAAAAGCTTACCACCGTTGCGTTTTGATTAGGCTAGAAATATGTAAAGGGTTACTAATCAAGGAAAGGTGTTGAAATTCTGAGCTAGATCAAAGATATCCCTCGTTTTACTGCGCATTCTTCAGGCCTGAAGTATGACTTTCGAAATCAGGAGCTGGTGCCCTTCGCACTAGCTTAACAGTTTATTTTCTTCTAAAATCCATCTCTGTGAGGGAGGAGATGTGGATATCCTGATTGTATTTATCCCCTCCCAGGATAATCAGGTGCCATGCCTCGGTCTTTTTGAATTTTCTCTAACTCGGTAAAAAGGAGAAAGGGGGGGCGGCGTAAAGGGGAAAATGTTTTCGCTTGGCCTTTGCCTTTTTCCGAGCCCGGCTATTCTCCTGCCTGTGCTTGTTATTCACGAATGAGGAAAAAAATGCATTACTGCGGACCAGATGGGAACATTCCACATGACCAAACCAATCAATCACCTTGGTGGGACGCAGGTGTGACACAGCCGTGCAGCAACACACCATTTCACAGTCTATCAGGCACAAACACATGGTCACCAATCAATGGCACCCCGAGGACCCATGAGGAGGGGTGCTTCCCCGCAGCCTCACTGGTTCATGGCTGATGACTTCATAATCACACATCTATTCTCTCAGAGGAGAGAAGCGATGAGCTCCCTAATAACGTCTCCCACCATGTGAACACCAACACTGTAATGGATGCTGCTTCGGTAGGGACGCTAACACGCTCCCCCTCCTGCATCATGTGAGCTCACAACCATCGTCCCTGTCAGCCTGAGAGAGGGAGAGGGCAGTCCAGGGGAAACAAGAGCACATTAAACAAGCTGAAGAAATATCCCCTGGTTGGATATGAGAATCAAGTCAGTGTGCGACATCAAAGCGTGAGTCGATGTTCGACATTAGACGCCAAACAACTGTTGAACAACGAGACAACAGAGAGCCGAGGTGAAGGACAGGGAAGGATACACACATGGTTTAGGAATGCTGATCCAGCTCCAAGCACTGTGGGCATATTTCCTTACACAGAAAACCCCTGCAAACACTGAGCGGTCTACACTTTAAGAACACAAGCCTGCACGAAATAAAACATCAAAACAGCCTGAAGGGGAGAAATCTTTTGATGAGCGCTCTCTGTGGGGGATGGCATTGTATGCGAGCAAAACTGTAGCAGCCATTTAAAAGAGTTTTGTTGATTTTAAGTTCCCACCCCCGTATTCCTGGCAGTCAAGAAAAAAGTCTCACAGAGCCGTGCTTCTCTCTACACTTCCCACACCTCACACTCTCAGGGCTGTGCCAGCGCAGGACAAAATGTCAGGCATTGTCCAGTGGGAGTAAAAGGCGAAACAAATGTTTGCATTTTATCAACCAATCACAATCACCTACAGTCCATCGAGAGGGGAGTGCAACATTATCTAGTGTTTTGTTCGCCAGCATGGACACAAGACGCCTGGACGAGCAGTTGCGACTGTGGAACAACATGGAGGCGGGGGTTAGGAGAGGTGGACATGAGAGTTAACCAGCAACTGTGGGCCACGCTTTCTGTGGCTCATCTCAACAAGGATGAAACCTTTGATGTATTTTCTAATTATTTGCTTTAGGTGAAGGAAACCTAAGATTGAAACAGAGATTGATGAAATCAGGGGTCAATCGATGTCATGTCCGCGGCATGTTGTAGTAGTGAAGTTACTTGGTCTCAAGAAAAAGAAAGGAAGGAAGGTCCGAATGAATCTGTCACCCATCTGTGCCCAACATGGGTTCAAACCTCGATGATAGTGGGTGGATCTTACCAAAATTAGTCCTGAGGTTGATCCCCTTTGTGACACACACGAGAGACCACCTCTGCATGTGTTCAAGTGTTGAACTTGAACTCATCCTTCTCATATCTCCATGAATGAGAACTTGGATACCCCTCAGTACATGTCAAGCAAGGCATTATTTCCTATCCTTTAAAAGGCAATTTTTCAACTCAAGAAAGTCCATGAAAATGCTTAATTATAAAGACAACACACCAAACTGTCCCGTAACTGACACTGTCTTGTTTAATGCTCACCAAAACCCATAATGAAACCTTGAAGAGCTGGTCCTGTATATTAGCTAGCTCACAGAACTGACTCACTCTCCTTTCACATTAATATGGCCAGATTTATTTGATGTACACCTTATTAAATACTTTTTCTGTGCCAAGGTGACGGCCACGTGGGTGTTGATGACATATATTGAGCAACAGGATGTAGTTCACTGAGCGGTTTAACACAGAACTTAATGGTATTTTATTATATGTATGACAAACCGTGACTTTTCTTGACTTGTAGAATAATCTTTTAAACTGACAAATTTAATTTGTGTAATTCATGGAACAATTCAAACAGGATCTGAATAATTATTTGTCTACTGTACAATTATTTTTTATCATGTGAAAAAATTGTCCAGCCATCTAGTTTTGAACTAAACCTGTTTACAGTTCTGCACAGTAAGAATGGATTTCTGCAAGGAAGATTCAAGACTCACTGGTCACTGGCGTTTTGTGGCATACAGTATATCAAAACTACACAGTGATAAGATATTCAATGCTGTCTGCATTGGCAGCGGCAAGGGCTGAAGTCAGCAGACTTTAATTGTTCCACTAACAGTAATTCTTATGAATGAATCATTTCCCTTTTAGCTTTGAGCTTGTATTAAATAATCTCTAACATTCCTCTTGGCATCAGCTGCAGGCAGCATGAGGCGAGAGAAATGAGAGAAAGGGGGGAGGGGAGAAAGAAAGGAAGAGGGTGGAAAAAGAGAGAGAGAGATGGGGGATATTCAAGAAGGCCAACGAGCACAATGGGTCTTAGAGAGAGAATTTGGATTTATCTGAACTTCCTTTAACCACTTCTCAAAAATTTGTATTTTCAGCAGAAAATAAAGTTTTTAAGAAATAATCTTTTTGTTGAGCCAATATCTGCACATGAACACAATTATGCACAAGTATCCTGGGCCCTTACAACCACCGGAACAACCATAAAAAAGCCTGTTCCTGGACCTGTCAGTCAACCCACATCACAGGAATTCTCTCATATAAGAGGTGTCAAACGAGCTACACAAAGGTACCTTTCCACTGATTGTAAACACACTCATGGTGCTCTAACCCCTGCAGCTGCTTTCCTAGAGACTTGTTATGTCATCACACCTTGGCAATGCCCCAGCTTTTCCTTTCTCTTTGGAGAGACAGCCCTCCAGGCCCACAGAGACTACAGCTGATCCTCTGCAGCTGGACAGCCTCGCCAGTCGCATGCTGGGGGCCAGGGCCCAAGGAAGGCACGGCCAGGGCTGGGCAGGGCCGAGATGGGCTGAGAGAAGCACGAGGGCGGGGAGGGCTGGGGTGTGAGGGGAGATGTGGGCGGCATGGGGATGGAGAAAAGGGATTTGCTCCCCTTTCAGCTCATCTTCAGCTCTTCATGCTCCACTGACCGCGGTAATAGATAAGCACACCCTGCAGCTCTGCATAATGACCGGCTACATCCACTAAACTGTACTGCACCACGTCTTCTCGTCCTCCCTTCTCTGCTCTCTGTTCTTGTCTAATATGCAGCGGATATAAACATTCTGCAGGAACACAAACAAGTGAAGGTGCAAAACAATTTTTTGCATGACTCAATACTGTATTCAGATCTGACTGTGAAAGCTTGCAGAATACTGTGTGTGTGTGTGTGTGTGTGTGTGTGGGTGGGTGGGTGTGAATGACAGAGTGGGGAGAGGAGGCAGCATTGGCAGCACCTGTGACCCACACTACAGAGGAAACCAAGTGCACACCTGAACAGCACCTGGCCACAATCACAGCCTTGGTCTGAGGAGGGTCTCCCATGAGACAGAGCATTAGCACATGACACCTGCCCCAGTAAAAACACACTGGGGATGCCAGTGTGATGTGGGATTTGATACTTCACAAAAAAGCCTTGAGGAACAATTAGAAATGAAGAGGGGAAAGACAGGAAATTCTGTTATAGTGCAAAAGAAGATCCAGTGGAGCATGGTTGTGCTATTTTAAAGCAAAAGTCTCACACAACTCCAAAATTCAATTATTCAATTTCAAGGACAGGAGAGGAAACAACTAACCAATCATCATCTATCAAACTATCAAACACTTCATGAATGCAAATGTAATGCAAATCTTAGGTTCCAGCACTTTCCTTTTACCAGCAAGTACTGCGGCTTTAAAACTACCTAAAGCAGACAGACAAATACACAGTGTATAAATACCCATTAATGACATTCATGAAATCCATCCAGGCCAATAATATTGATCTAAGCTATTTGCCAAACCATCACATTACAACTAAAAACATTGGCTACAACCACATTGTCAGTGATATGAAGTCTGTGGACTTTTGCCAGCTATACTGCTGGCAGAGTACAACAATTATAAAGGACTGCCATGAAAGCAATAAGCAAACATTAAACCATCAAGTTATCAGAGGGAAATGTGTATTAAGTCATTTTATAAGATAAAAAGCAACACAGACTCCTAAAAGGTTGCACTTAAGTTATATCAACATTATATTAGGATTGATTGTGGGTCAATCTACAGTTTCACTCCATTATTTGGTCATATCAGACACATATTTGATTGTACTAAGAAAAGAACATTTTTTTTTAAAGCTGTTGTTACAGGGACAATATTTCTTCAATCAGTCTGATTAGAGATTCCAACTAAACTGTTTACAAGGATGCCAGAGAAAGCGATCTGATAAAGTGAGCACGAAGCATTTATTTAGATTACCACTTTTTTGATGTGCGCAAAATGAATCTGCCAGCTGTGGAGAGTCTAATCTACCAGAAATATAACAGAAGAAGAAGTTTTTCTAACTTCAATTAGTGCATTCATTCATGTGCTACACAGTATACCTGTCAGTAAAGTTCTGAGGATGGACCCACATCGTGTCCTGGAAACAATATTTACAAGGATTTTGACCATCAAAGTGTTCAACAATCCTTAAAATCTTTAAGATGTCCAAGAAAAACAAAATGGTATCAGCCACATACTGGCTTGTGTTTCTGTTCCTTCCGGAAGCAACATCACCTGATCTTACAACCACATGGGGCGAACGGGGGCAGAAAGAATATATTTATTCCACCCAAAGAGAAACAATCAGATTAAGTGGTTACATGTTACTAGGTGATAAAATTTCCCCACTGAACAGATTATCAAAGGTTTAGAATTCAAAGGTTTCTTGATCTGATTGAAAATTAATTCAGATTGCGTCAGTCTCTTTCGACTCAGGCGTTTACATGAGGCTTTCTAATTCTGATTGGGCTATTATTATGATTATTAGTGGAATTTACATCTAAACATCAGAGATTATCTGATCACTTGTTCGAATAATAAAAAAAACGTAGCGCCCCTCAAATTGGCTCTAATCTGTCACTGAGGCCCTCATGAGATTGAGCTCTGAGGTGCCTTAGATTAGGATGATTAGGATTAGGATACTAACACAATACAAGACAGAGAGCTTGTCGGTGATGTATTATATAATGGTCAGTACTGTCCTGTTTAAACATTTTCTTATTGCCTTTTAATAAGTGACTGGAGGGCAACAGAAAACTCTACCTGTCTGATGGAAATAGAGGCCAATGCAAGAAGTCCATTGTGACTTTTAATGTACTTCTAATTAACACCTGGCATCTTTAAAGTTGGTAATAAAGAGAGAAATACTGGCTATGGTTCACACACACCTGCAACAGCCAGTCAAATTCTGCTGCAGCAGGGGGGTGAGACTGAACGGCACGTCAACACAATTGCTCAATCACACTCATGGACTCACATTACGGTCACATGTGCATGTCCACAGGCTGGTGGCAGGATACATGCGGCTGTATGCGTGTGTTGATGACAGCATTAAGCTGATTAGTTTATATGCAGGGCCAAAGCTGTATGAGTAATATGTATGAAGCACACCAGGGAAACGTGAGCATGAAAATACAACTCAGCAGTTGTGTTGTCACGCCCTCAGGCACATGGCTGGAAAGAAGAGCAGTCATCACCACAGTAACACAGCGGGAGCCAATCTGAAACGCAACTTTGTATCAGAAGGAAGAAGGCAGCTCTTTGTATTTATTGAACAAAGGTATATACAGCTGTGTTTTACACACTACAGTCCTGGTTCCTTCCTGTCTAACCGTGCCATTCTAACAACAAAAATAAACTGGCTAGTTTTCATGTAAAAAGGATTTATAGCTTTCAACTATTAAATTAATCACCAACTATTTTGATAATCGCTTGATCTATTTGAGTACTTTTATATATTCTGGTTCCTTTACTCCTCTGTGAGAGTAAAACATGATATCTTGGGTTTGTGGACAAAACAAGATATCTGAGGATGTCATCTTGAACTATACTGTAGACAGAACAAATAATCAATTAATCGAGAAAATAATTGACAGATTTATCAACAAAGAAAATATCTGTGAGTAGCAGTCTTCTACTTAATCAGTCATTTTAAAATATATATATATAAAATAAATGAAAGACTACTGGTTAGGAGTGATTTCATGGCTCCTTTTATGTCCCTGTAAGACTTTCCCCCCCTACTTTTCTTTATTCCAATAAAGGGCCACAGCTGTGAATAGCTACATCAACCCTGTCTTGCTAATTAGCACAGAAACTTTAAAGCATCACATGAGGTTAGGCCTGAGAATCAAAAGTCTTTCTCCACTTAGCGGGAAAACAATATCAGTCCATTAAGTAAATAATGACAAAAAGACAAACATTAAGCAGCGTACACACCAATAACAATATAGCGTGAAATAAAAGAGCAGAGTGCAGCTCTTTCAGTTGCAGCTCATCGCCTGTGGTAATTGCCCAGATTGCTTGAAATCAGCCTCCCCCACTGGCTTCCCCTTATCGAGCTGACACCACGAGGAAAAATCTTAGCAGGTAATTAGATCTAACCATTTCTTGTCAGGGCTATGAACTGCTGGCTATCCCTGTGGCTAAACAATTAGAGCAACTGACTGAGAGACTACAAGACCTACAGAAGACCTTACATCGAGCATTACGACATAATGAGAAGGAGGTGAAGGTTCAGTGAATTACATCAAACAGCAGCTGCACAGATGAAACGATCAGAAGAACAACTGTGTACATTTAAAAATAAATGTGTTTTCTTGAGGCAGTTGGAGGATAAAGCATTTATCTTTTGTCTTAGAGTCTAACTCACTCATCGTTTCCAGTCATTAGTGAATGTCATGTCATTAGAGACAATAAAATTGGATTTTTAATTGCCTGCTAATCAGTGATGTACAACTTTTATATAAAGATACATCAGTGAAATGATGCTCCATCATCGCAACAGGCTGGAACACGGGTGTGTGATATTGTCTTAAAATAATATCACAATATGCTGATATTCAAGGAGCCTAAAAAAGAAGAAAAGGTCATTTCATCATGAATTTTGCTTTGGTGCCAGACTGTGGTGACAGTCAATGTCAATGCATGAAGAAACACTAAAACCCGACATATCTACATCATATGACTTCTGATGAAGAAATGCCTCCTGGACATGAAAGAACACACTTCAGAGAGAAGGCTAACGACTAATGACCACATTTCATTGACCAATATTTTCCTATCGCAGATATATCAGGATTGATCAGTATCAATGTAAATGTTGTCCAATATGTGTCGATATGAATTGTTTTTCAACAGAACTTAATGCAGAAAAAGCTTAAAAGATTCTTGAGGTAATTTATATATATTACATTCCCAGGAAAGCTTTTTGTTTCAGTGCACTGATGCTATATTGGACAATAAAGTTTTTTGTTTAACTGTGAAATATCATGCCTCTATTACATACAGTATATGTCACAAATGTTTGATGACCATATTCGAGAGATCATTTTTAAAGATGTATGTTTGGTATATATTGTGTTTATACTGTATAATAAATATACATATACGCCGATCCAGGTTGATATCGATATATCTGTCAGAGGCAAATATCAGTCAACAGATATATCGGTTGATGAAAATGACCGTATTCAGTCTATGTGACTTTGGAGGGGCATGCAGATATAACTCTGATCAGAGTCACGTTTTGCCAGCCATTGCCAATTATTAAGCATTACTAAGTTTTCATAATAGAGACAATCTAACTAAAGGTAGAAAGTGCTTGTGTGTCTGTGAGTTATTAGCAATCCCTTATCATGTTACTGCAAATGTTTAAATAATATGTCAGTTCACTATCTGAGCGTGGCCTCTTTGATCGCGTGTGACGAGTGGTTGAGTCAAAGCGACTCACATGGCCAAGACTGAAAAAGTCTGTCGATAGTGCACTATGAGCATAAACAATGTGGCTGCCACCTGTGGGGCAGCATGCAGCGGATAACGTGCCAGTTAGTAAGAGGATTGTAGCACCAGAGGGTGGGGCTAAGATGCACGTGAGGTCCAGACCAGCTGATACACACTCTTCCCTAACATGGGAGTCGGCCCCCTTGGGAGGCCAGTGTCATCGTTAAGCATTCAGACATTCACCCAAAGCCCCATTCTTCAGCTTCAAAGACCTACATTCTTCTCCTGGGAGACTGGAGTAAGACCAGGAGTTGGGAGGAAGCAGTCGTTTTATATTTCTGTTTTATGAGCAACAGTACGACCAGACTAGTACACATGTTAAACAAAGCTGACTGCTAAAAATCTTCAATATTTAATTCACAAGTGCTGTAACTTATCAATAATTCAAATCGAACATAAGCTCCGGTTGCCACCTCACACTCACTCCTTCAAATGAACTGAAAAGCTGACTTTTACTAAAAACCATGTATCTCAAGAAGAAAGTGTTAGAAAGTGTAGCGTAGTGTTTACTGTAGCTACATACACGCTGACATGATTAATGTGTTTCATTGTCCCACTATGTAGAAAGGATTCCTGCTCACTATGAGTCATTAAAAGGACACTGACAGTAGAAATCAATGCATATCTAATACTCACTCCACTGAAAACTTAATATTGTATAGTATAAAAACTGATAATTGTGAATTAGTTCAAGACTACACACACCAGTATCGATATTGTTATTCCAGCTGCTGGGTGCTGGTTTTAGCAGTACAGAGGTCCACAGTGTTTCTAAATCAGACCACATTTCAAACAAATGCAAATCATAATAAACAAGATCAGATCACTATATAATAAATATTTAGTTTTTTGTTTGTGTCTGGTTCCTTTGATCAACATTATTATTCTTAGTTTGACATTTGGTGGACACATGTTGGAGGCAGCAGCAGCAGAGGATCAGACTTTCACAGTAGGGAGAAAAGTGCATTCAGTGTTCTTAAGTGATTTTTCTTCCTCCAGACTAATGTTCTCCATTGTGTTCAAACTCTAAGAATAAATGAAATCTTGAAGCTATTTGGCAAAGCAGCAGTATGACTGCTCAGTCAGTGGGTTATTTGCTAAACATTAGAGAAAGGACTCGACTGAAATGGGGACTGATATTTCTCGCCGCAGCAAAAACGAAAGACTTCTAAACTACTTCTAAAGGAAATTTCCAATCAGTGTTGCACTTTCTGAAACAAAGAATGGTTTAGATCCACTGTGCTGATAAACTAGACTAAACACATCCAAGTAAACATGGAAAGTACGTCATCAGGTTTAGGAATTGGAACAATACATTGAAAAAGAGGCAGGAAACATGAAGAGGTCCTAAGGGCTCAGACGCACCAAGCGGACTGTTGACCATTGTTTGGTCGTCATTAGGTTCTGTAGCTGATCGTTGTGCATAATTTCTGTGGGTTTTTTACCTGAGTTTTCCTTACAAATGGAGGATGTCCAAGTTTTCAGGCTAGTACACCAGTGATGTCAACTATTTAGAGTATTTTCTCTACTCTGTTTTCCTTTATATGAGCAAAAGACCATGAACTGAATATTTACAATTAAAAAGAATAACAGTAAAATTAGCAGGCTGCAACCTCCATCTTCAGCAAGAACAGACTACTGACTAGCTATTTTCTTTCATGCAGGGGGAGAAGGTACATTTAGCCTTCTTTGTAGCTTTTGCAATGTTTTCAAATATCAACATTTAACAACACACTAGGCCTGTGCCGATATAAGATATTACCCAGCATCATGATATTTGCAGTCATTTAGGATATTTTTCACAATACTGAAAATTAAACAGCTGTTACAACATCTTCTGACTTTTATTTGGAAAAGAAAATCCATGCTGAGCTGTCAAAGAAGCCAAGGCAACAGGCACTGATATTTAACAAGGTGGGAAGGAGACTGGGCTGGCAGAGGTTACTACAGCTAAACTGCCGCAATGTAGCGGCATGCACGCAGCGCTTTAATACACTAAGATGGATTCAGGCCAAAAACAGCACTGTTTTTTCCTCTGTTTCATTGATTGTGTGGTAAGCCATAGAATTACACATTGCGAGTTACAAAGTGATCTACCTTTATACTGTCAAGTATTTTACTGTCCAAAACAGCAACTACAGTGAACAAAGAATTTCACACACCTGATGGACAAAGTCCAGCCTACATATGTATATTTCATTATTGTGTGGTTGTTCTACCTTGTTGACGGATGAGGAATAACCCATCAGACATGATTTAATGAGGGTGCTGAAAAGTCCATAATGCTATTTAAATCCCAGATATTACTGTGGAAAAACAATCTAATAACACCACACTCATCTTGAGGCTGAGATAAGCACAGGCAATTCCAAGTTTACAATCACGCTGTCTGGATGTGACATATCACTGCGACAGATCACATCCATATTCTGCGGCTTGTGAGCATAATACAGACACAGTTGAAAAGGGGAGAGATAGTGTGAGTGTCTGCGTGGGCAAACAGTCATGTGATCAATTACAAGAAAGATAACATTTTGTTTCAATTCAGCTGCACCCATTTGCGAACTAATCGCTTTGCTTGGAGACCAGTCTCCAGGGCCATTACATAATGAGCTGAGATGTAGTTAGCCATAAAACTGTCAAGTGGTTACACATCACAATGATGCCGGGCCAAAGAGCTGGATTACACACAGCTTTAAATTGTTACAACAGGAGAACATATTGCAAATCAGGAATAATACTAATATGTTGGTGCTCATTGTCAAAATACAAGCTATGATTTTAAATTAAAAATTAAATAAGCACAAAAATAGGCATTACAAATCAGCTGGAGGCTGAGCTTTAGTATATTTATTAGGGATGTTAATGATTAATCATTAATCAAAATAATCACTGTTAAGAATTTAAACATTTAAAAATGTGTGAACCAACAATCAGAGATGAGAACAGATCAACAAACAGTATCTTGTCACATATTACAATTAGCCTTCTTGCTTTGTAAATATATCAACATTAAATGCAAAATACTGGTGTCAGAAAATTTTATACTATTATTATTTTTTATTTTTACAAACTGATATTATAACAGTTTAAACATTTAGTAGCCTCAGTATCCACAATTAAAAAGAAGTCATTATTTAGTGTTAATTACTTTATCATCCAAGCAACTTGGCGTTCACTTTATCTGTTCATAAACTCCTAATATAGCCTACTTTCATTTTGCATTAAAAATGGTTCATTCAGGGGTTAAAGCAGTTTTATAATGGAAAAACATCCAACATATTGCACATAGTAATGATTAACCCATGACTAATTGTTAAGACAGCTGACTATCAACTTAAAGAAATTGATTAAAATTTGAGTCCCTGATATTTAATTGTAACAAATCCCAATAAACTACCAACACAGGACATGCCTCCACCAACCTGAGTCAGTTCTTATACCTGAACGCCATTTATTGGGATTGAGAGTGAGTGAGCAGAGATGTCAAAATAGTTTTTTTTTTATGTTAAATGGCCAAAATGTACAGCTTCTGCAACTCCAGGTCACAAAAAAGGTGAATTTGACCAAACCTCCAATACTGACAAACAGACCAAGCCTATGTCCAGTGTCCACATCTTGTAAAGTAATAGTAATAGTCACTTTTGAAACTGATGGCGTTAAATAACACTGATTTTGAAATCCTTTAAAAGAACATACTTGGAATAAGATGGGTGGTGTTGATGAAGGGCTAGCTGAGCTAATCTGAGCTGTCCATCAGATCAGAAAGGTTAAGGACCACTGATCTGAGAAACATCTAATAAAACAGAATGCTCTGACAATTAAATGCAAAAATAGAAATCTTTCAACGCCATTCTGTAATTTTTTCCCCTTGTGTGAGTAGGTATTTGGTACAACAGTCTGTTTAACCCCACTCCCAGAAATCACTACCCTGCTGCCAATGATAGTTGCTGGGGGCGGTTTTAATGTCTAGGAGACAGCTTCTTATGACGGAAAGCTATACTGATGGCGTGACTTCTAGCCTGGGGGAGGGTCATCACAGGAGGAGGAAGAGGGAGATAGAGAAAGGGAAGAGGGATTAAGGGAGGAAATAAAGACAGCAGGAGATGGAGAAAAAATAGCCCTGTAGTCTGCCAAGCCCTTTCAGTGGTGCTACCTCGAGATGCATGATGTGCCTTAACCTCAATCAGGCAATATTTTTAACAGGATGTCTTCCCACTACCAAAGGGCATGTGAGGGGTGAGTTGAAGGGAATCACTTACTTACCCATTATGTTTGAGTTCATAAAAGGTGTTGGGGACAATCCTTCATGGGACACTAATCGACTGTCACTCAAATGATCGCCGTAATGAGGGCTGTCTGCGAAACCCTGGGGGGAGAGAACAGAATATTAAGCACATTATCGGGGAACTTCACTAATTGAGTAGTATTGCATACCACTAATTAGTAAGAGGAGAGCACAACTGGTCGTTATGCTAATAAACTGTCACCCCTCTTATATATTATAGTATGCGAAAGAAACAGATCTTATGTCTTGGTCACTGATGGTTTATAGGTTCATTCACATTCATAATACATTTGGATTTATAACCCCACTATTTGCCATTGAGATATAAGTACTCAGTCAACTTCTTTGTGAAGACACAACAACAATGGTATGTTATATGTTTTTTTTTAACTTAGCAATGATCATTCATGCCTCGTGGATGTGAAATCTAACAGCCTAACAGCGTATCGGTTTTATCTAAATGGGTGGACCCTTTTTAACCATATTTTTAGCTTCAATCAACGTATGAGAAAAGGCTAAAAAGCTGTTGTGATGTTTTTAATCATTTATTTCACTGTTTAATATTTTATCTTCCCTTTTCTTTTCTTTAAAAGTTCATTCTAATATTTAAAAACTGTTGTAAAGGCCACAAAAATAAAGTGTACTATTATTGTCATTTTTAACTTTCATCATCATATTTCTTCTTTACATCGCCCCATCAAATGGACTGAAGTGTGTCTAAAACAATTTGACTCAGTTAGAAATTGTTTTATGGGCAACATATTACAAAAGTTATTCATACCACCTTCTTTGGACCTATTTCACAAGTGATTAAGTGCTCGCCTACAGGATGTCAACTGATGCAAAACTCATGGTCGTCTTTCATCGAAACCTGGCACTTTAAAGAAGGCAAGTAAACATTTGCAAGATTGTGCTGGTCACATAGAACTCAACGTGCGGAAACATTTGCTTTATTTTAATTACATCTGCGGCACAGACAATATCTAACCCCAATACATTTGTTTGTGTTTATTACAGTTTTTTTTTTATTTCTTCTACCATCTTATCTATATGATAAGAGGTTTATATACCGAACCACAGTTCATAAGGTGTTGTTACATAGAGGGGGAAGAAACAGAGAGATTCAATCCTACATCATTCCCAGGTACCTGCAGCTTAAAAAAATTGCTTTTTTCTCCTGCAGCTTAACAGTGCCTTTTCATGACAGTTATCAGCTTGGGGGGCTTAGGTCTAAATATCGGTCACAGTATGGTTTTTGAAAACTCGGGGTCCCATGTAATAAAAGACACTCCGTTACAGTGCTAATCCCAAGCCCTGTGAAAATCCTCCTGTGCTCCAGTCAAATACATCTCCCCAAACTACATTAACTCCCACCAGAGGGACCGAGCAGCATTGGGCTTGCATTTCTATGGAGCTATTTTCTCCAACTCGTACCCTTTGCATTCAACATACAGTAAAAAAAAAAAAAAAAAAGTAAATCTTATTATCCATCTTTTTTTTTTGTGAGTGGATGGTGATGGAGTAATTTCAAAGGCAGTGGAGTGTTGTGCTGTGTCGAGGGAATCCTCAGAGATTCCCCATTGTGCTCTTGCCAGGCCGCACACACTGTTAATCACACCATGAACAGACTCAATAACAACAACAGCCCCATGAGAGGCTCTAGCAAACTAACACACACAGACTTACACATACACAGCTCATGTACAAAAACATTTCCTGTATTCCGCAGCACACAAGAAAAATTAAACTACAGACTTAATGGAATACTTCAGCATTTTAAGAAATACACTGATTCACTTTCTGATGAGTTAGATGAAAAAGACTGATAACCCTCGCATATTGGTTTGTTAAATATACAGACAGCAGCGGTTTGGCTTAGCTTAGCATAAAGACTGGAAACGGTGGAAACAGATACTCTGGTTCTGTCCAAAGTAAAGAAAAAACTACCTGCACCAGTACCCTCACAACAATTTTCCATTTTAGAAAGCATTATGAGCAGGATTGGCTAGGAGCGTAGATTTTAATAGAACCTGTATAGGACGGCGCTGCCCAGCCTGGCTTCCGATTTTGCCCAGTGGCCACTTGCAGTATTGCAGCAAAAAAATTCCCCTTCGAGCACGAATATAAAAAGAGGTTGTTGTCAGGACCCCTCGAACAGCAAACAATGTGCATTATGACGCTTTCTTTTAAGATTTTTTGACCCATGGAGGTTTTCTATTAGTGAAGCTTTCCTCTAGCTGAGAAAAAGCAATCTTTTTAACAATGACCTCATCATTATGTAAAATGTAAGGCGGGACCAGCAGGAGGAACTCTACCGTGCACACTCAGTGGGCCCCATAACCAGAAAGTAAACTTTGAAGCTAGAGAATGTTTTTGGCGTGTGTGCTAGTCTCATTGGAAAGAAAAAGGCGCCATCTGTGTGTCTACTATGTAGTTCTTTTACATAAATCAATGGCTGGGATAAGCACCTTTCTGGAGTATCCATTCATACCTGGCAACCATTTTCAGCCAAGAAATAGTCCTGCACATAACCCACATAAAAAGGGGGATTATATTTTAAACACATCGGTTTTTGTTCTGAACAGGTGGATGTACTGGTGGATCTAGAGCTCACAGTTTCTCTCTTTTTTCACTTTTAGCCTTGACTATAACAACATATTTAGAAGAGAAACATCTATCTCATCTCTATCTCAATATCTTATTATCTATCTCTTTATCAATAAGTCAATGAGCACATTATTAAAATGTGAAACTACTCCTTTGAATAAATATTAGAAAGCTCTTGATGGTAATGAGCACTTTGATTGTTATGACTGCCACTGTCAACCCAGGCTCATTACATGTGTGTGTTTGTCAGTACAACCACACTGTGTTTGCTCCTCTGGGACTGCTAGATCATCAATCACAGATCCTCATCATTCCCAAACACTGGTGGCCTACATCTATGCGAGACACTAACACACGCTGTCATCGCTGCCACAGGGCTGCGTTGGCACTACTGGCTAAATAACTGTCAGATCATCGTGGCAGCATGCAGGCCGGAGCTCACGTCTTTTCCCCCAATCACTCTCCGCAGCGTTTAAAAAGTCGTCTCTTCCACACACTGCTGTATCCCAGGTGAACGTGGGGCTGCTTGTGGCAGCTTGGGAAGTGATGATATGCTCATGATGGATGCGTGTGGGGTCGAGTATCAAGTCGGGGCAGGGCACTGGGGAAGTGGGGGTTGTCGTGCGGTGGCGGTGGGCACAGCCCTGACTGTCAGACCGCCAGCCTACAGCCACAGCTGCCCAGGATACAGCGGCTGGCTGGGAGCCAAGGTCAGCACGGCAGGACTCGGGACTGTTCACAGTTGACTGATCACACACTCGTAGCTCACCGGCTCAAACAAGCTCAGGGACAAGACTGAATTCCCTTTGTAACAGACGGAGAGATGAAGCACTGAGTACTTCTTCTGAGTGTCTTAGACAGACATTGTGAATAGAGAATCATTTGTGTACATTTATATGATTATTTATGAACAAAGTAATAGAATGAAAGTAGTCATCTTAGAATAGAGACAATATCATAACCTCATAAATAAATAATACCCAAGTCTGTTATCCGATCTTGCTGCTACCACAGCTTTACAAAAGCAGCAAAAACCAGAAAATGGCAGGAAGGTCTCAACAGCAAAACAGACGTCTTAAAAATCTCAGGGACACAATCGTTTTTGCAAATATACAAAAGAAAAGCAAATAATGTTTTCATTTGAATTAGTTCTTTAAACTCTATCTGGGTGAAATGGCAACTTGCCAAAGAGTGTAAATATGAGCCTCTTGGCCACTGTGTGCAGTAAGAAGCTCCAGTCTCCCCTATGACCCTCAACAGGATAAGTGGTTGACAGAAAATGGATGTATGGATTGTTCTGAAGTAAAAGACCTCTGAGGGCTACTCAAAGTCCAGGCTGTAGCTTTTACAGCCATGAGCTTTGAGAAACATTCCTGATGAGTTTAAAGGAGTTTTGTTGATATTTACAGTTTCCAGGCTTTAACAAAATTTATCATACTTAAATGGTGGCAAGACAGGTGATAATACCTGGGAAAAACAAATCATATTTCCATATGTGTTAGTATTTGGCCAGTCTGCACATTTACGTTATGCATCATGATCTATCATTGTTGCTAGTTTGCTGAAAGTGCCTTCCTTACATTTCACAGCCTTTATTTACATCTTGTGACATTAACAGCTTCAACAGAAATGGTCAAGTATTACAGTGTTATTTATCGATTAAACAAGGTACCAAAAAAATGTCTATTAGATTTGAACAGAAGAACAATGAATCAGCTCTATTGGGGTTAAGACCTTTAATTTAATCAAGCCTTATCAAATATCAATTGAACAAATTTAAATCCACTAGAACCAGATTTTTATTTGGATCCACATTAAATTGTACTCACTCAAAGATACCAGCCATCTAAACATGGCTTTTTTAAAAATTAAAATCCATGCATTATTCCCTGAGAAATGCACAAAAATTGTGAAAAAAGTGAAGAAGAAAAATATTGCTTTCCCTTTGTCTTTATCCATACCAAAAGTGAATGGGGTTTAGTCTGGGCCAAAACCCAACCTTTAATTAAACTGAGAAGAAACCCATTCAATAGATTTTTGTGTTATCCTGCTGAACAGACAGGTGAAAACGTAACCTCCTTGGCAGATGTAATAAATATTGAATATCAACAAAGGTAGCATCTGCTGCAGGGCATGGTAATGTTTGCACTGTATAGATGTTCTTGTTTTTTTGTCCACCGATAGTATGTCATTACTAATGATTCATGGGACTACACAGAATATGTTTTTTCAAATCAGCGAATCTCAATTTCCAAATATTCCGTTCTTTTTTTGAAAACTGTTCATCACAGCTTTGTTGAAAAGCATCTGGAATCCTGTCTCCAGCACTCACAACTCAGCTCTGTTTCTAACTCCCTGACTCTGTAAATGAATGTCACATCAGTTTTGCGCATTATCGATTAACGTAATTTAAAACAAACAAATTCTTAATGGCAATTTAATGGTCATCAATAAATGATTGACATCCACAATGGGAATATGCCACTTTTCTCTGAATCCAATTGTTATGATCATTCACATGGTTACCTATGTCACTCAAGCATCATGTCATAACTGTAGCATAAATCATTCAGCAATCTTAAAATGCATTTTTCGCTGAAAACAGGTTGTTGTAGACTACTGAGATTCATTAGACATGCCACTCACATCTTAAAGCAGAGTATATAGGATATAATATTTTATAGGTTATATAAATCAAGTCTGTAACACTATAAGGTGTGTATGCAGCTGCGTGGAGACTGTGGCTTGTGATTGTTTGTGTGCACGCCTTATGGAGGTACAAACAGCTGTCTGCTGGCTGATGCTGTGCCTTGCAATGTCAGAAACACTCATTTGTATGCACCTGGAGCAAAGATATCTCAAGCGTCTCTGTCTTATAATTCAAATCAAGCTGCCTATGTTACCATAGCCTGTAGATGTTCATTCGGGAAGGGCACAGAGAAATAAACAAGGTAACGCAGCCCGAGATGCTCTGACATTTAACTGAATTCTAATGGAAAGTGACAGGAGATTGACATTAAATGAAATTCATACAGGGCATCTAGAACAACCAATGTGTGAGGGACAAACAAACAGGGGGGAGAGCTGTTCACACTTGCTCACACTAACAGCGAGATGTTCTCACTTAAGCACAACAACAGAGATGCAGTTTAATATTTCTCCCATTAAAAAAGCACTAAGCTATAATACATCATAAAGTTAGACTGATTATATTCAACGTGTGATTTTATAATTGATTACAATGAAATGTTTCTTTTTATTTTATGGACAACAAAAAATACATTGTGCATTTGAGACCGAGACACTTCTGTTTTTTAAATGAAATTCTGATTTTCTTCTTTTGTATCGCTTTATAGTGTCATAATGTAATATAAAGTAAGGTCCGCATTGTTCAGCTGCACAGATGACACACCTTCTCCTTGTGTAATGGAGAATAGAAGTAAGTTTGGGCTGATATTGCATCAAAAAAGTCAATTTTTGCTTCAAAACAGGTTCAGTCATGGACAAAGAAGTGTTTGGATGTGCTACAGAAACCAAAGGTTTTTCTGTGAGGTACAGTACGAATCAGTGTAGCCCTCTGTTTCAGCACTGCTCATACTTGGATGAGGGGCAACAATGAATGTAAATTTGCCAACTGACTACCTATGAACATTTTTTTTTTTTTTTTTTTAATATGGCCATAGGGAAGCAGTGCAGAGGGTAAAACCATGTAATTCTGACTCTAATAAGACATATCAAATTGTAGCAGGGGCAAATTTGCAATGAAAAGTACAATACACTACAAAGATGCTGAGCAGGTGTAGACACCGGGTTACAATTTCTACAAAGAGCTTTCTGCCATTATGCCCTTTAGTGCAGTTAAAGACAGTTTACTCCCGCGAGCAATAACAAAATATTATTGGGTGATAGAGGCACTCATCGCTAAGGCCAAACAGCTTGTTAATGCTTACCTTAAAGACACTCATAGTCCGAGTCAAAGTAGCTGATTAATTTATAAGTTGATCAACAGAGAATTAATAAGTAACTATATGTTATTATTTGTCCATTTTTCTTAAAAGTTCAAATTTGCTGCTTCTGTTTCATATCACAGTAAATCAAATATCTTTAGGTTTTAGACAGTTGGCCGTACTAAACAAGACATCTGAAAACTACGGAAGCACAATATATATCAGACTGATACATTTTCAGCCCAATAATGAAATTACGTATATATCCAATCACGTAGACAACCTCAGATCCACCAATAAACACATAGAAGAAGAAGCAGAGCACACTTTGACGTGACAACATGTGACGTGATGCGCGCTACATGTTCTGCAAGAGTTCAGAGAGGAGGGAAAAAGTATTTGAGTTTTAACACAACAAACTGTATTAGAGCTATGGGATATAATCAGCCATCTTTGGTCTCAATCCATCATCTCCCTCTTAGCCTTTCTTACCCTCAGTTGTGCATAAACTACAGGTTACGAACTTCTGTTTAAAATACAAAATGTTGATTACTGGTTATCTTATCTGTTTTGGCTATGAGAAGCAGATAATAAGCAGTTATCAGTATCGGCTGAAAAGTATGCATATCATGCATCTCTATTAAAGACATCGCCTTCCAGCCTGAGAAATTGTGGTGCACTTTCTAACTATTTTTTGACATTTCATTATTCATTAGATCAATCTGTTAATTTCTAAAATAACTGATTGATAGAAAATAATCTTAAAATTCAAACTACCAACATACAACTGGGATTAAATTTTGGGGATGAAGAGATTTGCAACTGGGTTTAAAATACATACTTTCATAGCACGCAGTGGTAATATAATTTAAGCTTTAACAGACCTCTATAGTAAAACAAGAGGTTCAATCACACAATAACATGAGCTTAAGGTTACTGATTTTCTCTGCCAAATGCATAATATATAGTTTGTAGCTAAGAAAATCTAATTCCACCACCAGTGAGAACATCAACCAGTTCTTTCTGTCACAGAGAAATATTTCTGCTACAGGTCATACAATATGAGTGGGATAAGGTGAGACTAAAACATTGTGAATGTACTGATTTGATGTAACGAGTGTTAAATGATGTGCTGTGGAGCAGAAAGGCCATTCAGAGGCGTTAGGGTGTAGGTCAACTTACCCGGGAGGACTCATAGGAGGGACTGGACTCGCCACCTGGGGCCCAAGACGCTTGGTTGGTCCGCTCCTCCATACCTGTCAGAGAGAGAGACGCACAGCTCCGTCAACGAGTCGAGATTACGAACATAGTTCAATGTACAGAGACAGTACTTCTACATTCTGTGTGTCTCTCTCACAAACAGACACAACTGAATCAAAAGACAATACTCTTTTTATTATTAAACATGTTAATGCAGCGTCCCTGTGATTATGATCAACAGCAGGTTTTGAGTTAAAAACTATTGTGTTTAAAAGAGATGCACAGTAACATCTCTTTCAACCTGTTTATCTACCTGTGTTAGTTCTCTGTATCGTGAATGGGATATGGACAATCTTACACTAAGTACAAACAAGTTAATACTCTACTCTCACTCTAAGGTAAGAGGATGTCCTTCACTGTACAGATTGTAAAGCCCACTGAAGCAATGTGATTGTGATTTTGGGCTATATAAATAAAACTGATTTGATTAGTGTTTCCCACAAGTTCCCTGAATGTTACTTAACAATAGATACGGAGTTGGAGATGCTCTTCTCTTCTTTGTTCAATCTTTTTACATAATTGCAGTATGGGTGAAACGATTAGTTGCATAATCAATTTACAAGAGAACCATAAATCAAGTCACTTTTCAAGCGAAAATACCAACATTTGCTGGTAACAGCTTCTTAAATGTGTGCATGCATTTTCTGCTTTTCCATTCTATATCAATGTAAATAAAGCTAAACGATTAAACAATTGATTGATTAGTTGTCCAACTTAATTAATTAGCAACTAGTTTAATTAATTCTTCTAATATGTGGATATACAGCATTTTCTGGTTTCTTTGCTACTCTATGACAATAAACTGAAACACTGATTAGCATTTTAAAAACCAAACAACAAACTGGTTAATTAAGAAAATAATCACCAGATTAATCAACAGTGAAAATAATAGTATGTTACAGCCCTAATGGTAAATTCAATATCTTTGACAAAACAATACGTGTGAATGTTGGACTTAATACAGAACAAAGGGTTAATCAAGGGAAATAACTGTCAGATTAATTGATTAAAATAATTATTAGTTGCAGCCTTAATTGGCAGCTAGAACTAAACATCCAGCCAGCAACTGAACACATTTCATCACCAATAAATGACCTACAACAAAAGTTTGAATGGGAAAATACAAAACTTTTCAGAAAACTCTAGAGAAAGAGGTACTGTATGTTAATTCTAAAGTCTGATTAATCCTACTCAAGTACAAACTGTAATAGTTGAAGTAAATAAATATTGTCTCCCCTACAAGAACTGGTATGATAGGAATGTGAATTAAAAAAGTGACTAATTCATGTCTTCAAAGGTTAAGCTTCAGGACACAAAAACCTTTCATCATGGTGCCATTTAGTTTGCTTTGCATGAATCCTGGCCCCAGATAAACACAGTTTTTTCTGCTTCAATGCACCAAAAAGCATCTACTTTCAAACAGCTGAGCTCTAAAACTTGATAAAACCCATTTTTAAATGAAAGAAAACCTCTATGTTTCAAAAGTCAAAGGATAAACAAATAAAATCAATAACTTCAACCAACTGCAAAGCAAGACCATCTGGCATATATTGAAAAATATAATATCTGATTTTCAGAATCTAATTTATGTGATATAGTCTGTAAACATATTTGATGCCTCAATTGTTCTTGCTGTTTGAAACAATATTGTGTTGCAGTAAAAGCCGTAGTCCCTGTAAACAAAACATAATTGCAGAGCGGGTACAGCATCAACATTCTCCAAGTTATTGATTGTCCCTGTTGTAATTTCATCTGTCTCAGCACAATGCAATATCATTTGTTCATTTTTAGCTTCACATAAAAAAAAAATCAGATTTAAAGAAAGTGCGTATGCTCAGAAAAATAATAATATAGCAAACGACAAACTACACTTTTTATAACAAGAATATTTCTAACTTTTAAATGTAACAAAATGATATGCACTGAGGTGTCTCCAAGCAGCGAGGTCAGGCATAAAACCTAAGAAACAGTTTACAAGACTGAAACAAATGACTGCATTAAAAGCAGAAGTTGAATCTGCAAAGCCTGAACTCACATATCAAAACACGTGGAGAACACGGACCAGCCCTCTTACTCACAAATAGTATAGAAACATACAGCACACCTGACTACAGCTATTCATGAACTAGGTTCTGTGCAGCTTAACTTGTGCTTCTTATGCATCAGTTAGTCTATTCATTTCAACCCGAGCACTTCAGTATTAAAGAGAACTAATGAAAAGGCAGTATGATGTTGTCTGAGGTACCTATCTGGGAACATACCCAATCTGACATGTGAGAATTTACATAGACCGTGTACATGATTAATTTCCAACGGTCATTGTGCCAATCACATCTTAGTCAGACATCTAATTATAAACTTCATGAGAAGTCAGTGACATGTCTCGGACCAGAAATCACGCTCCAGTAAGCAGCGTTGCAGATAAGATGTTTCATCTTCACAACATGTTGTTTTGCTGCTCATACACAGGAGACTCATTTCCTCTTTAAAAGTTGTCACAATAACTCAGTCAGTCACTCATCAGTGGCTTAAAATATGCAAAGTAAACTGTCTCGACTTCTTCATCTGGCTGTGTTATCATCCACATTCATAACTTTGCTCCAATACATGGCTCCAAATTTTGGTACAGTTACATCACCATAGCTGTGACATGTTGTAGCCCAACTCAGGCCTTTTTACAAATTGAATGTAACAATGGTCAGTGTTTGCCTCTTTGGGCAGTCATCTCGTCTGATTACCATCTCCAGGGCTCAAGGGTCCCCTCTCTTCTCCAAGCACAGATGAGGCAGCACAATAAGATTACTCACTATCACAAGTGAGATGGGGGGGGAATAAAAACACACAAACGCACTGGCTGTAATTTAGGTCTAATGAATTGGGAGAATGTTGCTCTACTGTTAAGGGCTCAGTGGCAAAGATGCACAAAGCCCCACCAAGGAAGAGGACAACCAGTCTCCTCTCACGCTCAGTATGCTCAAAGATGCAATCGATATTTTTGTATGAATGAATCAAATGCGAACTTGCAGTGAAGAACCTGCAAACTGAGCTTTTTAGGTTCTTTTGGCCTACAACATTGGTTTCATGCATCAAATTAAGCTCAGATAACACAAATTTACCTGCCAATCACCAAACAGCAAGTACACAAAGTTGGCAAGTGTCTGATGATGAACTAATAAAACAGTCCTGCAATGAACCCTTTACCTTGCGAGGCAGGTGGATTCGTAAGATTACACAATCTCACAAATCCATCTTGCCAGGCTTCAGGCTATACACTTGGCAGGTGTTGAACCAATCAGCATCCTCTGAGGAACTACTTGCAGCTACGGGGCGTGGTTTAGGTGTGACGACCAGCTAGAGTGACTCTTCATTTGAAAAAAAAAAAAACAATCGCGGCTCCGAAGAGGTTAGTGTGGATGCTGCTGTAGGATAAATTATATCAGAACTGGAAAGTATATTTCATTGAAAGAGGACACTGAAGCCTTTTTTAATGCAAACCAGAATTACCGCAGAGCAATTGTACGCCTCCACACACTAGTCAAGTTGCTGTTCCAGAGAGAAAGAGACCTGTGTATGTCAAACTTTATTGTAATTATTGAGTTATGGCAAAAATTCTCTCAAAGCGTTCTTGAGATATCGTGTTTAGAAGAATGGGACAGACGGACAACCCGAAAGCATAATAAAAATGTTTTTGCTTTTCTCTCGCCTGGCTTTGGTAAGAGAATTGATTTACCAACTTTTGAAAGTGCCTGCCCTTTTCCAAAGAGTTTCGCCACATCAGGTTAATGAATCTTCTCTTCATAAAAGGTTAGAGAATTGAGTTTTTGTTGAAACTGTTTTGGAGAGGTGTTAAGACACCTCTTTGATGATGTAACTTCTTGCGCTGTTGAACTGTATTGTGTTACACTGAGAGGTGTTTCTAATATTTGTCCTCACCATTTAAATAATTGAGGGTAGACTACATACACGTAGAAACACCTTTCAGTTGTGGGTTTCCTGCAACATTTAATAAGAGATTTACTAGAAACATACAAATGTAATAATGTTGAATACCTGATGGATCTATTTAATAAAACAAATAATAGTGAATAAAAGTAGAATTAATGAATTTAAAAACAGAATTTCACTCTTGAATGACCAGGCGTGAGATCTGCATGTTTGATTACATTTTGGGTCAAATCCGAAGAAGAAGAGTGAATTAGTTAACGCAACAAAACCTTAAAAGAAAGATGGCTACACCGGAGGGACACACTTGAGGGAACTTGCAGAGAGCAGGACAGTCCAAAAATTAACTAGAAAAATTATATTCAGCAGTTTTATTACAGGCATTGATGGTGGATACATTTTGTATCCTTGAATGCCCTGAAAGTATGGCGACCCTCAAGAATTTTTATATCCTGCATATTTATAAGTGTTAGCAACAGCATTGGTGCTGCTGAGATGTCAGCACACACACAAATTTTAAGTCTGATGAATTAAATGTGAGACTAAAGCTGCCCTGACCTCTATTTGTTCTTTGTCCTTGCCGCTGAGGGAAACATGTCTCCTTATATCAAGCTATTTCTAAAAGCAAAAAGCATTATTAAGAAGAGTTACTTTGGTTATGCAGGAGAAACATCATTCTGTTACACAGTACTGTCCGGAACATATTCCACGTATGACGATGAAGAGATATATTTAAAATTATGTGGTCGATTGTAAATGATCAAGATGAATAAAACAGGCCATCATTATGCCTGTTTTATTCATCTTGATCATTTACAATCAAACAGATAATTCAAATATATCACTTATCTATGCAGTTGTAAATGTCCTGTAAACCCGTCGTAATGGTTTGACAGACACAGAGTTTTACTATTATAACTGACTCCTCCTGTCTCGGCTGGCTCATTCATAAACAGCTGTGTTCTGATTGAGAAACATCCCAATTCGGCAAAAAGCCATTCAACAGTAGGACTAAGGTCTCTGTTTCAAGGATAAGACTTTTTTCTGTTGACGCTGATGAAATTGTGCAACATGGCTGAAGTATGTCAAACGTTCAGCTGAAGTGATATTAAGCAGAAAAGGTCAAATATGAGGTTGCTCACCATCAGTGATACTGCCTTATGTGAGTATCCAGTGTCATTACTTTTTACACAAGAACTACTGAACAGTTTTCCCCGACACTTTGATGGAGGATGGGTAGACCCCACTAACTTTTGGTGTGGATTCATATAAAATAATGTTTTTCAACATTTTTGGTTAATTTCTCAGAGAATAATGCTGATCTTGATGTAAAATCAAGAAAAATCAGGCGCGTTTGGTGGTCGGTATCTATGAGTGAGTACAATTTTGATGCAGATCCAAATAAAAATCAAGATCTAGCTGATTTTAATGTTTTACTTTCTAATACTAGATTGGCTTTATTTAATTAAAGGGGACTGTTAGGCCTTGGCAGAGGTATGCACTCTACTGACTGCCATTCTGTTTCCATTGTGACCCCAGAGAACATTAATAAACACATAAGAAGTACGACCTGCAATCAAGTCACCAGAATTTGATTTTCCCATGTGGGTCCATTTAGTGCTGATGATGCCGGATGACATCACAGAACCTGCCCAATCAATGAGTCACCTGTCAATCTGTATATCTTTATGTTAACTCCATACTCCATACTTCAGCTGTGAACAGGCACTGGTCCGGACCAAATGAACCCAACTACAGATGTGAAAACACCCTAAACATCATCACCATAGCACATATTGCGTTTTAAATTACCAACTTACCGGTGTCTTTATTGGTGTTGATGTCAATTAATACATCCATAAAAAGTTGACTGACTGACTGACTATTTTGGCTCCTGAGAAATGGACTTGTTTCAGATTTGCCACAAAATACCAAATAATAGATGTTTGATTCATTTGGACGTTGTATTGTATGTTTTATATGAAGGAGGTAGGGACAGAGAGATTACAAATAAAAACAGATTATTCTGGATAATACAGTGAGTAAGACACAGTCAATTCCCTCAACAATGTTGCATAATTTCTGTCTTTAAACGCATGCTCCCAAAACCAAAAATACATATCAGGCAATACAAAGGGTTAAATATTAGCTGCATTTATATTAAAATGTAAATTGGCTGATTAATTTTACTCAAGACAAACAAACATAAAGGAGAACAAACACTTTACAATCTAAACACAACTCCCAACTGGTGTTTTAATATTCTTCCAATAGACACTTTAACATCATTAAAAACATTTGGACACAAGGATTAACTCCATCTATGGATAGCTGAGTTTGATTGGGGACTAAATCTATAAAATCGAACTCTTTCTGATATCACATACTTCCCACAACAGTTGGTAGCAAAACTACAGGCCTAAAGGGGCGGGAAAAAAAGAACAAAGAAAGACTTCTGGTCCAGGCGGCATCTTGACTAAAATGAGAAATAAGAAAAGTCAGTTTTTATTGACTCCCAGCACAAATGGTAATCAAATTAAAAGAAAACATTTATTAATTAAAACACAAATAAAAACATTTCCTCAGACCTTCCCTATGCAAAAGTGAAACTGATGGAGGATCATCAGATGCTTTGAATATGAAAAAATATGAAAATATACTAGATATGTTAAACTACCACTGCAGTGCTATTAGTTGAAGACCTGCCTCATAAAAGAAAATCATGTATTACGGACCACATTCACAGTCTGGCAGGTTTAACTGATGTCCATGTTAATGTAAACAAATCCTGCTTTACTGATTAACGGAGAGCTTTTGGTTTTATTTAGCATAATGGTTTCCTGTTTACATTAACTGAGAGCAGTACAAATGGTAAAACCAATGACTGCATCAAACTCATGTATACAAATAATGAAGATGAAGCAGAAACTGGACCGAGAAAAAACCAAACAGTTCTCTCTTTATTACAGAGAGTCAGGGACAGAGAAAGAGAAACCCCAATGAATTGGTTCATGACTGCTGAACTGCATATCACAATAGCTACAAAACAAACATTACTATTTTGATCTATTATGATGGACAACAGTAAGAAACTAATGGTCAAGAAAAGGTAAATTCAGCTGTCAATACTATTTTTTTAACGTTAGTTTTTGAGCTTTTGAACAGGTATTTAACCCCACCTCCCTGCCCTAAAAAACAGACAGAGACAAAAAAAAAGTGTTAGCAGAATGAGAAATAAATGCCATGCAAGCCAAGATGTACAGTGTACATACTAGGCCCCATAAAAGTAAAAGCGCATTATATACACAAATGTGGTCCAGGGATGTCAATAAGTGCATTTTAGTAAGTTAACTTAACTTACTTCAGATAAACTGTGAATTGAGTCACTCTGTAAAGTTACAGCTAAGTCTATTTGCTCTCTGATATAATCAGTAAACTCAAACTGCCAAATGTAATAGATTGTAGGGGTGCATGTTCTAATAAAAATATCAATATTTGGCGGCAGTGTGTTGATAATCGTATCACAAGAGGAAGTGGTACAATATCTATGTCCGTATCTATATTTTGTCCCACACCTACATGGAACTGCAGCTCAGGTCCTCTGCTGAGACAAGCTTTTGGTTTAGAGACCAAGCTGAACTCAAAGTGAGGCAGCAGTGTGGCTCTTGGAGCGGAGCCCAGCAATGAAAAATGTAGTTATTTTTCTTTTATTTATTTTGGGATCCAACTGTCTGGCAAAACAACCTATAGCTGCTGGTCACAGCTAACAAATGTACCCCCATATACCACTAAATGAAAATTAGCTTTTCAACAGCAGCCATCCGCTGCCCTGCTCCTCAATGGCCTCATCAAATTTGCATCATCAACACAGCTGGAAGGGAGAGATGATGAATCTCTGTTAGAGCCACTTTGGGTACTTTTTCCAATCCATCTTTCTCTGGCACACTTTTGAAGGGGCTTGCCAGTCCTACTCTGCCTCAATTATCTGGCAATGCCCAGCTGAGATGCAATAATCCAAACTCTCATTCCCTGCAATTTCCACACTTCTGTCTGCACACTCACTTGCCTTATGTTCACAATCACTTATGGAGGTGCTTCTTCCCCTACCTTGAGGATCAGAGACACAGGAGCACATACTGTAAGCTGGAGGATGGAGGGATTTACTCACTATAAGCCTGATGCACTCTGAGGTGCAGAAGTTCATTCTGACACCATTATTTATTACATGATAAAGGTTTAAGTTTGCAGAATTTAGTTTTGTAACATTGCAGATGCAGACTACATTTAAAACCTATAAATAAAAACTTGACCAATAAATAGGCAAGACAGATAAATCTTCTTATCGTCTTCTTATCGTCCTTTATTGATTTTAGTCCTTTTACTTGTAATTGCTCATATTTACTTTTTCTATTTTTACATTTTGTGTTCTGCTTTCTTGTGTAAACTTCCCTGTGTTTGGCTCAACTGTTTAGTGTTTATTCTGTAAAAAAAACTTTTTTTGTAAAAAAAGTACTCGAAACTGATATGTTATTCTCCAAGCTCCCTAAACTCCCACATTTAAACATCAATTTTGGCCTCAAAATCAAGATTACCACACTGTGATCCTGGAGTTTAAACTTTATGAGATTTTCCTGGTAAGATAACCATCCCAGAAAAAAATCACAGTATCACTGTATTAAACAAAGGGTTTCTTGTTGAGCAAACGCTTTATTATAATTTTACAAAATGTAGTGTCCTATATTTTCAATAATACTAATACGGTTGAATTTAACACCGTAGTTCAGCAATGGTGGGATAACTGTTCATTTTCACACCACATTTTATTATGAAACCAGGTGATGCTGCAACCCTCAATCCATCCATAAATCAAATGTATGTAGGTGTTTGATTGACGGGGAAAAATAGTACTTTTAATATCTGTAGGTCTTTCTAGGTACTGGCACCCTGGATCAACATCAGTCACAAAACACTAAAAACCAAAAGAACAAATTATTTTCCTTACATTCTTTTGATGCCCACACATATTCTCTTTCTGACCACTGCCACAGAAACTGGAGAAATGTACTCATCTTTGATACATTTACATATTTTGGATTCTGTCTAAGTTAAAATAGGGTCTTTATTACATAAGGGTGATACTGAAAGTTGCAGACAACTTTCCCCCTAGTATTTCCAAGTGGTATTATTATTGGCACCGCCTTTGCAAAAACATAGTTTCTGTTTTCCACAGAGTCACAAATAATAACACAGGACAAGACTTGAGTTTGTTCAATCATTTAGTCTATGACAGAAATGGATTGCCAGTTAACCTTCCTTTTCCCCAGTTGACCGCTTGCCCGGTGACCAATGTAAACACTGGTGGTTTCATTTTTTCATGTCCATTACTCTAAACATTTACTTCATAATGATACGCTGATGCAGAAAACTTGTCTGTTGCCAGATAAAGATCTGATTGTCAAAACACCGCAAACCACAAGTCAAAACATTCTACTGTCTTTGTCTTCGAGTTGAATCACTTTGATAAAGTAACATTTTATCTGACACTGCATCTCAATACAGAAGAGACAACCAGAGCACTGATCATATCAAGGAGTTAAGAATAAAAACCTATGTAAATCGATCACTATCTTTTTTCAGATTATTTTTTGGGAAATGGTACAAAACAACTGCCCACATTTAGACTTTGCTACGTTTCTAAAGGACAAAGCTGGTCGCCAGACAACAACACAGCCATGACAATGAGCTCTGGCTGTAAAACACAGTTCTCCTGACTGTCTACCACTCTTTTCTGTTCCAAACAAAAAGCACCATGCTGATGTTGGTCTATTTTAGAAGTCACTGAGTGCAGGCCAAGCCAAAAGGTGACTGTCCACATCTTACCATATAAAATCATAAAAGAAATTGCGATGCCTTGTCCATACAGCACATGGCGGACTTGTCGATGGTTGAGATCGTTTAAGTTAACAGACAATATATAGAGGATGCAGTCTGGTTGTGAAGAAATATTATGTAAGAATCAAAAGTTTAATTGTGTATCATCAGTAAGTGGATATGACACAATGAACGGATTTGTAGGAACATGATTCACAATTCGAAAATGTAGGTACACCTGTATAATCTGATGCAATCCAATAAAAAGGCAAGAAAGGCAAGAAATTCTATCACTTGTTCTCGGTACTGAACGAAGATGATTCAACTGCAATCATTTCTGAGGCTGCTGTTAGTGTTGTTTCTGTGCTGGACTATATTATAATAAAAGGTATGGCAAACATTTTGTGCACAGGTTTATAAAAACACATTTAATTTGATTCTAAATAACACCAATAACAGTCTGAAGACTGTGTAATTAATATGTAAAATAATCATCCCTGTGGGAATTGACCAAGAAGGTCTGCTTTTACTTTAAAAAACACATCCATTTCACACAACGTCCTCCTCAGTTCAATGATAAGGTATTCTAAAAAATTCATAGCCACAACTCCTTAGTTCGTGAGTGACAGCTCTGTTCTTGTCTCTTTGTCTTTTCGTTCAGTTTCCACTAAGTGTGTGTCTTTCGTTTCACAGATTACTGGCTACAACGAGGCTTTGTGGATGTGCACAAAACATGCTTTCAAGAAAACATAATGCTTGATTGTTGACTTTCTCTTGTAGCACATCAGACAATAGATGTGCTTCGGATTAATGTCCTGTTGCATTTATAGCAAGGAAGCGATCCAGAAGCAAGGAATCTGAACTCCTGTCATTACAAGCAAACCATGAAGATGCACAAAGACCAGTAATTTGTGTTTAAATATCAACACTTGATCAAAGCAGTCAAAACATGCCTAATGTATGCCTTATCTCTGCATCTGACAGTAGGAATATTCACTGTATTACACCATGTTGGCAATTAGATCAATGAAACATTTACACATGTCTATACCCTTACCATGCATTGTTCTGCATCTTTACTACAACACTCCACTTTAATTCAAGGTGGAGAGCCTTTGCTTCAAGGATCAGATTTGAACAGCGCAGCATCGCAGAGGAGGAAAAGGAACCACATGCAATGCAAGACTGACGACCATAACAGAGGGTTTGTTGAAATAGGTTCGAGGGATCAAGTCCTACCTGATGCACTGAACTGACTGCTTCCAAGTGTGGTGGGCCTGTTTTTCCCTCCGCTTACAGGTGGAGAGAACATCTGCAAGGAAGCATGTGGACGTATAACTACAATTAGACTCCAACCACTCAGGTGATCAGATGCAAGCATCCTAAAAGCTGCTCAAGGGTGGCTTGTGAAATAAGTCAATAATGATGTGAATTGATCAATTAGTCACGCTTCAGACTGAAAGAGGTGTAAAAAAATAAATAAATAAATAAATAAATAAGAGAAAAAGAAAATCCATCATACCGCACTGAAATCCAGCAGGTCACTTAATTCCTTGTCTGTTCCAAGAGCGGCAATCCGCTGCTGAGGGTTCATCCTGGCGATCTAGAAACCTGAAGACAACACAGCCCGGTCAGGTCACATCTCTGCTGCTTTTATTCAACACGCTGCCACAGGAAATGACCAATGCCACGAGAGGTATTTCTTAAGGGATGCGGAATAAAGACCATCACTGTGGAGTAAAGTTCGCTCTGGCATTGAAACATACCGACACATTGACAGTTTGACCACACTATCATTCACCAAACAGCGCAAACAGTTAGTCCGTGCAGATTAAGTGTTATCCATCATAGCGGTGATTAAAAAGAGATACAATGGAAGCGCTCTGGATGGATGGCACAAGCTTGTTAAAAACCTGCAGCATCGCGTTGTTGCAGTGACATTATTTCTCTGTAACAGCACCCTTTCACTTGTCCTAACACCTTAATGTAACTCGGTGATTAGGCTGCCACTGACTGTGTTAATGTCAGTGATTTGTGAGGCAGGTTTCGCAGGAAAAACGATGGTCAACGTCAGCGGAGGGACCTCACGTCAGTTAGCTTGCCGGCTAATGCTAGCTGCAGTTACTGATTCATATGGATAGAAAAGAGCTAGCGAGCCGCAACCAGCTGCAGCGGTTTGAGCCAATGTAGACATGAGCACGGAGAAGCCTTTCCTGGCGAGCGAGATATAAATAAGATACTGGCTCTGGATAAGTGAAAAAAGCCGAGCAAATATTGCAAATGACACTCAATCCCCAGCAGCTCCAGAGCACAAAACGCAATGATGGTCTTTCTCAACTCCCAACTTCTTTCACAGGTCCGAAAGCTTTTGGCAAACTCTCACTGATATTTTACCTTTTTTCCGATTAAAATCCCGACTAGGGTGATCTGGTGAAGACTCGCTGTCTTGCAATACGCCTCAAACTAGCGAGATATTGGTTTAAGCGGCTATACCTGGGATAATATCCTCTCTATATAGCAGTTACGAGTTTCCCTTAGGCAGACATTTTTGCTTTGCGAAAGCCTCAGCACCACGATGACATTGGTTATTGTATCCCTCCGCCGAGCACAGTGACATGATGGTCCCACACAGCGGGAGATGCTGCGGGAGTCAGCACGCGCTGTGCGGGTCACACTGATGCACCGCATGTTTATCTGTGCTTCAAACACACGATAACATCTCCCACATTAAACATGTCTGCAGACAAGGACACCTATGTGACATATTTTATTTACATTATCCCAAATGTTCCCAACAATGTTCCAAATAGAGAAGTCAGCATTTTTATTTTGTTAAAGGTGATAACGGTGCGTTTCATTTCGCCTGACGTCACATCCTCTTTACATGCTATAACTTCCGGTGAAACAGCAGATAAGTAATAATAATAGTTGGACACTGCAATCACACTATTGTTTATATGGCTCACTGAAGATGGAGCATGGTTACTCATTGCCACGTCCTTCTGCAGACGCTGTCCACCAAAAGCGTAAACGCACAGGGGAAGCGGACGACCCAAGAAGACTTTGGGACCAGAAGAGAGGTAAAACAAGAGTGAACATTGGTGTGGCTTTTCCAAGATGGAGAGAACTTCGAGACAAGCTTGGGTTACAGAAAGATGCTGATCTTGCATGTGTTCTACTTAACAGGTAAGCAACTACTTTGCTAATCTTTAAAGTGGCAATCTCGAAGATTTCCGGAAGCGGCAATTGCAGGTTTATTTTTGGACCTCACTGCTTCCCGGAGATTCCAGTATCACCTGTGTGACGTCAGTCAGTTGGCAATTGGCAGCTTTGCCACGCCTCCATAACAACCCCACATGAGTTTCATTGTCCGCTGTTATCAGTATTTTCTCTGTTTGTTCGGCCATGTCCGTTAACAGTAACATTAACCGTTAACTCCCAACGCTAGCAGATATCAGGACATCAACTGTTATGTTACTCTCTCTGGCCCACCAACCACTGCTGGGTGAACATGTCACCAATTATGCGCTGCTTGTGATATTTTCTGGGAAAGTCGCCTCGACACCCAGTGTACGTCTTTGGTATTACAGCAAATGCAAGGGCTTACATCAGTGGGCCACAGGCTCGATCATCATTGTGTTCATTTGCATTCGGTGATAGATAGTGACATGAAAATCTTCAAGATTAATACTTGAAGAAATTATTATAATAATGATAATAGTAATTTATAATAATCATCGCATACTGTGTATTATAGAGCGTAAGTAATGAGTCCTAAGACCCGGAAATCAGTTAGCATTTTTGCACATCCAGTTCCCTCGTTTCAAAGTCAATGAGTTTTTTGAATGGGTTTTTGGTTAAATGCCTGAAATAAGGTCTTTGGTTACTACATGCTTAAGATGTTTACACATTTTGTTCTACGATATAAAATACATCATTAAATATCACACAATTTATTAAACACAAAGTATTTATTTCAAAATAGTTCTATTCAAAACTTGCCATGTTTATAGATTTGTCCATAACCTTTCTCTCAAAACTGTTTAAAAAATACCAATAATTTGATTAACACTAAGTTGCAGAGGGATGTAAGTGGGGCTGGATTACCAACCAGCAGAGTGTCCAATTGCCTGCAGGGCTTCAGATCTTGAGAGGCCTCATTAGCCCCACGTTCACTCTCAAATGGATTAGGTAATTTGATTAATGTTATTTATAAGGAACTCTTCACCAAATGGTAAGTAATTACTAACTGAGGTGGTACATGCATTATCAGCTAATTTTGCTGTGCCTTGTAGTTGAAACCCCAGTAATTATTGAGTATTAGTCCGGCATAGGCGTAAATATACATTGTACAGACAGCACTGAGGTGGGGGTGTCAGCGAGGGACCAACAGCAAATTATCAACCTAAGAGGTAAGTCCAGCAATGGACGTTAGGCTACTCCTTTTCTGGCAGTGTCGGGTAACAACCTAAATATATTCTCAAAATCTCATGTTTGCAATTTTAGTACTAGATATAAGTAGGCTTACAGTTAAGAATTGTATAATAATTCATTTTTTGTATTTTTTTTTAGGGATGGTAACAATCACTGTATGTATTAGTTGATTTTGCACCTTGTCAGACCATTATCCTACAGCATAAGAGTCTTTTTCCAGTAATTGCCATTCAGTGTATTTGGATTATTTAGGTAAATTGCAGATGGGTCTGCCTTTCCTGTGAAAATTTGAGTTCTGTATACCGATTCACAAGAAATTATGTATGCGTGCACTGAACATCATGTGATAGTGATGCCATTGGCTGCAATATTTTATTTGGATTCTCGCATTAATGACATTATTGGTAACAATATCGTCTTTTAAAAAATATATGTAACAAAGGCAAAGAAGTACATTTTAAAAAACTACGATATTTATCTTACATAACTGTACAATAACTATTTTCAGAAATAAAAAAACACAGTATATAAAAATAATAAACGAGTATGAAATTCTGTAAATCCCCTTTGTTACAGAGATCTAGCCTCCTTTTTCATTTGAAAAACCACAAAAACTCCCTGTTACTGTCTCAGTACACAGTATCAGCTCTCAAAACAGTCATACTTTTCATTCTCTTAGTCCCTTTTATTTTATTCATTCTTATTTTTATGTATCTATTTACTATTGAAGTGGTTTTTAAAATGTTATTTATGTTAGGTTTGATTTGTTGTTGTGCTCTACTGTGCCGTCCTTTGTCGTAACTCTGTAATTTAGTTGTTGTTTACTGTTTGCCGTGTTGATTTTTTAAATCATAAACTACAAACTTACACTTTAAATAAGTGTTTTGACGGACTGGTTTCTACAAATTTTTGCAATTGTGACAAATATAAGTTTTTCTGACAGTTAACTTCAGTTGGGCTGTGCTTTTATTCTGAAGGGTTCAGACCGGAATTGTTGTTGCCGTCGGCGGAAACCAGGCGGGCATTTGAAAACAAGCTAACTGTAAATTATAGTCAAGATGAATATTGGCCATATTTCAAGAAATGAAAAAGAAGGGGCATTTTTCCCCATGGCAAATCCATGGGGGATAACAACACAGTGGCCTGATCTTAATCAGACTTCAGCTCCAGTGGCGAAAAAATCGAAACCAGTCCGTCGATCTGAGGAGGGTCTGAGAGCAAGAAAGGAAAGCGACCGTCTGCGAGTCAAAACAAGGATAAACATATCGTACAGCTTCACAAGATGGAGACAGTTTAAAGAGGAAAATAATCTACGATCCGACGGAGACGTCGCTAACTATCTCTTGAACTTGTAAGTATTTGGTGAAAGCCTCGTTAGACCATGTCCATGAATCCTGACCGACATTTGAAGTATTTCGCTGACAAATAAACATTGTCATCAAAGCTCATATATCAGGCCCGGTCAAACATAAAAAAGGCTATATGCACAAATTAAACTTGAATATACTGGAGGAAGGACAACTGCTGTCATCACATACATTACGTTAAGATCATGTCACATCTAGCTCTCGCTTTTCTTCGTTTTTTGGAGATCAGACGCAGACTGAAACGTAAACACACATCGAAACGGTTCATTTAAAGCAACAACCGTAGACAAAGTCTTTAATTAGCAGCGCTTGTCCTCACTTGACAGCTCAGTTTCTCTACAGGTGTGTCCAGGACCAGTACGTGGTTTTCATTGTCAGCTTTGACAGCCGGGCTTTGCGACGCTAAAATGTGTCAACTGTAAATTAAAACAGCTTCTGGAAATATTTAATGTGTAGAATCGCAGCAGGGTAATGTACTTAAATATATTTTGTTAAATGCTTTTCAAAAACACTGTAAGAGAGTACCGTTTTTTTTTCCCGCTGTGTGGGAACTACTTTTTTCCTCCGCGCTGGCGAGAAACCAGACAAGAGGACTGCAGTAAAGTTAGGCTATGGCTGTGGCTTCTGGATGCGCAGCGTGTGTTGTGATGAAAATATCACCATGTTTTTGAAGTCTCTCACGCATTTTACCCGGCACTACCTTTTGCAATTGCTTTATGAATTAGTTGTTTTAGTTTTAAGTGCATTTTAGGTGGTTTAATAATTGAAATAGCATTTAATAGAGGCTAAAAAAAACACTAGTCTACTCCAGAGATCACAAATCTTTACTATTTTTTCTCTAAGATTTAATAGAAATATGTACTTGTTTAACATGAACTAAGAAAGAATATTATTCCAGAGGTGTTTATTGCGAATTTTCAAATAATCTGTGTACTGGTTTCTGTATTATAACTGTAAAGTTGTTATCATTGATAGATAGATGCTCATCTGTTCTTATCTTTTATGTGATCAGTGTTAACTGAGGACACTTAGATTAAGTTTCTCTTTGAGAGGATGAGGTTGAGTGGTTTATAAATTTGGTTTGCCAGTCAGAGAAGACGGTTTGCCGTGGGAGTTCAGGGTTTTTCTCATAGCATATTCATACTTAAACAGTTGCAAGATGTGAAAGAGGAGGCAGGCCCACACTGAAACTAATATGACTTAAAAGAAAATAACAAATTTGAAACTGAAACCAGGGTGTGAAGAAGGCATGGGTGAATCGGTGTGAACTGAAAATCAATATGTAAAAATAAGGAATCAGGTATGAAACATTTTAATGAGAACAAAGACCATGTGTGAGCTTTTGAAGAAACAAGGGAGGTGTTCCCTCATCACTGGGGGTTGCCCCTCCTATCTTATCCAGATGTTTTAAAGAATGAGGCCTGTTAGACCAACAGTGATTCAGTTAATTCAGTCCAAGAACCACCAACACTTCTGGATCTGTACAGAGCCTCATACACTCTGCACAGCACATGTACTTACACAGGGAGCTGTAACCAAAATATTAAAGTCAGTAGTTTAAGATTGAACAGTATTACACAGGAGAGGATAAAGAGCCCACGCATAAAGTCAGTGGATGCTTCAACAACTTTAACCATGTGGGGGATTTCCATGTCCTGTAATTCAGTGGCATAAAGCATCTATTAGAACACGAAAAAACACACTGAACATAGGTTCTTGGGCGCTCAGCTATGATGTGCTCATGTTTAGTTTATAGTGTTACGCTGACTGCCAGCCTCTTTAAACCACAAAGATGCCGGACTTCTAAATGAAACCTAAAAATCTTGCAAGAAAAACTATTGTCACTTGTAATTGTCATCTAAAGCAAGTTTTCTTTGAAGACCGAAACACTGAGCGATGGGAGGCACCACTACCCGTATTATTAATTCCAGACTGCCACCTGTTGGACAAACGCAGATCACACAAACTTCACTAGATGTTCTTCCCCGACATAAGGCAGATGAACATAAAACACTTTTTTTGGTTCATCTAAAATATTTCACAAATGTTGGAATTAAACAAGAGTCAAAAGTAAGAATTTACTGTTGACAGAGGTCTCACAGCTTTGTAGTACTTTTAGAAATATTTTAAACATACAACATAAGGTTATGTCTAGGAAAGGATTAATCAGTTGAACTGTCTGGAATATGGATTCAGGGGCATAGCACCTCTGTTTATTGGTCTTCCAAATTTTGTTCCTCTGTGGTGGGTGGAGATGAAAAAAAAATCCCATCTGTAACATTGAAGGTAGAGAGCCTTATTTTACTGCATAAGTTTAAGCTTGATGAAATGATTGTAAATTACTCCACTAATGTTTCCAGTGAAATAAGTCCTGTAATATTACCCTCCTCCTTTCAGTTCCAAAATGTCGTATTGCATGCCTCATGGAGGTCAGCAGATTTGGGGAAAAAACATTTTTGTTTACTTTTCCTCAGACCGTGGTGGAAAATCTTGGCAAAGACATGCTTCTACGGCTTGCAAGAGCAGCCATACTCTCCGTTGGAAATAAGGACATTGCTCTGCGTTTCATTGCCTGTTATTGTGCATGTGTTGAGGCACAGATAACAATTCCAGAATCTATTGCTATTATTCAAAAATTAGGCTCTTTTTATTGGACCCCAGTTTGTAACAAAGGTTCTGAAAATCCTGAAAATTGATAACGTAAAAATTGTCACCAGGAAAAGTGATACTATTTAATATAAAATGACTTGAATAAGGGCATTTAAATAACAACAGCAAGTTAAAGACCTATAATGAGTCCAATAAAATTCTTACTACGAAAATAAGGGTAAAGATAATATGAGAAATATTTTTTCAAGTGTTTCTTTATCTTTTTTTATTTTGAGCTTGAAGTCCAAAAAGTGTTTTGACAAGAAATTAGCACAAGATCAAACCGGAAAATTGTCCAAATCTTTCAGCCATGTAGCATCATAGATACATATGGTTAGCAGTGGATGGAGGTCAGTTGCCATGGAGACGGTTGAGCTGTTATCACGTGACCAACGTTTTGGCGTGTGTCAGAATGGGAAACCCTGTGATTTCCTTTTTTATTATTATTTCAGGTCAGTTACTATCTAAAGTAAAGCTATTTTCCTCTTCTCCACTTCGCGTTTTCTCGTAAAATAAATAAATCCCTTATGACTACCTTTCCCAAAATGCAAAGCGCGACGTCTTTAAACTCTTGTGTTTACGCTCAGCGGTCACGTTCACCAATCTCTGGAGCGGCAGACTGCAGGTCACTGTACTTCTACTCAGACATGGTGGCAGTCGTCAGTCTGTAAGCCAACTCGTTTCTTCTGCACCGTGGTTAGTGTTGTCAGTGGAACGATGCCGGGGATGTGCTCTGTGCCGGGCTGCAAGGGCTACAGGAAGGCCAGGTCCCGGGGAGTCGTCTTCCACTCTCTGCCTACAAGAGACCCGGGGCGATGCAGAAAGTGGTTAAAGGCCATACAGAACCCCAAATTTGACGAAAACACGCCAGTCAGTAAATACGGCAACATAAGAGTCTGTAGCCAGCATTTTAAACCGGAAGACTACGAACCGGACATACAGGCAGAACTTATGAAAACAACGCCCAGAAAGATCCTCAAGTCCCACGTTGTCCCATCTGTGTTCTCTGGAAGACAGCGAGAGGACCTGAACACCTCTCTGCCAGCTGATGACAGCAGCCGAACGGAGGTAATTCATTTACTTCACCTGGAGTTTTAATCATTACGTTGGCTTAGAGCAGTGTTGCTGCTGGAGAGAGCTAGGACATCCATGTGGTGGAAAGGTAAAGTTGAACCTGGTGCATGGTGACAGGAGAAAACGTCAACCCATACCTCAACCCCTGGAATTACAGTTCAACAGCATGTGGGGAGGGTGGATGGGGGAGGAGCAGGGGATTTAAATTGAATGCACTTGCCTTTACAGGCATGCAGGCACTTCTCAATAACTATTAATGACTTTCTATGAAGAGCCCCATCTCTTCCTCTGACCATGAAATTCCTTAACAACATAAACAATCAGTGTTGCCTGTCCTACTAACATCAGTGAAAGGGAGCACAAACCAGCATAATTAATAAGTAACATGGGTATGTCTAGCAAAAAAGCGAATGTAATCTTAAATGCAAATTAAATGGCATGTAAAAGATTAAGTTTGAGCATGATTACTCTGATTAAATTGATATTGCTACAGCTACTGTTTTTTCCACTTACAAACATCTGTTTCTGAAACTTTCTTTATCACACAGTAATATAGTTGTTGGTTGCTGGTCTGACCTACCACCCCAAAGCATCAGAATTTAATGACCTGGGAAGCCCAAAGCGTTGCTATTTGACAACATGGGAATGAGACTCAACAATCAACAGTCTTTCCAGAAGCACTTTTTGCAAATTTCATTTATTTGGAATCATAGATCTGTTTTTAAAAAAATACTGTAAATCAGGAGCTTGTTGACGTTATTTTGACATTGTGGAAGTGACCAGAAACTGCCATGCCCTTTGAGGCTGTCCCTTGATCAAGCTCACATAGGACTGAAATCTTTCACCCACGTCCTTTGTGTATAATTGAGCTGAGATCAGAAAATCAGCTCCTAAAAACAGCCTTCTCCTCAGCTCATTAAAGGAGTCAGCAGTTGCCACAGCTTAGAGAAGGAGAGGAGTCGAGATACATAACTGAGGTTCTATTTGGTGTAAGGTTTGCTCAGAGAGTGCAATACTTGTTTAGAAAACTTGTATTATTTTTATAATTCCTACAATGAGCCGTCGATTCAAATTGGCACAAGCAGCAGGTGCCATATGTTAGGTAATTTGTTCTAATGTGGAATTGGGTGGGAAATGACTGACTACCAAAACATTTTTTTTATTATTATTTTTTTATTAGGCCAAGGCTCCCAGTACAGCTGCTCAAGCTTCTTCCTCAGTGGTTTCCTGTTCCAGTGTTGATAGTGTGTCGGAAAGGGCCTCTGTGTTACCCTCAGTAAGTATGATGTAGTACAGCTGTGTTCCTAGTATTTGATGTTTAGTTTTTATGGGGTAGCACATGGTTAATTTGCTTTAAGAAACATTTGTATATTTTGTAGTAAAAAAAATAAACTGCTAATTCCTGTAGGTATAACACATGACGCCTGAAGCCCTATTTCTGTGTATATGAGTAATACATGCAGTCAAAAGTAATGTATGTTGGTAGATGAGTTTCTCACACAGTGTCTTTACTAATTTTCAAATTTGACATCTGGCTCTGTTGTCCCAGATTGCCACAGGAGCTCCAAGCACCTCATCCCAGTCCCCTCCACCAGCTGAACTCAGCGAAAGTTTGTGCAATATTGCATCTGTGGATGGTCTGAGCGAGAGCTTACGGAAAGAGACTGAATTAAACTCAACAGCAACGTCAAATTCAAATAAGAACACAGAAACAGACTTGAGTCCGTCAAAGACTATTGTGAATGACAGCTGCTTGATGGAGCTGTTTAAGAAGTGCCAGACATGTGGACAGCCCATATCCAAAAAGAATGTGTCTCACTGCGGAGCACAGAAGAAGGTGAGGTGGAGCTGCCTCGGTGGACACAGGGGCACATGGATGTCATCACCCCACCTTTGGGAGGCATTTCCGGAAATCCACGTTCTCACGACTCTTTCCATTCTTTTTTCTGGTGGCACCTTTACACACTTCAAAAAGTGGGCCAAACATCTGCACCTGAATTTCATGGGTCATAAAACCTTTTTTGAAATTCAAAAGGCATACCTCAACCCTGAAATGAAACCGATGAACCAGAGCAAGCAGGAAGGGATCTTTACAGCAGAGGTCCACCAACAGTGCGGTGATGACACTCTTCTTCACATTTCAGGTGATTCTCCTGGTTTCAGTGTCAAGAACCCAAAAATGTCAGGCTTCAACTTTGTATGTTTTTTTTTTCTTCCAATACATCAAACTGCAGGTTCAAGCCTAAAACTCTGTTTATTTCCAAAGGCAGAAAAATGTGTATATTGTATATCTTTGTCAAATTCATTCAGGTGTGTGGTCCTGCCAGCAGTAGTTGGCATAACTCTGCCATCATCAGCTTAGTGAATCCATGATTTTGCCATTTTGGTGGGCAAAGGTCACTGTGACCTCACAAAACAAATGTGTAAAGCAAAACCTTACAGCACCAGTTGCATCTTTTACTATCAGACATAATCTTAATTGCTGAACCAGACATTGAAAGCTTGGCATGTGTTACTAAAAGTTTTTGTTTGTTTGTTTTTACTTTAAAGGTCCTCAGAAGAACATTAAGCCCAATTCGAGAAGAAGAGAGAAGGGTGTTCTGTCGTCATGGTCAAGGTGAGGCAGCATGTAGGCTATACATATCACAACCAAATCTGTTTACTATAAATGGCAAGTGATTATCAACATGTTAAACCTTTGTTTAAAGTCATCTGTGGATTGAGACGAAGCTATGGGAATCCAATAAAGATACTCAAGTGACATGAATCAGGTAACCTGCTGTTTGTTTGGAGACACAGAAAGCTCACTTAAACTGGGCATATGGAGCATCTCTGAAGAAGCTAAGCTAATTGTTGGTTGTCATTAGCCTCTAGACTCTGTACTTGCAGAATCTAGAGGTGCAGAGTTGACTGATGATTCTGTGTTTGTCAGTACGAATGACCTGCAACAGTGTTTCACTGTAATTTGATCATTTTTTAATGTAAAAAAATGAAATAATGAAGCTGGAGATGTAACTTTATAGATCTCAATTGTGAGTTCAGTTAAAAAAGACATTATTAAAGTGATGTTTTTGAAAAATGTATGAAAGCTTTATTGGATGAACTCTTTTGCCCTCCTAATGGAGCATGAAGTATGAGGTCACCATTGAGGATGTTCTGTTTTCCAGGAAGTATAACTCCCCATGGGATCTTTTTAAATAAATAAATATTAAACAAAAAAACGAATGATGTCAGACCTGCGGTGGGCAGCCCCTCTCCCAAGGGTCTGGTAGATGACTCAGACTGAAAAAGTCTGGGACCTCCACCCTGCATGGATTGTGTCAGTCCATTTCACTCCATGAGAAGTTATATTGTACTTTCACCATGATGTGTAATGTGTTTGGTACTAATTAAATAAAAACGTTTTATTTATGTCTCTCACTGATTGCTATATAGATTGCTCTGTCTTTCTTCCAAATGTTCTACCATGTATCCTCATCTGTTTGCACAAAATAAAGTGGATAAAAAAACATGAATAAAGGCATTTTAAGTTTTATCTATGCAACATGAATGTGTGCCTCTGTCATACCTCTTATTTGGTGTGAATATTAATGTGATCCTTATGACTTTACTCATTTTTACAACCATTGAAAACGAATCACTCATTTACCATAAAAAAATATTAGATTACCCTAAAAGTCACATATCATTTAAAAGGTTCTTGGTCAAGAAAAAAAACAACTAATCAACTAGGAACACAGACGTTTGAAAAGTATTAAGGTTTTTTACTCTGTTGGCTGCTCTGAAAGGTTGTGAATGGTTTTATGCTCTGGCTGAGTCACAGCTAGGTTTCAAACAACTACAAACAAAGGATTTTCACGCCCCTTTTTTTCCTGTAATTACAATTTTTTCAGCTCTAAGTAAACGTGTCAGCCTAATTTCACTTTGATATACATACATTTTCATCTACTACTTTTGTTTGTTTGTTTGAAGACACAGACAATTTTGTTGGTACTCATGGTGTAAGGGAAGGTTCACCCAACAGCGTCCTAATAGTTTCTTACTCACCCTACTGCCTACCGACCCCTGCTCTGTAGCCATGCGGTTAGTTTCAGTTCAGTATAATTAATACAATATCCACATCTTCTGACACTCCCACAAGTTCTGGCACATACATAACTGCATTTTAAAACCTGAAATATATCTTTCTAGAAACACTTTCCAGATTTCTCAGTCAATCCACAGGTTAAAACATCGGAAACTACTGCAGGTATGACTGACATAGTTGTACGAAACAAACGAGATATACAGTAATGACAATACCTGCTTTCTGCACTCATACATTCAGAAAAAGTCCACCAGGTGAACTTGAAACCAGTTCAACCGGAGCTCAGGTGTTTGTCAGGCTAAGGGTCCATTTGCATGTGTCATATTTCCAAATCAGGTTTTGTGTCTAATGACAGTGTTTTTGATTTACAGTTATGAAATGAAATCTTCAATATCGCTGACTTCCACTGGAACGTGTATGCATGAGCCTCCTGCACGATCAAGTCCTGGACATGTAACAGCCTCTGCAAGGTAAGCAGCTGTAAACTTTTGTTGGGGGGGGGGCATGCAGCATAGCGGGGCCCAGTAAATGTGGAACTGTATCCCTACAAATATAAAGCATTTTTGCCTCACAAAAATAAAACAGCAAACCATTAATATGATTACTTGAAATGATTTCTTTTTATCTTAGCCAGAAACATCTGGCAGGTCAACTTTGGCTGTAGGCACCACTTTGGACAGCCTTGCCCAAAAGCCCCATTTATGTAGTGGGTGTCTATTCTGAAATACAGGGAAGTGTATGACTACTCGCTGTGGTGACTTGCAGAGCTGGGAGGGTAACTTGAGCATTTTTGATCCTGGGCCCCATTTCCCCATGTTTTTGTGTTTTTTGTGCTCCAGTAGCTCAGTGTGAGTGTGCACCCCATGTACAGAGGCTGTGTCCTTGCCTCAGTGGTCCAGGGTTCAAATCCGACTTCTAGCTGACCTGACCCTTGCTGCCTGTCGTCCCCTGTCTCTCATCCTGTTTTCTGTCACTCTTCAGCTTTCTATACAATAAAGCCATGAAAAAAAAATTCTTTATCTAGACACACATTCTAGAGACATTAAGTCTTACAGGTAATCATGTGTTACACTAGACATTTCATGTCAGTCTGCTATAACAACTCTTGAATGGTCTGAAAATAAATGTATGTATGTGTCTGCAGAGGTAAACAGTGCCAGCAAGATGATGTTGATCATCAGAGTGAAACTACACTTGAGGCATCTGAGGTGAACTCAGGTGATCTCCAGGACAGGTTAGTATGGATAGTTTTGAGAATGTACATGTCAATAGGTTTATATATCTGTCATCACTGTATTGATTTTCTTTAAATATAATTTCACACTCCTTATTTATTCAGTGCCCTAACTGTAATTTGTGGTTTTCAGTTTTGACGAGATGGAAGTTGCCGTTGACGAGGACAGTACGAAGAACAGACTGTAATTTTATATTTTATCAGAAATATTGCATCTTAATTTTTTTCGCTTTTGTGGCTGATATGATTCTAGTATTTATTTTTTTTTATCTTATAGATCTGACTCAGATAGTGATATGGAAAAAGTTGCAGAAACATCTGAGCTGAGTGGTCCAGGAGCTGATGACAGCTGTGATGAAGAGGTCTATGTACCAACAATTCCCCAGAGGCACCTGTATGTATTTGATCAGGCTGAGGCAGATCGGGGATCTGTATAGTAAAGTCATGAAGATTTTATGCTTGATGCTCAGTTTTCAAATACAGATTCTACTAGTTTACATGTTTCCTGTATTGCAGCTTTATCAAAATAGTAAAAATAGTACAAAACTTCCCAAACCAACCTTATTTGATTTCCACAATAAAAGAACTTTGGAATATTTGGAAATGGGCAAAGCTGGTCAAAAAAGGGCAGCAAAGAAAAATATATAACTCTAAATGCAAAGATTGCTGAACTTCCTCTCCACCCACTCAGTAAAGGAAATGCCAAAACTAAAGCGATGAAACAATTATGTGTTGTGCCTCTGTTCTTTTACCTGACATGACTTGTCTTTAATATACAGGATCGATACTTGAATAAATAATTGTAGTATACTTTGTTGTAATACTGTAGCATACAAAGATCTTTGGATTTTATATATAAAGTAAACCAGTAGTGTCGGACTGTTGTTTTCTGCCTCAGCTCCACAAAGTCTGAACTTTTGCTGGAATGTGAGGAAGAGGAGCTGGAGCCATGGCAGAAACAATCTTCACATGCTCGGTTGAAGGAAGAGGATGATAATGGAGAGTTGAGTATGTCGCACCGATTCTTGAAGAACTTGTTGGTGTTGAGGTTTTCAGACATCCTAATTCTTTGAAACATGTCATATGTATACATTGCAAAATTACTTGCGACTGTTTGTTGAATATTGATAGTTTATCATAACACTAATGTATTGTTAAAAATGTACAAGTATAGCTCAGTCCATGTGTTGATGGATTATTGTTAAAGTGCCTGATTTTCTGCCTGATCTATTTATATGTTCTTACAGGTAATGACCAAGCTGATTGTAGCCCGGAGCCTTCACTTCTTAAGAGAAATACAGTAAGTAATTTACCAGCTCAGCTAAAAACAAAGTCCAGAGCCGGCTGTCTTCAACAACCAAGTATTGATGTAATTAGATTTGTATAACTGTAATAAACAACTTGACAGGTGAAAAAGTGTAGTTAGTACTTTGACATGTAATGTTAATTCTAAGACTTTGATACGTGGATATTAGGAGTGTTTCTTGAAATATGGACTCTGTTTCTCTATTTTTCAGAGCTTTATTGTGGCTTCTCCCAGGCAGCAGTTAACAAGCAACGCTGAGTTAATTGGCTCTCTCAGGACACAGTGCCGTGCTGGGAATTCATCCACAGTATTACCAGGTAAAGTTAGCTTTTTTTCTTTTTTTCAATGATTATATAATGAGCCTTGTGTTAGCATGTCCACATGTTGTTATTTTTCTTAAGCTTGTCTCAAGAGTCCGTGTTTTGTTTTTCAGCTGCTCAGAAGCGACGTTTTCGTACTGTGGCTACAACAACAGTAAAACAAGAAGCCTGTGATGAAATCAGCGACAACCCAGAGTCCTTATCCGGTGGCCGGAGTCCTGCAGTGTGTGCAGCAAAATCATCTAACCAACTGCCGTCAGACCTGTCCAACTCACAGACTCGTCCTGTAAACCTTTCTATGCCTTGCTTTGCTGTACATGAAGATGAATCAACTGGCGCATTGAGCAAACAATAGTTTAGTGCACCATGAGAACACACTGTTATGTTAACGGTTATGATGGGTAAGTTCACAAGTTGTTGTACTGTTGTATTACATGCAGTCACTTACATTCCCCTTTAAAGGTATGGGTTTTATTGTAATATTATGTCTGTAAATTAAATTCTTAAAGCAAAAAACATTTTCAAGTGCTTCATTCATGTAGTATTAAATGGCCGGCATTGGTTCACTTTTTTTATAGTACAGTAAGAATTTGTGGAATAAAGCATTGCTGAATCAGAATTTTTTTTTATAGTTAGGGTTGTGAGGCAGCACATAAGTGTTTAGTTTGCTATCAAAACTAAATGCGACAAGTATCTTTGTTAGTAAATGAGCCACACATTAATTGTCTGTAAAAAAAAAAAAAAAGAATAAGAAAGTAGTTTACACCCTGGAAAAAAAGGGCATTTTTATTTTAGGTTTAAATGGGTTAACATCACCTATGTGACCTGGATGTGGTTAGAAGCAGTTCGGGTGAACATGGGTCATTTAAAAACTCTGATTTCTCCAAATATGCTCCAAATATTATCAACACTGTTCTTCACGTTTTAACTCCCACTCTACCATCCATGACTGCGAGATCAGCAAGCTTTATGAGAGTATAATGTTGTATGCATGAATGTGTAGTATGATGTAGTATTAAAGGGGCGCTGTGTAGTTTTTGGAGAATAAATTCTAACTCAGAATTTGAATACATTATAAATGAGGTAAAGGAGCATTGGCTCTACTCCGAAGTCCTTTACAGATGACCGAACTTCTCACCCTACAGCCTCTGGTCCCCCTTCTTAAAGATGGGAACAAGGACTAGGCCTAGACTAGGGTGGTGGTTCCACACCTCCACGGGACACTGAAGAGGTGTGTCAACCAAGACAGCCCAACAATGTCCAGAGCTTTCAGCATCTCAGGGCGAATCTCATCCACCCCTGTTGCCTTGCCGCTTCGAACTTCTTGACTACACCAGCAATCTCTGCAAGTGATATAGACAAGTAATCCCCTGAGTCTTCAGACTCTGCCTCTACTTCAGAAGACGTGTTAGTTGGATACAGGAGCTCCTCAAAGTGTTCTTTCCACCACCCGACAATATCCCAAGTCCGGGTCAGCAGCTCTCCTCCCGTGCTGAGCATAGCCTGGGCTAAGCCCTGCTTTCCTTTCCTGAGTCGGTTTGCCAGAACTTCCTTGAGACTGATCAAAAGTCTTTCTCCATAGCCTCCCTGAACTGAACTGAGAAGTTCTACCGGAGGTTGGAGTTTAAGACCACCTTGTGCTCGAACATGGCATTTGTTATGGCCAATCCATGACTAGCACAGAAGTCCAATAACAAAGCACCACATTGCCAAAACCACATAGTGCACCTTAAATGTGATAATTTAATTTAATGATACATCTCACTGACTCTAAACATTAAAATAATGTTTGCATCAAAGTCAAAAACAATACAAAGGCCACCTTCTTTAGTCTATTATTTCCCCTTTAACGAATAATAAAGACCTTCATCTAAAAAAAAGAGAGAGAGAGGGAGATACTATTCAGTGTGACTGTACTCTCTATTACAAATGAATGTACTTAATTTTAAAGAAAAAGTATTTAACCAAAGAAAACCCACAGGAGAGACCAGCAGGAAATCCAGCAAACACAAAAAGGAAGTGATGATGAGGAATGCGTCCTGCACTCTGATTGGTCCAGACCAGTTAGAGCATTTCCGCTGCTTTCGGCCGGAGCTGAGCCAGCGCCACAGTTTTCTCCCAGTGTGTGAAGTAGAGTCACTATATCTTAACTCTCTCGCCTTCAGGTAAAGGACCGAAGTTGCTATTTAGACGCGGTTCTGCCTTGAAACCCAGAGGCTGGGCGTGAGAGAGGTAAGCTCAAACGCAAACTCTGAGTGCAGTCTTTGTCCCAACATCCTCCTCCCAGGTCTGTGAACATGCTAACGTAGCCTAGCTAATGTTATGGTGCGCTGATCGATAGCCGATAACACTTGCAATAAAACGATTGGGGGAATTAGAGAAAATGCGTCAAAATGTTCACAATCAGATGTTGTGCTTGCTCCTCTGATCCCATTGCAGACCTCAAGAGCTGGAGCACTAGGAAGCATACACGTTAGCTGTTAGCTAGTTAGCATTAGCTGCCTTGCTGCTGAAAAGGACCCGGGAAGCTAATAACATAACACAGTTGCAGTGCTGGTAAATCACGCTAATGCATTAATTGCTAATGGTAGCATATGGTAATTAATCTGATGACTGCTTGAGCCTTGCTTATGATTAGGTTTTACTTTATTTTTTGCATTTTGGATTTGACAGTGAAGACAAAAATGTTAGCTCAAAACTATACCAGCATCTTTACAATCAGATCAATTCGCCAATTTGTTCTTAATCGGTAGAGAATAATGGACTGTGCCCAAAATTGTTTCCTGTCACACGTTAGCAGACAATGACAAGTAAATATATACGTTTTAAAAGTACGCCGATTTATATTATTTTATCATTTAAGTTGTTTCTTTATTTGGACAGTGGGCTGACTGTCGCCATCTTGGACGTCTGTCGAAAAGCTTTGTTCCAGCAATAAAAGGCCCAAATTATTCCTGATCAGTTATTCCTGAGCTAGACATACTAACATAAATCCTGCTCTTTCATGCTTAGTGTCTTTAAAACTATTTGTATATATTCTTCTAATGGTTTAATGTGCTCTGTTTGGCTGTTTTAGTAGTCCCACTTGCAAAAATCATGCTTATTTTTGATTGTTGCATTACTTTCAAAGCAGCTATAATTAATATTTTGATAATCACAATGAATCAATTGATGACTTGAAGGATGACTTTTACAGCACTGACCCCACAGAGTATTATTACCTTTAACTACATGTTGCTGGTTTGGTTCCACGCTCACTGTTACCCACATCTGTTACACCAACAGCTGGCAAAAAGACAAAAACAAATGATTGACTGTATTGCATCTACCAAGCCCCAAAGAGACAAACTTGGTGACTGTTGGCAAAGGAGAGTTAAAAAGATGGTGAATACCAGACTTAAAATTGACAGGTAGATTTAAAACAGGGCCGCTGTTGAATGGAAATGTTGCAGCTGGTTGTTTCAGCTCTTTGTTTTGGTTGTACCATTCACAAATTCCACTCTCAGTCGATCCGCACATATCACTGCAACCACGACCAGCCAGCCTCTTTTCAAGAATATGTTCATGGATGGGCGAGTAATAAGATAGATGGCTTGTGAAATGTAGGTTTTGCAGTAACCAGGTTATTGCAGTGCATATAAAGACATCCCCAGGTTTCACGCCGTGATGTGATTTTCCCAGAAACCTGAATTTCTGTGTGCATTTAAATGAAGTTATTGTCACTGGCCCCTATATTCAGTAAATGTGTCAGTTAGAGATGTACAGCACTATAGGCCTTTTTCCTCTGCGGAAATTTTGCCTGACCTGGTGTAGTAGAGCACAGCTGCTACTAAGTATGTGACAATGAGTCGGCATACACAGGACCCTGAAACCAAAGTAGCTACACTCAATTCAGACATTGTTAATGTCATTATTTACACCTGTGCTTGTCCTTATGTCACATGTCTGTAAAACAAAAAATTGTGGGTCAAGATATTGTGTCTTTCTGCAATTAGAGAACGTTGCAATTCCTCTAAATTACTGGGGTTTTTTTTTTCAGTGAAACCTCATTTTTACCACCATTTTATTCAAAACATTCACCTAGCTGAACTAATATGTTACAATATATATAGTTAGCTTGTTGTGCATAGTACATTTTTTATTTATTATTTATTTGCAGTTGTCGTATTAAGTATTTAAATATGAGACAGAAGTAGTGTTCAGGTTGGCTAAGTATTGTGTTTTTGTGTTGTTTCAGGTCCACGATGTCAGAACTATTTATGGAATGTGTTGAGGAGGAGCTGGAGCCGTGGCAGAAACAAGTTCCTGAAGTGAACTTGATAGATGATGATGACGACGATGAACCCATCTTCGTTGGAGTACTCTGTATGTCGTTGCACATTTTTAAATATATTAAAGTTAATGTTTTAAACAACTAATTTTGTCGATGTTAAAGCTCCACAAGCACAAAACCGTGCATAAGTATAATATTAAATGTGTATTTCAGAATCACTCTGTTGTTTAGCATTATAATTTGACATTGATATAAATAATATTCTAATATAGGTCAGTATTGATATTTGATAGTATATAAATCGATCAATATTTGTTATGGCTGTTTAAATATTTGTTTTGTTTCCATGTCTTCCAGCATGTAGCACATAATCTCTGCTAACAGGTAAAGACAATATGTCGTGTGGAAGTGCTTATTTTGTCCTTTTCGTATGTTCCTACAGCAAATGACCATAAGGCTAATAAGCCTGACCCTCCACCTCCTCAGAGGAAAAGTGCAGAGAAACAAGAAATAAAGCTTCCTGCGCCTCAGCCTGCCATTGGCTCCTCACCAATAATGCTGCCATTGAATATCGCTGGAAATGCAGTTAATGCAGTTAATGCAGTTAATACAGTTAATACTGCAGCACCCAGTCTGACAACAGTACCTCCACAGCCTGTTATCGTCAATAACCAGGTATTGTGATATTGAAATTATTTTAGTTAATAACATGCAATAAAAGCAAATATCCATTTAGTGTGACTGTTCTGTTTTTTTTTTCAGGGCTTTATTGTCACCTCTTCACAATTTGCGAACAGCAGTGAATTTATTGCCTCTCTTGGGTCCCAGTACCCTCCCGGGACTTCATTTACAATCGTTCCAGGTAAACCTGAGTATTATAAACCTCTTAGGAGTTGTTATTTTTTCCTCTCTCTCATCAGTGACTTTGTGTAATTAAAATCATGCTCAAACTCTTTTGTAGTTTTAATCTTGAGCTTTATCTAAGCATTTGTGTGTTTGTTCCTTGTTTCAGCTGGTCAGCAGCCGATTTTTCAGCGTCTCACTCCAGCCAATGTAATGCCTGGCGTTGTCCACAGGCCTCAGGTGCAACAAATCAGCAACAATATCGTGACGCTGACTAACGTCCAGAGCCCTGCTATGTACTCTGCGCAGTCTAAGCAGATGCAACCCAACCGCTCCAACTCACAACCTCTTCAGACTCTTTCAATGCCTGTAAAGGCTGACACGAATAACAAAGGTAATGGCTTAGCCTTACTCGACCATACTTTTAGGACAGACAGCTGGCAGTAACTAAAATGTAAATGTATTTTCTTTCTCCAGACCAAATGGTAGTCAAACGAGCATTGCCACCACAGCTAATAGACAGCGTAGCTAAAAGAGTCAAGCTTGATTCAGGTAAGTTTCTAATAATAGAGGAATTGTATTGATACTTTTCTGTTGATTCTGTAAACAAACCCCAAACCCAATCTTAGTTGGTCTTGTCAATTGTAACATCTAACTGGTTTTCTGTAGGGCCAACAAAATTAGTTCCAGTGGAAAACGGGATCTTAAAGAGAAAATGCCCAAAGTGTCATGAAGAATTCATTAACCAAGATACCCTGAGATGTCATATGACGGTGAGTAAATACTTTGTGTAATATTGTCCATTGGAAAATGTTATTTACATGATATTATAAGAATCAACTCCTTTAATGTTATATTTTCTAGCAAGTGTTGCCTGTTAAACAATATCCCCTTGAAATTATTTAGTAAATTTTATGTACTTAAATTTTTATAGGTTTGTTGTTTGTTTTTTTTCCAATTCTTTTCTTGATTTGTTGGAATCTTTGCCTCAATGAATAGGACATCAATATGAAGTTGGCTTATTTGTGTAAAACAATCTTTTTATTTCAGAACTGCTCTGCAAAATATGACAATAAACCCCCGCCAGCTGTGGACGTTGGTGCTAACAAACGCATCATGCTGGTCTCAGATTTCTACTACGGCCGGTTTGACGGTGATGGAAACAAGAAAGAGACGCAGAAGACCAACACCACTTTCAAGTGCCAGAGCTGTTTAAAAGTTCTCAAGAACAACATCAGGTATGATAATGGGAAAATACAAGGGGAGTAACCCTTTTTTTTTTCAACTGATATGTTTTCTTTTTTTGCTAAATATACCGTGTCATTCAGGGAAAGGGAAGTTTTCTTGTTTTGTCACTTGTCCTAGATGAAGAAGTTCAAGGATCTCTGGGTCCAGGGTTGCTAGGTCTGAATATAAGCAACTATGGGCTTGATGGGTTTTTTTTTTTTTTTAGCTACTTAGCTTACAATGCTTTTACTTAACAAATTACAGGCATGACAGATTTGTTCTGGATTAAGATCACAGACATCCTCCGCAATTATTATAATACGGTCAGGAAATTTTCATTTTGATAACTTTGGTAATTGAAATATGGCACCCCATGTTGGAGACAGTTCTCTGTTTCCGTTTGAATGACAAAATTATTTTCCAACATTGAGTTGTCCAAAATTGCAGAAATTAATAAACTCTCAAAATGCAGACTTGGGACTTGAAGGACTTGCTGAAAAGATACTTGTCCAGTGGCAATAAAGGAAGAATGGACGTCTTCCCCTGTCCTCACTGCAGTTTTCTTCTCAGATGGATGACAGTATCAGACTGTTTTCCCTCATGGCCTAAAGATGAAAAATGGCTGTTAGTTTAGGTGGCGCAAGAACTGCTCCTTTGATTAAATAACTTTGCTTCAGAACATCGCCAAAAAAGCTTCTGTAAGCTGCTTTTAATGGGGAAACACATTTGTCCCGCAACCACACTCTCACAGTCGCGGTCAGAGTTCATCCACATAAAAATTTCTATTAGGGGAGCTGAGGCAGCAGAACGCGCAGGCTGAAAAATGGGCCATGCCTCATCAGGGCAGCAGTGGCAGGTAGCTGTGGAGGTGCTGGTTGCAGCCACGGAGCACTACATCATTAGGCAAAACAGAAATCTGTGTGTAATTGCTGATATTATAACGGCCATTATACATGCTTAGAAAGTGAGGCGCAAGGAGAGTCCTTCATTTATCTTAAAAACCTTTGGGACCTGGACTATAACCACTGCATGTACACAGGCCATGAATATGGATTTTTTTCCCCCCACTGCCCGACATTTTGTTTTTAATGTTTTTATTTAGACTTTTAAAAATGGGAATATTCCTCAAATCACTGTAAATCTCCTGCATATGTATATTCTGACTATACAGGGGATTTTTGTCTTCTCAACTCATTTGACTTTGACTTGCAACATTTTGATTAATGAGTAAATAATGTGATGTTTATGGTTGGCACACTTAAAATGCATGGATACGGGATATTAGTGGTTGGGTCAACTTTTGCCCTCAAAACAGCTTCACTCTCTTGTGAATTACTTTAATTTTGTACACGTAACTATAAGTTGTATTTACAATCGATTAGTCTGCTGATAATCTTCTCGATTTAATTAATCTAGGAAATGTGCAAATTCTGAGAGCCAGGTTGGACATCTTTTATAATGACTGTTTTGAACCCATAAACCAAAGCTATGCAACTGATTAATTTCATGTTAAATGTAAAATGCAGCAAATAACTTAAATTTTTACTTTTAAATCTCAGAAGACAAAGAAGAATGAATCACCCTCTAGTGTAAACTTGCATAAATCTGTTGCAAAGGGAATATGTATCACTTTACATTCTTTCATGAATCTTTTGCGCCTGGCCTTTGGAGAGTCCGTGCTCGCCACTGCCCCATGTTTGTCAGACTCTTGATGGGGATTGACACCGATTGTTTGCAGCCCTTTCCTTTAAAACTGAAATGCAATGTCTGAAATTTGTTTAAATATTCTTTGTCTTCTCCATTTCTCTGTCCGTCTCTTGCTCACTGAGGAGGACGAGGCGTACAGCAGACTAGACACTGTACAGGGCCAGAAACTGGTTAGGATAATTAGGGGGACTAAGTGTGAACATTTTAGATGCGGGAGAAGTGTGACCCCATGAGGGTAATGAACCACTAGAGTCTCACAGGAGTTGTTGATAGCCTCCATGCTAATCAATTTCAGCCTTTGTTGCTTCACAAAAGGTTCAAGCAGGCCAATCACTCTGTCTGTGTGTGTGTACCGTCTCCTGCAGGTTCATGAACCACATGAAGCACCACCTGGAGCTGGAAAAGCAGAACAGTGAGAGCTGGGAGAGCCACACAACATGCCAGCATTGCTACCGCCAGTACATGACTCCATTCCAGCTTCAGTGCCACATCGAGAGCGCTCACAGCCCGATCGAATCCTCAAGTATGACATACATTTTCTGTACAGTTCAATCTGACATGACAGTTCGGTCAAACATTGATTTGTGATTTCTTTTTTCAGCCAATTGCAAGATTTGTGAGCTGGCGTTTGAGTCGGAGCAAGTTCTCCTGGAGCACATGAAGGACAACCACAAGCCCGGGGAAATGCCTTACGTGTGCCAGGTCTGTCACCTCAGACCGAGCTGTGCTTTGGTGAAATGTTCGAAGGAAAACTTTCACTGACGCTGAATTTCTGTTTTGCTGATCCCACAGGTCTGCAATTTCAGGTCCTCTTTCTTCTCAGATGTGGAGACACATTTCCGAGTTACCCATGAAAACACAAAAGACCTGCTCTGTCCCTTCTGTCTCAAAGTTCTGAGAAGTAGTCACATGTACATGCAGCACTACATGAAACATCAGGTATGTTGACGATATATTGTCCCAGACATCATTGCACTAAAGAATGTTCTTGTTAAGACTATTTTATGCCTCAGATATAATGATAATATAATAACCAAATAGTACAAGTGTATCCTTTCAAAGAGCAATAACCTAGTTAACCAAAATAATAAATAAAATGAACCCTGTCAATTAGAGCTGCAACAGTTAATCAATTAGTTGTTTTTAATCACCAGCTGTTTTCATTATTCATTTGTTTGTTTACAAAATTTTGAATATTTAGGGTTTTTTCACTTCCTCATGACAGTAAACTGAATATCTTTGGGTTGTGGACAAAACAAGACATTTGAGGACATCATCTTGGGCTTTGGGGAACACCATCGTCATTTAACACCTTTTTATTTACACATTTTATAGACAGGACAACTAATTGATTATATAAGAAGTAATCAACAGATTATTTGACAACTAAAATAATTGTTAGTTCCTGCCCTGCTGTTAATAAATATTGTCAATCAGTCCTTAACAGGAAATATCCTGCTGATACCGCTTTTGCTACCTTTTGTTGTCTCATGTCTGAGGTCACAGCCAAATGTTGATAAGTCAGTAAGATATGTTCAATAAGATAAAATATGCATGTTAAGTCAGCCAAGTGAAGCCTTTAAACAAGTCTTTTTTTAAGAAAGTTAACTGATTCTCTGAATTCTCAGCATCGTAAAAAAGTGTATTTTCAGGAGTTTAGGTTTCTTACTTTTGGTTTGTACCATTAGCTCCGACTCCAGGGTTGGATTGATGTGGTTGTCTGCCGAGCACCTTACTGTAATACATAAAAGGCTGACAGTAAAACCTGCCTCTCTTCTTCAGCTGCCCTAAAGGAACAATAAACATTGTAGAGTTGCAACCAAACTAAATTAATTACTGTTCTATTAATAGCAATGAAAGTAGATTCTTTCATGCTTGTTATATTCTTTCAGTGAATCCAAATGAAACATTTCAGCAATTAGCCTCTAGTTGCACCGCTTATTAATCAGGTTTTGTGTTTCTACGCTGTGGTGGTTTTTCAGAAAAAGGGGATCCATCGCTGTGGAAAATGCAGACTGAATTTCCTCACCTACAAGGAGAAAGTGGAGCACAGGACTCACGTCCACAAGACTTTCAGAAAACCTAAAGCCTTGGAGGGCCTTCCTCCAGGAACAAAGGTCTGACCCTGTCAACAGCATCAGTGTGACATTTGTTTTAGACGGTTATGGGGTGGATGGTTCTCACTATTCTTAGATTGATCCAAATTAAATTCTGGTGCCAATGTGTCGTGTGATCTCTTCCCAGGTGACCATACGAGCCTCCATCACAGGAAAGTCACCTGCACTGCTGAACTCCCCTGATCGATCTGGCTTTACTGTCAGTTCAGAAACACTAAGTTTCAATCAGCAAAGCAAACCTACAGTCAGTGTATCCAAGTCTAAATCAGACGTCTCTGCTGCGGGGAAATACAAGACGACTCAGGGCCAGAAGCAGCAAAGGAATAAGACTAAGCACAATCTGGCGCTCAGGCATCTTGGGTAATTATCTGAGCTTTTTAATGCTGAAGTCAGAGAAACTAGAGAGATAACTTATTTATATTTACAAAACTCTTTGCTATTCCAGATAGTCATAATTTGTGCAGCATTGAAAAATCAACCAAGGGTCAAAATTTAGTTATCTTTGAAGGTTTTAGTACGTTTGGGTTCTCTGCAAACACCGTTAACCAAACAAGATCAAACAAATTTTGTTTCTTAAAGAGGATCTCCGCAGATCTTTTTATGATATTGAGGAGTATCAATGCATGGCTGAACAAAATTGTATAAAAGCCTTTTTGTCTAATAGATCATTCCCGTTAAATGCACTAAAACTAAAGTAACAAGCTTGATTTGAAAATGTAAGGAGTAGAAAGTACAAATATTTGTGTTAAAAAGTAAAAAAAATAAAGGTAAAATATAGAAAAATAAATGTTTGAGTAAAATACAGATACCTGGGGAAAAAAGTATTTGAACTTTGTTACTTCCAACCTCTAGTGATTAAGAATATTTGCATCGTGGAGATATTTCCTTTTAATAAATGGAAATGTTTCTTGAACTTGCATTTGCCTTGAAAAACTGTGCCCCACAATAATAAATAAAGTCCTTGGTGTGTCCAGCTTTGGGCCCCTTGATTCATATAATAACGATATAGAACCACCCACTGGGTATTCATGACAGGATTGGAGCATATTAATAGATGTTATTAAAGCCTAGCAATACACAAAGTAGCTAATTGAGATTTCAATTAATTTTCCAGAAACTCTTCATTAGGCTGGTTAAAAATAAAATGGTATATAGCCCGTAGAGTGGGATTCCTTTCTTCACAAACTAATTAATGAGTGTGATATTTGGCTAATTAGTCTCAGTAATCAAAAACAATATGCTTGCTTTAGTCACATGATATGGTCTAAAAGCAGAGACATGAGATAATGTAGAGGTTCAGACACTCGGCAGACGATAAACAAAGGTAATTGTTTAGTTTTGTGCATCTGCTATACTGAACAGTCAAGATTAATGACAACAGAAATTCTAATCATTTTAAGATGCTTTTGCAGGATCTGAAAATCTGACTGAACGTCTTTTTAACGTCTAAGAATCCATCTGATGAGCATGTGATTGATTGTGTTCTGTGTTCTTTTTTGTCCAATTGTCAGCGTCGACGGAAGGCGTTACACCTGCATCGAGTGCAACGGGCAAGTCGACCAATTCTTCTCTCATTTCCCAATGGTTTCAAATTGCGGTGCGTGCAAATATTCGACAAGTTGCAAACTTTCCATCGGGAATCACATGATAAGGTGAGTAAAAATTTGAAGTGAATTTGATGCACTTCCACTGATGCTCCCAGTGTAATTATCTGACGAATCTGTCTTTGTCCTTTGTTAGATATCATAGTCGAATAGCCAAAAACAGAGTTCTGAAAATGGATAAGAAAAAACCCTCCACATTAAAGTAAGTACACTTCATGGAAGCTTATATTTTGCATATTAAACACAAAGGGATCTTTTTGTGTTTCATTCATTTTCTTTTTGTTATTCTTCCTCAGATTTACCCTGAGGTGTCTCAACTGTGACCTGCTGGTGGATGCATCAGGTGGTGACCTGATGAGCAAACATTTAACTGATCGACCAAATCACGTATGCAAAGTCATCCAGGAGAAAGGTATGCCCCTTTTTCTGCTAGTAGCACCTGAGTCACGGCCAGTGTTGTAAGTTTCATGAACAGATTGTCTCTTGTTTTTTACCCAGCAGATATGAAAGCCAAAGATCGAGTGTGAGTAGAAACTAATACCCACATTACATCTTGTAATCCATCTATTTTTAATCTATTAAGAACAGAAGACCAAACAACGTTTATTGCTGTATTTTTGGTTACATGATGATGCCCCGTATCTTTATATGAACCTGTTAGGACAGTAAGTTAGTACCTTATCTATGCAGATGTAGAACTTGTTTTTCGATTTATAGCCAATCTAATCGTCTCACTTTTTACCATATTCGAATGAAACGGTAAAATCAACACTGTAGACTGTCATGCAGATTAACAGCCAGACAGCAGCCTGCTACACAACACAAGAGCAAGACTTTAAACAACAACCCAACCTTTGCTTTCATGCAAAAGTTTCCATATCTCTATTGAATTTTTGTTAAGTATTGTAAAGGTTGCATGTAAATTTAGAGAAATGCTTTGACAATGGTATAATCTTCCTTTTGTGCAGGCAACTCATCTTAGGACAGCCATCAACAGTCTTGTACGTCTTGACATCAGCACCTGCTCAAAAACCAAAGGAAACGGAGTTGAAAGTAGTTGAAAGTGTCACATCTCAAAGTGTTTCCCTGGCCACTGTCACCAAACCAATATCAGAGCCAATGTTGCCAGCAGGTGATCAGGAAAAGGGTCCCACAGAAGCATGCGTCATTGCAGGTTCCTCTGAAGGACAATTAAATCAGCCGTCACCGCCGCCGCCCGCTGTATCGTCTTCCAGTACATCAAATGTGGCTTCAGAGCTCTGTGACGAGTCAGAGGCCAATTCAGAGAGCCTCCAGGTGAGAGAACCACTGCCTGTCTCAGGGAGCATCCCTGACGAAGAGACCAGGGAACAGCAAACTAAACCGTAGTGACACGCAACAACACTGTACAGTTATGAATTTCAAAAGTAATTGTATCATCAGCCACTCCTCGGCATTGTTTCATTTAGAAATACTGAACAGATGATAACCTTGCTTCGGCTGCTGGTGTTTCCTGTTAATCATGTGTTTGGAGAGACACTCTTCCATACCTGCCAACGTGAAAAAGAGATTTTTGGGAGTTTTGGCAAATGGCCTTCCCCCAGCGCCCCCATCCCCATGTAACCCTTCACCTAAGATAAATAGAATAAACAAAAGGATGTGAAAGCAAAATGATTTATAATTAGCTCAAAGTAAAATGAATTAAAAAAATGCATGCAAAATTTACAAAAAGTGATCACAAGTCAGCATTATTGCCAGGAAAGATAAATTCATGCAGGACTATAGTCTGTATAGTGTGGGAAGTGAGACAGGAGGCATATGTCAGTAACAGGGGAGGTCTTGCATAGCCTGAGTGGAAAACCTGTAACAAGTTGAAAATTTAATCTGATTTCAAGCATTGCACCAAGTGGAGTGAAATTTGGAAGCGTATATGTCCTCTTTTTTGGGAGGGGGACCTGTTTCATCCATTTACAGCAGCAAACTGAGCAGGTTTGAGAAAGCGCAGTAATGAGTGGCCCTCATCAGGCACCTGTATCACATACATTGTACAGAGAAACTGAGAAACACCTGTTTGACTTGTTAACACAATGAAATTGGGAGAAATTACCAATCATGGGAGTTACTAAATGTAAAGATTCTTTATATTTAAATAAAAAAAACTCTACTACAAACTTCTTATGACGTGCATATTTGTACATTTGAGCTTTGGAAATCATTTTTCCGCTCATGGTAAGACTTCAGATTTCTCTGTCTTGCTGATTCGACTTATATGATTGTAGCTTGTTCTGGATTTCTAAAATATTTCAAAAACTAGTGGAAAACATCATCTGCCTAAAAGATGACAGTATACATCTCTGCTCATGGTCCATATAGTATCCACATATACTAAAACAATATAATTTTACCTTTTAAAATACATTTTGTTTAAGCATTTTGAGTCCCATTTACATCAGAGACTATTTTATATAGATATGTTGGTTTGAGATGCGGTGGGTTTTTTGGTGTTTTTTTGTTGTTGTTTGTCTTGGTTTTACATCACGAGCATCATGTTTTGTCTTCCTTTTAACCTGTGATTTGCTCCCGTTGTATTGAATTTGAGGTTGATATACCAAAAACAAATCATACTTTTACTTAGCAGTTAGCAAAACATTCCTGGTTTGTGGCAAAAAAAATAATAATGTGTTACAGGTATCTTGTCACCAGCTGGTTTTGATGATTCCAAAGTATCATTTATCCCAAGAGGAGGAAAGATACTGTGAACCATTCATAAATATTATTATAAAATGTATAGAAATAACTAGCTCTAAAATTTTATTCCCTGAGGAAAAGAATGTCCGCTTTTTGAAATGTGTGGTTTGGATTAAAAAAAAAAAAAAGCATTGGTAGGGAGCCTTAGGTGGAAAGTGACCACATTTGATATATGTATACCACTGTACTTGAGTAGATTTTATTATCCTTCTTTTAACTGTTCAAAGTGTCAGCTTGTGAAAGAAGTCTGTTACCGTTGACAAAGGTACAACACCTTGATGAAAACTGATCTGAAAACCAATTTTTATGTCTCAGCTGCTGGTTGATTAAGTTGCCTTTTTATTTTGCATTTAGGGGGGTAAAAAAAGGCTGATTATCTGTTCCTCTGGGGATATTTTTATACAATTTGTTTACTTTGATGATGTAATATTTCAGAAGTCATTGTTCTTTTCACAGGTTTTTTAAAAGGGATTTCGCTCGTATGTACAGTCTCTGTAGAGTGAGTCTGTAAATGCTTCTACGTCTATGATGCCACTGTAAATGTACCCTCCTGAGTCTGTTTTTGAATACATTCCTCTAAAAACATAAGGACACATGTTCCTCAGAACTATACACTACTGGGTTTGGATCAGTGTTTTTCTGTTGTTTGCTATGTAAATAAATCTTTACTACAATATTTTTGTGTCTTTGGGTGGTTTTTTCTTTTTCTTTTCTGAATGTTGCTCTCTAAAGCAGGTCAATAGTGATCAGGATTCCCACAGCCATGAAATTACTGGAAAAGTTATGAAATTACATCATTTTTCCCAGGCCTGGGAATGGATTGAATGTTTTGGAAAAGTTTTGAATGCAGCTGTTGACAAGCTCATGAAAGAAACGCACACTACATCATCGTGTTATAAACCATTTCTTAACTGCATACACTGTATACTTCTACATGCTTAATAGTCTTGGATAATTTTGGTATATTCACTTTTTTTCCAGCACAAATTCAGCTATAAATCTGACTTCTCATTTCATCAATTTAACAAAGTGTAAAGCTGCCAGGAACCCAGAACTTGTTTTTTTTTAAAAAAGACGCAGGAGCCTGTAACAATCACAGTTGCACCTTCAACAGGTTTTCCAGCTTGGCCCTACATATTATAAAGTTGTTGTTTTTATTATATAACTAATGTTCACCAATAAATAGACATGTTACATGACTGAAATGATTGTGTGTTTATCAAAAGTCTGCTGCGGACTTTGTGTGGACAAACAGGCAAATCATATTAATTGCTTCATTGTTGCTGCTACAATGCCTATTGTAGGTCACAGCACCACTGGAGGCTAGAGCCTGGCCTTTAAAAAATACTTTAAAAAAAAGTGATGGAAAAACTTTACTTTTTCCAATCCTGCTTATTTTTGGTGCATGATTTTTTACTTTATTTTATCTATTTGTTCATTTGTTTATTTTATTTCATATTTTTTTCTTAATTGAATGTGTATTATTATTATTATTATTATTATTATTATTATTATTATTATTATATTTAAATTATTATTACCTCTTTTTTTAATTTGTGTTTATTTATATACATATGTATATTTTTCCCTTTCCTTTGTTTCACACTGTTGTAACGTATAAATGGAAATGTTTGTATAGTCTATATATTGCTTTGTAAAGTTAGCATCTGTCAATACAACAAATCTTTACAAGAAAAAAAGAGTGCAGGCATTTTGAATATAGGTTTATGTATTCCTTTGGGATCTACTTATATAAGAAATATTTTATATATATAAATAAATGATTCTATTTTATTTAAATATGGTTATACCATAGGCTACACAACAAACAACTACCTTGACTAACAATGTACACAATGTAAAAACACCGGAAAGATGTTCCCATAGTGACACTCGTTTTGATTTTCCCGGACCTGACGTCATTGTCAAGGCTCATTTCTATTGGCCGAGTGACCTGAGACGCGGCGTTCCCAGGACAACGAAACGCCAAACAATTGAGTACACTTAGCTACTCCTCGGGTTAACTACTGCGAGTTGGTCATTCAAGGCGACTTTTCTTCTAAATGTTTTACAAGTTAATTAATAATAACTTGTTTAATAACTCGACAGTTAAGAGGAGTCAAGTCAAAAAGGCGGGAATCGACGAAAAGCACCGTAAACATGGTAACGTTAGCTTGACTGATAACAGAGCAGCGTTAGCTAAGTAACCCCACCGTAAACACAGCACTCCATCGCCTCTTCACTGTTTTCTCATGTGTCTGTTTTGCCGGTACAGAGTCGTAACTTGGAGCACACTCAGAGGCAGAGGTTAATGTCTCAGCGACGGAGTCAGGAGCAGCACAGACAGCAGGAGGCCCAGCGGGTGGACAGAGATAGGCAGCTGCAGGCCAGTCTGCGGGACGCGGAGAGCTTTGAGAACAGGAGATACCTGCGACAGGTGCAGCAGGAGCTCAAAGAAAGGGAGATGGAGAGCGCTCTGCTGAAGGTAGGCTTCACTGTTGTATAGGTATTGTTAGACAGATAACAAGGTGCCATTATCAATTATGTTTTTGTTCAAAGTTCTTGTCACCAAACCACAGCTGTACCCATTTTTAGCTTGTTGTACCTTGATATAGGTTATATGTGTGTTGATATAGTGTGGTATGTGTATTTCATAGTATTTTTGATTTTATAATACTGACTATTGAAAGCTGTATATTTTTTGTCTGTATGTAAAGCCCACCTTTGAAAGAAAGAGCTGAAAATTAGCAATAGCTATAATTTGTGTGCAATTAAAATAAATCAGCAGCAGCAGCAGCAGCTTGTGTCCCAGACGTTCAAATCTGTAGTTCTTGACTCACACTTGTGACCATTATACTTACACATACAGAAATTGTATTAATTAAACAAAAAAAGAAATCAAAATGTAGACTAAGTATAACCCAATATGATGACTTAGCTGCCATGTCCTGAAAACAACAGATGGAGTAATTATCAAATAAATGTTTTGTATTTTAATATAATATGAACAGCAGTTACACTAATGCACATATTCACCTGCTACAGTAAATCGGTAAGTTTATAGCCTGCAAAGATTAACATCCTATTTATTTTCTTTACGAAATGAATTCGATATTTTATTTATTTTATCCACCTTTAGTTCAATGTTATTGATTTATTGTGTGTTGTTTTGTTTTCTCTTTTTCTTGAGTTGGTGTTGTTATATCTGATTTTTTTGTTTGTTAATTTTAAAAAACTTACCACCAGATAATCAGACAGAAATACCCTTTCGTTTTGCTAAAAGAAGTAATAAAAAAATCAGCTATGTGGATAGAGATTCAGATGTCTGAATCAGACATTCAATATTTTTTCTTATTATAAGAGCAACACCTGATTTTGTGGAAGAGCAATACTCTTTTTATCAGTAGTTCAGTTATTTTTCAATAATCATTTCTGAGTTTATTGGTAATCGCCATTTAAAGCTAGTAAAAAAAACAACACTCAGCTCAGGTCCAAACTTTGACAAGCATTGCTTTGCACAACATTATGCTGTATCATCAAGGTATTGCCTGTGACTTACCTACACTCAGATGTAGATAATCATAAAAAAAATGTTCTTGTAGGCAGAAGAGGAGAGAATTAACAGAGAAAAGCAACTTGAACAAGAGGAGAGAATGGCTAAAGAGTTGGCCCGCATCAACTATGAGACGCAGAGAGAAGAGAAAATGAGGCAGTATATTAAAGCGAACAGGTACGCACACTAACTACATTACCATGACTGAATGTTTATCCTAATATACAAATGCAACATGCTTTGCTTTGGTCAAATTTCTCTGTTGTCGTCCCTTAATCACAAATGTTACATTTTAAATGTCTATTTAAATACTTCTCAGCATGGAGCTTCGAGAGTTGGAGGCAAAGCTGAAGTCTGCATATGTGAATAAGGAAAGAGCTGCACAGATTGCTGAGCAGGAAGCTATGAGGTTTGATACAATGGTAAGCACTCTTCTTTGCATACGAGTCACCAGGCAGACATCCAGTGTTATAAATATAGAAATAAATACTTAGAATTGCACTTACATCAATGTAGGAAGAAAAAATATACTTATTCCCTCTAATATGGAGCTCTGTAAGTTTATGAGACTTTAATTTGAAGTGGCAATTAACAGGCTATAAAGTGTGTATGTGTTTTCTCTGAGGTTAGCGCGAGGAGGCAGACTTTGCTCGCACGATGAGGAGCGAACATGAGCGAACGGCCGTCGAGCAGCAGAAGCTGCAGCGGAAACGCCTCGAGGAGCAGGTGCAGTTTCAGAGAGAGCTGGAGCAGCAGCTCATGGAGCGAGAGCGCAAGAGACAAGAGGCGTACGAGGAGTTCCTGAAAGAGAAGCTCATGGTTGATGAGATTGTCAGGAAGATTTACGAGGAGGATCAAATGTGAGTCACAATGCATACGAGAATATTTTTCTCGCTTCAAGTAACAGTCAAGATATTAGTGTGAGCAAAAATTCAAAGGATTTAAATTCAGCTAAGTACTCCTGGTCCGTTGTCAGTCTGCATTTCAAATAAATTGTCTACTAGCAACCACCTCCTCCACAGAAAACATGGTAGAATAATGGCTTAATTGAAAAAATGATGTTGTTTTCTTGAAGGGAGAGACAGCTGAAACTGGAGAAGGTCAGAGCCACTCAGCAGCACATTGAAGAATTCAAGAGACAGCAGGCCGAGTGGAGACGCATGGAGCAAGAACAGATGGAGGCTGAGAACAGACGCATCATGGAGTTTGCGAGCCATCAGCAGCAAGTGGAGGAGACCAGAATGGCTAAGATCAGAGAGAAAGACGAAGCAAAGGAGCAACTTCATAAAACAGTTGAGAACTTGAACTTTTTTTTTTTTTGCGCATTCTTCTATCTGTTGACACGAGTCTGTACTGGCATCAGAAATTACTCCTCTTTGTTCTCCTCTAGCTGTCTGAGAAGATTAAAGAGGAGCAGCGGCAGCGTGAAGAGATGGAGCGAGTCCGTGAGGAACTTTACTTAGAAGAACAAGAAGAGGCGAACAGGCAGAGAGATATTGTAAGTAATAAATATCATTTTTCAATCACAGCTGAGATGTCTGCTGTGGAAAACTCACTCTTACAAGAGCATAAATTGTCCATATAAGCCGTCCACATCATGTACAACCACAATGAAGAAGAACAAGTAATTTCACTACCTTATTTTATCAGTTCAGTGACTTATGTAAATATTTAATCATTAATATTCTTGGTCTTAAAAACGTTTTATTTATTGCTGGCCACTCGCAGTACCCGCGAGGGACACTAGGGGGCTGCAGCTCACACTTTAGCAATCACTGCTGTAGTGCATGATACTACCACTCCTAACACTGAGCATGTGTTCACTGTTAGTTCACCACAAACTCCTTGAAAAAAGCAATCTGAGTTTGAACATCCCAATTATCCCAACACCTTGCTCATCCCAAAAAAATACTCTGCCATTTCCATGGCAAAAGGTGCAGTATATATGTTGTTATACACAAGGTGCGATTTGTTAAAAAATCAGTGGAGGGGATGTTTTTTTAACATTTTTCTCATAAGAATAAATCAGGAACCACAGTGGGGCCTATACAGATTCTGACCTCTAGTTCTATTAGCTGTTAAAGTAACATTTATAGAATAATTGTTCACTTTAATAAAAAAAATTAAAAACGTATTTAAAAAAATGATTCATTTGATTAAAAGAGTCATGAATATAGTTATAATTAATATGATTTATGGTGCTGCTAGATTGCTGCTAGACCACAAGCACCTCAGTCCTGACTGTATCACTGTCCTGCAACAAATGACATTAAAGCACACCCTCTCATGTAATAATACTTAATAAACTAAAAGGACTTTTGTCTGCTCTAGTCACTGACTGTCAGTTTTGTGCCCTCAGTGAACAGCAGCTCCTGAGACAGGAGACAAACACAGATTCCTGTTTTACTCTGGATTACCTGAATTATTTTAATAGTTTTCAAAACTTTCATCCAACAGGAAGAGATGGAGATGAAGATCCGACAGAGACTGATGATGCAGCAGACTTGCCAAGAGCAGATGGCTTTCAAAGAGATGCGGAGGCAGGCAGAGAAAGAAGAAGAGGAGGCCTTCAGGAAAATGATGATGGCTAAGTACGCAGAGGACGATCGGATAGAGCAGATGAATGCCCAGAAACGACGCATGAAGCAACTTGAGCACAAACGCGAGGTGGAGAAACTGATAGAAGACAGAAGACGGCAGCGTGAGGCTGACATGGTACAAACCACTCTGTGTGCACAATTACATCCAGAATAAGGTGGTGCTGGTGTAGTTTTATTGTCAGAAGTTAAAATAATGCACTACACTCTTTGAATGTAATGTCAGTTTAAATGATCTAATCTGATAATGCACTGAACTCTTTTCAAGGAACTGGAGGCCAAAGAAAGAGCGATTGAACAAGAGAGGGAAGCGCTGCGTCGACGGATAGTCGAAGAAGAGAGGCAGCGACTTCTTAAACATCACGCAACTAAACTCCTTGGATACCTTCCAAAGGTAAGAGGCAGTGAATGAATCATGAATCATTTTACACAGGTTAATTTCTTCTGTACAACAAACATGTATACTGTGTGACCATGAGCATATCTGTTCCCAGGGCTTACTTCGTGAAGATGACCTGGAGCACTTTGATGAAGACTTCAGAAAAAATTTTAAATCACGTCAGGCAGATATCTTCTCTGAAGACGGCTGGGAGGGAGATGATTAGATTTGTTTCCCTCTGAAGTTGCAGGCTGTGCCACTAGATGGCAGTGTTAGGTTACAGTGAAATAAGTTGCAGTTTTTATTAAGTTCTTTATTTTGTAGTTTTCATTATGCAACTTCAGTAACAACACAATGATTTAAAGACATCTTTTTATTAGAACTGTGCTGACAGGATCTTGATTAAAATCATTAAAGAACAGATCTGTGGTGGCTAAATGTTATAATAATTAATCAAGTTACACATAGAAATATCTTTAAAAATGTATCAAGGCACCTACAATCAACTTATTTATGACTTCCCCCAGTCTAGAGCTTTCATGAACTCGTCTTCTGTGAATGACAGCAGCTTGGCAGCTTCAAAATGCATCTGAACAAAAAACTAAAGTTAGTGAATTATTTTGATTGAAAACGCGGTTGAATGTATTCACAGAGTACAATAGAGACACTCACCTTTTGTCTTTTGAGAATGTCAATCAGCCTGAGCTGTTTCTTGAAACCGACGATGAGCTCAGCTTTTTGTTTTTTCAGCATTTTGTTTTCTGCAAGTAGATTTTCTTTGCTCTGGTGTTCCTCACTTATCTTGTCCTTATTTGAAAGAGTTTGAGTTTAAAAGCCTGAAATTAGTCGACGTTATGCAGAACCTAACATTTGTGCAGCAACTTTATAGCTCTGTGTCTGTTACTCCACTTTTGCTGCTATGTCCTCTACAACTGGAATAGATCATTTATATTCAAATAAAGATTATATTCTGTCATTATTATAATGATAATAATTACAGTAATTACATCAATAGTATGTGTTTATGAGTTGTGACGACATTGTAATTTGCTCACCTTGTTCATTTGTTTCATTTTGCTCAGTTGAGTCTTTAACCTCTCCACCTCCTCCAAGGCTCTGTTCAGACGGACCTCCACAGTGCCATGGACGGCTGCTGCTTGTTTGTGTGATCTATTCAGGTTTTCTATTTCCTACAAAGAGCACAGGCGCGAGGTAATTACACACAAGAGTAATGGGAGATGGTGTCACATTTTACGGTTTGTTATTAAGAAATAGTCCATGTTTTTATCTCTGACCCTAAAATGCTTTCCCAGACCTTGTGTAAAGCCGACACTTGCACTTGAAGACCGTCACATTTTTTGCCAGACTCCTCTGCTAACGCTCTGTGTTTCTCAATCTGTGTCTGCTGGATGCTCGTTGTTTTCTGCATCCTGGCTCGATCCTCCTCAAGCTCTTTAATTTTTGCACTGAGCTTGGCGTTTTCATCATCCTGCAGAAACAGAAACAGTGTAATTTATTACTATTTAATTTTAAAGTCATCTGTTAGAAAGAATTATGCAGACAAAGTGAGAACAACCTGTGCTGAAAATATTCACAGCACTCCAATAAATGCTCGACAAAGGTACTTAAATTCTCTACATGAAATGTTCAAAAGGTCAAGGAGCTCTGTGTCACCAATTTTTTACAATGTCATAGGTCGCAAACTTTTTAGGGTTATTTATTTGTTTTGTTTGGTCTTTTTGTTTTAAGACTGAATTCCCCCTGCTCCTCTAACCACATTAGAGGGAGTTTGGAATTTGAATTTGGTTGAGTTAGGGAAAGTGAAGGATGTGAAGCACAGCCATCTCTCTATCTACACTGCGAGCCAGAAAAATGTTGCTGCAACTCTGGAAATCTGAGAAGATTGCAACGATTGATATGGCGCTGAACGAATTAGGAAATGTACTAACATCATGTCAAACAGAGCTGGAGAGTCTCTGGCAACCTGACTGAACAAGACAGAGTGAGAGGTTAACGGTCTAACAGGGTCACTGTCATGTGTCAGTGCCTGGTTATTTATGACATTATGTGTAACTTCTCTTCTTTTGTGTTACTGACATTTTTCCTTTGTTTTTTGTTTCTTGTGCATTTGTTTTTGGGGGTTTGTTCTGCAGTATGTCAAGACTGCATTTTAAAATCAACAAACAGGTTAAACTACAATACGACCATCAGTTTGTATTGTGGTGTGATGTGTGTCAAACTTGTTTCTACCAAGCTCTGTCTCCCTCTGCTGATACACAGGGGCAATAACAGTCCTAGTTGAATCAAACCTTACAGTACCTTCTTATAATATTCACTTGTGAGTTGATCCAGTTCCTCCTGCATTATCCGTAGTTTTGCCTTCAGAACTCGTATCTGAGCATCTGAAATGCCTTAACAAAACAGAGCAGACAACACAATCAGACATATGCCCACGAAAGAAAGAAAAAACCTACCAATAAAATCACAAGTTCTGAGTGACATTTTGAATTATTTAATGTAATGTTCCAATCAAGATTTTATTTATTCTTAAGTTGCAAGGTTTCCAGATAGAAAACCCCACATTAACCCTAACACACAGGTCTTTCTTTATGAGAAACAAGGATTAATGTAACACAAGAGCTAACACAGATATTCCCACCCTGAAAAATGTCTTCAATGAACTAACTGAAACAGGTTTTGCAAAACAGTCAAATAAACTTACATGTCTTTAATAAATATTTGCAGAAATTACTTTTTTTTTTTTAATTTTCATTGATGAATAAACGTGGGGTTTACTTGTGAAAAATAACATATTTGTTACCTGATCCTACATAGTCTCCAGCATCATCCACAACATCGTCATGAGTGACCATGTCATTCATCTTCTCCTCCATGCTGCGTATCGTCTTTGCCAGGAAAAAGTCAGCCGAGTCTTCAACAGCTTCTAAATCATCCACATGAGACACCTTTGAAGCTCTGAAATCAAGCAATAATGTGACAACTTTGTGAAGAATGATAATGCAAAATATACTGAACAAGTGTGTGACCTGCACAGTGTTATTTTGTCGCTTATAGACATGGCTGTAAAAAAAATCATACACAATCAAACTCACTGTGTTTTCCAGTGAGGCGCTTTCCCTTGTTTTCCAGTACCCATCTTTTGTGATGTTGATGTCACCCTTTTTTTGGTCAGTGCCTAAGAAAAGAGATGGTTATTAGAAACAGCCTGTTGTTTGAAGACGTGCAGCATTACCAAACTATACCTGTAAACTAGAGCCTGTTGAGCAACATATCTACCTTCACACTGGGATCCTGTACAGTGTCCTGATGAAACTTTATTATCCTACAGATGAATAGATACACACATACATAAAGAAAGAAATTGGTGATTTTTGTTGATAAAGTTAATTTCTCTTACAGTCTTTTAATTAACACATGTCTGATTGGTCTGTGTTAAGCAAAGTACAAGAAAATTAACCACAGTAATTTCCAGTTATTTCTGTGGCATGCATGAAACTCAGATATTTCTTACCTTGAATTTTCTTCATCCTCGATGTCGGCGAACTGGACGGTGGATAAAGGTTTTGACAGAACTTCACTTTGTTCTCTCTAAAATCCAATAAACACCAAGAATTACTTCACAAGTCTCAACTCAAGATTTGTCCGGCTAATATATGTGACCATGTTGACAACTCACCATAAGTTGCTCTGCCTGCCTCACTAGATCTGCTGTTTTAGCTTCCAGCTCTGCATTCAAGAGTCTGAAGGAAATAAAATGGAGAATGGTGACATCACATGCCAAATTTTTACATCATCAAAGACTCTTGTGTTACTGAACTGCAATAAATACACTACATCCACCTCGTTTGTCGGAATTTTTACAGCATTATTGAGAGTCTTTTACATTTTTGGACATATTGTGTCTCTTACTTTTGGTATTCTGGTAATGGTAGGCATTTTAATGAAAAGTTAGGGTAAAGTAATTCATTGTAAGTTTATGTAAGGGGTCAAATAGAGTTTAACCAGTGTAAAACAGGAAAACAAATGAAGTGCAACCCGGTCAATTATTTTCTAAAGTCACAAAAAAAGTCTTAGAATGCTATTCTCATTAGAAGTTATGAACCTGTTACACTGAAATTAATAAGAAGGGGCCATCCATAGAAGTAACATGAGAACAAAGAGTCTTACTTGTATTGTTCTTCCTTAGCAAAAAGGTCATCTGTGTCCTTTTTTGCTGGAGCAGAAGCAGATTTGACTTGCACTTCAGCCCTCTTTGACTTCTCAGCCTTACTGGTAGAGGACGGGCGTTTCTTGGGCTGAACAAGACAAAGCAGTAGACTTTGTGACAGTCATTCCCGAAGTCAAATTTCCTTTTTTGAGATTGGATATAATACCAAATAATTTGTGTTTTTACCTTGCTTTTACATAAGCACTATTGAAACTGTTGTACAGTCAGTTTATCCACATAGGAGCCTTGACAAGTTTCCCAGAAAACATCCCACTAAGTATGTAGCTTGGTCACAATTCTTTAAAAATGTAATCTAAGGGATATTTTGTATTTGTGTTAGAAAAATAAATATCACTTGTTATGTGACAATCTGATTTTTTAATTCTTAAATAACAATATTTTTACTGGCCTTAAGGGACCAGTATCAGTCTGTGCACCGCTCTTATCCATGCACTCACACACTTCTCATGTAAGTTTAGTGGTCAGACAAGTGGTCAAACATTGTTGGAGAGTAGGATGGATCTTTCTGATTAACTGAAAGACAGTACCTCAATAGAAAGTGGTACTATATTGACACCCAGGCTTAAGTGATCTATTGATTGATGATGTCTAGTGACAAACTACACAAGAACACCTGTAAGAATGTGGGCTACATACATACATGAATTCGCACTTTCTCTGCATTATAGGCGCAGCATCTTGTATTGAAAGGTAAAATAAGTACAGCAGTACAGAGTAAAAGCAGGTTGTAACAGATTAAAAAAAGAACACAAGTGAATGGGATAAGCTTGATGTTCAGTCTATTTTTCAACCACCCACTCACTTAAACCTTTTAATAACTTATGATATACCTAAAATATTCATAACACCACATATTTTTGTCTCTATCTCCAGCTAAGTGTCCACATGTTTTGGAAGAGAGAGACCTAACAGTGCACAATGTTAGAGGAAGCAGCCTAATTAGCCTAATTAACGTTAGCTTGTGTTGATGTTTGTTGACGAAGGTGAGCGACTTCACCTGTTGAAAACAAATAATTGGATTTAATCTTTCACTGGTAGACACACAAACAGTACTGATATAACCTTTGAGAGATAGAAATAACAAAAAAGACGCTACTAACCTGCGAGACGACGGGCTCAGGCGGACGGACCTTTTTTAAACAACTTCTTTCAGCCATTGTCACACAGACGATGTGCCTCTGGTTGCTTAGCAACTACTCGTTCACTGCGCACACTATACGGTGGCCCTTCATGGACATTTTACTGCATATTTTACTACTACTATTGCTACTACTACTACTGTTGCTGCTATCTTTTTAATGGTTATTTCTATAGGAACAAGTATATAGCAGCAACTAATGCCATACATCAAAGCATTTATAGCTTATGAGCTAATCTGCAATGCCTATCCCTAAGAGGATTGTTATTATTATTATTATTATTATTATTATTATTATTATTATTATTATTATTATTATTATTATTGAATTATGATCAATTATAAATAACAAAAAATAATGTGCTTGGATAACATTTATTTTTGTTAAAATGATGTCCATACTCATAGTAACCTGATAGTAACGTGTTCCGTAGTAACGTCTTCTGCCTACATGTTGTTTTTAATACTGGGGGTCTTAATGCGCATGCGTGTGCCCAACAGCTACTACTCACCCTGCACATGCAGAGAAATCCCATAACGTGAGGGGCACAGCACACCGGAGGGACTAGCTAGTTGTCTTCCAGCTGTCCGTTTGCTGTGTCCACCTGCTCTTATTTATATCCATGCATCACCTAGAGTTTGACAGTGACCCGTAGTTGTGCTGCACAGCCTCTTTAATTCACCAAGTGTGCGGACTTGAAGCGAGCGATGTCGGAGGAGGACAGGGTGGCAACAACAACAACAACAGGGCGCGCTGCTGTCCCGTTAGCATCGCGACGTCCACCGGTCCATGTTGCTTAACTCTGCCGGGCAGAGCACACCCGACCACGCCTCCTGTCCAGTCCAGTCCTGTCCAGAGCCGTCCCGAGGCCCAGCGTGATGGCCGAGGAGGACCCCCAGCAGCAGCCGGACCGCGGGGCGAGGACCCTTCCCGGCCTGCTCCCCGGGCTGCAGGGAGCTGAGGCCAGTGCTCTGCAGCTCAGGATCAAGAACTCCATCTGGTGAGAAGCTGTCTGTCCACATTCTGCTGAGCATGGGTTGATGCTGCTGGGGGAAATGACTGAGCCTTTTCACTGACTAAAAGTAGCAATACCATAGTGTAAAAATACTTAATTACAGGTAAAAGTAGACAAGTATTATCAGTAAAATGTGCTTATAGGAAAAGTAAGCAGCCCTGGTTGAACCCTTGTGATATTATCAATATATACTGTTATTATTATGTTATTACTGATGTATTAATATCTAAGTACCATACTGCTATAGTTGCTGGAGGTGGAACCAGTTTCACCTCTATGCTGCTGGGAAGTTTAATCATTGCATCATATGTTATAAGATGATTATATGTTTTATATTTAAAATAGTAATCTGGTAAAGTAGATTTAGCTGTCAAATAAATGTTGTGGACTAAGAACTACAATGTTTCCCCTTGAAGTAAATTGGGAGAGAAGTATAAATTGGCAGAAGAGTGAAATACTCTTATTACTGAAGCAAGTTAAGCACAGTACTTGAGTAAATGTGCTGAATCTCCTTCCACCACTGTGTTACATCAGCAAAAGAAGCACCACCATCATGTTAAAATATCAGTGCATACAAAATGTCACTAAAGTAAAAGTTCAGATGTATATCAGCACATTATGCATGAGGTATTAGAGGTATAGAATTCATCATCATGCATCGCATGTTATATTATCACAAAGTATTTAGTTAAATTGGATGCTTATTCCTGATTTGCGAGCAGCATTTTAATGTTTGAGCTGCTCAAGAACTTCTTATACTGACAAGTTACTTTTATCTGTCACAGTAGCTCATATTTTATAAGCTGATCATACAGTTTGTTTTATATGTAAAATATGAATCTGTAGTAAGAAGTAGAGAAATACTAGCAATTAGTATAATAAGGATATAAAGCTATTGATCAGATAAATGTAAGAGGGAAAATTTACATTTTTTCCCTCTGAAATCCAGTAAAGTAATAGTAGCATTAAGTTGAAGTCCTCACCAACAACTACCTCAAAGTTGTACTCAAGTACAGTACTGGAGTAAATGTATTAAGACACATTTCACCACTGTCAGTAGTTATAAATATGTAGTTTCAGAGCATCAACACTTAATTTCATGATGAAGGACAAACTGACTGTGGGAATGTAAACGTTTTGTTTACATCCACCCAGAGAATTTTTGTGTGTAGATGTATGTGTATGTATAGTTCAGTCTGACTATCTGTTTAGGAGAGGACTATAGCCATGGTGGACATGTTCAGGCGTGTCAGCCTTCTCAAAACTGAACTCTATTATGAATATATGTTGGAGATTGTCTGTTTGGGCTGGTTGTTAATGCTGACAAACTGAACTAAAAAGACTGTCTTATGATCAAAATCGGTTGATCGGGACTCAGAGTACACTTGTTCACACATTGTTTTAGGGTCAGCCTCAGCATGCTGGAGTGGATTTACCCATGTACAGTACAATGTTAATGTATTTGTATTCAGCTTAACCTTGTTTGATCCTTCTTTACTTCTTTTACTGCACATCTCCCCAGAATATGTTGTTCTTTTTACTACACAGCATATATTTGACAGCAATAGTCATATTCTGATCATCTTATAAAATATGCTAATATGTTAGTGCTTGAAAATGCTACTTACACATTAATGCATCAGTAAGTACACTGTGTTATTGTTGTGTAAGGTAATCTAAATCTTACTGGGTCATTCTTCTTGCATAGTTCTGAGTAAGACAATCATTTGAATGCAGGACTTGTAGTTGTAATAGAGTAATGCTACTTGATTTTTGATTTTTGATTTTTTTTTAGTTGATTTTTAAGTCTCATCCCCAATTTCAAATGCTGACGCTTTGGGAGTGTAGTTCTGTTTGGCCGCCTTCCCAAAGCGTCAGTATTTGATGATCTTACAAAAAGATCTTACTAAAACTTAAACCCACCTCTTCATCTCTTGCTTGTTTACTGATTGGTGAAAGGCATTCTCGCAGTAGCAATCTATATTCTGTCTGTCCGTCTGTCTGACTGTATTTTTACCCAGTTATGTCTCTGCTCCCTATTTTCATCATCAAAACACTAACGGCATGCTGAAACCAACAGCTACAGTTTATGCTGTATGTCCTGCTGCTGTGGGTGAATTAACTTGAAATAACTCAGTTTCATTATGCAGGAAACTCAGAAAATGTTCAACTCTTGCAGCTCAAATGTAATGTAATCACCAAGATGTGTCTTTGAAAACTGCTCACATGTACCAGATATGAGTATGACCTTTATTTAAATTATTCAAATGATTTTCACACTAGTTTTATTAAAAGTGCTCCCCGAACTCTGACGGCATTGCCTAGTTTTAGGCTACAAATAACTATTTCCAAAAAGTAAGCCAGACAGAATCACATGACTGTGAAGTATAAAATTACAGTTTGAAAGAAGCAGGACTGAAGCCTGTGGGATTTCACAGAACAAAATCAAAAACACTGACTCAAAACCTAATGTATGATTAAAAAAACAATCACAGAATCAATGCAGGGAGTGCCTAGAGTGTGTAAAGAGGGTTGAGATTGCTTGGACAAGAAATAATTGCTTTTTTCTTAACAATTGATACGAGTGAATGCCGTCTGTGGTTGCAGTTGTTTGAGGCCATCCTCTGACTGGAAATAACCTTTTATTTCTGAGTGTGAAGGAACATAACGTGTCGAAAGGCTGAACTACAAGAAAGCACAACAGTTCAGAGTTGAAATGTCTGCAGGAAAAAAACTCAAGGGAAACATGTCACTCGGCTGAGGTCAATAACGTACCGGGATATTGAATGTTTGTCTCTAAATCATTCACCTTAAAGAGGATTAGAGCATTAATATCGACCTTCTGCTGCTGACTGGCTCATGGTAGAAGGAGACCATCTTGCAAGGTCAGCAATATTGTCTGTAACTACACCACCACTGTGTCTTCATTTGGAGTAATAGTCTTAAGTGTTGCTGGGCTGCTGGTTTGTACTTAAGCCGCCCAATCAGAGGCTGACTTACACCTGGATATCATACGTAATGTGATTTGAAGGATCTCTTGTATCAGTTCTTTAGTCCTTTTTCTAATCTAGGTCTCAGGTGTCATTCAGTCTAGCTGCTAAATCTCCCCTACAAACAGCTTAATGGCGGCCCTTCAGCGCGGACAAAATCCTTGGCCACCCGGTAACAGTGAATTAAAGTGAACTGTTCTCGTCGTGGCTTAAAGCGTCCGCTGATTCTGACCTGCCCAGAGTCTTTAAATGAGACTAACCTGCTACCTCACAGTAAACAACAACCTGGCCTGTCTGAAGATTAAGAGTTAGACATGGAGATGTTGTTCATGTAGCTGGTTTGACTCTGATGTTTTGTTGGTTGTAATCAGTATGGAGGGCCGGTGCTGTGGTGGTGGTTCTCAGAGATTATACTTTAATCATTCCATTTCATACTTTCACTTTCAGTAGTCCACATTTAATATACTACTCTGCTCATACGTCAAATTGTGTCCCTTAACAAGCGGTTGATTCCTTAAAATGTGAGAGTTGGCAAAGACACACATTCATAATGGAGGCAGGATATTGGATATGATTTCCAAAATGACATGAATCTTTTTCTGCATTACAGTCTATAAAATATAAATGAAGTTTTCATAGCAGTCAATATCTACGGCAATACTGATATATCTGTGATATCGGCTTACCGATATGTCAGTTGGCCTCTACATGGATCTGACTGAGAAACCGAGGACACGCCATGGTAGAGACTTGTCAATCACAAGGAAGCCATGCCCTAAAAATACATACCCTGCTCTTTTTTTTTAAAAGCAAGTTGTATTAAAGAAGACTTATATCTAGCTATTGAGACCATTAACTTATTAGGAAACTGCGTACTGAGGTAATAAATCAAGTGAGAAGTAGGGTCATTTTCTCAGAAGCTTACATAGAATCAGACTTTTTTTTTGTTGCAACCAGTCAAGTCACCCCCTGCTGGCCACGAGAAAGAGCAAAGATTTTATACAGACAATGGTCAGGTTGTAAAACGATTTCTGTTGCATGGCACCTAGTGGCTCCTTCTGAGTGTCACAAGGTTTATGTCTGTCAACGATGATAGCAATTTGTTTTGGTGGTCGTCTCGTCAGTTTACTGCGGAAGTGAGACGGAAAAGCCTACATGAAATAAACGCTGTACGGTTGAAGAGAAAAGTGAAGTCTCAGGGAAAATGGATCAACTCTTCATCTGACCTCAGGGAACAGATAAAGTGGTCAGCCTCAAACAGAAATGTAATGCAAAACACTGTCATGAGACTAATCACAAATCCTACGACAGGTTTATGGGTTTTCCTGTGCATCATATACTCACTCTCTAAATTGTCACCCAGTCATACAAAACTTTAAGAACCCCTGGCATAGAGCTTTAAGATGCTCTGTCATCAGACCAAGTCGTTTAGTTTGTCCTTTTTTGTGTGTTTTACGTACTCTCATAATAATGACTGGCATACATTTATTTGCTGTACATATTTTGACTAAACTCTGCATGTTTACAGAATCTACAGTTTGAGTATGACTATACAATGTGTGTCAGACAATCACAGTAACACAATTGGAAACACTATTTTTTTCCTTTCTTAAAATATATATATTTCTTTAAATAATGGCTTCCCATTTGTATCAAATTCTTCCTACAACATTAAAGTGCAGTAGATTTCTGGAGTGACTGTATTTTATTCACTGTGCTTCTGTCAGAGACAATGTGACCACAGTGTCTGTCTCTGTCTCTCTCTTTTTACATATGACAACATGTGTTCCTGGTGGTGGGATACATGACCTGAGAGATGCTTAAGGGAGGGTCGTCTCATACCAAACATACCTCTGCTTTATAAATAAATACACTTTAGACACAAGCACTCATCATGTTACAGCGGCTTCATACTAATTTATACTATCTCTCTATTTTGCAGCAAATCTGTTCAATCAAAAGTGGAAAACATTCTGGTGAGTATTCTTAATGTCTTTTTTTACCAACAAATTATGCTTTTAATGAAATTTTTTTATTTAACTATTACCTGTGAAAGTATTGTTTGTTATTTATTTTTTAGTTCTAGCACGTAGATCTGAAACACTAGTGAAGGTTTGATGTCCTACCGTGCATAATAAAAAATAAAAGAAAGTAAATCTGTTTGCTGCAGCATTTTAGATCAACCTATAGAGGGCGCATCTGAGACCGGACAACTGTACTGAACTACTACTACTACTACTAGCTGATTGGGCTGGCTCAATTATGACTGTATTTAGCTATGAAAGTTTAAGATCTGTAAAACTATCCCTGAGCCTAAAAACATTATTTTTCCACGGCGGATATCAGCATAATGCAGAATCTGTGGGATGGAGTGGTGTGTTCAGGCACAGAGATACTGATGTGCTGCGGGCCGCAGTGGGTCTCTATGAATGTTGAAAGCTACAAAGGATTAACCTTTGAGCAGCCTCACAAACAGGTCAACTGTGCCGTCAGTAGACCAGAGTCAGATTTTTGTCTCTATGAATGGAGTATATACCATTATAAATCAGTATTAATAGAGCCTGGTGGACACTCACACACCTGCAAGAATCAAAGCAGATTGTCTCTAGTAGCCGGGATGCAACTGGATGTTTTATATATTGGCCACCATTCTCTGCAAGAAAGCAAATAATGCTGCATTCAGGTGCTCCTCAGATGGGCCCACTTCCCAGCTTGGGAAGTCGTTTTTTCCAACCTCAGTGTGTTTCAGTGCGTCAAGTTGAAACATGAGAGCAATATAGATGTAAAAAAGAAGTCGTTTTGTATATCGCTCAGATTGTTTAAACTAACAGTTACAACCGAAAATTGCATATAACGGATGACATGTGAGCCGAAACTTGATGTGCAATACATGATTTTGATTAACCTTTCTTATCATCAACCCAGTGGTTACTTTCGTCTGCCATGTTTCAGCGTCATATGACGTCAGCAACTGTGAACTCAACCATAATTTTCTCCGACCTTCCGTCTCTAGAACTACTTGTTGTTCTGACTTGAGAGGGCATTCACATGAATTTTCCATGTCCAAAAAAATTTACAAAAACTATTAAATACTTAAGTTGTCAATGCCCTTTTTTGGACAAACTATGCAATGCTGATGCTTTTAAATCACCTCAGATTTTTGTTTGGCATTTCTGTACAACAGTTGTTTTTTACTGGCTACTTATCAGCCAACATATGCACTGAAATTACATCTGATGAGCTAGAAATTGGCTGATACTTGGTGGTGTATCAGACTGTCTGTAGCTCTGCAGGGCTACAGCAGTGGAACAAATTAAAACCAATGCCTCAGGTGACAAAACACTTCATCTTGTGTCAGAGATGGTCTACTTCATAGTACACAAAGATGCACATTAACTATCAAAACATTGAGTGTGCATGTGTTTGAACGCTGGTAACATCTTTGTTTCAAGGTAAAGTGAGTTGAAGGGGGGAAGGTGTTCACTGTGCAGAGATGATGACACAGTAATTTACAGACATTGACAGTCCAAGTCAACAGAGCAGGAAGTGAGTCACACTGAAAAGGCCAACGGTGTCTTCTGAATGATACACAACAAGGTTTTATCAGGATGGCTTTTGAAATGCAGCCCACGGATAATAGATTATGCCCAGCGTTTCTTCCCAGTTCAAAAATGTAAGTGCATATTTGTAAGAATTATGTGTATGTACACGTTATCCTCGTGTCTGTTATCCTCAGCGTTGGGTGAACTGTGGTCGCCCAACAACAAAGAAGTTAATCAGAGGAAAGCCATGGAATAAAGTTTATTTTTAGGAGCCAATTAGAAGGGAGAACATATATACACATATATGTGAGTGTATTTGAGTGTAGACATGTGTTGGCATAGTGAAGACGTGCCTGTACAGTCACCATGCGGCAAGCTGTCCTGAGAGGAGGGTTAACAAGAGATGATTCGAGTTCATCTTACAGGCTGTTCTGTTCTACAGAAGCCTGTCTGTCCCTTTGTGTCTGTCTGTATGCAGCACATACACTGTATGTGTGCACATGTTAATGTGTGTACAAATGCAGTGTTATGTTTCATTCCTCTGCACTGCTATGGGCTTTAATTTAGAGTTAAATGTTTTTTATGTGCGTTGTGTGGCTCTGACGGGCAGAAAGCTCAATTTTGGTTTTGTCAGACTACAGAAGATTCTTCCTGCTGATTTAAGAGTCTCCTACGTGCCTTCTGGCAAACTATAGCAGAGATGTCCAACAGTTGTATTCGCTGCCTCTAAAGCTTTTAACCCCTTCAGAGGTCTCTTGGTGGCTTCCCTCACTGGTCTACTTACACGCTCAGCTTTGAAGACAGCCAGCTTCAGGCGGATTTCAGCTGTGCCATACTCTTCATATTTCTTAATCACTTAAACGGAGACTCAAGATAGACAAAAAGAGAATCTAAGTCGACGCAGCAGAACCAGAGAGTCTTTTTTATTCCATTAAACGTTAATTCAAAGCCTCCAGGTTTGTTTAATAATCAACTTGAAGTCTTCTGAACCAAGTGACACTGACTCAAGTGACCCTATTTGTGGCAGTTCATCGGCTTTCTTGCTGCTTCCTCTTTAACCCTTAACTCTTCTCACACATGAAGAAGTACTACTTTTCACGGAATTGCTTAGAGAGTTGCTTCATCTTCATGATTATGACTACTAAAAGCAATTGGCTGCACCAGTGATGATTCAGGTGTGTCATGTGAAAGACTGAATTTATATTTCCTTTTTGTAATTAGTTTAAAGGTCCCATTTTCAATTTCATACTTTTATTTTGGGTGTCTACTACAAAATGTTTACATGCTTTAAACGTTGAAAAAACATATTGTTTTTCTGATCCTGTCCATTGCTGCAGTGCCTCTCTTCACCTTCTGTCTGAATGCTCCATTTTAGCTCCTGTCTCTTCAAGGCCCCTCTCCTGAAAAGCCCACTCTGTTCTGATTGGTCAACTCTCACAGGCCTGAGGAGGCACCGCCCACTGTGTTTCCATATCAGCTCTTACAGTGTTTCTGTATAGCTGGGCGCGTGACAGAGGGCGGGGACTGTATAGTTGTGACATCACAACTTCACAGAAGTCCTGACAGCTCGTTTAAAGGCACGGTTTTCTGAATACAGGTTTATAATACGCGTTGATACTTTCATTTATATAGCACCAAGACAAAAAACATGGGAATCTCACTTCCTACAGTATAGAACGTTTTTATAAGTTTTCAGCACATTAATATAATCAAAAGACAAAATGGCACTTTTAAATCACTTTGAAAATACCTGTTTTCACTTTGACAGTGAAGAGTTTTTTTTTTTTTTACAAAAAATGCCTCCTTAAATCTACTTTGATTCAATGTTGCAAAAAAAATACTTACAATGTGGGTGAACCCTCTCTTAATTGGCACTGTATATGTTACTGAATTCCCTCCTGCTGGGTTAGAGTACTGCTTGGTGCTGCTGCCATCTTAACCAGCAGAATTTAAACTGCTCCCTCTTCACGCTCTCATGTTTCTTTTTCACCTTTGAGGAACGTAGTGAGAAGAGCTGAAGATTGTTAGTAGGTCAGAGGGCCGTGCTGAGGAGGTTTAGTTTGTCTTGTGTCGTATGTGTTGGGTGTGAATGAGTGAGAGGGAGCGGTGACAGTGCAGAAATCATCATGTGTAGACAAGATCCAGAGTATTTGTTATGTTTAATGTACCAAAGTACTGGTATGTTGGTTCATGTCCCCTGGCTGCTGGTTGTATGTTTGTCAAGGAAATTGGGTCAGAGTATCGTGCATTAAAAGTTGAACTGTTTGCTACTATAGTCACATGTGTACAGAGAATTGGCCAGGATCAAAGTTCACTCTTTTACTGTTAAAGGTAAGATGGTTTGGTCTGGATTCTCTTGAATAGGGGGAGAAACTCTCTGGCCTGTTTGTAATTTATTTAACCAATCTCAGTCATCTTGGGCAGCTAAACCCAGAATGCAGCGACGGTGCCCCGACAAAATAAAGTGCTGGAGGAACTTGTTTTGCATTTGGGACGTTGAGCTGTGGCATTAAAATGGTTGAATACCCACCAAAGATGATATACCAGCTGCTGGTTTGTTTAGATGGGCACCATTGGCAACCAGGTCAGGGTGACTTGCCGTCATCAGTGTGTAGATTGCTAGCTCGGAGGTGGTTGTTGTTGTAGCTGTTTAACGTAGAGCCAGGGAGAGTGCAAACATGCAGATAGCGGAAGGCAGGAGACTGAAGTAGGTGCCCAATGGCAGGCTTTACACCAACAGTCTACATGCTGTGGCGGAAAAAACAATCTGCAGATCGACAATGTTCTGCAGTGCAGCTAAAAACATGAATAACTTAACAATCAGTCCTGTTTACTTTTGTGAACTCTCCAAGAATCGCTCCCTCTTTTGCTGTGTGTGCTCCCCTGTGCAACAGGATGAGCTATAATTTTAAATCCTAGTTTGTGCTGACAAACAGGAAGGACAGATATTAAAACACCTCTTTTTATTTCAACAGCAAGATGTGGAGAAGTTCTCAGACATTGAAAAACTCTACCTCTACCTTAAGTTGCCTTCTGGTCCGAGCAGTAACACTGAGAAAAGGTAAGACTACGCCTGCTCTCTGACAGACTTTACAGGACAATGACCAGTTAATAAAATATTTATGAAACAGGAAATGCCTTAAATGATCAGTCATTGATAGTGGCTTACATTTCGGTTTACTACTGTGTTAAAAAATGTTTCTCATGTGAAATTATATACAAACACACATATCTTAAATTAGCTTTGGTCACGTCTCAGGACAGAGGTTACACTTACTTGAGTCTGTTAAGGTGTTGTTTCTTTTGCTGTGTCATTTGTTGATCAATCAATTATGATGAATCATCTTTTCTCAGTGACCAGAGTGCCCTGTCATCGAGCCGCACACAGCAGATGCATGCGTTCAGCTGGATCCGCAATCATTTAGAGGAATACCCAGAGACCTCTCTCCCCAAACAGGAGGTCTATGATGAATACAAGTAGGTACAATCAGAAAGATCTCGAAAGCTACATGTTAAATTTTCTGAAATGAGAATAATGTTTTGTCACTAAAATAACTAACCAATTTCAAGCTGAGGCTTTATTGTTAGTATCCTATTAAACACATGAAGCTCATATATAACAGAATAAATCTAACTTTTTTAATGACTTAACTGTAGGCTTCACTATTTATTTGAATATTTATCGCTGGTTTTCACTCTTTGAATAGATAACAGCTTCTGATGTTTGAGATTCTTTCTCCTCTAAATTGCCGCCGGCTAAAGCGTCAGTATAAATAGACACTGCAGGCTTGGGAATCACAGAGAGCAGCATGTGTCGGTAATATTAGAATGGAAAGTCTGAGACAGCCATTGAAATGCTCTGACAGTATTATGTAACTGTCTTTTTAACTCTACCAGATCAGAAATACAGTGCCCTCCAGAAATATTGGCGCCTTTAGGACCGACAGGTGAAAAGGCTTTAAACAGACACAATGTGCATCACTTTAAAACTACGCAAACATTTTGTTTTGTACAATAAATCAGTTGGTAGCTAATATTCACAGAATTTCCTGCCACATGCTTTTACTGTGTGTGTTTGATCATTTGTTTGAAAAAAATGCACCTTGTAGTTTAAAATAGCACAAAGGAAACATTTGAAGATTAACACCCACACACACACACACCCACGCGCACGCACACACGCTACTAAGCCATTTGTGTGCTCTGAACCTGCACTGAACCAGAGTTCAGAGCTGAAACTTAAGTGTACCTGATAAGAAAACTGAAACAATTTGTGTCAGAAGGCTAAATGTAGATGATTCACCAAGACAGATGTCATCAGTTAAATCAAGTCCTACTCTGCAATGACTATAATTTGTTTCACACACCCACGTGTCTATATGGTTCATACTTTGGATAGATAACTATTAAAGGCACCTTATTTTAGATGGGAATTTGGATGAAGCATAATCAACCTTAATACAATGCAATTCTTGATACTTAAAGCTCATTTATGCTCATACCTGCGCGTTTTGTTTTTTTTGAAAGCATACAGATACAGAAGAGCGGAGCAGTTACTGCTATAGTCATGCAGGCTAGTGTAGCAGTGTAGCCAATAATTCAAACAAGACATGAAAAGACGTTTTAAAAATAGCAGAACTTTTTGAGGAGAGGTCATTTGAGTTGGTGAGAAGTTTAAAACAGCTGTATGATGTAACTTCGGCACAGAGACAAACAGTTCCTTCAGAACAGCTGGGAAGAGATTGGATGATGGTGATGGGAAGTGGAGGTCCGTGTGAGCCCAGTTTCACTCTGAGCTGAATTCTCTGTTGATTGTATTGCATTAATGAGCCTTTAACTTTTACATGTTGAAACCTTTAAACCTGCATTAACTGATTCGGCAACTTGAGGGCAGCACAGGAGGCTGTTAACGCAACATTGACATCATCAAGTTGATATAGCGAATTGGTCAGCAAAGACTTCCCTGTTTACAAATCCAGAAGTTACAGAGCAACATTACCTGTCATGTTTCTGACCATGTGATACATTCTAGTCAAATATTCACTCTCTTTAAACTCTGTGTTTGGTCTCCACCAACTCCGGAGAAAAAAATATTTTTAGCTTCTAATTGCTTTTCTCTGCAAGTCGCTCCTAGTCCTAGTCATTAACTATTGTCGGGTGTTTGGTGCTGGACAGGAAGTGTTGGAAAGTAGCTGCCTGTTGCGGTTTAAAAAGACATGAAGAGAGTGAAATAAAACATTAAAATAATGGGCCGTAAAATAAGATGATGCTAAAATTCTGCAGTCATAATATGGTGATAATATGTTTCATCACTGCGATTGATGATCATGCCCCTTTAGAGCAGATCTAGACCACACTCTTTAATTAAGTAAATCAAAGAGACCTAACATTTCCCCTCATGAGCAAGCACTAGGCGAGAAAAACCTGCAGGCCTGGACTCATGATATCCCTTCACATTCAAATTCTCCATTCTTATTAACATTTATTTTGTAATGTCTTCCAGGAGCTTCTGTGACAATCTGAACTACCACCCGCTGAGTGCTGCAGACTTTGGCAAAATGATGAAAAATGTCTTCCCGAACATGAAGGCGCGTCGACTTGGCATGAGAGGGAAATCTAAATATCCTTGACTGGAATGGGTTGTAACAGTCTGGCCTCTGTGTCTGGTCACAGACCATCTGCTGTTGCAGTTCATAAGCTCTCTAAATATAGATGTGAAATGAAATAAAGTCCCCCTCTGCCTCTGAAGCATAATACAGAGGCCCCTCAGGGGAGTCACTGTGATCTTGACCTTCATGAAAAAGGGAACTTTTTATTTTAATTTAATTAAATTTTTTTTTTTGCAAAACTTGGTTTATATTAATTACTTTCTTTCATTCATGTTAATTGAATAAGCAATTTATTGTATGCCTTATTATGTAATTCAGAATGTTTGCTTGTTGAAGGAGTTTTGCTTTGAACTCATATTAGCCAACTGCCCAAGAACTAAAGGATATATTTTAATTAATACAATAAGTCAAGTAATCGAAAAGATCCCAGAAAAGAATTGGATCTATATAAACATAATTAACTCACGTAAAATGTCAATTCATTTTAATTTGAAGTAGATTTACTCCAGTGGTGGCTTATTAAGTTAAATTAACACTTGCTTTATGTTATATTTATATCTATAGACTTTAAAAGTTCACGGATCACTTCACTACAGCAAATATAAAAGCAGAACCTGGACCACTAAACCTGCTACCACGCTCAAGTCAGACATAAGCATTTCAACATAGACTGCAACTTAAAAATTAATGTATTTAGAGAACTTCTCCCTAGTTAAAGCCTTATTCGAGGTGCTTAAACTCAGATACAATGTGGAAAAAAAGTACTTACACATTTTGATTTTTGTAGAAAGTGCCAGATACTTTTTCTGTCATTCATCAGTGACTGCAACTAAATATTATATATGTTCAGATTTTAAATGCTGCCTTTAAGGTGGTCGATTGTTCTAAGCTAATAGTTTTAGGTGTTGTTACATGTATGAATTATTGGCTTTTATTATTGACGAGTTGATAAGGTAATTGTCAGCCCAAAGTATTGTATGTACAGTATACTACCAGCATATATTTGTTTTCTTGAATCACTTGTTGTTTTCTTAACACTAGCTTACATATTGCTATAGTGGACTAAGGAAGAGGCCCTTTGTTCACATGCCATCTTTACCCACTCTGGATCTGCATAAAACAGGCGACGGAGTAAGCAATGCCTTATTAATATCTCAGAATAATCTTACATTTATATACTGACTCCATTAGTGTCACTGTCCTGTCATGCAGTGTATCACGTTTAACTGCTTATCTCTTGTGTGCAGCTTCAGTGTGATGTCTTAGACTCAGCAGGCCAGCTGAGCAGCATACAGGAGGACGTGCGGTTTGCAGCCTGCGATCTGGTGTGCGAGTGGGCCCAGAAGGTGCTGAAACGGCAGTTTGATGACGTGGAAGACTTGGCTCACTTCCTAATTGACAGCCATTACATCAGCAACAAGTCTTTGGCAGCGCTCACTATTGCAACTGGCACTGCAACAGGTAAGAGACAGTTTACATCAGCTTCATGCCTCCTGTCTAAAAACTGGTTGATATTGGCATCTAGTGGCAGCTGCCTGTTACTGCACTAATTCCAGTTTGTTTTCATGAGGACAGCTGCGTGTAGCTAATGTGGATGTAAATAAACAAATAAATATAGGTTAAGGTGTTGTCTAATGATCAAACCTTTTTGTACATGTAACTCAAGCTTATATTAACATATTTACACATTATGATGATGAGGTCATTACTTTTGACTAATAAGAGTGCTATGCATCTAAATCCCCGTTTCCTTTCTTCAGAGGTGAACACTCCACAGTCTGTCTCAGCATTCGTCCCCACCGCCGATTCTCACTCCTTCCAGCCTCATGTGACCACCCTGTCCTCACCTTCTGTCGATGCGAAGCAGCAGCTCCAGAGGAAGATCCAGAGGAAACAACAAGAGCAGAAGCTGCACTCACCTTCACCTGGAGAGGGACAAACTAAAAGGGCTGATGACGGTGTGCCTTGTGCTAGCCCCACTCCTCCGTCTCCTCAGACAACCATCGGCATCATGGTCGCTGCGGTCCCAAGTCCCATTACGGTGAGACAGCAGGACCTTCCTAACATAATTTGAGTACCTGTCATATAACAAAGAATGATTTTCCTGAATAGCTAAACCTGTCCTGAAGATAATACAGGTCCGGCCTCATTTTCACAAATGTATATACAGCAACAAAACTGTGCAACAGTAAGCAATACTCTACTCACAGGTAAAGAGAGTAGAATTATAAAAAATCAGAACACTACATTTCAGATACAAACTTTAAAATTACAGTTTGAGAATCGACAGGTAGAAATATGTTGTGAGAAACTGTCTGAGTGTTGTCTAGAACTCACTTGTTTCTTTTCTCTCTGCAGGTACAGAGAAGCAGGCAGCTGATGTCGCCCAGTCCAATGGGAACAGTAGAAAACAAAATGCTGCCTATTAACTTCCAAATGTTGACCCAGCCAGTTCAGGCAGTGAAACAGAGCCCCAAAACCCCACAAAATATTCTAACCAGTCCCATGGGAGAACGCACTGCTCGGCAGCGATATGCGCAAATTCTGCCCAAACCTTCGGCTGCGACTGCCATCACTTTGCGCTCTCCCTCCACCATGATCATCGGCAATAACCCCATTAAGACTGTGATGACTACATGTCATGTCAGCCCAGTCAGCTTGGTCAAGATGACAGCCATATCGCTTGCACCCACCGGCAGCAATACCACCACTTCCTCTCTGCGGCCGGCTTCTGCAGGCATCAGCAACTCGGAAGACGTCAGCTGCAATCAAAGCATGAGGAGCACTTCTGCAGTCCCCATTCTGGCCCCGGTGGCCAGGCCGGTGCAGGCTGCTAACACCCCTAACATCGATGTTGAAATGGAAGTTGAAGCTATACATAAAAACAGCCAAATGCAAAATCCTAGCAGTCTGATTTTGACTCAAGGAGCAATGACAAACAGGGCTGGAGGGGCCGTACAGAGGGCTGCCAGTGTGCCCATACCTCAGACGAGAGGCTTCCTGAGTCTGGAGGAAACACCCAGCACTAATTGCAGTGGAGGGTCCTGCTCAAGCACTCACACTGTGGCAGCCCCTGAAAGCAGCAATAATAGCTTTGATAATACAAGCACTTTGCACTTAACTCCCTGCAATCAGAATACAAGTGCTGTTTCTTTACTGAACACCATCAGAACACCTTCATGTGGGGAGGGCAGCAGTGTAACATCAGCAAAGGAAGGTTTCCTGTCCACCAAGAGCCACAGGAAACGCTCAAGCCTCAGTCCTGACTTTTCGCCAGTGAAAAGGGTTTTTATGCCCCAGCAGTCAGTCGAAGGAGCTGCTGGGCTTGGATATGGGATTAGAAACGTGGTCGGCAACATCCAAAGACCAGGAGCTCCTACTAGACCTGAAAGTGCACCAGTGTCTAGGGAGGTAGAGACGAAAATGAACTCGTCCACTCAAGTCCACGCACTCTGCACTTCCTCTTTCAGAGCCAGTGGCTTCTACTCTGTTGCCAAAACACAGGGCTCAATGCAGAGGAAAAATACCTCCACTGTTGTGGAAACTGGTACCTCGGTCAGTCACGCATTAATACAGCAACACCAGGGGCACACAGTGGCTAATGTGCATAATAACCCTGGCCTCCAACAACATTCAGGTGTGAGTGATGTGAGGAGTTCAACCACGGGGAGCCTGGAAGGAGTGCAACAGCAGACTTACTCTCAGTCCAACCTGGCGACTGAATCCTTGGAGTTTTTCAATCAAGCTTCATCGTCGAGCCAGCTCCCTATGCAGACAGATACAGACTATTTCCCCTTTGATGATGATGTGACTCAGGACAGCATTGTGGAAGAGCTGGTGCAGATGGAGGAGCAGATGAAACTCAACAACATGCAGGAGTTCGGAGGCTGTGTCACGCTGCAAGGCCAACAGGCAATGATGCCAGATAATGTAACATCCACTAATCAGACCATGACTGCTTTCTATAATGCCGCAAACAGCCACAGCAACCCGATCCACACTCCAACACCGACACCCACTCCTACACCCACATCAGAAATGATGGGAGGAGCCCAAGGTCTCACTGGAGAGAGCCCCTGCTCCCGCATCGCCTCGACAACCCCAGTGGACAGTGCACTGGGAAGCAGTCGTCACACCCCAGTTGGTACTCCACTCTCCAACTGCAGCAGCAACGTGCCTCCCAGTCCAGTGGAGTGTAGAAACCCGTTTGCATTTACACCCATCAACTCCAGCATCACTGGTTTCCATGACGGCAGCACCGTCTCCAGCAGCCCTGTCAAGCCCATGCAGAGACCGATGGCCACCCATCCCGACAAGACTCGGCTGGAGTGGATGAACAACAGCTACAACAGCAGCAGCAGTGCGAGCTTGAACAAGTCAAACAGCGGAATGGGAATTCTCCCCGGCTATCAAGGCCTCATAGGTGATCATTTTCAAAAGCCTCACGCCTTCGCTGTCCCTCATGCACGCCACCACGACAGCCATTTTGGCCGCTTGACTCCCATCTCGCCTGTGCAGCAGCAGGTAGCTAGCATGGCCAAGCAGGAGGGTTTTGCTGTGCCTGCCCCTCTGGATAACAAAACCACCAACTCGCCTGCCACAACTTCTCGATGTCGCAGCGTAAGCCCCGCTGTGCATCAGAGGAATCTGAACACAGGAAACCTTCCTTACGTCCCTCGATCAGTAGTGTCCCCTTTCAACTCGCCTGTGATGCCCGAGATGTTAAACATCTTTGCAAACAGCCAGACAAATCTCGGGGTGAGCAGCATGGCTCAGAGGAGCCATTCTGTGCCGCTCAACGTCATGATGCAAACTGAGGTCTTGCCCACGCCGGGCCAACAATGCAACGGCAAGAACATCACCAATGTCCTTCTGAGCAAGCTGGATGGGGACCAGGATGACACTGTGCGGGGTCTGGGCATCAATAATTTACCCTCCAGCTACACTGCACGTATGAACCTCACCCAGGTCCTCGAGTCTGACCCCAACCTCTCCTACAGTGACAACCAGCTCAGCCTGATGACCTCTGACTCCACCAGCAAGTTGCAGAGGCCAAATTACCTCATGGAAAATGCTATTAACGAACAAATGATTCTCTCAGCAGGTGACAGCCGAGCCTCTGGAGAGCAGCGTGGACATCAGGCCCAGTCTATGCTGTTATCTTTGAGTTCACAGCAGCATCAAGAAGAGCTGCAGCAGCACCAGCAGTTGGACTTCAGCCGCACTGTGAAAGACCTCCTGACGGACAACAGCCTTACTGCTGGCAACCAGCTCATGGAACAGGTGTCGGAGCTGACTACAGGCGGGGCAGATTTCCCCTGTGAAATCAGAATGACATCGGAGCTCTCCAGCAGCATCAATGACCTTAACGCATTAGACACAAACCTTCTGTTTGACCCCAACCAGCAGCAAGGGCAATATCAAAACACTGCTGCAGAGGAGGATCTGGCGAATGATGTGCTGTTTCAGCAGATTACCAGTGAGGCGGCACATTCAAGTGGCCTCGACTGGCTGGAAAACAAAGATCATCCGACTGTTGGGTTGATGGGTTGAGAATATTTTTTTATTTAACATGTTGAACATGTTAAATTTGTGGTTTGTTTTATTTATTTTCAGGCTTTTACATTTTATAATGCAACACTGGACACTTTGAGGTTTGTCCAGTTTAAGTGCCAGGCTGAACTGCAATGATGCTGCAACACTCTGATTAAAATGCTGGTCATTTCCCTTTAATCAGTGAACATCACCTCACCTTGTTTGATCAAGAGCATTTCCAACAACAAGTAAACAAAGGTTACTTAGCAAAAAAGACCCAATCCTAATCCTGCTTTTTTAAAATGTTTTGTTTGATATTTCAGTCAGAAATGATAACAGAGCCATGGATTTCTTCATGTATAGATAAGTGGAAATGAATGAAACGAGATTAATATTATTAAGCATTTTGCAACAACAAAATTTCTTTATATCAGTGTGTCTAGATATTGGTAACTGCAAGCCTTATCTAACTGAAGGATAAGGCGCAAAATATATTTACTGCTGAACTAATTATATGTCATAAATGAAACATTTGTGTGCAATGTAAAAACTGTAAGCGTCACAGGTTATCTTTGTCAGAGCTTTAACTGTCCGTCTGGTGTCTGAAAAAATTATAGACAGTTTACAGAAATATCATTTAGTGACAAAAACATAGAATCAAATTCAGCCATGTAATATTCTTATGATCTCTCATCACTGATGTTCACGTTGATTGAGTGCAGGAACAGTGTCTTTTAATTGCACTAATTCAAAATGTGCTACTTTGGCTCTGGTGCAGCATCCTCTCACACAATGTCCTGCCTACAGCACTATCTGATTTGGTTTATTTCATCACTGGTTGTTTGAAATTTTGACACAAAGAGTTTAATTTTACTGCAAATTAATATCGGTCCCAAATATGTTTTTTCTCTCTCTTTGATTTCTAATAATCTGTATCGGTATCTGCCCTGAAAAAGACGCATCGGTCGACCCCTAGTTGAAACTGTCACTTTCAAATTTTTCTAATTTCATCCATATTTTTTTTTTACATTTTCACGCTTTGTAATTATTCTTTTATGTAAAATCTTCCTGACAATCATCTCAGACTTTGGCTGTCCTGGAGTCAGCCAATAAATTTAAAGAGCCAAGTAAACCTCTCATCTCTATCAAAAGATCAAATCAATATCAAATCTACAAAATCATCAGTGCAATAAAAGCAGGGCTCTGACAAAATGAAGATATTGATATCAGTAGTATGATTTGGCTTATTTTGCACATTGTTTTGTTTGACAAGCCATCTTTTGCAAAAATGGGTCCATCCATAGATCCATAGATATTTTAAGAAATATCAGCAATACTCCATAAGGAACAAAATAATAACTTCTCTCAGTGGTTCAGAGTAACTTATTGTGGACACCTTGAGCCAAGAAAAATGACCTCTGTCCTGTAATGACACCCATAAATAAGCTTTAATAATGTATTGAGTATTTATATGGCATTGAAATGGTAGTTATGTCACACCAGACATCGTAGTACGTACAACATGAAAGGTGCCCATCAAACAGGCGAACAGGAAAGATCCACTGGTTGGAAAAAGGGGATAAAAGAAACCATTCACTGAAGAACTACAGTAACCCCCTAGAATGGGAGGTTTTTGCACTTTTAAAGAATGAATCCTGTATAAAAGAAGAATTTTGAGATGGTAAAAAAATAATAATAAGGCATTATTGTATCGCGTGAAAACTACTCCTATGACTTGATGATGAAGGTTTTCATTTAAAAATGACAAAATGGACGTAATAGTTTTGGTTCCTACTGTAGCACTCATGATACTGCACTGACAATCTGTAATACCTGTGTTTCTTTCTATAAATGCACTGTTTGGTTTTAGATGACGGAGGAGTATTTTTCACTACACACCCTGAGATATAACAGCTAATCAACTGATCAAATGTGAAAGTCTTGTTTTACACCGAGTATGATCTGCGTGTAAAGGGGTTTTAGTTTCTGAGCCTTATGTCCATACCAAAGACTTTTAATATAACCTGTAATAACATGCACTGAGATCAATCTACTGTGTGATGGACATAGCCATAACAAATATATTGAGTCATATGAATGATAAAATGAGAATTAAGTAAAATATTTGTGACGTTTGCAGCATTGGAAATCCTGTATTTATAAAATCAGGACATCAAGGATTTCTTTGTTTACTATTGTTGATGCTTTTGTAAATGCAAAATGAAAATAATCTTTTTATGGGGGCAAAAAAAAAACACTGTAATGTGTTTATTCTGTGTTAGCATTAGATCCCTGAGTGTGTTTGTATTATTGGTCACACTGACATTATTTGTTGTACAGATTAGAGGTGTGGCCTGTTGTTCAGTGTGTTTTTGTTTTAATATTTATTCAGTGTGTTGTTTGTACAGAAGGTGTAACCTTGCAAACCATATAACCTTGTGGACTCACACTAATCAGACTTGCACTGTTATGAGGTTTTTTTCAGCCTACTTTTTAAGTGTCATAGCATATTATCACGTATCATATGCAGTTCTTTTCTGCAACATGATATTCGGTTAATAATGAATAAGAACTGGATTTTGGCGGAAAATTATCCCAGAAAATATTTGCACACGTTTCAAAATGTGGGAATGAGACTATTCATATTTATATGGTTTAATACTAGTGTCATGATATATTAAAACTTCTGTCCAAGCAGATTATATCACCGTAACAGATAATCTCATTTGGAGTATAATTTAATTTAGACAAACCTTTCTTATTTATATTCCGTTTTTTGAATCTGTTCTCTCAGTTTAGATGTTTCTCTTTACTGTGTCTGTGAAAACATTTGCATTTATTTGGTTAGCACTGACGTTTGTGTTACATTAAGCATTTACCCTTCCTCTTGTTCAAAGTGGTTCAGAGCTGTAGAACTGCCCTCCACTGTTGTGTTGCTGTGCTCAGTGTACAGACGATTTTTTTTTTTTTTTTGCATTTTAGCAAGTGCTTTTATAAGAGGAAGTGCTTGTTGATACTCATTTTTAAAGACTTTTTAAAACTAATAAACATTTTTAAGTACATCGGTATCCGTGAGTCAGTGTTTCATTGATATCAGCATAAGAGACTGGAGTTCAGGTAAGTAGCTCACTTGTCGGCATTTTTTCTTTTATTCTTTTTGAGAATCACTAAAACATTTGCGGAAAATAAAAAATACAGCACCTGGTACCAACAGTGGTGAACTCAGGTTGTTTTAGGGGCAGGGGCAAATAAAGTTTTCAAAAAGGCACCAGCTGCATGTCGTGGGGTATTAGAAACAGATGTAGCCGAGGAATGTCTGCACTGCGTTGATCGTCCACGGAACTGGCTCCATTCTGTTTAGGTGTTCCAGTAAGTCATAGGACCGTCAGCCGGCACGCCAGGTACAGGGACCTTGGAGCAATAACACTTAAATGGAACACAGCTATTTATTGTTGCTCTGTTTTTCCTGCTATGATTTGTCAAAACGTCTGCTGTTAAAACTCCCAATATTTCTCGAACCAGCTGTCATCTGTGCAGGAGTTTAATCAGCTGAAATAATTGAAAACACCTGTGTGGTTGTGAAGGATCTTTGAAGATGACTTGCTTTTTGAAAATAAATATCAAAAGCAAGGACAAAGAGGTAAGTAAAATGGAAAATTGAAAAATTTGGTAAGATAGAGGTCAACATTTGTAGTCCCCACACCTTGGAAATGGAGTGAAGTACAAAAATGGAAATACTCAGGTAAAGTACCTCAGAAACAAAGTAACTGTACTTTTATTATTCATTTACCCCTATGTGGTGAAGTGTAATAATATTAAACCTGTTCTGGATCTGGGCTCCCGCCTTGCTATGAGTAACTTGAACTCTCTTGTTGTTCGTGCAGCAGCACTAAGCACCAGCACCATGATCTGCCTGAGCTCGGCTTACTGTTTGATTGATGACAGCCCAAGCGTCTCTGGCCTTTTCTGACCATCTACTGTTTATGTTTCTGCACACAGATTTGTGTTTGAGCTACAAGCTACAAGTATGGTTGCACAACATTAGTTACAGACGCAGGTTTTCTGACCAGATTCCAAATTTCCAGGCAGCAACAGCTTTCAGTTTCATTTCATTATATTCAGTTATATTCAGTTTCAATGATAAATCACATTTCAGAAACTAGAGCTACATTTCAATTTTAATTATTTAAGCCAGCTTTTTGTTTGATCTCAATGGTATGGGTATGGTATGGTATAGTATTTATACAAATATTGATGTATGCTTGCTTGTGGGTCCTGCCAACTCACATAGGGCCTCCCAGTTCAAGTCATGTACTCTCTTGAAATAATTCATGTTAAAATTTCTACTAAATTCATGGTACCTTGCAAAATCATATCGCTGTACGTGGAAATGTGCAAGTTACAGCTTGTAATGGTTTGGTTTGTTGCATATAGGCGTAAGTAAAGTTATCAAACAAATGTAATATAGTGAGCCGGGAGTATAAAGGAGCAGGAAATGGAAATACGCGGGTAAAGTACAAATACCTCAAAGGTTTACTCAAATACAGCACGATGGTGCATTCACTTGCCCTCTGTTGTTTCCCTCTGGGTTATCTCAGGTTGTAGCAGCGACATACAGCGAGGTGGGACAATAGGAGGAGGAGGAGGAGGAAGGAGAAGGGAGGAAACCGATGAGGAGGAGGAGGATGGTGAGTGACGACGGTGTCACAGCTAACCACTAGGTCAGTTTCAGGGTATCTTACTACCAGCGTAAACACACCGAGGAGATAACAGAGGAAGAGTAGTAACTGAACACAACAACTGTTGGCCGGACCACTGTCTTCTTCTTTTTCTTCTTCCTCTTGTCGTCGCTCTCTGGGAGGAAGAAGGGCGAGGATATAATGGCTGCACTTTCTCCCCAGATCCGAGGACTTCAGACAGATGAGGTAAACTATCTCGTTAATGAGAGCGCTCATGTGACCGCGTCGTTAGCAAGATGGCTAACTAGTTGACGCTAATGAGCTAACGAACGTTAACTGGCCAGCTCGCGCGACACCAGGAGTTCTTTGTGAGCAGAAATGTGTTCACTATTGATAGAAAATCGATGTCATTGATCTGCTCTACTACTTCTCGGCTTACATTTATGTTATCCATAACTTAGAGCCGTAGCCGCTCACTTTTTTTTCTTAGCCAGGAAACACATCAGGATCCTGAGCTGTCACCGCCTCTCTGTTGGCCCGTCGTCACACACACACACACACACACACACACACACACACACACACACACACACACACCAAACTCTGAATTATCTTGTTAGAAAATCACGTTGTCAGAGCTCCCTGGTCCAGATGACAATGTAAGGGCCCTGTGATAGGGTTATACTTTATGCCAAGCCAGTGTGTGAGCCGTGATTTGGTTGCGAAATCACATGACGACTCATCATCAACTTTACAGTAAAGGCTGAAATGAGGCTGGGGTTATTATGGTGGGAAATGTGTTCAGCTGCCGAGTATTGTTGGGATGATGTAACATCCCGACAATACTGGGCGACACAGAGGGGGGTTTGTACAGCATGCCTGTGAAAGGGATTCATATGTAAAGACAGATTTCTGTATATTTATCAGATAAGATTGAATGGGGATTGTTTGGTTTACAAAGATTATAATTCTCTACTAGGCATGGGATGATATGAGACAAGCTGTCACGATTACCCTGTTCAACATTATTGCAATTCACGATATTATCCCGATACCCATCCAAATATTTTTAAAACTTTAAAGTAAAAACTAAGACATGGAATCACTTTAACCTTGCATTTAGTTAGGAAACAGATATTTTTGATTGCAGCACAGACAGGACACACATCTTTTTAAAGTGAAAAACAATCAATCGAAAAAAATCTCAAAGCAACATTATGTAACTTTTTTTGCTTAAACCAACAGCTTCAAAATCATGTTTGATAGTACAGTGTCTTGTAATCGGTAGGTAGGTGAAATGGTGTCTCCATCTCAGCCACTCCGCCCCCCATATCAATTGTTTCTGCACTGTGTCACAATGTAAGGATCACAGCATTTCATACATGTTTACTTCAAGATACACATAACACTGTTATGACATAATGAGTTTTGTTTGTAAAGTTGGCACTTACATCATGTCTGACAAATTGTTACAGACCTGGGATTTGTATTTACAACAGGGATGTTGCACTCAGAAACTGTGGGGTCTCCAAATCGCACATAATGTCAATTTCTACATCATGTTGCTTTGAATAAGTAATCTTAAATCATAACGTCTTCCTGCACAAAAAAAAGATAAATAAATGAGGGTAACCTCATCTCCCTGTTGTTTTTTAGTTTGGAATCCAGACTATTTACACACATCCGATCTAACCTGCTTTTGTGGAGATTATAGTGTGCAAGCCAGGCCTACAGCCATGATGACAGGCTTAGACAATTTAACATAAATCAGGAAAACAATATAGGACTGTAAGTGGGTGAGCTCGGCAGCTTCAAGTCATTCTGTGAAGATAGTCACAGTTGTCTGGATTCACAATTATCCCAGTAATGAAAACTAAGCCTGATCAACTTGTTGTGTTTTTTTTTAAAATCATGATCAAAGATAAATTCTTTATCGTCCCATCCTTATTCAGTACCTTGCTATTGATTTTCATAGTATATTTATCTGTATATAGCATGAGTGTGTACATATCTAATGAAACGATACCTACACAAGACAATATTCACTCTCTACTGGACTTAAGCTGACCATGTACAGGATAACACCAGGCACTGTTGTGTATATTTAGAGTTAGATTCTTAGCTTTATGTTTCTAGTTAAAAAGTTATTAATTTATGTTTTTATTGTTTGTTTGTTATCTTTCTCTTTGACTCACCTTGTGTTGTTTGGTTTATGATTCATGTGTGACTGTAATTTCCCATCAGGATATATCTCTGTCTTTATGATATTATCATATTCATACACTCAATTGCGTGTTGTTTTTTTTGTTTTTTTGTTATTTCAGGATGACACCAGAATCCTAAAGGTGAAAGTCATTGCTGGAATTGGGCTGGCCAAAAAGGATATACTTGGAGCCAGGTAAGTTGTAGATCGTTAACATCACAGTTGTACTGTATAATTTAGGAGTCGTCGAGCCTCACAGACAACTGCCATTTATTTTCTCAATTAAACAACTGACATCAGATATTTTGTTTTTCTGGGCAGCAGTCCCTTAGAAACAAAGATATTCAGTTTGCTATCACAGAGGACATAAGAACCAGCAAAATAACTATTTAGAAGATACAAATACTTTGCATTTGTTTAACTGAATCAGTTATCAAAATAGTTTATGAGTATTTGAGTATATTGAAGTTGACTTATCCACTAATTGACTTATCACTGTAGCTCTTCATTAGCCTATTAATAATTTTTCTATTAATCAGTCCAAAAAAAAAAAAATTGCTTGTTTTGTTCGAGCAACAGTCTGAAACTCAGGTATGTTTAATAAACAACGATATATCCAAGAGAAAACAAATCCTAACAACAAATTATGGATTATCAAAATTGTTGACTGTTAATTTATCTGTCAGTATCTCAGAAACTTTGTTGGTCATGTCTCTTTATGTTTTTCTGTTTTCTGTGGAATCAGTCATCTTCCTGTGCATATGAGATGGCCTTTTCCTGTCAAATTTCTTAACTATTTTCAGTACAGCGTGACAGTCAGAACTTGCTTGCAGAAATTGCATCCTCTTTACCATTGTCTAGTGGGACAGGAAGGTGATGAGGACATTTGTTGAACAAAGAACGCACGTACGTCAGAGCCTGTCAGTGATCTTTCAATGAACCATGAATCAGTTTGTGTGTCATTATTTCTGATTGAGTCCAAAAGGAGAAGTTCTTCATTCTTAAAAATTAAGAAATTTACTGGTGTTTTTCTGTGCATATAGCCCCAAATTCTGCTGCACTGGCCCTCTCCTCAGGAGCATGAATTAGTAAAGAGTACTGATTAGGTTATTCTGCATTATAACTGTCAGGTTGTTGAAAACTCGAAAGACACAAGCAAATGTCGTCCTCTAACTGACCTGTTTATGGCCTTTTAACAGTTTCTTCTCAACATTAAATACAATCTAACAACAACATGTAATCAAGATTTTATGACATGTTGGTTGTTTTTGTATTGTGGGGTTTTTTTTTTTGCTCTTTTCTGCTGTATGATTAATTGTTCATGTTATAACCAAAACTGCTGTATTAGTAACGCTCTATGTAGCACCAGCTACTTAATACATTACTAATGCCACAATATTGCTGCAGGCCTAAAGTGGCATTGAGATAGTGTAATGGCTAATACGATGTCAATGATGGATATGGATTTAATGCATGTCACAGTGCCTCAATCTGTTATCAATTAACAATTTTCCGTTTAGCATAGACTAGCTGGAATCATTATGTTAATGTTTCTGAGAGCAGGATGCAATGTCTAATCAGGCAATGGTGGAAAGTGTTTCACTTCCTTTAGAAACCACATAAACCACTTATATGTACAAGGAGCAGAAAGTAGATCATAAATGTTCAAATCTTATATATCTACACCATACGTTAATCTATACGTGTCTCTCTTCTTCATTCAGTGATCCATATACAAGACTGTCCCTCTATGACCCTGTCAATGGAGAACTCACAAGTCTTCAGACTAAAACAATAAAAAAGGTGAGTAACTGAACATCTACATTTGCAGTTTCACTCATTCTATTTGTTTGACTGATAGTTCATTTTGATTTTATTTTTCCTTCGCATCTCCTGCTACATGAAGACACTGGACCCAAAATGGAATGAAGAATTCTTTTTCCGAGTAAGTGGAACTTGAAATAAATAAACATTCAACATTTTAAAATCTATTGATCTCTTCTATCTTGTGTTGTGTTACACATACATGTGTGTGCCAGCAAATGATTTGTGGCCTTTCATGACAGGGCACTGGATTAATTTATTTATATGTCATCATCTTTAACCATAACATACATTTAAAAAGTCGTGTTTTTGGCTTTGTTGATCAGACATTATTGTTGAACCCAGTACTTTTGTGTTTTGACTATACAATCTATATTATGTTTCAGGTTGATCCCAGTAAGCATCGAATGCTGCTGGAGGTGTTTGACGAGAACCGTCTGGTAAGTGATTTATTAATGTGAAAATTGTCTGTATATAATTGTATTATTCTGACAAACTGGACACAATTTTCTTTTAAATTGCTCTAGTTCTTTACTTTTTTTCCTACAAAATCTATTTAAGTGGGTCTTTTTGTTCACTGAGAGCCGGTGGAAGGCTTCGTTCACTGTAGGGCTGCAACTAACCAACGATAACTTTCCTCATCAATTAAACATTCATTATTTTCTCGATTAATCATTCGGTCAATCAAATGTCAGAAAATACAAAAAAAAAAAGCCTGTGAGCACAAGAAGATGCTTTTTTAAAGCCGTTGTTTTGTCTGACATTTACTATCACACAAGACAAGACAGTCGGCTTGAAAAATGCCAATGTATTTGCTGTCAATCAACAAATTGATTAAACGACTAATTGTTGCAGTTAGTTCACCTATAGATATTGTTACTGTCTGTTTCCTGATGTGAAAAACAAAATATATGTCTTAACCTTTCACCAAATTAGATTTTCTTTACATTTAGCACAGAGTGCACAGGGAAAACCGCCATCCATTAAGTCTAGAGATGTTTTAAGAAGGTGGATAACCTGCTCCACCTGTACATGACAAATGTCAGTTTGTTATAATTAAGGGTTTGGTGTTTTGTTAACTATATTGTGCTTAAAAACCCTGGACAGGCACTACACAAATAGGGCTTCTGGCTGTGTACACTGGTCTTAACAAGTACTGGAAATCAATTTTAAGAGCTACTCTGCTATAGAGGGACATGTCTTAATTGATAGTTGATAGCAGTGTGGTGTTGATAGTTTTAACACACTCAGCATATTGAGCACAGCTCAAAGATTTTAAGCCTGGAAACAGTATCACAAAGGTTGGACATTTAAAACAGATAGATGCACAGAATCCTTTTAAAGAAATATATATATATATATAATTTATATTATATAAACATCACCTTCTTTCAAACCTAATGTGTGTATACCACAAATACACAATGAATGCCAAACAAGGGATTATCTCATATCCATATAGATAAAGGTATCCTCCAGTCAGTGCAAAGTTAACTTCGCTTTGTCTCCCTTATTTTGCCATGACATGTTTGATATTGTTTGGAAACTGAGATACTTTATTAGTCAGAGCTGTAAATATGGGCAAATCTGGCTGCCATAAGGGCATCCTAAGGCCTGTAGTGTGCATGGAGGCTGAAGAGTCAGATATCAAATCAAGGGTAGATTCTGTAGATGACAGAGACATTATGTGTGGTGACATGTAGTTGGATAGTTTCTGTTCTGACGCAAATGCATAGGGAGCAGCAGCTTGGTGAGATCTGAGGTTTAGGTTGTTATGTCAGATTGAGTTAGGAGATAGGAGGCTGCAGTGAATATAGAGGCCAGTGTCTAATATTCTCTGGTTGATTACACAGTCTACAGCAGTGTTGAAGCTTTTGAGAATGTCAGGATCGATATCAGTTGAGCTCTTGAACCAGTTTCATGCTGGTCTGATGCACAGCAGGTATTGGGACACCTGAGCAGCCAGAGTGACAGAGCCACTGTTGTCTGAGACGTGCTGCTAAATGTGCCGTCTGTATGTGATATAAACACAGTCTGGCATTTAGCCAACATGAACAGTCACGAAGTATTTGACCCTACTGACTATCACCTAACCTCTTACAAGCATACTGAATGTTTATGAGGACATGTAGTTAATAACCTATGAATAACATATAAATATAAATAGGTAATGCAGGTGCTTCTAGTTGATGTGATAGTAGTAGTTATTTAAATATATCTTGCTGTTTTCTAACTGAATGTAGTTATAATGACATTTAGACATATCTGTACCTGTCCTGTCTTCCCCATGGTGAGAAACTGATTCATCAACCTGTCCAAACTGGTTGAGTTTGCTCCCTATTACAGGGAGCCGCATGTTCGATTCTCAGAAGAATCAAGTCAGTGCACAGCTTGGGGCAGCTATTTGCAACCATTTGTTCTCTTGTCCGCTATGTACAACTTGTCACTTTTCTGCACAGAACTTACAAAGCTATGCTATGAAAATAAAATATTGTGATACTTTTGCCCCACTCCCTTTTAGCTGTTATGTTTCTTACCATTGCAACATTTTGTAATTCTGTCTTCTTCTTTATGGAGAAGTTTGTACAACGTTGATCATTTGTTGCAGTTTGATGTGTTGCACAAGATTTGTTTAGTTTTGATTTTCATCTGCAGTCCTTTGGCAGGTCACATTGGAAAGTAAATACAAACAGAATACACGCACACACCCAAACACATACTTGCATATAAATACTTTGGGGGCACCACCTTCTGAATGAGTTAGAAGGAAGATACCGAGGTCCACAGATTACAAATGACACTCAAGCGATGAAAATTACTTCATAGTTCAGACACAACCAACTTTTGTGCCATGTGAGATTATACCTTCAGTTTGGGCACACACTTCAGTCTTAAGAAACCAACTTTAGGGGACTTTCTTCTTCACTCTGTTTGCAATGCTGAATGTTTCTAGAAGGTGTTTGTCACAGGTTTACAGTCACATGAGAAAACAAACCTGGGTGTGACTGACAGACTGTGCCTTGTCATGTTCTGGGTAGACTTGGGAGAAATCCTGAGGGTGTGTCAGCATTGTGAACGTGCTTCTGAGCACGTGTGATTCAATGCTGCTCTGACATACAGAGGAATGGGCCAAAAACATGTTCATTTTTGTCTTGTCAGCAACAGTCTGGGAATGAAGCTGGGTCTTTTGGCTTGTCCCTTTTTAAATATATGAAATTTGCCATTCATTGTATAGTTATTGTTCTACAATGATAAGTAGTTTTTGTGATCTGCAGTTTAGCCTTTCACCTAGTGCCATTATGTGTTTCCTGATTGTTTCATAACAATGATCTTTGAAAACTAATGGCTGTCATCCATAAATTTAAAAACTGGCATTTTGGAGTGTGATGAGCATTGCAGCTTCTGAGCCGTCATTTTGTAAATGATAAAAAAATACACTTTATGCAGTTCAGCACTTTTGGGATATTTATTGAAGGAGGAGAGAGAAGAACTGCTCCAGGCGAAACCAGGAAGGACCCCATAATCTAACAATAGTGTTGTCTCTCCTGGCTCCATGTTCTTTTAGCAGCAGCCGAAGACAGTCACAAACTCCCAGACACTGGCTGACTTATTCGAAGTAACACATTCTAAATGTGAGATACTTTCAATAGTTTCCTTTCAGATATCACATGCTGGCATGGAGATGTCTTTGTAACAAGCCTGAATAGATGGTATGCACATGACATCACCGTATGTGGAAGTTACCATGGTTACTATCCCTTGAATGAATGGCCACCATGAATTCAAATGGAAAACACTGATAAAATGGTTAAGAGCTGTTGTGTTACCGACAAATACAGAAAGAATTCAGGAACGTTTCACAAATCTGTCCACAGGCAAACCAGAATATCCTGTGAAGTCCAGAACATTTTTGGTCAGGTTGACATGTCCTGCTTTAAAGCATCTACATGTCTTCTGGCTTTGTTCAGTGTAATGTTATTAAGATGAGCCCTTACTATGTGTTAAGGTGCGGGACGATACAACCAGCTAAATAACCTTCCAATACTGGTTGACCGCAACAGCTGGCCCATGAGCTTTGTCATGTGAGAAACTGTAAAGCTATGAATACACTATTGGACAACAAATTCAGTGATTATAAATGAGAAAGAAGAAAATCTCAAGAGTCCATAAACCAAAGAGCAAATTCTACCAAATCACCAGTCAACAATCACAACAGGGCTGCAGCATAAATATTACTTACAGTTTTCTTCAGAAAGAGCATTTAGGGAGAAGATAAAAGATGATTGTCAATATTTGCTGGGACAAAGAGACTTGAGCTTTGTCTGAAATCATTTCCTTGTTCTCATTTACTACTCCCTAGAGTAGATAATGGACACTCGACACTTAACTCAATAGTGAGAAGTAAATTGAGATTTGGGTCATTGACAGTACTTGGCAGATAGTAAATGTAGTAGGCCTACACTTAATAGTAAATATTAGGGATTGATACCATTCACATTTGAACCAATATGGGTATTGATACCTGGAATTCGGTCCCATTACCCAATGGTACCTGCTTTTACTGTACTTAACTTTCTCTGTAATGCAATTAATGGACTTTCAGAAGCAAAAAGCAAAAAAAGCCCAGTTTTCTCCAGCAATTACTTATCCAACTAGCTGATAAATTTGTTTTAGATGGAGGGTTTAACTTTCTCCGCCTTGGCTGCAGGCATGCTAACATTAACTGCGGTTGCTGCAGGAGACCTGTCTTACAGATCATCAAACAAAGTACACTGTGCAGCTTTTAGGAATACTACGTGTTTGACCATATGTTTCCACAGGTTAGACATATTGTCCTCACCAGCTTTGAATTGCACGTTACAAATATTACATCGTTGTCTTCGTCGAGTTTTGCAAAGTGGAACCACACTTGAGACCGCTTTCGGCTCACTGTTGCCCTGTCTCACTGTGAACTGAACAAGCTGCAGGGGCAACCAAGTCTCAGTCTTTCTCTCTATCCACGAGTTTCCTTGGGAAGACACTGGGGTTATTTGTGATACTTCTGGTGCTCTGCAGAGCTAGCATAAGTAACAAAGTATCATAATCACTGAAGCACCAGCAGCACTTTCAAGGCTTTAGAAAGCTAAGGGGGCTAAGCAAGACTGATAATGTTCACTTGATAAAGTCGCTAACCTAGATCTTTAATTAATTAATATGCCGTACCAGTTGCTCTAAGAATGAGGATTAGCGCCCTGTTTCCATGGAATACGCCAGTTCCGGTTATGCTACAAGATGCGGCAGAAGTTTGATGGGGGCTAGAAATAAGTTGGATACTCCAAGTTACTCTCTGAGATGTGTCTTAGATTTGATTTCCCACTGAGTTGTGGTGAGGAGGGTTGTAGCCTGTCACAAAGTGATAGTTTAGTAACTCGTTAGCCAAACTCATTAAAGCTGCTCTCAAAGTAATGATTAAACATGCAGTATATCAACTCGTTAGCTCCTGCTAAATGTCAGAGCCCTCCCATCTCTCATGCAGACTACTCTAACCACACCCCACCATCACAGTTTGTAATGACACTCAAACACGTTCTCTGAGGAGTTTATTAAATATAGCTTGTCCTTCAGTGTTTCCTTTGGTCACAATGCTCATTTTGGTGCCACACTCATGTGTATATTATCGACAGCTTTGCTTTATTTTTAGCCTATTACATTGCATGTATGACGTGGCATGTGGTGTGTGCGTCACCAATCTTATCTTATGGCCTACGTACCACCGTGAGTTCAACCTTCTTTTGGCCTGATGAGTGATTAATAGCCTATCACGAGGTGTCCCGGTAGTCATGTTGGTTTAAAAAATAGGTCACTACAGCCATGAAGTGTCCACCGGTGAATCATATCTTTATCCTGGCCGCGACTCTTACTATTACACCCTATACTGAAAGTGATTTGGATGCAGGGTAATGCCCTGAAATAGGCCAGCCTGGCTCACAATAGGCTGCCATTAATAAACAGGACTGTCAACAGCCATGGAGAGGAAATCAGACCAGCACTGACTGTTACATGAGGTGTCATTTAACAGGTGTCATGTCACTGTCAAAGCAATCCCAGTTCGTTCTTGTTCTTATCTCCTTGTGTTTTCTGTAGATAGGCAGATAATCTGTAACATATCGCTTCATATCGGCATTTTTGTTGAACAAGTTTTCTGTTTCTTCACAAGCAAAATTAACATTGTGAAATATTTCTTCTGACTTTCGAATTTAGTTATACCTTTGCATGATTTAAGTTTGAATGATTTCCACTTTCCTGCCTATTTTCACAAGCTATGGTGGCTTTTGTGTGCTATGCAGTTTTGCAGCCCAGTCCTCAGGTTTATACAGAATTATGTTGAAAGTCATTCCCTTTGATTTCCTGTAATTCAATAGCAGTGGGTAAAAATATTTGTGGGGGCACAGAGCAGCAGAAACATTAGAAGCATAGCTGCAGCAGGAAGTCTTGCGTGAGGTGCCTGAGGCAGATGTAACAGTTTACCAGAGCTTCAGTCTAAGATGCAGCAGAGAGGTCTTCCATGTTGTTGTTTTTCCAAAAGGGTAAACAGGAGCGAGGCAGCTGGAAAAGATTGAGGGTGTTAGATGTTAATTTGTCTGGAACTCGAGAGGTACAGTTAACTAGCAGCTAAGCTAATGTTATAAAGCAGGTCAGAGGTGGAAGCTTTGTCCTTTAAGTTTTTGTGTAGTTTTGTTTTCTTTTTAGAGTTTAGGCTCCCTTAAAGGGGCAAACCGCTGTGATTGCTCTAGTTTCAAAGGTCGTGTGTTTGGGTCATGTCTCCAAACAGAACCACTGACCTCCTCTGACTAAAAGCTGAGATCAGCCTGGAGAGGAATGTAGGTTGTCACCAGAGCTATTTTGGCAATGTACAGCAGCTAATGATTGTGATCACAGAGCAGAGCTCGGAGCAGTTGCTTTGCTTTCCTTTTTTCCTACCAGCAAGTTTGATTATGCAGCTCTCGCTGGCGCTGCAGGGATTAGAGAGTTAAGCGAATGGCACGTCGGCTGCGCTTGCACTTTGCGTCAAGGAGAAGCAACACGGACCCTCTGTCAGAGAGCCTCAGCAGCCATGGTGAGGAGAGTGGAGTCAGCGTGCCAGCTCGAAGCCCCGCAGAGATTCTGGCGCATAGTTCTGTCCACTTGAAGGTGACTCCTCTGTCACCAGACTATGCTAATTCACAGCGATACTCTTCAGTATTCATACCCAGGGTTAACACTGGAGGATCTAATAAGAAGAGCATATTGCAGATTGCGCTGCAGCCCTGCGGAAAGGTCAGTGGAGAGCCGGATGGCAGTATAGAGGATGGAGACCCTGGGGGCAGCGAAGGAGGAGCAGGTAGTGGCTCTGACGGAGGCTCGTGCAGCAGCAGCATGGCCAGCGATGGCGGGTACTGTAGCAGCAACAGCATCTTTGAGCCAGAGGCTCCGGAAAAGCACAGGACCACCCAGGAGAGGAGTCAACTCTGCTGCAAGTCGAAGGTCCCGCTGAGACGGTGCTCCTCCTTGGTTATATTTCCAAAGAGCCCCTGCAGCACCCCACCTGCTTCTCCAGTCAGTCCAGTGGCTCTACCTGCTCTCCCACCATTGAGGGGGTCTAATCAGTCATCTCTTCAGACATCTGCTGGTGAATTCTCACAAGATGATGAGGAAGTGACTTGCAAAGGGTCCACCACTACGGCAGTAAGTGGCCGTCGTCTCCCAAAAGGAAGTTGTGCAGCCGAGTTCAGGGACACCAAACACATGGTGCAATTTAATATTCCTTTACAGGATGAACCAAAAGGCATAACGGAGGACAGGAGTAAAGTGATGGAACTGTCATCGAATCTCGACAGATCGAACCGTCACTCTAGCAGCGTTCTGCTACACTTTGCCCACCAGAGACCAATTATTCCCGGGAAGGGAGCTGCAACCACGGCTACAGTCACCAACCCAGCCGAGGGTGAACATGATCCTCACAAAAAACTGTATCGTAGTACCTCTGCTTGTTTGTTCTCCTCAACCAAACCGTCAGAGAGAAACCAAAAGGTCTGTTCAGGAAAAGGCCAGGAAATGCCTGAGGAAAACCATTGTCATCGCGCCATACAAAGGAGCTTTTCTCTGGAAGTGCCCTACGCTCACACTGGAATTTCATGTCACGTTTCAAATCCAAAACTCAGTAGCCCTTGCTCTCCACATGTGCACATTCATTTGTCTCCTTGCTGCCCGGCTAAGCTGCCTAACTCTGTCACTGATATAAACACAAACCATGAAGGGAATAATACACCAAAGAGCCCCGGTCAAAACCCCAAGGTGAGTGTTAAGTTTCTTAATTAACTGATGGTGTCTGACCATGAGGAATGAGCTGAGATGTCTGAAACTTCACAGTGAATTGTGAGGCAAAAGTGGTCAAGATATCTGACACAGAAAGGCCTTATGAATGAGCACTGTGTCGCTTATAATGTTGTTTAACTGGTTCAAGTAGATGCCATACTGCTTTGTTATGACTGCTTGGGTGACACCACTTTGACTTTAGCCTTTATGCACAGCATCGAATGAAAGTTGACTGTCATGAGTACTTTAAATAACAAATATGCTAATGTTGGCCATATGCTAAATGTTTTTTCAATTTTTAAATGAAGGATAGTTTAAGAGGGATTATTCTTCTGACACTAGATATTTTAATGGAGTTGGGAATATGCATATATGCCATTCAGATCCCTAAAACTCTGTTTACTCAGCGTCAGCCATTAGGCTCGCCACAAGCCAGAGCGAAACTCAGTAACTGAGAAGATTGCTACAGCTAAGTCATGCAATTAACAAGCCCAATGTGGACAAACATTCGGAGGTATTCGGTTACATTACAGTAAATCCATTTGCTTGGTGGTTTCCAAGAAAAGCGTGACAAGAAGGAAAAGTTGTCGATCTTTCATCTTGTGTGTGTTCATTTGTTTGGTGCGTGTGAAGACGTGCTCAACTTAGTTAGTTCTCCATTTTTATTATTCTGTTAGCGCTATGAGTGATGGACTTAAGTATTTACCCAGGCTAATTTTAGTGGTGGGAAAAGCAGTGCCCCTTGCTGATATAAATAAAGTGCCTCTGAAATATTCCCCCTGACTCCAGATAGTCTGGTGGTCTGTAGCTCTGCCCAGTCCCGTGGATTCAAATTTAACAGCATGATACTAGAGCAGCGCACAGTCATGCCAGCCATCTGTGGACATGGTGTGTGTGTCCGTGTGGGGGGGGTAATGTAATGTAGGCAGGATGGGAGCGTGAGCCTTTCCCAGTAAAAGGATGGTGTGTCCCTTCCCTCTGGGTCCCCCTGCCAGGCAGTGTTTGTGAAGTATCAGGTGTCAGCCTCCCCCCTGCATTTAGCAGGTTGTCAAGTATGAAGGTGTCCTGCAGTAATTAGCCACTCTATTTACTTTTAAATGTCTAAATTTGCTTTTGTAAATCTGGATTTCTCACTTTAAAATGCCTCTGAGATGCCATTGTCGAGTGTATTTATTCCACTTCAGTTTACTGTTGATAGTCCTCCATGTGTATTTAGTCCCATGTCAAATCAAACATCTCCCTGTCCAGAGTCTGCATCAAATACGCACGCCTTTGTTTACATTCTGACTGTGTCGACACACAACGGAGCATCAACAATATTATTTACTATCAGAAGTACATAATTCAAATAACACATGTAAAAATACTTAAACATAACTCAAATGGTCTAAAGGGTTTCTCATTCCTTTATAAATTGACGCATTTAAAAAAACAAACAGGTAGTGAGTTCATCGACTAAATGTGGCTAAATGAGCTTTGTACTCACCAATGACCTTTTTTTTTACAGCAGCTGTAAAAAGGATCGCCTCATGCCTTCAAGCAGCCCAGACAATGTTTAATATATCCACTACAATTAAATGGGGAAAAGTTAACATCTGTAGTTTTTGAAATTCAAAAATTTTGCAAGGTGACAAAATCATTAGCTACCTATTCCTACACCTGCTTTGACTGAATATGATACATATGTGACATAATTTGTAACTACTGTGGTTTACTCACCAAAAAAAAAAAATCAAATACTGCTTGGAAAATAACTGGAAAACTATGGTCAAATGCGTCACAAGCCACAAAGGAAATCTTTATGAGAGTTTGAGGTTTGCCACCCCTTATCTGCTGTGCCCTCATAACCAAATATACCTCTTCACGTGAGTTAATGAACAACCATGTGTGACCACGTCTAAACAAGGAAGGTGAACGACACGAATCAGAAATATCTCTGCTGCATTTGCCACAAAAGCAAGTCATAGCTTATTGAAGGCACAAGCAGAATAAACAGACGTCGTCGTATAATTGCCCATATTTTACTATACTTAAATCTAGTTAAGATTTGATTGTCTGAACTACTTTTGTGCCACTGCCACAGTGTTTGCTGTGGAGAGTAGTACTTCCTTCTTCCTTCAAAAGTCATAACATGTGGTTTACGTAAATCGTTCACCTATTTAAAAACCTTGTGTTGTAAGACATAAGATCTTGATCTGTCTTGCCCCTGCATTTGTTTTGTGACGCAACACAGACATAAGCAGGAGGTATAGCAATGAGAATGTATCAAATTCTTGATACATAAGATAAATAATTGCAATATTACAATGGTGAAACAAAGTTAATTTTTTACAAAGTAAATCATCTAACAGATTTGGTTGCTATGAATAATAATTTTGTTGAGAAAGCTTAAGTTGACATCATTCCCTGTATCATATACCTGCGTAGGGGGAAGAGGGCCAGTTCAGGATCTGTTTAGAATCCTTTCAAATTTCGTAATTCTCTCCTTCCATTGAATGACCGATCAAAGTTGACCTTTTTTTTTTACCAATGCTACCACTGCTTTTTTGTTCTTTGTTCAATTCTTTACATTTTTCTTAAATACTGCTCTGCTATCAGCCATAAGCACAAAATATTACATCTGAAATAGAATTCTCAGAAGAAAAGTTTCCTCCTGCTTCCTTTTAACCAGCAAACACACAACTCGCTGTAAAACTTTGCTTGGGGAAATGTAAACAGGCACTTCCGGTTTGTGTGCCATACATTTTTATGTCCGATTTCACAGGAAATCCAACCAAGTAGAAAGCATTAAAAATAACTATGTAAAAATAACCAACCTTTTCTCATGTATATAGGTCAGAGAGGCATCAGAGGCATTGAGACTTTCATAGAAAGCTTTTAAAATTTAACAGTTCAAAAACTAGAATATGACCACTTCTTTCCTAAATATGTTTTGGTTATACATTCTCCATCAGCACAACAAATGAAGTGTGCAAGCTGTCTGTTTTGATGTTACTGCCTCCTCCAGTGAATAGTTTCCAGTGTGGAAAAAAACAAGGCCGTCGCACAACATTGTACAGCTTAGAATTAACTTTGTCATGATAATTAAGTGTAGTCTCCACAGCTCTGGCAGCCTTCATTTGCTCCTTTGTGTCTTTGCCAAAACATAACTTCCTCTTAAATGTCAATGTTTTCACAGATTTGTACTTCAGTTCGTAACCAGGATGGCTCATCATTAGACACTTTGCCTGCTCCAATAACATTAGTTGGGCGGCTCTTCAGAAGTTTAGGTTTCACAAGCTGCTGTCCACCTGTTAAAAGTAGTTTGTCGTTGCAGAGCTAAGATGGATATCACTGAGCTTGCTCCACGGATACCAAAACATGTGTCTCTAGCTGTTTGCCACAGCCTCATACAGTATGTGGTCAGCACTGCTTAATGCCACATGCTAAACTGAGTTGCTTTTAGTGTCACATGAACCTTCGGGGATGCTCTGAATGGACATTTATCTCTGGTTGACTTTTTATCTTGAGGTCTCGTCATGTGTCCAGGCCATACACTCCCTCCTTGTTAAGCTTCGCCTCACCCAACCTTACATCCAGGACATTTGCAGGGAAAGAGATGTTTTCACTACATCGAAAATTCTATTGGTGTGTTCTGAAATAGAAACGACACACTTAACTTTTCAAACCAGCTGGCATAATAATCACTACAGTATAATACTGTAATTGTTAATGCATTACTGTTTATGAAAGACTGAGCAGAGGTTTAATTTGACAGAGGGATCAGTTGTCTGGTTAGTCTGTGATTGTTTGTATTGATCAGTTTCTCGATATATGAGAAGTCTGTTAAAAGTTAGGAAGGGCAGAGCATACTGATAAATGCTGAGCGACAGAAGTAGCTGGTGGCATTATGTGAAAGTAGGTCTAATCAGTGTGAATGTGACACTAAATTGTCAATCATTTCATCCTTCTAGATATTTTGCGTCTGACTGTGTATAGTAATGAATGTCTTTTCTTTCTAAATCTCTAAAAGAAAATCTCCTAAACATGAACTCGATTTATTGACTTAAATGAGATCTGGAAAAAACAATGCTACAATATGAGACGACCCAACAGAAAAATTGTGGGACAGGACAGTGACACAAATGTCAATATCAATTTTGTAACTTGTGCCTCAGTCAGAAGGAAAGAAGCTTTATCACTATCATATTTTTTGAAATCTTTTTTTTTCCACTCCACTGTCATTAACTGTTGTGAAAATAAATATAAGCGGAAAGGAAAATGTTCAATATGAAACAACACTATTATGTATACTTTACACACATACACTCTAGTAAATCTCCAGTGGTTATTATAGGGGCCATACTCAAACAATACCAAAAGATATACAAATTTTAACTTTCTTAATATCCTGTGGACTGTGGTTTGTAACTATACTAAGTTAACTAAATGTAACTTACATTTATGATACTGAATGCTGATATCTCCTGAAATAAATAGCTCACTGTAAACACAACAATGCTACTGCAGCCATAAATGCAACTGCTCCCTGGGAATGGAGAGCATCTACAGCTTGCAGACTAGTAACGAGATTTAACGCAAAAATGACAAAAATTCCTCAACTCCAGTCTCTGAGTTGAGATGATTTGCTGCCTCTCTTTGCCTTACTTTATAGTAAACTGGATTTTTCTTAAGTTTTAGACTGCTGTTGAGACAAAATAAGTAATTTACATTAGTCATTTTTAGAATTTTCTAACATTGTATAGATCAGATGATTAATCATTAAATTGGGGGAGAAAATCTGCACATTTATCAAAAAATGAAAATAACTGTTAGTTGCAGCCTTATATTTTAGACTTCTGATTTCCATTTTAGTGGACAGTTAGACAGACAGAGTGACTAACTCTAAGTCGAATTTCTAGGTGAACACTGCGATTTCCAGCAATTAACTTTGATGTACTCGAGGTTATCAGTAATTAAAAACAAACAGGACCCCCTATTGTGGTTAAAATCTTGGCAAAATGAAAAGGCATGATATCGTATGGGTTCTCAGAATTTAATCATCGCTTGTGTGTTTTTCGCTTTTCTTTAAACTTGGACTTAACTGCTTTTCTTGGCTGCACTTTTAGAAGTGCAAGGGCAGGACGAAGGAGGCCTCCATCTATATTTGTTCATGTAAACACTCTATACTGCTGCTGGACAGTCTGACCTGCTGCAGGGTGTTAATTTGGTCTCAAAGCTGACTCCCACAGTGCCTTCAGCCCTTCTGACTTTGAGACTGCAATAAAGGCATGCAGTGAATGTGTGAAGTGTTCAAAGAAGGGACAGTTTATTTGACAAATGCTACATTATTTTTGTCCCGGTCTTTCTAGCAATAACACAGTGCAGCCATTCATTGTGGCCTGATAAACACTCTCCTAATTCTTAATCTATGAGGAAATGGATCAAGTCAAATGACTCATTGTGTCAAGCAGGAAATAGTGCTGTATTTGTGCTGAGGATGATTTAAGATAGTTTGAAGGCCTTGTCTTGATATGATAGAGGCATGACAGAAGGTAAAACACCACTAAAAATACACATTGCATGCTCCTATGGGGTTATTACAGTGGTTCTTATTACACCAAAGACGGCTAAGTAACAGAACATGTCCAGGCCAGTCTTCTGTATATATATGTGTGTGTGTGTGTGTGTGTGTGTGTAAGAGGAGATAATATTGTCATGATCCTGACAATGTATGTCTCTCTCCCTACAGACACGGGATGACTTCCTGGGACAGGTGGACGTCCCCTTGAATCAGATCCCGGTGAGTTCTTTGTTGCAGGATATCCTTCTTCTATGTGACTTGTTTTAAGGTCAAGTGAGTTGACTGCATTTTGTTTTTACCATAGTTTTTACTGTACGAGCTCTCGACCTCAATCTCACTCAAGTCACCATGTGAATGTGAACATGCTCACCCGTATTCTAGTGTCTGTTCCACATCGTTGTCTATAGTTTTGTAAACACAGTCCGTCATGTTTATGTTACGTTCCTGCTTTGTTTCATTATAAATACAGCACCCATAAATTTTCCCTCATGGTGCAATGTCACACATCATGTCATACAGTCGTATCTTTAAACATATAGTGTTATGATACAATGCAGGGCAGAAGATTTATTCACATGGTTATAAAATAGTTTGGAGAGTTAATGATTTCCTTTTATAGTTTTCTCAGATTCTCAGATTTCCTTTTTATTGTTTTTTTTTCTTTCTCAGACAGAAAATCCTAACACAGAAAGGCCATTCACATTCAAGGATTTTCTGCTTCACCCACGAAGGTTGGCATGATTTCATGGTTATTAAATCTTTTGTCTTTTCCTGTTTTACATTCCATTTTTACATATGTTTATTTTGAGAAATGGTTACATTTCGGTTAATTCTTTGTTTTTAAACCACCCTGACATATTTATTTCTTCCTTAATCTATTTGTTGCGCAGTCACAAGTCCAGAGTCAAAGGGCATCTGCGTCTTAAAATGACGTACCTACCAAAAAACCCAGGTTCGGAGGAGGAGACAGCAGATCAGACTGAGGACACGGATGTAAGTCTGGCTAATGTTTGTGCTGTAACAAAAAATCTCTCATGATCTTCAAAAATATCACAGATCCTCTTGTGTTTAGTTTGCTTCCGCAGTGATTTTTTATTACCCGTTTATGATTGATGAGCTCAGTTTGATAAAGTCATTCAGTTGTGGCTTGATGGCCTCAAGTAAACTTATGAGAGCATCAATCACAGGTCATAGATTTTTAGTCCCCAGTCGCAGTGAATTTGTACTGAACAAAACTTTTTTTGTCTACAATCATACATTTTGTCGCTTGTACAGTTTTCATTATGGAATCATTAAGAAAAAGCAAAGTGATTGTTTATCATCACACATGGAAATCATTGTGATTGGAAATTGAATGTCTCCACAAATTCACAAAAATACACATTAAGTCATTTTAGTGTAACCTTGACATTGCCACTTATTTTAAACATAGGCAAGTCCATGAGTCTAGCTTATAGATGTCACTCTATGTGTACGCCACTGTTTTTAAAATATGCTGATGATTCCATCAGAACGATCGTAAGCCAAGTCCTCTTTGATGTGTGCAGTCAGACAGCTGACATCAGTATGTTGTCTTCATCCTGTTTGTGCTGCCTTTTTTAAAATCGTTTTGTTCATGTTTTGCAGCCTAGTTGGGAGTTTCTGGAGTCTCAGGACATGTCAGGTCCCAGACAAAGCCAGCTGCTGCCTGCTCTGCCCCCTGGCTGGGAGGAACGGCAGGACAACCTGGGGAGAACCTACTTTGTCAATCATGAGAGCAGAACCACACAGTGGCAACGACCCACAGTGCAGTAAGCAGAGTCTTGTCTGCAAAGTTATAAAAAAATTGGTGTTGTTGTTGGTGCAGTACTGATGGCGAATGTGTATGTGTGTGTTATCCTAAACAGAGACAATAATGTGGAGCTGCAAAGACGACAGAATAATAATACAGAGGTGGAGCAGGCTTTTATGACACGCAGACAGATCTCAGACCCCGATGAGAACACCACGCGAGAGTCTCCTGAGGTAATTTGAACTTTTTAATACATTTGCATTTCCATTTGCATGCGCTTCACTGTGTCCTGCTTGTCTTGTATTACTGTGTTCTGTTCAGACCTACCTGTATTTTCCATTTTATTTAGGAAGGAAAATTATTTGATGAATAAGTTTTAAAACAAAACCAAACCATTTTTGACATGCACAGTGAACAAGCTCTTAACTCGCTGAAGCTTTTTACTGTTTTTCAGCTCATCGTTATCATTTTTCAGCGGATGACTGAACTGTTTTTGGTTGTAATGTCACAGCCCTCATAGCATTGTTCTTTATGCTGCAGCAGGCCGTAGTTTCCAGTGAAAAAACTCAAAAAACCTACTTTGCACTCCTTGCTCAGCACCAAACAGATAGCAGACACAGTTAACAAATAGCTATTGAACATATTGGAGCATTTAGCAGCTTAAGAGCCAGATATTTTCCATCAGGATCTGGCAAAAAAACAAAAACGGAACTAAAAGGAGAGTGAATATTGGACTTCAACAGAAACATGACTCCAAATGTATGATGCTGTTGGCTCTGTATCAGTTGGATGTGTAAATAGGCACCTGTTTGTTCAACATATCAACTTAAATGTGATGATATGACTGTGATGTGTTCACAGCTTGTTTTTACTTACCCAAGTGGCAAAAAAAATGATCTTTTACAGGTTTAAGAATATCACACAGCCCGTCCACAACAGAGTTTTTAACGATGCTTTTCAGGTGAATGGGTCCTGATAGCCCATGTTGATGCCAGATGTTGCTGTAGCAGTGCAGTTCTGGCTTGTCCTCTGAGGGCTTTGGCATAAACACTTTCATTTCCTCTAAACAAACTAACGTTCAGGTTTTGGAAACAGAACTCTCAGTGGCCTGCACTGTATATTTAAACTGAGTAATTTGGCAGAGCTAACCTTAGATCAGTCTCCCACTGTGTGTCCTTAAAGTGTCTCTAATGTCTTATCTTCTAGAGCTGGGAGGTCATTACAGAGGACGAGGCCACCTTGAACCACAGCAACAACCACGCCACTACACCCAGAACGCCTGTGCCCGAATTCAGCTCGTTCTGTGACGATCTGAGAAACGTTAACATTTCATGGGCCTCATCCAGTGAGCTGAACACCTCCCAGACAGTGAGTCATTTTCTGTGCAGCATAAGGTTGTAGTTACCGTAAGTCAGAGGAAGAGAGACACATAATGAGATTTATACGGACCACAGGCTTCCAATGAGAGAGAGGAGGAAAGTACAGTAGAAACACATTAATAGCCAGATGATCATTGTTGTATTTGTCATCCTTCCCCTCCGATGCAGGATCATGCTAATAATTCACGCCATTCCAGTCTCAGAGGAAGTACCCGGTCTTCAACAGGAGAGGAACATCCCGTTAATCCTGTGGTAAGTATTTCACAACCTGTTGAAATCACTCCTTCCTTCGTACCTTTTACCAAACCTGTCTTGCATTGTCGAGTGTTGCTGTGTGAGGGATTCTCAGGTATTTTCTTTAATCAGCATGGCTTCTCTCACTTCCTGTGCTGTTGGATTTAGGAAATGGTTTGAGTGAGATAAATGTCTTTGTTGGTGTTGTGTTTCACAGGGAGCTTGAGGTTTCAGTATTGATCACTGTATTCAATTTGTATGTCATTCAATAGCTGCTTCCAACCTCAACTGGGCTTCCTCCAGGCTGGGAGGAGAAGCGAGACAATAAAGGAAGACGCTACTACGTCAACCACAACAGTCGAACCACTTCATGGACAAAACCCCTCGTTCAGGTACAAGGGGGGGGGGGGGGCAATGTACTAACATATATATCTATATATGTGTAACATGTTCAATATGGACAACAAGTTTTGTCATTTGTTTAACACCAGTATGTCTCCATGTTGTAATTTTTGTTCGACAGAGAACCTCAGATGTACCTACAGCACCAGCAGCACCGGCAGCAGCAGCAGCTCAGGGTGGTGCAGGTTCACCCGAGAGCCCCCCTCAATCCCAACCGCCTGCCTCCAGCGAAGTGTCTCCCCAGCACACCCCGAGCCCAGAGCCCACATATGAATCGGGCTTCCTGCCAGCCGGTTGGGAGGTTCGCAGTGCTCCCAGTGGAAGACCCTTTTTCATCGACCACAACACAAAGACTACTACCTGGGTGAGAAGGCAACACACTTCAGACGTGCTTTTTCCTTCAATTATAAGTGGTGGCCACCCACTTAGAGATGCATTTTCATTAATGGCCACTAGGCGCTCGCACCAAGAAAGCTAGTATTTTTATTCCACAACAAGAAAGAGTTTCAACTGCTAAGCATACTTTTTCTTACGTGTGTCCTGATGCAAAGTCTGTTCAGCAGTAGTATCTCCTGTGAATGCATTCCTCTTTGACCGAAACACGCCCTGTTTGTTTTGCTCTGAACAGGAAGATCCCAGGCTAAAGATTCCTGTGCAGCAGAGGAGAAGAACCTCACTCGACCCATCTGATCTCGGCCTTCTGCCAGTAAGTTCATTAGCTACGGAAAGATCAGTAGCAAATCAATTGAAAGACATTTGTCATGATGGAACTTACAGTGCTGCCTACTGTTTTCAATAGTCTAAAGTCAACTTATTAAAGAGTTAATTATTAAACACATTTGTTTCCTTCCTAGCCCGGTTGGGAGGAGAGAGTCCACACTGATGGGAGGATATTCTACATAGATCACAGTACGTATGACATTCATCACTAAAATACATCTCAGAATAAATGATGAGTATGTTTCCATACTGATAAAGGGCCTCTGATGTGTTATATTTCATAGACACCAAGACCACACAATGGGATGACCCCAGATTACAGAACTCAGCTATAACTGGACCAGTAAGTATAACCTGAATTTGAGCGTTTATTTCTCAGTAACATGTAGTGAAGTACGATATATATTTTTGAATTACTGGCCTGATATTGGGAAATTTATATTGTTGGCTGTTCATTTGTATCAGTGAAATTTTAGCCAATAAATAGAGCCGATAATAAAAAGGCAAACTGCTTTCATTGACTTAAAAAGCATTTTCAAAATCTGATACACTAGGTTGCTATTTGCACCTTGAAAGTTGGTTTGAAAAATAAACACAGAGAAACCAAGATAGCCATCTCAGGGTCGTTCATACAGTTTCAGAGGAAGTCAACACATTTGCAATTTGCAGCACATGTTTCACAGGGGTTCAGAGAGGAGGCAAAAAGTGTACGAGTTTCAACCGATCTTTTGAGAGCTGTGGAATATATTTTCACTCACTACATCTAAGCTTTTCTCACCCTCGGGTGTGCATAAACCAAAGATTATGAACTTTTTCAATACAAAACATGTGAAATATCAATTATCTTATCATTTTAGGCCATGAGTATCATGTAATTATCGATTATTGGTAAGAGCTGAGAAAAAAATCCATATCTTGAATCCCCAGTAACATGATATTAGCATACAATAAAACCTGTTCTCTTTTTATAGCTTAAAGGTTTCCTATAGATATGAATCATTGACCACAGTGTAGGTCATAAGGTTAGGATTGATTTGTTGCCACTGAACACTGTCCTCTTTTGCTTATAGGCAGTGCCTTATTCCAGGGATTATAAACAGAAGTATGACTACTTCAGGAAGAAGCTCAAGAAACCGGTGAGTGTCCTTCAGGAGCAACTGTGACTGAGACTGTTTACCTTGCAAATAAAACTATTCTAAGAAGTACTGTTGTTACCTTTACTCTGATATCAGTTTTTTTGTCTCAATTTCACATATTCTTTATTTGTTTAAAGGTCCCAAATTATAGAAAGTGGGATTTTCATGACTTTGTTTTATTAGAAAGCATAGTGCTCTATATATAATATATATTCTGAGAAATTATCAAAACAGTCCATCTGTGAAAAAATGTGCACAGCCTGTATTCAGAAACTGCCTTCAAACGAGCCATCAGGAGGTCTGTAAGGCTGTGATGTCACAGCTATACAGTCACTACCTTCAACCAGGCCGTCTTTACCGAAACACTGTAAGAGCTGATGTGGGCAATGCCTGCTCAGGCTGGTGAGAGCTGACCAATAAGAGGAGACTGGGCTTTTTGAGAGGTGACCCTTAATGAGACAGACACTAGTGCCGAAAGTTTACACAGAGTGAATAGCGGAGCTGCAGCAACAGACAGCATGAGAAAAATATGTGTTTTTGGAACATTTTGTAGTATGCATCCACTATTAGCATAATATGGGACCTTTAACCATTGGGTAATCACAAGCTTTATTCTTAATGAGCTCCATACATTTCTGTGCAGGCTGACATCCCAAACCGCTTTGAGATGAAGATGAGACGAAATGCGGTGTTTGAGGACTCATACCGACGCATCCTGTCAGTTAAGAAGGCTGACTTGCTGAAGGCACGACTGTGGGTGGAGTTTGAGGGAGAAAAAGGACTGGATTATGGTGGCGTGGCAAGGGAGTGGTTCTTCCTCATGTCTAAGGAGATGTTCAACCCGTACTACGGACTGTTTGAGTATTCTGCCACGTGAGTCACTTTCTATACCTTCTTATTCGTCTAATACATCATTAAGGTGTGTTGAAATGAGTATAGTCATCCAAACCAGTCTAGTGTTGCACAGACTGAGCATCAACAAAAATACAAGCACAGGTAAAAATGAATACATAATCACAGAATTGTTTTGCTTTTAGTAACATCAAAATACACATGAGAGTGCTGTAATTATCTGTAGGTTGGAAGCAGGACAGCTGATTTTGAAAAATGTCTTTTGTGTTTGTCTTCCAGGGACAACTACACGCTGCAGATTAACCCCAACTCAGGTTTATGTAACGAGGACCACCTGTCCTACTTCAAGTTCATTGGCCGGGTCGCAGGCATGGCCGTCTATCATGGCAAACTGCTCGATGGTGAGTGCTACCTGACTGTGTGACACTTGTGAAATGGTTGTATAAATGTTATTCTAAAGGTAGCAGCCACAGCAGTGAAAAAGTTAAAAAGAATTAGATCCAGTTGTGTGATTTTAATAGATTCTGACATTTTTGTTTGTGCTCTTCAAAGCGTTCTTCATTCGGCCTTTCTACAAGATGATGCTGCAGAAGCCGATCACTCTCCAGGACATGGAGTCTGTTGTGAGTGTTTCTTTATTGAGTAAACACCTTAAATCAGGAACTTCACATTACAGGCAATTTGGAAGAAATGCAGTGTGTTTAAATGTGTTTGTTGTCTTTTCAGGACAGCGAATATTTTAACTCCTTGATGTGGATTTTGGAGAACGACCCAACAGACCTGGACTTGAGGTTCACTATTGACGAGGACCTGTTTGGACAGGTTTGATTATAATTTTGATATTTGCCTCAACAGCCTTAAATCTGTGACACCATTTTCTATGTAATTTACATGAAACCATCCAACTTTTTCAGACTCACCAGCATGAACTGACGCCGGGCGGCACAGAGATTGTCGTCACTAATGAAACAAAGAAGGAGTACATCCAGTAAGCAACAAAGAAGCAACTTTTTATCATCTTCACAGAATTTATGGTTTGATGCTAACTTGCTGCTTTGTTTGACAGTCTGGTGATGCAGTGGAGGTTTGTGAACAGGGTACAGAAGCAGATGACTGCCTTCAAAGAGGTGACGATTTATTTTATACATTTTTATATATCACCATTAAACAGTTTAAAATATCATGTCATATAATCTTTTGTGTTTTTAGGGATTCTTTGAGTTGATACCACAAGATCTGATCAAGATCTTTGATGAGAATGAGCTCGAGGTGAGTGTTCAGTCAGCCGAAACGTGAAATGAACCAGATTCACTTCAATAAGATGAATACTGATCTGCCTACCTGCATTCTTGTCCTCCACAGCTCCTCATGTGTGGTCTGGGAGATGTGGATGTGAATGACTGGAGGGAGAACACCAAGTACAAGAACGGCTACGCGTCCACCCACATCGTTATCCAGTGGTTTTGGAAAGTAAGAAGTCTTTCCATGCCTGGAGCCAACGCGTTTTTTTTTTCCTTTAAGAGGAGCTTTGCATTAGTTATTTATTGGTGCGTCTGTTTGTGTTGTTACAGACGGTGCTGTTGATGGATGCAGAAAAGAGAATCCGGCTCTTGCAGTTTGTGACGGGAACTTCGAGGGTCCCGATGAACGGCTTTGCTGAACTCTATGGTGAGATAACTTGCTGCATTTTACTGATTCACGACTCTAGTTTCTCTCTTGTTTCTAACTGAATTCCAGTTATAATCATGTTCTATGTATTTATTTGATGTTTGATGGATTTATTTTCCAGGGTCTAACGGACCACAGCTGTTCACCATCGAGCAGTGGGGAACACGTGATAAACTCCCCCGAGCCCACACATGGTGAGCACTTCCCTTATTATTATTTTTTAATATTCAACACAGTTAAGTTCAGCAATGTACACTAGATTAACTTTAAAAAGGCTGAAGAGGGTTTTGCCAAAATTAGATGCTCACATTGCTTTCTACTCTGTATGATATACACTGACTTGTTGATTATGTTAAGCGGTCAGGTTTGTAGTTCAGTTCGACTTTTTGTCACAGCTCTGAGGAACATTCACAAATATGATCACTTTTCTGTGATGTGGCTAAAATGTGCAGACCCCTAGTGTCTTTAAAGTTGACATTTTTGAAGAGAGCTTAACAGCAGCCAAAATAGTGAAGAGATATTCAGGAGACAACAGTAAACAGCAGACACACAGTCGTTTAAAAAAATAAATAGTGAGTTGGGAAACAGCTGCATGTATTGTGCTTTAGTTTCTTCATCTTAGATTACACTGAGTTACTGTGTGGCCATGGTGATGGATAATAATAAAAAAGGACTAGTACAAAATAATAATTGAGCATAGTGGGTTAATGCCCTCTAGTGGCTGCATACAGTCATAGCTCTCACTCTGCTATTGGAGAGCTGAATACAGTCATTTGCAACAGGCAGATCAGATTTGTTTTTCAAATCAGATCTAAAAGCCTGATTGTCCACACTGTTATTTGTAAGTGATCGGATCGTCCATTTCTTTGGATATCACGTCTCTCTGGATATGACGTTGAGGTTGTGTGTCACACTGCGAGTTAAAGACACTTTGAAAACTGATATGAGCATCCAGACTGAGACGTTTCTGTAGAAATACGATTTGAAATGCATTTTGACCCAAATGCGCTTTGGATAAGATTTGCAAAAATCGCATTTTGTTTGGTTTTTGATCATCTAGACTTGCTAAAATCAATCAGGATATGCCAGAAAACTGATTTGGGATGGCAGTCTAAACATAGCCTTAGACACATCCGTGTAAAAAGGGGGAATTATACAGATTTGCATGTCAAAGCCAGTTTTGTAGTCACAGAGAATGCAACAGTTGCAGTTAAGTTGCCTGAGAAGTGTAGGATTCAAGGTTTGTGTAGCTTGACGCATGTGAGGGACTAAAAGCCAGAACATGTCTGATGATTGTCTTTACTTTCACCTCCTAAAGCTTCAATCGGCTGGACCTGCCTCCTTATGAGTCTTTTGAAGAGCTGAGGGAGAAACTCAACATCGCCATCGAGAACGCACAAGGCTTCGACGGGGTGGATTAGCACTCCTGCTGTAAATGAGCTGAACGGACATTACTGCCGTCAGGGAGAAACAAGCTGTGCGTCAGACTCGGGTCTTAACCTGCCAGCTGTGTGACAGATGAAGGACAGTCACACAATCTTCAATCTGTTGAGGCAGAAAAAGGACATCAAATCTTGAATGCTGGAGGTATTTAATCACTCCGCATGTGTTTTAAAGTTTACAAAGCAAAAATTCTAAACTGTATACTGTGTAACAAAAACATAAAAAAAAACAAAAAAACATTTGTTTTATTTGGGCGGAATTGCCTACAAAAGTTTCCCACATCAGGTACCTGCTATATTTTTCTCTTCACATTGTAGTAAATTAGTTAAGTTATGTTAAGCAAATGTTTTGAATGGCATGAATTTCCATAACTTGCCTTTCACAACATGTTAGTGCTGGAAAGAGGGAACCATGGGTCAGTGTAGTCAAGCCCACTATGACAGTTATATGAAAAGATTTAAACTTACAACTTGTGCATCCTGTCCAATACCCTTCAACTCCAAAGTTAATTGCACAGTATGTTATTTCCTCACTAGGAATCTCACAATAACGAAAGATGTAGTTTAATGATGTCGTGAAGAAGGGTGAGATCATGAGAGGTGTTATTTAATTGTTAAATAGCCACAGTTGCCAATGAAGATCTAATCCTTGTCTGTCCAATGGAACACATGAGAGTTCAGCATCTTTCTGTAGTCTCAGCTTGTCACAAAGTTCTCTCCATCTTGGAAATGTCACACCAACCTGTAATCTTTTTAGGTTGTTTGGTTGTACATAGGAGCTTTCAGAGACAGCTGGCATCAGAAAGTGCAGCAAATGCCAATGAATAATCATGCTCGATCACCACTGAAATAAAACAGTTTGTGTTGGAAATCTTTGAAAATGCTTGAGTTTTAATATGGTGTTTTCAAGGTTTGAAAAGTTCTTGGAATCTTGATAAAGTACTTGAAATTTTAACTGCATTACTTTTATGCTAAATTGCTACCCAACTGAATAGTTACATTTTTAGAGAAAGAAAAAAAATGCAAAAAAAAAAAGCAACTGGGCTGGCCTCACACCGCCCTTTGTTTTTGTAACAGCTAGTGGTAGAAAAATGATCAAAACTGAGTTTTAAGGGGCCTCCCAACAAATCCCAAATATCGATTTATGATACAGGATACTTTATTTCATAATTCATAATGCAGGTTTACATTGCAAAATGCATTGTATTTAATGCCAAGGTTCTTGTAAAGCTTTAAAATGCACCTTTAAATGCTTTAATAGTGCTTAAATTTGACTATGCAAAGATGTAGGAACCCTGAATAAAAACAAAAGTAAACAATAGAATCCAAAATCCCTTTAAAAATGACATTGCCCCAACAAGAACACTAGCTGAGGGCAACAATGTGCAAGAAGCAAACCCTGAATGATTAAAAAAGGCAATTCAGACTAAATAAAACAGATGTGAAAATTTGTTCTCTCTATTTTCTTGTCATTTAGATTCTATACATAATTAAACATTTTTCATTCCATCATGCTAGAAACACTGATGCAAATCCCAAATATATGCACCTCAAAAGCATTTGAAGCAGTTTGAGTGACTACCTAAAGCGAGTGTCATTTAATCATTGATGTAGTGATGTATCAACACCAGGACCAGTAACAGGCTAAACTAATTATACAGTAGTTTGTGTCTGTGTAGGCCGCATATCCAAAGAAGTGAGTTCATGCAGTGTTAAGATTGTGCTGAAATACTATGCATTATTATTGTACATACTGATATTGTTATTATATACACAAATATACTGTACATACAAATATAAATTTGCCTTCTACAAAATGATGACGCATTTATTAAAACTGTTAAAAGTGACTCAAAATGACAAATTGGTTATTGGTGCACATCCTCATCCTCGTCCGTGTGTCATTTACGATCAATAGCCACTCATACTCAAGTTCAACACTGTCTGTGTTTTAGAAGAATATATATATAAATGTGTATACACGTGATATGTCCTGGCCAGTAGCTTATAGAAACATTATCCGACAGACTGGCCTTATCATACAGTATGTGAATTATCATGTTTTGTTGTCAATGAGTGATATATCATTTTGTTTTCTTCTACTCATCATGGGTGTCTAATTGCAGCACACTGCTCTATTTTTAAGAGTACAACTTCAAAGATTGTTTTGTTGGTTATGTACAGATTATTGTCTGTTTTCAAGAAGAGCCATCACTTGTAATCCCTTTGTAGGAAAGCAACTGCACTCAAGCGGTAGCTTTAACATTTTCTGAATGGTAAAACATGTGTTTACACTACCTGCCATGTTGATAGGTCGTTGGTAAAGGAAGATATCATGGGCTGGTTCTTGTCTCTGACAACACAATTTTATACTTATGCTTTTATAAAGTGAAGCACTTTGTATCGATGAGTCTTACTTCTGAACTGTCTGAATCTTTGCCAATCTGTCACCTGCAGACTGTTTAAATCTGATCCTATGCTTCAAGTGCATATGTGTTATAAATGTTTACATGTGAACATTGCTGAAAATAAGCACATTCTCTTCTTTCTCTTCTATTTAAGAATTAAGTCCTGAGGCCTTCGTTTGTAATGTATTGTAGACTTTGATTGTTTATTGATGTTTTAATCTCTAAATGGAAGTACTGTTATATATGTATTGTTGTCTACTGAAGAATAATGAATAGAGCAACACTTAATTTCGGATATATCAAATTTTGTTATTATAGAATCTAATTATAACACCTATAAGTGCATTACAACAACAACAACGACATGCATGCAACATATACAACAGTTTAAGGGGTGGAATGAACTGTAGCTGTTAAATCCCAACTTGATTACTTGTAGCACGCCAAATTAAATATATTTGAAAAATAAAGAAATGTAAAAACAATTATGCAGTGTCTTCATGTCTGTCTCTTCACATATTCAGCTGTTGTTGCTGTCTTTATTGCTCTTGACCTGCACTTCTGTTTTTTATTTTTATTACAGACGTTCTCCATTGATTTGATGAACTGTACCCCAAGACAATAAATGGTTTATTACACAAAATGACTGGTATACTGGACAACACAGATTCAGAGCACAAACTTTTATTAACATTTTGACGCAATGTGCATCTTCATCAGAGTCAAACAATTAAACTATATATTGTACAAAATATCACAGTTGGAAAGAGATGAGTTTGTTGACACGTAACTCTCTCGAGTAAAAGCTGGTGTGTAAACGTTGTGGATGAGAGTGAAATACAGTCAAATTGGTAAAAGAATGTGTGTCACCCAGAGAAGTTACATATCTGTTTACAACTACATTATAGTTGTTGAAAATATTTAGTAAATGTAATACACTGCTGTCTAGTCCAGGGTTTTTCTTGTTTGTTTTTTTTCGCTAGAAACATTTGGGGTGCCAAATTGAACCTAATGACCAACTTTGGCCCTGCACTTTGGGCAGCCCTGGTCTCGACTGAGGAGTGTTTAGTTGCAGTATTTCCTTTTTAAACACCAAAATGTAATTTTAATTATTGTACTAAAAATTTGGAGGACACCTTTTAGAGCAGACATTTTTGTTTCTTTTAATCTTTTTCAACTGATTTTTTTTTTTTTTTTTTTTAGGATTGTATGAAGTAAACACATTTACATTTAGCAGACACTTTTGACCAAAGCATCTTACAGTAATTCATACACTGATGGTGGTGGCTGCCGTGCAAGGTGCTGACGAGCACATCAGGAGCAGTTTGGGGTTCAATATCTTGCTCAAGGACACTTCGACGTGCAGACCAGGGGAATTAAACCAGCGACCTTCCAAAAACAAGCCGCTGTCTCTACCCCTGAACCCCACAACCATGTGACACCAAACACCATTTGACATTTCATTTTTGACATCTGATTATAATTTCTTGGTTCCGTTATTTCAGAATATCCTTTTAAGTACTTCAGCTGCATTTCAGAGATGTATGGTTTCTCTTTTGGGTAGCACATGGTCTAATCATATTCTTGTATCTTGTATAGATGTAGGTGTTTGCAGTACTGAATTGTTCCAGCTGGGGGAGATATAACTCATTGGACTAACTTTAGGGGCATCGCCTAACTTTAAAACTTGCCAGTGAGGAACATTTTTTTTTTCTTTCCAGATCTTATTTGGCAAGAAAAGCATCAGTTCTTCTTTTTCACTTCTGCTTTTGTCTAACTATTGTCAGTCTGTCGTGGGTTTTTATGATGTTACTTATTTAAACTACATTTCACTGCATCAAAGAACTAAAAGCACAGTCTGAGTTTTTATCTCAAGCTACAGATGTGATCTTTCCTGTGTGCTTGTTGACCAGCAGTATGGAATAAACATTCATATGAAGTGTTAGCTGTGGAGCAGTGGAGAGGACTCATCTCTGTGGTCGGTGCCTTTTGTGTGACTCAGCTCAACAGCCACGGTCCTAATTTCTCCACAACCCCCCTGTTGTGGCACTAAAACCCCCTTCTCTCTGCAGGGGTCAGTTGAAAGGTCACACAGGTCTCAGGCCGGCCCTTTTGGACACTCCTGAGGTCAGCGGGGATGGGCATGTGTGGGAGCAGGAAGGCACAAGTCTCAGCCAATGGCAGCAGGTCCCCTCTACCCACAACCTTACCAACATTCATAACCTGATAATGACATTTACTGCATTGATCCACCCTCAGAGCTCGACCGCAGTGCACATGCTGGCCGGCCATCACTCCACCCACAAACTCTTCCATATCGGCAGGTGCCGAAACTGAATTCTTGATTAATTGAACACCCTGGGGAGAGTCTCGCTGACCATGAATGAGGCCAGGCTCTCACTTTCTCACGTTATGTAAGAGAGGGGCACACAACCTGCACTCAGGCTGTGGACAAGTATTTGGTTATGTAATACAGTACAAGTACTTTACAGAGAAACATTAATGAACAAACAGCTTAAGTGTGTGTGTGACAGAAGATGTCTATATTATTGTGTTTATTAATTGGATAATATTTTTGGGATATTCTTGGAATTAATGTTTGATTTTAACCAGTCAACAATCAACATGTCTGCACATTTCTTCATGCATACACCACTGTAAGATCTGAGATTAGTTTGAGAGGAAGCTTGAAACATATTGATTTAAAAATAGTGTGTCTGGCTCATGTTACACCTGAGTTACCGATAAGAAAATGATTATGTTTTTGTGTCAAATTCAGGAAAAAAGCTGGCACCCCAATAGGAAATAAAGTGAAGAACTTGCGATAATGTCAATGCACTCTTCCCCTTTTTTATTGCCTTTTTGCTGAATTTATTTTCGGAGAACAAACAACGTATCAGTTAATTTAGGCAGAGGGTCATCCATATTTTCAACTGTTTTTTCCAAGAGCATAAAATATATTTTTGATAAAAACCTGTATTGTTAAGGACAGCGATAGAGAAATTTTATTTTTGTTGCAATTATAAACACACAGTTCTTCTTCGCAGTGTTTTTTCTTCTTTCTGACTGAGTGGACATCACAGCTGGGCTGCGGTCCAGCATCTGAATAAAGGTTCACACAGGGAGGGGTGAGGACCGTGGGACGAAGGGGGTTTGATCTCTCTGCACAATAAGTGATGGACATTGGATCAATATCGACATTGACACAGCAGCTGTCCTGCTCCTATCAATGCTTCCTCTTTAATTGCTGGGCCCAGTTTTAAAGGACAAGAGGGAAAACTCATTTCCATTAACATTTGGTGTGCAGTTGGTCTCTGATACTGACGGATCTGCTCTCATCAATATAGCCTCAAATGTATTGATAAGGAAAAGTGAAAGGGTTTTGGTGGAGCAAGTGAGATGACACTGCTGGTGTACGAGGGTTGAAATCCCATTGTTAAGAAAATTTGCAAAAACATCGATCAAGGGTCAGTCAGGGTTTTGGTGTAAGGCTCACACTACACATAAAACATAACAAGGTTACTGATACAAAGCATAAAGTGTTAATATCAATGGTGTTGAAGCTCAGGAACATTATTCAACCTAAACTTGACAGATTTTGTAGCATATAAAATTGTATTTAAAATTGCAATTCACTCAAAGGGCAGTATGTCCATCGAACTGCATCTAAAGGCTGTCACATGTACAAGAGTGGAAGGACAGTATCCTGTTCAACACAAGCAACTATGTTATTTAAGAAATAACTTGTGATGAAAAATATTTGAATAATGGAAGAAATGTGTCCCCTTAACAGACAACATAAGAAAAAAACAGCACAAAAGGTCATTCTTGACTTTGGAAAAAGTATATTGCCAAAATTCATTTTAGCCCAAGGTCCATTTACTGGATTTCCCGGGAGATTTCCACCTCAACTCATGGTCTTCCTCAGCGGTTGTCTTGTTGTCTTCAAGTTAATTGAGCAAACTCCTAGACCTCCGGATAAAAAGGTGTTTTGTCAAAAAATAATGGAATAAAAGCATTATTACAGGATGTTTGGTCACAGTGAAAGGTGGAGTGGCATCCTTCCCAAATAATTTCTTTATGAATTCAACATACCAATCAATCTCTCTCTAACTTGGTAATGCTGTCCAAAGGTTTGATCATCTTTTACAGGAATGGTTTCTCAAAGATCGTGAGTTAAAAGAGGCTTGAATCTTTAACTTGTCAAGTCAAGTTAAATTGTATCTATATTCACCAAAATCACAGTTCTTTTTACAATGTGTACAGTGTATGGAACTCTCTTGTCTTTAGATCCTTGAGTTGAGCAAGGTAAAACTACCCCTCAAAATCCTTATTTACATATCTCATAAAGGCCTTTCATGAAAATGTGCAGGGTGCATATTCCCAAATAAATTTGTTTTTATACACATACTAAACACAAGCACTGGGATCCCCTTATTTAATTATTTCTTGTTTATCCGACATCTATTTCTGTTTACTTTTCAGGTAAACATTGCCATCAGTATTTTTTGTTCATATGGTATATTCTCATAAAATATTACACATTTCTTAGCAAAGAATGCTAAGGTAGCCTATTAAGGAAGTAATCTGACATAGTGCTGGAATACCTTCAACATAAAGCCCATTATTCATATATTACAGGTCCTATATGTAAGAATTTGTTGAAAACATTCAAAACTGAATTAAAATTACCAACAGAATGTAAGGACTAACACTATTGACATCATGTCTATGTGTGAGCAGTGTAGGGATGACGTATTTTTGTAGGCTAACCCAGAAGTTAGCATCACCCTGCTTCCCTCGACAAAAAACTAATGGGATTTTTGAATTTAGATTTTTGGAATATTGCTGAAAATAAGCTCTTTTGCAAACACAAGTTTATAATACTTAAATATTTTGTTAAGCAAGATAATCCTCACTGATTAACACCACTTTTGTGTAGTCACATCGCCAGAAGTAAAAAGCTAATGTGAGGTGATAAACAGGCTACATTGCAGTCGCGTGACTTAGACGTCACCACCGCTATGTTTTTTTATAAACTGATCAATGTAGAAGTTGTAAAGTTAGACTTAGAACAGTTTGTAACTAAAGTCTATAGATGAGTCTCCGTGTTCGCTGTGTTGGTGTTCAATATCCATGACAGCTTCTGTAGTCTCACTTAACCACTTGTTATCAACCTAAGACACGATAGCAATTTATGATTAAATTCAGGGACATTTAATGATGCATTTGAGGTTATTGAACAAACCTGTAAATACCTTAAGCCTGTCGTAACCACAGACCTTATTTCAGGCATTTCAGGCATTGAACTGTAAACCAATTAAAAAAACTCACAGACTTTGTGAGGATGGAACTGGATGTACAAAAATGCTAACTGCACTTACTCTACTACACTACTTCACTGCTCTATTGTGTTGCAACATAGCTACTGAATTTAGCACGCTAATAAGCTAGCCCTGACTCGTCCTGAGCCAAAGCTCCTGTGGTAGCGGTGTTAACAACAACAACAACACTCTGTACTGCTAGCTGCACAGCTAATTGAGCTAATTAGCTAACAGCAGCTACATTTGGCAGCAGTTAGCGGTTACTCTTATGATACGCTGCCCCCTATTTGTTGTGAGTATGAAATTGACTTTAACAAACTAACCAAACCAACCCAAAACAGCTGTCAATTACAAAATTAGCACATTTATATTCCTTATAAGTGTGACTTAGACTCAAATAGGGAACACACTTTAGGTTGGATCAAGGCTCATGATGGCTGCAGAGTTGTTGGACAGCAGAGCACACTAGCCTGCCTATGACCTGCAGCTAACGCTAGGTGGCGTTGGTCTGAAAGCTTCAATCAGCCCTGGAGAGGTGGTTAATTGACTCTGTCCATCCCAGAGGAGGGAAACTGCACTCCTGCTGCTCTCCACACCAGCCCTCCTCTTCAGTAGCAGCGCAGTTCATCTGGAGGAAACAACTATGAGAGAGTAGCTAGCATGCACGGACAATTCATGATAAATGGCGCCCGTTAAAAGGAAATTATATCAGCGTTTGCTGTTCTTGGTGGTTTTTCTTCCAATCTCAGGTAAGGAGCGTTTTCAGTGATACTTTGTAAGAGCGTTAAAACACTGAACTGTTGTGTACATCAACTGTGACTGACCCGTAACCTACCGGCATAGGTTTGACTGGAGCAAACCATTCACCACTGAGCTAAGTTAAAGCTCCTCTGTAACTTAACGGTTAATAACTCGACTAAATGTGACTGAGAAGAGACTTATCAACATTTATTATTAAAGGTGGTGGCTGCAAGAGACGAATAAACTTTGGTGGTATCAGAAATAACCGGATTTTTTTACATTTACATATATGCTTATTGATGAAAATTAATTTTAACGGCACGAAAAATGGTCGCGTGACTGCTAGAGAAACTGTCAGTTAACTTTCAGACGTAACGTTACGTGAACTGGAGCCATTATTTCCCTTCAGATCTTCACCGTCAGGTATTAGATTTGATGTAAATGGTTAAAGGTTAATCAATTACATTTTTTTAGCAGTGGTTTCATTCACCTGTTTCGTTTTACGTTTATAGCTACTCCTTCAAGCCAATACTACTCGAGTTAAAGGTGCACTATGTAGTTTTGGGGAAGACGTTTTAATAGGAAGAGAAAGATATTAATTGAATGACTTATTTATTTGCTATTCCTAAACAAACTCACTTCATTTAACTCCTGCTACCTTTCTAGCTTCAAACAGTTCTAGGGACCTTATTTTCCTCTGAGAACAGCTTTTATTCAGTTATGGAAAAGATAGATACTTGTGAGTTTGTATCATTCGCTCATTAATATTGTAGATATTACAATTCTAAGTTTTATGCCATAAATATATTTTATGTTAGGTGTCATAAACGATATGAAAAGATGGACTGTGGATATGCCAACATTTCTGTGTTCTTGATTTGTGGTCATATTGATGCTTAAAGTTCGTTCGCTCGTGCAAACTTCACCTGGTTGTGAGATGAAAACATCACACAGTTGGTGCATGTTAATGTTGTGTTACAGCTGAAGACCCTGCAGTGTATTTTATAGATATGTTGAATTATAGCCTTTTAGGAAAGACACAGTGTCCCCCTATTTGGTCCACAAAGGTCACATAAATGAAACATTACGTAAAGCGCATGCTGAGAGTTCTGTAATAGGTTTCTTTTTAAACTAAAGGGACTAATAGGATCAACTGTTTCACCTTCAGCTGGTGACTTTATGAGCTATAAGTAATTGGATTAAAGTGGAGCGGGAAAGACTTTATGAAGCTACAATGTGATTACTGTACAGCAAAGTAGACCTCTTGCTGGCAGGCCTCCAAGCCCATCGAATGTTTCATTTCACCTCAATAGGACGTTTTAATGTGACACTTTTATCCTTCTGAAACTATAAACACTTATAGTACCCATTCAGAGGATAGTGAGCCCCTGACTCCAGATCTCACGCATTGATTGCATGTAAAAGGGTGATTTAAAACTCACCTTTTAAATCACTTTAAACCAGAAGTTAGATCAGCGTGTAAAATGTTTTACTGGACTCCTAAGTTTTTTGTACCTCTGTCCCGATGGATAACCACCTTCGCTCCTAATGCGCTCCTCTTCTCTCTTTCTGCAGGTGTTTTATGCTTTAGCGAGTTATTTTTCATCAAGGAGCCTCATGATGGCACGGTCATGCGGCGAGACGCCATTATTTTGGACTGTCAGGCGCACGGGGAGTCGCCCATTGATGTCAGGTGGCTCAAAAATGGAGTAAAAGTGGTGGAGAACGAACGGGTGTACCTGCTCTCCAATGGCTCCCTTTATATTTCAGAGGTGGAGAGCAGAAGAGGAGACAAATCAGATGAAGGGCTCTATCAGTGCCTTGCTCAGAACAAGTATGGCGCAATCTTGAGCCAGAAAGCCCGTCTTACAATCGCAAGTGAGTATCATCCTGGAATCACATCAGAAACACAAGGATATGTGATGTGTTATGTACGGTGAAGGACAACTGTAGTCATGTCTCAGACTTCTTGTATCCTGATCGTTTGCTGCCATCAATTTACAATAATCAGTGTGTGAGATTAAGATCTCCTTGTACGAGTCACCCAAGGAGATTTAAAGTTATTCACATTTCTATTTATTTAGTGTTTTTTATGCTCAGCTTTGATTGTAGCAGTGGAGGAAGAAGGACAAAGTCTTCAAAGTTAGTGCCCAAAAAAGATGCTGTTTGGAAGGGGAATATGCCCATTGGTGTGTAAATGAAGGAGCAGCAGATCTGAAAGGTTAGGAGCTGTCCAGGATACCGGCTCTCCAATGCTAAAGAGCAGATGACCCCTATTCACAAGCGGGGGCTTTCATGTTATTGCACCCTGATCGCTTGAGGAATTGTTCTTTTGGAATTCTTTCTCCTCCAGTGCTGTGCGAGCTGGCCTCATATTTTAAGGGGGGGAGTAGAGAAGCTTCAGGCAGAGTTGATCTTTTGGGACCTCCTACACCACGGGCCATGTGTCCTGCTGTGCCACTTTTGCAGCATGTATATGTTAACACTTTCACCCTTCCGGCAATGCATTCCCATGTGTACTAAAACATGCATTTTTAACATTCTGTGCAGGATTAAATTAAATTTTATGTTTTGGACAAATGGAGTGCAGTTAGTGTAAGTTACATTGTTGCTGAATTCAGTGCTCTCTGGTAGATATCCCAGTTGTAACTCTAATATTTTCTGGTCCTAAAAAAGTATGTACATTTTTTTAATTAATTGAGTAGTTTACCTGCATTATAAGAAGTTAAGAGGTGATAAAAGCTGCCAGTAAGCTTTACAAGTTTGTTTTAAAATGGCACTTAGACCTGCTTGAGGGTCTATCTGGAAGCTCATAAAGTTTGCACATACCTGAGAAATGCTCAGTTGAAGGACACAGAGGTAGCAGTGGGGGTTGTTGCGAGTGGTGTGTGCACACACATACACGCACACACACAAATGTGAATTGCTGTTTCCCAGTACCACTGCCTTGCCCCCGAGTGTCTAAATGACCAAACTTTATTGCAGGTCTTACCAGGTCAGAAGGGGCTGGAGGCTTTGCACACAATTGTTTTCTGCCTCACTACTCTGGTGAAAGAGTGAAAAGCTTTTCACTCTGACTGTTTTTGTCCACATTGCCCCCACCCCTATTCTCGCAGGAGAAAAAGGTTAGTTTGGGGGCAATTGTTTGTTCGGGTATCAGTGTACAGAACAGCTGGACCTGCTCACCACAGCAAGGCTAATAACATTAAGTTTAAAAGTTAAAGATCAGAGATTGATTCTAAGTTGGTCCTAATTGAAAGCCTAATTAAACAGCATGGCTCTCTTTTATGATGGACCTATTACATGGAAAAGTATGCAGAGATGGCAACATGTGGTCATTTGAAAACTTGTGAAAGACTCTCGATGTAGTAAAGTTTATCATGAACATTTTGATCTAAATCTCTAAGTATCCTGAGGTCTTTTTCTCATGTTAAATCCTGAGCTAAAAGATGGATAGTATTATATGTAGAGTGTGTCATAGCTGTTTACATGCCCCTCTTTATCACTCTTGCGACCGTTTTCTTTCCGATGGCTAAGTGAGGATAACATCAGGAGTGTTTTATGCCTCAGGTGTAGGGTTGGTGCCCATTATGTGCTTTTAATTCCTTTGCTCATATGTTGAAGCTGTGGACCTGCTAGTTTGTCTCTGAGGAATGTGATAGTGATAGAGGGTAAACCTAAACATTGTGTTGCTAAAGCACAAAGGTGAGAAGGGATTTGGCTGTGATGAAAAGGAATGCGATATTTGAGCCTCACCATGTGACATTTGTCAATAGACTTCAGATTGATGGGGAATTCAGTCCAGAGATTGCCTCCTGAGTTGGCTCCCTTTTTTAGGCTCTTGCACCATATGATCATTGGTACGTAATTAGGCAGGAAAACCGAGGAATATGTCAACTTTTACAAGTATGGCTCAGCTGTGGTCCCTCGGTGTTGGTTTCAGACACGTTGATGGCAATCATGGACCAATCTGTAATGTTAATGCTCTGTTGTACCCTGGCATTATTGATGCGAGGGCTGCACCGTATGAAAAAAAAAAAAAAACATCACATTGAAATTATTTTGACGGATAATACCACTGTGATTTGATTCACAATTATTGAGAATGATCATATTTGGGCACTATTTTTATTTTCACTTAAAGAATACTAATAAAATCATGATAATGTGACATTTGTTGGAGTTTGTACCAAGAAAACAGGATTTCTTTCCACTGGAGAACAAGATTTGTAGGCCAGGGCATCTCTGCAGCAATAGAGTACTTGGGTACCTAACCCTTGGATATTGCACTTGTATCGTGCTTGATTGTGCACCCCTTATTGATGCAGTACAAGGCAAAATCTGGGGACATTTCTGGGGACAAAATGCCATTTCCAGGAACAGTTAAAATTGAGGACGTCTGGTCAAACCAATAAGAAGTACATTGTTGGGCCCACTGTTGGCTACATTTATAGCTGTGGTTATAAGATACTTCATACAAAATATTTTTATCAGTCAACTGAAAAAGTAAGCGTTTCTGGGAAATTAATAATTGTAAATCATGCCATGGCTTTACAAGCTTTCATGTTGATGCATATTGGACAACACATATGCTGAAACCGAACCAAGCCTGTGACAGGCCAATATCAGCAGATAATATCACCAATCGTTATATCAACCGGGCTCTAGTTTTTGCTGCAAGATTAAGGAAAAGTTATTTATGTAAGTGATTGTTTTGTGTCACAACTTAATTTGCAGCTGTCATCCAGAATTTTTTTTTAGAATTTAGTTCAACTTTGTCTCTCCCGATACTCATTTTGATACCTCAACTCAGTGATCTGCCGATATTGAGGACTCATCCAGTAACAGTGCACTGTCTTTCCCAAATTTAAAATGTATTTACCTTACTGTTGTCGTAATGAATCATTTTATGCAATGCAATATGACAACTGAGTGACAACTGTACACTCAACCCACTGTTTTAATGACACCGACAAAGAAAAAAGTATTCTATGTGGATTTGTCACATGTCGTCTGTCAGTGCATCTCTAATCTGGTTCTGGCAGCAATAGCTTTGTCATAGTTTAGCTGAAAATATGGAAAGAAGTTGATTACTTGCAGAGCACTAGCTCTGTTTAAGAGAGTGTATTCCAAGTAAACAAGAACTATTTACCTTTTCGTCCTGTTAAACTGGGGTTATCCAGCAAAAAAGGTGACTTGTATTGTAAGGGCTTCGTAGATTACAGTTTGTGTGCTTGTTTCTGGCTCTGATGCAGATGTTACAATGTTAAGTATTATTCATTATATTCATATTTAAAGATGAGCGCTTTAAACATTAATTGGAACAAGCTGCTGCTGTTCACTCACAAAGTTTATTTTAGGCAGCCAGGCCAGGACCACCAGCATTATTTTAAGTTGCTAAGGAATGCTTCAGACTTGCACTGGCTCGGCACAATTAGAAACTCCAATAAGACGAAAGCAAACCTCGCACAGTGTGAGCTGTGGTGTGAATGAATGAGATGGCCTTAAGTGAGACAACTCAAAGCCTGGAATCTTGTTTTTCCCCTCTGCTGGACACGAAAGGTTACCATGGTTCCCCTGAACGGCAGGCCCAGAGGTCAAAGGTTTCTTTAAATTGTTCAATAGATGGAGGGCAGTGAGACAGAGTGCAGGACTTAAATCTTTCCTACAATAATGCTGGATGCTCATTTCATTTTATCAGTTGCTGTGGTAGAGTAATCAGTGGGTCTGCTTTTTTTTTTCATGAGCATCTTTCACTCTCTTATTTGACTTTCTGTAACAACAACTTTTCTACTTACTTTTCTAATTCCTCATGATAAAGGATGAAACTTTTGTTAAAACCAGAATGTAGACAGATTGACTTCTTCAACTCCGTGTTGTGATATGGAGATTAAAAACAATGAAGCCACTGTGTGTGGTGAGTGGAGGTTTGCTGTTGAATGATTGGAAAACTTTGTGGCAGAGATAAGGGATTGGAGGAGGGGATGAATGCTCCTTCCAACACCGCTCCCCCACTGCCTGGTCAGTGCTTTGAGAGGTCACGCTGCTCATGGGAATAGTTCTTTGTTTTGCCAGGCCAGTGGTCACTTGACTGTCCTGCAGCCTGGGTGTAGCAGCAGCACATCTGCCAGCCAGCTAGTGATTGATTTGTGGGCTTTTTCAGCTCTGCATTCTTCTCCTTCTTGCTTATCAGCCCTCTTTTTTTCCAGAGCCTTTTATTAATGTTCAGTGAGGTCACTGAAAATTGTAAAGGACTCATCACTCAGTTGAATTGCTGTGTTTTTTAGTAGGAGTTCTGGAAAGAGTAAAGATAAATTGAGCCTCTTTTGGTGTGGTCAAGGGGCATCATTAGCGTCCACGTGGCTGAAGTAAATGAACACAGCGTAACTGAGCACAAACTTGCTTCCGTCAGTTTCAAGTTTTCTCTTTATTAGAAAGCTGAAGGATGACTTTATGTGAGGCTATTTGCTCAGATTGTTCTTTACAGCAGAAAATAATTTCCATATTTCTATATTTAACTGATAATGTCTAATCATGACACTTCTACATTTCTGAGGGTGTATTTGAGACAGAGTGTGTTGTTACCTTGCCTGAACAAGAAATACAAATTTCAGGTAGGATAGGGGAAGTAGAGTTTCAGTGTTGTGAGTTTGACACAGTATGATAACCATTATTACTTTGATGTTGCTGATGTTTCATTCGTGGGGTCAGATTGTAGAGGAGTGTCCAGCATTAGCTTGAAAAAGGTACAACCGTTCCATTCACAGTATTATTTACAATGACAGTTATAAAACTAAATGCACAAAAATAAAGGCCATAAATACAACATTTTTAGATGGTTCATTGTGTAGTTAGTGTCCTAGTTACATTGCCCGAGTACATCACTGTTTGGACAACAACATCTGTGGCTAAGATGCAGTTATACTACTCTGAGTTGTGTCCAGGCTGAGAAACTGACCAGAGTAACCAGAGGAGAGAGGGCTGAACTAATTCCTGGTATTTGTAAGGGAACCTTTGTTTGGGCCTGACCTGTCCACTGACCTTCAGTTTGTTGAGCTGCTGGCATCAGCAGGCCCATCTGTTGCAAGTTGAAGTGAAGCAACTCGGGCTTTACTCTTCAGGTTCAGTTTGGATGATAGAGAGAACGTACTGTAATAAACCAGGAAGGCAAATGGACAGACCTGTGTACTGTGTATGTTTAGCTTTGAATTTTGAACTGTATATTGCTGTTACATTAAATTGATGCTTCTCTCACTTCTGATTGAGAGAGAAAAATAGACAGCTTTCAGTTCATCACATTGCAATCCATTAAAGCTGTAGTATACTGTATACTGTCCATTATGCAGCAGCTGGACCGTGTATATTTTTTTAATTTGTTGTACTAGCAGCAACTGGCTGATGTCATTGATACAGCAGAGGAGGATATCATTACAAAACAGCATTTAAAAACCTCCCAGCTGGAGAACAAACAGAGGGATTTCTAGGCAGTTAGTAGGGCAGCAGTGAGCAGCAGGGCTGGTTTCGGGTGGTCATGCAGGGCTCTGCCTGAGTAGGGTGCTAAACAGGATTTGTGGAGGTCAGAGGTGAGAAGTGAGATTGCTGGGAAGGACAGTTTCTTCATGCTTTTGGGGAAAAGGAGGAGCATTTAATTTTGTGTTAACTTTGAGTTGGCTGAAATGTTATGGCCAACATGACCAAAGACTTTATAAAAAAAATAAAATGACAGACACGTGTACTTGCTCTCGAACACACAAATAATAGATCCCTGGCTATTTACAGATTATTAAAGAAAATCACAAAGAGGTCTGCATGTTTGCCTTGATCATTTCATCTTCACATTAGATGCCTCTCGGCAAACATCATTGCTCAGAGCAGAAGGTCAGCCTTCTATTTTCAGACAGGAGAGCTCTGGCCAATGCTCGACAAGCCCTAGCAGCTATAGATTTTCCACCTTGTCTTAGTAGTTTATCAATAATCAATGATTATCCCGCTGTTTGTCAATCTGGCATCATTTGATTGAATGGAAAAGCAAAGAAGTGAGGGAGAGGATGAGAGCAGCTCATCTCTCATGCCCTGCAGGCATATCACTTCAGCACATTAATGGCATTTTTGTAAGAGCCTGCGTTAACACGGGGGGTGGGAGAGGGTGGGTGTGGGAAGGAGGAGGGGGGTTTTGAGTGCCTCTCCCTACTTCTGTGTTCACATCAAACAACCACAGTGGAGCTTAGAGGGGTAACAGCTCAGGACTAATTTGATTAAATCTGTCTGTGGTGAAAGGATCTGATGACAGTTTGTCTCTTAACAGCAAGAACCATTTCAGGAACATTTAGCCTCACAGTCTTTGAAAACATCAACGCATTTAACAAACAAATTCATTTCAATTCATACTGCCATCATGTCCCTTGTATCAGGTACCATCATGGCACTATGAGAATGAAAAAAAATAGACCCAGCAGCCATCATCAAATACAGCAATCTACAATTTAAAGTTATGATGAATACATACATTTCTTTCAAAATAATCAGAAATACAAATTAATCTTTAACCGTAACTGTCACCCTTGACTTTATCGAAATAAGACGCTCTTCCCTCCACAAATGTCAGCTTGATTTGAGGGCAAGTTGTGTAAAAAGTCATAATTCACTGAAGCTCTCCTGCTGTTTAGCACCACAACACCTGGCAACACTGCTTACACACAGCCTTCTATCATGGCCCACATACACACTACTGTGTGTTTATGGCAGTGGAGGGATTTCCTGTGGACCTTTCTCGAAAGCAAAGTTTACCACAGCGTCGAATTGTGTGTCTTTTTGGAAAAATATACAGATAAGGATGTTGGATGTTTGGATGTTTTTCCCACATGTGGTTTCAAGTTGATGCTTGGCTTCCTGCTTCTTTCTGTTTCTTCTTTGCTAAGCGCTGAAGGCTCACTGCAGCATAAGAAGCTCTGAATGAACAAAGGTTAAAGAGCACTGCAGTGTGTTTGTTGTCCATTATTTAAAAGGTGAGAGTTCTGCTACTTTATTGGAAAAAGTCCCTTACAGTCCATTGATTAGTCCATGGATGATTGATATATTTATTATAATGAGTTAAATGTTAGTGTGCCGTGATGCTGACTGTTTTTAGGTAATCACAGTATTTGCTCTGTACCACGAACAGCAGTGCAATTGATTTCTTGTATGGAATGATTGACCTCAGGCTTCTCCAGCTTGAGCACAGAGGGGGACGGTACAGCACTGGGTGACCTTAATGGCTTTTAGGGCTTTTATGGCCCAGGAAGAACCACTGTCAAAGAGAACGTTTATTAACGAAAACAACTTAAATCATTATAAAATGCATATTCGTCTCTTGGCTGTGTGCTTCACTATAAAAGGCCTTATTGTAATTCACATTGGGCCTCCATTGCTTGCTGCTCAGCTGGTGGCTGACAACAGCTCAGTTTCAGGGAAACCCTATCCACGCAGGATGTAGCTGTTGACTCCAATCATCACCTTCCTGCAGCACTCAGCAGGTCTGTAGCTAGAGGTAATAGGCATCTCTGTTTTCTGGCATCCACTGAAACTGACTGAGATGGATGGATGACTGAAATACATCAATATGTTTAGAAAGGGAGGGAGGTACTTGTATGATCATCCACAACAGACACTTTACGTTCATGATGGTATTTAATAATGTTAATGTCTAATTTTATTAAGTGTTATGTCAAAGCAAGTTTCGTGGCAACTTAACCACCAGAAGCTTTGTATATACATCTGGGGCAGTTCTCCTCTTATTGCCCTTTGGTAGATCTACGACCTAAATGTGGGTCCGAAGAAGTCGTTGGATGTTGATGATTGTCACCTGTCCTTAGGTAATCCTAATAGTAAATCATCTATTTATTTGGATTTACTGAGGGACAGGATATGTCATCTTATTCTGATAAACTACAAGAAAAAGGGGGAAAAGTTATAGAAGTAACATATGACAAATGATTTTCAGTTTGGCACTATACAGAACATCAAATGTATTTGTAGTGTATATTAACAGTTGTGTCTTGGTGATCTGTTTTGCTGCAGGTATCTCATCTTTTGCAATCCAACCGACATCAATAGTGGTGACACAAGGCTCAGTCGCCAGGTTTTCCTGCAAAATCAGTGCCCACCCTCCGCCAATCATCACTTGGGAGTTCAATCGGGTCACATTACCCCTTGCCACTGAAAGGTAGGCACTCTATTGTTTTCAGTTTAACTTTCATTCCATCCATTTTTCACATACTTACTGGACATGAAGCATGATCTTAACAACTCGTAGGCATTTTAAGTTGCTCCATACTCATACTTGTATCTGTGTTTGTGTGTCTCTGTCGTCACAGAATCACAGTCCTGCCCAGTGGTGTTCTTCAGATCATTGGGGTGCAGCGGGCAGATGCTGGAAATTACCGCTGCATCTCCACCAACATTGCCAGCCGCCGCCGAAGCACGGAGGCCACCCTCACTGTCACCCCAGGTGTGTAAAGTTTGTTGTGTGGAGGGAATCAACACAAAGTTCAGAAGTGAAATATCCATCACAAGGCAGAAACTATGTCTGCTGTAGACATTAAAATGAATATGTGATGAGTTGCTCAATATAATGGGAAACCCTGGTAAAACTAACACTGCAATATCTTTTTTAAGGTTATTGGTTTGTGTCTTTCAAGTAGCTGTAGTAGTTTGTTGGAAGGCTTATCTATTCACTAAAGGAACAGAATTTTCACTTGAATCTATGGTGTACGTCACATCACACTACCGTACCGTACTAAAGCTGTCTCCTCTCCCTCTCTGCAGCCCCCAGCCCCCAGCTTCCCCAGAGGCCACGCATCATTTCTGGGCCACAGAACGTTTCGGTGTCGCTGCACCAGAATGCTATTCTGGAGTGCATGGCCACAGGCAATCCCCGACCCATCATCTCCTGGAGCCGAGCGGACAGCAAGTCTATTGATGTTTATAACACCAAAGTGTTGGGAAATGGCAACCTTATTATCACAGACATCAAGCCTCAGCATGGAGGAGTCTACATGTGCAGAGCCACCACTCCCGGCACGCGAAACTATACTGTCGCTTCAGCCAATGTCACTGTGTTGGGTAAGGATATACATTAGTTTGGCTGTTGTTGGATGTTTGGATTTTGTATTGAAAATTATAAAACTTCTTATATAATATTTTCTCATTAATGTTGTTCTTCTAAAGCACCACCTTCCTTGGTTGAGTGGCCAGAAAGTCTTACCCGGCCACGTGCCGGCACCGCCCGCTTCGTGTGCCAAGCTGAAGGAGTACCAACGCCTCAAATCACTTGGTTCAAGAATGGAGAGAAAGTTCACTCCAACGGTCGTATCAAGATGTACAACAGGTATTGTTCTCTTCATTTAAAGTGTCTTTCCTGGGATCTTTTATTCCCTTTTCTGATAAGTTGAATGAATTCTGGAGGCACATAGGTAATGAAAACAGGAACCCTAACTCCTTTTGCCATAAAATACTCATTTAACAGTCTTTATTGGCCAACTATTTAGATAAATAATTCACTACTGTCCTTTCAGTAGAAAGGAAACTAAATTATTTACAGAAATGCAAATGAGGTTTTAGTTGGTTTTCCTGTAATTTTGTCCTGCTACTTATTCAACTGTCAGTGCTTGTTAAAAGCTGATTGTTAAAGAGCCTCAGGATGACGCCATCTGTGTGTCTGCCACAGCAAACTGGTCATCAACCAGATCATCCCTGAGGACGATGCCATCTATCAGTGCCAGGCAGAAAATGAGCAGGGATCCGTGCTCTCCTTGGCGAGGCTCATCGTGGTGATGTCTGAAGATCGGCCGAGCGCTCCCAGGAATATCCGAGCTGACACTGTGTCGAGCTCCGCCATCCTTTTGGCTTGGGAGAGGCCTCTGTACAACTCTGATAAAGTTATTGCTTACTCCGTGCACTACATGAAAGCTGAAGGTGAGTGGTCTATAAAGAAAAAACTGTCTTTATTACTCAATGGGATATTTTCTCTAATAGAGAGAAACTGTAAATCTATTTAGATGTTTCATCCATGGCCTTTAAAAGAGAACTAGCATTGCAATTTTATAACACTGTTGGACGCACAGTGGAAGGTTTAAAGAGGCTGTACGTAAATATTTGTGTTGATTGTAACTTGACTTGAAAAAAAAAATTGAGACCATTTGTATAAGTTGTTTAACGCTGCTGGACTGTAGATTTCTTTGTGAAGGATCCCTCGTCAGATTGGCCTCTCTCCACTCTGCTAACAAAGAGTAACATTAACTTACGTTAGTTTGAAAGAGTTCCCTAACATAAACTAACGTCAGGCTTCTAGCACAACACATAAGCTCCACAGAGCCACTTTAAAACTGAAAGCATCAAAATTGATACAGCAGAACCAGATATATAGTTTTTCTTATACCATGTTGTCCGTTCATATTCCTTTACAAACATGTGCCTACATTACCCACAATGCAACTAGACTGCTGACAGTTTGGTCATAGTTTTGTTGTTGTTTGAGCTGTGCTTGTCACAGCTAAAAAAGAGTCTTGAATTGAGGAGCAAGCTACAGAAGTGAGGGTTATGATTTTTTTCAATTTCATAATTGTAGTCTTCAGCCTCAAGCAAAGCTGACTCAAATAACATCACTTGAGGCAATTTATCAGATTTCAAGAAGCTCCGTCTGGATGCTTTAGTTGATACAACTTTTTTCACATATGTAGTTGTACCCCCCCAAGACCTGTAAATTGGAGTTCCCCTGTAAGGCAACAGGAAATAGCAGTTTAGGTTCTTAAATTCTGCCACCCCCTTTTCTATGAAGCATATTGTGGGAGCTGACTTTGTGTTGTCAGTGCAGTGTTGGTGGGCAGAAGTTAGGGGAAAAAAAGAAGTACTCCTCCAAAATAAAGAACAACTCCTTTTTTTAATGACAAACAGGAATAGTCCTCTAAAGACCACAGTCCTGTGGAGTCTCGAGGTGCGGGGTCCCTACTTTTTGTCTGTTAAGATGCAGGATGCAGACAGAACTATTCACAAAAAGCACATAGGTTGTAGTGTGGCAACAGAAAAGCCTTTCAGCTTTCCTGGGAACTCTTGCTGTTGACATCAAGAGTCACATTCAAACAATGAGACATTTCAGGAAAAAAATTCAGCTGCTTCATTCAAGCGTTGCACTTAATTATAATGCTTCCATTTGGGAGGTGAAACGTATATAAAAAAAGGAACACCTGCTCGATTTTGTTGGGGATAAGGAGGTCAACATAAAAAGAACAAGTTGAACAAATTCTTTCTAGTTTATTCTTGAATAACTGACATCTGTCAGGGGATTTTCTGTACTTACTTTAGATTTAATGACACAATCTCCCTGGTCCCAGTCACAGAGAATGGCTGTTCATTGACATTGACAGAGTATCAGGCAGTGCACTCTGCACCTGAGGCAGCAGACAGAGAAGCCTGGCCCTAAATGGAGGCTCTAATGAAAGGAGGAACTAATTAGCCCCTGTGATGGAGTGTCCAAAAGTGTGTATTCTCCGAGAGTGTGAATTGGACAGGAAGGGAGACTTTGTAACACTTTTCTGAGAGACTTGCTGAGGCATTCAGACTGCAGAGAAAGCTTTTTTGTTTACTCCACGAGTGCCTTGTTTACAAGGTCAGAAATCACACCAGCTTTTGTGACTTTGCTAATCTGTGTTAATTAAAAAACTATTGCACAGTAGGCCATTTGGAAAACTAGTGCAAGTAAACATGCACCAAACATTAAAAACTTAAATGTATCTACTTTCAAACTTATTTTAAACAAACTTATTTTATCTTATTTTTTACACTTTTTGTTAACTGGTTAATAGGTAGGGTTTTTATCACCTGGTTTAAAGATTGTTATGGTGACAGAAAGGTGACAAAAGACAGCCTGCTGTTTGTCAAAAAAAAAAAAAATCTCATCTCGTACTATTGATTTGGTGTATTTTGAAATTAAGTTCCTTGTATGATGTGATCATTTTTCCAGGATTAAACAATGAGGAATATCAGGTTGTCATTGGAAACGATACAACTCGCTACATTATTGATGACCTGGAGCCGGCTCGCAACTACACCTTCTACGTCGTGGCCTACATGCCCATGGGAGCCAGTCGAATGTCAGACAATGTGTTCCAGCACACGCTCGAGGACGGTGAGGCTTGCACCCAATGATAAACAACATAATCCTTCCCATAGTGTGTACAACACTAGAAGGAGGTCATATATAAGAGTGAGATGGGTAGATAAAGGGGAGACAGTGCTATTATTGATCTTAACTCTATGTTGCTCCAGTGAGAGCTCAGAGGATGTTTGTTTACTGCAGTAAATGAGCTTTGTTGCTGATGTTAGAGATAATATGCCTACAGCATGTACACAAGCTCATGTGTATATCTATATGCCTGTGTTTATGTCTCAGGCCCCTGGAGTGTTTTTGATTTCCATGAAAACTTAATCAGCTCATAGTCTTGGCCTGTGGGTCAAAGGCTGTCGTGTCTTGTTCTACACGGCTGAAGATATTAAATGGCCTGCAGGCAAGTTTGAGGTCACCTTAAATAGGTGCTCTGTTTAAGGCAGTCCAATCCAATTCTGATTAAGAAGTATTTCACCTAAAACAATACTACTAAAATACTGGTGGTGCGGTCGTTAGCAGTGGCGTGGGTTTTCTCCAGGTGCTCCAGTTTCCTTCACCATCACAACATATGCAATAGGTTAACTCCCCAGTCAGTGCCCTTAACCATATCTGGAGTGGTCCTTGGGTGTGACTGTCGCCCACTTTTCCCCCGGGATGAGTTAAATGCAGAGTACCAGCTTCACTGTACTGTCCGTTGTATGATATGTGACCTAAATCAAGATTGTTCTTCTTCTTCCTTCTAAAAACAAGACGTGTAGCTGATCCTGCCAATTCCAGTGGTTCCACTATGATTTGCTCCCTAGGATGGAATATGGAAAAAAATACTGTGTCATTTGTTATCTAATTTTATATTACATCTATTGTGGTACATCTTCTGTGAAATTTAAGGAGAAAAGTCTAATATTACCATAAAACAGCCCTTAGATGAAAATGTCATCAGTGTTCATAATTTTTTTTTTGTGTCAACGAGCCATTTCTTAACTTACACTTAAATGAATGATATGATGAGGACTCTAATAGATTGTGGTACTGAATCCCACTGATATGAATGGAGATGGTTATCAAAACACATTCAACAGTGATCTGGAATGTTTAGATTTTTTTTTTTTTAATTGTATCTACTGTAACACCATTACAAGGTTCCCCTATTTATTTTAAGTGAAGCCAACCCTTTGGAGGGAATAGGCATTAAATCATCAAGGGGGGCTCCTCAGTTGTCTTTAGGTTCTTTCAGTCTTAACCTTCCTGTCTTCTTGGTTCACAGTTCCCCTCCGCGCCCCTGAACTCAGCCTCACCAGCAACAGTCCTGTGGACATCCAGGTGTCTTGGCAGCCCCTTCCAGATAAGCTGAGTCGAGGCCGAATCTCAGCCTACCGATTGTCCTATCGCACCAGTGCTGAGAATGCTGTCTCACAGGTAGAGCTACCTGGAGAGAAGACCCAGCATCTCCTGGAAAACTTGAAGCCTGACACCATCTATCTCCTGCGCATTGCTGCTGCCACCAGCATAGGGTGGGGGGAGCAGTCTGCCTGGACGTCCCACCGCACTCCGAAGGCATCCAGTGCTCGAGGTACAACATTGTGAAGAGTTGTTCTGAAATGTGCCAGCTCATTGAAAAAATAACATCTAGATAGATCAAATTGACCCAAAAATAAAGAATTGTCATCACTTCTCTTCAGTTCAAATCATGAGAACGAGCCAAGAGACGAGCTTGCTCTAATAATCTTGTTAAGGCATTGCGTTTGTTACTCTGTGACCTCTGCCCTGCACTGTCAGTAACATTGGAAGGGCTTCAGTCATGGGTCATAAAGGGAGCGTCTCAAGCCTCTGGGTGGGAAAGAGTATACGGCTGCTTAGAGCCACATCTGAAGCTTTGAGGTGGGGGAGGGGAGAATCTGTTTTTCCTGCCCATCTCTATTGCCCTCTGTCTCCAGTTTAAACTCTTTAGACAGGAGTCTTCAATTGGTAAACTTCATTCCCCTCATTCCTAAAATAAAAATGTGTGAAATTGCTCCCTTGACTGCGAGTGTGGTTGAGTGTGAAACAGCTGGTAGGACATCAGATGGTAGTTTCACTTTTCAAAGAAGGCTCCTGGTCAGGAACTTCCAATGATCATCACATAAACACTGGAAACAGCTTGGTGAGGACATTACAGTTTTCCAAGAACAAGTCCCTGCTTTCTGAAAAACTTTACCTATAAAGTACAAATAGAGGAACAACATCTCTTGCTGTTGTTGTTGTTGTTGTTGTTGTTGTTTTGTTTGGTTTGAATTACTGTCAGGAAATATTAAGATTGTTTGCTGTATCACAGTGCGAAAATGAGAGTGTCAACATTTTGCTCACATGGACCTTTATCTAGAGTGTTATTGAAGAAACTGTTAGTGAACTCTTTAACCTTTCGTGTTTTAGTGTAGGACTGTAATCTACCTCAGAATACCATTATCACAATATAAATGTTTTTCTGACTCTTTTCTCTTCAGTTCCTCTGGCTCCCGAGCTGCATTTGGAGCCTTTAAACTGCACCACTATTTTGGTGCGCTGGCAAATGGCACCAAGGAACTCGGTCAGTGTTCAAGGCTACAGACTCTTCTACCATGAGGAGAGCCAGTCGGAGAACGCCCCGGTTCAGCTGCGTGCCTCGGATAATAGGCACACTATCGGAGGCCTTGGTGAGTTCTGTTTCAGATAATTTTAGTAACCTTCTTGCCATCATTAGCCAGCCATTTTCATGGTTTTCATGTCAATGCCAACCCATGTCTGTCTGTCTTGGAGAGGGATCCCTCCTCTGTGGCCCTTCCTGAGGTTTCTTCCATTTTTTTTTTCTGGGGAGTTTTTTCTGACTTTAAAAGAGTTTGTAAGGACAGAGGGTGTAGTTCACAGTACAGATTTCATTTTGCTGAAAAAAAAATATATTTTCCTAAAACCTCTTTCAGTTGTTAAGTATGAGTTCCTATCAAAACTCCTGGTGGTGATCCCTTAATGACTGTAATCATTGGCCTTAATAGTAGGGCTGGAAATGCTGATTATTTTCATTATTAATTATTTTTGTCAGGATTTGTTGTTTAGTCTAGACAACTTCAGATTGCTTCATTTGTCCAACCAATAATGCAAAACCCAAAACCCTCTTTATTTACTGTCATAAATGACAAAGAAAATCTGCAAATTCTCACATTTAAGAAACTGGATACAGAAAATGTTTGTCATATTTGCTGAAAAGATGCCTTAAACAGTGAATCAATTATCAAAATGGCATTAATTAGATTCATTTGTGTCTCCTATTAGATTAATTAGCTAATCATTACAACTCTTCTTACTAACATGACTCATTACTTTCCATATATGTGAGTGATTATAGTGGCAGCTAAGACACAATGTAAAAGACATGATTGAAGATTTTGAACTAAGAACTTGTCTTAACAGTCATTTAAAATGTTTAAGTTGCATAAACTTTATTGAAAGAGCTAATGGTGGACAAATTTGGTTGAAACCAGCAGCAGCATCTATTGACAGCTTATGAGTGATTAATTGCCTTAAGTCTTGTCATGTGTCGAGCAGCGCTATTCGCCGTGGAATAGAGCAGCACCACATCCCACGTTCATGACCTCCCAACCTCTGCCCAGTGTGTGTGTCCTCTCAGCAGCTGCTGGATGGTGTTTGGGCCATATCACAGCTCTTCTGGCCTTTAGGTCAGATTCATTTTGACTTTTTTTGTTTGAGAGAGGAAAGGGGGATCAGGCCAATGCAGTGGACATCTGACCATCTGTGGCCGGAGGGGGTCAACCAGGTGGTCAGCAGCTGACTTGTAAATCAGGAAGCTCGGTGCTAGAACGGGATCAGAAAGACAGAAAGATTAGGAGGTACTATAAATTACTTTAGGTGTTAACTCTAACTGCTTCAGGCATTTAGCTAGTTAGATATTCAGTTTAATGGTTAAAACACCACTGGTATTAATGGGAGTGCTACAATACACCTACTGTGAAACCTATGACAACTACTCCTGTCTCTACTGATAAAATAAAACAGTCATACTGAGAAAATCACTTTGAATACTAAAGTAACCATTAATTTAAAGAGATACTTAGAATGCCTGTTCAATAACATCTTCAGATGGTGGCCAGAACAGAGAAAACAGAGAAAATTCAATTTGTGTTTTATTCATCAAATGTATTTGATAATCATGAGTTGTATTTCCATAATGGTTGTTTTGGTGTGTATTAATACAGAGAGCACTGCAGTTTTTAAAAGTTTCTCAAGTGGTTTTTTTTTAGGTCAGATTTTTCTGGTTCTGGGAGAAAGAAGAAGCTGCAAATAAAGCTTCTTATTGATACCAAGCCAATCAGCAAAATTAGCAACATCAAAAATAGAGCTTGAGCTGAATAAGAAGAATTATCTTTTTGTTCGTCTTTGATAAAGGAGCTTTGCAGGGCTGTGTTGTGAATGGAGGAAACTGTTTAGTGGGGGCCGATTTATTATGTGTTTTATGACTGCTGTGAGCAGTGTTGCTGGAGGAGCACTGACATCAAAGCCTCTCATTGTGTTTGGCTTTGAGAGCCACAAAGATAGTTTAATAGCCAAGACTTAAAGGAAATGTAGCCTCTCACCAACTGAGCTGTAGGTCAAACAATGAGCATGTCTTGTGAGCTCACGATGTTGCAGATCTGAGATTTCTTTCTCATGGCTGCAGCTCTGTGCACAAGTAGAGAGGTGTAAAATGCAGCATCTGACCTCTTGTCTGACAACACATCCTGCATCAGAGAAAAACCCTGCTGTGTTGTGAGGAATCTGATGGCCTTAACACTGTTTATTGATTATAACTTCCTTTTTTTAAGACATTACTTTGAATTGCTGTTATTACAGCTGCACAATTTGTTAACTTTTTTCAAAAGTTAATTTGATTGTCGGCTCCACACTTAAACAATCAAAATGCAACATATTAACAGTGTGAGACATGTGTCCAAGCTGAGCTCCATAAAGTCCTTCAGTTAGTTCTGTCATAGTGTTACAGCAGCAAGAACAGGAAACTTAAGTTCCACCACGCAAACATGATGAGTTTGAACTTATAGCTCCTCTCTCAGTCAATTATTACTACATTGTGACCCATTAATCACATTTTTAACCCATATTTAAGCTTCAAATTAATGAATTGTTTATTTTTTATTGCATGATTTTATTAACCCAATCATAATGAATCACCATTCATTCATGCAACAGCACGAAATACATGATTAATGCTAAAACCTCCTCTGACAGTAGCACAAGTAAAGAAGTCACAAAGCCAGTGAACTCACTCAGTAATGTCGCTTAAAGTAACATGTACTGTATCTCAAGCCTGCTAACATGAGCTGACATTAGCCACCATAAACTCCTGGTCCTACCAGATTAAATATGGCTATAGAAGCTAAACCCCTGAGTGTATTTAGTAGAGCAACTTTAATGTTTTGTTGCTGATGAGTTTCACTTTTCATTTGCAAGAATAATATTTTATTTCTTTTTTAAGAAGTTACCTAGTCACATAAGAACTTCAGGTAATCTGTTCAAAAAGTGTGGAGCACAGTAAAAACACTGTATCCACAGTGATAAAACATTCGGGACTATGCATTTAAGGAGGTGGTCATTTATTGGATTATTTAGATATAAAGAAATAGAGTGATTTTCTTTCTACTGCCAGCCAATCCCATCAAATATTGACAACTAGTAATGTTGATATTTATTCACAAATGAGCACATGACCTGAATGAAGGGAGCGGACATTGCTTTGGTTTATTCAAATGTATCTGTTGTACTGTTGCAGTGGAATTGCATTATCAGGAACAGTAAGTTCATCCTGTGGATTTTTTTTTTCCATTTCTGTACATGTTGCTCTCTTCCTGCACTTTTATGCCTCAATCATTGCATTGCAAAATATGTTGGTCTTGTCACCTCCTATGAGAGAATATCATACCTTTTCTTTTCCTGCAGATTGCTTCTGAGACATTATTTGCAACATTTTGTGATACAAATTGAAGTTTGTATTGTACTTGAGGTTACCAAATGGTATATGTTGATTTTTCTCAGCAGGCGATCTTTGCAAATTAAATGTGCTTGTACTGTAAATGGTATTTCCTATAATCCTGGCGTTGTGTGCAGCAGCCATCCCTTTTTGTGCCAATAACATTGATTTCTGAACTATCAGCTGTGGTAAAACTGGATGCTGCTGATTCAGCGCTGTGTACAGCTGAAGGAGGACATGCTCTGAGCTGGCTGTTAAATTATCACTTATGATGATCCAGATGATTGAAAGCACACCCTGAGAGACAGGAATGTGTTTGAGAGGCTCCAGTTGGGTATAAATGACACGGTGATGTGACCTTTCCTCGCATGTGTTTTCTCTGCTTGGCTCATGAGAGGAACATGTCGTCGAAGTCGAAGCTTAAATACCTCTCATACCTGTTGGCACCAGGCAGCACTGTGTGCAGAACTGTAGATTTATCTCACAGCTGCAGGCCCACTGGCATCTCAGCTCCCTCTATTAAACACGAGGCAGAGCATGCTTGGTCTGAAAACTACATTTGTACACTGACCATCAGTTTAAAAGGTCATTTTGTGCTTAACTTGTGTGTGTCAGTATGTGTCTGTGTGTTGATTTGTGTGAGTAAGGGCAAAAGAGAGGGGGGAGATGATAGATGCTGGTGTGAGGGTTCATTTGGGAGTTGACATTTATGGCCCCTGTTCAGGCCTGGCTTGCTGCGGCCTGGGGGGCCTTTCGCAGGCTAGAACAAAACCTCAGGGGCCAACAGGATCTGCATTTTGGCTGTAAAAAGAAAAGGGGGTGACCACAAATGGCTCAAATATGCCCTTTAATACAAACAGCATAATTTATGGAAGTAAGACCATGCCAGTGGGAAGGAGAGGAAGGTATCTTCACTGAAGGCTCTCAACTCGGGCAGAAAGCAACAGTCTAATAACACTGATTACAATTTTCGAGAAATCTGTTGATTATGTTCTTGATTAATTCATTAGTTGTTTGGTCTATAAAATGTCATTAGTTTACAGAATTATGGCCGAAATTTCATTCTCATCTTTTCCTGCATTATGATAGGATCAGTGATGAAAAAAAAACATTAGTTGCAGCCTTAATATCAGGATCTAATAAACAAGAATATTAAGTTTGATGAATAACGACATTGTTTTGTTAGCTGTGGTAGTATGGTAGTCTCTTTGAAGTAGCGTATGTTGTGGATGGGCTAGTAACATCCTTGTCATGTTTGACTAAGCAGACACAGCAGGATATAATAATGACTGATATGATAATACAGTGTTTAAAGGTAAGTTTTAAGGTTAAAGTTTCAGGTGTCTGCTCCACTGTGAGTGAAAAACAAAACTGTCCTCTGAGTTTTCTCTTATCAGGACACAGTGTCATCACCTATTAAGTGGCATTTCATTTTGACTCCTCCCTGTTTTTCCACTCACTTCCTCTGCTTGACCCTCCCCCCTCACAGAGAGCCCTATAACCCCTCCTTTTGCAGGATTTAGCTTGCCCAGATTCCATGTCAAAGGTCGTGGCCCAGATGTCACAGCTTCCCCCCTCGCAGAGCTACTCTCTCGCATAATTATGGCAGGCCCATTGTATTGTGGGGCTGGGTAGAGGTGCATACTATGTGCCTGCTCCTCTTTATAGGTGGACACTGAGGCATAACAAACTGGGTAGAAACAAGGTGGACATTGTGCAAAAAGTGTAGGCCTTCTGGTTTTATTTATTACTTACAACAAGAAAAATAATTTAGAGAACTTTTTTTTACCTTTCCATCATCTCCCCACTATGCTAAACAATCATGATGCAGTTTATATCGCTGTTTTTTTAGTCATTTTATTTTACTCTTAATTGTCTTTGCAAAGAGCCATGTAGTTGTATTCAGGGAGAGTCATCTCTAAGCAAAAGAAGAGGCTCCTCTCATGTTCTACACCCATGACCTCAGATTCTTTCAGAGTTTAATCTCGTCCTGACCTGCTGGTCCTGGTCTGGCTCCAGTGAAACTCTTCAGGGCTGCATGGGGCCCCCCCGCAAGTAGCTCGACTCCACCCTTCCTGAACCTCGATGGACTTAATGTCATGTCGTGTGGTTTCTAGAGCCCCTAAATGTTTCATACAGCACGAGAAGTTTGTTTTCTAAGAGATAGGCTGTACTGTAATAGTTACAGTGTCAGTCAAAAGGCTCTGATTATGTTTTATCCAACAGTATTGCAAAAATTATTTTCATCTTTAAAATCTTGTCTGTCTCTGCCGACTGTGACTAAGCATCTGAGAAACACAAATTAAAGAGGTTGGGGATAAGTTTGTGTTTCGTTATCTTTCTTAATATTGGATGCAACATTCACATTGGACCAGGATCATTATTCTTTTAGGGGTAAAAGGGACATTTGGTCAAATGGCTTTTGTTCAGCGCAGGGTCTTCAGGGTCACTGAAGGGCTACAACTGCTGTTGACCAACAGTGGTGTCCTTCCCAGGGGATTTTGTCTGCCGATTTAACCCCCAGATTCTGGACCTGAATAGGAGTGGCCACTGACCACTAACCAGCAGGAGAAAGGACCTTCGTATTCACAATCAAAAGACTCCTGATGACAGGGTGATGGATAGTGGAGCTCTTCTGTTCTGCTGCCCTACGTGCCACAGAAACTGACCAAAGGACTTACGGCACTGAGCATCTGTCGCACACTGCCTCACCTCTAGTTCCCACCACAGCATCAAACCAGAGAACCTCACTGACCCCACACCCACACAGTCCAGGTCTCTTTCATGTATCACCCCTGTTTCCTGTTGGCTGTAGGAATCACATAGTGTCATCTGTCTTGGTGTTGTGGTGAATTATAACATTGAGTGCAGAGTGTTACTGAAGTCGAGATCTGAGACTACACATAGGCTTTTCACATTTCTAGGATGTGATTTATTTACACATTTTGCTCCCTTTCTTTTTTTTAAAAAAAACAGACCCGAGGAAGAAGTACCACGTTAAACTTCTGGCATATAATTTCATTGGAGATGGCTACCAGGCAGACCAGACTATCAGCACCCCTGGATGTGTCTGTAAGTCCCAATACGCTTCTATATTTTTTCAGTGCATCTGAAGTGACACTTGTTTTAACAAAGTGGGGGAAATAACATTACTCTTAATTTATCTACAGCTGTTCGAGATCGCCTGGTGCCACCTCCACCTCCTCCACACAATTTGTACGCCAAGACTAACAGTTCCACCGCTGTATTTCTGCACTGGAGCCGACCAGCCTTCACCTCCAGCCATGCAGTCAACTACACTGTCCGCTGCAACCCAGTCGGCCTGCAGAACGCCTCCTTGGTGCTCTACCTGCAGACGTAAGAATTTCTTCATCATACAACTTTTCATTTTAAACAGCTGCTCACATTAACATTTGACATATTATTGCAATTTACAGGTCAATTATTTACACAGCCTATGCACACAGTCTATATACACGGATATCAGTGTTTCAGTGTTAAAGTTGTGTGGACTACAGTATGTTACTGTACATATAAAGTGAAACCAGATGTTTAACACATGTAACTGTGGGGTCTCACTTAAAACTTTTCACCAGGATAGACAGGGTTTTGTACGTTTCTTTTGCAAGCTCCGTGACTCCATCTCAGCTGGTGCTCTGAGTGCATTTTGTTTTTAATAATACATCTATGTGCATGGAAAGTGATAATCTCTGATGCAAGCAGATGAGAATGCACACACAGTTGGATGAGATACAAGATACAAGTTCCTGTAACTGTGTTTTGTGTATCTTACTGCATGGCTTAATCTCATATTTTATTGACCAGCAGTTGATTATCACAACCTGAAGTGTATCAAATAATTTAAACTTTGTCTTTACAACACTTCACTCTTACTTTCCTCACACGTGTTCAAGAAAGTTTTCAGCTTGTCAACAGAGCCTCTTTACTCGACTGCCAGTACGGCTCTATATCACCACCTGCTGGGCAAGAAAGCTTACAAACACAGTCAAACTTGTCTGGATTAATAAAACTACATCATAATATTTTAAAAGACAAACAGCTGTAAACTAAATGTTGTGTAAAATCCTTTCCTGAGAAGTTTAATGGAGTGATCTACAAATATGTACATATCCAAACCTCAGCAAATTACATTGAACTGATTTGGATGATAGATTCTCGTCCAGGCACAAGGATGAAAAAAATGTTTTTAAAAGAACTAGCTCTTTAAGCCTCTGTTATGTCTTTCTTCGCAGGGGTGAGCAGAGCCTCCTGGTACGAGATCTGGTGCCCAACACCAAGTATGAATTTGCCATTCGCCTTCATCTCGACCAGCTGCCCAGCCCCTGGAGCCCTGTGGTCTATCAGAGCACTTTCCCCGATGGTAGGACTCTCTACTATCAATATTAATATTGTCCTCAAAAATCCTGCGTATGTGTTTCTCCGCATATTATTGTTACCCATGAAAACTGTGGTGTTTTTTAGTATTTTTATTTGACTTTGTTCTTTTCATCTGTCCCACCACCCAGCTCCCACTCTGCCTCCTTCCAATGTGAAAGTGACTCTGATTGAAGAGGACACAGCGCTGGTTTCATGGAAACCCCCTGATGAATCCAACGTTGCTGTGACACATTACACAATCCTGTACGCCTCCAGACATGCCTGGATAGCCGGGGAGTGGCAAGTGCTGCAGAGAGAAGGTTAGGAAAATGATTTGTGATACAGGTGTGCAGGGGAGGGGAGAGCACAAAGCCACTGTCCTGTCCCTCACAAATGGTGCATTGGAAATCAGTAACTCATTTCATCCTCCAATCTGTGTCTGTGGTCATTGTGATCCCTGAATAGTGCCAGGACATAGTGAGCTCACTGCTGCTTTTGTCTTACTGATAAAAGATCAGTTTGGAGGTTTAATGTGATTAGAACAAAGGCTGTGATTTACCTCCTCACACAAAGACCACTCAGAACCCCTTCAACAGTCACTGATACACTCTATTCATGTAGAATCATAATTTTTCCTATTCATGTCAAAGTGCAGGAGTTTTTTTCATTTCTCATTCTTGTGTGTTTTGTTTTCGAATACAAATACACAGAAAAAAACAGAACAAACAGGTCACCAGGGGCTATACAATAAAACTCATATATTATCAATAGTTAGCCTTATGTTGAGGATTACTGTTGCAGTAGTCCCAGAAAGAGAAAGAGGCCTACAAGAGAAAATTGTAAATGTGATGACATTGGTAAAAGGATTTCGCAATACCAAATATTTCCTTTCTTTCTATGTAATATTCAAAATTGCAGCAGTTTTGAATGCATTTAGTTTCCCTCGTTTTGTTTGTTGTACAAGTCAGATGGCATTTGATTTGAAATTGATTAAAATATACAGAAAAACACAGCTTTAAGCTCTTATTCTAGATGTGAATAAGCAAAGAGAAAGCACCCCTCTGATTTTTAGAGTTTGTTTTCTTTGCAGCGGTAAAAGAAGAATCTTATCTCTACAGAATCTGTGTCAGATGTGTGGTTGATTATCTTTCATCAGAGAGAAACTAGTTTATGTAGTTTAAACATTGTCTTTAAACCATGTTTCGACAAAACTGTGACCATAACTACTAAAGACTGGGGGCATTTTGTCCTCAAAAGCAAGATTCCGTTATCTGTGAGCCATTTGTCTTTAAATTAATTCTTAAAGATTCACAGAAACATACTGTTGGTGAGAATCATATGTTTATAGAAAAAGGATTTATGTATGATATGATTAAGCTAAAAAGATATGACGTTTAGAAACAAACATATCATGAGCCATCTCAGTCTCAGGCTTGATAAATTGTAAAGCTGCTGTTGTATCTGGGATGTGAGGCAGCGTAGGTGTTTTTAAGAGCAGATGACTCCAGGAAACACAAAAAAGACCCACAATTCCCCCTTTGCCCCTGGTGAAGGGGTCAAAAGTGAAGCCATTCACAAAGCCCCTCCAGCTCAACCCAGCCCACTATTGCCTCAAGCTGAACACCCCCCACTCCCTCTCCAGGCTCTGCTGGGACCCTGGTGTTGTGTATACTGGGTGGTACTGGATAAGGGAATGTGTATCCTGATCCTCTGACCTCCTGCTCTTCCCCTCTGAAGCCCCCCTGTCATAGCACCTCTCAGCCATGAGGATTGTTTTTATGTTTGGCTTTCATGTCTTTCACTGCATCACAAAGTCCTGTTCTTCAAAGCTCAGCTGACTGTGAGAGTCAGAGGTGAATAGGTTTGGAAATGCTGAACTTAAATCTGTACTTCAGACCAAATTTAGTTGTCTTTTTATGGCCAAAATTACAAGCCTGATCAATGAAGCATCAACAAAAAGTTAAAACATGCTCTTGAGTTGTCTGTAGTTCCTGATGGTCTGTGAATATCTGGTAAAGAAAAACTCTCACACTTGTTCTCACCAACAGGGAGCATCACCATGGCTCTGCTGGAGAACCTGAAGCCTGGTCAGATTTACTTTGTGAAAGTTTCTGCGTCCAACAACATGGGCGATGGGCCGTTTTGCCATACGGTGGAGCTGACAGTACGAGCAGATCTCTCCTCTGGTCATGATCCCCGGCTCTCCCGTGGCTCCACACACTCCACAGGTCACTTGATATGTTTTCGATTGGGGTCTTCCTGTCATAGAACTTGAAATTAATTAAGCTTTTGATAGATGATCTGATTGTGTTGTCTTCATCCTTCACAGCCTTTTCTGATGGTTTCTACCACCTGGACCAAAAGTCGATGACAGGGATCACTGTGGGAGTTTGCATCGCTCTCATCTGCATAATTATCTGCGCTTTTGTCATTGTCTGCAGAGGCAAAAACAGGTAGTTAATATGTCTGAACACATTGACACCAGCGCTGACGGTACTGAGAAACATGTTCCGAGACAGACGTTAAAACAGCAAAAGCCCAGTGTCCTTGAGTATCTTCTGTCTGTCGTGACATCATGTTTGTTTCCCTCCAGGAAATTTTCAGCTGTCAAAACGTACAGAGAAGGAGTGAGCACATCTGCCTCGGCTGCAGGACATCTGGCCTCTGAGGGACAAGCTGAGAACGCTGATGTGACTGTGCCAATGATAAATCAAAACCACTTCATTGATACCAAGGTACCTAAACTTAGTACAGCATGTAACACGGTCGCTTTAAAGAGATTATTTGACTTTGAGTGAACATGAAATTTTTAATAAGGATACTAATGATACAAATCCATTAATCATGATGATAAGACAGTGTTACAATCATGTTTTACAGTCAGTACTGGACATGTGTCAAACCTTTTCAGACTTACATTTTTTGTTTTTCACTTGTAGGGTGGAACAAATCTCATAATCAATTGTCTCGGTCCTGTTCAGCCTCACACTGAGAAGAAAGAGAAATGGTTTTCCTTCAGCAATAATGTGAAAAAGGACAGTAAAGCAGTACAGGTATGATTAAGAATCACCAGTCATTTACGTTTCTATGTAGGGCATTTAGCACACAGTCCTGCTTGTTCAATCATCATCAGCAATTTGTAGATTTGGTCGAGAGTGTGTGAAGGCAGAATAAGATCTAATTAGAGGTTGTTACTATCTGCAGCTACACAACCGAGCTGTCAACTGTCAGACTAACAACATTTTCTCTGTGCTGCAGAATAAAAAACATGGCAGCGCCTCCTACCAGCTCAGTTCCACAGTGCTGACCTTTGAAGAGGAGCTGTCCATGTCTCCAGACCAGCCCAACACCATGCAGGCCCTGATCTGGCGTCCTGGAGACACAGAGGGCTCCTCCAACAGCGAGGGCAGCCATGAAACTGGCGACTCAGGTCGTTACTCTCACGACGAGACAGAGATGACCAACCTGTCTTCTGGTGCGAGCAGCCGCCCACCGTCTCTGTCGGCAGAGGACAGCGGCGGCTCGGACAGCGGCGGCTCGGACAGCAGCGGCTCGGACTGCGGCGGCTCAGCTGAAGAGCCAGGCGAGCTGCTGGAGGAAAGTCAGACTGACAGGTCTGCGGAGAGCTGTCGTCGTGAAGTGCAGGGCAGTTCTCAGTCGGAGCTTTCTCTCCAAGTGTGTGTGTCTGAGTGTGTCTGAGACTGTGTGTGTGTGTGTGTGTGTGTGTGTGTGTGTGTGTGTGTGTGTGTGTGTGTGTGTGTGTGTGTGTGTGTGTGTGCGTGTGTGTGTGTTTGTGAAGGCGGTGATATACTTGCACAAGAGTCCAACTGTATTGATGTAGAAAACAGGGAACCACATCATAGAAATGTCTGCAGTGTCATATTTGTGTATTTACTCTTAATATGAAAAATCAAAGGAACATTTAAAAAAAATTTTAGAAATTGTTTTATTCACGTTTTGGCAGAAAGCAAGATGAGAAGATTGATACCACTCTTATGTGTGTTAAAGATAAGGCTACACCCAGTAGCTGGTTAGCTTAACTTAGCTTAGCACAAAGACCAGAAACAGGGAGAAACAGCGAGCCTGGCTCAGTCCAAAGGGAACTAAATCTGCCGACCAGTACATCTAAAGCTCATGTACCAACTTGTTTTATATCGTTTGATATTTCTGTACAATAACTGAAATGTAGAAACAAGTTGTGGTCTTTACAGAGGGTTAGGTGCCGGGCTATTTCTTGATCGGGTCAATTAACTTCTTGGAGTCTCTGCTCATTGCCTGGTCACAGATCAGAACCAAGAAATAGTCAGGCACGTAACCCTCCATAAAATGGGCGAACTGATTTTGTTCCCTTTGGACGGAGCCAGGCCAGTTGTTCCCCCAGCTTCCAGTCTTTGTGCTAAGCTAAGCTTACTGGCTGCTGGTGGTAGCTTCATATTGAGCAAACAGATAATGAGAGTGGTATGGATCTTATTATCCAACTCTTACCAAGAAAGTGACTAAGCATATACACTAAAATGTCGAACTACTCCATTCATTTTGTTGCTGCCACCAAGAGAAACAGGAGAAAATGGTCACACTCAGAAAACAACAAAGCAAGACAGAGGAGGGGGAATGAGGATTTAGAAACAGTCAAAAACCTCCAGATATTCTCTGTCGCGGCAGGTCAGGCTGAGGACAGATTTGACTGAAATTAACCTACATTACCCTCCTGCAGTTGTTCTCTACTGCAAGTATACCACATTCCTGAATGTAAGTATGAGAGAGAGGTGCAAAGAAACAAAGAGAGCGTCCTTCTTTTTAATCCTTTATCCTCTTTTGGTCCAATACACAATGAACAGAAACCAACAGATGCCTTTAACAGTATAAGTTGTTGGCAGGGAGCGTCATTTGATTTCTTTTTACTTCTTCCTTTTTTCATTCAGTGAATATGTTGTTTTTTATTTTCTCGTTATTTGTGTGTGTATGTTTTGAAAAAAAAAAATCTCACCCACCATGAATGTTTAAAAAGCCTGTCAAGAATGTGACGAATGTGACATTTCCGACATTATTTAAGAGAGTTTATCACTGGAGCAAAAGGGAAGCGTGAGCCCTTTTCACTGATTATCTACCTCGGTTTACCTCCGGGTAAACTTCCACTGTATATTTAATAACTACTTATACCTACGTTATGTGATGGGCTGCTTCAGTTACATTACATTGATACTTCCTGATGACGTTCTTCTGATTGTCATCCCATTTTGTGTTTTTTCTCTTGCATTGTTCTGATTTATGGATGGTAAGGGCGCTGCAGCTTTTCTCCTCTCGCTCCGCCTGTCGTGCGGACTGAAGAGGTGGAAAACACACATACATTTCTTATTTATCACCTCAGATGTTGCTGAGGTGCTGTGCCAGTATTAATAATATGTTTTTGTTCATTTTGTCCATTATTGAGTAATGGTATGAAAAGATAATGAATGTCTGCTTTTGTTTTTTGTATGTGCAGCCGTCCTTGCCATTCCTGTTTTATACTACCTCGTTTAAGAATTTATTTTATTGTCTTTTTGTTTTCCTAAACTCAGGGAACAAGGTTTAGTACATTTGAAAAGTCATGTAGTGTTACATGCTGATCTCACAGGGTATCTTCTCAGTACTAAACCGTTGTAGTGTGTAATTGCCTAATAGAAAGTGCTATGAATGTATCTCCGACATTGTGTGCCAGTAGCTCAGATGTTTGTGCTGCCCTCCCCAACAGATGGAAACCCCCTCTGTAGTTTCTCCTCAGGTCTTGTAATGTCTGCTTTTACAGCAGACTCTTGTTTATTCTTCTTCCTTTTTAATTCGTGTAAAGAATCACACCAGAAGTGCTTGCAGTGGCATGTCGGTACAGAAAAGCTTTATAATTGGCCTTAATGTGGAAAGCGTCCCTCGGAAGCTGAAGCCTAATCTTTCTGAGGGAGAAGCTCCACATGAGGATGCAACACGTGAAGAATGATTGTAGTAAAAGCAATGGAAGTGTTTTAATCAGAGATGAAAGTGAAGAATTGAATGAACACCATGAAACTTTAGTAAGAAAAATCTATATTTTTGTTAGAAGATAATGTACTACTGAGTACACATTGTAGTTTCTTCTCCCAAGTAGTTTTTTTTTTTTTTTTTTGCTGTAGAGTAGATAAAGATTAGCACTTGTCTGCCAAGTAGTTTTGTATTATTGGCCAATGTGCAGCGGTGACTTGTGACGCTATAACCCAAAGAGTTGTTTGCTACCTGAGTTTATTTTAGCCTCTTAACTAATCTCTGGCAGAAGGTTACTGAGGAATGCAAAATAATCTAAACAGATTAGACCAAAGATGAGTTGAACGCAGCCTTTGAGATGAGTTGAGGCGCTGCTCCTCCAAACGAAGCCTTGCACATTAGTGGCCTTGACCCGCGACAAAAAGAGTGAAGATAGTCGCAGGTTCAAACTCCGAGGAAGTGCCAGCAGGATACAACAGGAGTGACAATTAATAATCAATTTTATGCACACGGCCAAATTATCCTGATGCGGAGTTCCTCCAAAACTGTTGCACACAGATATCTGTACATTGTAGGGGAAATTATGAGAGTTAAATACAGTATATTATATTGATTAGAAGTCTGTGTTGCAACAGTGCAGTTGTGTGTAAATGTGCACCCGCTGATTTTACACCACCAAAACTGACTTAGAAATTATAAAGTACATCAAATATTTAGTAAGTATTAAAATATCATGCTTTTATACAGATAAATTGAAGATCTCATAACAAAGATTGAAGAAAAATCAGTGGGTGTTTTCACATGTCTGTGTTTTTAATCAGAGGATTCTGCAGAGGATTCAATCATGGGAAGTTTATGTGATGAAAAGTGACACAATCAGTTTAACTTTCTTTTGAAAAGCAAACAATGTAAACCAAAGATTTTCTTCACGAAAGGTCACCGTTGCATATTGTCAAGAGATCAGTTTAAAAGTATCCTATCTTCGTGTGAAATGTCATCATTTTCATTGTTCTCAAACTCATTTTATGACTGGATGTGTTGTACTACGAGACGGCAGGATGGAAGCGTTACACCGTGTTTCTCAATCACCTTTTACATCATAATCATGTTTGACCTGCTTTCGCAAAGTAAAAGAAGGATTCACATTTCCATTTTAAATTAAACCCTTTAATGTATTCACATATCCTGTTTTATTAGAGCATCAGGGGCTCAATTCAGAACCTGAAAATAGCACTCATGTGTATTTCCTGAATCCAGAACATGATTTTCCAGTGATGTTTTGGAGATAACTAACCTCTTACTTCACAAAAGTGTAGCTCTTCGTGTTTTCAACTTGTGATCGTCAAAACTACCAGAGTCATTGGGGTTCTGAATTGGTCTGTTGAAGCTCATACAAGTTTTTAAGTGCTACCTCAGATACAGTAAACTTGGGTCATTAATGTTTGTAAGATTGAGGTCAAGATGTTTCATCACCATCCAAGAGACCCGTGACATTGGTCTGCTGTCCATCTCATGAATGGTGTTATGTTGGAATTACGTTTCTGTCCGAGCATGTGAATTTAAAGGGATAAAACACACAGTCCAGTCTCACTGTGTGTTCTCCCATTTGCAGTAATGTTGTGTTTAAATAATGTGAGGAGGAGCGCTGCGGGGTCATTTACAGTCAAACTCAGGGGAACCCGCAGCTGCTCCTCCTCTAAGAGAAAGCAGGTTTCAAGTCTTGATAATTGAATGTACCTTTTTGTAATTATTATGTTTTCTGATATTTTCTGTTATTGTTTTGTTATAGTTTGTCAGTTTGTCAGCGAAGTCACTTGCAAGTGGGTTTTTGCCAAAAATGTTTAGTTAGGAAATTGTAGATAATTATGAAAAAGTCTGATTCTCAGTTTAAATAAAAGTACAAAAATTGCAACTTTTCTTTTGTGAATGTGTTTTCAGTTCTTGCGCTGCTTGAAAAACAAAACTAGGACAAATGAAACATTCATTCGTTGTTTTATCTTTGTGCTGCTGCAGAGTGCAATTTTTAAAAGTTTTATGCACAGTTCAACTTCTCTATTTTCTTGAATGACTTCCCAAACGGGACACCAATTTGAAAATATACGTGTATATCAAACATATCAACACTTAAAACAGGTGCAAAGTAAATTAAGTGCAAGAACTGTACTTCAGTTGGTGCTTTATACTTCTACTCAGTTGTTGAAGTATTGAGATCCTTTACTTCACTAAAAGTACTTATACCACACTTTAAAAATAATCCATTACTATTAAAAGTCCTTCATTGAAAATTTTAAAAAGTATAATGAAAAAATGTACTTCAAGTATTTAACACACTTGATATAGAAACATGTCCCCTGTGACTGTTGCACTCATACATATCATTAGATTATTACTCATTCATAAAGCAGCGTTTTACTTTTGTAGCTGGTTGAGTTGGAACTCATTTTAATCTACTTCTTATAGAACTGCCTCTAATTATTATTATTTTAGTTATGGATTAATCTGCTGGTTATTTAATCATAAAATTTGTTTACAGTGAGAAAAATTGTGAGAAATGTGATAACTACAGAGACCACGGTGACACCTGCAAGGTGCTGCTTTTGTCACACCAGCAGTCCAAACCTAAAAATACATGCCTAATTATTTTCTGTCAATCGACAAATTGATTCATTTCCTAACTATTTTCAGCTCTATTTGTCTAAGCTCCTCAATATTTGTTGAGTGTAAAAGGTCTAATTTGTAAAGTGGCCAGTAACTTTAAAAACATGATACGCTCATTAACTGTGATGATGCATTGTGATAACAGCAGTGTATGAGGTAGTTAAAGCAGCACAAACTTGACCAGCTACAACATTAGATGCTGCTTACACATTATTTTCTTATCAGCAATAATGATCCAATAACCCATAATGAACTCTACTTGACATTTTACTGCTTATATGTTTTGTGCTCTTGCATAAAACGTTCAGTGCAGGACTTGCAATGGCAAACTAAAACTGTGTGATTCCTTCTGAATATGAACATCTGTGCCACTGAAACAGATAACTACATTATAAAAACTCAAAACTGGAATATGTTTTGATTTACATACAGATTTGCATTCCTGAGCACGTAAGATTGCTTATTTCAGAAGGGGAAAAAAATGCCCATAAGCATACAAACATACAGATAAGTCTTAAGAAAATTATACACAAGAGTTAGTGTCCTGTTATTTGTAAAATATTGTCTTATTACACAGTCTTCATCACCTTACTGTGCTTTATTCAGTCAAAATACACTTGTCCTAGTTCCTGCACGTATATGAGCTGAAACTATATTTGCCATTATGTAAACCTATATGCAAACCACCTTACAACTCAGTAGTTACTACTACACACAAACACACACACCATAACCTCGACAACTCTGACCTCTGCTGTTACTACATGTTAACAGCAGCAGATCGTATAAATATTTATTATTGTTTTATTTTTGTTTTTTTTATGTCAATTTTCTCCATAGAAGAGGATGTACGCTTATTCACACAGGAAGACAGGAAAACAGTTATTTCCAAAACAATTATATTAATGCTTGTTTTGTGTTGCGTTTGTGTTTAAATGTCAGTATATTGCAGCGTTTATTCATTTTTGCTTCATATTAATGCATCATTTAACTAAGATAAACACTGTAGATGCATTTGGTTGTTTTCACGAGTCTCCAGAGGTTGCGCCGTAAGTATTTGCATGACTATTTAGAGCCACTGAACAGCAACTACCGGTCCCGCAACATAACACAAACACGCAAAGATCAGGCTGCTGGCAAGGGGCCAGACGACACGCGCTCAAAACCCATAACAACGACGACCACGTGCTTCCTGATGGACAGCTGGACTTTTCAGCCTCATCTACGTGCTTTTTTAAAGCTTCTAATAGTGCTGCAACACTTTACCAAACACAGTATTGGTTTCATTTTGTTTTGTTTTGGTCTGGATTCATTTTGCAGGCAGTCTGCTTTGTCACGCTTCCTTGTTTATGTTTTATCGGAGTTTCCACACAGCTGTTCCGCCCTCGTTGAGCCTGTTTGGTCACCGCGCTGACTGATGGGAGTTGTTGTTCTCAGAGTTCGGTGAATGCGTTGCGCTGCGCGGTCAGCTACACCTCGATGAAACTACATTTCCCGTGGACAGTCGGCTCCATGGTTGTGAAAGGATAACCTAGGCTTGGGTATACTGCAATTCTCTGGAGCTGCTTGTAAACAGCTGCCTCGTCGTTGGGCGTAGAACACCGGTGAGTTTACTCCATTTTCGCATTTATTCCAAAGATAGCGATGTTGTTTTGCTTCTAAACATAATATACGTTGTCTACGGCACTAATTATATGTTTGGGTGGTTCTTAGAGAGGAGGCGTCGATAACTAGCTTGTTAAGTTAGTTAACTAGCTGCTAATAGACCGCTAATTTTAATTTTTGAATGCTAACAGACGAAGCTAATGTCAACTACAGCTAAAGGCTGCAGTGTTGAACCGATGTTGTCTCTGTTGTTGGCTGTTGTCATTGTCAGGCCGCAGGAGCTGGCATCTTTAAATAGCTGTTATTGTGCTCTGTTACCCAGAGGGCGCTGTTCATCCTGTTTGTTTGTAACTACAGTGTTCAAGTTCATGAGATTTTGTTTTCAGAGTAGCCAGGTGTGAGTCTTTGTCAAACAGCTATGTTGTCCTGTACTTCTATACATTTGTGTCACTTCATTCATCAAAAACATACCCGGAAGTGTTGTTAAGTATCTTCAAGTTTGGGATACTTTCCAGTGCTCCTCCTAAAGTTACAGGCTACCAGAAAAGAAAACCAGCAGTGTGTTGGTGTACACCTGATTAAAATTACAGCACAGCACCCTGCAATTCAAGTTTGAACTCAAGTCTGAATTGCTGGGTTCACCTGTTCATGTTCATCAAATATATACAGTAAAGCAGTAGCAGATGTTTGTTTCAGTTCCCTGTTTTTTAATGCTTTTTAAGTAACATTTCTGAATGCCAAATGCAAAACACAAAGTGAGGCAAAGCAAGGGAGGTTTATTTGTTGAGCACTCTTTTTTCCCCATTATTTAATAGACCAGAATAGAGGCTATAAAGAACATAGTTATGTGGTATGCAACTGAACTTGGGCTGCAAACTTGAAATGTTATTAAAAATCACAATTTCTGATGAAGGTGAAATGTGTTCAAAATACCATAGTAATGAAATACAGTAGTGCTGCAGAGAAAGTCTTGTTCTCCAGAAAGCATAAGGAAACATGTTTGTTTGGTGTAGAGCCCAATGGATGTAATATCATCATGATGTTAATTTGTTTTCAATGAAAATTAAAACTGTGAGGCACAAATTACCATTCCCACTAATCATTAATTGTATTGCAAATAACTGCAATATGATGTTTTGACTATAGCGTGCAGCCCTACACTTAACTATTCAGTGATCTGGATGTTTACATTGGATGTTTATTATTGTATATGGTATCTTGATTGTTAACAATGATAAACTAATTCTGGATTGCTTAAAGTCAAGAATAATTTAAACTGTTCTTCAGCTTGTGACACACTGGCCTACTTCTTTATCACCACAACAAACTGCCCCCCAGTGTTTAACCTACTTATATCCTCCAGATCCCTGTATATTGCTGACAACTGACAGAAATGTCAGAGACGTCAAGTGATGCAGAGTCGTCCTGTGGCTGGACTATTATCAGTAATGAGGTACAAATCCTTTTTCATCTTTCTTAATCCTCGCTCGTTTAGTTTTGATTTGTTGTTGTATAGTTTTTGACATTGTAAGGTGGCAACAAGGAGAAAAAGATTTTTTACTATGTAGAAAAAAATTAATCTTGATTAAAAATGATTAGCAAATTACAAGATCAGTGGAGTCAGGGAGCACGTTTCATCAAAGAGGTCTTCGTTTCATAGGAGCTGACAATACAATACTTTCAGACATAGTAAACTGATTCGGCAGCACAAACTTCCAATTAACAGAAAAATCCCATAAAAGGGGAAAATCTACAATTGCCTGCAGCAATTTGTATGCAAAAATACTCTTTTACTACTGAAATCCAAGATAGAGTTTTTGTAATAAAAATGTTTTTTTGCAGACAAGTTGTACATCTGTAATAAAAAAAACCCAAAACAGGACGAGGTTGTGCAATTAAAGACTATTTTTGCTTATATGTAGTTGCAGTTGCAGCTTTTCCCTTTTATGGGGTTTTTACACTGAAAGCATAATTCTGGCCATTCTGGTTTGTTCAGTCACAGAAGCAAATGTTGGTTCTTTTAACCGCAGGGACCTTTTTTTAATATTTCTAACTTTGCCAGTCAATGCTACAAATCATCTTACACAGACATACTTACTGTAGGCTCCTATTGCATAGACTTATCGAATAATGCAGTATATATACATCGGATAATAATCTCTTTAATAAAGACATTTGTGTTCCAACATGCCAAATTTTAATATAAATGTCTTTGTGTTTACAGGGTTCAGATATCGAGACATTGGGATCAGAGGCGGTGGTGGAATATGGAGCTGAGCTGTTAGAGCGCCCTCCAGTGGAAGAAACAAAGCTGCAGGACGCAAAGGCCGCTGCATCTGCTGGTAAAAATCCTCATATTATTATTTTAGTAACAAGTACAATAGTAGCAGATTTTTATTAGTAATATTGACTAGTTATGTTATTAGTGTAGTATTATAAAAAATAAAATGTTATTTTCACACTTTATTTGTTGATGTGCAGACAGATTTGTAGGGAAATGAAAGATGAATAAAAGATAAGATGATAAGATAAATAAATCTAATTTAAAAAAATACAGTTTTTAGTTTGTCAGAGGTGATTATTCTATTAAAGTGAATATCTGAGGGTTGTGAACTGTTGTTTGGAATTTAGTATGTGCTCTTGAGCAATTTTTAAAGACTATTTCCTGGCATTTTATGGACCAAACAATTAAAAGTTTAATCAGGAAAATTAATCAACAGATTAATCAACCATCAAAATACCTGTGAGTTGCTGCCATGATTATGAATATAATTTTTAAAACACATTTTTCAGCTGAATGTGTTGAGGAGAGCATTGCTGATTCTCTTGATGATACTCTGGGAGAAAAACCCGTAGAGACACTGTATGCCTCTGAGGTGAGACAGACAAATAACCTGCACAACCTGTTCTTTAAATAATCCAGGGCCACTCTAGTGCTGCTGCCTTGCCCTTAATCTTTAATATATTATATTTTCTCCAGACTGGAAACGCCACCACAGGGCACCAGAATGTGAGTCCGTTGTCCTCCAGCGATCACTCGGACATTGTGACTCTCAGAGACTTGAAGGAGGACGAGCATGTTGAGGTTTGTGAAGAGGCAGCAACCAATGAGGAGTTCTACCTCGGCACCTCCTGCAGCAGCCAGTACGCCTTCACTGCTGCTGAGACTGGTAGGCCTGCTACAACACACACACTGACACACTGAACTCTCACTCAGTCTTCTTCGGCACATCAACACAAAAACTTTCTTTCTCTGCCTGTTTTGTCGGCGTCGAAGCAGGTTTGATGTTGAGTCACTGGAAACTTCCACAGAGACTCCTGAACTTAGGCTACCACCTGAGAAGTCAGCTCACTGGAGGCCGCTCTTTCCCAGGTGGCCTGATTGAAACTGGAGTGAATCTTATATGATGCTAAGCTTGCTCACAGAACTAATCCTGATTATTGGCTGACAAGAACACAGGCTGTTGTGAGCCAGCTGTGCTTCTTTTAAAAGCATGTTCAACCACATTTTAAAGAATGCAAATTAGTTTCCCTCAGAGTTGTTCTTTTTTTTCTCCCACGTGTTTGCATGTTTGGGTGGTGTAAGTCTGGTCTCCCTTCAGTCAAAAGATGTTTTTCTTCTTGTTCCTACAGTTGAATGTTTGAGCTCCACTGTGTGCAGAGTTTGACACTAGAAGGCTGTTTTTCACATTCATACAAGCATGATTGGTGACATGAATAGTTTGGAAGCCAATCCCAGTCCAGTATTCAGCATACACAAGTGTGATGTGGACATTTGAAGCCTCCGCATCACATGCACTGAGGATTTTAATTTTGATCATTGAATTTCGTAGGATATATCAGACATTCATTATTGTTCCAAGCAGACTATTTGATTAAAGTGTGGAGAGGCCTTATAGAGACCTTGTAGTGATATTCTGAGTCAGTCTAAGAGTTGTGAGCAGATGATATGCAGCCATACGCTTTGAAATCTAATCTTTTTTTTAATCTGTGATGAGCAGAATTACGGTGTCAATTTCTTCGGTGATGATTATCTTTTTTTGAATCCAACAAATCTAACACAGAGAAGCATACATATAGATAAGAATACAGCAGAAAGCAGCTAAAACAACAATTATAAAGACAACTATAAAACAGAAATGAAGAAACAAAAGGGCTCCTAAGAGTCAGTGGAGAGGATCGAGTGTAAAAACAACTCTTTGCAATGTTACAGGGTTTATGTGTTGGACTATTTCTTGTCTTGTGTTATCGATCTTCTCATCCAACTCTCAGCAAGAAAGCAAATATTATTTCCAAAATATTCTTTTTATATATTAATTTCTCAGACACTAAAATGAATCAAGACTTTGCAACAGTGTTGTTCAGCAGTAGGGAATCAGTTGATCTGTAATATTTGTTATCTGCATGATTGACCTCACTCGTGTGCTTTCTGAGCCTGATATTTTTGTGTGTACCTCCTTTCTTTTACTGTCTTTTCATCATGTGATCGCTACAACCTTAACTTGTGTATTTTTCTGTAGTTTTCCCGGTGCAGCAGCCTGCAGTGACAAACTCCAGCAGCAGTGAGGATGAGGCAGGGCGAAGCGGTGGTACTGTTGTCCGAAGACGAAGGTTTAGGAAGAATACCACAAGCATCGTGACAGAGCCTGAGGAGGAGGAGGAGGAGGAGGCTCTGGAGTCAGGCCAGAGTGAGAAAGAGGAGGAGGAGGAGGAAGATGACGGAGAGCAGGAGGAGCAAGTTGAAGCAAGACCCCCTGCTGCTGCTCTGGATGGCCAAAATGTGCAAGTGCAGGGCAGCAGCATCCTTAACAAGTGTATCCTGATCGCCCTCGTCGTAGCCATCAGCATGGGCTTTGGACACTTCCATGGTAAGATTTTACTGACGCTATTGTTAACGCAGAAAATATACTCTGCAGAGATTAATGTACATGATTATTGCTAAAAGTTCATCTATGAAATCCCCCTGATTTTCACAGAGATTTTCGTCTGGTTTTGGCACGGTGCATTAGAAATGTACTTTGTGTCAGAGTTATCCTCAGTTTGTTTTCACGGCTCTTGAGTTTGGTTGTCCAGGGGCAAGAGATATCTGAGTGCTCCTTATCTTTGAGAACTACAGAGCTTATGTGAACTTTGAACAGTTTGTAGGTTCTGTACCTGTCCTCCTTTTTCTCCTCGTAACAGTGTTTCTGACTCTTAAAGACATTATAGACCAACTGACCTGTAACAATGTTTTCTAATGTTTTGTGTAAATAATGTGTTGGTGTTTCACTGACAGGCACAGTGCAGATTCAGGAAAGACAGAAAACTGTGGAGAAAATCCGAGTGAATGACCTTGATGGTGTGAGAGATCTGATTCACCGACATGTCAGAGAACAACACTTTACAAACCAGGTCAGGCACAACACAAGTCACAATAACAATCAGCTCATTCACAGCAAACATGTGTGACGATTGACTCATTCTTCAGCATGCTTTTGACTTCTGTATCTAATTATTTTACATTATATTTATATTGACTTTATTCTGAAATACAGAAACTCTGCACGTTAGTTTGACGCAACCAGATAAAATAGTCCAGCGATAAATTCCACCCATTTCCAATTTTTAATCAGCATCAGAAAATACTGATCCAGTAAAAATTATATATCACAAAATGTAAATGGTACTTAAATATAAAAAGAGAATCCAACAAGAGTAAGTAAGAATAAAACTATATAAAGTACTAGAAAAGTACTGAAATATAAAAGTAACTTTAAACAAAATATGTACTAAAAACTTTAATACGGTAATTTACTGTAAGGCTCTATTTTTTTGTTTTATTACAGCAGGCAGCTGTTTTTATTTCTTTGGGTCATTATGTGTAAATGAAACATCCCAAATAGAGCCCAGATGGCCGATTATCACTGGCTGATATTGGTCTATCATAGATCCATAAATGTGCATATGTTTTGTCCAGTATGTGGCGATATATAAACTTTTATAATGCAGAATAAGATGCATGAGGTAAATAATATTTTTTATTCTCAGTATATTTAACTGTTTCAGTGCACTGATGAAAATATACTGATTTAAATATCCTGTGTCTGTAACATATCTCTCACTGACACACTCAGATGCCAAAGTAATTAATATTTTAAACTGAACACGACCCATGTAACCACAACTTTAATGGACGAAAACGTATCTGTTCCTTTTCTCCAGAGGGGCGACTTTGGCCTGGATGACCTGGATGACAAAAAACTAATTTCACTGCTCACAGAGGTGATTGAGAAGATGAAGAGAGAGAACCACGAGCTCAACATCCAGCAGGCACACATTAAGGTAACTGCATAGTGCAAATGCAAACTAAATGCAAATGTAACCGTACGGAAATGCAGTAAGTAAAAACTGAAGCAAAAAGCTCTTTGTTTCACTTTTCTTCCTTCATTTTGTTTCACTTTTCAAATTGAGTGAACTTGGTGACCTCACTGATTAATAATGAGTCATTGCATTTTTTCAAAAAGCCATAATTCCCCTCTTGTACCTTCTTTTCACATCAGGCCCAGAGAAGTGACCTTGAGATGTTGCTGAAACAAAAGGCTGAGGAGAGGAGTAGCATTGTGTCTCAGCAGCAGAGGTTGACAGCTGAGAACAAGCTACTGAAAAACTCCCTTGAACATGAAGAAAAGACCCTGTCCACCTTACAGGAGGAGCTGAGGAACCTGCGAAACAAGATTAGAGATTGGGAGGCGTCGGGAGCCGTTACCGAGTCGCTGCTGTCAGAAAACCAGAGGCTGAAAGATCAGCTGGAGGAGGAGAAAGAGCTGATCCGAAGCTTCCACGGCCAGAGGGGAGACATGATGGCCGAGGCACAGACACTGAAGAAGAAGCTCGACAGGGAGAGGAAGGTTACAGATGAGCTGAGGATGGACTTAAATGAGCTTAGAAGTCGCATCCACGGAGCTGGAAAGGAAGCTGGCTCAGGGTCCGAAGAGCTTCAGTCACGTCTGATGGAGCTGGAGAAGAGACTGAGCTTCGAGAAGCAGCGCTCTGACCTGTGGGAGAGGCTGTATGTGGAAACCAAAGAAGAAAGAGCCAAAGGAGACACTGAGCCTAAAATGAAGAAACTAAAGCCAGGCATGGCGGGGAAGGTGAAAGAGACATTTGATGCTGTGAAGAACTCCACCAAGGAGTTTGTCCATCACCACAAAGAGCAGATAAAGAAAGCAAAGGAAGCTGTGAAGGAGAACCTGAGGAAGTTTTCAGATTCCGTCAAATTAACCTTCCGAAACTTCAAGGATTCAGCTTCCACCTTCATCAACAAAGCCAGAGGTTTTTATGATAAGAGAAGTCATGAGAAGAAATCAAAAGAGTCGTGGCAGCACAGATTCCACAAGCCTCATAACAGGCATGCACACAATTTCGATGAGTCCTTCCAGAGCAGCCACAACACCCGGAAATCAGGAGGTAAAGTCCACGAAGATCGAGGTCAAAACGGCCACAAGCCCAACTTGAAAGGATGCTCTGGAGTTTTCGACTGTGCCTACCAGGAGTCCATGAGTCTCTTCAACAAAGCCATGGAGCCAATCAGAGCTGATGAATTTTACCAGCTGCTGCAGAGCTACCTGCAGCAGGAAGTCGACCACTTCCACCACTGGAAAGACCTGGAGATGTTCATCAACAACTTCTTCCACAACGGAGTGTTCATCCACGACCGGATGCTGTTCACAGACTTTGTCAGCGGCGTGGAGGACTATCTGACCGACATGCATGAGTACCATGGACTTGATGACAATGTGTTTGGAGACCTTGATGATTTCGTCTACCGGCACTTCTTTGGAGAAGCTTACACAAGAAGCTATGGCCCAAAGTAAGTCTCCTGGGGCTGTTTGCACAAGGTATCTCATGATACAACAAGGCCACCTTGAAGACTAACTAAGGCTTTCCTTCCAGAACTTCCAAACAATTACTAAATAATTTCCAAGATTATTTCCAAGTTTTTCATGGAAAGAAAGACTTAAGCTGCGTTCCAGACAACCTCGGAGGTCTAAATTTCCTAGTTCTAACTTTTGACCTCCAAAACGTTCCAGCTGCGAGACGTCATCAGTGAACAAAACTCGGCTGACCGTAATAAAACGACACATGAGGTTGCACACGCTTTTATACATTTTATTTGCAGCATTTGTATACTTTGAAACATATCAGAACATTTTATTCAGCAGCCTTTTTTCAAACTTTACCAACTTCAAGTGGCATCTCATTGTACATTTTCTAGTAGGAAGTCAGAAATGTTTGAGTTCTGAGTTGTCTGGAACGCCGCATCAATCTGATACTAAGGTTGGGAAACAGAGATGGTGTTGATGTTGTGTTGAATTGGTACACTTCCAATTTATCCTCGTCAATTAATGGCAAGCCTAACCCTTACCTAGAGAATCTTTCAGCCAGAAATAAGTGTGACATTTGTCAACAGGCAAAAATACGATTTAACATAGAGAAACATTTTTCGATTATTGATTATTAACTTGGATTTAAATTTTGCTTTTCTTTCAAAAAAAATCATATTTTCCACAAACAATTGTACTAAATGACATGAACTAAAATTGTTAAGAGATCAATATCTGTAAAATAATTTCTAATCTAATATGAAATAAAATATTATTTCACAAACTGTTTGTTTTATCCAAAAGTTTAGAATTCAGATCTTCGAGTGTTTGTAGAATTGCTTCAAAAATGACTGAAATGATTAATTGATTATCAAAACAGATGCATAAAGGATCATCTGTTTCATTATTTATTTATTTATTACAGAATATTTAATGAACTCTTGATGAAATTGAGGTTTCCAACCAATCAGTCATTCTACTCAACACATCATCTTTTTCAGTGTTGAACCAGTGGAGTTGTGCAAACTGTCATTTCCTCTGTTACTAGACTGTTTTGACTTTGTTGTCGAGCTGATTTGATTTTTATCAACTATTGCGCAGTTAAAATATGTTTTTAAATGTTTAGTCTACTGCAGCTGACTGATTGTGAGCAGATCTTACTGACTTGAGGACTCCTCTGGGCCGCCTTCAACTTCTCTCATACTGTAGCTATTTTTACAGCAAAAATATTTTGTGAATGACATCTTTGACCAAAGTATTCAAGTTAGGACTTATTTTTAGTTGTTTTGCAGTTAGAACCTCAGATGTTTTGTGAGCAACGCCCCTGTTTTCTTCCATTATCATCCAACAGCTTGTACATACTTATGAGCTCAACACAATAATACTAATTCATGCCATTTATGGTTTGTGTTTGAATCACACAGTGGGCCGTTTGAGAGACCCGACACAGACTCCAAGGAGACGAGGGCAAAGCATCATCAGCGAAAGCAGCAGAGAGCCCGACCTCGACCTCACAGTGAACGCAAGTGGAGCCGATCAGGAAGAAACGCAGACCGACACATGGCTGATGTGAAAATAGAACTGGGTCCAATGCCGTTTGATCCGAAATACTGATGAATCTCAACTGGTTTAATATTATAGTTGCAAATTCTATTTCGACTTGTATGTAGATGCTAAATCTCCTTTTTTTTTTTTTTTTTATTGTACGTTTGCACAATGTTAACTTCTCGATGCTACTGAATGTTGTTGATCTGTTTGTGTTCAGTGAAGTAATTATTAGGTTCCGACTGGAAGATGTGGCATATCTGACATCATTTCAACCTCTTACTTACATGAGAAGTATGAAAACGTTCTTATTTTGTTCTTTAAATTATTGATCTGATGAAGACTTTCTGCTGAAACACGATTGGTACCACATATTTTCAATAAGAGACTTTAAAATAATGAGCGGAAAATGTTAATTTAGAACCAAACTATAAAAAACAAAGATATGCCACATTTTGGATGTTTCTGTGTCTGGTCATGTAGTTGTTTTAATTTGCTGCTACAGAGACAGCGTTGTGTGACAGGCTTGTTGTTATGCTTTCAGAGTTAATATGCAGTTTTCTAACATTCCACCTCGAGCTTGTTTTAACTGGACTTGGCAGTTTTACTCGTTTATTTACATGTGTTGTGAAAAAAAGACTGGAAAAATAATGTCACACCAAATTTAGTTGTGAATAATAATTTAAAAAAAAACACATTTGACACAGTGATGTTAAAAAAGTTTAATTTCAGTAAACAAATCCATTTCATGTGACATTGTTCTTGAGGAAAGAAAATTGCCATTGTTCCAGTGTTTGTCAGTGCCTTTCATAAATAAATATGCTTCCTCCAACTTTTCCCTCTGGAAAATGAGTATGAAACATCTCCGCTGTCCTCACAAAGTTATTCCCTTGCAAAAACAGCGAGATTTCCTGCAAACAACAAAAACACGTAACATCTTAGACAGTAAATTTTAAAACAAATGGAGAATTATGGCTTGTGAATGTCTTACCTTCTCTAAAACATCAAACAAAACCAGATGTGTCGGGAGAGAAGATTTGTATGGAAATGATGTCTTGAGCCAGTGAAGAGGGTCGTTGTAGAATCTGTCCGCTTCATCGACGTAACCCTCCTCTCCGAGGTCTGGAGGACACTCAAGAAACCTCATCTTCATCGGACAGTGGACGTGGCTGCGAAGAGAGAACAATCAGTCAGGTCGTGTTCAACACAAGGTAGGAATGTTTTACTTTCTGAGTGTTATTTTTTATTTTAAGATGTGGAGGAAGTTTGATGTTTCACTCAGCCTGTATCAAGTTATTAAAGTCAAAATCTAATTCAGATTTTAACAATATTAAATACACAGAGCGAGTAATGCTGGACATAGTATTAACCAAAGTAATACACTATACACAGGATTATTATTATGGATATTGGCCTTGTCTTAGGATCGTTACTTATTCTTTTATTGGATATTTCCAGATATAAAATATAAATATAAATGTGAGCAAAGTTCTTGTGTAGCTGCTTTTATTAAGACGACATTAAGCACTGCTGCAATAATAAGTTTGGCATATTTAGAAAAAAATCAAAGAGGGTTTTGTAGAAAAAGAATATTTCTCTGACAAAGGAAGGAAAAACAGATAAGCAATTTCACCTCAAGGTCCCTGTAATAGCTGAGATAGAGCTTTCTACTGTCCTCGTCATGTTTGCACAGTTACCATTGAACACGATATGGTTGAAAACCCAACAACATCTACTAAATGGACCTTAAGGTGAGATTTTTTTCCCTGCAGTTTCCAAGGTCAAGCATGAAACTGACCCATTTATACTGTCTCAGTTTTAAGATTTGGAAGCTTAGCTTTAGTCACGTTTTCAAGGTCTTATTCTGAAAAGTCAGAACACAGATTTCAAACATATTTTTGTCACTAGGGGCTTAGATATACTCTTGTAAAAAAGACTCACCATGAAATATTTTTGTTAATAGGACTACTACAGCTACTGAAAATTTAAAGCAGAGACAGTTTTATGATAAAAAAAAGTGCTATTAAAGCTGAGAGAAACGGCTGCAACATACCTGTAAAAAGGTGTTGAGTGGCAGGGCATGAGGAAGAGGACGTCTGTCTGCAGAGGGCTGACGTTGCTGACGTCACAAAGTGTCTGGAGACGGGTCATGACGTCCAGAGTGCCTCTCTGGTGGATCAGACCGGTGTACAGAGCTGCAGCCAGGTTACTCACTAATAAGAAGAAGGCCGCAGCTCGTCGCCACGCCTTCAAGTTAGCCAGGGATATGCCTGTAGAGGTAGAAGTGTTAAAACACACGTCTGTCTGTTCGTAGATGTTTTTGATGCGATACTGAGAACTTACCGCTGAAGATCATACAGAACGGTAGCACCGGATAGATGAACCTGAACTCCTTGTGAGGAAGCAAACTGAAGAAAAAGAATTCAAACATGTCAGAACAGAGCAGGACGCGTCACAATCAAACTGCCTGAAGTGAAGCCCTGAGGAGTATCTGACCACTTGCATCGCTGTGGAACAACATTTCCCTGAGTGGGTCCCTGTTTTGTATCTTTTGCAGTTTTGCAAACTGTTTCAAAATATTCCACTGATGTCATGTGGCAGCAACACACCAGTAAACACAGAACTGCACCCGTGAGGGGAGTAAAAACAGAAAACTGCTCGCAAGTGAATGTAAACAGTGCAGGACTCAAAATGATTAAAAAACATCAGCTTTGCAAATGTTTTTCAGAAGAAGGAAATTAATTCATCATGTTTGTGTTGGTGAGCAATGCTAAACATAAACATAAACACAAACATTACTTTGTTTACAAGAGAACTTCAAAGGGCACCTTCCAGTACAAGATCACATTACAAACACGTGTAACTCAGGGCTGCAGCCAATGATCACGATTCATCTGTGAATCATTTTCTTGATTAATTGATTAGTTGTTTAGTCGATTAAATGTCAGAAAATTGTGAAAAATGTGGAGCAGTGTTTCCAAAAGATGGCGCCCTCAATTTACGTCCACAACCCAAAAGATATTCAGTTATATTTCTAAGTTTGATAAACAAAGCCTGTGAATGTGAGCGCAGACGTTTTACCTGTAAACCACGAGCGTCCATGCGACTGCTGCCAACAGGATCTTGTATCTTTTGAAGGCGATGGTGCATCCATGAAGGAAGAGAGGAAGATGAGGGCCGATCACAACGGCGAAGCCCTGAGTGAAGTACCAGTGCCAGGGATGAGAGCCGTAGAAATCGGCCACACTGTAGAAGATGTTAAACTTGAGGAAGTTGAACTGGACCATGGTCCACTGAAACACACAGAGAAACACTGTTATTTTTGACTTCATGAGCAGAAGTTAGTGTGATTTAAAAACACATGGATTTAATGTTTCACCTTGTCGTAGAATATACAGTCAATCAGTGTTGACATCACAACAGCCGCAGCTCTGAAAAGGAGGAAAAAAATTGATTATCAAAAAAAACACGAGGATGAAATTCAGATTAAGTTTACGTGACATTAAAAGGTACAAACCCTATCGGGATGCATTCATGAGTGATGAGCCTCAGTTTGTTTTCTTCCTTCCAGAAATGATACATCAGCAGAGGGAACCAGACGATCAGGGCTGTCGGCCGCACAACGATGGCCAAGGCCACCAGGGACAAATATTTTTTGCTGGAATACATCAACAAGGTGTCTGTAAATAATCTCTTTTTTTCGGATGAGATTCATTTACAATAAGAAGAGTGAAGATAAGAGATGAGTCAAGACCTGCTGTGCGTTTTGGACCCAGGGAGGGGGAAGTAAAAAAGAGCCAGGCAGGTGATGGTGGTCTCCATGCTGTTGGTCAGAGTCCTGGTGCAGCAGAACCACGAGAACCACGAGCACAGATGGCAGAAGAACTACAGATCAGAAGATGAAGAAACAGCGAGGCATTAGATGACCGCTTCCATCCGGCACTTTTCCCTTTTTTTATTCCTAACACAAATCTCCTCCTCACCGTCCATGTTGCAACGTCACGACTCTCCAGCGTTCGGATGAGGAAGAAGAATTTTACATCAGCAAATGCAGCCAGGAGTGCTTGAAACACTCGCGGCAGCCAAATCTGCAGAACCAACCAAAGCAGGATTAGAAATCCAAAGTGACTTTCTAATGTAAAGTTGTCTGGATAGAAGATGTGAGAATTTACCAGGAGATAGACAGAGTCGTAGTTTATGAAGTGTAATATTTTGTATATGGATGCAAACAGGAGTGGATAGAAGAATCCTCTTATTCCTGCCTTCCATTCCCAGGTCATGTACCCATAAGTCACACTGTTAAGGTTGTAACAGCACAAAATAATAGAAGAGCAACAAAAATAATAACAAGCTATGGGTTTCAGCTAAACAAAAGTCAACAGTTGCTTGCCTTTTTGCTGCATTGTAGGAAACAAAAGCCCAGTTTTGAGAAAAGGTGGCCCCAAACACCAAAACTGAGTTGGACTAAACAGCAAAATCACATAATTGTGTCAAAAAACACAATGTTGCTACGACAAACTCCTCGCTGAAGGCAGCAAGAAGAGCTCATTGATTATAGAGTCAGATATTCACACACTGAATGATCCGACGATGCAGAATTACATTGTTCTTCATCATTAAACATGCTCTCTATGTGGTCATGATGTGACAAAGCAAAGATGTCATGTTTTCTGCTCCAGAAACTTCAAACTGTTTGCAAGAGAAAATTAAACTGAGTAATATCTGTCTGGATACCTGACGATAGTAAATTCTTAAGCAAATTACTCATTTGTTTATTTTTTCAGGTTTTGGCTCATTCTAGCTCTCTTCATCTTGTTATCATTACTCAGAAAACATGCTAATCACAAACAAAACAATTTCCCCTCAGGACTCAATGAAGGATTTCTGATACAACACTGTTGTCTAGTGCAAATAATAATAATGATAATCCACACACATCCAGTCACACAGCCACAGATGATCATGTCACAAAAGGATATTTGAAGACCATCCGATGGGAAACCTCTAGAGACTGCCAGTACTCATCAGGGACAAAGCTGGTCTGAACCAGGAAGCAATTGATCAGCCTGAACACCACACAAAACACTACAACTCTGGCTCTCAGCACACCTATGGAGTCAAACAAGCACTTCATATTAGTCGTGTTATTTTTTTATCATCACATGTTAGGTCAACATTACTTCATTGTTTTGTCCAGACATGAAACTATCACATGTTTGGGTCCCACCGTCTTTGAGAGGAGATTCATCTTTCTTTGAGTACAGTTGAGAATTTCGTTTCCTCAGTTTCACTTCTTCCACTTTATTCCCAAATTTCAGACGTGGTCGGATGTTCTCCATCAGGACATTTTGTCTTTGTCCCCACAGTCTTCTGCCGACATAATACACCTGTCAGGATGTAAGTCAGGTGTGATCAGTCAGATTCAGAGGCTGAATCAACTCCTCAGGTGGAAATCAGACACTCTTCACTTAAAATATACGATATTAACGTAACCTGTGTGATCGGGTGGTAGGAGTGAACAACCAGCACAGACGTTCTGTTTATTTCACCAGCAGCATTAAACTTTTACAACTTCAACTGAACGAGCATAAATTTCTAGAATTCCCAGTGAACACAGAGCGAACGGTGCTCATCAGCTGCGCTTCCGCATTCAAACCAACTTCCGGGGGGGGACGTTGTTTCCCGCCTTCAAAGTAAAAGCTCTACAGCACGTAGATGATGATTGTTTTGATGAGCCTCAGAAACATTTGGGTCACTTTTCTCCTAACTGCAGACAACATATTTAAATAGTTTGCAGAGTAAAACATTTAAGGAAACGTTACGAAGGACAACATTAACCTACTCAGTCAACATGACAGATACAAAAAGGCATCACTTCACCACTACTATTAATGTGAAAGCAGAAATAAATCATGTATTGGTCGTAGTAATAACTGTAATATTATAGTCAACTTCACTTAGTTTATAGCAGAAAATCAAAACAATTTCAAAAAATGTCATTTTTTTCGTGCAAAATAATTTCATGGCTCCAGCTTAAGATGAATATTTGGTATATGAAGTATTTTAACTGGTTTCATTTATCATGAATACATTTGTTTTTTTGAGTATTGTTTTGACAAAGCAAGCGCTGTGAATATGTCAGCTCTTGAGCTCTTGGCAGTTGTGACAGTATTTCTTACAATTTTCTGATTATGATTTTACTTACATGCTTTTACTGAAGCTGCCATTTTGAATGTCTATTATTACTGCTATTTCTCTAGTAAAATTCTGAATACTTCTTACACTGTTGTTTAAATGATTTGAACTCAAGTGTTTTCTAATATCGCCTATGATCTTTGCAGTATCACTCTACAGAGCAGGAGGGATGTTGCTGCTCTGTCCGCCAGGTGGCGAAATGTAGCTTTCACCGCTCTACCTGAATTCACACAGCAGAAGAAGAACGCGTGCCTGCTGCTCTCAGGTCTCCTCGGAGTCCTTGAAGTTGTGTCTTGTCTTTTAACCTCCATGCTGTCCTGCCTGTCTCTGTTTGGAGACTACAGACGCTTCAAATAAACCGCTTCCTCGGTAAGTTATACATGTTGCTTAGAATGTTCTCCAAACCATCAAAAATGCCTTTTTTATTCAGCTAAAGGTTTACGAAACTGTTAAGCTAGCAGACGCTCTGTGTATATCCGGTCTGGATGTTTCAAAATAAGACACATACAAAAGTAAATAATTGTCAGTGAAAATAGTTTTGAAGTCAGGGTAAATAAGGCCTTATTCTAATGGCAAAATGGTTTATATGACCAAAAAAGAGAACATTTTAGCAGTGTAGTATTCTGTTGAGTTCACAGTGACTGATCACTTGATTAGAGTATATTTCCTAGTGCAAAACATCAATGTTTGATTGATGACTTGATCTCTCTACTAGCAGGTAGTTTTTTCAGGTAATACAGCCATCAGCCATAGTGTGTAAACACTAATCCCATCGAATTTGCCTTGTTCCATATTCATCATATAAATACACACTTATAGAGCTTGATATACACAGGAGTATACTCTTGTTAATATATATCAGAAAGCATGAGGTAGAAGACCATTCTTCAGATCCCGTTACCCATGGATTTTTAGTGATATGAGTCTGGGAATATGTTAATTGGAAAATTTTGATTTATTTTTCCAATTTAAAAAATAAGCCCCAGTTTCTCTGAGTGTGCAACACATGAGAATCTGCTTTACATCCTGTGGCTAGTCAGGGATTTAGATTTTTTATTTTGAAAATGTTGAAGTTTAAGCAGAAATACCATGTGGTGGCTCTAGATATGCTGCTTAAACAGTAGCATTTGGTCCAGCACAGCCAGCAACTCAGCAGTTACCCTGAAACCATCCGTGCTGCAAGTTATGCCTAAAATCTTGCAAGAACATGTAACATTCAACAGAGCACAGTAGAAGCAAAATGATTTGAAAAATATTTTTTGATTATAATTCAGTATCTAGATTAAGTTCCCTACATAATACCAATTTACTATTCTTTCAGGATCATCTTGTGTCTCACCTTGGGATTTTTATTTTAAAAGAAGTCATGTTTAGAAGAAGAATACCCTTCTCGCAGATTGCCTTCGTCACACTGCTAGGATGTGGTGGTGGTATTTATATCTACAGACCTTACTTTGACCCTGTGCTGAAGAGTTCAGGACAGCAGAACCAGGATGTGCCAAAGAAACAGAGTGAAACGGACAGTTCGTCACAATAATTCATCACTCAGGAAATACTGAGTTCAGCCAGAAGAATGAAATCAAAGGCTGCTGGACTGTCAGATGATGGAGGCTGAACTAAAGACAAGACGGCAATGGATAAAGTGATGCTTTTTGGGGGAATGTTGATGTGCAAAAATAAAATATTTAATAATTTGACCTCCTGAATTATCAACTGTTTCAAAAAGACGTGTCAAAGTTTGCCATGACATGCCATTTTATGTTTCTGATTTATTTCCAAAGCTTAAGGAGGGAAGCCGTTTTGCCTAAGACCTTCTCTGGATGCTTTATGTTAAATGTAATTTACTGAATGAATAGATAAATGTCACATACTGTCTTTGTAAATCAAAAAAGCATAATTGGTACAGCTCTGAGGCTTAATATGTCATCAAACACAACTTAAAGTGCTGTAAAGCTCATCTAGTGGCCTCTAGAGACTGTGATGTTCATTATACACTGCCATCTTTGTATGAGTGCCAAAACCTAGAAGTATTTCAGCAACAGGATCCTTTTCCAGGGTCCCAATATTTTTTCCCGACAGGGATTAACATGTGTACAGAAAATTAGTTCTGTGCAATACAATAATATAAGAATACTCCATTAACAGTAAAAGTCTTGAATTAAAAAACCCTACTTAAATAAAGTACATACAAGTATTTTGAAAGTGTAACCAAATGACAATGATCTCATCTTCTTATATATAGTTATAGAAACAATTTACTGGTCTCCATTTGTTATTTGATTTAGCTGAGATCGTAGAAGACGATCACATGATGGTGTGAATTATATGATAATTTAAAGGCTGCACTTAAAATTTCCTTTATTTCTATCTTCATTTTAGTTTCTGGGGGGTTGATTATTAAAAAAACATCTTTTCTACAGGAAGATTTAATGTGTCAATCTTGAGACAGGACACTATGTTGTGTTTGTTGCAATATCATGTTAATAAATATGTTTATTTCAGCGACTGGGTATTGTTCAATACTGACATTGTATAGCCTACTGATATCCGTATTGAATGGTACTGACCCACCATAGTACTGATACCGGTACTATGGATATAGGCTACTTTATACTTTACATACTGCTCGGTACCCTCAGGGATCAATAAAGTCTTATCAGTAATAAAAAATACATCATAATTTATTTGTTGATGCGATTGTAGCCTATTAATCTGAAGTGAATCTAACTGTGACAAAAAAGATATGAAATAGGTCCAATCAATGGTGCGATATATAAGAATTGGCCACCTGGTGATTTTTTTCTCAAAACAAATAGGGGGCAGAATATCACAAGAGCAACCCCTAACTACTGCTAACCTGGGCTGCCGTTAGCTAGTTTGCTCAGGTAGCCGTGCAGCTAGCAATCTGGATTGTGAGCTTGAAGCGCCAGGGGATTGTTGGTGTTTACACTGCTCGCACAGGAGCTTTTAGGTTTTAGGAGTCATTACTACACCACTCTATTCCAACATATTCTGTTTATAATTTTAAGTTTTGATTGTTTTCAACCAAAGTTCTTACATAGCACCTATCTATTTAAGTAGGCTACAGTACTTGAGCAAGTGTATTTGGTTACTTTCCACCACTGAAATTTAGCCTACTTAGTGAACAAGTTGTCCTATGTATGAGGGGAAATAAAGACTACAGGATGCCCTTAATTAAGTGTATTGGAGTAATTGTGTAACGTAGCCTGAAGTAGAAATACTCGAGTACAGTAACTTGAGCAGCCTCTGGTCGTCATGGTGCTGTAACGGCCGGTGTTTCCCCTCAGCTCAGCTCGCTGTGAGGATGTAACGGCCGTTAGCTCCGTGAGGAGGAGCTGTTTCTCAACGGCACGGCTCGTCATCACGGAGAGCAGAGCTGCTGTTCAGTGTTAACGAAGCGGCTCTCATGTCAGCAGCTAATGGCCCAGAGGCGACGGAGAAAGTAAAGTCTACGGTTATTCACCTTTCGGAAGAGTCTTCAGCGGTCACTTTTAACTAACTTCTGTTTAACACCACGACACAGTCAGTACCCAGCAGCAACGCCCCGGGTCTGGTGAGTTAACGTTACGTTACTTAAAATGTGTTTCCAGGAAATGTCAGGCGAACAAACCCGTCTTTAGCATCTGTCAGGAGTTAGCGAGAGTTTTGAAAGTTTGCTTTTACCTTAAATTCACTCAGTTATCTGCGTTGGTGAGTGATTCACTGCCCAATAATCTGCTGGTCAAATTCAGCCTCGTTGTCGTTACATTTTTACACCTGCCTCTCAGAATTTTTTCCACACTTGTTCAAAAACTCTTGGAAACTACGTTAACATCGCTGTTAAAGCAAGTTTAAAAAAAAAAAAAAAACGGGTCTCTTCAAGCAGGACTTCAAGTTATTCACACGTACTACAAAGTTTAGGCATGTTTGGACCCATAAGCAGGCTGCAATATGTCTGACAGAGGAAGCTGGGAAGTTGGCATCCACTTCGTCCTTCTTGCCAGAATCCATATCAAGTTAAAAGTGATTATTTCTTGCCTAAGGGGCCTCCTGACCATCAGTGACAGTGACAGCCACATGAGGACCAGCTGACGGTCATTGAGATCTTCTGTTTGTTACAGTGAAAAGATTTGAGTGTTTGTTTGAGTCTCAGCAGAGTGAGGATTGAGTTCTATGTCCTCACAATGAGTGCTGCTGCTGTAAATAAATCCTCATAAGGTATTTTAATGACTAGATGCTCACCAGCTTTGGTAGCCAGGAGTTTTAAAGATGCGTGGGGATTTTATTCTGAGTTGCACCACCGTGTAGTGTGTCATTTCTCCTGCTACACCCTTTCAGGTTTATGGTATGTGTATATCCGGATTTTCCCAAGGAGCTGCCTGCCTCTGTGTTGGACAGCTGCCCAGGGTGGGTCTTCCACTTCTCCCTGACAAATGATTAAAGCCGCTTTTTGTTTACTGGCCTGCATGGGTGGTAGCACTTGCCTGGCAAACACGAGCAGAGTTAGTCCACTTCTGCTTTATTTAAACCTTATCTAAATAGGAAAGGCTCGTGGAGATTAAACATCTTTTTTAAGAGGGTGCCAGCAAAATATGCAGGAATGACAACAAGTTACAGACAAGCAATTAAAGGTAGATGACAAAAATATGCCACAAAATCATGAACAGAATTTCTAATACAATAATTTAAAAGATCTTATCAACCTAAGTAGCAACTTAAACCCTCTTAAGAGCTGTCAAAATTGTGGTGTAATCATGTGACTCCATAAAAAACGCTTGCACGCTCATGTATTGACTCCCATTTTCCCCTCTCTCTGCACAGGGTATAGGTATTAGTTATTAGTTTGTGGTAGTTTTGGGCTAATTAAGCACATTTGTTTCAGTAAAATACACTATGTAACTATACCGAAAGCTAGATAATTAATAACTGCATTTGATTTTAGGGCCCCTCTACAAGTGGTGCAAACAGTAGTACATGCACACCATGACACCAATAAATTGTGTGAAGATAGGCATCACATTTAGTTTCAGATTGTGTTTTAACTGCTGCTTGTGTGGCCCTTTCCATTATGTGACACCTCAGTCTTGAAGTGCAACAGGGCCTCGCTTGTTGTCTATTAAAAGGTTGTGGGAAACATGAGACTAATGTTATTTCTTTCAAAACCAAATTAGTTTAACTTGCACAGTTTCTAATGCACAAAGGTATTCAAGGAAAGTTGATATATTTGGGAGACCACTCAACCCTGGACAGTGATTCACAATGAAGAAGTCTCAGAGGCGTCTTCTTGCCAACTTTTAATGCTTTCTTATTGCCAGCTCTTTTCCACCTCCTTTAGTGTGAAACCAGCGTCATTATGTTTCATTTGGAGAGCTCTACATCCAGTTCAGGAGGCCAGGGGGAGAGTTTGTTGACTCAGACAGGTTGATTTAAGGCAGTCTTAGGGATAAGGCGTGTTGTTTTTTCTATTATTTACCTCACTCTGTGTTTTTATATCTAACACAACGGAAGATCATACTCTGCCATCAGTGCTTACTTCCTTTTTACAACTGAGATAGGTTTGAGAAATATGACTTGGCAATCGCATTTAAATTTTATATAATTTGCAAATATAGTATGCATGAATGTTCGCTATTAAGTATGTTATGTTTGGGATCATGCTATTTTGATTCAACTTGATAAGATTCAACTTGAATAAGAAGTTGTCTGAATAGATGATCCTGACAGTAGTCTGCAGAAACTTGCTGACACAATGTTTATCTCCAGCAGTGTGGTTTTGTTTGACTGTGACCTGTTTTCACTGAAAACATATGTCATAAACTGACTGACTGAAGTTTTACTGTCAGAGTTTTCAATACTTATGTTGGTAAATCTGGTAAAAAAAAAAAATGTGTTTAATCTGTTGAAACTAAGTTAGAAGAGGGCTACCGTCGCGATCAAAAATTTACATACATTTGTCAAGAAAATGTCTTTCATGACCTTCCAATGATTTCTATAGCTCTAATTTTTCTGTGATGGAATGAGGTGGAACCCATCCTACTTAGAAAACGTTCATGAAGTTGGCAAATCTAAATGTATTTTTGGTCTTCTCTTCACATTGAAGGTGGTGAAGGAATGGCTAAATCAGGCTACCCCATCAGGAATGTGGGGACTGAGCTGAAGAAACAAGTTTGTGCCAGGAAGCCAACAAATTTAGTTGAACTAGTTTAACCAGATATTAGAATTATTGTATGTATATTTTTGAGCCAGCAGATTTGGTCACATTTTCAGGAGACCCATCATAAATTCAGATTTGAAGCAAATTTCATGAATTTTTTGTGACAAAGTAGTATGTATTCCACTCATTTCATCACGGAAAAATGAGAGCTATAAAGAATCATTGGAAATGAAGACTGCCACAATATACATTTTCTTTCCAAGTGTATGTAAACTTTTGACCACAACTGTATGTCACTGCTGTAGTATACCTTGTTTTGTTTTTGTCACAGGAAAAGTTTGCTTGTAGCGAATAACATTAACAGTGTCTCAGTTCAGTTTTAGTAGTCATCCTAGTTGCCATTAATGTGAGCCAATATGCACAATAACAGGACCCTCATCTAAATGTGCTGCAGCCACAATTAATCGTATTAATTTCGTTTGAGCTTTTCCTGCTATGACATGTCAAAATGCCTGCTGTGAATAAGGTCGACCAGGGACGCGCAGTTGCCACATTCGCTGGTACACCTCACCAAAACTAATGCAATCTACAGAACAGGAGGTGTTGATTCATGTTTATAGGCATTTCTGAGGTCTGAGTGTGGTGAACAAAAGCTTAGAAATGTGGCTCAGAATAATGCAATACAAGTCAGCTGCACCACATACTGCATCCTCCAAAATTAACAGAAAGTTGACAACAACTCTTTCAGCAACAGTTTCAACAACTGAACTTTAGCTGCTGGCCTTTGTAATAGACTGCATAAGTTTTAGTCAGGTGTGACTAATAAATTGCCAACTGTGTGTATATTTCTCAGCAGAGGGCCTTTTGAATAAAAGATAGTTGAAATGTAGCAGGAAAGAATTAGTTTTAAGCTAATTAGTCCTTCTCATATTTGAATATAAAGGTGTGGATGTTTAGATCTTATAACACCATCTTCACTGACAAACAGAAAGCAAGCTGAGGAGAAAGCTAGTAGTCATTCTGTTTTTTAACAGTTTCTCTGATGACTTTGGTTCTTAAAAAGTATATTTATAGTGAATATGGAGCTCACTGATGGCATCATCTTATTTATTTTATTAATGACAGTGAGAAAGCTTATTTGAAAACAGAAAGAGATCGATAGAGGTCTAAATCATGTGCTCAAGAACCAGCAGTAAAGAGTAATATAACTGAAGGAATTGGAAAATAATCATTTCACTAAAGTTTGTATAAGTTATTTAATAGTTGATGGCAAGATATCCAACCTGAGCTTATCTTATCAGCTCTGATGGAAAGGCCTATGGCTTTTAAAACTTCTAAATAAGACCTTATTTATAACTTCCAATCCACCTTCGTCAAAACAGGCCCCCGGGCAAGAATGTGGACATCATGGTTCAAGGGCTCGGATGTCTTTGCTCACCGTTTATGGCCACATCAGTGCTTGAAACAAACCGTTTCCATCACTGTGCATTTATCATGGATCCTGATTTTGCACAAGACCTTAAGCTGCTTATGGCTGCAGATGAAAGGCTCACTGGGGGTTACAGAAGAGGAATGTAAGACTTGTCTGAATACTTTTCTACCCACGGGTCATATGATACATCTGTGCTTAGTTTTAAATGTTTTGACTGGAATTGGTCGACCACGTCTAGTGAAAATGTTGTGTGCTTCTCATTTTCATTGTGCAAGTGTCATAAAGTAAGTGCCTTCACACTTGCTTATTTGATAATGTTCAACAAGCTACTAATGTATTGACAAAAACTACAACTACTACTTTTCAAAGTGACAGTGAGTACATAGAAACTTGAGTGTGGTCTGTTTTGGTGTTTGTCTGTGGCTGTAGAAAGACAGGAATTTATAATGCTTCCTGTCACTGTGTCAGCATGACGAAACCGCTCTTTTGTTACACACATTCACCCACAATGCCATGTACTGTACCAGTGTGCGTCTGCAGGCCGTCTTACATAATACTGGAAAAGTGAAGATAAAATGTATTGCTACATAAACAGCATGGAGGTGGACCGGAGCCTGTTTCTTTCATTACTTACTCTTTAATTAAATATGTGGGAAAATGTGGAAAGTGAATGATGTTATGCCAACTGCATGCATAATTGATAGCTGGCAAGTTCATCCTACATGCTATCATTGGCACATTTTCACTGGTCCTTCACATTATAAATAAATAACTGATTTACACATTAATTGTGAGCTCTCCCTGTGCTGTATTTGTTGACTTAAAGTACCAATGTAATGGACCGCTTTATCTACCATTGTGTTTAGTTCTTCAATAAATCATAAAGGTTGGCATCTGTTGCAGGACATGATGTTCTTCTGTATATCTCCTGGCAAAGACAGATGCGTTCAGTTGACCTGCATTAGAGTGAGGATAGATTCATGTGAAGATGATGGCCACCCCAATTAAATGTTAATTGCATACTCTGAAATTATCCAGTTGGACTGGAGAGACAACGAGTCTACACTCAGTCAATAGAGGAACTCTGTACCAAACTACTATTGTGTATATCACTGTTGTGTAAGATCTTTTGCTTAAATGATCTTCAGGAACTTCAGAGACAGATCGTACACACCCATAATCCCAGACAGTGTTTTCATCTGTGTTGCCTGATTTAACCTCCTGTCCGTGTGGATTTGTAATATGGTATTAAGTTGTAACAGTTAGTTGCTGTCCACATAGAGTGACCTAGATTGGTTTAAAAAGTCTGGGACAATCCCATTGCAATATAAAGCTTCAAACTTCAAACGGCTATCACCGTGTTTCAATGCTCTGAGCAATAACAGACAACACATCTTCTCTGTAGTGTCTATGTTGTTTCCACATTACGACTTAAAATTTCAAGAACACACCAAAGTCTCCAACTGTCTGAAACCTTTAAAAACTGCCAACAAATATACACTTTCCGTCATTTCCTTAAAAAACTGGCTACTGCAGTTTATCAAATGTTACTCAAACAGGAGTAAATAGTGCATTTGTCTGGGACTATTTTCATCGGTGGTGGATGAATACACATTTGGTGTGCCAGTATGTACAGGGCAAGCAGGCAGCAAGACAGTTCCCATACACTGTCTTGCTGCCTCCTTGCCCTGTGTGGCTGTGTGGCTCAATGATGTTTTTTTGGGTGGGGGCTTTGGCTATGCGGTAAACACTTCCTTTTCAGGAAAAAACAGTTGTTGGTTTTACTTTTTGATGGTCAGGGTTGTCCCTTTAAATATCCAGAGTTTCTTGCAGGTAAATCGTTCTCTGGTGTTTATATGAGATGTAGACTGCTGTCGGTGTGTGATTTGCGTGTCACCATCAACATGATCCTGTCATTGCTTTACATTTGGGCGATAGAAAAAACAAATACCAGTTTATTTTGAGATTAATTTCTTTGTCAAACAGTACAACTGTAGGTTAAGTGACTTGTTTTGTTTGTCTGTTTCAGAACTTAAGCATTCACTATGTCTGATGGGGAATATGATTACCTCATCAAATTCCTAGCCCTTGGCGATTCTGGCGTGGGAAAAACCAGCTTCCTCTACCAATACACAGATGGCAAGTTCAACTCCAAGTTCATCACTACAGTTGGAATAGACTTCAGAGAAAAAAGAGTGGTAAGTTCGACCAGTTTTGAGTAAAGCGTAACTCAAGTCGGCTTTAGAGCTGTTGGGGATTTCCTCCATTCAGTTAAAGAGCACACAGATTTGACATTCTGCACTTCGGATGTAAGATTTCCTTGTGTTGGTGTGTGCTACAAGCATTTACAGCTGCCTAATTAGGGGCTTAAATGCATTCCTTCACCATTGAGGAAAAAGGGTTGTAACAAAAGCTGACTGATGAATGTTGCAACAGAAGTCCAAGTTATGACTAATGTTGGTGAATGGCAGGCAACACCCTCCTTAAGAATAAACACTTCATACCATTGGCAAACAGCTAAGCAGTGTTCATATTTACTTAATATTCATGCTTTAATGCTGCTGACCTCCAGCTCCAAGAATAAAACAGTTTTATCATAACTATAATGGACATTAAAACTTATTTTGCCCTGCTTATTTTTTTTAATTAGAAATCCATCACTTTCTTTTTCCATCACTTCTGATGAAAAATAGTTGTGAATATATATTCAGGAAAAATTCAAAAATAAATGTTTCGACAGCCTTGATTTGGAAATTTAAATATCACAATTAAACGTAAATTAAAGGACAGTGTGTCCTTAAACAACCCAGAGTGTTGCTGCCTGTCGTTGGTTGTTAAAATCCATGAAATGTAAAAATTAAACAACAGACTGTCTGTCTGGCCTTTCTCTGCCAAATGAAATGACTGAAGTTATATCAAATGTATAATGGGATGAATACACTTGTAATACTGTGGCTGCCTGTCCATTGGTCATACAGCTGTGGGCAAAATCATGCACTGTATTAGTCTTAAAGGGATGGTTTGGTAATTATCCAAAGTCTGTGTGTTTCATGCAGTAGATGGCAGTCACAGCAGACAGGAGTACTGGTTGGTGAGGGAAGCTAGCAGTGTACTGCTGTAGACGGGGTCAGCTGACATCTAATGCATGTAATACACTGACTATGGATATCCAATCTCACACAGACAAAAAATCCAAGAGTGAAGACTTAATGCTACTTTTAAGCATGAATAGGCTTAAGCATCCACCTTAACTGGCTCACGAAAACTAATGCAGCATTAAACAGATGAAAGACGAGATGTGGATAACATCTGAATGTATGAAATGTGACGTGAAATGAAATGTACTTTATGGCACGTATACGTTTTTTCTGGACTGTTGGGGAAAATCTCAATAACACTTTACTTAGTAAACAGCTTGTTAAATCTTTTAAAAGGTCTGTGATCAAAGAGTGTGTATTTGATGTACTTTTGGTGGAATAAAAGAGATGTAATACAGAATACAATATGCACATTGGTTTTGATTTCATGGCCCTGCCTTCGATTGCCGTCCTCACAGACAGCTCAACAACATTCTCTGTTATAATTAATTGATTTAAAAGAAAAAACTAATGAATACATAATTAATTAACAGGTGTAGCTGGTGGATGTTGCCTAGGATGCGTTCACATTCTTGATTTTTGTCTTTAACGTAAAGGAGAATGTGCAACTGCACTAAACTACACTAGGAATTTCCTCCTTTGAGCCGAAAGTAACAAAAAGATGAGTTCCCCCAACAGAACGCATCCAGACTGGGATTGGATTTTGTTGTCCTCTCTTTTTGGTTTTAGAGTTGTTGATGTCAAGTTTAAAATCTGTTACATTTAGTCCATTGAGATTAACCTCACTTGTCTCTGTTTTACTCAGATGTACAAATCAGCGGGTCCAGATGGAACTTCAGGTCGAACCCAGAAGATCCACATGCAGCTGTGGGACACTGCAGGACAGGAGAGGTACATGAAGTACTTCAGACTTACTCAACCTGGTCTTGTCTTCAGTTATTTTCAAGTATGTCTCTTCCTCTACTAATTGTATTTGTCATGTGCTTTACTTCCTGAATGGTATCAGGTTTCGGAGTTTAACGACTGCATTCTTCAGAGACGCCATGGGTTTCCTCCTCCTGTTTGACCTTACAAATGAGCAAAGCTTCCTCAATGTCAGAAACTGGATGAGTATGTCCTCTATTGTGTCTCACTAAATGTACATGTACATGTTTAGTTATTAAACTGATGGTTCTTTCAAAAATGACACCTGAGTTGGTTTAATTATGAAAAATGTAAGTGCATGGGACATTTGACAGCGTTAAATCCCTTTTTGACTACTGAAATACTTTCAGTGAATGATAACTAAATCCCTCTTCGTGTCTGGCTCATGTAGGCTGCTGTTAAACCCAACATATTATGTGATTAAACATGTAATATTCCAGTTATGGAGAAGTCATATTTTGTTCATTTTATTCTGGCCTGAGCTACTGCTACTTAATTTTTTTCAGGTGAATATAACACATTAATGATGGTTGGAAATATTAGGATATTACAGATTAAAATAGGACTGAAAACATACTAAATCGCTGAATGCGTCTCTCAGGTCAGTTACAGGTTCATGCATACTGTGAAAGTCCAGACGTCATCCTGTGTGGCAACAAATGTGACCTGACAGATCAGAGAGCAGTGTCTGAAGATGAGGCCCGTGAGCTGGCAGAGAAGTATGGGTATGTCTCAGTTTTGATCCATCTGTACATGAACCTCTCCCTCAAGTGTTTGTCAAGAAGGCAGTGGCTGTATTGTTTGCCCAAGTCTATCCAGGAGAATGTCACACTAAATTGGTCCTCCTGGAAAGGCAAATATTTGTGCATACGTGTAAAATATCCTGCTGGACACGCCTTTACTAAAAACACAGATATTGTAGTGGAAATCAATAAAGTGTTAAATCTTTTAAAGGCCTTTAAGAGAGAAATAGACCAAATGTTTATGGTCTTTTTGAGGGAATTTCAAACCTTAAATATATTTTTTCCCTCTAAACCAAGTTCAGTTTCTGTTGGATTGTAACTGGTAGCAGTGTTCGGCGGTCCTGTGTTTAAAACCAATGTTTTTCCCCCGTGCAGAATCCCGTACTTTGAGACAAGCGCTGCAAACGGACAGAACGTCAGCCAGGCAGTCGACGTCCTGCTGGATCTCATCATGAAGAGGATGGAACGATGCGTTGACAAGTCCTGGATCCCTGATGGGACCGTTCGAGTTAATGGAGCCGCCAACCTAGACCTCTCAGAGAGTTCTGACAAGAGCAAATGTGCATGTTAGAATGACGAGGAGCTACTGTGGTTACACATCTGTGTCCATAATAATGGTAAAAAAAATAGGAAGACATCCAAGTTGGGAGTACATATATAAATATTTACGCATATGTTCTACGTTGGGTAAACCTTGACATTATTTGGCTGTTGCCTCACAAACCAGTGCATTACTGATCCTTTCATTGAGACGCTATATTAATTGTGAGTTAAGTGCCTCTCAGATACGGGCATTTCATTTCAATTAATATGATTATTTTTTTGAACAATGAATTCATATTGGAGTGTGGGATATTTATTTGTTGTAACGTATGGCTGAAATGTTCAACTTCAGTCATCAGCTGGATATGATGATCATGTTTTCAGGTATGAACTTTGTGCTCCAAGTCGAAGCTGTCTGAGCTGCTCCATCAGATGTGCCATAATTACACTGTTAATACTCTTTACTTGCTGTAAGGTTAGTGTAGATTCACACTGCAATTAACTCAAAAAAGCCACTTTTATTTCTCTTTCTACTGTCAGATATATATTGACTGCAGTCAAGGTTTGTTGATAGAGAGAAGTGAAAACTTTAGGTAACCAGTTATGTACTACTGATGCTCTACTGTCGGGCTGCAATCTCACCGGAGCTACAGCCTTGAAAAACGTTGCCAATCTGACTTTAGATGGACAATTAACACTCTTTTATTGTATTGTCTAGATCAACAGTTGTGCTTGTTTGCCTCCAAACGAGAATTATGGACTGCAGTTTGACTGAGTACTCATCTGTACTTTAGAATGTACACCAACATGTTCTGCAAATAGTTAAAATCATTGATGTTGTTTTTAATAAGAGGAAAAAATGCGTTTTTGAAAAAAGCGTGAATGAAAACTAAGCAATAACTCAGGAACCTAGATAGATCCTGCTGTATAGAAACCCAAACAATAAATAAAGAAATAGAATTATCATATTTTGACTGTTTGGGCAAAATTTATTTTATACATATTAGGTAACTCCACCCGTAGAATCATTATTGTTATTATTATTATTATCATTCACTTGTAATGTATTGTATGGAATTATATTTCATTAGGTCAGAGCCTAAAAACTTGCACCTTGTGCTGTGGTCCCATGATGATTATGAATCAAAATAACTTCCCACAGTGTTTTATTGTTATGGTGGTGGGCCGACAATCTCAGTGACAATTATCAAAAATGAATACACTTTTATAAAAATAAAACGTTGGACTTCAGGGAAAAAGAGCAAGGGTGCTATTTCACACAGCAATATGTTTTAAATTTACTGAATGTGCCTACTGTTTAGGCTGTCATCTATAGATATATATCTTACAAAAACAGTATGTATACCCAGTAAAACACTGAAATGGTTTGTCCCAACTGTTATCGTTTCACACACAAATCCACATTATTTGTATCACACTGTTATTAAGGGGTGAATGTGTTTTAGTTAAGACACTGAATATATTTTTTCACTCACAGTTTCAATCCACAGTTTTGAAAATCTATTACTGAAATTGAATTTGATTATATTAGTAAGACTAAATTTAAATATTTAATGTTTTATAATTGTGCCATACAGTTTCATTATGCAAAATATGTAAATTATGTCCAAAAATAAACATTTTTATTTATGTATTACTTGAATCAGTATCTCATTTCATGTAAGTGCCATTGATACCAGTTCATATTCCCAGGCATCATGAATCTGTGATGTGTGTTAATAATTAAACATACAATATTTTTTTTTCTTTTTTCTGGATAAAAACAAACACCAAAATCACACCTAAACCATACCAAATACAAAATCATACCAATACCTTCTGATACTAACACATATGCACACACTATCACAGCCTTTATCAACAGGTCCAACAACCTAAATACATAAGAAAACAAAGAAAATTAGAGCTGCAAGCAGCGATGAACGGGCCCTCGCCGGCAACACGCGTTGGGGCACGCTGCATACCCGTCCACATTGGCTGATGATTGTGTATGCATCTTTTAACTCTCAGTGTTTCGGACAGTGCAGGAAGGGATTAAATGTAATTTACTGGGTCCAACATGCAGCGTTTTGACGATGACTGTATATTGGCCTATGTGTTCAAGGCTGGAGTCTTATCAAACGTGAAGTTTGTCCAGATCAGAATGAGGAAGTTGTTCCTTTATAATATAGCTGGCCTGCTCCTGTAGGTATTAAGAAATGTGCGCTGAAGTCAGAAGAACTCCCTGCAATCTACATAACAAATAATGAGAGGAATTCACAGAGTAAAGCTACAGACTCTTAAACAGAGGTTTGACATAGGTTGTGAATCAAGTAAGAATCCTGAATAAGGAGACTTTTGTAGTGGGTAATGGGCATCTTTGGTTGAGAAAAAGTATGCTAACTGAGAGAGAACTCCACCCCAGCTTGTTTCTCACTTTGACATTACTTTTTGATAGTCGCTAAAAATGACCAGTAAATTGACAATATCTGACTTCCTGTTGGGTTTAGGTTATTGGTCCAATAGGATTTTGTTTTTTGGTTATTTGCGATAAAAGCGCCCCCTTGAGGCCGAGGTGCACAGAATTTTGCACAGAACCTTATGGACTCATGGGGAAATAGGAACCTGAGTTTCATTCGGACACACCAATGTGGATATATACAACACTTCCTGTTGTGACCAAAATCTACAGGAAGTTGTTATGTGATCACTTGAGTATTCTTTGGAATATCAAAATTCTGTACGCTATTTTTTGTCAGGAGGTTCCGCAGATGCTATGTGCAAATTTTTGTGCGCATCGGTCAAACGGTCTATGAGTAAATAAACATTGGTGCTCCACATTTCGCAATTTTGCGAAAAAACATATTGAGGAAATGGGCGTTGCCAGAGCCCGTCTACAGAGAGCCTTGGCACTTCCTATACGCCCCATTGTACCGATCTTGGTTGCAGTTCCATTAGACATCCACTGGGGGTGATCGCAGGCGAGTGCAGATTGAGTGGGGGTCTATGGAGCTAGACAGCTAAATTATCTCTTTTCACCTGCTTGTCGTTGAAACATCACAGATTTTATTGTAGATTCTGAGAGATCAATATAGATTATAGGTCAAAAGTCGAATGAATGAGTACTTATGTCCTTTCGATTTCTTACAGGTTGGGCCATTGTTGGCCTGAACACGCTAGCATTCTGCTAATGAATGCTGATTGGTCAGTGACGGACTTGCGACTGATTACGACCAGCGACCCCCGCTTGACGGCATCTGAAGCTAAAGCAGAGCCTGCCTACGGACTAACTAACTAACTAAAACTCTCTGTAACTCGTGTATTAACCGAATATTAAATTAGACTGCCACCAGAGCGCTACCTAGTGGAGGATTGGTAACACTTTCGTCAGCTATCCTCAGGAGGGCATTGGGAACAATTGTACCAAGTTTCGTGTTAATCCGAGCAACCAATATTGAGATATAAAATATACTTCAATTTACAGAGCGCCACCTAGTGGTCATCACCCAGAATTTTGCACACAGCCTTAAGGGCTCATGGGGAAGCAGTCACCTAAGTTTCATGTAATTCGGAACCACCAATTTGGAGAAATGCAACACTTCCTGTTTTGACAGAAATCTGCAGGAAGTTGTTATTTAATAACTTGAGGATTCTTTGGACTATCAAAATTATTTTAATAACATTTTGTCATGAACGTCCACAGATGCTGTTCACAAAGTTTCGAGCACATCGGTGAAATTGCCTGGGAAGAATTCGAAAAAGTAGGTTTACAACATTTCGCGAATTTCCAAAAAAAAAAAAAAAAAAAACGGCAGGCGGAAATGGGCGTGGCCTATACCACGAGATTCAGACAACACAACGACAATAGATTATCAAATTTTTCGCCAGGTGTGACCTATGTTCCAAGTTTGGTGAGTTTTTGGGCTTGTTCAGGCAGTGAAAAATGCGATCATTTGGGACAAAGAAAAAAAAAAGAATCACTAGAAAAACAATAGGGACCTCGCTTGTCTACCTGCTCGGGCCCTAAAAATAGCACATAAACATATAAAATGCTTGATCTTTATTATATCATTATTATTATTGAATCATTATTATAAAGAAAAAATGACTAACTCGGGATAGAAAAAGAAAGAGAACAAAAGGGAATATATAACACAAAATGTTAGTAATCTCATAATTTAAGGAGGGTTCAACCCCATCAGTATTTTGTGATATCACAGTCCACATTTGAAAGCCATTATTCTTTCTCTGATTTTTGCACCATACCCCGCAAAGGCAAGATTTTTTTATTTACACATTTTTACAAATTATTTTATGATTTACAGAAGATCATCCTGGATTTGTCAACAATTTACCTTGAGACTGTGTGCTACCAGTTCAGTTGTTTGATATGATTAAACTAAAAGACTATTAATGTCGGGCAAATACAGTGCGTGGCAGTCTCTAAAATAATCTTTTTTAATGTTGTTTACTTTTTAACCTCTCGTGATTAAATTTTTGTATCATCAGTGGTGGAAAAGAAATCCAGTTTTTCCAAGAGCTGATTTATAACAGTTTCACCTGTGAATTAGAAATAATCATGGCTGCAACGTCTCCAAATCCCCACAGGAGGGCAGCACCTCCTCGTCACAGCTCCGAGTACAGCGTTGATTATCCAGCGAAGAAGAAGAAGCACCAGGAGGAGTGCTCAGGAAGGTATCTGACACTTTACATTTGTTTTGGAGACTTTTGAATTAAATGCAAACATTTGTTTTACCTGGACACCGGTTTTACTGAAAGGTCAAGGCTTAAAAGCAGAAGCCTGACGATGTTTCTGCCTAAAACTCACCAGTTACATTTTTATTTATTTAAAGTTTGCTTTAGTATGTTAGCTAACTAGCTAGCTCACGTCAGGCTGCTCGCTCAATTGATTGCTTTTTTAACGCACAAAACTGACGCACGATGAAACCTTAATGTAGAAAACAGACACGACATTTAGCTCAAATTGCTCAGTTATGACTCTTTTATTTGTCATGTTTCCAGTTCAGTGCTAATGATAGCTGACTAACATTGCATTAACCAGCAGTGAACTAGTTAAAGTCAGCTGACAAGAGAGCAGATGACTTTTTTTTTTTTTTTATCTTTACCCAGCGTTCTTTTTTTTTTAAACTCTATTAAACCGTCTTATTACGTCTGATGTTGTTTCGTTGGATGTGTTTACAGGAAGACGAGTTTTGCTGTTATTGAGTTGCCACGGTGATTCCTAATTTATCTCCATGGTAATAGACATCATGGCTGTCAATACATGGACGAACAGAATAACTAGTGTATCTCAGTTTATTATGAGTGATGATTTTCGTAGTTATAAGAACATTCACACAATAACTGCAAGCCTCCATGTTGGATCAGTCTGGGGAGGATAATATCTGCTTTGTGTGTATTTCTCTGTTGAAGCTGGTTCATTTTAGATCCATAGACAGAATTACACCCAAAGAGATACTTCTCTTTTTCTCTCTCTTTTTCTCTGTTTAATTTAGTGTTTGTGTGTGTTTTAGTGTTTATTCTTGCAGAATGCCTTTCCAATTCTGTCCTCAGTGTGGGACAAAGTTGCAGCCTGGATTCAGATTCTGTCCGTCATGTGGAGAGAAGCTTCCCGGGCCTGGTCCTGATGAACCTATAACCGTGAGCTCGACGGCTTCTTTAAGTCGCACTCCACTCAGAAGCGATGAAGCTGCAGCATCAGTAGTTAACACGGGCCTTGTTGCTTCAAGTACAAGCGTTGAGCCCACTGAGAGTAAAGGTAAATGTCTTGGCAATATTTTTTCATGACTAACTTGGTGTTATCTATAGATAGTAGACTTAGCAAATCCTCTCCTTTCACAGCCTATGCATGCACTACATCAATTCCAATCACATCTCGTCCTGCACTCCGAAAGACCCGTAACTCCCTACGACTGGACAAGGATGTTAAATTCAACCTTGCCACTGCACCTGTGGTGCCCTCCACTAAACCTGTCAGAGATGACAGGACTGAAGGTAATTTAAGTGGTGTGGAAGCAGTTATTTTAAGATATGTTGTGAGGATATGAGTACAGAGACATGCTATGTCAGTGTAGCGCAGATGTTAATAAAATAAGTGAAAGCTGATGCCTTCCTTTGGAACAAAAAGTCTCGGATTTGTATCAACAGATCATGGTGTTGGATTGGCTAGAACTCCTACAAAGCAGCACACAGTCACTTTTAAACCTGACGCAACGGTACAGCCAACTGTAGAGTCTTTGTCTTCTCCTGTTGCAAAATCCCCTCGACCTGGTGAGCTCAAACAGAAGATATTCCACATGAAAACTGCAGTGTCTCTCTGCTTTTCTGTCATAATCTTTTCTCTCATTAATCTTGAATGTGCCTGGATTCATATGCAGTCAGGGGAAAGGCAAAACTCTCCAGCCCTGCTAAGAAGCAAGCAGAAGATGGAAAGAAGCTGACTGATAAGACAAGTAAGAAAGCAGAAGAATCGACGGTAGATGGATGTCCTGTGGCCGTGACTTCCCCTGTTTCTTCACCAATCTCCAGGTCCCCTTTTAAAGGTGATTGAAAACTTTCACTACAACCACACAACATGAATTGGTACTGGTATTTTATCAAGTAAAAGGTTGAATAAATAAAGTTCAGTCCCACTACAGGCTGACAGAAATGAGGGGAAGCAGCTTCCTCTTGACGTAGAGAAATCACAAGACACCTTATACAGTTACGGATTTTGAAGTGGATACCCTCATTTCTAAGAGGAATGACAAATGATAAAAGGTTTCAGTTCTCAGGTGGTGGGCGTTCTTTTTTAGATTTGCAAAACAAAAGTCAGGTCAACTTGAAATATGTAGTTAATCTTGTCATGGTACACTATGTGCGTACAAGTAGCATAAAATGACTAGGTGTAAATGGGACCACTAAATTTAAATGGTGGCACTCGAGGGATTTTATGTAAAAAAAAAAAAAAGTTTAACTTGGTGTTCCTATTCACACACATCAGGGTGTCATTAGAAGCCCAGAGTGACAAATTATATAGTTGTGCATATTTTTTTCTTGTTTGTGTGTAACGTTCTGTTGACCCACAACACACAACATAATTGGTTGGTCATGTTTTTGTCTGCATTTTCAGCTACAGGTAAAAGCAAAGCCAAGAAGGCAAAGCATGTGCCTGCTGTGGAGCCGCTGCAGGAAGGCGAGGAGGTGACGGACACAACGGGCAAGAACTGGAAGCTGCTGAAGCTGCTCAGTCAGAGTACGACGGAGCTCATTTATGAAGGTGAAGCTGCATACAGGACGTCAGTGCAAATACTGGAAAGTAAAAAAAATGTACAATAAGACAGATTGGATATTAGTGATGATAATCCCTCAGCCATCACATTAACTTTCAAATATCTTAAAACGAATACAAAAAGTCCTGAGATTAAAACAAGACACATTACAATAAACCACACATAAACAAATGTACATTCAGACACTGTAAAAGCGAAGAAATTACTACAATAACAGTAATTATTTTAAAATTGTAAATATTAATAGTAACGTTTTAGGTAAAAGTATAGTAGGTAGTGACCTTGTTATGTTTACACTGCCACAAAGCAGCACAAAACAAAGTCAAAACAAAAATAGTGTCTTGAATCCATAAAATCAGAAGAGAGGCCTAGTTTAGTGGATTGAGCTGAAGTTGTCTATAGCAGGATGTAACAAGTGACTCGGAAATTTTTATCATAGAAAAGAGCCTATAATGATATCATTTTGTGATTTTCAGTGGTCCAAACGGTTTCACGATCCAGTTCCAAAGAATCAAATCACATCCTCAAACTGGTAAGTGCTGCCTCAAGACTCATAGTAAACAAACTCTGAGGTGCCTCTTGTGTATTCATTCTTCAAATTGATTGTTTTCAATTGTTCTCAATTTCCTGTAACCAGTGCTCCCTCAGCTCTTTAAATTCCCTGAGTAGGATCAATAAAGTTTTTTTTTATCTTTCTTCCTCTCAGGGAGCTAAAGATGGAAGAATCTTTAATGAGCAGAACTTCCTGCAGAGAGCTGCTAAACCTGCATCTGGTGAGGGTTCAGTATGTTTCTTCAAAGAAGTTCATTTAGTTCAAGAAAACAAGTATAATGTTGCTGATTAAAGAGATTTTCTGTCCCTTGTGGAAGGCGCACTGTAGTTAAATAAAAGTTGCAGCAATATTTATCACAGTCAGTTGTACAAGTTGTTCAGTGTTTATTTTGGCTGTAGCAATCTGATGAAAAGGTGACCAACAGAAATTACAAACAGAACGACGAACATCAACAGTGTGAAATACAGAGTAAGGAAGGTTCTGACAGTTTGTCATGTGATCTAGTTACACAACATCACAAAAGCAGAAAAGCAGAGTTGTGCAAGGAGTCCCATCATGCCGTTTTTTAAGACGCAGTTCTGATTGGTCATTGGTGTAACGAACACATGTCGTGTCACACATGATAATCCTCCCACTGTCTCCCTCTAGTGGACAAGTGGATCAAACAAAACAAGATGGATTTTCTCGGGATTCCTTCCTGTGTTGGCTTCGGTCCTCATGCAGATTCCTACAGGTGTGAATTAAGTGTATCTGTATCTGTCAATATTTACACACATGAATAAAAGATTTCTACTTTAACTTGACATTCTGCCTTTTAATTTTTTTTTTATTTTTTTTTTATAGGTTTCTGATTTTCCCAGACATGGGTCAGTCTCTGCAGTCTGTCATGGAGGAAGAAGATGAGCTTCTGTCTGAGAAAGTCGTCCTACAGCTCGCCTGTAGAATAGTGAGTGTAAACTAGGACTACCGATTATTTTCATTTGATTAATGTGTCAATTATTGTTTCGATTATTTTTTTGGCCTATAAAATGTATATTGTCCAAAACCCCAAAGATATTTACTTCACTGTCATAGAGGAGAAAAGAAACCAGAAAATATTCACATTCAAGAAGCTGGAATTTTGACCTTTTCGTGTTTGTTTGTGTTTTTTTGTCAAAGTGATTATCAATTATCAAAATAGTTGGTGATTAATTACATAGTTCTTAATTTTAGTTGCCATAAAATCCCCCTCCCAACTTAATAAACAGTAACCTTTCTTTCTTTTTGCAGTTGGATGTTCTGCAGTACATCCATTCAAATGAGTACGTTCATGCTGATATTAATGCAGAAAACATTTACATCAAACCAGGACAGAAATCACAGGTGAGAAACATCCTGTAGTACAAACTGTAATCTGTCAGTGATGGACAGTTTAGATGTGTTTGACGCTGACAGCTCTTTGCTTCTGTGTGTGTGTTTAGGTATATCTGGTAGGATACTGCCATGCTTTCAGGTACTGTCCAGGTGGACAACATGTGGAGTACCGTGAAGCCAGCAGGACACCGCACGAGGGCACCATCGAGTTCATCAGCCTGGACGCACACAAGGGAGCAGGTGAGTCACTCCTGTGCTTCACTGCTTCACTCTTGTTACAGTTACCATCAGGGAATCATTTCACTCCACCAGCTACTGTAAATAAAACGCTCCTGGATTTATTTTCTTCCCTCAGCGAGAGACACCTGCAATCCTCCCACAGTCCATCTGTCTGCAGAGCTGTCACACACAGGCTTCACAGAATAAGACGCATTCGATTTTTCTTGTGGAGCTGATAGTGAGAGTGTAAAAGGTTCTTTCAGCCTTTGAGTTGTTTGACAGTATAAACCAGAAAAACAAGGTGATATGCACATCCGGGGACAGTTCTGTGATGTTCATGTGTCAGGGTAAATCTTGGAGGGAAAACAGATGTTAATATGTATTTGTTTTCTCCTTTCAGCTCCGTCTCGACGCAGTGACCTGCAGTCTCTGGGTTACTGCATGCTACGCTGGCACACAGGGACACTCCCGTGGACCGCCACCACTCAGCCGGAACAGGTAGCCACACAGAAACAGAGGTGAGAGAGTGTTATCAACAAATTAGTTGTTCAAGATGAAGAAAATGCAGTTACTCAAAAATGTTCTGATTGTAGGTACATTGAGGATGTTCCTGCGCTGTTGAGCCACTGCTTTGGCAAGAAGAAAGTCTCCAGTGAGTTAAAATGTTTCTAACATACATTTCTTTGCCATAATAAAAGGAAGTGTTTGATTATGTGTCCTTATGTGCCAATATATTTCTCTCCTTCTGTGTCTGTGCGATGGTGTAGGTGCATTTCAAACATACCTGACCACAGTGATGACTCTGCAGTACTCTGAGCAGCCGGACTACTCTGCGCTGAAGGACAGTCTCAGTCAGACTTTACTGCAGCTGGGGGGGTCACCGGAGCTGCCGCTCAGTTTTTAGGTGAGGACAGGAACAAGTATGAACACATGCACCTGTGTACGTCTGGTCAACAATATAATCTGGTTTCACATCACAGAGTCTGAAAACTTACTCTGCAGAACATTTTATATATTTAATTTACTTTTTTATTTCATCCACTCTTAATAAGATTTTCAGTGACACAGTGACACATTGTGTTATTATATTGGCTTTGTGGCTCTTAGTGTTTATTAGGCGATTTTGAATTCAAAGGGTTTACTTGTAGGGGATGAACTGACCTGAACTGAGCTGAAATGATTTCATTTCCAGAGACATTTAATTGATTTGTATGAGATGGTTTACTTGTTACAGGTTTGAAAGCCCGAAACTGAAACAAACTAAGTTTTTGTCTTTTGTTGTTTATTGTTGGATTACTGAAGGGTAGCATTTTTTTCTTTTTGGAAAATATTATTTGAACTTGCCTTTCCCTAACCTCCATAATTTTAAAGAACTTAAAAAATGACAGTCAGGGCATAAAACCAGTGTTCTGTTGATTTTCACAAATCTAGATACAATATTCTGATAATAGCATAGCCATCAGTGCTGAAAAATAAAAAAACTCAATAAAATGGAGAGACAAATTGAATCATGACCTTAAAATTGAAAGTCAAATTGAATCACGGATTCAGAGAATCATGACACCCCTGATATATGAAGACATATTGTGACCCTAAATTTCACATTTACAGCTGCATCCTTTGCGGGTCCACTTTCCCGTTAAATACTTTGAGGGTACCAAAGGGTTGCGTTGTAAACAAATTGCTTTTTTGTTTTACTCTTTTTCTGTAATGTAGCTAAAAAGGACTCGAGCTCAGCGTGTTGTTAAATGATAAATCAATGTAACTTTGTTATTAGGAAACTGGGCATCAGGGCTTCCAAATAACGTTATGTAAGTTGCTTTATTATTAATACACATAATTAAAGACATTATCATTAATAGAAACCTTCAACATGTTCCTCCTATCCCAAGAAAATGACACCTTCTCAAATAGAAATATGAAACCTAAACATCAAACTATTATGTTAAAACAACCACACTTCTGTGTCACAGTATTTAAATGTCTTCTTTGTTATATTTTCAGAGAAATGGAACAAAAAGAAGACACCCAGAAGATTAACTATTTGTTTTTTTAACCATGCTGTTTTATCTGTGATGTTTTATTGCACTGAGAGTGTTGTAGAGTTTAGTCTGTGTAGATGACACTCAGGTTGATTGGGTTTTGCTTGGGATCATTTTAATCACTTATGATATTGTTGTGTTTCTCAGAGGAGTTGCACTGTTGGGTTTACATTTCAATGCTAACGACAATAGGAGTCAAGTTCTTTGAGTTTTGAAGAACAGATTTGTGTGATTATTGATGCTTTGTTAGTTAAATGTGTCACAGTGTTGTTCTCAACTTTACTGGTATTTTGAGAGATCGCTTTTTCCAATGTTTTTCTGTTTGATTAAGTGTTTTTTAATGAATTCACCAGGGTTGTATTTCCCTGTTTTACCTCTTTGACATAAACTGTTAAAAATTACTTTAAAACAAGCCAACACACAGGTGGATTAACACTCATTCTCAACGTTCATTTAAGTATCTGCACACATCATTTGTTTGCCTAAATAAAACCGCCGTTTCTTACTACAAGTGCCTTAATGTCCTTTGACATCCAGTTCATCAGTCTGAAAGTCAAAAAACACCAGAAACACATCATTTATTCATGTTTACAAGGAAAGCTCTCCATTTTAATGTGTTTTAAATAAATAATTCTTCAGGAAACATTGTTTTTGCTCTCTTGTTATGATGTCTACTGTCCTAAATACTGATTAATTCAACACAACAGCACAACGTGTTCATTTTAAAGAAACCTTTATAAAGTTTAAACATTTCTGGACATAAACATTTGAACTTTTCAAGACATATACAATTCTTTATATGAAACAGTAAATATCTCTTATTGTGCACACTCTTAAAGTAATTCAGAAAATAAACACTTATCTTTTGCCTGATCTCTCCTGCTCGTGGCATTTTAAACCTTACTTCTCTGTCACTTGAGGCACTTTCTGAATGACGAGGCTTTTGTAGAACAACATAAAGCATGATGCTGAAAGACTATAGCGCCCTCGTGGGGCGACTTTTGTATACAGATACAGACCCGATGGCTTCCTGGCGCAGGAGCCTAGCTTACACACTTAAACTGATCAGTTGAGCTTTTTTATACAGACATGCTGGCAGTGTGAGGCAGCTACACATGCAGGTTTAAATATAGTTTTACACTGCAGATTGTTCTTGTTTGTAAAAAACTGAACCATAGTGAGTTTGACTCCTATTCTTCAAGTGTTTATATTCATTCCTAACACTACTTCTGCTCCTGGTGTTGATTTGAAGGTAACGCCTGCACTCTCATGTGTATTTCTGATTGTTCTCATTAACTGTCTCTGATGCCAAAACTGAAAAGATCCTGTTAGTTTTCAGGGTACATTCCTGGTTTGGAAATGACTTCATGTCCACAGCACGGCGACACAAATCTTCAGACAAACATCACATGCTCATGAAGTCTTTTTTTTTTCCCTGAAATAGCTTTGGGCTGTACACTGATTTAACACTGAAAGTCATAACCTTGATAGATTTTCATATCCACAAATACTGATAAAACCTTGTAATGAAACTCTGGGTGATTTGTACGCCTCTCTGATCGAAGAAATCCACCAACTTGAAAAAATTATTGGATGACTCCATAAATGCACTGTAATAACGCCAGAAACAAGGCCGCTTTACGCTGTTCCTGAAATGTTTACATTTTGGACACTGAATTTTCACATGACAGGAACAGTTTATGAAAGTGTAAACGTAAGTGGTATCCCACTTTAACCCAGGCAACGTGATGGGAGTGTGTGTTGAAAGAATGAGGACCTCAGGGGGAGTTATTCTAAAGGGGACTTTCTGTCATGAGGTTTATCGTTCTTGGTCAGAACAAGGCAAATGTGTGCACAAACTCTGCCGTGATGGAAGAGCTTGTTTGTCTGAGCAGTGAGTGGAACAACCTCAAGGCCTCCAATCCCGCAGAGTGAGAGGGAGATGGTGATCGGACTGGGACAAATGGTTTGGCTATGGTTCCACTGTGTCATCAGAAGACAGTAGTGGCCAAGTGGCTGGGAGTAGAGGGACGCTCCTCCTGACCATGTGATGTGTCGTCTCCTGAAAGATTACAAAGATTCAACTTCTCATGCTTGCTTGTCGAGTTCACATGAACAACTGCGGCCTCTGTTCACCGACAGGCTGCCTCTCACCGTGTTGTTCGTCTCCCTTCTCCACGCTGTGCTCCTCCTGCTCCTCCGGCATTTCTATCTGACTCAAATCCTGCATGTCCGCCACGCTGGACTCCTTTTTTTAAAAAAACAAACATTTGTTTTCTTTTAGCTTTCATTTAGTGCAAATGTGAAAAGCTCACATTAACTTCTCCAAAAAGAATTCAACAGATTCGTTGATTACCTGTGATTCAGAGAAACGATCTTCATCTGAGTTCCTAAATCCTTCTGGAGCCTCCATTAAGATCTCTAGACCGCCGGCCTCCTCGTCGTCACTGCAAAGTGAGACAAAAAGTAGACTGATGTGACACATTTCTCTAAAATACAACCAGATAGATCCTTTAATATTTTATCAAGATTAACAGAATGATGTATTTTATTCATGTTTACACACACTTTTTTTTTTTTTGGCCTTTTATATGGCTTTATTGATAGGATAGCTGAAGGTATGACAGGAAACGGGATGATAGAGAGAGAGAGAGAGGGAGGGGGAGTGACACGCAGCAAAGGGTCCCAGGCCAGGAGTCGAACCCGGGTCCACTGCAGCGAGGACTTAGCCTCTGTACATAGGGCGCCCGCTCTACCAACTGAGCTAAACGGCACCCCGTATTTTATTCATGTTGACTGTTTATTGCTGCTCTGCACGTAGCAAAAGATGTTTTTCATAAAAACTGCATCGCTGTGTGTTGTTCCTTTTTGTAATATTTTATTGCTGTAATATTTGCCTAATGTTTTGCTGTTTCTCGTTGCTCTGTGTGGCTTGTCTAAAGAGTTCTTGTTTTGTTGCTGCCTTTATGGCCTCTTCTTATCTTTAGTTGTGTAAATGTTATTACTTTATAGTTTCAAAAACATCATCACCAAAAGACTGCAGTTGAAAATTAACTAGTTGGCTAACACTGGCACAGAAATGCTGATTCATGTGTTTTTTTCTGCGTTAAAGTGAACAAAAATGACTGATGAGTTGTTGAGTTGTGTTGTTAAATTATCCTGAATGTTTCCAACAATGTTCAAACCCGAAGGAAATCTGTAATTTTACTTAAGGTAACGGTGTGTTTCATTTGGTCACCTGGCGCTGCTGTAACTTCTGGGAGCGAGTCAGAGAGTGAGGAGGGAAGTTGACTAAACATAGCCTGAATAAAACTTTAGAGCCTGACTTTGTTTGTGAACATTTATATGACATCACTAGATTTTTACCAGCAGCAATGGTTGTCGAGCAATGAAGTCAACATCTCCAGTTATCCCACACTACTTGCATTTTTACTTTTGTTTGGACTGAGAGAGCTGTAGCAGCAGAAATGACTTACTATGTGTTAAATATGTGCTGTCCCTGATAAATAACTGAATAAAGTATATAAGTTGGTCATGAGGAGTTTACGAAACTACCAGACTCCATATCCATGGTATGATCTGTTTCTACATCCACATCATATCATTCAGACTGTAAATATGAGCAGCTGAGTCAGATATAACATTATTATAAGGACTCAGAGATATCGCCCCACCCACAGACTCCCGGCGACAAAGCCTTCATCGCCGTCAGTAACGTCTGAATAAAATTCAATTTCAGCACTAAAACAGCTGATTCAGCCCTTTTAAAAGAAGCTGACCTCATTTGTTTGTATAGTTTCACTTGTTAATGACAAATACTGAACACAAGAAACAAGACATTTCTGCGTTGTGCTGTGCTAACAGTGGCAAATGTGTGAAAACACAGTCTTCCTCTTCTCACTCATTACATCTCAATAGATTCGTTTTATTACATATTTTATTCTGGGCGACCTTGAAAAGGGGAACTTGCTCTCATTGCGCCTCCTTGTTTAAATAAAGGTTTGAATGAATGAATGAATTGTGTAAATGCAGCAATAAAAGGGGAAACGGGAACTAGTCTCGTGTCATGTGACATGTGGATGGAAATGTTTCATAGGAAATACTACAATGACCAAAACATTTGTCCAAACTCTCACACAAAAACAACCTGATGACACTAACCTTCCTCCAGAGTAAAAGTTCTTTTCATCCTTTTCTTCCTCCTCCACTTTCTCTTCCTCCTTTATGTTTTGGTTCTCTTCATGTGGCCCATCATCATCATCATCCTCCTTCTCCTCCTCCTCCTCCTCCTTTTCTTCGTTTTCTTGTTGTTGCTCGTCCTCTTTTGCCTCTTCTTTTTCCTCCTCGTCTTCCTCGAGGTCAGAGCAGTTGAGAAAGTCAAAACTTTCAAGGGCTGTCTCCACTTCTTGAGTGAAACTAGAAGAAGTAGGAAAAGGAGCCTGCGGAGAGAAACATGCAGGTGTTTAAATATCACTGCCGATAAATTAGAGTTGGCAAAAACACAAACACGAACGCGGGAGCTCACCTTCGGAGCGTCCTCTGGTTGTTTTGACTCCTGGACGGACTGATGTGTCTCTTCTACCTGTTGTCCCTCTCCTGCTTCAGTGGTGCTGTCCTCTGCTTCTGCTTCAGTCCGTCCAGCCTGGACTGGCAAGTCCCCAGATGCGTCATCTTTTACCTCCTCCGCTGAAACACACACTTGTGGGACGCTGCTTTCAGACAAATCCAACTCAGGAGGCACAGAGGAGACATCAGGGCATGAGCAGCTCAGGTCTGCTGAGGTGTCCGAGAGGTCAGCTGATTGGACAGACGCCCTATCAGTCACAGTACAGTCTGGACTGCTCTCGCCAACTTGGCTGTGTGAGCAGGAAGTCTGCAGATGGCCATTAGGCACCGCATCTGTCTGAGAGAAAACCTCCCCGGCTTCTGTCTCGTCCTCCTCTTGGTTGGAGGAGAGCGATGGCGTTGAAGCGCTGGACTTGTGCGGTGTGAATGACAGCTGAGTGGTCAGGGTGCTTTGCAGCATGTTGGAGGCCGTCAGCCTCTGAGCATGGTGAGCCAAGGCTGGACTGGAGGAGTCATCGGATGATTCAGAAGAGTTGGACCAGACTGTTCCGTTCTCCATTTCTCCCTGTCGCTTCAACAGAGACTGAAAAGGAAACAAGACACAGATAGATGAGAAAGAGACTTAATCTTGCTTCATGCTTCATAATAAGATGTCTAAAGCTTGTTTTTTTGGGGGGGAATTAACAAAAATAGGAGTGTACATGCACATTAAAGCCAAAATGGGCCGGTGCTGAGTTAAATATAAGCAAAACATGAAACAAAAAGACGGCTTGCACTGCGGGGCTCCAATGTCCAAATGATTGAATGCACCAAAGTAGTGATGTGTGTATTGTGTGTGTTTTGTTTCATGTTTAGAATAAACACACAAAAAAATTAAATTAAAGGCAGTATATGCATATTGCAGCTGACAAAATGTCTGATGGTTTTCAGGTTAGACTGACATCAAACACATTAAGACTTTTTCTGTTAGCATCCTGGATTTGATTGGAAATTACCTTCAACAGTTCATTCAATTTACTAAATATTAATATAGAATAGAGAATATACTTCCATATGTTGATTGCTTTTGCTTGACAAATCATAATTTCACTTCTGAGATTTTTATGACTTTGATTATTGTAAACTAAACTACAGCTACAACTACGTCCCAACACACCGACTGTACAGAGGTGAATCGGGCTGTTGTGCGGCCGAAATCACAACGCAAGGTCCTGTCCGTCAGAATGTCGTGGAACGCCTCTGCCGACCAGCGGCTCTGTCTGGGCCCGACACGAGGCAGGCTCTTCACAGGAGGTGAGGAAGAGGAGGGACATATTGGAGCTCTACTCAACCACTATTAAACAGCTACAAGGACCACAGCTCCGCTCATACATGCTGCTGCTGTCACATGTCACACTACTGCTATCATTCATTCTGCTCGCGTTAGGCACGCTACTCCCACTTCCACACGTCCTCACACACAGTCCTCTGTGAATATCCTCACAAACATCAGTGCTACTGCTACAGACAAAGCAGGTGGGGAGCAGCTGAAATAGAACAAGCCGGTGAAATGACAGTAATAATAGCCATCAGTGAGATAAATGGCATATAAACAGTGTGCATATAAAGAGTTTACAAACCATTTTTTATGAACAAGTTGTGTAACAGATGGAGGTAATGTTGGTGGAAAATGGCAATAGGGTATGGCTTTTAATGTGACTCACATAAAACACCTGCTCCCGCATCGAGGGCGTGTCTGGAGGGCTCTGATTGGACAGCAGCCGTTTGGAAACTGTACTAGTGGATGATGTCTGGTCATCCTTATCAAACGGACTGAAAAACAAGGAAAACAACCATGAGAAACAGCAAAAGACGCCCGAATAAACATGTTAAAAATGATAAAAACAAGAGAGGTGTGTGCTGCAGTTTCTGTACCTCCAGGTGACCTCCAAGTTCAGCTTCACCGTCCCGAGGTCGTTGATGTCCACGGCAAGCGTCTGGGGGAGTGGGCAGAACAGGTCGAGCATTTCACAGGACACGGTGCCCACCACCACGTGATTGGCCAGGCTCTTCAGCTCCGTCACCTTGACAACCAGAACAAGCAAACACCAGAGAGATGAGGAGAGGCCGAGACCGTGGGAGATTCACAGTTTCACAATTAGCACAAGCTGGCAGCTTTAGTGAGACTGCATGAAGTGAGTTAAAGGCTGGTGAGAACATTTATTTTTCTCATTTTGAACAAATACCATTAAAAGACAAACACACTGAAGGAGAGGGAAACATGTTCCTTCATTATGATGGGCATTCCTTTTTAGTCGATCCCACACACAGCTTCCTGCTGCCATAAATATACGCAGCTGAAAATAGTCTGCAACAAATGTACTTTACTGCTGTTTGGGTTACATTTGCTTAACATTATCCATCCAGCTGTTTTAGGAAATTCTTTAGTTGTTTTAAAAATGAAACTCTGTCTAGATTTACATATCGAGAAGAAACCAGTGGTCAAAGATCGGTTACATAAATCTTTTCATGGGATTTGTCTACAGTGAGTAAAATCGGGAAAACCAGCTGATCTCATTACCTTGATTGACAGCAGCTCCGTGACGAGAGGCAGAAAGATGTATTCCTCACTGTCCCACATCTGCTTGTTGCTGACTTCCACGCGGCCTCGTAGCCTCCAGCGTTGCCGCCCGTAGCGCATTAGGACCTAATGTGACCAAAAAAAAAATCAGTTGATGTGATGAAGCTGATGTGATGCAGAGATTCCAGTCTGCATGCTTGTAACAGTGTTTCTTACCTCATACTGGTCACCAGCACACAGCCGTGCAAAGCCAGCGAGGCCTGAAACATCGGAAATGGACAAGAAAAATGAGAACTGGAGAGCAGAAAGGAAGTCATATGAGCGTAGAAAGTGACTCACCCTTCATCTTGACATGAAACTCTCCCATCTGGCTTTCTAATTCGCTCTCAAGTGAGCACATGTGCTGCAGACACAAACAGAGGAAGGAATTAAATAATGTAATCGTGTAATAATGTAATTTTTAGAATATACATCTATTTTTAGCTAAAATAATGTGAGAGCCACGCCCTCAGGTCAGTCACTTGCCTCTGTACATTCCCTGTAGCCCTTGTTGGCTTCACTCAGGCTCTCTCTGGCCTCTTTGCTGCCAGTGGCGGAGTTGAAGGCCGCCACCATCTTACTTGCTCCATCACGCAGCCGCCGCTGTATACAATAGGCATCATACAGCTCCTCAACCTGGAAAACACAGGTTTCAACAAATGGATATAATGTTAAATTCTCACCTGAAGAGAGGATGAAAATGAGTATTATCATACATTTATATTGATTGAATACCACTGTTAGTTTACAGAAAACATCAGATCCAAAACATATTTTATGTGTTATAACTGAAGCATTTTTAGCCACTCTGGAGCAGCGGAACAGGCGGAGAACACAGCACTGACACAGTATCACCACGAAAATTTGCCATGGCGAACGTGTAAGCAAACATTTGCCTATTTACACATTCAGCGCACATTAGGCATCATTAGCATTCATTTGGAGTCGTGTTTAAGTCAATCTTGTGAATTTCAGTCAAATAATCACTCTCCTTTCACTCTGGTTTCATCTCTACCAACTCCTGAGGTAAACATCTTGTTGTTCAGTTGCTAGATGCTCCACTATGTTCACCAGCTAGTCGTTTACTGTGTCTGTCTGACATTTGATGCCAAGTAGGTCATGAGTAGTGGATTCCTCAGATGTTTTTCTTTTTTCTTTTTTTTTTTACCTATAACCAGCTGCTGTAGCTGGACATGAGCTGATGAGTGTTGAGAGTGAACCAAAACCATAAAACCATAAAGATTCAAGTAATAATAATAATAATTATTATCTCTGGGTTTGTACCACTGATACATTTTTACATTACACATTGTCCTCTAAAGTATTGTTTCAGTACAATGTTTTGACAGGAACTTTCTTTTTTTGGACAAAAGATGCTGTACTACCAGACAACAGAGCAGCTTCTTTCCCCAGGCTGTGAGACCTCTCTGTTCATCCTCAGCACTCTACCATCAAAAATAGTTTTAATTTCATGACTTTTATTGAGACTATTTCATAACCAGTTAAACGTTCCTCACAGTACGTTTAAATAAACACACATATACCTAACATACATACACACCTTGCTGAGATGGAAGTCCAAGCGTCGCATAAACCTCTCTATGGCTTTCACTTGCTGCAGAACAAGAAACAAATTGTTAAACTTGACAAACAAAACAGAAAATCCTTGCCTCACTTCAACCCTTGTACATTTTCAACGTCCTGCGCTCATGTCTGTATAAAACAGGTGTGAATGAAACTCACCTTATCCTGCTCATACAAAGACCCCTGCAGAGTAAACAACAAGAAGAAAAACATTCAGCATCACAAAGTGTCAAATTAACATCCTGACTGAGAGCCTGGCAGACAGCCTGGTACTGTCAATACTGGCGTGACTGGTTTGACTACATGAGCATCTCACCAAACGACCGTTCCTCTTGTTTTCTCTGATCTGCTGCCCCAGACTGTCCAGCTCCAGCTGGTGGACCTGCAGGTACGACCTAACAACAAAAACCCAATCACCGTTACTTCTTCATTTTGAGACTGAAAAGCAGTTGTATCCTGCGTATGCAGTGAAATTCCACCTGGCGGCCACCCACTGCTATCGGTGCAGACAGTGCCGGAGATGTGTTTACTCACTGTAAGCCTTTGCGTAAGGCAGCGTACACTTCATCCAGCCGCTCGGGCTGGGGGGTTTTAGTGGGTGGCAGTTTGGTGGAGCCTGTGAACATCCTGCTTCCTTACAAGGCACGTTTCTCTTGGATCAAACAGTGCTGAGGGAGACAGAGGCAGAGAGAGATAGAACATGGGATCACTTCTGATAAGGCCTTCGTGATTATTTGGTTTATTCCAGGAAACTGGCTGGACGGAGAGACGGACAGAGTTCAGCTCACCTGCTGAGTAGAGAGATACTGTCACTACTGTAGCATGCCTGGAGATTTGAGTGTAGCGCTGTGGCTTTAACAAACCGAAGGACATGTCCTGTAATTACACAAAAAAGAAACATTAGAGACAAAAACGTCCCCCTTCACCTCATATCTCACTGTACCTGACATGTTTTTGCTCGTTCTCTGTTATTATAAAGGATTCTGATAATTACAGAAGTCACTGGAGGATAAGTTAAGGGGGGAAAAGAGGATAGAAGCCACTCTTTCACTTCCTCGGTCTGGCCACACTGCTTTGTTGAAAGTCTGAGATGCCGAGCAACATACATGCAGCAACCACATTGGCCGCCGCTGACAACAGAAGGGAGAACAGTCTGCTTTTGCTTCTCTTCCCCTTCCTTCCCTACTTCTCCACCCCCCCTCTTCACATCCAACACCAGAGTACAGGAAGTCTCATGGCTGACTCTACACAGGAAATTCTACACAGAAGTTTGGCCCAAGAATATAAAACCATCCCTCCACTGTGAGCGAGGGTGTAAGAATTGACCCTTTTTCTACACCGAGCTAAGCTACTATACGGGCAGATTAGCGCGATGCCAAAGGCAGGGGAAACTGTAGGAAGGGAGGGTCGTGCCTGGGCTAATCTAGTCACAAAAGAGATTACAGACTTAAACCACACTAAATCTGTCAAGCAGGAGCCAAACCCATATTAACACATGGTATCTGTGAATGAGCTAGTCCAGGACAGAGCAACTAGTGACATCTGCTCTCCATTGTCTTACACTAAACTGAAAACCAGGAGAGAAACGTGCCTCTGTATAACACATGGGATCAAAATGTTCCACCTGTTGGAGTGGCAGAAATGGAAAACACACAGATTATGGTTTCATAATGATCAAAGCCTTATTAGGAATAACATTGCTGACATGAGAATAAGCTGCATGCACCCTGCTGTGTTTCTGAGTTCCCCTGCTACACGGTGAGGTGTTGTGGACTCGGGGGCACACCAGGCCGGGGGTCCAGTTAAACCTCTAATCTGAGCTGCCCACTGGGAGGATTAACTGGAGTTGGTCAGAGTTAGATCATGACAAAGAGAAGGTGCCATACCAGAGGTCCTTTACGGATAAAACACCCTGAAAACGACCACTTTTGCCAAAAACAGCCAAAGAACATGCAGAACTTGCACCCTGGGGAGCTATGAAAGTGCAAAGTCATCATGATGAAACACGCAATCAAAGAGAGAGAGAGAGAGAGATCTCACATACTCCCACCCACCCATAAATAGCTGTACCTGTGGAAGCCCACGCAGTCTCTGAGTAGACTGAGTTTTTCTGATAACTACAAGTGCCAGTCACCCAGTTTCCTCTCTGTCAGATGTGCTCTTATCCCCTTCCTTACATTAGAGATCATTAGCTGGATTAATCCTCTCCACAGACCAGAGCGAACAAAGAGGACACTGTTTCCAATCACCTCACAAGACTGGAGTTTTTTTTGTGTAAAAAAAAGGCCTTTTCTCACACAGTCACTGCATGCACAAGCACATTTACCCTTGTTCTAGTAGTGGTTTGGGCCCACAACCCACTCACTGTCACTGTTATTTGTTATTTTTTACAAATTGACCGATCACTCACTAAGTTAACTGAACAGGGCTGAAACTGAAGATTACTGGGTTTTTTTTTTTTTACAAGTGGAGGTTTTTAAGTGAAGCGACTGATTTACTGTCATAATATATATACGTTTTGTCTCAATAGGTGCAGTTATCCAATGTCATTTTGTGTTTTGTTATTGCAATTGTAAGTTTTGGAAATAAAAACAGTAGCTAACAAGAAAAAAAATCCATCTCAATGGATCATGGGAATAGATGAGGAATTTCAACCAACAATGGTTTAAATGTGCACTGTGAAGTTTTTTGGAAAGGAATTTTAAGAGAAGAGAAAAAAAATCTTCCCCAATTGATTTTCATGACCGGATAAACTGAATAAACAAACAATTTCATCCTGGTTTACTGTGTTTGTATTTGCAGGGCCCTTCTTAGTAGCTACCTTTCTAGCTTCGAACAATGTTTCGGGGACTTTGATCACCTCTAAGTTGTATTGTTTATATGTAAATATATCAAATAACTATTTATGCGTTTGTACTATTACATCATTAGTATTGTAAATAATAATTTTCTGAGTTTTTAAACTACATAACAGCACCTTTAAATCAGGCAAAGGCACTCAAAAACTTGCAAAGACAATTTTTCCTGCTTCAGCTTGACAATAAAGCTCATGTAGTCTATTCTGTACATCCTTGTCATGCCTCCGTGATGACCTGAACCATTAGCCAATTATTTACCTAATGGTGATTAATTCTATGCTGATTACTTAGTCAATTACTGTCTCACTGTCTCAGCAAGAAATCAGACATCACTACGTGACAGTAACTAACTGGTGTCTTTAAACTGGTTTGATCTGACCTTCTGTCACAGAATAGGGAAAAGAAAGTCATGTGTCGTGTTGGAGATGAATCATAACCATTACTGGAAGTTCACTAATCCACTAATCGTTTCAGCATTTAAGCTTTTCTTGTATGTGGCTTAACATTTAGCGCCGATATAAACAACGACGTAGCTCCCTCCCCTCCAGATCATCCATACTTTGTGGGTCCAAGTGTGCCGGAGGGGGAAGAGGAGGAAGAGGAGGAGGAGGAGGAGGATGAGGGGTAATGGTGTTACAATACAATGCAACCACCTCTATTCCAGATTACTGGATTAGCCTAACCTGGCGGCAGGAGGGCCACTGAGTCGGATAAACACACTCACACATCACGGCCGAGCTCTTTCCTCCCGCTAACAGTGAATGATGGAGTCCAAACAGCTAAAAACTTAGGGACGCGGTGTCGGGCCAGATTTTGTATTCCGCACATATCCCACCCCAGCTCCTCGGAGCTCGCATCACAGGCCACAAAAAAAGTCCACTCCCGTCCACACCAGGACCTCCACCGCCCTGAATGTTAACACGCTACCACCGCAAACAGCTGGGAGAGAAAGGGGATTGAGGGAATCGCAGCCAGCTGGCGGATATAATGTCGACAACATCACGGGAAAGCAACTTCACGTCGGACGGACTCATGACCATGTAGAGAAAAATTTAACGGGCTTCTTCTTGTGACCTTGGAGGAAAAAAATAAGCCGGTACCTACCTCTGTTTTAATGTCCGACAGCCCGGAGAAGATGACCGGAGTCTCATTTCCGACGCGATGCTCCACGCAATTAGCAGAGGTTTACAGTTATTCTGGGCGCTGTCCCTCTCCTTGATTTCGCAGTTTTTTGTGTCCACAGTCAAGCTAGCGGCAGTTAGCAAGTCGGCTTCCGGTTTTGTGTTTTTCATAATAAAAGCCCCAAACGTGATTCAAAAAGTTGCAGCTGGTATGGAAGTAAAAAGATGCAACAGTAATAAAACACACGGATTAGCCCAAAACTGAACGATTTTGGCAATCCATATTTAAATGTTCTCTGATGTATGAGGAATATCCATAAGACTTCTCGCCATATTAGCAAGATTTGGCACGGTGCTGAAGGATCTCAATATCAGGTCACGCAGTTCCTAAGCATGACATGCGTAGGCTATTTGTCAGGAAGAGACAATTTTATTCACGCAACTCAAATCACAAGTATTTATCTGAGGGTTTGATATTTTTTCTATCTACTACACCCTCTACCCTCAATTTGGATTTGTGAAAAAAATCTTTAATTGGAAAAAAGAACCAAAATTTTGGGTGAGCATCAGTGTAGGGATCCCTTTTCCAGGACAGACAGAACAGGTGTCTGGCATATTAAGTCAACAGAAATAGCTGCAGATAAATTACAGTATGCAGAAACAGTACGACAATAATGATTCTAAAATATGTAAAATTAAGTGAAATAAGTTTAAGAGGGATAAACATTATCAACGGTATCAGATGACTCTGACTGAAAACATAAATTCTGACAATCATGAATGAAAATTATATTGGGTAAGGATACTAGTTATATATAAGATAATATCCATCTGGTGGTTTGTTAAAATGGTTCAAAATAAAATGTAAATACATGTGGAACTGAATTATTTCTCTCTATATGTAGCCACCACACCATATTGTGAACAGCTGCATACTTACTGCACATCTCCATCAAAGCCATAAATCTGTAGAAAAATTACTTTGGTATATGTGTATATTTTTGAAATATAATTGTTAAAACGTGACAATTTGTTTATCTCTACTTTGTTTAAACCATTGTTCCACATTTAACTGGTAAATTTTCTGACAATTTTCCATATAATCATAATGGGGAAATAGAAATTGTTTATGTATGGGACAGCGTGAATTTCCTGACTTAAATTTCAATAATTCTTCCACAACTTACCGTGGACAATACAACCAGAAATACATCTTCTGATGGATCACATGCAGCAACAATCCATGTTATTTATACATACCATATACACTTGAACAGATGACGTTTTCTATTTTGAAGCCTTTAACATTTTGCACTGGATACCAGACATCAAAACTCATACAAGCTTTGCCCAATATATTCAGAACAGCTTTGCTTGGACAGAGTCACTGAATGTGTTCGTTTGAAACCTATGACCGAGCTACCTTACTCAAAACTCATTAGGGATATTGGGATATGGTGTATATATGCATGTGCATGGATATGCAATACAAGTCGAATGAAATGTGTGGCATTATTTTTGGAGGGCCAAATTTACTCACAAAACACTACATTCAAATTTCTGATATGTCACAGAATAAACAATCGAGTGAAACACTAAAATATCTCAATATCCCTAACTATTTTTGAGTGGTGTGTACCTTTGAGGCCAGTAATGATTCTGTACAGGAGAACAGTTTGGAGCATTACGTCTTCATGTAAACTTATTGTGAAATGTCGCTCCTCCAACCGGAAATCGAGCTTCGGCTAGTTGCTGTGGCAACAAGGATGTCTCTCAGTCTGTCACTGTTTTCTCCGTTGCTGCTTGTGCTTCGCTGGCGACGCCACGGTGAATCCATCGGAAAAAAACAGACATGATGTTTCCGAGGGACAGGAAGGAGAAGAAGTACCAACTTCTCCCAGAGTCACCCATGGGTGGCCCAGTAGAGCATGTAGGTTCACGTTTAGCAGATAAATCTATCAGGTGCAGCGGCGGCGGTCGGGGCCGTTCGTCCAAATTTGACCAAGCCGGGGAGGGGGCGGCGATAAAGGAAAGCATGTGGCGCTTTTTCCTCCAGATTTCCGACAAAACAGGACGCTGCAGCTGGCAAACCAAGAGTGCCGCTATTAATCACCCACATTAACTGGTTAAATATCTGCCCCCTTCCGGTTAAAACTAAACTGCATTCATACAAACTATAATTTAACTAGATGGAGGGTAAAGTTAACTGGAAGGCAGAGGAGCTGGAGGGAGATGTCTTAAATACCACTACCGAGGGCTAAACAGGGTCTTATTATTACATTGTTAACCTACAAAATATCTCCTGCCGCTATCATTTATTACGTGATGTTAACGATGGTTAAAAAGTCTGGCAGCAAGCCAATTTGTTGCTCATTGTTCGTGTTAGCTAGCTGTTAGCTAAAACAATAACTAGCTTCAGCTAAAGTTACAGCGACTTGCTTAACCATCACATGACGAGGAGGTTCCCTAACCTCAGAAACCACCGGGACTCAGAGTTTGTATGTCGTCAGGATAAACAAAAGACATGGTGGTTACTTCTTCACAGAGGATTAATGCCTGTTGAGGAAGGTGTTGTTAAGGAAACTATGAAGAGAACATTTGGATTGAAGGAGATCTGTTTTATCCTCATGACATGTTTGTCATCATAACATTAAATTTAATTGCATAGTTTAAAGGGGCACTATGTAGTTTTGGAGACATTCAAATATTTTCATAACTGAATAAATAAGCTGTTCTCAGAGGAAGACAAGATCCCCAGAACACTGTTTGAAGCTAGAAAGTTGGCAAGGGTCCGCCACATATAAGCAAAGTAAAATAGTATGACATTGTGTTGTCCTGTGAGGTCAGTTTATTCAGTCATGAAGCCAAAGAGTTTGTTTAGGCAGAAAAAAAAATCAGTCGATGAAGATCTTTTTTTCCTGATTCAAATTTCTTCCACAAAACTACATAATTCACCTTTAAGCTAGCAGAGATTTGTTTATATTTGGTGGACCCTGCCATCTTTCTAGCTTCAGACAGTGTTCTGGGGACCACATTTTCCTCTGAGAACAGCTTGATTATTCAGTTATGGAAAAAAAAAAAATACCGAGTTTATATTACCTAATTGATATTGTAAATATTACAATTCTGAGATTGAATCTTTTTTACCCAAAACTACATAGTGCTCCTTTAAAGTAACAGGTTCCCTGCCCTAGTTTCAGTAGTACAAATACCTTGTTAACAGCATCATTCAAAGCCAGTAACAGGCTGCAAGTATGAAGCTGCTGTCTGACAGCTAGTCCAATGGGATCTAAGATTTTGATAACAACTTGTTTAAAGAGCTCCTAAATTCCAGTATGATTTTAAGCAGAAAATCCATCTTTTCACTATCACAGCACATTGTAGCATTTGACTGATTTTGTTGATGGCAGCACAATAGAAAATCTCACAAGAAAGTGAAGTCATTTTTAATTGGCTTCAACATGCTCTTCTCACATGATGTGCATTCATGCAACATCTCACATGCAAAGTTGACCAGCGTTTCAGAGTCATGCTGTTTCCTGTTTGTATCAGTGTAATTGGAGATGATTGATTAATTACAACAAAGCACAAGTATTAGCCAACAACTGAAAGCTTAAACTGAGTCATGATCCCATATAGAGAGAGAAACCCATTTCATTTGGCTTCTAAGTGAAGTAATAAAGCCTTCTGCTAATGCAAAAAGTGCATCACTGGAGGCAGATGGGTAATTGTATCCCAGTTAAAGCTAGTTTTGAAAAAATGGCTAAAAATGAATATATTTGAACAATACCAGTGTGAAAAATAGACTGGTCAAGACATTCAGTAAAATAGTGAACAATCCCTGCAATGTATTTTCAGTTAATTTCTGATATTTAGACATACAGATGAGTGGTGATCTTAATATCAAGTCGTCCATTTAATAAAATATATTTGCAAGCAAAATACACGGACATATCTGTGTCAACACTCGGGTGTTACCCAGCCAATTCTGATAAAACAATGATTCGAGCCGTTTTTTTGCTGTAACTGTACCACCAACATGTGTTATCTCTTGACTTTAAATATCCATGATAAAAATCATTACAGCTGCAGAAACCTAAAACATCAATCTCAATGTCTACTTTTTTTATTGGTTGTACAGTCATACATCCGGTCTCAATTGCCACAGTTATTAAAATATCATTCAAGCAGCTACGTAGCATTGCATTGCCAATGGTACAAAAGGAAAACATCAACCCAAAGTGGAATGGCTACACAAAGGAGCAAAAAAACATTATTTCCTTGAAATTATCTGTGACAATGTTTAGTACATATGCATTATCTAGGGATGTTACAGTAGCAAGAAAGGAGCATAAGATAAGCGGTCTATTTAAGCTCTTAAAAACTAGATTAAAAAGGGATTTACTAACCACAGAAAAAGAAAACAAAAAAGAAAAATATTCAAAATATTTATTTTTCTTATGTTGGAGGTGGCTGTGATTAAGGCAGTAAATCCCTCAAGAGTTGCCTCCTTGTTTCTGCAATATAAGGACATTTCTGATGATGCTGCAGCAGTTTTCTGTCCAAACTGAGAGGTACACTGAGCTCTTCAGTTAGGATATTCAAAATTCTTGTCAAAATGCAGTAAAGCAAGATCCCTTACCAATTGCACACAAGTGGATAACAAGTTAAGACAACAATGAGAAGGCAAAGGATACTGCTGTCAATTACGGCCACCACAAAATCTAATGTTCTGAAATATGCATTTTTTGGTAGGCAAATCCTTATTAAAAATCTTTTTCACTCATCCAAGTCTTTTATCAATACACGATTTAAAAGCAAATCTTAAATTACAACAGTGATGTTTGTTTCTGTTTAGGAAGTGTTTGTCATCCTAAATTTCAAAAATTAAGCTGCGATGCGTGTGTTTACAGGGTCGACCCTCACATCCATCACCGGTCCATCATGCTGAGGATCATCTCAGGGGTCAGGTCTCCATTAGGTGGGGCCTCAGACAGCTGTGCTGTGCCCTCTTCCTGGGACAACTCCTCCATCTGAATGGTAGACTTCCCTCCACCGACCACCACCTGCTCCACGGTGTCGTCGTTGCCATCTTCCTGGTCATCTTGTTCAGCTCCAACCTCCTTCTTCACGATGATGTCATCCACCTCTCCGGTGGCCTCGTCCTCCACACGGATAATAGCAGCCGCTGATAAGAGAGTTGCAGGTCAGATTCTGGTACTAATAGATGTAAAGAAATGTGAAAATGCTTTTCACTCTGTTAAAATGATTTAAGATATCAGGTTGTGTTCATGTAGTCTGATGCTTACTGTCTGGTTTGTTCTTAGGGGGGGCGTCCACGTTTCCTCTTGACTGGTGGCTCCACAGGGGCTGGGATAGGGACAACTGGTGGGGCCTGTTCCACCTCAATCCCACTTGAAAGCTCTTCCTCCTCCTCTTCCTCCTCCTCCTCCTCCTCATCCAGTTCGGCCTCAGCCTCTACATGTCAAGTAAAGACAACAAGCAGATACTAATTACATTTTGAGGACATTTACTGGCAAAGTTTACTTAATATAATGTCCACCATTGCAATATGACAAATTTATACATGAAGATTATTTAAATTAAACTAAGTGGTATATAATATATCTACTACATGTATTTGGATGTATCCAAAATACCAGGCAAAGAGTGGAAAGTGTATGAAGCAGCTTCATGCCGTGCAACGTCATAAGCATGCATGCTCGACAATGACTTGCTCTGTCTGACATTATACAAACTTTATACCAAGAAGCCAGCAGGGTAAAGTCCAGTATCACTGATTTGGACATTTGCATTCACACATACAGCTTGTCCGGTAATGTCCGTTAAAGATCATGGAAGCAGTGCATGTGATGTGAGTGATGTGAGTACACCATGAGAAACTAAATAGTGTTTCGCACAGGATTTTGTGAGACTATGGGGGTTGGAACTCAGAGCCTCTAACGAGGTACTGCTCCCCTGGAAGAAAATCTTGCACATTTTAACAGTAAACGTAATCTGGTGCACTTTGACAAAAAAAAAAAATGAAGAGGCTATCTCATAAACAACATGACCATGATTGAGAAATTATGGAAAATATAAAATGTAGAATATAATCTGGTGTTTGGTCCAGTCCACACAATTTATTCTACTACACAGCTCTGGCTATACAATGTTAACACAAGCCTATAAACTATAGTCAATATCAATCTATTGCTTTTAATCTTGTAGCCTATGAGTCCTGAATTTTAACTTAACGTAGACTGAGAGACTAGATAATTGTTGCCTTATTTTAACATTATCAATGCCCGAGAGTGTCATTTTAACTATATATCGTCAGGTCTGTACCGAGCTGCGGTTTATTAACACGCTGCCCATTTATCAAAAGTCATTTGTCAATCAATTTAATCATTTATCATTTGGCATTTATCAAAAGTAATAAACAACATGAGTCGTATTTCAGTCTCAAATTTTACAGGCACAGCATCACAGAACAATACTGGAAGTGGCTGGTAAACGGAAAACTAGAGCTATATACTGTCCGGCTAGGTTAACAAGACAGGCAAAAAGACTGGGGAGAGACTGACTACAAGCCAACACATAAACTTGACGTTACTCTGACAGCTATTCCTGTAAGTCTTTACGTTTTTCTCTTTCCATGACCAGAAGATATAACTAGGTCCACCTCACTGATGTTGTAAACACAGCTGTGATACGAGGGGGAGACAGCGTAATTTGCGGGCCTCGGACCGGAGCATCTGTGTGTGTGTGCGTGCATGTGAGAGGGAGAAAGAGCACATGTACACATAGAGAAGGGAACGCGGCAGTAGACTGACTGGGAGTGAGAAACACTTGTTGAATGGATGTGAAACGTTACAGATCTTCAGCGCTATTACGAGAGGTGAAAAACATTTTTGGATCAACATGAGACCACGGTGTAGCAAGTTAGACTATGGCAGGACTCAAGAGTCTCGTTAATTAATAGGAAACACTGCTAAAATAAAACCCTAAGTTGCTTGAACTTAACAGCTTTTTACCGGTAGGTTCAGTGATAAATAGGCCCCTTTGACCCATTTTGAACAAATTACATTGCATATTCTAGCGTCGAGGAGCTGCTACAAAAGCATACATATACAGTACCTGTGTCATCGTCATCATCATCCCTCCTAGTCTGCATCTTCCTCTTCCTGCCCCGGCGACCCTTTTTGGGTGTGGGGGTTCCATTTTCTTCTTCAGCAATCTCACCGTTGCAGTTCTCAGCGTGACGCAGCATAGTGTTCTGTGGAGCACATACATAACCATCAACACTCAGTGACATGCTGTAAAAAAATTAAACAAAGCCTCTGTGTCAAATCCAAGGGTATATAATAAGATCTGAATACTGAACCTGTAGAAAGCACCTATTCAGTCCAATAAGAATGGCTTAATGTGCATACACAAGATGTTTCTACTTCCAGGTGTATGTAGAACCACAGAAATCCTGAATACACGCAGTAGAGTTTCCCGTACTGGCCTTTACACGCAAGTTCCTGCTTGGCTTATATAGACTTTTCCACTGTGCTGACATCACAGATGATCTAAATCCCTTTCCTTGGGTTGAGGAAAGTTTTACAAATATAAAAAAAACCTTCATGAATCAGACATTCATAATCAACCTCAATTGCAGTATATAGAGAGGTAATCTGTTTTAAGGTTGTGTTTTTTTACATTAAAAAAAAATATCATACGAAAACAGAGCTCATTCCTACCCTGCGGGTGAAGGTTTTGCTGCACTTGTTGCAGACGAAGGCAGTGGGGATAAAGTTGGGATCATGGTAGCGCTTGAAGTGCATGTCCAGAAGCTGCTTCTGCCGGAATGTTTTCTCACACTGGCTGCAGGCGAATGGCTTCTCTCCAGTGTGTGTACGCTTGTGCATTATCATGTGGCGTTCCTAGGTCAGACAAAAATAGTAATTTAGTAAGCAAGTAAGTAAGTTAGCAATTCATAGGCGTTCATAGTCCACACACACCTGTCTGCAGCAGTAGTCACACTGTTCACACTTGAAACGTTTCTCATTCTTGTGGGTCTTCTGGTGTTGGATGAGAGCGTATCGCTCATGAAAAACAGCATCACAGTAACGACATTTCTTTCCTGTCTCAATGAATGAGTGTTGCTTCCGCAAGTGAACACCTGAAACAGGAACAGAAAGACATGAAAATTAGTTGGACAAATGTTACTCTGGCCTGTTGTATGGTTCAAGACAAACAACTGTCCTTAAGATGCCCAATTTAGTAAACACCAAACATAAAAACAGGCATTCCCAAGACTTGCTCTACCACATCTGATCATTTTAATGACACAAAGTTTTAAGTAAAAATGATGACAAATAACTAACCAAGGTCACTCTTGCGTGCGATGACAGTATCACAGTGTGGGCAGTGGAACTTAGCCACATTCTCAGTGTGTTTCTGCAGAATATGCATCTTCATGGTGCCACTCTGTGTGAAACGGGCATGGCAGATGTAGCACTCGTACGGCTTCTCACCTGCAACAAAGGGGAGAGAATTTAGTAACCGGACAACTATTCTCAAACTGGGGGTAAACTAAATCTTTTGCCAGTAGATGGTGCAGTATGTTACCTGAATGTGTCCTCATGTGTCTCTTCAGCTTGTAAGTGTCCCTGCTAGCATAGCTGCACAGACTGCACTGGAAGGGTCGCTCTCCTGTATGAGAGCGGATGTGCCTTTTCAGCTTGCTGACCTAGAAAAGGAGACAGAAATATTTAAATAGGAGTCTACCCAGGGGTATAGAGAGAAGAATTACAGATTAGTTGATATTGAACACAGATCAACTTGTGATTACTTGCCTCAACACTGCAGTAGTCACACATGGAGCACTTGAAGGGCTTCTCATGCGTGTGTTTGTAGCGACGATGACGCACCAACTCACCGCTGGTCACAAATGCCATGTCACAATCCGTGCATTTGTGTGGCCGAGTGCCTAAACAAACAGAGCACAGTGTGAGAATGAGAAACATTCACCATGGTTTAGTAATAAAAACTTTCTATGCCTGCTTTGTCTCAAAGTAACATGAAGCAAAAGCAATCAAATCATGGATGAAAAATAAGCCATGTCTTGACAGAATTGTGCTAAAGAACCAAAGTCCAAAGTCCAGTTCAATTCTTTAAAAAGAAAATCTGTTTTTGCATTACCTGTGTGTGTGTTGAGGTGGTTTCTCAGCAGTGTCACTGTCCGAAAAGCCCGTCCACACAAGTGACATTTATGCGGTCTCTCGTCTGTGTGGCTCTTCATGTGTCGGTCCAGGTTGGAGCGCCTTGGGCAGGTGTAGCTACACAACTCACACTGGAAAGTCTTCTTTACACCTGTACACACAAAGGGGAGATCCTGGTTCATTTAAAGCACTACAAGTATACACCACTTTAGGATAGTGAAAAGGAACCTCACATAGCCAAAGTACAATCTAAAATGGGTCATGTTAAAAACTCAGTGTCGAACCTTTTTTCTTGATCTTAGTGGGCTTTGGTGGCTTCATGTTGCCCACAACCTTCTCAGCATTCACTTCCGACAGCAGCCCCTCCTGCTGCTCTTCTTCAAAGTCGTACACAGAGACATCCATGTCACGATTGCCCTCCCCATACCGCAGGCGGCTCTTCTTTCCCTTCTTTCCTTTACGCATGGTGTTGATGGGCTGGTAATCGGGGTCCTTGGACCATTCTGCTTCTTCTTGCTGTGGCACAGCTGTCTCTATTTCTGCTGGCTCTTCTCCCTCCTCCTCTGCCATTGCTCCTTGAAGCTCCTCATGGGCTGCCTGGAGCTCCTCCTGCTCTACAGTCTCTACTTCACCATTAGCCCCAACTTTCACCACCTAAAAAACATTACATTTCATCTTAATATGACCAGGCTATTTTCAGCAAGCCAAATAACGACGCAACTAGAAAACCTGATCTTGTTTAACAGCAGCCCAGAGTTGTTTCTCACCTGGAAACCCTCAGGCAAGGGAAGAGTGTGACAGATAACCGGCTCTGCATCTTTGTTCCCTGCTGATGCATCAACATAGGTGGCCTGGAGCCCTTCTACAGTTGCTGTTGTGACAGGTACCTGCACCAGCTGAAGCTGACCAAGACCTAATGCAGCTCCAGCCTGCTCCTCCATATTCACCACCTAGATTGAAAAAAACAAACAAACAAAAAAACAACAACTCTTCACAAGAAGTAACATTATTGATAATCCAACAAAGGCTCAACCTGTGTTCTATACAAACCTGGAGTGTGATGATCTGACCATCGTCTCCACCAGTAACAGTCACGGTGCCGCCGCCCTCCAACACCTCCGTCTTCATTTGCAGCAGAGTTGGATCAAGAGCATCCATCACCATCATCTCCATGTTACCAGCCACCTCCCCCTGTTGAGCTATGGCTGCCCCTTGCATCAAGGTCTCTCCACCTTCTGCCTTTCCATCAGCCTGGGTGGTTTCCATGGTAACAACCTCACCCTCCATGGTGATAGGCCAATGAACACCCTTAATAAAAAAAAATATATTTATTAAAATTCTGAGAAAGACCTCCATGGATGAGTATTCACATGGTTTTAAAAACAAAAATGCATGGCTGAAATTAAGTTAAGAAATTTGTTTATTTTAATATATTTGTGCCAACTTATTTAATGCTTACTAATAAACATTTTATCCACTGTTTCAAAAATACTTGGCAGGACATATTTGCTCAGCTCAACTAGACTTGAAACCAATATTTCTAATCACTCTTAATATTAACTGAGCTTTAGCTAGTTGTGTCATTGTAAACAATTTACCTTTGTGATGGACCAGTGTCTTGTCATTTTCATTGTCTGTCAATTTAAATCATTTCTCAACTTGAGAAAGTCTCTGTTTGTGGTCAAACTAAACCAAGCAAAAGACTGAGTGTGCATAAGAAGAAAGACAACACGCCCAACAGGCGCGGAAGAGGTGTCTCATTGAAACACATAACCACACTGTCGAGTTGGCCCACATATTAGCGAGCTCACAGAACTGACCAACTCTCCTTGTGCATAACTGCAGCTGCCAATATGGCCAGAATTGTGTGAGTTTAGTCTTTTTTTCCCCCCCAAAACCTTTTCTGTGCCTGGTGACTGCCATGTTGGTGAGGTATGTCGACCTGCAAGTACATCTTTTTTTTAGTTGAAAAACGTGTGTCATTCATGGCAGAGGATACCTCAAAAGCTCAGTTGGGGCTTTTTGTCCTTTTAATGACCTGGCCCTGTCATCGACCATTAAAAGGGCCACTCATTAGTTTTGCATGTATTGACGTAATCAACTAACCTCTCTGAATTCATGGCTATTAGTATGTTCTCTTTAAAACATAGGACCAAACAATGCAACAAGGTCAAATGTGTAATTTACCTGTCTCCATATGTTGAGTTAGTTGAAAAGAGGTAGTTGCAATGATATAAAACTGGTTAAAACTTGTATATTAGGAGACATATGGAGACTGTCTCTCTATCATGGTCAGTCTTAATCTGTTACATTATGCACTAAGTCTGGCTGAATACAATGAAGGCCAACCTGATAATCACTGACTTCTAGTTTTATATAAAAAACTACACACACGACAGAATAAGGGTCGAGTTGAGCACGAGTCAGATAAAGTAGCACAGGAGCCAAGTGTAAAACTCAAGTGAACAGTATGTTGCGAAGAAGCAACCCGTAAGGGTTTATGATGCATAGTACCACTATCTTATCCAAAAGTGAGGTAAACTCTTAAAAAGTGGCCATTTACTCCTTCCTGTGCTGATTAAACATTGATGAGCTGCCTGTTTGTCAGTTATAGAGATCAATCAGTCGATCAATCAACGATTCAGTTACTCGTTCGTTCGTTTTAAGTGCATCTTACTTCGTAACATTTCGTTATTAATTTACAGTCCATCGGTCTTTTAAGTCATATAGTGTTAAAACGGTACAAACTACTGACGCGTCAACTCGTGTTAGTTGGTTTGTTAACTCGAGAGGCGCGAGTACGTCTGAAAACAGGAAACAAAGGGCACGATAAGATGGACGTCAGGCCTGAACAAACTTAAAACAGAAACACTCATAAATACAACCATCCCTCTGCAAATAACCAAAAATATCAGCCAAAAACGACCAAATCGCTCAACTGAGACCGGGAGTTGCAGTTTATATACGGATTTAGTGCATTTTGGACAACGATAGAGGGAGACAAACACCCCCCGCCAGCCGCCTGGCCGGTAAGCCCTACCGTGACACCTAGAGGCCGACGACGGCTCCTACAAAAACGTTTCCGTGTTTGGAGGCAAAGCAACGTCTTCACTTACTCCCGGCTGTTTCTTTTCCTCGTTATATTCACTTCGAAGCTCGGCGTCTGTGACCGCTCCCTTCGATCCCGCTGTGGCCGTCCGTGCGTGCTGAGCGCCGGACTAATAATTTTCTCCCGCTTTGGAAGAGTGGGCCTAACACAAAATGGCGGCCCTCAAGAGCTAACGCGGCTGCGCAAACGCAGCGCCCGAGGGAGTAAAGGGGCGTTGCCGAGCCGTGGCTGTGGGTGATGGGCGCCAGATTTGAATTGAGGCGTGGGCGTGGCGTCCGGAAACTCTATCAGGGCGATCGACAGACATGAGTGGTTTCTGATCAGCTTTCTGATGAGGAGTACAGGTCATTTTTACTCAAGAGGGAAATGTAGACCTCAAACAGCGTCGAGTCACTGTTAAATCGAGGTTACAAGTATTTCCAGAATTAAAGCAGTTCATAAAATCAGTCACAAGAGGGCAGTATGAATGTTGTAGGTGTAGGGCGGGCCTCACAGCACACAGATGGTCGTGATTGCACATAATTCTCAAGGGTTTTCATGTAGAGTTGTGTCAGTGTAGATAGGAGGTGACATTTTTACATGCAGAAAGTGACTTGCATTAATAGTATAAGGTTGACAACCAGCAGGTTAGGAATAAAGGCCAATTTTGTCCAAAATTCGGATATTACCACCATGATCAGATAAAACTGCTGGGAGGGAAAATTGAGATGCTTGGCCGAGCCTTACCCCCCTGTTCCTCAAGTGCAGTGTGTCCTTATAGCTGTTCTACGGTACTTCCTGGCCCCGGATGTGCTGTTTGGTAGCACAGTTCAACACGTCAGATTAGGAATATGCAACATTTAAGAGCAAAACTGAAACACTGAAACCCCCTCTAATGAAATCTTGGCATAAGTCTCCTAAGTGAAATGGCTCATTTGCTGAAATTTGAATCTCACCTGGTTTCAAAATTTCATTTAATCTTATTTAATCTTATTGGTCTATAACAAAAAAACAAAATTCACAGTAATACTTCACTGTGCTTCCATGTTACAGTAACCTTCTGTCGGTCTATTACACCTACACCTTTGCACTAAAATAGCTGATGTCATATTGTTCCATGTGGAAAACCTGACATGCGTTCATAGGCAAAACAAGTTATTTATGGGTTGTTATGATCCGCTCAGAGTGGAAACAGTCCCTGAAATATGTAAATACTTCCAGAAAAGAAATACGATCCATCGAGCAAAACTGAATGTTTGGACATTTAATCAAACTGTTATAGTCATCAATCAATGTTGAATAATATGAAGCATTTTCTAACCTATGCCAATGAAGCCAGTGTGAATTATACATTTATATCAAGTTTCAAACCAGAAATTAATTTTCTTGGTTTTATTATTTGATATTTAAATTAGGCAATGCAGTTTTCATAAAACTTGGCACACATACTCCCAGGGGAGTTTGTAGTATAATTAAAATACATACAAATCGGTTCTTGTGGGTGTGTGCCTGTGCCTTATTTCATGGTTTCTGAACAAGTCTCAATTCTTTTTTTTAAGGTCTATAACAATCCTCTTTGGACTATTAAAGACAGTTTCCTCTAACATTGGTGAGACAGCTCACTTTGAAATTTAAAAGGACACAAGTGTGTGTAATTGTACACCAGATCAGCCTGTCACTTAAAGCATTTCAGCATCTTTTCCGCATATAAAATAAATTATTAATTTGTTACATAACCAATAGAACATTTTGTTCATTTCAGCTCTTTCCATGGCAGTATATTCATATATTTGCACTTGTCATGGACTAGGATGCATGGACGAAACAAATCTGAGCGCGGTCACTTTATTCCTCCCTCTCTCTCTGCCTCTTCTTATTTTATCACCATCTTTTTTCTCATGGTTTTCCTCTCAGAGGGGAGGGGGCAGAGAAAGGCGAGGTTCTGTTGTCAGATCTGTCAGTCTAGCCAGCCTGGCCCCGCCCCCCTCAGTGGAGGCATTACATACTGCTGGTGCTCGTGCTCTTAGCAACGGTGCCTCAGCAACAGAGCTCCACAGCAACAGCGTGCCGTGTCTCCCCGATGGAGCTGCCATTGGGCGGACCAGCGCTCAGGCACTACACCCAGAGCAGACCGAGACCCCACCGACAAAAACTGAACTACCGTCCCAGCAGACCGCAGGTACTGTGAAGGAGGATCAGAGAGGTTTTGTAAAAATGGAGTGTGACGGAAAGGTGGTGTGTGTGTGAGGAGAGAAAATGGAAGGGAGGCAGAGATGTAATAGGGTACAGAGGGGAGAGGCAGGGGGAAGGGAAGGACGGAGGGGGGAGTGCTGTGAAAGATGCCTAGTCCCTGCTTGATTAAGGCAGTCCCATTGTACCGGTCACCGGCTGTTTGAAGAACCCACACTTGGTGTTTGACTGAATGTCTTCTTGTACTCTCACCGACAAAAAGCTACTGTAGTATGATTTTTATTTTTTCATAGGATTGTATGAAAAGAATGTGTGTGATCATCTCCATTTTCCACTGAGCTGATCATGTTGTCACAGAGCTATTAGGCTGTAGACATATAGTCACTCCCTCGGAGCCAGTGGCCAGGGAGACAAAATCCAAGCAATTCCCCTGATAGGATATCGTGTAACGTTGACTTCTGCTAAATTTGTATTCTGCAGTCAACCTCCTGGCTTTTATTGCTACTTGTGTGCACAGATGTTAATATGATCAGGATGATGCAACGCTGTATAGCTGCAATTTCGATATCAGATTACCTACATTGGCAAAATGAGTTATCCTGCCCTCATTCCGCATGTAAAACCCAGTGACGCCCCCCCATTGTACGTTACTGAGCAACTGACTCCCAGGAGGCTGGTTTGTAGCATGACTGGATGAGAGATTCAAACCAAAATACACCTATAGAGGCAGAAGAAACACTTGTGCCAGAGTGTGTGGGTTTTTCAGAGGTGACGCTTATGTAATGTAAAGTTTCACGTGATGCAAGTTGCTCTTCAGTATCTGTTTGTTTGATCTTTTGTGTGAAATGTGTTTTCTGTATATGTGTGTGGTCATTAGGAGACGATAATTGAGAGTGAAAATGAAGTCCTTGAGTTCATGGGGAGGGTGGATGAAGGAGTTGAAGAGTTCTTTACTAAGAGAGTGCTGCCTACTGATACACTGTGAGTATCACCAGCTGCCACTCAGCTGATCTAGATCCTAACAATACTGCTTTATTAAACTTGTACTACAGACCCGAATGCACACAGGATTGATCTGGTATATGATCCTTTATATAGGAAAAAGCAAGATGAGGAATCTATCACAGTTCACGAAGTGGCTCCTGCCAGCTCTGTCCCTTGTCCACCCCCGACGAAAACACTCAGGAGGAAGCTTGGCGATTTCTTTACTCTCAAAAAGAGACGAGGTCTGAAATCAGAAGCAAGCCAAGAGGGGCGTCCCAAAAAGGCCTCCATTGCTGATTTCATCCGCCCGCTCAGGGAGGTCGCCAGAGCAGAGAAAGATAAAGACAAGGACAGAGTGAAGGAGCAGGACAAGGAAAATGAAAAGGAGAAAGCAAAAGAGAATCCCAGCTCTGTTACTGGAGAGTCAGCTACTCAGGAGACACCTGTTTCTGGTGCTCCACCACTGAGGGGCGAAGCGGTGCCTCCCCGCCGAGCTCTCAGAGAGGGGAAATCCCAGTCTCTCATTTTGCTGTCTGGATCAGCAGCAGGGAGTACTAATGCCAGAAACAAGGTGAGTGTACCACATTCTACCACATTTAGATCAATAGATATGTTTGGAAAAGCACTCATTACTCTGCTGTTTCTGGTTTCAGAAACAGTTCGAAGGACAACATAGCTTTGAACAGAAACTCCACCTCATGCTTCAACGTATTGGAGTTTCCAAAGCCCAGCCAGGGGAGACACAGGTGTGTGGATGTCTTGATTTAGATATGTAAACTGTAGGAGTCTTCAGTAGTTTTAAATACCTCCTTTGTTCTTATAGAATCAGGAGGGAGAGATGAAAAAAGCAGAATCTGAAGGTATGTCCTCTAATCTATGTGATGGTTAATATGATCAAACTCTTCTCTGCTCCAGATTACTGGTAATTAGGCAAAATTAATCCTCGAAGTTGAGGGATTTGTATCAAACAGACTTTATGACATGGATCAGTTCTTCATTAAAAGGATTTATTATCTCTTTGGGCTGATAAGACTGTTTTCAATCCATTATAGAAACATTAGTGGATTAATTCCCCTAGTAAAGTGAGATCTTTTTGCCTCAGGTACCATCATTGACACTAAACCTGAGCCACCACCAACTTTCACAAAACCTCGGACGATGTCTGCCTCATCAGGTAAAACACACTCTCAACCACAGATTGACGCTCTTATCTGTGTATGATAAGCTAAACAAATTGCACAACAATTTTTGTCTTCAGATACAAGGCATCAAATTCGCCCAAGTGTGTCAGCACACGAGTCCGCTGGGAAACCCGCTTTGCTTCCAAAGCCCGTTCTCAAGCCAGGTCCACCCCCAACAACATCTGGCCGCAACACACCTGAGAACGAGCTAGCTCAAATACAGGAAGCGGAGACAAACACGCCCACTAAACAGAGTCCAACTGCAGCTCCGTCTACCCCTACTCCTGCCCCCACTGCTACCATCTCTCCTACTGCACCGACAATCTCAGACTCAGTCCCCGACTCAACTGATTTTACTATTTCCCCTTCAAGTACTGTACCGCCCTCTGACACAGATATATGCACTGACTCTGTTAACCCCACCGCAGCAGCTACAACAGCCACGAATGTTACAGAGGTCGACAGCAAACCCTCAATCCCTGAAGCTACCACCGAACTACCTACCACTAGCTCTCAGACTACCCTTACAAGCACCACTACACCCACAGAGCCCCCAACCACTGTCTCAGTCACTTCCTCTGAGTCCATTACTCCCAGCATCTCTATCACTTCCAGCTCGACAACAACAACTACGCCTTCCACCACCACTTTGGAAACGGTTTGTGCTCCCAGCAGCCCGGTTTCCACAACATCAACAAATTTGTCAACTAAATCCACTTTCCCAGAGCCAAATGATCTCTCAGTTGATGCTTCTCCTGCTGCTGGTGGTGATGCAGCTATTACTGTCACCACCACAGCTTCTGTACCCTCCACCAGCACATCAGATATGTCTGCTACCACCAGTTCAGTTACTGTAGCTAGCGATGATTCCACTTCAGTCACCTCAGTTGGCTCTGTAACTTCAGTTTCAGCAGTCACTAAAACATCTCCACCTCCTGACACGAGTGAAACCATTACACCTTCATCCTCCCTGGTCTCTTCTGCCCTTCCTCCCACCAGTTCCACCTCTTCCACCACCACCACTACAAGCCCAACATCCACCGACTGCATGGACTCTGTCTCCACTTCCACCATTACTCAACCAGCCACCTCTAGCCCTGCCGACATTTCTGCTCCCTCCACTTCGTCCAGTGAAACAAACCCTACAGACACCACTACCACCACCACTACCAGTCTAAACTGCGCAGATACAACCTCCACCACCAGTTCAGCATCCGCAGCTGCAATTAGCTCCCCAGTTCAGACTGACTCAGACCCACCTAACACTGATGATGTCAGCACTACCCTCACACCGACTGTCTCTGGCCCTGTCACGACTGAAAACTCAAGTGCTACGTCTCCTCAGTTGACCAGTCCAGCACCTGTTAATGATAGTCCAGGCCAAGATAATGATTTACAGACATCTCCTGAAGAAAGATCCAGCGAAGAGCCTGTAGAGAAGGGTGGAGGTAAGTTTTAAGTTCTGTGAATATTTAAGGTTGAGTTCACCCCAAAATGAAAATTAGTCAGTATTTATTAGCGCTCATGCCGATGGGAGTTGGGTGAAGTTTCTGGACCTTCAAAGCAAAACAGTGTTGCAGCATTCTCTTAAACATCTGAAGTAAATGGGGTCTTATTTTAGAATAAAAAACAACAGAAAACGGCAGATAAAATGGCCCAATACAGCTCATCTGGCGTAATCCATGTCTCCAGAAGCCCTGATATCCCAAACTGATTTGAAAGAACATTATTTAAACCCTTGATGCGCGGTGGAGCTAGTACAGGGATGCACGTCAATTATTTTAGCTCAGCGGCTATAGTGAACATTTCATCTTAATGAAGGGTGTAAACAACATGTTTTCAAATCAATTTTGGATCTCGTGGCAGCCGGAGAATTGAATTATGCTGGCCAAACTGAATCTAGCCATTTTGTGTTTTAAAACAAATCCACATCTACTTTAGTTTAGAACGCCAGAACACTATTATGCTGTGAAGCTCCAGAAATGTTTTTTGGATATAAAACTTCACCCAGCTTTCCATCCACATGGGAGTGAGTAGATAATGACTGAATTTTCCTTTAATGTTTGCCTGCATGCACTTGTGATTATTGTGATTTTCGTCTCTCGACAGCAAATGAGGTGGTTCAAAAAAGCAAGGAGGCTGACACAGATGAGAGCAAGAAAGTCGTGGATGGTGAGAAGGAGAGCGAGAATGAAAATGAGAAGCCTGCGCTGGTCAACAGCGAAGTGATAAAGAAAGAAGTGCGGGAAGAAAGTGTGAAACCTGAAGAAGATGCAGTGAAAACAGAAGTGGCTGAACCCGTACTAGGAAGAGATGGTAGTGATGAGGGAGTGAGAGAAGGTCAAAAACAAGAAGAAACCAAGTCAGTGGTTGAGAAGTAATTCAGAAATACAGAATTTACTAAACACGGGACCAACTACTGTGACAGGGGCAGGAGAGGCCACAGTAAAGAGTAAAGGGTGGGGGCAGACGATCCATGGCACTTCCTACAGGGACCACCACATTACAGCAGCACACCACAAAGGGTGGGCCACTGGACCAAAGAACTGAGATCCCCTTGGTGTGATGTAATCAACAAATCCAGCAGTGTCTTTGTCCTTTTTTAACTTATGTTTAACTTTTTGCATTGCACGTATGATTATGTACCATAAGACAACTACTGTGGTAAAATACACCATGTTTACAATAGATGGATAAGAGACATAGTTATGATTATTAAATGGATTATTAGATTGACTGAGTCATCCCCTCTGGTTTTTACTCTGTGTGAATGCATTATTTCTAATGAATTTATGGTTTTTGACAAGGAAATCTTTAATCAAGGTTCGCTTACTCGCTTTTTCTGAAGCTCATGGACTTCCTCTGTTGCCATGGGCATAGATCAAATGTCACTAAAAGTGATCGTGTATCATTGTCTCTGTTCAACAGGGGTCTTTGGTACCAAATTTGAACAGACATTGACATTATGTTTTTTTGTCAAACCACTGTTTCCAAGTATGAAGCTTTCTGGGTTTAAAATTTAAATAGACATATATTTATTATGTTTCATATATTTGTAAGGGACCATATACAACATGAAACATCAATGTTAACATATATGCAGTATATATTACCCTTATCATACTTATTTAGTAAAATCCTATTTATAACTGGACATTAGTTAAACTATCATAGTTGTGATGTTGGACAAAATGATATTTTCCCCATTTTATTTTAATGCTGCCAGTACAATTGTAAGGTAGAATTTTTTAGCGCCAAAGTCATTTTTTACATTACAGCACTGCAGTATTATCAAGGATGTGTAAGAGAATGCAACACATAGCTAATAATACTCCTGTTTATGATCACCGTGTCTAATATAATCTTTTGAAGACAATTGACTAAGGCCTCTAGCACAGGATGCAATAAAGCTGTTAGGGAAATAAAAGAGGGTATTTACTTAAGTTGCCAAGCAGCGTTTCTATTGAAAACTAGAATGGGATTCATAATAACACACCATATCTTAATCTTGCCCAAATGCCTTTTATCTGATCATGAAAAAGAAAATATATTTTTAAAAACATACCTACAGATACTCCGGTCTGTTGTTGATGGTAGACATCCTGGTAATTCAACAAAAGGCCCGCCTGAAGAGAGGAGTGAAAAGGTTAAAAAGACAACTAGTCTGGCTGTTATTTTGTGAAAAATGTATGAATCACAGAAACACAAACAATCCACATTAGAATTTCCTCGCATAATGCTACATTATGCTACCAAAAATGTGTTGCTCTAGAGATGTTAAGCCATTTGATTCATGATAGTCTAGAACAAGAACGCAGCAGCTCGCTGCGACGCAGCATGAAAAGTAGAATATGAAACATCCTTTCTTCATTTATACCTGATAAAAGAGAAGTTTGCAGTTTCAGGTGTAGTTGATAAAAATTCACACATCTGTAAAAAGTGACCTTCATTAACATGAACATACAGTATGTTGTTCATATGTTGATGAAGGTTCTCAGTCATCCAGGTCCGGGTAATTCTAAGTGCTGTATCAACGGGATGTGGAGTGGAAACTGGACGTGTTTCAGTTTCTTGAAGACTTCTCACCTCTCATCCAAGAGGCTTCTTCAGTTCTAACTAACTGGAGAGGAGTTGCAGGCTTTTAAACTCCCCAGAGTTGGGGAGTTCCCTCCCCGGACAGCTTAACAACCATTCACACCTGGGCTCACCTAGCCCTAGCAACTCACATGAAGGCTGGTTAAGGCAACGACCCACAAGAGGCCCTAATGACTTTGAAACTCAGAGCTCAGACATGTCCTTAATGACTCTATGAGGACACTCCCACACAGAGTTTTAAATCCTGCAACTCCCCTCCAGTTTGTTAGAACTGAAAAAGCCAGTTTCAAAAGCAAGGCAAGTGTATTTATAGGGTGCTCTTCTGACACAAGGCAGTGCTTCACAGAGACATAGAAATGCATTAAAAATAAGATATTTAGGTCAATGTTGAAATGGCATTTAATAAATAATAACAAAAAAGCACAAATGAATAGATAAAAATGCATTTACAGGTAAATAAAAACAAAAAGCACAGAAACATAGATTTAAAAAAATGCATTTAAAGCACAATAAAAACAAAAGAAAGCAAATAAAATGTTTCAGAATAAAAAGTTAGGAATGTACTTAATTGAAAGCCACCGTAAACTAATGTTGATGAATTCATTGTTTGATTTCACTACATAATCTTAACATTTTTGGAAATTGGTATGATGTGATTTTAATTAGGGTTATAGCTAAATATTATTTAGAAAAAAATATATCTATGTATCATGCTGAAACAACCACACAGTCACACAAACGTAAATCCCTGGCGTTCATCATCCAGACCAGCAGGGGTCGCTGTCGGTGACATCACCCAGAAATCTAGACCTCACCCGGAAGAGGAGGACCGAGGGAAACGACGGTCGAGGAACTGTTGTGGACTGTCCACAGAATTTCTTTTCCTACGAGTATTTAGATAATCAAACTACTTTCAAACCACCCACCAGCAGAGGTAGACTTGCAGGAGGATTTCGCCTCGTCGTGCTCACGGTAGAAATGTCGGTCGTGCCTCCCAGTCGCTCGAATGCCGGTTGGCCGCGCGGTGGTGCCGTTCAGTTTGGGAACAAATACATCAGCGGGCCCGCTAAACCGCTCACACTGGAGAGGACCATCAACCTGTGAGTTCATGCGGGCAGATAATGCACATGTAGCTGGGTTCAGTATCAAAGGGTGCTGGTTAGTTAACGCACACCGATGACTGACAGTCAAATAAGATATATTCACAGTTAGCTCAATTAGCTAATTGTGTTTGATGGCTGCTACAACAGGCTTCCTACCAGATCCAGGAGATACTGAGCAGGATGTGTCTGCCACACTACATTAGTGTCTGTGATGTGGCTAACTTTTGGGCTTGAATGTGTTTGCTTTGCAACCAGTCTAAAATAATTCTGGGAAATTGAGAAAACTATCATATGATGCTTATATAATAATGGCCAGTTTTGAAAGCAAGGCAAGTATATTTATAAAGTACTCTTCTGACACAAGTACTGAGTAGAAAAGCATTAAACACAAGGTATTAAGGTCAATGTTAAAATGGCCAAAAAATGCATTTACAGGAAAATGAAAATAAAAAGCAAAGATAAATTAATAAAAAATGCATTTACAGGAAAATAAGAAGTAAAGATAGAAAATGCATTTAAAGCACAATAAAAACAAAAGTAGTAAATCAAAAGTTACAGAATAAAAAGTTTTGAATCTACTGATTTGAAAGCCACCGCAAACTGATGTTTTAAACTACGTCAATTCATTTATTGTTTATTTCACTGCGCAGTCTTACAATTTCAGAATCAGAAATATTTTATTGATCACCTAGGAGAAATTGCTTCCATTCCTGTGCTCCCATTCAAAACTCTTAGAAAATATGCAGAAAAACAAAAACTATATATAAGCAAGAATGATTATAATAATAATAATACTAAAGAAATTGGTATGATTTGATTTTAATTAGGGTTTGTAGCTAAATATAATTTAAGTTACTGATTATGTAGCTGAAAAAAAAAGAGAGTAGCCAAAGAGTTGCTCAACAGAAAACTCTTGACAACTCCTTTGATAATTTAAGTTTTTCAAGGAAATATGCAAAAATCTGGTTTCAGCTTCTCAAATGGATTTTGATTGTATCGATTTATTGAATATTTGCTGGTATTCTTTGTCTTCTGTCAGAGGGGACCTTAATATTTTTGGTTCTTTACTTTTGGTCAGGTGAAACAAGCAATCTCCACATGTCAGCTTGGACTTTTGGAGATTGTAATGTGCATTTTTGATTAGGCTATTTACATGACATTAGATATACATAATTTTAGGAGAAAAGATTCTTTATGTCAGAAAGTGTTCATCAGCCCTAACTGAGATTAATCTGAACTTTTTTTCCCCCTGATGAATGGCCTATGATAAATCGATTTCAAAATTACAGTGCGGCAACTAGATGTATACAGTTAATCTGCATAATCAGTTTTTCAAGTCATTCATCTTGCAAAAATATTTCCCTTTTTCATCCTCTCAAATGTGAGGATTTTCTCCTTTTCTCTGTCTTATATAATCAAAAAAAAGAAGAAAAAAAAGAAACACTTTAAAGACATCAGTTTGATGTCTTGGAAATTGTGACATGAAAATTTCACTCTTTTGTGACATTTTGTAGATTTTAAAAACAATCTTTTAGTAAAAAAAAAAAAGCTATTGATGGTTTAATCAATCATGACAATAATTGTCCGTTGCAGCCTTCAATTAAGATTTTATCATTATTATGCTTTCTATCACAGCTTTAGTTTTTATAGCATGCAGGTATGAACCAAACTGATGATCTTTGGTCATGTTTAATAAGATTTGTAATGTGTATTTTACCTCAGATATCCTCTTACCAACTACACATTCGGCACCAAGGAGCCTCTGTATGAGAAGGACAGCTCAGTGGCCGCCCGCTTCCAGCGGATGCGGGAAGAGTTTGATAAGATGGGAATGCGGAGAACGGTGGAAGGAGTTCTCATCGTCCATGAACACAGGCTACCTCACGTGTTACTTTTGCAGCTGGGCACCACCTTCTTCAAACTGTGAGTATTTAATGTTCAGAGGCTCCTGCACTAATCAGCAGTATGAACTTTTGTCGTCTGACAGTCTACTTCTCTCCTGCAGGCCCGGGGGAGAGCTGAGTCCAGGAGAGGATGAGGTGGAGGGTCTGAAACGCCTGATGACAGAGGTAGCTACATCACAGCACAGATTAAGCTTCTTCTTCTGTGGTGATTATGGATTTTATGTGCTTAAACTTTTGTTTGGATGTTAGATCCTTGGCCGGCAGGACGGCGTGAAACAAGACTGGGTCATTGACGACTGTATCGGCAACTGGTGGCGCCCCAACTTTGAGCCTCCACAGGTTAGTACACACAGATGACGACAGTAAGAAGAATTTAAGCAGATATTATGAATATTAAAAACTTTTAGCATTTACAGATCAGTCGGGTCGGAACTAACAATTATTTTCACAATTAATTGAGTAATGGTTCTAAGTCTATAAAAAATTCTAATCATAATTTCTCAGAGACCCGGAGTGACGTCTTTTAAACTGCTTCTTTTGTCCAACCAACAGTCAGAAACACAAAAACTTTTAATTTACTACTGTATGATAAGGAAATGTTAGCATTTTAATTTGATAAATGACTTCAGCATTTAATGCGTTATCAAAATAGTTGAAGTTTGAGATATGTCAACAAAAACACCAGTTAGTTATATTGTCTAAAATACAGAGCTTTACCTACTTTACTTTCACTGCTAACGTAACAATATGACTAATGTGAGGTAAATGTCAGATTCTCAGAGATAATGGTAAAAAAATAATTCAAAAGGGGTGCTGCGTCTGAGTGGTGTGTTCATGTTTTAGATGACTCACTGCTGAACACTGTGATGTGAGTGTACTTTATAGCATAAATCAGTTACTGACTACAACATACTGTAAATAGTTTTCAGCCATTTCTTGCTTTATCAATCTAGAAAACAATTTAAGATTGCTGGTGTCAAATAAGTCATGATGTTTTTTATGTCTGTGTGCACCAATGTGAACTCATCCTGAGTTGTCTGTCTTGCAGTATCCCTATATTCCAGCTCACATCACCAAACCTAAGGAGCATAAGAAACTGTTCCTGGTTCAGTTGCAGGAAAAAGGTCAGTATATCACAATACAACTTGTGAAATCATTCTATTTTTTAGCTTTGAAGTTTAGTAGAGAAAAATAGTAGACAGAGGTACAAATAAAAGTAAAGGAGATTCATGAAAAAGTATCATTGTTTCTCTTTTTGAAACCTGTGATTCACGTTTTTTCTACAGCGCTGTTTGCTGTCCCCAAGAACTACAAACTGGTGGCAGCGCCGTTGTTTGAACTGTATGACAACGCACCTGGATATGGACCAATCATCTCCAGTCTACCGCAGCTATTGAGCAGGTTTTTTTTTATATTTCCCGTGATTGTTTGCTCATTGTGTACATAGTATAGCTAAACTGAAAAGTAAAGGGATGAATGTCTAATGTATATTGTTTTTTCTTTTTATAGGTTCAATTTCATTTACAACTAACCCGGGTGAACTCAAGAATGCGGCTGTCTCTGTGAGTGCAGCTCTGTCCGAGTGAAGATGTGGTGAAAAAATGTCTAAATCTTAAGATCGACTTTCACAAAACAAAAGCTTGTTATGTCAGGTATATTGACAGTCCACAGGGGTGTTTATACTGCAAAAAGAAAAATGAAAATGTCATGTGTCTTTTTTTTTTTATCTTGAAAAACTGCTAGTTTTTGTAGTCTACAGGTCTGTAATCAAGTGTGATAAGAAACTGCTTTTATGTCCTCTCAGAGGAGGCCAATGTTTGATTAAACAAATTGCATCATTGAGTTTCCTGTTGTTTTAACCTGTAACAATGTTGTGTTTATTTTTCCTTTTTAATAAAGCAGTCCTTTGAGTATGTTTTTATAAAAGTGCAAAAAGCAAGTGAGTGGTTGACTGATACCTGTTATGTTCCAAAGTAAATATAAAGCTCATTGGTCTTAGTTCGAGACTGATAAGAGGACTGTATTATGTGAAAGTGTCGCACAGTCGAAACAGAAAAAAAACTCCACTAAATCAAAATGGAGGACACTTGCAGTCTGAGATATTTGCCTAATCCGATTAAAATCTCCACTGAATTTGCATCAATTGAATGTAAAAAAAAAAAAAAACCTCACCATATAGATTAGCCAGAATGAATATTTGACTTAGTGCTCATATATAAAGTGTGCAGCCTATTCTGTCAAGTGTCATGTACAAAATAAAGGGCTCACTTCGCCCTGTGGTTTACCTCATAGGCAGCTGAGTACTGCCCCAATTAATTTTTACCATTCACATGGTTATGTTCAGATTAAAATAAATCATAACCATGCTTTGAGAGAACCACAAAAGAAAAAAAAACAGTAATTCCTTTAAACTCAGTTTGTAATGGCGTTATGCTGCAGATGTGCCATCTTGTACTGCATCCCTATTGCAAACGAGCAATCAATTGAACCCCAATTAAAATATGTAATTCCTTATATCTCCTAAAGCTAAATTGGCTGTTTTCAATATTATTAATACCATGCAATAGATTCCTACAAGTTAAATTGAACATAAAGGGAATTTTTAATGGTTAGCCTTCGATGCTGCCTGACAGTCTGAACTCAGGGCGCAAACCGCCACTGTCGGAAACGTCATTTATCCGCGACACACGGGCCGTTTCACACCTCCCCACGTTCACATAGTAAATGTTGTAAAATCTCTTCACAAACTGCACCACCACATGAGTTAACACCTGCTGTTAGTCTGTACCATGGCCTCTAAACGACCGCAGGGAGACAGTGAGAGGACGGAGAAGAAGAAGAAGAAGAACTGCGAGGAGACGGCTGAACTTTGCTCACTTGTAGACGACGAGCAGGTGAAGAGGGCTGTGAGGGAGGCGTGGAGCCAGAAGACTCACTACAGCCACGGTTAGTCAACAAACTGCGAATCTAACTCGCAACCGAAGTAACACACAGGCAGTCAGAAGTGAAGAGCAGATCTCCAGGCAGATGTGTCAGATTATCGGCTATGAAGCAGCTAGCCTCGGTGTCTGTAAAACTTCCTGTCCTGCTTGGTCGAGGCTTGTTGCATTGTAACATCACTAAATCATAAAGTCAACAGCAACAGCACATAGATGAGACAGATGATCTTTTAAAAAAGTAATGCACATAGAAAACGATGATTAATCTGCTAAAACCAGCCTCAGTTTGGACATTTAGCCTGTAAACAACTCTGCCCAGCTTCACCACCAAGACACTGAACTCCATTATCATGAGATGGTTAAAATCCTCTCTCACAGCCTCACAACTTTTCAGTCATTATACGTCACGATATTGATCTAATAATATAGTGATTCTTCTGTAAAAAATCAGTTTAGAAACTAGTTATGTGACTTGGAACATTACTTCCATAAAATGGTCCTGCTCATTGGTCTTTCAGCATTGTACTTAATTATCTCATACATCCAGAAGTATTAAAGGGGCACTGTGTAGTTTTGGAGAAGACATTTACACGCAGAAATGAGGTAATAATACAAAGTCATATATTTATTTTTACCATAACTGAATAAACAAGCTGTTCTCAGAGGAACAGAACACTGTTTGAAGCTAGAAAGGTGGCAGGGTCCGCCACATATAAACAAAGTAAAACAGTATAAAATTGTGTTGTCCTTAAAGCTCAGTTTGTTTATTCAGTCATGAAATGAAGAGAGTTTGTTTAGGCATTAAAAAAATCAGTTGATGAAGATCTTTCTCTTCTGATTTAAATTTCTTCCCCAAAACTACATAGTGCACCTTTAAAGTTCTACAACTATATTAAACAAAAAAGGTCAAAATCTCTAATGGTAAACAAATGTATATCCTTTCATGTTACAGTTGTCATATTAGGTACCACTTAATGATAACCGTCAATAATAAATGGTATATTTGTAGTTTATTGTCAATAGTTATTTAACTGTTAATAAACAATGAGATGCTTTATAAACCATTTATTAAACGTGCACTGTGTAATTTTGGAGAAGAAATTTTAATCAGAAGAGGAAGATCTTCATTTACTTATTTTTTTTCTGCATAAACAAACTCTCTTTCAATTTCATACTGTTTTACTTTGTTTATATGTGGCAGACCTTGCCACCTTTCTAGTTTCAAACAATGTTCCGGGGACCTTATTTTCCTCTGAGAACAGCTCGATTATTCAGTTATGGAAAAAATAAATATTTCTGAGATGGTATTATTACTTCATTACTATTGTAAATATTAAAATTCTGAGTTTGAATTTCTTCTCCAAAACTACAAAGTGCACCTTTAAGCATTTGTAAAGGTTTTTAAAGATCAGTTGGAACATGGCCTCTCAAATAATGTTTATAGATGAGCTGTACAGTATTTATTAACTGTTTGAAAAGTATTTAAAACATCAGTTGCATCTTTACGACAAACAACTGCTAAATAAGTTGTTTATAAAGCATTTAATTGTTTGATATCAATTAAATAGTTAATATTAAATATAAATTAAATACCTCATATTGCCCAAGATATAATATTGACTTCCAGTATTTTGAAAGATTGCATCCGAGTTGAGAGTATTTTTTTTCATGTTGTATTTGATCTCATTTAACTTAACCCCACTTGAATGAAACATATGATTTATATTTTATACATACATCTATAAAATTTAGTCTTTGTTGTAAAGAGATTTAGATTCAGGGCATTTGTTTGTTTGATAGTCCTGATAAGTTTAGCTTGTGTGGCTATAGCTGTGTCTCTAGGTCTTGGTTTGTTTGGCAGATCCTTTGCTTACGAGAAGTTATTTGTCACCATCTCACGCAGGCATCTGATCTTTCGTTGTTCATGTGCAGGAGATCTGGAGCTGGACTGCCACCCGTTCCCTCACTGCATCATCCGGAACTTCCTGGACAGTGAGACCTTCGTAGAGAACCTGCAGACAGAACTGCTGGGGCTCAACTTCCATGACAAATCAAATGATCTGTACAAATTTAAACAGGTCGTCCATCAAACTCACCTTCTCACTGATTTATTCCAGTTGGTTTGAGGGGTTGTCTTATTACTTTCTTTACTTTGTCGTTGTTCCCCTGCAGTCAGATGACCTGAAGAAGAGAAAAGAGCCACATATTACAGGACTGAGGTAAAGAAATAGTTTGTCCTCTTGTGTTTATGTACTGTATTTGACAGACCTAACGTGATGCTTTGAGTTTGTTTTGCAGCAGAGTTGATAAAAGTTAAAGTGTGGGTAGTGGTTGGAGCTCTGATAATCTGAGCTGCTGTCAACATGAGCTACAAGTGGAAGAAAAGTGCTTTGAAGCATTTGAGCTCATTCTGTCAGTTGGGAAATAAACTAAACTAAAAAGAGATGCCTGTTTTTTATGCACATTCAAACTAAAGGTTGTCTGTCCTGAAAGACATTTTGCTACATTAATTTGTTGGACTTAATTACATTTCACACACAGTCTTCAGAAGCAAATTGGTGTCTTATTATCTGATAGATAATTGCTATCAGACAGAATTAATATACTTTTATTTAAGGCAAGTTTTACGTCTGATAGTCTATTGTGTAATCTATTGTAATCGGTATTTCTTACCTGATGGAGTGACCTGCCTTTCTCTAAAGCCTGATTATGTTATTAGTTGGTCATTCTGATTTTGTTGCTATTTTTTCACGTTACGAAATTAAACACATCACTTTTGATTCTCCTGGGATAGATGCCGGTGCTTTTTTGCTTTAGGACAACTGTTATTTAATCCTGATAGAAGAGCTCATATTAACTCCGACTATTTTGTACGAATGACTGATCCAGGACTGATATTATCTGCTACACACAAGGTCTATAACAACAAAAACAACAACACAACTTTTTTTGTAACTTTACATACAAGAAAAACAGCTCGAAGTGATTTACAACAAAGAAAATACCGGCAGCAAGTGCCTTACATAAAAACAACACAGAATTAACATAAAAACAGGGATGAAGTGCCATAATTATTGTAAAATAAGATGGAGAATAAACCCCACTTGATGATAATAATAGTAGAAATAAGATAAAAATGCAAAACATGAGACAGAAATTAAAATCCACACCCACTGAATAATAATTTAAAAAAATCAAAGATAAAAATAGAAGCTTATTTTGCACAGCACAGCCTGTTTTTAAAATATTCAAGACAGACACACTTGACATACATTGATCTGTATTTGTCATTTTGTTGTTAAATAGGTTAAAAGAAGTTGTTTTATTGGAGCAGCACTAGAATCTGAAGGTTGGCCCAGTGGTTGGGAGACATTTTATGGTGCATTTATGAGCTCCACCAGGTGGCGCCAGAGATTACATCTGACTCCTAATTAGTATGTTTCCATCATTTGGTGCTGCGAGGCTGAAAGGTAGCATTAACATTTGGCATGGGAGGACTGCACGCTGAACTTAATGGAAAATGGATTCAGCTGCAGTTAATCACCTGAGAGCACAAGGTGATCCCTGTTAGAGGACGTAGACAGTTTCTTATTCAGTACACTGGTGCACTGAGAGTTATTACAGCAGTGTAAATGTCGGGGCTTTCAAACAAATGACTAGAAACAAAGCTGTGATTGTAGAATTACTGAGCGGTAAGAGCTGCCGAACCTGTCAGGAGGTTTGTGTTTGAACCAAGTCCAGGAAAAAAATAAGATCCCAACGTATAAATCAAGAGCAAAATGAGCTGAGTGTCAAATCTGAATCCAGGACAACACCTCTGAGACTCGTACAGCATCCAGACAGCACAATAATGCACACAAGACCCCTTTATTTAGAAATAATGTGCCTTTTTTTATTAGTATTATGACGAGCTGTGATTACAGCAGGAATGAACATGTAATTTCTTCATAAATACCTACTTGTGATTGTACAGTACCTACTGAAGAAATGCAGCCCTTGAGAATAGATACCATAATTAGATGCACAGTAACGGCCTCCTCTTGCGATCATCTATTATGTATGTCACAACAAAATGTCATGGTAGGTTTGAGCGGTCGAACATTCTATCTGTTTTGTGAGGCTTATAGAAGGTTAAAGGTGCAGCTTTATTCTCACTGTTGATACAATTCAGTGAATGAAATGCAGTTTGCATTAATCTGTGTGTTTGTTTTCAGGGCAGCTCTGTTTGGGCGTTTCCGCTCCTGGCTCGGGGAAGTGTTGGGGGTCGAACTGGAGCCCACGGTGGATATTTCATGTGCCAGATATGAATACACTGGTGAGATTTCTGTATATTTTTTGGGGCTTTTTTGATCAGATTTTGCTGACTTGTCTGCCGTATGTTCTCCTTTTTTTCAACATGTAACCTTCTTTCTTCTTTCTAGATGTTCTTTTGTGCCATGATGATGAGTTGGAGGGGAGGCGCGTTGCTTTCATCCTGTATCTGGTGCCTCCGTGGCAGAGCAGCGACGGGGGAAGCCTCGATCTCTACTCAACAGACAGTGAGTATCCCACTGTTTGTGAGTGTGTGTGTGCTTTAAGATAACAGAGGTCTCACACACTCTTCAACTCTGTCATCAGGTAACTTCCAACCACAGAGCATAGTAAAGTCGCTCGTACCGTCTCTGAACACACTCGTCCTTTTTGAAGTTTCCCCGGTCTCCTTTCACCAAGTAAGAATAACCACCCCGGCCTTTTTCATCACTGCTACACCTTTGATTCAGATCGATAATGTGCGTTGTGTTTGTTCAGGTGTCAGAGGTTTTGACAGAGGACAAGTGTCGTCTGTCGCTGAGCGGCTGGTTTCACGGGCCGTCTTTGGAACGTCCTCCTCGCCACATAGAGGCCCCCATCTCACGGAGCCCACACTTACCGAGAGATGTGAGTCTGGTCAAACATGCACAAAGACGCGTAGAGTTTTATTTAACTCAAATTTTGTACCTTAAAATAACAGCTTCAAGATCATTTTAATGGTGTTGTATCACTTGTTTCTGCACTATGTAACTTCAGTGAGAGGGTAGGATCACAGCCTCACATACATGTTTACTTCAACATTGTCATGATGTAATGAGTTTTGTTTGTAGTTGGCACCTACATTACATCTGACAAATTGTTACAGACCTGGGATTTGTATTTATGATAGTTGAGTTGCACTGTGGGAGGCGCCTAATCGCACAAGATGCCAATTTCTACATACTGTTGCTTTATCTATCTTTTATAGGAAAGTTCTTGTTGGGAGATGGATGAGAAGATTGGTACCACTGTCATAAATATTTGTTAAATATAAAGCTACCAACAGCAGCTGATTAGTTAAGCTTAGCTTAATGACTGGAAACAACGAGACACGACTAGCCTAGTGTTTCCCAGTTGCAACAAAATCCACCTCCAAACACTTCTGAATCTCACTTATCAACTCATAACGTCTGCTGCACTTAATTTATACAAAAACCAAAAGGAAAAACAACCTCTCTTTTTTTACTTTTTTAGTTTTACAGGGAGTTATGTGTCGGTCTATATCTTGGCCAGGGACAGTGACTTACACAATAATTTATACTGCATTACACAGAGCAACCAGTCATCTCCTTTAGTTATATATCCTAAAATGTAAAACCATTCATCTTACAGACAGCCTGTGTTCCTGCTGAAATGTGTTTGTTGTGTTCACAGGAAACGGTGCTGCTGGAATGGGTCAATCCAGTCTACCTGGACATTTCCTATCAAGAGCAGATTCAGGAGGAGTTCGAGGACAGCTCAGAAATTCAGCTCAAAGATTTTCTCAAGGTAATGTCTCAACTTTTTTACAGCCTTGCACGGGTCCGAATGTTTCTGTCGGCTGATTGTGCATCTGTCCTCAGGAGGAGAAGTTCAGGGAGGTGAGTGAAGCGCTGCGAGTCGCTCAGATTCAGTGGACGAAGAGGGGTCCCCCCAATAAGAGGTAGGGCACGTGTCTGGGTGTGCTTTTTATATATTCTGTGCTGAAGAGCATATTTTAAGACTGTATTTGTGTGTGTTTAGATGCTATGATGTGGCCTCTCTGGATACCCTACCGCAGTGTGTGGGTGAATGTTGGGAGCTGCTTCGTTCAGAGTCTTTCTTCCTGCTTCTCTCCAACTTCACTGGCCTTCAATTGCACTACCTGTGTCCTGCTGATGATGAGGATGAGGATAAAGAGGAAGAGGAGGATGTACCAGAGAGTGGAGAAGCCACGGGATCATCAACTGAATCACAATCAGCGAATACAAGCAGAAAGAAAGGTGTGTGTCAGTTTCTTCAGTCAAATTTTTTTGGCTTTGTGTGTGTGTGTGTGTTTTGACCTTTATTTTTGTTTTGTCTAGAGCCGAGCACACCTGTATGTTGTGGTGAACTGCGTCGATGGTCTCATGGCGGCTACACTCTGTTGCACGATGCAGAAGCAGCACAGGCAGAGTACGCTCTGGACCTTGTTTTGCCTTTTAGCAATTCTGGTGAGTCTATACACACACACACACACACACACACAGTAAGGACAAAGCATAGATCAATATTGTGATCGTTCCAACACTTGACTTGTCTTTGGTAGAGTGGCAGTCAGAGTTTGGGGGCTACACGTGTTACGTTGCTAATGAAGAGGATGAGGAGGTGAGTGTTGATTATAGCTATACAGTCTAATTGTGCATGTGTGGGTAATACTTAAATGCTTATCATAACTGCTTTGGTTTCCTCTTCATCGCAGCTTCTCACGGTGTATCCAGAGAACAATTCCCTCGCCCTCGTCTACAGAGACAAAGAAACCCTCAAATTTGTCAAACATGTCAACCACAGAAGTTCCTCTGATTCTGGCAACAGTTCAACCTGCAGAGCATTGTATGACTTCTCTTTTGTATACTATGAATAAATATATATATATATACACAGTACATCTATTGTGTGGGTTTCTTAACAGCTTTGTATTGTACTCCTAAGGTGTTTTGTTTAGAGATAGTTGACACAGATGAGTTGCGTAAACATTGGCACATGATGATCTTCTCTTTAGGAGGCTCAGTGTTTTGCTTGTACGTGTGGACAGAAGGAGCTCGGGATTGAACTACCAACCCTTTGATTATTTGATCAGCATTAACCACTCTCAGAAAACTTGACTGAACTTTTTCTGTTTTAATAAATATTGTTCAGGCCTGCCCATTTGCAATCTTAAAGTCCCCTTAAAGTCTGCCGAGGTTTTTCAGCTTTCAAGATATTTCCTTTGTAGTGGAACTACAAATTTAACAATTGCCAATGACATTATTTTGTTGCCCTAAGCATGTGAGACGAGAAGTGAAAGTTGATATGATGAGAAGCCACTCTCCTAGAGTTTTCCTCTCATAAATCAAACAGGAAGCATCCATTTTATTGACTCACTGGTTCCCTTTTTAATTGTAAGATCATTGAGTGTAATGTGAAATATAACTTTGATGTAAAAGAATCACCTGTTCTTTTGATACAGTGGTGAAATCTGTATCATAATCATATACACAAGTACACAAACTATTGACAATATTTCATTGAATATCTTTTTAAAAAGATACACATTTTCCTGAGCTTTTCCATCATATATCTTGAACTGATTTGGGTATAACCCATCTTCATGGAAATTAACTGTATTCATTTGTAATGCTTACATTTTGCTGGGGAAATTATGTTAATTGTGTTGCCATAAAAAATGCATTCTGAAAAGTAGGCTCTCGGGCTGTAACTGATAATTGTTTTCATTACTGATTAACCATTTAGTCTATTATAATTAAAATACTACAAATGTTCACCTCAGGTAATGTTCACTAATTGCTTGTTTTGTCTAACAGCACAGAAACACAAAGATAATTAATTTATAATGATAGAAAAACAGGAGAAAACTAAAGGTTCTCACATCCAATGATCTTGAACCAGCTAAGCATTTTGGCATTTTTGTTTGCTATGACCTAAATGATGAAGTTTCCGTAAATTGACTACTTATTTCAGCAGGAGAGCCAACAATTAACAAGAGCAGAGGTTCCTCCTTGACATTCACTGTTGTGACTTAAGCTACCTGGTCTATCAGTGTCAAATCTATTGTCCTGTTTTTTTTGTTTGTTTGTTTGTTTGTTTTTCTTTTTTATGTGTTTACAAATGTTAACACTAATAGAAACAGTTTATACAACCACAGCGACAATGAAGAAACTCTGGGCTTTTAGTCATATCACGGGAAAGTGGAGAAAAATGTGGTCGCTACATCTGACAGCATAATGTTTCCATAAATTACAGTAGCACTGATTTGATCACTTGACCAAGCAAGTTTCTCGCCCTGAACCACTTCCTTGTTGTCTCATTTCGTTCATTATTTTAACTCCCATAAGTTTTACCACTTATGTGAACGAGTATGTTACAAGGAATTATGGCAGGAAAATGTTGATTTTAAACGACTTGTAGCCCAAAGTCTTGTGCCCTACATATGGATTCCTACATCAAAGAAAAAAATACTTCCTTCCTGTGTTGATTTCCACCAATCAGAGCTCAGCTTGATTCCCGCTCAGCCAATGGGAGGCCAGGAAATTATTACTGTGTCAGTGGGTGTGATCCCGCAGGAGGAAGCGTCACCGAACAATATCACAAAGTTTTAAGGTAAGTTTGAACCGACTTTAACGAAGGATTACTTCACAGTGAACCATATAATAAGACGTGACAAGTCATCGGTCTTTTAACTATCCAGTAAACACTTCAGCCGTTCGTTTGGTCGAACTGTGGCCGAAACTTTACGGCAGTTGTGTCTACTGTACATTAGGTTTACCAACACGAACTGTGCTCTCATAACAACCCACCGAACTCCATTCATATTTCTGTGTTTTTAACATACATCTTTACATTTTGTGATGTATAAAACGGACGCTTCGTGTCTCCTCCTGGTTGAATGAAAGTGTAATGCTGCTGTAAAACTTTTGGTGAATAATTCTCACCTGTAGCAGGTACAGCTAACTTCACGTGTTGTGGCCAGAAACCACCTGTAAAGTCCCATGTACGTTGGGACCGGATCGCTTAGCAACCACATCTGTAGCTTAGCCTGCTGTTTGAAAACATTCAGCACTTTGACATTAAAACCACGTGAAATTACAGTACAGTCTGGCTGTATGTGCTTTTCACTCGTACAGCAACAACAGAAACCAGCAATACTGAGAGATTTACTATATCTTAAGTAAGTAACTGGATTTGTTTTTGGAGAAAAGACACCAGACAGGCTACTGATTTGATGCAAAACATGAGTAGAGTTACAAAACTAGGATAGGTTTACATGTTATTGTTGTCTGTCTTAAAACCATACACACCTATGTATGTACAAAAACATTAATATTCACTAATTGTTTATCTGATGTGTACTAATCCATTCTAAAGTTCAGTTAAAGTTAATATGATCTAGTAACTGTCCTGCAAAGACTGTGGATTTTTGTCACTTACCTAGTCCGTCACTTTATACAACAGAGATGTCCTGACTCCAGTTGTACAAAAACTGGCCTCGAGGAAGGTTACTTTTTGTAAGGAATGTTGACACCAAACAACACTTTCTGTGTATATGTATATACCTTTTTAAAATGGTAAGCTATCCTCTAAGCTTCTGCACACCCATACTCCTCCTACACAGGTGTTTTTACTTGACTGTGATTAGACTAACCCTAGACTGATTATTGGCCCAGGCCGATATTCAGCATTTTCTGATTGTCGACACCAGTGTTTCTTCTGTCAGATTCCCGATAAATTTACTAATTAAAAATGTGCTTGGTTGGCTCTGACTCAACATCCTCTCACACAATGTCCTCTGATTGGTAACGCATCACAATTAATAGCCTATAAAAACTGAATAATCTGAATCTTCAAAGTAACTAGTAACTAAATTTATCAAATATATTTCATGGAGAGGAAGTATTAAGTGGCAGGAAAAGGAAATACTCAAGTAAAGTTCTTCATGTTTGTACTCATGTTGAACATTACTTGAGTTTATTTCATCCGTGGTTGTTCTAGAATTTTATTTTCAGTGCTAATGAATATCGGCCCCAAATATCGGTTTTCAGTCTCTCTTTTTGATAATCATTATCCTCCCTGAAAAAGCCATATTGGTCGACCCCTAGATTAGACCTCTTCTAAGGACAGTGAGCATGTACTGCACAGACTGCTGTCCATCACTTTCCTGTTACAACAGAGCAACAACAAACATACACCTCTGTCATAGTAGTACATGATGTTTAATGGCACCCTGTAATACCAGGAATAGTTTAATCCAACTTTAACCCAATTCTCATGTTTATGACTTGCAAGGATTCACATTACATGACTCAGGGTTCTCTCAGGGCATTCGCAGGGCTACAGAGTGGGTTTTGTAAGCGTTACAAATGCTTTGCAGTGACAGTAGCACTGTATTCATTTCAAAGGGTTTGAACAATGGCCTCTAGCTGATGTTGAGCATCCGTGTTTGTATGGTTTTCAGGCACTTTGTGTTATATAATTCAGAGATGTATATATAGTGAGCGTAGTGTGAGCTGAGATTTAATCACTCAGTACAAATGGAAACAACTGTGTATGTTTGTGCAGGCCATATATAGTATAGTATAGTTATAGTTAAGTATGGATGAGAAGTGTGTTTATTAGAAAATGACACATTTAGGCTGTTTTGTTTCTTTGGATTTTTTGAAGTTTATTGTTACACAAGAGGAGCGACCTCATGTCAACATTTTTTTATTTTATTTGGCAAGAGAGCTGTATTCACTGGCCTCATATCGCCGACAATTAATCAGTAATCATTAAACATTTTTAATGATAGATTTATAATGTAAGTAGTTTATCAAGAAAAACAAGTGTATGGATTTTGGTCTGGTGGTCTGACAAAATTCAAATATTTTAATAGCTGTTCGTCTCAAATTGTGATGGCAAGTTGTTGACATTGTATAGACTACGTGATGAACCGAAAAAATACAGGTTCATTGACATAGAAATAATCGTTAGCGGTAGCCTTCATTTGTTGGTCAGTGGGTTTCTTATGTTTCAAGCCATCATCTACTGGTCCGTTTACATCTGGAGCTGTAAAGCGCCAAAGATGGAAGCACACCTTTTTCTGAATCAAATATTTATTTTCATTTATCATCAGATGAGCTGTCCAGGGAATACTAGAGGTTGCCTTTTGGCAGCAAAAGCTAAATGATATATTTTAAGCTCCTGATGATCACTTAATCCTCATACAGCTGGTGAACAAATCTCACAGTGTACTTCCAGAGTACATGTAGATAGGATCGCATATAATTACATACGGGCTAAGTTGCGGAGATTCCTGTAGACCTAGTAGCCAAGCATACTGTGTATTAGTGAAATAGCAGGACATGCATATAATCCAGCTCAGAGGATGCTCTTTCCATGCAGAGCGCTCCGCATCCTGTGCATGGAGACAACACCAAGGGAGAGCTAGTGGGCCCCGGTGGTTCATTCAGCGCACAGGAGTCAGGGGCTGGACTGGGGGATGGGAGGGCTGAGATTAAACATGTTTTTATGTAATGAGGGTTTCAAAGGGAGGCTGGGGTAAAAGGGTAAAGTGGAGTGAGGACACAACAGCCATGGACCACTAGGAGAGAAGTGGTTTTAAGTCCAGGAGGAAACATATTTTTGGCTGTCACTCACTGGTCCAGGCAGTTATATGATGAGGTTTATGATTTATTTTGCTTGAGTAAATCGAACGTTTGATCAAGTTCAGAGTCTGGAGAACAATTCAGTGCAATAGTTGTACAACTGAGAAGATATCAACTGTTTTTGTCCCTATTTTTGTTAATAATATTGCAGATTGATTAACAAATGCATAATTTAGTCTGCAACATGTCAGTCCAACACAACGTCACCTGCACAGACTATCTAAGCCTTTTATAATATTGTATTTTCAGACCTGCATCGTATTCATAACTGAATTGTATTTTTCCATTAACCTTTTGTTTAGCTACTTTTAATTTTTAATAAGTCTCCCATGGTCAGGTGTTGTAAATTAGCATCTTGCTATAAACACTGAGTGTAGTGCATCTGGTGCTGGTGCATGACTGTATGTTGCAGCACTAATGTTACTGTTATGTTCATGTCAGATAAATAAAGCTAATTAAATTAAACATACCAAAATGGTGCATAATCCCGTCGCCAGTTAACAACTGAAATAAACGGTTTGCAGGGCTTCAGAGTGCGACTACTTTGGTTGCATATGCTCCCAAAGATCTGTTTTCATTGGTTGTAACCAAACCTCACTGAAATTTAGTGGTTTATTTTTGAAACAATTGAGAATATAACAATTGTTGTTGTTTCTTGTATCGTGTGATTTAAATTAAGGAAAATTGCCTTAAAAAAGTGCCTTAAAGGACTTCTCACTAATATATTGAACATGTGCTCCATAAAAACCACTCTGAAGTCTGAAATGATACACTTCTTTAAAGATCAACTGCAGCTGAAAGGAATAATAAAACTCATTACCTGAAAATGAATTAAGTTGTCACACTGCCGTAAAATATTGAATATAATCATGAATATTGTGAATTGCTCCATTTTTGATCTAATCCTTTTGGGGTTTAGTTTTATTTCTCATGATATCATCATCTGAAATGGGTGTAGCATTATGTCATAACGGTCTTTCTCAAAAAAAATCTCCGGCACGAAAAAAAGCGGCCACGTATATTAAAATCAATTTTACTGATTAATCCCACTTTACAAAGGGATAAATGGAGCAAGGCTATGCAACAGTATTACAGATGTTACAAATACACACACAGAGAAATAAATTACATTGTCAGTCAGATCAGTGATGACTGCTGGATACTCAGTGAAATTGAAATAAAGATACAGAGCTGAAAGAAAATAGCTATATAATCACATGCACATTATGGAGGATAACGCACAGAGTTTTGTATAAAGGTAATTTCTCTTTGAATACAATGAAATCTGACCTCTTGACCTTCACAGCTGCCAGTGTTATAAGAGGCTGTTTGATAACTTTACTGTTAAACCTCTCAGACACTTCACTTTGAACTTGTGTGAAGTTAAAGGATGTTAGTTTCTTCAAGTTCATGGACTAGTTCACCTGTCAGAATAGCTACTTTTTGTTGGATGATATATCGTCCTAGAAATAATTGCGATTGCAAGATATTACTGTGATTTTAAGACCATTTTATGCCACTGATGCAATGATAATATAACAGCATTATAATGCACCCTTTCAAAGAGCAGCTAATTATTAATTCCTAATATTCAGAAATTGGAATGGGAATGTCAAAACATTTTTTTTTACAATAAACATGAATTAAATGAATCCACACAACCAAAGCAATCAATGTAAAAACGACACAAAGTCTTATGATGGAACGGAAAACCGTGCCAGTTATTTTGACATCATGTTGGCTAAAATGTTAGTGACATGTAAATGCAACAAGCAATTTTGAGGTCAGCAAAAATAATCGTGATCATGTGCAGATATCGGTAAGTCGATAAGATAATATGACATATGTAGGGAGAGTCAATAATGTTAATACCTTAAAAGGCCTATTCTTCAAACAGAGAACGCAGATACTTTTGGGGAAAGCTGCAAATGCACAACATAAATCATAAGCATCTTTAGCTGCAGTCAGTGTTGTAATGTAGGTTATGGAGGAGCTTACCTCTGCAGAACTCGACTACAGCACTTCATTATAATTCTTTATGCTTCTACATTTTACCTTTATCAAAAGATATATATGGATACCTCAATATGGATATTGCACTTGCGGTTTTGACTATATTTTCGATTAATTGTGCAGCCCTAATTAAAACCATGCACTGCATGTCTCCCACTGTCTTCAGAGAATGGCAGACAAGACTGTGGATCGTGGGCCATGTGCAGGATGTGCGGTCATGTTCCTGCAGTCGCTCTGCCCCGATGTGAACCTGCTGTCTCTCTACAAAGACCAGCAGGAGGGAAAGTTCATCGTGTTCAAAGTCATCAAGCTGACACTTATAGGTGAGCACTCCAGTTAGGATCTATTAGGCGTGTCTACCATACTAATCAAGATATAAAACAAATGTGTATTTTATTGGATGTCACATGTATTCATGAGTTTCTTCTTGGTCAGATTCTGCAGGAGGTCTGGGTGGTTATGAGATACTGAAGGTCCATGATGCTGATCCGTTTCTGGGGGTGGAGGTGAAGTTTGTGGATGTGGCAGCCTGCCAGCAGTTCCTGGAGAGCTACAGCTCTGGAGCGGTGCGTCAGTCCCTCTCCCAACATGCCTGCCGGCTTCTTGCTCTTCCCGAAGAGCTCACAGTGGAAACGCAGCTCAAGGCCGGCACACACATCCTGGATCTGTATCTGGACAAGCTGGAACTTTGCCTACAGCACATCCACCTGTCACAGGTAGACTGGATGTTTCTGTTTGTCCTGTTCTTTAGTGATCTGAGATGGAGCTCCAGTGTTTCAAATGTTCAAGTAGCTGGTACTACTGACATTCCGTTCACATTAGATTTTTTGTGATATATCCCGCCTTCATCATTTTCAGTTAACACAGAACCAGCAGTTTAACTTTTCCACTTTGATAAAATAAATCAGTCATTTTAAGTGGTGTTATTGCTGTAAGTGACTCACAACAACCTGCTTAGCTGCATCAACCTCATCCACGCTTGCTGCTTTTTTTAAAGAATGTAGCATGCTTGCCACGTAGAAAGATGAGATCCCCATTCTTAAATTTGATATTAGGCTCGGATTAGTCAGTCATTTCTCCATCTGGTGAAGCTGCCATCATAGAGTACAGCATCAAACCATTTGCATCTCTGATTGAGCTCCGTTTAGCAGTGCCAAGAAATGAGTTTAAATACCAATAATGGGTTGGGAAAAAATACTCGAGAGGAAAATCCCAGTACTACAAAAATAGAATAAATCAGAAATACTTTTATTGCTTTATTATTCCATTTTGATTGGCTGAATATTTTCCCTTCTTGACACAACATAACAAAGCTTACAAGTTAAAATATTTCCTTAAATACCTACATGAGGTCATACTTCAGCTCATAACCTAATATATGCAAAAACATTGAAATAAATTGCAGATACTGAGACTTCCCCAGAGAGATGTTCAAAAACAACAAGGCAAGAATAAAATCTTTAGAAAAAATACTTGCACAGATTTTAGAAAGTTTAATTTTCATTCTAAAGTCACAGTTTAATGACATCATATATAACATTTTTACATTAAAATTAAATAAAACTAAAAACGGCTAGCCCTTTGTCATGTAGAGAGGCCTGTAATTTTATTCAAGGTTTAGTTTGGTCCCCTTTGAGTTCATATAACTTCTGGAGAAACAGGAAAAATTAGATGATATGTCAGCCAAAGAGAAAGAAAGTTGGTATACTAGCACCTCTATTGACAACTATTCTTTGTATTGCTCACTTGTGATGGAGCATGATTTTTCATTGCAGAATGCTGCGGATTCTGTTTAACAATGAAGACAACAACTCCATGATTCCACGCGACATCACAATGTCATCAAACATTGTGTTTTGTCATTGTTTTGATTAAGAGACCACTAGCAGCAGGAATAACATACTGTGCATTTGATTAAAGGTCCTGTTTGTAAAAAACGTGGATTTCCAGCATTCCTAGCTCGTCAAATACTGATGCACTGGGATGGCGGAGGACACATCCTAGAATCCTAGGAGACATATTTGACGAGTTGTGAATGAGCCTAAAAAATCAACTTTTCTTACCAGTAGGACCTTTAATTTTAAGGTTCACATTACGTTACTGTCTCCAGTGGGAGAAATCTGTCTTGGATTATGGGAATTACAGCATCAAACCAGGCATGATCATTAAAAAAAAAACAGCAATTAAATGTGCAAAGATAGCCTGAGATAAATACAACAGAGCTAGTCGATCACAAAAGACATTCGCACTGTTAGAGCCCATAAAACTGGCCCACTTCTCAGAACACACTGTTTTCTTCTTTGTACATAAATTACAAACAACACAGCTCACTTTGTGTTTACAAACAAACAGCAATACAGCAGGTGGGATAAAGTGACATGTGATGCTGTATTGTATTACAGTTGTTGGTATAAGGTGTTAAAGAATTGAGATATCTTGTATACTAATTGCAAAAGCATTATTGATTACAGTACAGATTGTATACATTAGTATGTATTTTGGAAATAAAACAAGAGCTCAGCTAGAGGGCTGCAGAGGAGGGAAGAGCAGTAAAACCAGAAGAAAACTTTACACTGACGCATTAAAAATATTCTCTGTCACTTTGTGTCAGCCGGAGCGTCTGCGTGATGAGGAGATTGATCACCTGGAGCAGCTGCTTCAGAGTCAGGCCCTCCGTCCTGCCCCAAAGACGACTGCCATCACACAGGAGGAGTCTCCTGTCCCCAGCAACTGCTTCAAGTTTCAGAACAGAGTGTTTGGTGAGTCAAGGCGACCATTTCTCATTTGAGTCCTCTGTAGTCTGTAGACTATCAGCCAGAAGAGGTCACAGTAGAGATTAAAATAGCATTTATATCACAAAAAGACTTTTTTCCTTTATTCTGAGATGCTTATTGCCTTTTATTAGATTCCCCAGAAGCACATGGCTCAGCGATACATGCTGGTTTTGTTTCAGTGCATTCAACAACGTGTTAAAGTGAAGTTGAGATAAGGAACTTGCCTGTTATATATGATTTGTCAGATTTGCATGCATTCATTTATTTATTTTCTTAAAACCACTGTGTCAGTGCTGCACAGCTGTACAGTCTAGAGGTCTAGATTTGTTGGTCTGCCGTCAAAAAGTAAAACATTTTTTAATGTGAGAAGCTGCCAGATTTATGTTATCATTTTCACAACATCCGACAGTGCTGATTGATCGTCTAGCATTGGGTTGTCTGACAGCATATGAATTCAGTGCTGTTTGTCAGCTGACTCTCTAATCCGACATTTTATAAATGGTCAGTCTTCGGGAAGAGATTAGCGCCTGCAGATAATGTATTCGTTTTACACTGATTTAAATTTGACGACCTCATATTGAACTGTTGAATTAACATTAACCGATGAGGCTCTACAATGTCTTGAAAGTTAATTTAATTTTCTAATTGAGTTAATTCCAGATTCAATTTCAGTTCGTGTTAATTTAGGTTCAGCTTCCGCAGACACTTTAATGTATCTGGGCATGAGGGACTTTAGTTCCCAGAGTGTCTCCTCCAAGGCCTCCAGCAGCACCAGCTGCTCTGGTACAGTCTGAAAGAACTGCTTTCATAGTGAGTGAACCTAATGTAAGAATTGAGCAATTACATATTAAATTGCTTAGATTTACACAGTTTATGTCTGGCAAGTTCACATTTAAGCAATTAAAAGGCATTTGAAGGTTGCACAAATCTGTTTTATTATCAGTCCCTCGCTTGGTGACCACATGTGTAAACGCTGCAGTCAAATTTAGCTGCTAGTATATAAAAGCAGCTGCCAATAAAATGTTGTGGCTTTTCTCTTAGCTAGTGCTTCATGAGTCAAGTTATAAAACTCTTCAAACTCCCTCAGTGTTGTGAGCAAAATAGGGATTATGGTTCACTTCAGTGGGATGCTGAAACAAAAAAAGTAGCTGCCCAACAATATGAAATCAAAATGCTCAACCTCACATTACATTTTCTGTAAAATTTTGGATCTTTTGAGGTAAAAATATACCACCTGTGATATTTACTGAAATTTGTAAGCTGATTTTTAATATTAACATATTGTGTCACAAAGAGAGTAGAAGGTGGAAAGCAGGCAGGCAATGCAACGGAAGAGCTTTGATTCAAAATAAGCCTGAGGAACAGGTAAACAGAACAGATGACTCGACAAAGACCGTTCTGAAAACTTGACTTGAATACAAACTAAACTCACAAGGGGATGAGGTGCAGGTGGAGAGAGCTCAGGTGAGCGGAATGAGGTAAAGAAACAAAACAGTAAAGGAGCTGATAGGCTGGGAAAAACAGCTGGGACCAACTGGGAACAGGGCAGGGCTAACGAGGCTGGCTCAGGGCAGGTGTCGAGGGGGAAAGACCAACCTAGGGAGGAGTACAGGAACACAGGAGGAAAACATAGTGCAACTGCAAAGACACCACAGAGCCCCAAATAACACAATACAATAAAACAGAAATGACGGCACTAGGCGTAATGTCAACGTTCCACTTAGCTCTAAGAGGCATTTCAGCAGGTTTTAGCTCATTGTTTTGGTTTAGCATCCCGCAAGTTTACCATATGAATTGATCTTTCACTGCTCTCCTCAGCTGTGTTTTCAGCACGCAGCTGATTTCAGATCTGTGATAAACCCACTGCACACTACCTGCTTAACCAGGTGTCAGAACGACAAAGTTACCAACTAGCTGGAGAACGCAGAGTAACATTTAGCAGCTGAAGAGACTAATGTTTCCAACAGGAGTTGTTGGGGACCAAATCAGAGCTAAAGGGAGGGTGAATGTAGGACACAAACAAGACTCAAATAGATACTAATGTTGTTCCTTGTCTGCTGGTTGCGTTCGAATTTTACATGTGATAACATATAAATATTGTGCTACAGCTTGTATCACTGCCCCAAAGTAAGTGGCCAATAAAAAGAAAATCAATCAATGTCCTTTAAAAGAGGCTCTGTGGAACTTCTGTGTTGTGCTCGAAGCTCATAGTGAGTTTATGTTGGCAGTATCTATTTCTGAACTAATGTTAACTACTGTTGCTTCCTGTTAGTGGAAAGTAGCGAGGCACTGAGACGAGGTACTCGAGAATGTACATAAAGTGACATCCTTTGGACTCGAGTCCTTCACAAAAAAGTCAACAGTCTGAAACAAATCATCCACAGACTTGTATAGGCAACCGAGAGAGACGGGGAGTTCTAATTTTTCATGTCACGTTACAGTCCGCTCACGTACGGCCAATAGATAAGTGATTAATACATGTAAACTGCTACAAATTGTCACATAGAGCCCCTTTAATGTCTCAACAGCTTAAGATGCATGTGTATAAGCAATCCTGTTGATTATCCTGTACAGATGCACAGCAAGTCTATAAGTAACTCTGGGAAATGCTTACTGTTTACACATACATATGCTTTCAAATCAAAGGTATGTAATCACAATTAAGCAGTATTGACATTAATGTATTTTTTGTCCTTCATCCTTTATCCTTCGGCCTGTCAGAGGACCGAATGCTGTCAGCGGCAGATGTTCAGAGCTTTTCTAACGGAGTGGGCCGTCAGTGGAAGCACGTAGGGAGGGCCCTGGGAAAGAGCTGCCGGGCTCTGAAGAGTCCGGCCATAGACAACCTGGCCTATGAGTACGAGAGAGAAGGGCTGTATGAGCAAGCCTATCAGCTGCTCAGCCGATTCATCCAGGCGGAGGGGAGAGCAGCCAAGCTGAGCCGGCTGGTCAAAGCACTGGAGGACTGCAAACTCACCAGCCTGGCTGAACATATTCTGGACATACAGCCACGAGAGTAACTCTGTGTGCTTTTGTTCTGCGTGTACGAGTCGTGAAAACTGAGGGGGACAGGTCCTCTCTACCTGAGGAGCTGCTGACTTTGTCCTGCCTGCTTTTATATACAGTATGTTTGTCCTCGATTGACATTCAAAATCATTCCTGTGTGTGAGTGTGTGAGTGAGCGTGTACATGTTTCAGACAGGTGAACACATGCTAACATCTCTGTGAAAATTGATTCAAATCTTGATTTTCATTTATTGGTATTATTGTTTTCATTTAGATGAAATGACCTGTCATCACTGTTTGAAAGAATCTGCTTGGGTCTTGAGTTTAATGCACTGTTACACCTGTTTTTTGTTTTGTTTTTTTTTAATCATGTTTCTCTTTTATTTTTCTGATTTATAAGTCAATTTACAGATGGAACCTGTTGTTTCCAATGAGCACACAACTGAAGGTTATTGATTTTCTACAAAATGGGTTTGAACAAATTAAATGGTTGTAAAAAAAAAAAAAAGTCTTCATGTTTGTGTTTGATGCATTAGTGTAATTAAAACTGAAAACATAATTTTGTCAAAATTCCCTCAGGTGTAATTTAGTGTTAATCCTCCCCACCATCACTCCCTGTCACTCACAACCGTGCACATGCTCATATGATTAAACCGTGCTGATTACTGATATTGTGGCTGAGTGTATGTATGTGCCTGCATGTGTCACGTTGTGGGAGCTTCAGGGCAGAGAGGTGGAGATTGCAGCTGAGATGTGAGTGTGTGTGTGTGTGTGCGTATGTGTGCATGTGTTTGTGTGTGTGTGGAGGTTTTATCTCAGCTTGGCTGTCAAAGAGGAAATTCACTGATGGATGGAGTCTCTTCAGGTTGAGCTCCTCTGCTGGTTTTCATTCAGGGTCCACTGTAAAAGCCCAACCCCCCCCTCTCTCTTTTTACTCCACTTGACCATCCATCCAGATGTGATGTGTGGATTAGAAGCTTTTATCAGACACATAAACATTATATTACTGCTATATGGTATGGCCACAACCCCCAACATAGACATACACATTTGTGTAAGTTATGATTAACAGACTCGTGTCTCTTTACATCGGCTGAAACCAGGGCAGTAACTGCCACTGAAGACGTTGTGTCCTCGGTAATATTTCTGGGAATATTGGGGGTTAATGACATATATAGATGTTTATGTTCTACACTTACACAAATATAGGTATTACGCAAAAATCTACTATAATTTAAAGCGGCAACGTGTATGAACTTTAGTTGAAAACATTCAAAAATTAACTTAATGCCTGTGCAGTGTGCTAACATGCTAAACAGCCAGCCCTGTCCCAGTAAAAAGCTTATGTGCTACTTTTATAAACACTAAGGCTGAATCCAAATGTCCACCCTCTGGAATTGCAGACTGAGAGCTCTAGGGCTTCAGTCGTACATAATGTGACGTGTTCAATGTCATCACATCAAGTCTGCGTGTGTGAAATGTAAATGCAAATATAAGCCTCTGATAGACAGCCCTAAAGACTACGGTAATAAAATGCACATACGGTACATCTAACCCTAAGCCTAGCCTGCATGATTCAAGTAATGTTTGAATAAAGTAATTGTTTTACACATAAGTTCTACGATGTCACGTCCGTATTGCATTGAAATGTGTGTAATTAAATCAGTACAGTCTGGTGAAGACTGCAGCCCAAGCGGACTCCCTGGAAGTCTTCAGAAAGTCCGCTTGAGTCTCCTTGTGGACAGGATGAAATGTGAGTCTGGGTAGCACTCAAGACTCTCGGACTTCCCGCGCACGCTTTCTGCACTTCTATCTGAGCTAACTAGCTAAAGACAGGTACTGTTTGCAGCAGTTAGCGTTACTCTGGTGATACCCTGGCCCCTATTTGTTTTGAATATGAATTTGGACAATTCCTTCATATTGCACCTTTAAGACTAATTACCTTTTTTAAGAAAATAATTACATAACTTGCAGTGTAGACAAAAATCAGACTATAATGAAGTTAATAAATTAAATGCATTAAAAAAACATGAGATTTTGTGATTAAGAGGCCGGGGGTTTTCTGGTTGAATTTGAATGACCTGTCCTGTTTATGGCCCTGACTGTAACTGTACTGTGAGATGTTGACAGATGCAAACCAGATAAACTGTCTTTGATTACACATTTTGCTGATAATCTGCATGGAGAGTGGAGAGGGACCTTGTACAACTGTATAAATATTGTTTACAAGTATTTCTATTTTGGTCTACTTTATACTTTTTTTTATTCCACTACATTTCAGAGGAAAGTATTGTGCTGCTTTTTACTTATCATTTGACAGCTATTGTTATCAGTCACTTTGCCGATTGTAAGATTTCACATACAAAACATACGGTCATTTTGTAAACTATGATGCACTGGCACAGGTTAAACTGCCTGGCAGTATATAAAGTAGTTACAATCAGCTCCACCTAGACTAAATAAACATTATTAATCTTCTGGCATGCTTATGTTTTAGTAATAATAACCTAATGATGTATTATGTAATAAAATTACTCTTATTGTGGCTGCTCTACTGCATTGTGTGCAGTTTAAGTTTAAGTAAATTTAGCTTATAATAGTATTCCAATTTTTGGTCAAACTGACATGTCTTCCTTCAAGATCTGTCCACTCTTTTTCTTTCTTTCTTTTTAAACAACCAATTTTTTTGTTTTAAAGTAGCCAGACAATCAACAACAAACACAAAAACACAACACCCTAGGAAGTCTACACAGCACATACATCACATACCTGGTCCAAAGACAAATTATGCTCAGGTAAGTAACCTTTATATCGAGTAATTGAGCAAGGAGTGGACCACAATGCTTCATCAAACAGATCCTCCCTCTGAGCTACTCTATTTTTTATCAAAATAAGATTGTATTTGTGATAGGATGTAACTGAGTACATTCACTCATGTACAATTTTTGAGACACTTGACGACTTCTGTTTCAATCCTTGTGCTGCCCTACATTCATTTAACATCTGTAGGTAATTGTTATTATGCAGATCAGGTTAATATCAAAACAGGTAAAAATGCTTATAAGAGCTTATACAATACAACAATGTAGTAGTTTACATTTGACTGGTAGTACATGTTGTTCAGGCTGCTTAAAGGGACACTGTGTAGTATTTGAAACTCAGATTTTTACATTTTTACAATATTAATGAGGTAATGATACAAACTCTTTGTCCATAATTGAATAAACAAGCTGTTCTCAGAGGAAAACAACGTCCCCGGAACACTGTTTGAAGCTAGAAAGGTGGCAGGGTCCGCCACATATAAACAAAGCAAGACAGTATGAAATTGTGTTGTTGTTTATTCAGTCATGAAATCAAAGAGAGGCAGTGAATGAAGATCTTTCTTTTCTGATTAAAACATCTACACAGCGCTCCTTTAAGTCACATATTGACTCCAGTCTGTTTTTGCACATGTACAGCTCCTCTTCTCCACCATGTTTCTGCTATAGGCTGCATTTATGTTGCTGAATGTTAATCCTGGAACAGAAGAAGAGGCCTGCCAGTGTTGTGTCGTTTTTAATTTTTCACCAACGTCAACAACAACAGTTTGCACTAATACCGAGAGACAAGAGGGCAACATTTGCCATTTAAACGGCTCTTTCATTTGAATAATCTTTCATAGGACGTGATTAAAGCTCGGCTGCTCTGACGTCAGCGAGATTGTGCGCGTTTAGATGAGTCTCGCGCGAGAGAGAGAGAGGAGGAGAGAGGGAGAGAGAGAGAGGGAGAGAGACATAGAGAAAAAGACAGAGAGAGAGGCAGAGAAAAAGAGAGACATAGAGAGAGAGAGAGAGAGAGAGAGAGAGAGAGAGAGAGAGAGAGAGAGAGAGGGAGAGCTCCAGGCCCCCCCCCTCCCCACCTAACAACAACCCCAACCCCGCAGGCTCGAGCACAACGACCCCACCCCCCAATCCCCTCTGAGAGAGGAGACCGAGCGAGGAGGCAGAGACAGAGTCACGGAGAAAAAGACCGCTTCGGGATCCCGGCTCTGTTCTGCCCTCAATCCGGGCCTAATGCTGTAGCAGACCGCGCAGGAGGAGAGCCCGAGCGAGAGACAGCGCACTGATTGAGAGTCGTTGAGGGACAGGGCGGACCGGAGAGACGACGGGATTGCTCATTCGCCTGGAAACATGGGATGTACACTGAGCGCCGAGGAGCGCGCAGCTCTGGACCGGAGCAAGGCCATCGAGAAAAACCTGAAGGAGGACGGGATGGTCGCCGCCAAGGACGTCAAACTGCTTCTGCTCGGTAAGGGAAGAGCCTCTCCGGCCGCGGGGCGGCTGCGCCTCGGCGCGGCGCGGCGCGTCGCGGCTCGGTTTGCTTGTGGTGGGACTGCTTGGGGCGGAGGTGCTCTCCGTGGTACTGATTTCACTGCCGGCTCTCACTCTGCCCTCCGTTCTTTACAGGCGGCGGAGAGTCCGGCAAGAGCACCATCGTCAAACAGATGAAGTAAGTGTCTCTCCCCCTCTTTTTCTGGCTCGTTTTAACCCTCCTCGGCACCGCAAGAGTAAAAGGCCCGAGATTGCGCCTCCCCTATCTGTGCTCAGGCAGGTTGAGCCGCCATGTTTCGAGAGGCCGTAGCCCCGGAGGAGTGCCGGTGACTCGAGCACCTCCTGCAGACCGACAGTGAGGCTGCGGAGGCCGCACCGGTGCGCCCCAGGGTGCTGTTCACTGCCTGGGTGCTGAAATGTAGTTAACGAGGGTTTTACTTGGCTACAGGGAGTGCACGACTGGGAATATGTGGGTGTTGTTCCTCTGTGTGTGTGCGTGCATGCGTGCGTGTGTGTGTGAATTACATCGAGGTCACTACAGCTCCATTAGTGAATACCTCTGCTTTTAATCTTAATGGCTTTAAGTGCCCGATATCGCCCGGGGTACTTTGCCTATAAAGCGGATTTACGCAGAAATATGGCTTCTAAAACCGCATCTAAACCTTCCCCTGTCTAAGCTAAATCACTCTTTGATGTTTTAATTCACTGTTGTTTTCTCTAAACCTCTTAGTTAAGTTTCGAGATGTTCCAGTCGGGAAAAGGCACCGTCCATCCATTGTATATTGTGTCTTGTGAAGCATCCCTCCCAGTTTTTTTTTGTGTGTCTCCGTCCTGCTCGGCGCATCCCGGCCTGCAGTGCACTGACTGCACCCTCCCTGCCTCCCTCCCTCCTTCCTTCCCTACATGCATGCCCTGCTTCCTCTTCTTCCCTCCACCTCATTACCCTCCCTGTGGTATCTGCTCGTCTATAACTCACTGCTGTGCTCTGAGCACAAGACACCAGGCCGAATAGTGTTTACCAACACTTTTCAGGGTTTGCTTTAGCCTTAGCCGGCAGCAGCTGGGTGGATTTTTTACTACACACTTTGGGTCATAAAGTTCAGATATTGGTCGGTGAATTTGCTGTACATCATCATCATCACATGCTGTGCAGGATGGTATGATGGTTGAGAGTCTCTGAATGCTGTGTGGTCCAGGCCTGGTTGTGGTAGTTTCATGACTGCAAGGCAAGTGGAAATACACCTGATATAGAGTCACTGCCATTAAAATCTTAAAATGATCTTAAATGGAACCTGTCATAATCGCTAACAGCTGAAAACATGTTTCACAATAAGCATTGGCGTATGGATATGAATTAATAAAGAAGGAACCTCACTGATGGGTGACCTAACCATGCTCTCAGTGTGCAGAAATGTCAGTGGTGTCTATTTTTACACTTTTCTGTTTTCGGACACTGTGATAGGTCAGTTAACTTTTCATCCGTCGCGCATACTGTAGCCTATATGGAGCTGAAATGATGAGTCCATTAAATTAAAAATTCATCTGGAACTATTTGGGTCATCTATTAATCGTTAATCGTCATTTCTTGAGCAAAAGTGGCAAAAAATTTGCTTTATGAAATGTGAGTATGACTGATTTTCTCTCTCTTTGTGATAATAATTTGAATTTCCTTGGGTTTTTAACCGCTGTTTGGATGAAATGACGTATTCAAAGATGTCACATTGGACTCTGGGAACTTGGGTTGAACATGAATGCCTTTCAAAAGATTTTATAGACCCAATAATAATGAAATAATGAATATAATTGTTAGTAGCACCCATAGCTGTACATTAATTTAAACATCAATCTTTGGCCTTTAAGGCTTATTCACTACACAATACACATACACAATGAGTGCACAAAATACAGACTAACAACACCTCCTCTTTTAGGGTTTATTCCAAGAAAATGGGGTTAACCATCATCATCATAGTTGATTAATCGATGAGTTGATTGACAGACAATTAATAAGCACCTATTTTGAATTGTATAATCATTTCTTTTAGCAAAGATACCAAACATTTAGAGGTTCCTGCTTCTTAAATATGAGAAATTGATGCTTTTCTTTGTCTTACACGACAGTAGATTGAACATATTTGAGTTTTGGACCGATTTTTTGGATGAATCGAGACATTTGAGGACTCTGAGGAATTAAAACGTGCATTTATTTTTTAACTATCTGATATTTTATAGACAGATGGGTTATTTGGCAGCTTAATCAATAATAAAGAATAATCTTTAGGCGCACCTTTAAAGAACTCAATGGCTTTTGCTTTGTGAAACTGCATCTCTACTGCTTGTCCCTGGAGGTTAATGTTGTATTTCATGGAAATGTTTTTCTTTCGTGTGAGCGGAGGTGATGGAGCGCCACGCTAAAACATCTTTTCATAATGTGCACAGATGAGATGAATATAGGTTAAAAAAAAACAAAAAAACATCTTTTCTTATTTATTCTGCTCATCAAACATTAATGACTGAACTCAAAAGAAGCTGCTGATGTGTAATGTCGGTCAGTTTCGGGATGTTACGACTGATCCGTTATAGATTGAGTGTAGGTGAGGTCAGATGAGGGAGTGCTGATGGATAATTTAATGATGACCAGATTAACTGTGTCATACTAAATGTAACAGTAGAGTCCTGCCTGCTGTGATTGATTAGTGCTCTGACTGATTCCACTCCATTGCCCGTCATAAATTATAAATGGCTTGGATATCACATTACTGACCAATTACAGATCACACTGAGAATATGATCAATTCCCATCCCATTATACACCGACACACTTAAAGATGCATTTTAGGTGGAGATGGAAGGAAGAGACAGTGAGATGTCTCGTGTTTGATCGCCAAGAAGAATCACCTGGCGCACACGGTTTATTGTTTAGCTCAGCAAGAACAGATGGATAAAGGTGCCTTCTTCGGTACAGTCCATGCTTGTGTCTGATACCTGTATGTGCATGCAGGATTATCCACGAAGATGGTTTTTCTGGGGATGACGTGAAGCAGTACAAGCCTGTGGTCTACAGCAACACCATCCAGAGCTTGGCTGCCATCCTCCGAGCCATGGACTCCCTGGGCATCGAGTTTGGAGACAAGGACAGAAAAGTTAGTCTGAAATCCAACCTCCATCTGAAATTAGAGATTTTATTCATACAACCTTGAAATTTAAGGGTTGAAATTTAATTGTACTGAAAGAATTAAAGAACGATCATATTGTTTTAATGATGTTAACATAAAACACTAAAAAGTTTGGGTTAAGACGTCCGGTTGTCCCTCTTAGACTGGATGCTTGGAAATATTTGACTTTGTAATTGATTTGCAGTTAATCTAAGAAAAATCCGACAATATCATGAAGACAGGTGATAAATAATAAATGCACGGATGTCATTTTGTTCCTTTCCCCCTGATCTTATGTAATGTATTGTTCCAGGCGGATGCTAAGCTGGTCTGCGATGTGGTCACTCGTATGGAGGACACAGAGCCGTACTCCGCAGAGCTTCTTACTGCGATGAAGCGCGTTTGGTCCGACGCCGGGACCCAGGAGTGCTTCAGCCGCGCCCGGGAATACCAACTCAATGACTCTGCTCAATAGTGAGTGGAGCAAGACGGACTTTAAGAACCCCTATGTGCAACAAAAAAGAGAAAACACCGGTTGTCTAATCCCCATTCTTTTTGTTCTTCATCAGTTACCTGGACAGTCTAGATCGGATCGGGGCAGCAGACTACCAGCCCACAGAGCAGGACATCCTGAGAACCCGAGTGAAGACCACTGGAATCGTCGAAACCCACTTCACCTTCAAAAACCTCCATTTCAGGTAGCTTTTGTGGAGTCGCTGCTCCGTTGTTCTACAGCTCATGATGACTCGGCCTTTGTTGCTGGCATTTTATCTAAGATTAGCTTCAGGGATTATAGCTCTGTGTCTGAATTGACTTCTTGCACATTTTTTGCCAGGCTGTTTGACGTGGGAGGTCAGAGGTCAGAGAGGAAGAAGTGGATCCACTGCTTTGAAGATGTGACGGCCATTATCTTCTGCGTGGCTCTCAGCGGATACGACCAGGTGCTCCATGAAGATGAAACAACCGTAAGTATGACTCAGTTGAATTAATTCACGGTGAGGCTCTGACTGATGTTAAAGGCGTCCTGGTGGTTTACAGTGGTTAAGACACATATGAGGAGTCTGGCTGGGGACCTTTGTTGCCTTGATAGCCTTACTTTGCACCGTTGACTCTAACACTTATCTCCAGTACTATTGCTATCTGTCAAGGCAAAATAATAAAAAAAGGCATCTTAAAGGTCGATAGCTACAGATTGACATTGACAATAGATTTTAAATCACTTTCACAATCTGTACAACAACTTTTACTTTCTTCTTCTTTGGTATAAATTCTAAACGTCTGCATTGTATATCAGCCAGTTGCCTGGGGTTGGGTGCACTATGTAATACTTATAATATTAATAAGGTTATAATCTAAACTCAGAAATATTTACTTGAATGTATTTCCATAACTAAATAAACAAGCTGTCCTCAGAGGAGAATATGAGCCTTTAAATGTTTATTTGTTCTGCTCCTAGTTGATATTCAATAAAAAAAAACCTCTGAAATATGAACCTACACAATCACATTTGTTTCCAAAAGATATTTATCAGTTACACATTAAAGGCCTGGTGTGTAATGATATCTAGGCAGATTGCAGCCAATTTACTATAACGCGAAAGGCCCTCTCTAGAGCTGGTGTTTGGTTTGTCCATTCTGGGCTTCTGTAGAAACATTGCAGACTCCATAGAAGAGGACCTGCGCCCTCAGTAGATACAAAAAGCTGAATCTAAGGTTATAAAAACACAAAGGTTGTTAATTTCAGATTATACACTAATGAAAACATAATTATGAGTATGACATTCAGTTTCTGTCAATAGAGCCCTTTAAATCCTGCACACTGGACCTTTACGTAACCAGTAAAACGTCACTGATTTTGGTGCTGATGTAACCCGACATACATACTGTAAGGTACTCTCCTCAATGTAGCACTAAACGCATATTTATCCTCCCGCAGAACCGCATGCATGAGTCACTCATGCTCTTTGACTCCATCTGTAACAACAAGTTCTTCATCGACACCTCCATCATCCTCTTCCTCAACAAGAAGGATCTGTTCGCTGAGAAGATCAAGAAGTCACCGCTGACGATCTGTTTTCCAGAATACACAGGTGAGTCCTCGTGACCCCCATGTCTCAGCCAAGCTGTTTCACGGGCAAAGTGGTGATCGCCTGTCTCTCATGCTCTCTTCTCTCCCTCTCTCTGTTTTTTTTTCTCATCTCCAGGTGCTAATACTTACGACGATGCTACTGCATATATTCAGGTTCAGTTTGAGAGTAAGAACCGCTCTCCCAATAAAGAGATCTACTGTCACCTGACCTGTGCCACTGACACAGGGAACATCCAGGTAGTGTTTGATGCCGTCACTGACATCATTATCGCAAACAACCTTAGAGGGTGTGGCTTATACTGAGGCCTGTCCAAGCACAGAGGTTGTCGTGGAGAGTATGAGGTGTTAATAATGATAATTTTGATGATACTTAAACACATAATATGTAATTCTACACGTCCAAAAGGACCCAAAGAGCTGCCGTCAGACACCACACTGATTTATTGCCATGATTTGTTCCCTTTTTATTTGGATTTCAGTACACACACACACCCCCCAGTTTTGTCTTATATATAGAAAATGTGTTCCTGAGCTGAATGTTTCATGTTTTTGTTGATAACTGCGTCAACAACTTGGTCAGGTCAGAAGCGGCAGCACCAGGGGTATATTCAGCTGGAGCCTTGTTCCTGCAAAAGTCAAAAAGCGCCCAGAAAATGCAACCCGAGGATTGTGCAATGTCATTTTTTAACCACGGCGTGGAATATGGTCCCATCTTTTATGTGACATCTTTTTTTTTTTTTTGTGCGAGCCTCGAGGCGTTTCTATCCCTACTGAATATAGCCTGTTGTGCTCCGTTTGAAGAGCTGCTGTGTGTATGAACGTGGAGATGATGATGATGTTGTTGGGGAGGTGCTGAACTCGTGGCTGAGGGTCATGGTTGGGAAAGGAGGCTATTTTAACTTTCAGACGGGACAAAGCTCCCCTCTCCTTCAGACCCACACATGACTGAGTAGCCTGCAGGTCTGTTCCACTCTCTGATTTCTCCTTTTACTTTAAAACATAATGAAAGAGGGAGCTTCTTCTGTTCAGAATGGCTGCTGCCCATCGCCATTGGCCTCCTGTAAGCGTGAGGAAATGCCTATCAGCCAATGATATATCAGAAAAAAAAAAAGAAAAAGAAACAAACAAACGTCATATCGGTGCCAACCATTTGACAACAGATAGGGGATTAGTATCAGAAATCATAGCTCATGTTCATACTATCAACTAATATTATTTAAGTGAGATATAACATTTTATTATCATCGAATGATTTATTTATTTGAGCCTCATGCCCTACATGCCTCCTCCTACCTCCTGAAAATCCCGTGCCACATATTTATTTCCTGACATGAAAAACTGGGGGGAACACCGTCACCTGTCTACGGTTCAGAGGGTTAGAAAGCAGCCCTCCAATGACATCTTGTTCTCTGTGTGGTGCTTTATCCTTTTGACGTGAATCTGTGTAGAAATAGAAGACTGCACGAGGAGAACAATATCATTTGAGGCAGCCTCTGTCTGGGGAGGTGGCGGGTTTAAAGACCCTCTTCTCCCCTGATCAGTAAACAGGGAACCATTTACTCCCCCCTCATCTGTCACGTTTCTCTTCTCACAGAGAAAAAGTACAGCTCTCCATTTTCACCTGTGCACCCTGAAATTCATCCTCCCATCCCCTGTATACTCTTTATCTATCACATATCAGTCCCCATATCCTATCTCCATTTTCACCTTAAAAGCACCGTACTGTATATATATTATGATTATACCAATTTTTTTTTACTGTGAATGTTTTTGTGCTGCACCCCCATCCTATTTGGTAGTTTATTGGTTGCTCTCATGTGGAATGTTTGTGCTGAGCCAATCGAATGTTGTGTTTACATTAAAGCCACACTTTTCCTAACTACTCCTGCATTTGTGGTCTGAGTCTGATTGCACGAAACGAAGAAGAAGGTCAGAGGGTTGATGACGAGCTGTGACACCGCAGTGCAAAAGTTTAAATACACGCTGACCCGCTTTAATCAATGGAGAGACTGAAGGTTAGACCAGGAAATTAGGCTGAACATTATGAGAATGGACCACTTTTAATGCTTCATTGCCTGGTGAACACAGCTTTGTATTTAGTGTCAGCAACACGTATAAAAGATTGGGAGCAGGTCCTCCGTGGCAACAGGGCAGCACTTCGTGAAATGTGGCGGATGGCAGGGATCAGAGGCGTTTTCACAGCGGCTCTCAATTTATTAGGTTAAAAGTGTTCCATCATCACAGACAAGGAGCTATTCATATATTGAATGACTAGGCTGGATCAGCTGTCTGACCTGCTTCTGTCAGTTTAATGGGTAGGATGTTCATTACTGCTCTGTTTCACTGACAGCCGCAGAGCGCCGCTCCTCAGTCCCAGTGTGTCCTCGTTTCTCACACATAGTTACAGGTTAAAAGGTTGGAACTCCCAGTGTGACACATTTACACTTTTTAATTACACATTATACAGAATATTCTCAGATCATTCATATCAAACAGTTCACCGTGTCCGCCCTGCAACTGTAAACCAAGTCCCTAAAAGCTGAGCTTGAACTCTGATGCAGTCTGACATCAGCCAGGTGTCGAGTCTGGAAACCCACTATGAGCAATGTGCACTTTTGTTCCAGTCAAAAGGAAATCCCCGGCCATTTGCCTGCATCCTGCCCACGTCCATTTACAGAAACATGGATTAAACCTGGATTGAGCTCTTTAGTGAAAAGCATCAGAAGGTGAGTATGCTCGGCAGTCGCTGATAAACAGCGCGCTGGTTCCTGAGTTACAGCCGCAGCCTCTTGATGTCTTCACTTCTGAAGTCGATACGCAGCGCCAGAACCTGACGCACCTCCGCTGGGGTCAGCCGCCATGTCAGGGGGCCCGAGTTTGGGCCCCAGTAATCCAAGATCTCGGTTACCTGTAGTAGAAAAATGTACATTATAAGCCTGTGTAAACTAAGAAGTACAAAGAGAAATTCCACACAGTGTAAGTATTTATAACAAAATACTTCAATATATTATTAGTTAAGGAAGCTATAATGTGTTACATTAACTAGTTATTATATCACTGGATTATCATTATAATAATCATCATAATTATCAGTGACTTATAAATGTGTCATAATTTTTCTGTAGTAGTTTACATTTGGGAGCAGTTTTGCAACAAATGTAAGACTTAATACTGCAAAATTGTAATTTCCTGGTCAGCATCTATAGATCCCAAAATTACTTGGATGCCCAATTTTAATAATTTCAATCATTTTTTGTATACAAAATCTTAACTTGGTTAAGTAGCTGTGAGATAAATGTGATGTAAAAACAAATGTCATAACTTCTAACTGAAATGTAGTGGAATAGAAGTAAAAAGTATTATAAAATGGCATCAGATTGTATTTAATAAATGTATTTGGTTACATGCTAACACTAGTGTAAACTGCTCTAAATATTCCAAGTGCTCTATCGTAGGCAACTGGATTTGTTTCAGTTTCTCCTGAGCCTCTTGGATGAGAAGTGAAACGTCTTCAAGAAACTGAAACAATCCAGTTGCTTATGAAATAGTACTTACAATGACCTACATGACTGATAACCTTCATCAACATGCTATAAATATTAAGATAAAAATATAAAATGAGCTTTCATACTAATTATACTAATTACTATATTCTGTATAGGTGTGTAGGTTGATCTAAATTACCCGCTCCAGGTTAAGGATGGTGGCCATTTGTGTGAGGCGAGCAAACTTATCCCTGATGGTCCAGGTGGTCACGGTGGTGAGGTACGCCACCAGAGACCGGAGCTCTTTATCAAACTGCAGCCCTCCGAGCTGCAACAAAAAGATCAGAAACAGGGAATGGATGAGACGTTGTATAAGAATTCATTTGGAGGCTTCCTGTAAGGAGCTCAAAATAGGAGGATGCTATCGTGCAAAGAGGAAGCAACCTCTCCTGCAGGCCTTTCTGGAATCATTAATAAATCATGGCTTGAGGCTTTTCGCCACATGTGTGTCAGAGATGTGATGTGACGTGATGCGCAGGGCACCCGGTGCCACCTTGTGGCCGAGCCCGGCTCCTCACCCTGCTGAATGAGCATTTGAGGACAGTCTTCTCCATTTCAATCGATATCAGGGTGGTCATCAGGCTGGTCAGTGTGTCATAGATGATAGGAGACAGGGCCGTCTGGTGAGAAGACACGGAGATGTTTAAAAAAAAGAAAAACAAAAAGAATTCATTTATAGTTGGAGTGATGGCTGAAATGTTGCTCAGACAGGATACCTTGAACTCTGCCATGAGCTGCTCCAAGTTAATGATGAGCTGCTGCACCCAGGGATCATTTGCTTCGTAATCATTAAACTCCTCCTGTGAGGAACAAAGGCAGTTACGGCAATGTGTTTCATGACCTCCGATTTATTTCTGGTCACTGTTCTGACGCCATTACCTCCTCTATGTTGTGTGAGATGGACAGGAAGCTGCTGATCCAGGGTTTGACTTGAGGCTTTATGGCTGTTGTGTTCAGCTCAGTCAGTCCCTCCTGTGAAATAAAATCACATCTGAGTGTGAAACTTTTACCATAAAAAGGTCCCTTTTACAGACACTTACAAGACCCTGGATACATGTCTCCTATGACCTCACTCATCTTTACTCTCTTTATAATGATGAAACACCGTTGAGTGAGTAAATATCTCAATAAAATGTAATTAATTAAAGGAAAAAAATATTAGCAGCAACTTTCACATTGAATAAATAAATTAGACACTGTTGACACTGCGCTCTCATAATAATCATTTAAAAGCACAAGACAGAATTATTCCCTGTTGCTGGGTTCCTGCTGTATGAAGAGCAATGTTCAACATATGCACGTGTCTCCAACCTGTAAGAGATCCTTGAACTTTGTGGACGTGTTGACGAGGTCAGACAAACAGCTTTCAATCTTGGCCTGCTCGCCCGAGCCGGCGCCTTGACTGAACAACTTGGAGCAGTCGTTCTGCAGAAGGGAATGCAAGAATTAAAAAAAAAAAAACAAGAAAGGAGGTAAACTCTAAACAATGAGACTAGATGCAAAGATGTGAATCTTACCTCAAGGTTCCTCTTTAGAGTCGTGATATTCTCACTGCACACCTCCACGTTATTCAGCGTCACCTGAGGCGGAATGAAAAGAGTGAATGAAGGATTTTTTTAGCTGATATGATTCAGTATGAAGTATGAATCAGACTTATTCCATCATTCTGTCAAGGTCAAACTGGCAGACGTGCAAATTCACCACAGTCAAGTCATTGTGTTTTTTTTTATCACGATCACGACTTATTGGTCCATCCTTCTGCCAACATTTTATCCTGGTGACAAGGCTGTGATTAAACCGTTAAGTATTTCTTTGATTCAAATGTACCTTTTGACAAACGGGTTGAAAGGTTTTTGAAGTAGGGCTTCCTTCAGCTAAGAGCCATTTTAAAAATTAAAGTAACACTTAAATTAGAGGGGGTTTATTCATGCATTTGATTCCTCACTTAAATCACTACTGATCATTTTTAAGGAAGCCTCACTCCAAAAACTTCAATGTTTAATTTTGGCATAGTCTAGCCAGCAATCTGATACTGTCTGAGAGTGAGGCAGGGATATGTGTGTATGTGTGTGTGTGTGTGTGTGTGTGTGTCTATTACCAGAAAAGCAGCCTTGGCATTCTCAGCGCTCTCGATACCCAGTGTGTTGAACTTTCCCTGCTGTAAGCTGCTCTGCATCAGACTGACCGCGCTGCTGACGCCACGCTGGATGTCCTGCAGAGTCGTAGCTGGGAAGCCCTGCCGTAGTTTATTATACAGCACCTCCCTGACAGGTAAAGAGAGGAGAGGGCACACAGATACGAGACGTGAAAAGTGTAAACAAAAAGAAGTACGGAAAATGTGAACTGAAAAGAGAAAGAATGAGAACCTGAAGTCAGATTCCAGCACAGAGTTGGCGTGGTTGATCATGGCACAGAGGCAGTCAATGCTGGAGCTGGATAAAGCTCTACTGATGCACTTCTTCACAATGTAGAAACAGTCGTCCACCATGCTGGAGGTCAGCTGACCCTTTTCATATGTATCCATAGTAACAGCCTGAGGAGAAAATTCAGCTCATTTAATATAATACAGTGTTATAAACACATGTTCAATGACTTCAGCAGCATTGATAACTGTTCAGTATCTTATTTTCAAGTTATCTATCATATATTTAAGCTTACATGTACTTGGAAAAGATGCAAACTAGCTTGACATAAGTATATATATTTGTATGAGGCTTTTAAAACATTAGTTGTTATTACATGACAGGAGGCAAATACTTCGATGACAAATCTGTGACAACTAAGCAAAGTTTGTTCATTGATGTCGAATGCGATATGTGGTTGAAAGCTCTGCAAAAGCTGGCAAGTGAGTTGAAAAAGTCCTCCACCAATTTACCATTGCGCTCCTCAAACATTACACACTCATGATGAAGAAAAGAAAATGCAGCAAAACCAGAAATATATTTTTTTATTAATTTCAAACATTGTTGATAATTTGGTGCCTACATTACCCACAATGCAATTTTAACTGCTGTTAGTTTGGTCAAGGATTCTGGTCCATTATGCTAACAGTGGCTAATGTAACCTCGAGTTCATAGCCTCAAACTCAGATGAGGAGTGGTCTACAGAGGTTTACATTGTATGCACTGATATTCAAAATTTCTCAAAAACTGAAAAATAAAAATACTTGAGAAAACAAAGTAATTTACCTTGCTGACAGACTCTCTCATGTAGTACTCCTCCATTGGAACATAGTAACCAATCAGCTCCTGCATCGTCCTGCTCAGCATGCAGTGTTTCAGTAGCTTCTCTACATTCTGTTGATGTTCTGTTTAAAAAATTAGGAAAAACAAACACAATCACAAATTCAGAATTCAGGTGACGGATTTCAGCTCTACATTCTCAAAAAAGCATCAGTGTACTGTATACATCACATCAACATCAAACTACCTTGTGTGATGCTCTGAGCATCTCCAACTTCAAAGTCGGCCAGCATGCGACGACGTAAAAAGCGGAGGTAGAGCTCGGCCCGTGCGTTCATCAGGGTTACTTCTGTCAGTACAGGGTCCAACTCCCTGTTTATGTGAGACAGATGTTATAAACAAAAACGCCACAGAGACAAACATGGAGGAGGAGCAGGATGCTGCTGAGACAACACACAAATACCTGGGCTCGATCTGCTCCCCTGGCACGCTCTTCATCATGCTGCTCTGGACAATCTGAAACTGAAGGAGGATAAAAGTTCACAGTGTGTACAGGTACGCAGTAAAAACAATCATAAAGCTCGGATGTCATACACACCTTGTTGTGGTATCCTCTCTGTTGGATGAACTTGTCGACTATTTTCTGGGCCTGTTGGTCACACTCCTGCTGCAGGTGAGTGATGAGTGTGTACAGATGGCCCGGACCGTAATACGTCTCTACAATCACCAGATGAGTCTCGATGACGAGAGCAATACCTGAAAACACACACCAACAAGTCAGCGGAGTCAGCTCCAGCAAATAAAGGAAAATGTTTGCAGGCAGGGTATCAGGCCTGTTATCTCACCTTCCAGCAGCAGCGTCAGAGTGTCTGCAAACACCAGCGGAGCTCTCTTCTCGCCCAGGTCTCCTCCCGTAGCAAGGACCAAGTTCTCCTCAGCTTTGGAAGCAAGCTGTGTGAGAATATGTGAGATGGGACATAAAAAATGAGACCAACATCTCTTTGATTATTTCTAATAAAAAAAAATGATGATTTATGAGATTGAGTTTGTTGGTTTGTAGGCAGGATTATACAATGGAGATTTCCATGAAACTCGGATGGAGGATGAGACTCCAACCAGAATAGACCCCGAACAGACAGATTTTCTCACTTCCTTTAACACTGCGAGATGTTTTCAGACATTATCATTAATTTTTCAATGAAATGCATCGAACCTAAAAATAACAAAAAAGGTGTATATAGGTGGCTGGTATCTATGAGTGAGAACAAACTGGGACTGTTGGGCCTTGGCAGAGGTATGAGCTCTACTGAGTGTCACTGTAGTTTAAAAAATGAGTCTAAAATGTAACACCATAAATTCTTGTTTAAATGAATGTAATCAGAGGGGCTCAGTTTAGTTTAGGGCATTGTGGGACATGTTGTGATGCCATGTGGTGATGTCACGGGTCAGAACCAACATGGCTGCAGAGGAAGAGCATACAGTTTCAAAATAACATTATTCTACATGTGGTCCAAGAGTCACATGTGGTTATTGTCTTGCATTTGTTTTTTTTGTTGTTTTTTTTTAATCTATGTACAATGTTTGTTAACATTTTACATGGACAACAGTGAGACATTTTCATTAATTCTATTTTATGTCAACATATTTCTGTTGTGCTCACGTGTTTGGGGCTGCTTATCAATGGAGACTAGCTTGAAAAACTTTAACAATGAATGGTAGATGTATGATCTGAAACTTTTATTATCTTGTAGTTATCACAGTGTGTGCTGAAGGAACAGAAAGAGAGAGCTTAATTAAAAACCTGTATGATACGTGGCCATTCTTTCATGGTACTGGTGTCACTACATGCACTGTAAATGACTGCTCAATGGTCCACAGCCTATCTTTCCACCAAAAGTACTCACAGATATCCTCGTACAAAAACAGGACCAAAAACAACACTGACCTGACTGCAGAGATATTGTCCAAAGCGTGCAAGGCCCTGCTGGTGGAGGCCCAACAGAGGGAAAATTTTGAAAAACCTCTCCACTTGTGCGAGGTCGACTGCTGCTACAGCTTCATCCAGCTTCTCAGCAACGATAACCTTCAGTTTCTGCTCGGCCTCCTGAAGCATTACCAGACTGGCGTCCACAGCACTACCTGCGCAGACATGATGCATCGACAAGCTTAGACATACAGTACATAATTCCTATTTTGCGGCTGATTTTCTGCTACTTTCACTGCAGTGACAAAAGTTTTTAATCTTTTGGTGGATCATAGTGGTAAAATGTTTGGTGCTTTTCCACTATGCTTGTCAATCTTTTATGAATAACTATAAATCATATAATAATACGACACATTTGATCTAAAAAATCCTGCAAAAACACAAAAACAAATCAAATCAAATCAGACTACAGTACTTTTTCACTGCAGTAAGACTGCATACTGAGCAATACACTATGACAGAGAACTGGAGGCCTCGTACTTTCTTCTCCCTGCCTGCTCAGCTCAATAACCGACTGGTCCAGAGAGAGGTATCGATGGATGTGGGCCGCAGCCTGTTCATAATCTTCGTTACGTAGAGCTGTCTGGACACCGTCCGTGCAGAACTTCAAATCAAGGATATCGTCAGCGCGCTGGATGACGTTATACAACCGTGTCTAGAAGAAGATTAAACAAGATATACACTTAGAGATCAGTGTGATCCATTGCAACATTCTTGAAATAGATACAACCTAAAATGATCAGAAAATGTCAGCAATAACTAAAAATCATACGTTTTGCAGAGGTGTTTTTGGCATTGTGTCAAAACGCATTTAATCTATTATATAACCCACAAACCCCCCTTTAAATGATGTTCTATGAATATAAAGGTTATTAAAACTGCACATAAATGATGCTGCATCTGTTATAGATATATCATGTGTATGTTTTTACCTTTGCAAGGTCCAACTGTCTGACTTTACGGCTGACGTTTTCAGCCAGGCTACAGGTGAATGTGATCATGCCTGACAGCTGACTGGCGTCTCCTCCGATCAACTGCAGGTTGGGCCTGTGATGGAGACAGTTCACAGAACACAGATTGTCGTGTTTGGAACTCAAATAAATGTTGAGCTTTTGATACTACACTAATCTGCTCAAACTGTACCCCATCCTCTGCAGTGCCAGCATCTTTGTGTGAATGGCGCCCTCCTGTCCCACCAGTCTGTCCAGCTCAGCCTCCACTTCTTTCTGTATTAGATGAAAAAAAAAAATTAAAAAATACATGTAATGAACAAAAAGAATATCAATTTTATTTTGATTTAAGCATCTTATACTGTACAGATTCTATGCAGTTCACTACAAGTTAAAAACATACATAAAAAAATCGACAGAAACCAAATACATTTGGTAAATATCTAGGCATGCAGATATCTGATAAGGAAGGGAGGCATGTCAATTATTAGAAAATGTGGCGTATAAGTAGTTTAAAGCATGTAGGGTGAGTTGAATAACATTACTGCATTAATATGGCTATTACAGGACTCCATATAATTTTAAATTTGGGCTTAGTGCATATGGTTCTTGCTCTGTACACTTTTCAGGACTTTTCTGGACAATCATTTACTTTTTCTTGTTGTGGTGGGAGTTTTGGAAGTATTTAAACACATTGCGTGGATAAAAACCCACTATGTGAACATGCCATTACCATTTACTTTGCACGGATGACCCATGAATTACCATTTTTCCCGCTACTACATTTCTTCATTTGATCTAGTAATTGAGTTTGTGATACTGAAAGTCTGAGAGTCCTATCTTTTAATTTTAAGTCTAAGAACAGATATTAATCATTGATGAACTGAGAGCTGAAAGAAACTCTGAAGAGGGAGCAGTTATATCTGAGTGACATTTCTAGATTCTGAAAGGGCGTTGAAGAAATTAAAACTCAGAATGTTGATGTTTACAATATTAATGAGGTAATAATACAAACTAGTAATTTTTTTTTTTTTTTTTTTTTACTACAAGTGAATAAACAAACTGTTCACAGAGGAAAATAAGGTCCCCTGAACACTGTTTGAAGCTAGAAAGGTGGCAGGGTCCGCCACATATAAACAAAGCAAAACTGTATGAAATTGTGTCCAGTATGAAAAGTCTGTCAGTTTATTCAGTCATGAAAACAAAGAGTTTGTTTATTTAGTGTGTTTTGGCATAAAAAAAAAAATCAGTAAATGTTTTTCAATTTCTTCCCTAAAACTACACAGTGCTCCTTTAACAAATATAACACAAGAGTTCATTACAAAAAAATACAATGTATACCTCAACATGAGGTACAGCAGGGTGACGTTATACGTCTTCAGGACGGTTTCACAATTATGATAGCTTTACCATGCTTGCCCAAACCCTCATAGAGACTTTAGAGTAGAAATCCTGACAAGCAGAATAATTTCTATTCACACTTTCATCACTAATCACTCAATAATATTTGTGTTAGCTAGGTGTTGTGGACAGTTTTGTGCCCTGGCAACTCAGAAGCTAACGTTACACCTGTTTTCCACGTACATTGGAGACTAGTAAACGGTAAACAATAGCTCTAGCATGTTCTGAAAGTCATTTATGTAATACTTTAATCATTTTTGTCATATTTTATCAAAGTGGAGCTATTTCCCTCAGTATTATTTTGGGCCAGCATCGTCCCGGAAGTTAAATGGAGGACGTGTCGACGTCAACAAACTGCCGTTAACAGCCGTTTCTACTGACCTCCTGCGTGCACAGCTGCTGATAAACTTTCTCCAGGTCCTCCAGCTCCGTCAAGGCGGAGATAGTCTCCATGCTCACAGAGGACACTGAGCCAGAGTCGCATCTTTTCGCTGCCAATGGTCCACTGTCAGCCATCTTCCGACACTGACAGGATTCAACAGCCACGTCATTGTGACGTGCAGTTTTCCCCGGGTTTAGCCTGTCAGGCGGCGCCTCTTCGCAAGAAAATGCCTCTTTCAGAGAAGACAGGATGCCTCCACTGCTTAAAATTGTGTGAACATGAGTCTCAGCACGCCCGTAACGTTTTACTTAACCATCTATAACATAAACCGACAGACTGCTGTTTATTTATGGTGAGGCTGGCTGTGGCAGCACAAGAGCTCAACCTGGGAAGTCAAACCCTGGACAAAATACACTCTACTCTACGCATGCGTAGTTGTGCATTCTTGTACTAAACAGTGGAGTAGAGTTTATCTTGGGATGATAACAGAAGCCTTTCACAGGCAAGATGGAAATGAGTCTATTTTAAAGTGTCAATACAGCCAATTTACTAACAACAAGCCAAAAACCTTTTCCCCCAGGCATGTCCGGCCATTCAAATACTTTTTGGTTTAACTGGATTTACTAACTGTAACAGGTCCAACATTGATCTTCTGCTGAAACAGCCCCCTAACTCAGGTGTCCCGAGTATCACTTCATACCTTAATTAAAGAACATGCACTCCATAATAATCATAATAAATACCCCAAAGTGTTTTGTCCTGTTGCCCACTGTATCTGCAAGCTTTGGTTTAATTTGTGGCGTTTTGGAAGTATATGCCTCCAAAACTTCTGTCACCACACCAATACTCTTGAGGTAAATATAAGTCATTTTTGGTGTGAAATGCACAAAAAATGTAAATTTTAATGCTTCATAGTAGTTGTAATCACTTGGTGTTAAACTGATCTCACTACTACCTTGTAGATGATGTATTGATTTAATAAAGAAGAGTGTGTGGGAATTTCATTCAAAATATAATCTTTTTAATGTAATTTCCCAGTGTTCCTTTAAATTGGATAATCCCATAAGGCTTCAGTGGAGTATAAAAGCATTTTGACCAAAAATAAAACTGTAAAATTATATTGGTTTATGCTTTTATTTGATCCCTTTTTTCAACATTACATCTTTCCTAAATGTGCTGTTTATCAAAAAGGTCTAATATTGAAAATATGATGCTCTCAAGATGGCTTTTTTGTTCTGAGTTAAAAAACCTAGAAAAACAACTTGGCCAACTTTGACTAATTCAGCATTCATGTCATCTTACCAGCACATCTGATGCTGCTGTTAAAAAGGTTCACAGTAACCAAAGTAAACAAATGTTTTCACATGTTTTCACATGTGTAACTTGAAGGTAGTCTCTGATGTTTAACCATCTCTACTGGCAGTATGACAATTTAGTTGCCAATTTCCAAATTTGAATAAGACAAATTCCTTGCAATGATTTGTGAAGCACTTTTGTCCCTGGGTGGGATGACATTTAGACTCATTTGATGCCAGTATGAAGCTGGAACATTACACAATGAATGGAAACTGCAGAACTGTAGAAGAACAAACGACAAAAGACAAAAAATCAACTGTCGATAGATTTTTTGCTAAACAAATTTTACTAAAAGGAGAATTTACATTTTGACATCATCATGTGTTAAAATAAGTGTCAAAGCATTTACAGGAAACCTAGAATCAGTGATAACACGACAGTCCTGTTGTCATGTAGCAACAGAATCCACTTGTTGCTCGCTGGTAAACAAAAGCAGTTCTTCTCTTTCCTGCTGAAGCTCCTGAAGCTCTTCCCATTTCTTCTGCAGCTCTGCCTTGTCCTTCTGCAGCTCATCTTTCTGTCTTTTCAAGTCTTTGGCTTCCTCCTCCTGTGCTTTCCTCAATGACTCGATTTGCTCCCTCTCTGCAGCTGCCTCCCTGGCATTCACTGCACGCAGCTTCTCCAGCAGCTCCCTCTGATGCTCCAGAGCCCGCGCCTCCTCCCTCTGCGCTCTCCTCATAGACTCTATCAGCTCCTGCTCCCTCCTGAACAGATGCTTTTCTCCTCCAGACGCTCGTGAAACTTTCAACGCACCTGTAAGACAAAAGGTGGTGAAGGCCTCATGTTAAGTTTTACTAAAATCTTGGATACAGTTGGTAGGAGCCACTAAATGAAACACTGTATTTACATTAATGTTCACAGTTACTTCTTTTTGAGTTGGAGTATAAAGGAAATTTACAGGGGATGACCAAATGACATTTTTTTCAGTTTTTTAGCAAGATCCATAAAACATTTACCTGAAAATGTTCTCTTCTCTATCGCCCCAACAGTCTCTGGTGGTGTCGATGTGTCACTGTTAGCATTTGAGCCCTGTGATGAGTATGATCGTGGTGGGTTCAGCCCGTTGGTCACTAGCTGAGAAAACACCTCCGGGTGTCTCTTTGACATGTGCTGATGCAGCTGTCTGGTGCTGCCTCCTTCAATGTATTTTAACTTCTTCATGCATATGCGACAACGAGCTGCAGACAAACTGTCCAAGTGCTCGTAGTGTCTCCAGATCAAAGTGCGTTTAAGTCTAATAGGGCGGTCATCAGTTGCCTCTTCACGTGCTATTTGTTCTGCTGGACCTCCTTGTGCAGCTTCAAGGACGCCATTAAGAGCAGAGTTTAAGTCAGCGTGATTCTCTGGGGTAAGGGGGTCTCTGTCCTGCAGTGCCACTTCCACTAAAATATGAGGATAACAGAGCTATAATGATAACTAACAAGACATTATTAACTGTGTTGTAACATTTTTTTGATAACTGATTAACTGTTCAGTGTATAAAATGTCAGAAATTAGTTAAAAGATCACATACACACACAGCAGTGATTTATATGACATTACCTGATAATGATCTCTTCTCTGTCATCACAACAGTCTCTGGTGGTGTCGCTGTGCCACCTTTAGTGTGTGACCCCGATGCTGAGTTCTTCTCATCGGCCACTAGCTGAGAGAACACCTTCGGGTGTTTCGTCGACATGTGCCGACGCAGGTTGCTGGTGCTGCTACCTTCGAAGCACTGTAGCTTCTGCATGCAAATGCAGCAAAGAGCAGCTTCCAGACTCTCTAACCGCTTATAGTGTCTCCAAATCAAGCTCCGTCTACGTCTTACAGGGCGGTCATCAGTCGCCTCTTCACGTGTTATTTGTTCCGCTGGAACTTTTTGTGCAGCTTCCAGGATGCCATTAATAGCAGAGTTTAAGTCAGCATCATTCCCTGTGGTAGGGGTGTCAGAGTCTCCATCCTCCAGGGCCACTTCTACTAAATATGAGAAAAAACAAAGTTATAATGACATCAACTATCAACTCATCATTGACTAATGTGATCTTGTGATATGTTTAAGCATGTAATTCATTTTTCAGTATATTATATGTCTAAAAAAAGTTCCCAGAGCCCAATGCTAAACCTTCGGATAGTTTTTTTTTTTTCTGACCAACAGTTCAAATCCCAATTTATAGTATTACAAAAACAGCAGCAAAGTCTCACATTTGAGAAGCAAACACTTGTTGTGAGGTATATACTTTGATCTATTATTCATATGTATCTAAAAAACTATTATTTTATTCAGCACTATAATAATGACCTGATATATTACTGAATTTTTCATTAGAGGTAAGAGGAAAAAGGTGACAGTTACAATGCTGAGTGTAATGGAAAGCGTTTGACTACAACCCTCTGTGAACTCACGTTTAATATAGTACCTCTGATTGACTAGTTTAATTTATTGCAAACTGATTTTCATTAACGTAATTTTCATTTTAAAGCAATTACTATGAAAGTAATGTTATATGTCATTATTAGAGATGGGTGATGTATCCTTAAAATTGACGGGTCACTATTTTATTTTTACTTTTTTTTTTTAACCAAATATCTCGGTATTGTATGATGCTTGATGATGCTTACACAAATATCAACACAATGAGTTGGTAAAGGGCAAGTAGTACAACAAGAAGAAGAGTCTGTTAAGTTCAGAAAATGACACCACTTTACCGAGATGCTGCTTTTAAAACCAGGAAAAGACAATATTCATGTCATATCTCTATATTATAATCCCAAATACAAGCTAATGTTTAGTCTCATATAGAGTTTAAGTCAATGAGCCCTTCTCGCCACATTTCGACCTGTCTGAGTAAGAAGAGCAGGTGTAAGTAAAAGGTTTTAATGATGTCTGGGTTGGTCTCGAACTAACCATACCGGAGCAGAAGTGTTCACTGTCTGCCTCCATGTCTTCATGACCGTTGCTGAGGGCAGTTTCAGCCACACGACCCTTCATCTTCTTCACCTCGGCGGGGTGTTTGGCTCGTAGATGTCTCAGCATGTTGGTGGTGGTGCCCTGCTCGCTTCTGACCATGTAGTCCATGCAGAGCAGACACTGGACCGTCTCAGGGTCGATGGCTTCGAAGAAATCCCACACGACGCTCCGTCTCCTGCTGAGCATCGTCGTTGACTCCGGGTCGTCAGTACACGGAACCAGTCTCCTCCGTGGTTCTCAACATGCTGCTCAAAGTTAGCGCTGTAGCTATGAGTGACATTACTTATAATGTGATTAACACTGCTCGGGGTTTTATTTTAAACTGTCAGCATTTACTTGACCGATAACAGTTAACTAGAATCATTAGCGTTAGCTGTTGTTGTTAGCAGTTTACTAAACTTTACCCACAATGCATGGCTGCTGCCGAACGTGACGTCATATCCGGGACGGGTTAACCGTATCATAATTCACGATTCTTGAATAAAATAAAATAAAAATATAACAACAACAACAACAACAGCAATAATAATACAATTAAGAATCAACTATATCCAGTAGTTAAATGTAACTGAGTGCATTTACTCAGGTACTGTACCTGAGTAAGATGGCGTATGGAACTTTTACATGCATGAAAGTCTTTAATATTCGAGCCATGTTTAAGCCTTTGCCCTCCAGAAATGTCTCTTTGTTTTGCTGACTGTTTATCAGGTTTTTAAATGAAGTTCCTGTTGAGACACCCTGCACTGGCTCATCTGTAGCAGTATTTTTCCTCAAAATCCTTGAACTGAAGGGGGAGCAACTGTCGCAAGGAGGAGACAAATGCTCCATACTCCTTTCAAAGCTTTAAATACTATTTCCTTGAGTATTTCTATTTTCTGCTACTTTATACTTCCACTCCACTACGTTTGAGGCAAATATTGTACTTTTTAATACACTACATTTATTTGATTACTTTAGTTAATAGTTACTTTGCAGATTACATGTTGCATCAGATGCACACTTTCGATTCATTGATTTTTTTTTTATTGGTAATCAGATTTCTTAAAAAAACAAATTCCAATATTTAAGAAATATACTAATTTCTGTGTTCTGATAAATATTATAACCATATATACATGTAAATATATGTATAACTTATTATTACTCATACTTTTGAAACATACATTTATTGACAGAAAATTACTTTTGATACTTACAAAGCACATTTATGATCAGCTATTTATCATATCAGACTTTTACTCAAGTAGTACTGGCAATGGCTGACTTTCATGTTAACCAAAGTAATATTTGGGCATGATGTCTTTACGTTTATGCTAGTTTGACTTTTGGGTACTTGTTATAACACTGCTAGTTAAATTGCAGATTGCTTGCTGCTTCATCAGAGCTAAAGTAGAAATATGAAATAATGGATCAAATCAAAAATGTTAAAATTGTGTGAACAGTTTTACTGTAATATCTAAGTCTGATTTTCTATTACATAAAGACTAAATTGTCAAATACAGGTAGATTTTTTTTTTTAACAGAATCAAACTGAAGTGTGACAACAGACACTGGATGAATACAATTGTTTTTATTAAAGGAAATGTCTGTCAGGCAGATAAACAGATCAGTTCCCAACTTAAAGGCAACACATTGTGCTCAAAAGCCATATTATCAATTAAAACAACACTAAATCTAAACAATTTAAATATTACAGCTTTAAACAGAAATTCACAGGCTGAAAACACAAACACTGAACAGAATAAACAATGGGAAACTTTCTCCACAACAAGACATAAATAAATACAAAAAGTCTTCCTCATACACACAAATGTTAAATTCATTTTTGCAGCAAGCTGGCTGGCACAAGCACCACACTGCATATTAATTATGTGGCATTTTAGCAGTTATCAGTGCAAAAAACCCAAAACACCTGTTAACAAGAAGGTGAAAACTCAGTTGGAATGTATTTTAATATTCTGCAAGCAAATATGATGTGTTTTATGAAGACACTTAATGTAAACTTGATGAATTGTTTTTTTTTAAAGCACTGCTGGGATAGCGTGAGGTAAGCGTGTAACGTGTATGTATCCTTGTCTGCTGGAAACTGTGATATACAAACACAATTTTATTTTTTCCCAATACAATCCTGCGTGTGTCATGAACAGACCGATCAAATCAAACCAGCACACTGCTTCTGTCAACACTTCCTGTCTCAGCATTAAGAGCGGTGAAGGTGAATATTATTTAGGATATGCAGCAGTACTGAGATGCAGTGAGTGACTACAACCACAACCTCAACCTGTTTACACTTCCTTCTCTTGGTCTGTAGTACACATTTATACTCTCACACAAGTCAAATCCAGTGATTGTACTTAATGATAAAAATTAGTAAGGTTTCACTCTCTGGATTTGAAAATCTGTAATAACTTTAAATGCATAGGTTGCATGAAAAAAATCTTGTAAAAACAAATAAAATTACTTCAATCGTTAGCACTTGTAAACAAACTCTTCACACACATTTTAAACTCACTTAGTTGTCAAATACCCTCAGGCTTTGTGTCGACTTTTATCAGACACACTAATCTGTAATAATTGTAGGACAAGCCTGTTTGCGCTAATATAAGATTTTATGCGATACTCCACCTAAAGTCAATCCTTTGAGCATCACCCTGTGTAAACTTGACAGGGCGCTGTTAGAAATAGGTAGTTTCCTTCTTCACAGTCAGTGTCTATGGTTAAAATGATTTATTGTGGCAAGCTTTTACAGTGTTATCCGATAACAAACATCACTATAAAACACCTCTCTGAGGCACATTCCGCGTCCTATGCCAGCGTTTCCAAAATATATTCATAAATACCCTGTGGCTGTGTGGTGCTATCATCCACATCAAAGCTTCTTGAAGTAGTGTATTTATTTGGATGAAATCTATTTTAATCACATGATGATCGAACACAGTGAGAATATGGATGAAGGAAGAAGGAAACTAAAAACTTCCTACACTTGTCTAGCCTGCATGGTGCGAGTAATAATCAAAAAAGACTTAGGATAAGATGTATCACTGATGTTTGGCATTTTGCGGGGCGATGCTACAAATTAGACTTAATTTTACATAGCTTATTTTACTCAATCCCTGGTATTTTATGTTTGTCATAGCATGCCATGACACAAAACCTCTTCCACTTTTCAAATGTCTGCTTATTACACAAAAAATAAAAAATTAAATAAAACTAAACTCTGCACAGCTCCATTAGTCTTATGCTAACACAACAGAGATTGAGCTCCACCAAACTGTCATTTGAATTCTGCCAGTCATCACACTGTGAACAGTGAAAGTGTTTTGTTAGTCAAATCATCCTCATGCTTTTCTATTCACATTCATGTCTGAGGTAAACACTTTCTTTCAGAATAAGGTGCAACTGCTGGAATATATTACCACAAAAATACATCAACATTGAAATGTTATGTACAATAGAGATTCAAATGTTTTCTCCTATTGGACTGTACACTTACAGCTGGTTCATAATCTGAGCCAAATTACTAAATTTAGAGGTTGGACAAAATTGTGAAGGGCCCAACTGTTAACTTAATGATAAAATACAAACATTTTGTGGTTCTCTACAACAGGTCCTGAACCAAAACTGGTTCATTAGAAGACAGTAAATGGGCACTTATTTAACAATGTCGATAGTGCTGATGTCTAGTCAACAATTTTTTTGGCTTATCCTTATCTATAACTCTGGCAAACACTTTAAACACTGATGGTCTGATGACTTAACTGCTAAAAGATTAATTATTCAAAATGATCTGGCAAACCTCAGGAAGAGCTGTGCTCTTTTCCTTTAGCAAGGATAAGGTATAAGCTTATTTGATCTATCTCCAACTATCAGTAAAATACAATAACCTACATGTTTCTTAATACACTAAAATGTATCCAGAGAAACTGCTTAAAATGAGGATAAAGACAATGTTCACACATCCACTGAAAGGCTGTTATTTGGACTCCCAGTAATTTTGCTCTTTTCCAATATTTGACATAGGTGTGGTGCCTTACTGACAGGTGACCTCGATCAACCTCATTCAGCAGGAAACCTGCAGTCATGACTTCAGGCTTCAGTGAGAATAAGGACTTTGTCTACATTTTAGCAGGGTACAGGGAATAAACATGTCAACAGGTCAAAGGCAGATTTTGACACGCTAAAATACACTACCCTACTCTAATATCTTCTGTTGGGAATCGGAATAATGGAGCTGTGGTTAACCTGTTTCATGTAAAAACTAATTACAACTTTGAGGGTACAAACATCTGCAACATAGTTATGTTTTCTAAACCAAAATATTCTGCTCAAATTGAGGCAGAATGTAAAGAAAATGCAAAAAGTAGTCATGGGTAAAGTAAACTGCCTCAGCAGCTGAATTTAAGGACAGACATTCAAAGCCCAGTTCTGTCAGACACATGTAGTAGTTGCACTGGGTGTATAAATAGATTTAGTTCTTATTTCTTTGCAGAGCCTCACACAGGTTGTGATTCGGATCTGGTTCCTGACTCATGATCTCAACACACTCCCATTCTCCACTACAGCTGGACCGTTTCACCGCCTCGACCACCGTCTGTACGTACAGACCATCCTCAAACGTAGGTGCTATGGCAACCGGTCCTCGTGCCCACGACCTACGCTCCTCGTGAGCCTGAAAAGACTGTTTCAGTGCCTTTACCATGGAGCTCAGCCCCTGCAGGTGAGGCAGGGGCATGTCTTTCACCTCAGGTCCCACCCATCCACTGTCGCCTAGCAACAGCTCTTCACCTGTGCTCCCATTGCGTTGCCCATACAGTTCTGTCCCCCTGGCAACCAGTCTCCCAGTGGATCCAACTACCATGACCTCGTGCACGAATGACCCTGGCATGTTGAAGTTCAGGGTCACAGTGCAACACACACCACCGGAGCTCGACCCAGCTCCACCCATCAACATCTGGAAGAAACAAAAATCATCGCTGGTGACGCGGCGGATGCCTCGGATCAAACCATTTTGTTGCACAAAGGTCCGCAGTAAGCCGTGAACACGTTGAGCCCGTGCACTGGTTAGGTAACTCAAAAGGTCAATAATGGCAGAGCCGACGGTGTGCAGACCGCCTCCGCCCATCAGTTCCTCACATGTCCAGCCGTACGACTGATCCAGGAGGCTGGGGCCATAAACTCTGACATCACACACCTGCATCTCGCCAACATACCCCTCCACCAGCAGCTTGCGCATTGCAACAAAAGCTGGTAGGAAGCGCAGGGTATTACCCATAATGCTGAGCAGCTGGGGGTAGTATCTGGCGGCAGTCACCATCTTGAATGAATCCACAGCAGTTGCAGCTTTCTCACACACAACATTCTTACCTATACCTGCAGAGAGAAAAGCAGGAGTTATTTTTATTCAGATAAAAACTGAATTAAAAAAAGTAAACTCAATGAAAAATAATATAAAATCTAAATTTCAAAGATACAATCTTGCAAATCTCTACCTCTCACTTTAAACCCTGTTATGATTTTTGGTGACTTTGTATTGCAACAGAAATTAAAAGGTTGTTTGACGGGGACAGTTGTGAGCATCATGTTCACAAGAAACTTGATGTTACCTTCAATTTTAAAAATAAATAACACTAACGTGGTAGAATTTGATGCCATAGATAAGCAAAATAAGCAAATTGAAACAATAATCATTATAACCCTCAGCAAGTTACTACCTCTATTTTATTCAATCAGGGGAGACAACATTTTTATAAACAGTTCTCAGAATAACCCTAAACAATTCAACAGCATCACAAACCAATTAGCAGCATCCAAAATTACCATAAAGTTAATTCAATCCCAACTAAAACAGGATTTACAATTGTTATATCAGACTGCATTTGTTTTATCTACTTGTACCAACTGAGTGATTTTCAAATATGATTTGAAGACTCAGGGTGGACTTGGTGTCTCAGTACTCAGACCCACTGTGGACTTGATTGCCTTAGATGGCATTACTGACCAACTGCTGGAGTTTGGTATGAATAAACAAAAAGTTATTCTCAAAGCCATTCTCCTGCAGCCACATGTGATAACACAGAGGATGTGCATGGTTTTTATAGATGGAGATCGGTGGCCTTCAGTCCCCCTTCGAAGCAGTGCCAGAGATTAAGTCCTTTGGCGGGGACACACTCAGGAAGTTGCAACTAAAACAGGAAGCTGAGGTCAACACTCAGGAATTCCATCAGATACAGTAAGTTAACTTTATAGATCTACTCAGATACGACAGTGTCTCGATTATGTTTGCTTCAGGGGGTTAATAATTGATGTGAGATGTGGGGGTTTTGTAGGTTTTGTCTGTAACTTTAGTTCTGGGCTTTTTTGCATCAAATTACTGTGTTCCTTGTGGTCATGGCTATGATTATCATTAATCACATCTCAAGCATAAATAAACCTTGTGAAATACATTACAGGAGTAGAAGGACTACTGTCATTACAGTCACAAAAAATTCAAATCTGTCCCAGACCTGACCTGCCACGCCCAGGTAGCGATTTGTATAACTCAGCTGTAAATACAGTGCAAGTGAAAACTAGACTGCAAGACCAGAACTTGATGTTTAGGAGAAAAACTGATCTTTTTTGAGTGTCATCTCTCACATAAACTCAAAAAAATCTGAAATGTAAAGAAAAAATAACCAGTTTTTAAATGTTTTAAATATCCACCAATACTCTCTTTTTTCATAGCAAGGCTGTATGTTTTTAGCTTGTAATGGAGTGACTGCATGTACTGTATGTAGGCTCAGCTTACCCAGTGCTTTGACAGCAATCTGCCTTGTCATTGAGGGTGGAATATAGATGCAAACAAGGTCAACATCTTGGTGCAGCAGGACATCATCAGATCGGCTGGTGTGAAATGGGATGCCAAGCTCTTTTGCCAAGCAGCATGCTTCCTCTTCACTTCGCCCCCAGAGTGCATGAACTTCGAAGCCTTCAGCTTTCAACATTGGGACCAGCACTCGGGCTGTGCTCCCCGTGCCAAACACACCGACTCCAGGCAACATGTCAGTGCCACTCACTGGGACCTTACGTGTTAACCATGGCCAGCCTCACAAACATCCCAACAGCCTATTATTCACAAGTCTGTCAAGGGCTTTACTGTGTGGAGAGCTTACGGTACCTGTAAAAATAAAAGAAAAAACTAAGAGACATTTCTTTATGAATTTTTTGGCTTTTTCATTATATTACTTCAACTTAAGATGGCAAATAACGACTATGCACATAAAAGAACTAATCGTATATCAGCAAAACTGTTCAGATGAACCCTTTACTGTGATGCAGGATGACAGATCAGACATTAAACTTTTTTTTTTTTTTTATCAAAATCTGATCTGTGAGCTCTAATGACTGCACCAACAGACAGGACAAACATGTCCAACGGAGGCCTAGACTGGTTTTTCTTATCATTGATCTGTGACAACTACTCGCATTGTGTCCTGCTACATAGTTAACATGCCATTCCTCAGATGTTCCACACCCAGCAAAAGTCGACGTCATCTCTACCTCTGAAGCAAGTGTAATTTATGTTCATTGTGTGACTTATTAAAAGACTTATTTAATGGGGTTTATGCACAAGAACTTTCACACAGAACAGCTGGATTTAACTAATAACAATAAAAAACCTTCATCCTTGACTCAGTGTCTCTTGTTCTGCAAGTTAGCGTAGCTCACCTGAGGCTCTCTCAAACTCTTTACTCACCTTTTATGACTTCCTAATCAAACTTTTATGGACTTGTAACTGTTGGTTTCAGTCATCTATGTAATTGTAGCACCTGTACATAGTATTATTTATCTTTGAGAAGGAGGGTGGTTTGAGCAGCTCTTTATTGGCTAGGCTCTAATGAGGATGTGCCAAAATAAAAATAAAAATGTCTATTTATCATATAATCTATATTTTTAAGAGAGGATGAGAGTAGAGCTGGCTGGAGCTGACACCGTGCCTCACCTACCGCCCAGGAGTCATGACTGTTCAGCAACTATGTGCCTGTGCACCTGCATTACCTGTGTAACCCTCGAAAGACGAGCTCTCTCTTTCTCACACTACATCACCTCGGGGCTCAAATAAACACTGTGACTAAACATACATTAACCGTGCGAAGTCCAGATGAAGCCCCACTCTCTCTGAAAAGTAGCCGTGCTGTGCTGTGCTGCTCCCGGCTGGTCAGATAACAAAGCCATGCATCTCAATATTGTCGCTGTCGAGGTTAACAGCAGTGAGGCATTAGTCATACTTTCTAGGACAACACAAACTAGCGGAGGTGGAGGTACTACTTTGACTATTATAGGCGGGTGTGCTCGAACGAGCTAAGGTTCACACCACACACTAAAGCTAGCTAGACTTGGTTATTGATAATGTAGCTAGCACGTTAGCTAGCCGGCCAGACAGCCGCAAAGCGAACTCAAAAAGCTCCCAATATACGTCGGTACTTTACAGAGTTAATATCCAAAGTTAATTGATCAAACGGTCTTTAACCTTGGTATGAAAAATAACCCATAATAAAATGAAACATTAACTACCTGCTGAGTTTACGAGGAAAACATCGACAGCGCCTGAAGGTGCTCAGCCGGGCGCTGCCCAGTTGCTAATGGTTACTTCAGTAGCAACGACAGGACTGTGGGGAAAGACGGAGCTGCTAACTGAGGCTGGAGATGTGTCACCAGCGGCGGATCAACCATGGGGTACATCGATACCTTTGGCTAGCTAGACAAAAAAAAGAGCTTTTTCAACATGCGTGTAAGCACCAAACTCACCTTAAATCGTTCATGTGAAACATGTTATTTTACAGACAAGAGAGTAGGTCATTAAAAAATCATTTTGATAAATTTGTGCCCCTGGAGCAAGTGCGTTCTTTGGTCGAGCATCGTGTTTTCCCATGATTCAGTGCGCTGCTTGTAACGTTGTAACTCCTCCAAATTACTCCGTGTAACCATTTTCTGTCCTTTGTCAAATGCATCTTTTTTACTAAAACACATTTTTAATGAGGTTTGGTTTTATAATGTGATTGTGTGACGCCTACATTGTCACAAGTGTTGCTCAGGGGACTTTTGTGTCATGAGATGGAGTGATATGCTTAAATTAAAGTTTCTATATTCTTTTGTGAATCTCAGTTAATTGAGTTTTAAAAGTGCGTCTTGTCTGAGGGAATTGTAAGACAGTTTGAAGCTTTCTCTGAGGCCATTCACAACCTTGATTGCAAAGTTAATAAAGTATATTTTTCCATAGTATACCTTTTACCAGACCATGCTGGGAGATGATGAATTCTCCAAAGAGATTTCAAATTCACTGAACCCCAGTGTTTCAGATCAGGACTCCAATAAGGACCGTGAGCGCTATGAGAAATGGTACCGCAGTGCATGAAAGTCTGTGCCAAACCACTCCGCTCGCAGCACAGACTTGTTTCAACAAACCCTAAGAATGCTCCCACATTTCATGTTACATTCGAAGATGGGCCAAAAGTACTAGCGTCTTTCCTTTTTTGGCTAATACTCCAAACTTCTTGTGAACTTGTCTCCATTATGTCAGATGACAGAGGAAAATGTAGGTCAACACCACTGCTATTTATGAACAGAGATGTCAACCTGCAGCAAAAAGTTATTTAAAACATGCCAATATGGATTAATATATTTCTTTAAATAGTTCTTTTACTTTTTCCATCTTTCTTTTTTTTTAAACCTTATTCTTATAAGAAATATTTTTTTTGTTCAACACTGAACATGTTACTGAACTCTTCAGTATTTATATCATGGCTCATCTGTAATCATGTCAAGTGATTCTTTGGAGGAATCTACACTGAGTGACATGCAAGATGTATGAGATGAACATTTTATTCCCACAAAGGATATTGGAGCCAAACCTGAGTTTATACTGCTCAGTTCCATGATGCATCTTTTATGTTTTGCATCTTTATTGGTTCAGTTTTTTTTAAATATATATATATATTTTTACTTAAGTTGATTGTTTAGGATTTATCATTTAATCATGTATGATTTTGAAGCTCAATTGAATTCCTTGGTCTCTTCTTCGACGTGAACAAATCTGGTTAAGGAAACGTCAGTATGTCAGATCTACACTTCAAGCTACAGATGTGCTAACATGCAGATAACTGTTTGACATGAGGATCTGTAGATTACTGCTGATGTGTCTGACAGGTGGAGTAGTTGTAGGAAAGACGACAGATGTGCAGTGTAGAAATCTTCAACCACAGATGTCTATCAAATCTGACAAAGAAACCAGTATATCCTTCATGGGGAGATTTGGGGCTGATGCATCCCTGTGGGTGCCAGCACACACTCAGTCACACAGGAGGAATCTATAAGGCCATCGGGTGGTGGATAAAGGTTACTACCACATGCAGCTATGCAGGCTTGGCTGTACAATATGCTGTATCAGGTGGCAAGATTGACAAAAAAAGAAAACAGATTAAAAAGTGTACTGGATTCAAATCAAGATAAATATTTCATTTAAAACATATGTCGTCCATGTATACTTGATATGAAACAATGGTATGTACAACAACAGCTGGACTGCTTTGCTTTGCTACCAGCACATATGACTAGTGGAAAATTGCCAATTCTGACCTTAATTTGATTGAAAAACGTAAATAAGGCTCTTAAAATAAGATTATTTTTATTGATTAGATGTATACAGTATCAAAGATTAAAACTACATTGTTTGGAAGACTACCTAAAGAAATATATTCGTCAGTATGGGCTAATAGTATAAATATTGGGATCGTGTCAGCAAAATAATGCATATTGTTTATGAATAGACCAATATAACATCAAACCATTGAATGCATTTTGGTTGGTGAATAGTGAACACTTCTGGTTTCGTTTAGATGTGTTCAGCTTGAGGATGAGGATATTAATCAGCTTTATTAGCAAATTCTTAATATAAAGCCCAAACACCTATGGTCCACCTTCAGAATTGTTACCAAATTTCACCTTCTCCCAGGATGTATTAGTTCATAGAGTTTGTTTACAGAAGAGCTATTTCCAGGATTTTTAGAGATTTATCAGCTGGTATAGTTAAAAACACCTGTGTGGGTGGGCAGAGCCAGAGCCAGTTTTATTATACATGCATTAATGCAAAATAATTTGCATTAATGCAAAGAGATCGATAGATAGATGGTAATTTCAAAACATTTAAAATATATTTATTAATGTATTGTTCTTCTTACTGCTGACATTGTTTCTGTGCGCTTGTATTGCCAGTAAATACTAATATTTGTATGGAAACAATCCAGTCGTCTACATCTGTCAGCTGAGCTCTGCCTTGCATTACCTTATACTGACCAGCAGGGGCGCTCGTTTACTAACGGACTTGGACAGGAAGCGCAAAGGATTGTGGGACTTTTAGTTCTCAATGGATGACGGTTAGCTTGATAACACTGCGAAGAACAAATGAAGACGTTTACCGCCGAAAATAAAATATCAGCCTCGGGTTAAGCATAATTTTAAGCTCTGTGTGCTTCGAGTCCGGATATTTTCGGTTGGATTCAGTCGTCGCCTGAAGAATAGCGGCTCACTTTTGGTGAAAAATAAACAGGAAGTTGTTAGCGTTGTGGGACGTGTAGTTCCGCTTGCAGGCCACTGAGCTTTTTAACAACGCATAGAAAAAAGAAACAACAATAAAATAAGCTAAACTTCACCCTAAGACCGTGCTTTTAGCCTCGGCGTTGAAGCAAACATGCCCGGGTTCACCTGCTGTGTCCCTGGCTGCTACAACAACTCGCACCGGGACCGGGACCTGCGCTTCTACACATTTCCCAAAGACACCACGCTGAGGGAGCTGTGGCTGAGGAACATCTCCCGGGCCGGGGTCAGCGGCTGCTTCAGCACCTTCCAGCCCACCACAGGACACCGAGTCTGCAGCGTGCATTTCGCGGGAGGGAGGAAAACCTACACCATCAGAGTACCGTCCCTCTTCCCCTTGCGGGGGGTGAATGAGCGCAGGAGTCGGCGGGGCAGAGGCAGGAAGGTGTCCGCGGCGGTTCCTGCCACCGCCGCTGCAGCCACCTCTGGGATCGTCCTCGCCAGCGTGCTGGGCAGCACGGCGGAGGGAGCCGAGGGCACTGCTGGAGGCGAGGCGAGCGACGACACCATCACTGTGGTTCAGATAGGCCAGAACGGGGAGTACCTGGGCACGGCGCGGCTGCCCGCCCAGTCAGAGGGGACTTGTTACACCGCGCCGATCAGCAACCCCGACGAGCTGATCGGCGACGACTCATCGGTCGAAACCGGGTCCACGGTACACCAGCCGGGCCTGCAGTACGTCAGTGTGACCAGCAGCCCACTGGACCACTCGTACTCTCTGACCACCGGCACCACGTCCGCCGAACTGCTGCGGAAACTGAACGAGCAGCGGGACATCATCGCACTGATGGAGGTGAAGATGAAGGAGATGAAGGCGACCATCCGCCAGCTCCGGGTGGCCGAGGCCAAGCTGCAGGAGGAGGTGCGGGAGCGGGATCGGCTGCTGTACGGGAACTCTGTGGCTTTCAGCGTCCGGAAGAAAATCTGATGGGCGAACATCACTGGAGATGACCCATGTCAGAGACTCAGACTAACGGAGGGGTTTGAAGACAGCTGATCCAGCCCTATTTTGTATGAAACTTCGAGCGATGACAATTTATTTTCAACAAGTAGAACTGATTTTTCGTAGGCCTGATGTAAGAAAAGTTGGCTGGCTAGTTTATGTAGCTTATATTAATAATCTCATTGGTGATGACAGTACTTAGAAAAACCCACAATTGACCTGCAGTCCAACCAAGGTCATTAACACACATTTTGTCCATTCAACCATGGCTCATAGTTTGCACAGACTTACCAAGTAGACAGGCTCACACATGGATAAAGACTAATGGGAGGACAGATGAGGAAGATGCTCATAACTGCCTAGTTACATAGAGTTTCTATTAAAGACTTCTCTTACAGTGTTTTTATTTCGTTGCCTATGAATTGGAAATTAGGTGGTTGTCCAGAAACATCTCATGATAGATTTGCAGAGCTAAGATGAAATATTCATAGGATTTTTTTTGTGAACAGAACACTATTCTTGGCACTCTTTGTGTTGGTCGATCGATGGAATAAAACTACCACGACTTTATCTGAGTCGCCATTCAAGGAACCTTCAGTTGTTTTCCTTTATTTTTTTTCACTGAGGACATTTGTGCAAAGAAAATTGACTTAAAGGAACTCATCAAAACTTGAAGGGGCACTCAAAAGATGTAATCTTATTAAAGAATGTTTCTTGAAGACATACATTAAGTTACATTTGTTCACCCTTTTTTAAGGGAATATTAAGAGAAATATGAGAAAAACATTTTGTCAAAAACATTATGTAACTTGAACATGTCAGATACTTGTTTCAGTGTGATTTTGTTTCTTCATGCAGACGTTTAGTGGCTGCGTCTCTCTGTCGTGTTCATGAGTGTTTTGTGCTGCAGGATGTTACACACATTTCTGATTCTTGAACTTGATGCGACAGTTCTGCTCTGCTCTCATTTCAAAGTAAATTTCATTTTGAAATAGTGCTGCTTCACTCTGAATAATTTATCAAGTCATGAAATGTGTCCTGTTTTTGTCCAGTGTCACAAAGTAGAGATAGTCTGGGTGTTTTTTTTTTTGGGAAAAAAAAAAAAAAAAAATTCCTGGGCCGCACCTGTCATCTCTCAGGAGCACTTGTTTGGACGAGAACAGATTAAAACCAGTGGCTGAAACTCTGTTGTCAAGTAGGACTAATTTTTGGTGGGTGGGAAAGGTATAAAACTTGTATCATATTAAATCCTCAATCATAAGATTTGTGTTGAGAGTGAAACATGAACTCAGACATGGAATCTGAACACTGCTGCTCTGTTTTATACACCTGTTGCATGAGCTGGTGCCTAAAGCCTCACTCAGCGGTTACTATGTCAGTGTTAGCATCCTGAACAAAGTGTTGCCTTATTAAGATGAATGTTGTGAAGCGTGTGAACCATCATTTTAACTCTCTTCTGAATCATTCTTGGGAATATTCTCACAGAACTCATGAGGCACTAATGTTCCTGTTCAGATTTCAGTGGGGTCCTTTTAATGATAGATTCATGCTGTTATTACTATGTGTGGTTTATTAATGAGTAGTTTTAGTCGAGGCCTTAAATTGTCTAAAACTAATGAAAAGTGGCCATTAAAAGATGAAATAGTATTGTTAATACTTATTTTTGTCATCAGCAAATTGGAGAAACCATTTCCAGCAAGTGATTTGCTATTTTTACTTCCATTAATCACATTAGTTGATAAGAATGAATGAATTCTTTCTCTGGGTCTTGACTTTTCATCCCAGCACCATTGTTTCAGCAGGCGTACATATACAGTGCATGATAAATTATTGATTTATGGACTCTTTAGACTTTTTCACAGGTTGAATCAGTATTAAAACGTTCTTGTCAGCGCAGATGTTGCAGCCTTATCTCCTCCCTCTAGATGGCGGTGGAATAAAAGATTGAAGACCTCCTGTCTATACGGCCTAATTTGCTTTATCTATCCGACTGTTGACAGCATGGATGGTCATTTGCTCGATCGTCTCACCTGTCAAAGCACCTAAATGTCCAACATCTTCCAATGAATGTACAGCTGTAACACAATCACGCCAGCCAGCATTTTAAAGAGTGTCATTTTGAACACCTACCGTGATAATGTTGTTACATGAAACAGAGAAAGAGGGAGAGGCGGATGAATGGATAGACAGAGAGCATTGGAGAGAGCGAGGATCCAGATCCTAATCTCATCTGGATTTATTTTTTTGTACTCCCAACAGTGTTGCATAATGCTTTAATCCAGAGCTGTCGATCAAACTTACACAACTCTGTCTGCTTTTTTCTATGGCTGCTGCCGTTTATAACAGCTGTCTTTACATTTAGGCCAGACGATAGCATCCACTGTCAGATTGTCTCATTCTTTGATTGTAATTATTATGTAATGTGTGGATGACGTGAAACAATGTGAGTAAGACGTGACCCTAAGAGACCAGTGTTTGACATCAGGGTACACAGCAAAACCTTTACCCTACCATTAAAGTAAGTAACTGTTTGAAGAAATTGTTTATATAAGCTGAAGATCTCCAGATAATTAACAACCACATATCAAGCACACAGGGTGAGTGTTTTCATACTCCACAGGTGGCTTTCCGATACGGCATGCAGATACATTTGAGTGAATGTGATACACAGTGTGTGTTCATGAACTTGATTTAGAGTAATACATCTGGGCTCAAGCTGCAACAATTGGTTTATCACCAATTATTCTTGATAATCGATTATCAAGTTTTAGTAATGTCTTAAGAAGCAAAAGTCATAATTTGCTGATTTCAGCTTCTTAAATGTGAAAACTTTCTGGTTTCTTTTCTCGTCTACGACAGTAATCTGAATATATTTTGGTTGTGGACAAAGCAAAACATTTGAAGAACTCACATTGGTCTTCGAGGAACACTGATCCACAATTTTCTCTGTTGTCTGACAGTGTATAGATCAAACATCTATGAAGGAAAATAATCGTTGGATGCATCCGTCTCAGATCAGCTGTCGATAAAATAATACTTGCATTGATGACGCCACACTTTTGAGCTGAAAAACTTCATTTTGGTCCAAGAAAATGTGAGTGGAATGATCAGATAACAGTGGAAAAGTTGTTTAATGTGGGTCACAGAATTTGGGATTCACTGAAACACACAGAACACGTCCACCTTTGAACAGCATGAGCAATGAAGACACCAGGTAAAACAACACTGGTTCAACGCTTCAGCTGCAGGACAAACATATGTGTATACATGTGTCTCTGTATAGAAACAGGGACACATGATAACACCTTACTCCTGTTGCAACACATAATGTGGAGGATGGATCGCCTGCTTCAATATGTTTGATGAGTTCCACTACATTGCCAAACACCCAGATGTAATTAGTGAACATCTCAAATCTAAAACTCTGATTTGCTGCATTAACAGCGACCGCTCTCCTTTGAAAGCTTGTCTCAATATTTTGTGTCTGCAGAGATTTGCTCCCATTCAGCCACGAGAGCATCACGTCACTTGCTGACGCTGGATGATGAGGACTGGCTCACAGTCAGGGTTGAGATCAGGTCAAGTTCCTCCACGTTAATCTGGGAAAAACCTTTGAGGACTCATTCAGAGAGGACCTTCTCCTTGCCCTAAACTTTCACTAGTCCTGTACAAATGTTAGATTTATCTTAATTGTAAATCAGGGCTAACATTTAACAACATCCAGCCCGATCGATCCTGAGCACATCTGTAAGGTTGAGACTGTGAAACCAACCTGCACCCCGTGAGCTGATTCAGATATTTTCAGGAAGACTCACAGTACGGATGTATTGATTCATGGCAGCGGCTTCAAACACAGATTATTCTGCGGTTAATGGCTGTTTTAAGCTGCAGATTAACAATGGGTTACCATCTCTCCTGTGACAGTATGCAGATGCAAACCAGGACTTATACTAATGCACAGAATGTAAGCCATCTGGGGGGCGTAGTAGCAGAGGGATCTGGAGGCTGAGGGGAAGAGGAAGGGGGATTCAAGTGAGGAAAGTTGGGACTAAGGTGTTTTAACATTTGCGTTAGGTTAGTCTAAAAGCAGGGTGTAATTTGTCGCAGTTTAACGCATCACAGCATTCTCCAGTAACCCCTTGTGACCCGCATAGCTGAAAATGATTCTCACATGGGCTGCTGCTATTCTCAGAGAGCCCTCTGCATCATCACTGGACTCCCAGGTGAGCTGGATTCTCTTATCCTCTCCGGGACGTCATCCATCTGTCCACATGAAAAAAATAAAAAATAAATCCTCCTGACACTTCTGATCATGTTCACTTCTACTATCATTTGGGACAGGGCCCTTTGCACCGTGTCTTTGCATGAGGCAAATGTGTATGAACAGAGCAGATAATGTTCCTGAGCGTGCTGATCACTGTCAGAAGATATATAATTTATTTGTATTTCAAATAAATGCTCTAAATACTAAAGACCGGAAATGAGAACGCTCTAATCCAGTGTGCTGTGTTGTGATGCTGTCATTGGTCTGCTTCCTCCAAGCTCTCGCCTTGTGCCCCTCCCTGGTGCATGCACACACACACACACACACACATACACACACACACACACACACACACACACACACACACACACACACACACACACACACACACACACAGCATCCTCTTACTCTGTGATTCATCGCCCCCTTCCACCACTGTTAATCCAGCCGGGTTGTACCTCTGTGCATTGCTTTACTTTTGCAATCTGATGTATTCCCAACGGATGTCGACACGCGTCACATTTTAAGGCAACAACTTCATACCATTTGGATTTACAGTCAGGGGGAGCTTCACATCACAGCTGAGCCTCTGGTTCAGAGGTGGGGCGAACGATGAGGTCCCAACCAGGCACGGTGAGGATGCTGCTGCCCATCGCTCTCTGCCTCAGTAAGGATGTTTCTTTCTAACTGTCGTGTGTGTGTTGACTTTTTGTGCGTTTAAAGTCATTTGGAAAAAGTTTGTAAGTGAGTGCCCGTCCTGTTTTGTGCTCTCTTACTGGCTCTAGTTTATCTGGTGTCTCTGTTTCTGCACATAGACGTCGTAAACTGGGCAGAAACTCAGGTTGCCTTTCAGCAGCTTTGTCAGATAAAAAGATGACAAATGGCTGATGACGGCTGCTTTTCCATTCAGCTCGTTCTGAAATCGAGGAGAGGAAGGTTTAACAAATGCACTTACCTTAATGAAAAGCTCACTGTCCCCTCATGTTCTGATTGTCTCTCTCTCCTCTTGTGTGTGTGTGTGTGTGTGTGTGTGTGTGTGTGCGTGCATTTGGTGTACAACATCTTGTAATTGGGTGTGAATCCCTCTATCCATCCTTTTTGAGGGAAGTTCGTTTTTTTAAGTAAGATTTTTTTCTGCACATGAAATAAACACTTGTAGCTCTCAGGATGAAGTGTTTCAAAGAGAAATAAAGAATGAGTTGAAGGTGGCAAAATCATGCTAGAAAGCCAGAGATAAAATTACAACAGCAACAAACATAAAACAGTCTTTTAACAATGTGCGTTCGTACGTGATTAATAAACTCCTCATGTAGGACAGCCAGGGCAGTCAGGGCTGAGTAGCAGCTGGGCTTTTGTCTCTGAGGAATAGATGGGAGCAGTATCTCACTAAACCTTTAAAATGATTGGAAACGTCACTTCTGAAAGTTAAAGAGTAGGAGAAATTACTTCCTTTAAATATAAAGGGGAAAAATGGTCTCTGAAAAAACTCTGAAAAGATGATAGTAATGAGTAATGTCAGTTATTGTGAAGGTTTATAAGCTATGTGAATGTATAAAAATATGTGAACACCAATGTCGCCATTTAAGTTCTTTCATGTTTTGGACTTTCGTTTCAATTAAGGAACATTTTACAACATGTAGTGATATATCTGAATGACAGTTGCTCCTGATGGTTGTTCTCTGGTTGTGTCAGTCATGAGTTTGTGCACCCTGCATGGCGGCTTCTGCCATCAGAGCATGAATGTGTGTGTGAATGGGAGAATATGACCAGGGTTGTAAAGCGCTTTAAGTAGCCGGTATAATAAAAGTCCATTTATAATTTTTATAGGTGCTGGATAAAAAGACAGACGTTTTAAGGCAAACTTTTTCAAACAAAGACAGAGGCTGTACTCACACAGGGTTCAGTTGTCCACATACTGTGGCTATGTGGTGTACTTTTGACCCTGGGACAGCCAAAGCAAGGCTGCTGACAGCTTGATTTGTTCAGAGATGTCTTCAAACAAAGTAACTGTGTGAATCCCATGCACAGGAAGAGATCTACCTCCTCACCCTCATGATGTCCGGTCAGGATATTGTACAAATGTACTTGATCAGAAGTCCTTTATTCCAGAGAAACGTTCAAATATTCCAGTAAAACCTTTTCAGTGAAAAATTAAATCAGCCTCAGAAGGATGTGTTACGTATGAGCTGATCAATGCGCTCAAACGGCTCATATGTGCTTGTGTGGTCCTACTCTGAATTTGGCCTCGAGGAAGTATAATCCCTCCAGATGAATGGAATACAACATATTTTTATATTTGTCTGATCCATCTAAGCACCGGACGGATCATATCTCTACAAACATTATAAACATTGTGTTTCACTCGACATGATGAAATCCTGAACCAAAGAATCTGATCATATTATTTCTCTCTCTCATCACCAATGTCCTCAGCTACACATTGATTTGTTTAGTTCTGGTGCAGTCCGGTGCAGTGTGTACTGTTCTATTAAACGTTGTTCTTGTCTTCTCCTCTCTACTAGGCTTGGTCCCGGTGTGTTTCGGAGCTGCTATTCCTGTTTCATGCGGGTCCATCTACAAGAGTTTCGCTCAGTGTTTACTCACACTTGGGGACAGTTTGGTGGAAACACAAAAAGACCAGAACACGCAGGACATCGATGCAATCTGCAGGTGTGTGTGGTGTGTGTGTGTGTGTTCGCCCAATACCGTGGTAACCATCCAGTAACAATTTGCATGTGTTGATACAGCTGGTTTCAGTTTGTTAAAGTCATATCTGCTCTAATGAAAAGTCTTATGAGCTCTGCTGGGGGCTCTAGGAATCGTGAAAAAAGTTGGATGGATTTCCATGAAACTTTGCACTGACATTCATTGTTTCCAGAGGAGGAACACAAGTAACCATGATTTGTACTTTTATGGATTTAACCAAAGTGGCTGAACAACAGTTTTTCCATCCTGTCTCCTGGGGGCCTCCTGTACTGCATGTTTTAGATGTTTCCGTGACCTAGCACACCTGATTCAAGTGATCAGCCCGTCATCAAGCTCTGCTGAAGCGTCATAATGGCCCACTGAATCAGGTGTGTCGGGGCAGAAACATCCAAAACATGCAGGGCATGGCATTCTTTATTTTTTTTCCCCTGTGAATGAATACAAGACAGACTGAGAGGATGGTACAACCACATGTTTCTTTAATGCAGTCTAAAAATGTCTCATTGTGATACTGTCCTGGTCGCCCTCCCACTCACTTTGAGTGTATATTTAAGTTGCAGAAGAAGAAATGCTGATGAGAAAGAAAAAGAAAAAGAAAAAAAGAAAAAATGATGAAAAAATAACATTCTTGAATAGATTTTTTTTGCTACATATTACATCATTTATAATTAATAAAGCATCGTATCATTTACAATTTCATTCAAATTGAAATACATGTGTCTGTGTAGAGCTGTGTAATTATTTATGAACCATACTCTTCAAGTAGTTGAGTCCATTTCATTTATACAGCCCAACATTAAAAATCACATCGCCTCAGTGGGCTTTACAATCTGTACAGCCTATTACACCCTCAGTCCACCAACCCTTGATTGAAGTAAGCTCCGAAAAAAAATTTTAACAGAGAAAAAAAAAAAATGGAAGAAACCTCAGGAAGAGCCACAAAGGAGGGATCCCTCACCCAAGACGAAATACATGCAGTAGATGTAAATGTATACCGATTTTTTTATAACAAAAGTACAAATATAAGAAGACTGTAAAACATGTGTCCATGTTGGCATTAACAGAGAAGAGTGAGTCTTAAAACTCAGTATTTTGGGATCATGGCGTACAAACATTATGGTTTTGGTTCAGGCACTTCAGCCTCTTCCAGACGCAGCAGGCAGAAAACATCTTGTCTTCTCAATCAAGAACACATGATGCAATGAATAGTGCTCTTCTTCTGTGGCATTTATGTTTACAGCCCACGAACGGGACACACTGACCAGTATTGTACAAACATACTTACTTAAAACTCAACAAGTATTAGACCTTTAGAGAGAAATCTAACGCCCGTCTGGAGCACATTGTTTCACTGCTCCCTCTCAAGTCTGTTTCTGTTGCATGTGGTCAGACATGTGCTCTGATGTACCTGTAACAACACCCAGCTGTGATGTCACAGGGTCTTGCAGTACACCTGTACAGCAGTGCAGCAACATGACGGGTTAAACCTTACTGCATTCATTACTGTTGAACATCTGCTCAGGTGTTAGGTTAACCGTATGCGATCTCTTCACTGCATTATTATAGTTTACTGGTGAATGGTTCATTGCAGCCATTACATTTCTAAATCAACTCTCTTGTCTTGGTTCCTTGAAGGTCGTGGAATGCGTTTCACGTTTGTGCCAACTCAGCCCTGGCTGGCTGTCCCGGAGAAGCAGCAGCCGTCTGGGAGTCTCTAAGACAAGAGTCCAGGAAGACGCAGTTCTCTGGAAACCTCTATGACATGTGTGCCAGCCGCACCACCCTCCCGCCCAGCCCTGTGCCTGCAGCCCAGAGCCCTCCCACCTCCGACCAGACCAACCAGGAAACACTGAAAGGGCGAACATACAAGCACAGCCCCACCATCACCACACTGTTGTTCCCTGTATGCAGCACCCTACTACTCCTGCTCAGGAGTTAGTTAACCTGTGTGTTAACCAAGTGTTTTAATCAGAGTGATGAGTCCTGCTCCACCTACGACCCAAACACACGAGGGTTAACTCTCTTCACAAGTCAGCCATATCGATGCTAAGATAAGGATTTCAATAACTGGATCAAAATGAAACACTTGTTTCAGTGTTTCTTACTTGGATGGTGGGTTGACCTGTTAAGGTATTCAACAAATATTAAGTTAAGTGGACTGTACAACAATTAAAGGAGCATTTTGTAAGATATGGCCAGAATTTGAGTTTAAAATGCTATTGCAAAACAGTTTGACGTGGCAAAGTGGCAACTTCTCTACCTAGTCGAATAAGTTAACAAATGTCATGAAAGGAGATATTTTGACACCTGTTTTCCTGACTAAATATAAAATACAAGTCTCTTTTACCCGAACGGGCTTAATTGCCTTTTTAACTCATCCAAAACACTCTTCATTCAAACTGGACATAAGCTAAATAAAACTCACGAAAAAGTAGTTTTGTCTTTCCACAATCACCTCTGGTTTGGTCGAAATAAATCCTCAACTCATCGAGTAAGATGTGAAAATAATCCGGCTCTGCACGCTGTTTTCACCCGCCGTTGATGCCAAACTCTCTCTCTCTCACTCTGCTGTCCCCGCCTGCTGTCCTCTAGTCCCTGGAGTCATGGTCCTGGTCAGAGCCGCTGTAGATAACCTCTGCTCTGCATCTCTGGCCTTCAAACTGGCATCTTTTGGTTTCAGTGTTCAGTCCCAGTCTGTGTTCCCTGGGAGCCCTGTTGACCCTCTTTGACTCCCCTGTAATCTGACTCAAATCAGCTAATAGAGCCATTTAGCTCCACAGCTCACTAAGCTACTTGCTAACGGCAGCTAGTCGCTACAGCCACAGAGAATACTGAGCAGCAGTTAGCGGTTATGCTGCCCGCCCGTACCTTTGAATTCTGGCCATTTCTTATAGATGACACCTTTAAATTGAAAAGTGTCTAATTGATTGTGATTGATGATTCCATGACCACACTTGTATAGGCTGTTAACAGTTAAAGGGTAACTCCAGCAATATTACACATTAAAGTTTGTTAACAGGTCTCGGGGAGTACGACTGCATGTGTCAAAAAAGTAGAATAAAGCCTTTTGTGGCTCCAGAAGAAATTGTCTCTAGTGATGTCACTCAGAGGCTAAATTGCATTGTGGGTAATGTAGACAGTCCTCTAGTCTAGCGTTGCATAAGTGGACAGTAGACAGAACCAGAGATATTGCCTTTTTTATTCCACACACATTCCTTTTCAAAACCTTTTGCCTACATTACCCACAATGCAACTCAGCCACTAAGTGAAATCACTGGAGGCAATTTTACATTTTACTGAAGGCAGATTACATGCAGCTTCCTCTGGAGCCGCAAAAGGTTTTATACTTATTTTTTTCACATATGCAGTCAAACTCCACGAGGCCTGCAAACACACCGTAATGTTAGAAATGGGTGGAGTTACCCTTTAATGTGGAGAGGGAATGAAACACACTTTACTTAACTGAAAGAAGGAAAAAAATCTCAGTTATAAGCTAATATTTATTGTAAATACTCTTTTGTAAACACTTTATTTTTTACCACAACTGCAGTAATACTACATGATTTTTAGGACAAAGGAGATTTTAAGGGACGTTTTAGTGCCAGGTGTTCAGCTCAGCGTGTGATCCAATCAGGGGTGATGCAGAGGTGACTGTTATTACAGGGTGCAAAACATTGTATCTGTGCCGCAAGTTAAATTCATCAGACTGTACGACTGGTTTAACATCGGAAAATTTGATTTCTGTGTGGAAGCATTTAAAACCGTGTCATTTCACGTGACCCTCTTTTCAGTTGTTTTCCAGTCCTGTTTTCTCTCTCTCTTTTTTTTTTAAAGCAGTTATGTGTTGCTTTTTCTATTCTGGGTGCTGATTACAGTAACTTCAATCTATTTAAGTTAATGACTTCTTCCATCCCCTGTGGGGCAGTTAAAAGGGACATATAATACACAAAATTGCAAAGTACTAAAAAGTAGTGGGAAGACATTAATGATGATATCATTTATATTGTATAACTTTACACATACTGAGAGAGCTCTGTTATGCAACCACACACTGCGTTTTAATCTCTGGTTTTAACATCAACGGTGTATAACTGTATGTATTTTCACAGCAGTACAGAGTGGTGCATAATGCTCTTGGTTTCCCTCTGATTTTTAACCCAAAAAAAACTTAAATTAAAGGTTTGCTGACAAATGCGATGCAGAGTTATTCTCCTTAAAACGCAGCTGTAACTTCTCTGGAAGTCATGGGCTTTCATGTCGGTTGTGTGTGTGTGTGTGTGTGTGTGTGTGTGTGTGTGTGATCTTAATACTCTTAAGCTGTTTCATAACAGCCGAATCATGAGTAGATTAATCTCATGTTTCTTTGTAGCAGGTTGCACCTTGAAACCCTTGAAAACAGTCTCAGTGCTGTCGCAGCATGGAGGTTAAATAAAGAGGGAATTGGATGGCGATTGGTTGTGCGGCGTGTTGCCATGTCGGCTCGATCATGATGCGAGCAGGCGTGACGACTAAAGGCCAGAGGTGATCACTTCATCAGTTCGGCGTGCTGAATTGAGCATCCTGCTTTAAATTCTGCTGCTACTTAAAGATTCATGTGCTCCTCTGATTAAATGTCAGGTCACCACTGTGCAGCCCCTCTCACCCAAAGTTCACAGGTTTAATGGCTCACTTGAACAGTGCGGTTTCATACTTTTCACAGCTGAAGCATCTCACAGCTGATACCTGTTCATGTTCCTTGCTCTGTCTATTTTTTTCAGACTGCATCTTTAAAAACCAGATTATCACCCTGATTTGGTCATGATGACTGTGGACAGTCTACACTGTCAGGGAATTCAAATCTAACTGAGCCTCATTATTGTTATACTTATGTAATAGGATATTCATATTTATAAAGATAGATAATAAAATATATCTTTTAATTTTTTCTTCTTAAAGAGACAGGAGCTTAAACAGGGTATTTCAGACAGAGGGTGAATAGAATAACTGATGTGTTTTTTGAGCACCAAAGTGTATAAACCTATTCTAGTAGTCACCCATAATAAGATTATGACTATTATCTCCTTTAAGGTAAATCAAGTCCCATCTCATGTCACTGTTTCCCTCAAAGATACTGCAGAGAAATGACAAGGTATTGATGTTTAATGACAATTTTATTAGCAAATTTATCTAACCTGTTCAAAATGATGACAGTGAACTGAAATATGTTTTTTTATTATTGATAATCAGTCAAATAAATACAATAAAACAATAGTAAATAACTAATAATATAAAAGCGTATTCATTTCTTAATCGCCCTTTAGCAAAACAGTTCCCTCCCCCATCACTTCTGAACAAAAACTGACAGCCAGACTAAAAAACAATAAACTGAGAACATGAAATGAACACAGACAAGTCAGGAAGCTTTAACTTCCAAGTCGAGTCTTAAGTCTTTTAATTTTTGTCAAGTCAAGGTGCCTGTCATCAAAACAGTGACTTGTGTCCATTTATAAGCTGGTTCCTGCATTTCAGTCCTACTGTCTAGCTTAATAACTCTAAAAGAAACAGAAAACAAAACAATGATAAAAATGAAAAATAAAGATTCTACATGGTGTTTTTCTTCCAAGAAAACAAATGTAAATTGAATTCAAATACTGCTCTTACATTTTTTAAATCTTCTTACTCAACGTCCTTTTGTGATAAAATGTAATGACCACATCTCCCTGTTTTCAGTCCACACTTTTCACGTGTAACTTCATTAAAAGTTGACATGCCCTCTCTCTTTTCTTCTTCAACTTAACTCATGAGATGTTTCTGAAAAACAGCGCAACGTATCCTGGATGATAAACTGAGTAAGTCTTTAAAACCGTCCCCAGAACACCTTGATGACCCTGCTCCCTCTAATCTCTCTTTGTCCTGCATTTCACTTGAGAAAATCTGCAACATCACCATGAAATCTTTTTAAGGAGCCCCGCAGCCTTCACATTCAGTCCTCACAGCTGTTTAAAATACAGAGAGAGTTTTTTCTTCTTCCTGTCAGTAGCCATGCAGAACAACATTCATGGGATTTTGACCGATGCGCTGTAACAGATGGTGTGTAGCATGAGCCATGGTTTGGATTATGATTTCCATGTGTGGTGTATTGTACTATCTGATCCATATGACCAGGACTTTGTGTCAGGAGCACATGAACAAATGCTTCGTCCCTGTAAGCTGTACCGCACACCAACTCTACACATATAATTCTGTGCGTACATGAAGAACATCATAGATAAATGAAAAAATGGATGACGTCCTCATCCAATCGCTCTGCAGCTGGTTAGCTGACAGCTCTAAATCTACTAGGTTACCATTTAAGGTCTTTTTACTTTATTATTATTTTTTTCTGTCTCTGAATCAAGGTTGGAGGTTAGAGGGTGTCTTATTTATTGTGTCTTTTTATTCAGATAATAAACACAATGTATGTTTATGTGATTCTAGGCTATAAAAATAACATTTAACTGACTCTATTTTTGATCGGAAGGTAAAGACAAACCACCTTTGTCACTGCACATGCTGACTTTGAATCTGCTTTGACATTAAAATGTAATCCTATTTACAATGTCACATGATGCACAGCTGCCCACTTTCACTTATCACTAGTCTTATATTTCATTAGTTTTATGACGATCTGTGACTTTCTCAAGATGAAAAATGATCTTTTAACTTGACAAATATCGTATGTGTTCATTCACAATTCAGACAGGATCAAAAGATAATTTGTCTCTCTACATTCTCTACAGTGTTTTTCTTGAATAAAGGTCCCATGGGGCAAACTGGAAGACATGTGGCTCAATGTAGCCAAAGCAGAAGGCAACAAAAATACCTGATTAGGTTGAGGAAAACACCTTCACAACATCTAACCACATTTCAAATGATAACTTCTCCCATGTGAGTATTTTTCCTGGTCTTTTTCCCGAGTCACAAAGCTATGACATTACCAAAACATGACAGTTGCAGTGGAGGTCCTGCATGGAACAACATTAATTATGAACAACAAAAACACAGCAATATCAGATTGTACGAGGTGATGAGTGCCTTAAGGTTTGTCCTGCTTTTATTTTCTAATCTTTCTTTAAAACTTGACAACTTTGCCACCCATTTCTTCATTATGAGGTCCTGTCGTGAAAACAAATCATGCTTTAAACATATAGTTTTAAGATAGTCTATAGAATCAGTCTTGTACTTGTTGCAGGTTCTCAAACTATGTTTAAATTAGAGAGAGAGTGGGAATAACAGGGGTATATTTGCCCTGGAGCTCTAAAGCAGGTTATTGGACAGAATTACAAAATGTATGCTTTTTTTTTTTGTTTTAAAAAAAAGTAGATTTGTGGCTTATTTAGGTGAAGTCCACTTTAGTGTACCATCTTTTGTCTACCACCATGTGACAGACAAGCCTACACAGAGAAAGGGAGGGAGAACACAAGCAAACATACTCACTTTAGTGACAAATTTGTCACCTCACAGTGAAATGTTTAGTCCTCCAAATGTCCAATAAGACCACGTGAGTCGTTTGTGAGTGAGCTATATATCTGGATGCTTTACGACCCACCAGGTTTAGTTGTGAAGACACTCTGATGATTGAACTAAACGTCCCCTGGACTACTTTGGAGAAGACAGCACTGGGCCTCTTTTTATCAGTCAGAGCTTCTTGTGTTAGTGTCGGAGCTGGTTCAGGATCATGGAGGAGTTGGCCCGGGAGAGCATCAGCCTGCTGGCCCGCTCTGCGTCTCACGCAGACCCTCCTCGGCTGGGCTCTTTCGGCGCAGTGTTCATCATGCTGAAGTCTGCGCTGGGAGCCGGACTGCTCAACTTCCCGTGGGCTTTCCAGAAGGCGGGGGGAGTGAACACCGCCATCAGTGTGGAGCTGGTGAGGACAGCAGAGTTTACTGTTTATGCACTGCTCAGAAAAGTGTTGAAGGCTTGAATGCAATCTTATTACTTTACATAATAACTGGGAACAATTACCTTCAAATGTCTTCATTGTATTAAATATGTTGTTACTCAGAGGTTTCTGGAGGTCAGTCAGCCTGTAGACAGAGTATGTATAGACTCACAGGCCTTCTGTCGCTCCCTGGTGTGAATGAGGCTCATCTCTTTCACAGGTGAGCTCTAATGAAGCTTCCAGTTTAGGTGACCTGAACTTGTGTGTGTGTGTCCCATGGATGGATTTCCACGCAGGCTTTCCAAGAATGGGCCCAGGGGCCAAAGTCATCAGGGGACTCCTAAGAAGGAGCCTCTTATTCTGAATGTCTGCTGATACCACGTCTGTTCTAATGTTTGTGATTTATTCCTGTTCATTCCTCAACACTACAGCTCGGCCTCATTATTTAGGCTTACCTTAGCAATTACATTAAAATTAAAACAGGTGAGGGAGTCTACATTAGAATAATCAGTACAGCATTTGCTCTTGAAAAACATAATTTACAACCCATGTTTCTTTTGTCAATCTGTTAGAGCTGAAGCAATTAGCTGATTAATAAGTTAATTGATCTTTGAGCTGCAGTTGTTTTCACAGTTGACTAAAGGTTAAAGTCCTTGTCAAACACTTCCTTGTTCCCACCTTTCGAATGTTTAGATTTTCACTCTGACTTCTATGAAGTCACCAAAAGTCACAACTACAACTAGTCCTTGAGTAAAAGTATCTGATATTAAGTTTACCAAATTATCAAAAGTAATTTTCTGGCAATAAATGTACAATAGTGTCAAAAGTAAAAGAAGAAGTAAATTATACGTAGATTTCCATGTATGAACTGACTGATCGTCCGATGATCAGATCCAATATTCAGCATTTATCTGACTGTCAGAATCATTGCTGAAAACTAAAGCCGCATTAATTCAAAATTCGCTACTGTGCCCCTGATGCATCATGTAATCTGCAAAGTGACTAGTAACTAAAGTTATCAAATAAATCTAATGCAGTGAGTTAAAAGTACAATATTTGCCTCCACACTTTCGTGGAGTGAAATTTCACAGTAGCAAAAACTGGAAATACTCAAGTAAAGTACTTCAGAGTTGTACTTAAGTCCAGTACTTGAGTAAATGTACTTAGTTACATTCCATTGTGTTTCTGTTAGATCAAACTGAAAACTTTTAAATTGTTGGACAAAGTTTGGTTATGTATTGAGCTTTGGAAAATTTTGATTTATTTATTAATATTTTCTGACAAAGGGGGAAATATATCAATCCAGAAAATAATCCTCAGCTTATCTGATAATGAAAATAATGAGGAGAAGGAGGACGGCGGCCTTATGGTGCTCAGGACCCCACTGTCTAATTATCCATCCATGTGCGTGTTTGTGTGAAAATGAAGATTAGGTTTGAAGTCGTCTCTTGGTGTCTGCGCAGGTTTCTCTGGTTTTCCTCATCAGTGGTTTGGTGATTCTTGGCTACGCCTCCTCCGTCAGCAGACAGAACACCTATCAGGACGTGGTGAGAGAGGTGTGTGGACAAGCTGTGGGTCAACTCTGTGAAGTTTGTTTCTGCTTCAACCTCTTCATGATATGTGTCGCCTTCCTGGTGGTGGTGCAGGACCAGCTGGAGAAATGTAAGTGATGTATAAAGTTACTTGGTTCCCTCATTATTTACAATGGACTCCTCTGGCTGTAGTTTATAGGCTTACCCTTTGAAATAGGAAAGCAGTTTCCTCTTCCTGTAATATTGATCCTGGCTGCTTTACATTGCTGTGACTGACACATGTTATTTGACAGATAATTACACAGCTGTTCTCACCTAACATGAACAGCATCTAACATCCAGGGCGACAGGGTTGTTTAGGGGTTAAGACATCAATTATAAACTGCAAAGGAACGGGTTCAAATTCACCTTTGTTGCATCACTCTGTCCCTCTTTTCCTCATCTCATCTCACTACGATCACTATCTTAAAATGACCAAGAAAACAACAGAAACATGGCCTGTACTACATTCAGATCTCGCCTTCCTTTGAGAGCTCCAACAAATGGGAAGTATCAGTTCAAAACATTGTCGATCAAAGGTTATTTCTCAGCCAATTTTGATAAGATTGCGCAAAAATGGATTAAAACACAGACACTCAGAGGCAGGCAGGTAACAGAACAAAAAAGATTTTATTCAACCAAAGCTGTAGTCTTTAAAATCTAAAATGCAAAATCCAAAACAAAAGGCTGGCAACAAAACCAGAGTAATCAACACACAAAAAGCTAAACATGGTAAACAGATGAAAAAGGGAAAAAAGGGCAAAAAAAAGACAGAAAGACAGGAAGTGGAAAATAAAACATGACAGATGAGGATAAACCTTCAACATAAAACAGGAAATCACAAAACCAAAACTCAGGGCCATGACAATTTTAACAGCTCCACAAAAACCAGCTACAATTATCAACAGAATGTGAAGAAATAACGTTATATTATACATTTTGACGTTATAAAGTCTGTGTATTGTATTGCAGAAGTTAGCATGCTAACTCAGCTACACAGCTAATAGGGCTAGCTAGCTAACTGCAGCTACAGTTAGCAAAAGTTAGCAGTAATTCTAGTGATACGCTAACCCCTATTTATTTTGAGTTTCAACAATTGGCCAATTTCTACATACTGCACCTCAGTGGCGGCTGCTGGTCTTTCAAGGAGGGGAAGCTCATTTTTCCGGCCTACATCATAAATGTGTTTGTTTATTTATTATATATATTATTATTATTCAGGACACCTGAAAAGACCTGTTACTTTTCCCCACCTTTTGCACTAAATCAATCTTAGGAGCTGACCTGCCCTGCTGTTTAACTCTAACAACATTCATATTATCTGCCATGATGTGCACCTTGCTAATGCTAGCAGCTGGAGCTGCTGCGCCAGGCTACTGTGAAGTGTGACCGCCTGTGAGTGTGAGTGTGAGTGACAAAGTCGCTGGGGCTCGGTAAAGTCTCTGGATCAGTTCAGAACAACGGAATGAAAAACTTGGAAAATGCTCCGGTGGATGTTTATTCTTCAAGATCGCTGATTCGCTCATTTAGCTGTCAATCAAAAAAGGATTCCGCCTCAGACAGCTCATCCAATCATCATGCAGAAGCTGAGCTTCCAGGCCAGCCCACTGCCCCATAGACCCCCAGAGAAGCTGAGCTTCCAATGGGCGGGACAAAGCCCAGCATTTATCCAATGACCGTCTGGTTTCGCTGCAGTGGAACAACCCGCTCTACGCTTCCCCATTGAAGTCAGTAGAAGCTGAGCGTCCGACTGTGGAAAGCGCTGTGGCGCTGCGGGGATGAATGAGAAGGAAGTTGCGCCGGTTACCTGTGATAAGTAGCTGATTCTGAACAAAAGATGAAGGCTTTCTAGCGCGTATTTAGTCAATGAAATGTACACACAGCAGTACATATTTCACCCCTTTTTTTTCTTTTTTTTTTGGTGACATTTTAGGGGAAGCTGAGCTTCCCTTGCAGTCTTAGAGCAATCGCCACTGCTGCACCTTTAAGCATTGGAATTAGTTCACTTGTAGAAGGTTTTAATGAATCTTAAACATTTACTTTCTCCTGTTGTAGACCATCATAGTAGTTATACAATGTTTTCACCTGAAGGTCTGAACCACAGTAGCTGGAAATCACATGTCTTATAATGTCTTATTTAAAGTGTCAAGGTAATCAAAAACTTAGTTGAACTTTTAATTGGTTAATCTATCAATCCCGTTTATGCAGCTCCAGGTCACAGTCACTTGATTAATTAAGTAATTAGGAATTATTGTATTGGAGGTGATATAATAATAAATAATTGTGGGCCGTATTGTCGCTATTGGCTTTCCATCCATCAGACATTGTTTGACTGTGAAACAGGTATTAAATTAGATGTGTGATGTGAAAACAGTTTCATGAAGAGGAACAGAAAAGGAAGGGAATAATAATCGTATCTTTCACCTCACTGTCAAGGAAGTACAACCTAATATTATTTGATTTTATCTTACTTTATTTGGTTGTTGTTTGTCTGTTCCATTTTACCGACTTCCTACAAATTTGTTTGACTTTTTCCCAATTCTCCTTCTGGCTGTTTCTAAACCATTCACCCTCACTGCTTCCCAACACACACACACACACACACACACTCACACCTACAGCAACAGGAAATCAAGACAGTAAATCAACAGACACACTGGCATGAAATTCACAAATGCACATATTGACATTATTCCAGTATTTCTTTTGTTTTTGTTTTTTATTGTTGCCGTTGTCTGTATTCAGTGTTGGTTTGTCTCCCCTCATCATGTTGATCTTGTCATGATTACTAGTGTACCTAGTTGTGTCTTGCTTCATTAATTAAAGGTAAAAAAAGAGACTTAAATGATAACAGATAATTGAGATATCAGTGAAGAATAGAGCCAAATATAATCAGAACTTTAGCGAAACTTTCAGATAATTCAATAATCTAAATGAAAACAGTTTGACTTATAAACAGAACATAACATGTAACATATAATTATATTCATTATATTATTACATTTATGTTTTTTTTTATATACTTTTAGTAGTATATATTACAACACGCCATGTGCACTATTTTGGTCATATTTGAAAGGAAGAGTTAAATAGAGTGTATATAGTCTCTTTGTCATTACTTCTACTTTATTTTGTATCATTCTGTCTTTGTCTTATTATTTTATCTTTATCTGTCTATGAGTTCCATCTTTCCTCCTCCATTTTTGACTCTTGAGTTGCTGTAACAAGAGAATTTCTCCGATTCCCAGAATAAAATTCATCTAATCTTATTTTAATTTTTTTTTAAATGTTTGATTTTTTTTTCCTTTCGTCATATTGTCCATCTGAAACCCTTCAAATCCCTTTAATGCTTTTGCTCTGTTCCAATTTTAAACAAAAGAATTTGATTGGATTTACAAACACACCCCTCCCCCCAAATAAATATCCATTTGATCCAGAAATTCTGCACAGGGCGCAGTGCAGAGTGAGCAGCTGGCAAGGTATCCTCAAGGACGAAGGAATGTTTTCATTATCCTTTATGTTCATCCACCATCAAAGCGTGCATCTCGCCATTAAAACACCATAAACAGCGTTGTTTTACTGTAAACATGCCTTCATGTTGCAGCAGATAAATCACATTGATTTTGACTTGTTCTTCAACAGTGTGTATTTCTTTATACGAGACGGTGACGGGGTCGGCTGAGTCAGAGATGCCCTATCACTGGTACACCGACCAGCGATTTGCCCTCTTCGTCATGTGCCTCATCATCATCCTGCCCCTGTCCATCCCCAAAGAAATCGGCATCCAGAAATACACAAGGTACACAGCACTTGTCTGTGTTTTCCGGAATGACATCCAGCTTATATGTGTTTTAATTATTTTCTCCTTATTTCAGTGTGTTGGGGACGCTGGCTGCTTCATATCTGTGTGTGGCGGTGATTGTCAAGTATTACCTGATGGACAGCCACTCTGTTATAATAACACCAGAGCACAGCCAAGGGTCAGTAACACTGTTTTTAATAGACACTAATAGATAGACTTTAATAGACATACTTATTTCATCCTGTTGTTCTGTGTGCATTACTAATGTGTGTGTGTGTGTGTGTGTGTGTGCGTGCGTTGTGTGTTTTTCAGTGTTGGTTCGTGGGCTTCAATGTTCAGTGTCGTGCCGACCATCTGCTTTGGTTTCCAGGTAGGATCAGACTTGGTGATATGCACTCTAGAAGTGGTTTAATAGGGAAGTAATAGCGTCCACACAAGAAGACAATAATTACAAAATGCCTGGAAATTGATGAACATAATCAGACATCAGATGGCTGGTATCTATGAATGAGTAAAATTTGATGTGGGTCCTAATTAAACTCTATTATCTCTCCGTAGAGATTTATGATTTAATCTGCATTGAACTGTTGTCCTTGTGGTTGGCCTTGAATTATGGTTAAGCAGTAATGTGTGGTTTGAAATTTAGAGTGATGCAAGTCTATCAAGTGTGATATTGGATTAATCTTGATTGAATTAAAGGGAACTGTTGGGCCTAGGCAGAGGTATGCGCTCTACTAAGTGTAATTGTCCAGTTGTTATACACTGTCAGCTTTTTAAAAAAGTAAGTAAGACTAAGTAAAGCTCTACTTGAAGGCACCGTTTATGGATATAAGGTACATAAAAGCAACATATTGAATTTTCTCCACTCAGTCAGACCGATGTTTTTGTTTATGTGTCTGCTCGCACTCTGAAGGAAAAGCTCGAATATCCCTATAGAATATGGGGATATTTGGATTGAGGTGTGATACATTATTCAATTTTCAAGATTCTTTCAAACTACATTTGTGTTTGTGTTTTCAGTGCCATGAAGCCTGTATAGCCATCTACAGCAGCATGGAGAACAAGAAGCTCTCCCACTGGGTGATCATCTCTGTGCTCTCCATGTTTTTCTGTTTACTCATCTACACTCTGACCGGTGAGTTCCCCTCCGTAGATCTCAGTACATCATGTGTTATCTTGAAAGGTGCTAATCACGTCCACCCTCTCCATCTCCAGGTGTGTACGGCTTCATGACGTTCGGACGAGATGTCGCCTCGGATATTTTGATGTCATATCCAGGAAACGATGTGGTCATGATCATTTCCAGGCTGCTTTTTGGAATATCAATTATCACCATCTATCCTATTATTCTTCTTCTGGGGAGGTGGGCGACACCAGAGTTGAACTGTGTTGTGGTTGAGTTTATGTTTTAACACCTAACATGTTGTCTCTGTGTTTGTGTGTGTCCGGAACAGATCTGTCATCCTGAACCTGATGCTGCGCATTCAAAGACGTCGCCGAGGAATCGTCACTCATTCGTTTGAGAGTCGCTGCAGAGTCGTTCTCACTGTGATCTGGATAGCCGTCACTCTTCTCATCGCCATGTTTGTCCCTGACATGGGTGAGGTCATCAGTGTCATCGGAGGAATCAGCGCCTTCTTCATCTTTATTTTTCCAGGTATGTAAACAACCTGAACTTTAATATATCTGTATGTGCTATCTTATATTTAGCTTGTCTGTCACTTCAAATTGGACTAACTCAAATAAATAAATGTTGTCTGATGGTTTGTGTGTTCATGTATTGCAGGTCTTTGCTTAGTGTTCACAATGCAAAGTGAATCTGTGAGTCCAAGAGTCAGGTGAGTGTGCAGTATTTAGTAAACTATTTAGCAGTAAAGATGCTGGGTTAAAATATTACCTGTGAATATTACTAGAGCAAAAGTTGTATCTGATATTAAATGTTCGTATGTATCCAAAGTATGAGTAAAAGAAAATAACATATATTTACATGTATACTATGTGTTCAGGATTCTTAGAATTTTTCTGGTTATGGGAATTGGTTTGTTTTTTACCTGATTTATTGAAATAATTCAATATAAAGCTGCACTTCATTGGCAGCATTTAATCTGCAAAGTAACTAGTAACTAAAGTTATCTAACAAATGTAGTTGAGTAAAAAGTACAAGCCTCCAAAATATGGTGGAGTTGAAGTATAAAGTAAAGTAGAAAATGAAAATACTCAAGTACATGTACCTCAAATTGTACTCAAGCGCTGTATTGAGTAAATGTATTTAGCTACATTCCATCTCTGTCTATTCCCAGAGTAAATCTGATCCATTGTGTTATAACATGAGTAAACTGGAAGAAAGGAAATTATGATGATTAATTAAGGTGAAACAGAAGATTCACAATGAAGCCTCCTAACTTCTGTACCGGTCTCTCTCTCGATGTCCCTGCAGGGCGGTTTTTACAGTTTGGGGAGTCATAACCATCGTAGTCGGAGCCTTCATCTTTGGACAGAGCACAACCATCGCTATCATGGAGATGGCCGACAAATTCTGAGCTGCTCACCATAATCCCGACTATCTGCAGCAGCTGCTTCACTGTGAACTCTGAGCGGTTTGTGACGCTCGCCGTTTTTGCACAACAGAAAGTTGCTTTTCTTTAAAGGTGGTTTTTAGTTGTATTTTTCTTATCAGGGTCATCCAGGTCCTGGATATAAAATATATTAACTATGTGAGAATGTGATGTTTTTCTTTGTTAGATGCGCATGGACAATTATATAATGTCAAAGAGAATAATGTCAGAATGCTTTGTTTAGTGTGTGCAGATCAAAATATTTATGTCTGAACGTGTGAATCTGTTATATTTGGTACGTCAGTTATAAAATATATTAACTGAGAGTTGAGTTTTACACTACCAGGGGGCAGTATTGGACCACTGAAGCATTATTTATTTATCTATATGTGTAGTTGCTTCATGTACACTATGAGTAGAAGTGCATATTGGCAGCACAGATAAGAGAAAACACAGGTCCTATCAGTGTTATTATGGTCCCAGGGATTATTTTGACAACGCTGCCATGTTTAAATCAACTAAACAAGACGATATTCTTTTTTTTAATGTAACCAGATGGGTTTTACGCCCTTGAAATACATGTTTAGATCTACCAGATGATAATGTGAGTGAATGATATTGAGATTTTTTTTTCTTTTTTTAATACATGATTCTTATCCTTCCTCTTTTCCTTCCTCCTTCCATCTCCTTCTCCACCGACCTCCACATGGCCTGAATCATTTGAGCGATATTAATCTGCAGCTTTCATTGAGCATTGATTGATGGCCGAGCTATGCTGAATATCACTGTTTATTGTTTATTGACTTCAACCTTAAAGGAGTTATGGCGCACTGCCTGTGAGCGTGCACGTGCTCGCACGTGTGTGAGTGTAGAAGTGAGTAATGATTTACAGTAAATCCAGAAAATGGCTGCTGTATATGTGCCTGGAGGGGGAATGCTTAACTTCATTCTAAAATAGACCATCTAGAAACGCACAGTGGCTCCTCATTGACGCTTCAGTTATGTAATGGGCTTATTTCATCTCGTGCCAGCGTGACTGTCCTTAAGGGAAAACCTCAGAATGTTATACTCTACTTGTGTTTAGCCCATGGGATTATATTTCAACCTGCTGGCCAAATGACTAAATCCACTAAATGCAGGGAAAAATCCTTAAAAAAAAAAATTTGCAAAAGAAATTCCGTCTTGAATCCTACAGCTGCACTCAGTCAAAACCAACCCATAGATTTGTAAAAGCAACTCAGCAGTCCTGGATAATACAGCTAGCATACAGCTACCATGAGCTTAGGACTTCAGATCTCTGCCATCTCAGCCATGACAGACTTCACTGCCTCCAAAAATGAAAGAACGGCTAACCTGTCTCATATATGACTCCATATCATATTGTTTCATACCAAAATAGAAACACAAAAAATAAGAGTCTACAGCCATGCTAGCAGCTCTGTGAGGCTGTACTGAGGCACAGCAGTGATTTGAGCTAAGTGCTAACATGCAAACATGTTAACAGTGAATTTTATCTTGTCCCTTCACTTCTTAAAAGCAAAAAAGTAGTGCCTACCTCACTTTCCTTCTCTGACGTCATACGAGCCTCTCATTACATTGCCAAAATTGTTGATGGAAGTCACTCTTCAACACAAGGTGCCACCCCTGGTGACAATGCTAGCTCATATTTAGCAGGTATAATATTTACCATGTTCACCATCTTAGTTTAGCTTCGTGTTTGCTGATTTGCTACAAGCTTTAGTGCTGCATAAAGCAGAAAACAGAAACAGAAAATCTAAACCAAATTATAAACTAAAACCAAACTTAAACAACCTTGTGTTTCCCTGTGGTATCACTGTTGTCACCGCTGATGCAAAGAGAGATTTAGCAACATTGCTACCGCTTAGCAGCTTGGCTACTGTACAAAGCAGAAAACAACTGTGAGAATCCCAATTTGACCTAGAAACCCTGATCTCAGTGCTATGAAAAAGCAGAGTAAAACACATGGTTCTACTAATAAGTAGGCAGGTTTAGTATTTACTCTAGAATGGTAAGTTAAAGCAACCCTTTAAGTGTACACTATGGGTTTTATTTGAAAAAAATAAATAAATAATGTTTTACAATCAAAACATAGCACACACTGATGAGGAATACATACAACCCCACATCAAAAGAGCTGAACTATCACTTTAAGTCAGAGGATCACCAGTGTCAGGAGGAGTCATCCTCTGAGCTCCATGGACATGTGTACACATTTTCAAGGGTATCCATCCAATAACTGTTGAGGCATTTCAGCCTGTACCAGAGTGGTGGACCAACCGACTAACACTACCATCCCTAGAGCGAAGAGCGTGCCTGAAAATCATCCATTATCCTCTGCATTAGATTATCTTTTCATTTTCCTCTGCCTCTGAAAAATTATTTCCAGTCCTCATTATTATGCTGTCCCCTGTAGCTACTTTGTTATTGAAAGATTACTTGTAATGTAGGCCTCTCGCAGTCCTAATTAATGAAATGGCAATTTGTAGCAAAATCCCTTTTAAATGTTAATTGTTCATGATAAGAGCATCAGCACAATTCCTGAATGAAAAGGGACGGCTGCTGTTATTCCTCTTACTGTGTCTGTGAGTGTGGCTTCTTTCATTGTCGCCGTCACACTGATTGAAATCTGCCTACCTTTTGTTTTCAGAATGAAAAAAAAGACCCTATTTTTCTCCTTTTTTAATTTGCAGATAACTGGGAGTTTTTGGACTGTCTATCTCAATACCTAATGAGAAGATGTACGTTACACTGTTGTGACTGTGTGCGCAGAACAGATTACTGTACGTATGGCGTGGTTGTGTGCAATTATGTGTATGACCTTGTTTTCTATGCATCAAGGTTATAACCAGTAGGCTGAGATCATCATGATGGAGATAACATGCATCCATCAGTTTTGCTACCCAGGCCTTTATTGAAGTGGTGACAGCGGATTTTTGACCTCTGGGCCAAATTCTGTGTGATAATAGCTGCTGTGGCAATGAGTTCAGGTGAAGGAGAGGCCTCCGTCACCTTGTGTGAGTGCAGCAGATCAGGACGACATCGAATCCTGTGTGTGATACTGAAAGAGCACTATTGTTCTCCTGGCTACTGTACAACGGCCTTTAAATGTTTTAACAGTGTATCTGCTTTACATCTGAGATTATTTTGTTTGCAAATAAACCAAAATTGACAAAATAATGGATTCAGTTGTATGCTGACAAATATCTTTTTATAGTTGAGATCAATTTATTGATTTATCTTTGGTCATATTTGATGCAATCCGATGATGCGTGTTCATGTTTCACGAAGTGTGCCTAAAAATGACCTTTTAAGCACTCTAATAGATGAAATTGTTATTAAAAAAAACTAATATCTTTAAAGGCGCCATATGCAAGAATGTGGCCAAAACGGTTACTACACTCAAGTTCAAAATACTGCGGTCGTATCCGCCTCCCCCTCCACCCCCTCCCCTCCAGACTCGAGGTTGCCAGTGCGGTTGGCGCATCCTCTGTCAGCAACGTGCAAGGAGCGACTATGGCGAGCGACGAATTCTACATTGTAAGTTCATCATTTGTTTGCTAAGTAATCATTTATTCATTGCAATTACAGAGAGACCTACTAAACAAACTCTCTAGTCGATACTGAACAACACGGTGGTTGTGGCATTTGTGTAGCGCTCCCGAAATGATGCTAAGCTAAATAACGTAATAGCCTATAATAATTTCCCATCTATTTCCACTTGTTTCAGCCTGATAAAGATGCTAGTTATTCCATGTGATGTGATTGCAGAGCCTAGTGATCTAGTGTGTAGTGAAAACAGAAGTGGTCCTAGCACTGAGCCTTGAGGGATACCAGTTTCCAGAAAGCAGGGTTTGGACAAGGAGCCATTCCATGTGACATGAAAGGTGTGATTTGTCAGATATGATGTGAACCAGGTTAGAGCAGAGTCAGTGATGCCAAGTTCATCCAGAGTGGAGAGGAAGATTTGGTGGTTGACTGTGTCAAACGCAGAGGATAAGTCGAGGATAATGAGGACTGATGAGTGCGACGAGGCTCTGGCGGCACAGAGTGACTCAGTCACTGTGAGGAGGGCCGTCTCAGTGGAGTGAGCAGCCTGACTGAATGTTAGGCTATTTTACATTGTTATATTTTTTTCCCACAAACTGGCAACTACCAAGACTGCTGATGCTGACAAAACGCAGATACCACGTGATACCAATGGCGTTATACTCTTGGCTGACAATCCTTTTTAGAAGCTGTAACGAACTGTCAGAATTCTTACACAGGTATAAACAAAACAATTATTTTGGACCTGACAAACATTGTAAAATTATTCATTCATAATCTAATGTTTCTGAGGAAAACAGATTTTATTCTGCACCCTTCTACAAGTTCAGTAGATGTATTTGTTATACAGTATAACCTTTAAAGTCATTTCTCTGGTGTTGTGACGCTAAACATTTTTTATTCCATGTTTTACAGCCGCTTCTCAGAAAATGCAAGCTTATTGGGAATAGTCTTTTTGGGCCAGTGTGCATCTCATGACATCATTACACAGTCAGGTGTGTTCAGTTATTATTTGTCCTACACTGAGATATGACTTCTTCCAAAGTCCAAACAGCCAGCTAGATCGAGTTCATTCTATCAATTCCATAAAAAAATAGGTAGAAGAGGTTTCCAAATGTACAAATTCTGAAATGAAATGACAAACCATCTCAGGGGAAATCATTATGTTAGTTATTTAAACTACAATCAGTCTGTCTGTGTTACAGTTACTGTTGGTTTTCTATATACAGTCCACTGTAAAAGGACAGTGTCACTTGCTGAGTTTCTCAGTTTGTTATAAGGGACCTGAGTGAGATGAATGCTGGAGGGAGCTGGAGAGTGGCTGCCCTTTAGGAATAATATACCACATAGAGAATGGGCGCAGTCTGTCTCTCTTCACATTTGCAGAGCACATTTAATTTTTTTCAAAGTCACACATGACCTTTAAAACCCCAATCTCTTAAATACCAATAGTCATATATACAGTGTGCGGTTGCATTTGATTTGAATACTGTAAGCTCAGAGCTTTCCTCGTCCTCTAAAGGGCCTGTTTGTTATTTGTATTTTACATGACTGCCTTCACCACAAACTACTTCAGGAACTTCTCTGTCCCTCACATTTTGGGATACTGCATGTGGACCCTACTTGAGGAACATTAGGACAGAAATGGAAAGATAACTCCGCAGTCTACACATTAATATTACAGGAGGTGTTCCTGTTATAGCAGTAAATCGAATGAGAAAATGTTTACATCCACCACTTTTGGAATTCCTAATTGCACCTTGATATCCCAAAGGTCCATTATTTATGAATGAGACTCCCTCTGTTAGTGTCCTCTTTTTACTTAGTGGCATACTTCTTATCAAATCCTGTGTTATCTTTGCATGCAAGATACAGTATGCAATCTATGTGAAGTATATTGGGAGGGGAGAAAAGGGAAAACAGAGATACAAACACTTCTGTAAACCAGATTCAAATATGGCAAGAAAACACTATTTGTCCGTTTCATCATTTCACACTATGAAGAGCTCTAATAATTATGTAACATGATGACACAGATCAGTTCACCGTGGATAATCTGGCTGGAAAGATGCACACTCAAGCAAATCCATTACAATAGATGATCATACAGTTTATTGTGAGTCTCAAATTATTCTGAATTTACGCAAAAACTGAAAATCAGAATACTATAACATGGATCTATAGTCATTCTCTTGTTTGGATCTACACATTGTATTTTGTTTGAAAAATCCTTCAGAGCCATAGCATTAGAATCGTTATCATGGAGCATTAAACCAGATATGTACGTCACAATCTATGTTTATTAATCTACAAAAACAGTGAGTGAACAAGCACCAGAATATTTTTTGGGGACAAATTAGTTGTTTTATATTTAACAGGAAAAATAGGCAATAAGTTGGGGCCGGTGTTTATATTAAAATTATTTAAATCAATCTGCTTCAGAATACTCACGTTCTTACAATTTATGTTATCAGTGTTTTTAAAATATGTCTATACGCAAGATACATTTTATTTTCAAACTAATTCACAGATTCACTCCTACTCAAGGAGTTGCAGGTCTTCATTCGTCTAAACTAACTGATGGCTTGAACTCTGACCTCTTGTCTGTAGCCAGGTCCTACTACACATCTGACTAGCAGAGCTAATGTTTCATTTTTTCTTCTATCACATAAAGGACTATCTTATACAATTATTTTTGACATTTGGTTAATTTTGCATCTTCCCTTAAGCCCTAAAGAGCATGTTAAAGTTAAGCCTCTATTTCTGACAAAGACATTGTTGTTTACACATGAATGCAGAATGATAAATCATTATAAAAAATAATAACAATGCCCAATAGTAATGATAATATGCATGTAAATAAATATGAAAATAAAATGGACCTGCAAGTTTCCATTGGGCACAACCTTCAGTACAAACTTTATGTCGTTGGGCTGTAAGATAACTAACGATCACTAATAATCACTTATAATTTAATTCTTGACCTCAGAAGTCCTGAAAATATACAGAAAACAGTGGACTCAACACAATTATTCTGTTTCTCCTGTCCTATGTAATGAGCTCTGCAGCCTTGTGGGGACGCAAGTTGGACGTTAAGTTGTCCAACCTCCTAATGTCCCTGTTTTTTCTAACATACCACCAGAACCAACACATCTTTTACAATAAACCAGACAGACAACACTATATTAATTTTTAGCCAATTTATTTATTTATTTCTATTTAATTTAATTAAATTATTATTATTTTTATATTTGAGGGTGTAGTCAATTTAACATTTAACCTAAGCTGCATGTCTTTGCGGGGTGGGAGGAAGCCAGAGCACCTGGAGAGAACCCACGCAGACACAGGGAGAACATGCAAACTCCACACAGAAAAGGTCCAAGAATCGAGACCGAAACCCAGGACCTTCTTGCTGTGAGGTAACAGTGCTAATCACTGTACCACCGTGACGCCCCATGTCAAGCCAATTCATATGGCACCAAAGACATATGTTGTGTCTTGGCACTTTTTATACAGAAAAGAGACCCAACATTCCCCCGTGAGCATGCACCTGGTGACAGCAGCAAGGAAAACTGCCTTTTAAAGGGCAGAAACCTCGAACAGAACCGGGCTCTAGGTGGGCGGCCATCTGCCTTGACCGGTTGGTTGAGAGAGAGGGGGGGAATTAACCAGGCAGGAATTAACCTACCTTGCATGTTCATGTGGGAGGAAGCCAGAGCACCTGGAGAGAACCCACGCAGACACGGGAGAACATGCAAACTCCACACAGGAAAGCCCCAGCTGGGAATCGAACCCCTTGCTGTGAAGACCTTCTTGTGTGAGGTAACAGTGCTAACCACTGTACCACTGTGACGCCCTATATCAAGCCAGTTTTGTTGAGATAACGTCTACTTATAAACGTTATCAAGTGACACTTTTTAAAGACCCCCATGAGCATCAGTGGGCAACAGCAGCATGGAAAAACTGCCTTTTAAAAGAGCAGAAACCTCTTCTGTTGCTCAGGCTCTTGGGGGGCAAAAGGGAAAGAGAGAGGGAGAGAGAAAGAAAGGGGAGAGAAGGGTGGACATAGTGGGGTAGAAGAAGGAGGTGGCAGGAAGGTGTAGTTGCCACCCTGGACCTTCTTGCTGTGAGGTAACAGTGCTAACCACTGTGACTCTGACAACAGCAGCAGAGCAGGATTCTCCTCAGCTGACAAGGCCTTTTGGTCTGCACAGCCTGATCCTGAGACTTCTCATTCTTCTTGTCCTTTAAGGATATTTCAAATAAAAAAAACAAACAAAGTTAGCACAGATATTTTACATCTGGTCCAATCTAAAGATTTCTCACATGAATGCATTCTTACCTTGTGGGAGCTTCTCATCTCGGCCCAAGTTCCCATCAGTGGTGGGTCTTTTACACAACCTGTGATATTGACCTCATCCTCCAGAGAAACTGGTGAAAATCTGTTGGTGTATGACGTGGTATCCTCATCGTCTAATTCCAGAGGGTTGGGTTTTATCTTGATGGGGATCACAGGGGTGGTCCTCTTCCAACATTTGAAAAAGCTGCTCCACCACTTGTGGACTTTGTCTTCGGTGGACATCACTGAATTGACCTCCTCAGTGATCGATTTCACAGCTTCCTCGATGAGCTTGGGTGATATCCTAACAGGTGTTTTTGCAGCTGACCCCTCACTGGGAGACTTACTTAAGAAGTCTTTTAAAATCTGCCCAACGCTTTGGTCAGTGATGTCAGAGTCCTTGGTATATCTTAGTGAATCCAGTAAGGCCTGGGCGACTGCTTCTTTCCCATATACCTGGGAAGAGGGGGGACTCCATGCGTGCAAGTTAATGTATTGTGAATCAGATCCTTTTGAAAGATCAGTTTTGACCCCTTCAAACAAAACCCTCACCCCATTTGCACAACTGTCAAACAGCTTCTTTTGCACTTCCTTGCTATAAACACCTTTGCTTATTTCCCTCCACTGCCTTAAAAAGAAAAATCAGTGAAACAGAGTTAAAACACTAAGACAAAAATGTACACAACAAATGTCACAATTGTATTACAGTGTGGCCAGTGTGGAGATTCAGTGAGAAAAGTGTGTTAGCCTGTGGCTACAGCCAGCTGCTAACGTCACCTCCCGTTTAACAGGTTTCCATATATAAAGGGACATATTTCTAACTATTCGGTTTCAGACTAAAGGACCATGGAAAATGCGCAGTCTGTAACTATTCAGTGTTACACGGCGGTGGACTAAGCTACATGTTAGCAGCTAACGCTACTTTGCACGTTAGGTCACTCCGAGTCCTCGGTGATCTCATATGATTTTCAAATCAAGCTCTAAACATGACCTGTAATGTTTTCTTACCTGGTTACTTGGAAATGAGCCATGTCAGCATCTGTTTTCAGTCCCAATTCAAGTTGAAGCTGCCTCCATGAGTCGAACGCGTATCCGATGTCTATTTGGGTGCCGGCCCGACTGTATCCAAGCCGTCGAGGACACGCATTCAGCGTCATTTGACGTCACGTCCGCAGGACTGCGCGGGAAATTCGGGCCCGAATTGCAGTACATTATGCAGCACACAGCCTGTTCAAGGCAACGAGGAGATACGTGGGTGGGCTCATTCTTTTTGGTTTTGAACGCTTCATCACCCATTAGCATTAAAAAACTTAAAATGCACATTTATTTTTTCACAAATCCTGCCTCAAGTCCCTTTAAATGCTGTTTTTGTGAATCCTTTTTTAATTCTATACTAGTACTACTTTTTGATGGATTAATTTTTCAGTTATAAATTCTATTTATAATTCCTCTTTTTATTTCTCATTAAAACATCAAATAATGTATAATTAATAATTATAAATAATAAATAATAATTTAGTCTTGTTATTAATACATTAATAAATCCATTTGTATATATACACATGCATCATATCCCTGCTGTCCATATTTTTACTCTGCATACTCTGGTTTTGTTTTTCATTATTTATTATTGTTTTATTGTTGTATATATTTTGTTTAATAATTACTTTTTGCATTTTTGTTCAAACGGAGTGACAATAAACAAACCTTGAGTCTAACAGGGCGCGTTATTATATTCTTTTAATATAAGCCCCGCCCTCTGGGTCATACGCATGCGCGGTGTTGTTCCGGGTCACATGAGAGTGTGGTTCCGGGCCCTGACAGCAGCGACACTCCGGTGAGTTTATGTTCAGTGTTTTCAGGCTGTTTGCGTCTCTGTTATCTACACACCAGTCCTCAGACTGTACACCGGCGCAGATTCTTCTATCTGGCAGCTGATAGCGGCTCAGTGTGTCAGAGAAATCCAGTGTTTCCGGGTTTTTACAAACACAACACGGCCATTAGCACTGTGCTGTAGGAAGCGTCTCACTGCAGCTTCAGCTGAGGACAAACTTTGTGTTTTTAGCGAGCAGCTATCATGTCACGACCATTACAGTCGAAACATGCAGCTACATTTAGGCTGTTTGCCTCATTAACAGAGCAGTAAAGCTCATACATAAATAACATTAATCCTGTTTTCAAATTTTGTGCATGAAAAGACATTTTAACCAGAAGAGAAAGATCTTCATTGACTTTTTTTTATTATGCCTAAACAAACTGAATAAACAAACTCACCTTAAAGGACATCAACAATTCATACTGTTTTACTTTGTTTTCATTTGGCGGACCCTGCCACCATTCCAGCTTCAAACAGTGTTCCTTATTCTCCTCTGACAAAAGCTTGTTTACTCAGTTATGTATAAAACAAATATTTGACTTTGTATCATTACCTACTTAATATTGTAAATTTAAAAATTAAAAGTTTGAATTTATTCTCCAAGACGACATAGTGCCCCTTTATGGAGGAAAACTGCAGAGTTCATAATGTTGAATTGATTATTTTAAGGTGGCAAAATGTTGTCTGAATCTGTTATATACCTAAAACTATCAATCAGGTTTATTGGAAAGTAAGTACATATAGGCAAATATTATAGCCTACTTGATTTAAATCTTGATGTACATTTACTTTAGTTAAATATTTCTATTTTGTGGTACTTTATATTTCTACTTCACTGCATTTTGGAAGCCAATAGTTTACTTAATACTTAACTACATTTATTTGGTAATAGTAGTTACTTCGCAGATTATAATTAATAACTAAAAATAGGACTGCACAATTAATCGCAAAATAATCAAAATCACAATATGACAAAGTGCAATATCCAAATCGCAAGAACTGCAATTATTTTATAAAAGTAAAATGTGTCACAAAACAGTGTTTTAATGAAATTTTGAAGTGCTGCAGAGATGCTCTGGCCTACAAAGCTTGTTCTCAGGATGTAATAAAACATGTAGGTATGGCAGAGACTTGGAGAAATGCCACATCATCATGATTTTACTAGTTTTTCAATGTCAATAAAAATTGTGAGGTAAAGTTTAATCATCCACAATAATCATGAATTATATTTCAATCGCAATATCTGTCAAAATAATCGCAATATCACTTTTTGACCATATCGTGCAGCCCTAATACAAAATATAAATTAACAAATACATTATAATGTAATATTAGGGATTAAACTACTCAACACTATATAATATATAATGAAGTTTGCCCAGCCCTAACCACCTGCAGCATCTAACTTTTTTGAACTCACTGATTTAACCAAGCTGACATGCATATAACTAATCCTAAACCAGTGCTCATTTATAAGTGCGTTTTTTATACCTTGAGCTTGTATTTATGGTAAAGCTGAGGTCTCAAAGATTCCTCGAGCAAATCTGAAATGATTAGTTTAGATCTAATAGATAGAATAAGTAATTAAATCTAACATCTCTTTATCACCTTTCTTAATCACTTGTATGGATAAAACATTAACATCAGGCTGTTTTTCTCTCTTGTGTATTTTAATGTTCACAAACAGAACACAGCAGACGACTTTCATACACAGAGGTAGTGCTTAACAACAGTTTGATTTATGAGGAATAATTGATGAATGCGCTGCCATTAGCTATACACCATATATTGCCTTTCATGAGTGAGTCACTGCAGACTAATCAAGAAATGACCCAGAAATCTGTTCTGCTGCCCAGTGTTGTCAATCTAAATCACGTGCATGCGGGCAGAGGGGATTAGCCCTGGGGTTAATGTGATTCTGACTGTAAATCTTATTTGTGCCATCAATTAGAAATCTCTCAATAATTACATGAAGTGTTATGAACTTATTTTTAGCACACCACAATGGTCGAGTAAAAGGTCATACCATCATCATCATCATCATCATCAGTATAACCATCATCATCATCACAGATTGATCTGAATATACTGTAGTTTTTGAAGACTGTGCTCCTGCGTCAGTGCTAAACAAACACAATGTTGCTGTTTGACGAAACCACACATCTCAACATTTGGTTTGAGACAGGTCTGCATGATCAAACAAAAATGTTATGGAAATCGCAGTGTGACTAAGTGCAATATCCAAATTGCAGGAGCTGCAGTTTCTTTGCTGGAGGTAAATCTGTCACAATGTACCATTATGAATAAAGCATTGTGCTGCTGCATAGATCCACATCCAACAAATCATATTCATATTCCAGGTGTAAGGGAACATGCTTGTTGGTACAGTCATCTCACTCAATTTGGATATCGTTATAATCGTTATCTGGCACAAGTGTTGTCTTTTCCTGTTTTTAAGGGCTGCGTTACAGTAAAGCGGTGTCATTTTCTGAACTTACCAGACTGTTCTACTTGTTCTAACACTTGCCTTTACCCACTTGGTCATTTTATCAACATTACTGATTATTTAGCAAAAATGTTATTGTGTTAATATTTTGTGAAAGTACCAAAAGTCATCTCTACAATATTGTTGCAGTATTGGTAAAAAATATTATGATATTTTATTTTGTCACTCAATCCTTGCATTTATGAAGTGCAAGATATATATTATGCATCTCTTTACATTCTTCTGAGGACATTAAAACCATTTTAAACTCACTGAAAAATGCAACAGTATGACATTTTCAAGGTATGATGACCATCTCAGAAAATATCTAGGTTTCATGGTCTCATGGAATAGGGTAGTTTTTTTTTTTTTTAAATTATAATAATCAGTTACAGTGACCTTTAACAGAATGAAAACAGGTTTTTTTTGGTTGAACAAAATTATAGTTTACAAAATATAATGCCCTGACAGATATGAATCTTGATTTAAACATGAAATACATATATTTTAACACACTAATACAGTAGAATTTGATATCTCAGATAAGCTAATGAATCAGTTTGGTACTGTTGTACAGTATACCACTGCAACCCTGTTCATAAGACTGAAAAAGAGCCAGTGTTTAATGAATTTAGTGATTTTTTAAATGTTTATTAGAAGAGACTGTGTTACCAGAATCCAACTGACGGCTTTTTATTTTGTTTATTTTCACAAACATGAAAAAAACGTACTCATTATATGAAACCAAGACAGGCAACATTTTCCAAGCTACAACGAGAGTTTAAAATGTTGATGAGATATGCCAAGTGTTCCATGTTCGAATCTTATAAGAAGACTCTGCATGCTGTAGTAGAGTTGGAGGAAATCTCTCGTTATTCTGAGTGGGTTGCGCTCTGGCCTGGTGAAGTAGTATCTCCAGTATTTACAGTCTGCTCTGTTACCTGAGGGCACCACATCACAACGAGTGGACATTAGTAATTCAACACCACTCATGCATGTAGAGAAAAATGAAGGGTTGCAGAGCTCAGCCTCGGTTTAATTCACTGTGAAATGTTCTGTTTGCAGATTTTGCCATTAGTGCAGGTCAGATAAACACTCAACAGTCTGCTGGATTACATCAAAACAGACAATGGATCATACAGATGTGTTTTATTATCAGAGCATTTCTAACTCCTGTTGTTGTTTTGCTACAACAGGTGCAGAGGATGAGCTCAGGCAATGGGAAAAGAAGGAAAGTCGGCAAGCCGCAGCATATTGTCAACATGGTGGCATTTGACCCTGAAACACAGACTGAGATTCATGCTCTTTTTAGTAAAGTTAGAACCTATGTGAAACCATCCAATGGGGAGTGGAGCCTCCCCGACCCAAACGTCGCTCTCAGACACTCTGCGGAGGAACACAGCCGGCTGCAGGCCCTGAAGGCATCACTGAACGCCGTAAAGAACCAACTCAGTGACAAGAACGTGCAGGTCTGGCATCAGCACACCAACTCCACCAATCGAGCCGGGAAGGTGATCGCTGCCGTGCGCTCTGCTGCCAACGCAGAGATCTGCACTCAGGCCTGGTGCAAGTTCTCTGAGATCCTAGGAACCTTTAATCTTCTTCCGGGGGAGGCTCTTCAAAATGGAGAGCTGAACACGATCCACCTGTGTGAAGCTCCAGGAGCCTTTATAACCTCTCTAAACCACTACGTCAAAACCAGCGAGTCCACTCGTTACTGTGACTGGAGCTGGGCCGCCAACACGCTCAACCCGTACCACGAGGCTAACGGTGGGAGCACAACGATCGCAGATGATCGGCTGATTGCTAACACGCTGCCCTGGTGGTTCTTCGGCTCAGACAACACAGGGAACCTCATGAGCCAGAAGCATATGCTGGAACTGCAGGCATTTGTGGCAAATATGCGTCGAGTTGATCTGGTGACGGCAGACGGTAGCTTTGACTGTCAGGAGAACCCAGACGAGCAGGAGGCGCTGGTGGCATCACTGCATTACTGCGAGGTCACAGCTGCGCTGCTGCTCCTGAGCCCTGGTGGCTCCTTCGTACTCAAAATGTTTACCCTGTATGAACACTCCTCTATCTGCTTGCTCTACCTGCTGAACTGCTGCTTCCACTCTGTCAGCGTCTTCAAACCTGCCACCAGCAAGTCTGGCAACTCAGAGGTATATGTCGTATGTCTGAACTATGATGGCAAGGAAGCTGTGAGGCCGCTGCTCTCAAAACTGATTCGTAACTACGGACCACATCTGGCTGACAGAGAGGCACTTTTCCCAAACTCACTTGTCCCGGAGTCGTTCCAGAAGCAGCATGAAGAGGTGTGCTTGTACTTCCACACACTGCAGGTGGAGACCATCACAGAAAACCTGCGACTGTTCGAAGGAATGAGCAAAGAACAGAGGCAGCGACTCGACTACATCAGGGACTGTACGGCTCAGGAATACCTGCAGCGCTTCCAGGTAGGAACGTTTCATCTAATTGAGCTTCAAAGTTCTTTATCTTTGAAACAGCAGTTGACAAAACACATTACTTCAGCTTTTCATTGAATGACGCATCACTTAATGGCCGTAAAGGCTGCTCAAAATGTCTTTAATATCACCAAATAAAGCCAAACCATGAAGCCAAATTTATGTCAGTGATTTGTTGTATATATTCTCTATTGTCTCATTGCCTACACTTTATTATCCAAGCAAGATTTTAGAAGCCACAACTAACAGCATTTGTTTCAGAAAAAAAAACAAAAGAGCTTGATCGAGTGTCTCTGTTGTAGGTGAGCTTCCTTCCCCGGAGTCAATGGATCTCCCGCAACACGGTGAGTCCGGCCTGCTGCAGCGTCTCAGCGGGTCGACCTCTGGGACAGAGAAAGCAAACAGGCTCCTTCAACGAGAGGAGGGAATTGCAGACCCTGAGCTGGAGGGAGCGCATCGAGAGAGGTTGCCATGCTGCCTGGATCCAGAGACACTGCACAGAGGCCAGTGGGAAGGGCTGCCTGCTGCAAGGACCACTGTCCAAGTGCAACCTGGACTCATGGTTTGTTATCGTCGGGGCTGCACTGCCTGCAGTCAGAAACTCTCCGTTCTGTGAAGGAGTATTGTTGAACCACTTGAATGAAGCCCTGATGGACACAGCAGTAGACTGGACTCGCCCACCGTCCTGTGATTCATGTCATGTCACTTGCACGGCCTCCATCTTGTCAGATGTGGCAGGTCTGTGCGACTTCAGTGATGCCACCAAAAAGAAGAGGCAGTGTCTGGTGTTTGGCAGCCGCTCAGTGTGGGCTCCCTGTGAACGCCAACTCGAGGATTTAGTCTTAATGTTTTCTGCAGAGCCTTCATTTCCTCAAAGAGGTTGTGTCACGCTGCACGACGGGGAGCCGCTTTACCAGCAGCAGCTCTTAGGCTGTGTTGTGTTTTCCCTGCAGACCCTGAACTCTGGGGATGCCCTGCTGCTGCCTGTGTTTTCTGCCCTCACCCGTGTCACGGCAGCTGTTGTGCTTTGCCTGCATGTCTGTTTTAACTCGGTCACATTCAGGTGTCCGCCGCCCTCAGGCGTAGTCGGGACAGTGCTTGTGTGTGCTGGATTCTGCCCTGAAGCTGCTGCACGATTACTCCCTGTTCTGACTGATGTCCATAACCGCATGGGTCAGTTAAGAGGAGAGGAGGGTGAAAATGTGCCGTCTGGGAGCGACAGACAGGTGCTGCAGTTTGTTCCTATGGAGGAAATGCTCACTGGAGGACTGACTGAGTTCCTGTGGACCATGAACTCTGAAATTATGCAACACAGGCTGCATTTGCTCATGCAGTCATAGTGCAGCAGTTTAGCAGTTAACTGCCACTTCAGAAGCTGTGTTATTATGTCACAGTCTGTTTCATTCTCGTCGAATCAGCAGACTGTTTAACATAATGAGCTTCCAGCAGTTAGTCACTGAATAATTTCTGTCTGTTGACATTAAAAGAGTACTCCACTGATCTAGCATTGCTCCTAAATATTGGCAGACTCACGATAGATAATTATGAAAGGTTTGAAAGTTTTTTTTTTTTTATCTTTAAGCATTCTTTTACACACATGTAGTAAAACTCCTCAACGCCTGTAAACAGTGTAATGTGTAGAAACTGCGGATGGCTCTGGGACATACTGTACTGAAATGAATGACTTTTAAAGGATGATGTCATACATGCAGTAGTATTAAAGGACATTTGGACACTACCTTTTAGGTTAGCATACGACTGTAATTTGTAGTATTAGTTTAGACTGTAAAGCAACCATGTAAAATAGTACCGAGTGTGACTGACACATCAGCATGGCCCATTTTATCTTATGTCAGATATTTTTATATCACCGTGTTTTTATGTCAGCTGATGAGTAACAAAACACTTGTCTGTTCACCAGAAGTTAATTTTTGGAGGCCTTTCATCAGTTTTGTGATGATAAAAGTTTATTCCATCATGTATGTCACAAGAGTATGGAAGGTAAATTAAAGTGCAGGTTATAGCCTGACTTAACAAAACATCCAGTAACAATGAGTTATAGATAGCTATGTATTTGGTTATAAAATAATTGAGCCAAAGAAAAGCTCACTTTAATTTTCATTTTTGCATTTGCCCATGAACTCTTGTATTTCACGCCAATTTTCATTTCCTTACGTCCCTTTTCACGACTGTGGCGTCAGCGCCCTCTCACCTTTCAGTCGCATGTCTCCTGCAGCTTAAGTTCACTTCCTGCAAGCATTTTTTTGCCAGTTAGCTCCTGTTAGCTAGCGCAACAACGATGTCAAGAAAGAACATTTATTCAATTATTTCACATATCGTTGGTTCATTTTTAGATTCTACACTGTTTTTTCGTGTGATGATTTATTTTATATTGCCTTTTTAACATTTTTTTTCCATTTCAACATGGAACATTTGGGTTTTGACAGCTAAACAGGACATTTGAGATTTTAGAGTTGAAAAGTGCTCGTAAAGTGAGCAATGGTGACACGGCTTCTGAAGGACAAATATGCTGATTAATCTCTGATAAGCTAAAATCAGGCTATAATATCTACCATGTAGATGTGCCAGTTGGGTTTCCATGCAGACATGCAAATTGTCATATCAAATAAGGTCAGCCTTCACCAGTAACGTCTCCAAAACATCTTTATTATTATTACTATTATCATTAGTTCAAACTAAATGTAATTATGTTTACAATCAGATCTTTTGACACCCTGCAGGCGGGAACAACACTGTCTGATGATGCAAACTTACAGTGCATGAAAATTAAAATTACTCTCAGTTCTTGATCAGCAGAACTCATCCGTGACTAAATTCACTGAGGATTTTTGGGAGGCAGAATAAACAACAGTCCAACCCTCAGAACCAAACCTCCTGTCAGTCACAGATGGCTTGTGTTGAAACCCACATCATGAACACTCTGGAGTTTTACCCTGAAAGTGCCTGTCGTGTTCTACAACACGTTCTGTATTTCATCCCAGGATGTTGGGGATCTCATTGTCCGAGTGCCATCTTGCAGCTTATCGCCAACTTAATGTTAAGCTATTACAATTTCTCTGTTTTGTGTCCTTTGAGAAAAAACTTTATACCTATATATAAAAGGACAGCCCGTGTGCACTAAAGTGTTTTATACTGCATGAGCTATTCAACGAGGGAGATGTTTAGGAAAGACACATATATTAGCTTCAATAAAAACATGCTGCATTTGTTTATTGGGAGTTTTTTGTTACTGCCTTGCAATCAATATGATGCCACTGGAGTTTATTTTCTTACATTCTTACTAAAAGAATAAAAATGTACACTGAAAAATGACATAAAGTCTAAAGTTTTCATTTCACTGACACAGCAGAAAGACGCTGTTTCAGAAACAACAGTACCACTTGCCAGCTGTCAGGTCACACTGTTGGTTCACTTCACACTAGAAAACGACACTGAGAGATGGATGACAACTGGACTGACAGCTTTGCTCTGCTCAGATCCTCAGCTGGAGAAAACTTTTATTGATCCAATACTTTTCTCAAGCAATTCCTGAATTCTTACCACTGATTGGACTCAAATAACTTCTGACCTGAAGGTGGTACCAGAGGAGATTTGTTTTATTCTGTACAACGATCATCTGAAGACATATCAGACTCAGTTCGTCTGGCTCAGCGCCAATTATCCAAAAGTAATGGTTGCCCAAACTGACTGGTGGCAATAAAATGCAGGTAGTAAACCTCAAATTTACCCAAATTAAACAAAATATCTGACATGACAACAGAATAACAGAAGAGGGGATCAGTGGTGCAGGGAGATGATTGTGCATCTCTTTGTGTGATTGCATTACTAATCGTCCACTGCTGCTTTCAGACGTGCGTTTGTGAAGACTTTGTGTCTGTGAGTTTGTACATATGTGAGAATTCATATTGCAAAATAAGGTTCATCCCAACAATTATTTTAGTGCTAAGGTTCTAAGAGATTTATTTGTTTGTTTTTGTCACGGTTTGGGTTTTTGGTTAGTCATTTCCTGTTTTATTTTGTAGGCGCTATCCTCGTATTTCTGGTTTTGACCTTCCAACTCCTGTCTTTTTGCCGCCCTTTTTTCTTCGTACACCTGTGTTTTCTTTTGTTCATTGTGTATTTAAGCCTGTGATTTTTCCTAAAGGTACGTGTCCACATGATCTATCGTTTGTTCCACACTTCCTGTTCCCTGTCTATATAAGATGCGGTGCAATGCACTTAGGTAGCAGCGCACTGTGTTGCCTGCTCCTCATTTGCACAAAGTTGAGTTCTGGATACTTGATGCAAATCAGTACTGTCCTGTGTCACCTGCAGTCCTGTGCTTCCATGTCAGTCCCCAACTCCTATTTCCTTGTCGTGTTTTGCCAGCATTTTGCCGTTGTATTGTTTTGTTACGTCTTCCCGCCTACCTCTGTGTCTGCGTCCAGGTCCTCACCACTATGCAAAAGGTTAAGACGTTCTAGTGAGTTTTAGGGTGAGCTTGATTCTGTAATGACACATGTGGTCGGAGTGTTGTGGGACTGTTTGCTAATGTCCTCATATGTATGGCGGTATTCGTTCACTACAGCACGGGAAATAGTGTGATTATATTCTGTGTATCTGTTGATGTCAGATAACTGATCCACTGACAGACACCACAGTCGTATCTCAGCTTCTTTACATTGTGTGACATGCATTGGTAGATGCATAGATTGGTGATTGGTGCAGTGCCTGTAGGCAGAGCTGATGCTTGTATTACTATTACACAGAACTCCTCTGTATGCGAACGAGGAGAAGAAGCCATGCAGGATCTCCTGCAGCATGCCTTCACTTGCAGCACCTGCTAATGACAAACTGACCAGATGTTGGGTGTTTAGATGAAAATGATCCTGCCTGCAGGCGGTTCACATAGAGGTCACAGACAACGCTCTATCTATGTACAGTAAGTGAGGTTACAGTAAAACTAACCAGTAAATCATATAAATAACTGACACAAAATATGATCAATGATGAGCTTATAGCCTAAAGTTATGCAGCTCTCACTCCATGCACATACAGTTCAACTCTTTGAGTTTGAAATTATTTTAATGGTATTCTGTTTTCGGTCATTGAAAATTGCAAGTCAGCACTGTCAGAGAAAATGGACAAGCCCACAAGTCCACAGTGGCTCTGGCTGCCATCCAGGGAAAGCAGATTTGCACTCGACCAACACTCACCCTATTCACCTGATGTGACACCCTCAGACTACTACCTCCTCCAAGAAGAAGGAGGACGTTATCGCTGCTGTGAACCAATTTGTTGAGGTGCAAGATGCCGATCCATAAGCCCCATGACTGCTGGACTAAATAAATGTGTTAGGTTTGATGAAATTGGCTCCTTCTGCCTTATAAGCCCTTCCACACCAAGCGTGGATTTCCCTATGCACAGCGCTAGAGAACATTTGTGTGGAGGGAAAAATATTTGGACCGACATTTGTAGCACAGCAACACTTGTCAAAATACTAAAACAATCCATACAAAACACAATCCAAACTCTCATCTTAGTGGCTCAAAAGAGAGATGAACCTGTAATCAGTTGCCATTTTTTCTCTGTCGTCATCTTTTCGTCTTTGGTACAGTTCAGATGTAGGTTAGTATTTTGGGTCATCCCCTCATTACACAAAGGTTACTTATGAGGGTTCTCATTCGCCGGTTTAATACCTCCGGAGGTTTTGCTTTTGTGGTTTTTGTGGATTACAGTTGAAAAGTGGATCAGAGAGTAAATCAGTAAGTCGTCGTCCACTAATCCTTCCTCCTGTTTGTCTGACTCCAGTGACACCGCCGCCCACAAAAACAATTCAAAATCCCACAGATTCATACAAGATGAATAAAGATTTAGGAGATTTTTTGAATTTATTATTATTATTTTAATCATTCTTTACATGCAAAACAGTGAGATAAAGCATATGACTGCTGTGTGCAGTACTTTAAAATGGTGAGGTGTGATAAGAAGAAAATTGTGTGTGTGAAACAGAGTGTGTGATTAGGTTGTATTGTGCACCAAGAATTTAATCTGTCCTCAGTGCATTATTCTTCTGTCACCAATCTGTCCTCTCCAAATACTGAACGAGCACACACACACACACACACACACACACACACTGATGCTGACTACAGTCCAATCTGTGTGGATGATCAGAGGGTGAACTTGTGAACTCTGTTATGAACTCACATGAACATGAACTCATCAATCTATTCGAGTTTTTCCATCTAGACTTAGTTTTCAAGTGTTTTTCACGAAAAGGCTTTCAGACTTACAGCACCGCCTGATCCTTGAAGATATCGCTGATGTGTGCACAAAGTAAAAATACAATTCAACATTTTTTATACGACCACATGTGCTGATAAAATGTTTGTAGAGCAATCGGTCGTTAAAGCTCTTCAGATCGTAAACATGGTGAAAAAAAGACAATAATTAATCAGATGCATGTTGACAATATTGAACTTTCTGTGTAAATGTGACAAAATCCAGTAAAGCTCATTTCTTGGCAGATATAAATGTTGAAGCTGAGCGTTTTCTTTGTTTTCACATCACTGCTTAGCGGAGAGTCGCCACTTGCTCGTCGGTCTACAGAGAAAAGATGTTGACAGATCAGGTGAAGTGAAACTCTCATTATGAAACAAAAATAAGGCAGCAGGAATAAACTTGTGAGAGACGAGAGGAGGAGATGTGTTCCCAGCAGAGCAGGATGTGTTCAGCAGAGGAAGTCAGCGCCGTCAGTCAGTTGTTACTCTGCGATCTTATTTTCAGAGAAGTTCTCTTGCTCATTAGTCTCATTTTGAATCAATACTGTGAGAGGAATTACTGCTAAGAAATATTTATTCTTTAAAAAAAACATCCTCAGTTTCACAAATTATCTTTCTGACTTCTTGCTTTTCTGTGTGTGCATTGTTTGCACAGCTCAGTCCTGACGATTAATCTCTTTCCTGCTTCAGGATTCTTAAAACTGATCAAGTGTTTGCTCTCAGGTCTCAGTAAATCAGGCTTTCAGACTGTCAAGCAACAGGTCAAGTGTCAAGTCCTCGTTTTTGGGACATAAGTCGACCGTTAAAGGAATAGATCTACATTTTGGTAAAATACACTTGTTCACAGACTTAGAGGATTAATACCACTCTCATATCTGTACCAAGCATTAGCGCAGAGCTACTTGGCTTAGCTAAGGTAAAGATTATAAACACGAGGAAACTGAAAACTGAAATATTATTAGTTTTCAGTGAAACTTGCTCTGTACTAGCATCTCAAAACTCTGTGCTTAACATGTCATGTCTTTATTGTTTAACCTGTACAAACAATATTTTGCTTCCAAATCTTTATGCTAAGCTAACTGGTTGGTGGCTCCAGCTACATACTTACTGGACTTACACAAGAGTGATATCACTCTCGTCATCTAGCTCTCACCAAAAAAGTGAATCTGTTTTTTTCTGTGACCTATTGAGTCAAAGTCATCTGTGACAACTATAAACGCTGCATTTCCAAAAGACTCTCTTTCTACTGTGATTGAGGAAAGTTTGTTTTATTTTGTCAGATCACAGCTGTCTGTCTTCATCCAACTTCATCGGTTTCCCTTCATGTTATCTGGTCAGTGAATGACATTGTTGCTGCCAAAGCAGATGCTCCAACAGATGCTGCATCAGCTCTGCAGCAGAGAAGAAGAGACAGTTAAAGTCGGTCCTTTTCCCATTTTAGCTGGTGGCTCCATGGCCGGCCTGTCCTTATCAGAAAAAAACATCAAATAGGCTCCTGAAAGAGGCGTTTTTAAGATCCATATTAACGATCTAGATAGACGGCGACCTCTGGTGGCTTTGGCTATTATTACAGGTACAAAGGAGGGCGTCAGGTGAAGTAGTATTAAGAGTGACAAAGTTGCGGTGGGAGGAGGTCGAGGATGGATGGACAGGTTAAACAAGCATTGGACTTTCTCCTGAGAAGACCACTGTTCTCCTCCTCTGTAACAACAAAAGACTGGTGAGTTATTTAAACTGACTAACGTAGTAAAATGACGCCACGCATGTAACTTAAATGATCTTACAAAAGTAACATAGTTATTTTGAACCAAACATAACCAAGTTTTAGTGCCTAAACCTAACCAAACTGCGACGGCACGATGAAGGTCCGGTTCGCCTGCTACTGGTTGTTTGGTTGTCTTCGCCTGCTGGTCACATAGTCATGTGTTTTGGAAATGGTGATGTATATTTTTTGGGAGCCACTGGCAATCGACCTATTCATGTGAGGATGTGGTGGATGTGCCATGGCTTGGTTGGTACAGTATATATATATACACGGCACATAGAACAAACCACCTTATACATGATGGTCTTACTTTTCTGGAGCCATTACAGCACAACAGAAAATGAAATATAAAAGGTAGATACATGAGGAGCTTATAAGTATGTCTTTGGAGGAGTCGAGTGTGAGTGATATAGGATGGATGTTCAGGCTGACAGTAATGTTTCAGCTCCAACTTGATGAGGAACAGAGAAGAAATAAACACGCCGCTAAGCAATCACAGCGAACATCTGCTCTCTGTCACAGTGACACTGCAGCGATGCAAACGAGTCGCTCTCTCTCCTCCTGCAGCTGTTTTCTGACAACAAACCCTCTCTGTCCCTCTCAGAGACGAAAGATGGATCATCTTTAAACAGACAGAAGATGGATCAATCTCTGAATTAGAGAACCAGATATGAGCTTGTGTCACATCTGGCAGCGTAGACACAAAAAACAATACTTTTACAGTGTAACAGGGGTATAACAAATATGAGAGAGCGCATTTTAATTTGTGTTAACAGCCCTGGAGAGCGGCTGGTGGAGTTGCTGTCATGGCTGAGGGGTTTTAAAATTTACAGCCCAAAGCAAAGCCTTCTGAGCTCAGCTGAACAGTTGCTGATAGTGAGGAAGCTCAGCTATTTTCTGCAGTGTGAGAGGAAAATGGGTAAGACTAAGAGAACCATAGATAAGGAGAATAGAACTGTTAAGATGTAATCCAGTCAGACTGTTGACTTGAAATCTTATCAAATAAGATCAGAGTATTCTAAACTATGACGACTGCAGATAAAATATATACTGCACGATATATTCTTATAATAATCCTTGAGCCCTTACTGAAAGAGAATATGCAGTTTGGAAAATCCGTGAGAGGATGGAAGGAGTTAATAAATCCAACTTTCATTTAGAGTTATGGTTTTAGTGTTACATGAGGTTGTACATACAGCTTAGGTGTCTGTAGGGAAAAATTAAAAACTCGTCAGAGGGGAAAAGTGGGATTTGGAATCACAAATCTTTCATTGTGGCAGGTGTTTCTGTGGGTTTTCCACTCATAAACAACAGCAACCAATTAACCTCTGACACCCGGCCAGAATTGAAGTGTCAATCTTTGTCGATTCTTGGAAATATTGCAGTTAAGTTCCTGTTCTAATGGCTGGTTTTATGGATTGAGTATGTAAATCATGTTGGATGGTCTCAGATTTATGGCCAAAGCACAATGGTCTTTGGGTTTGTCTTCTTAAAATGCTAATCAGTTCAACTCTTGTCGTCTGCTGCTGCTGCTGCTGCTGCTGCTGTTTTATTTTTCTTTTAACAATCATCTGTGCAGAGAGGAACCAGCCGGAAACACAGGTCATGAACTGACGCACAGCCTCTGTTATTCATGTGCTTTATGAGCTGCCTTCACACTGCAGAAATATTCAGGTCAGACAGCTTTTTAAATTTAGACAAAAAAAGTTTGTTAAACTACAAAATATCTTCATCAACTGTTTGATAACCACATTCAAGAATATTGGCCTATAAATCATAATCTTGCACACTCACAACCGTGTTCCCTTCTCTTCAATAACTGGCGACAGTGGCGACACATTGCACGTCCCCTGCAGCCAACAACACGTCAGCTCACAATTACAGCTATTTTCCACTGAGGAGCCTGAATCTTGTATTGAACGGTAAAACTTCAGAGCCGACAGTTTACCATTGTTTAAAGGGTAACTTCACAAACTTTACACATTAAAGTGTGTTTACAGGTCTTGTGGCGTACTACTGCATATTTGTGCTGCATATAATCTGATCAAATTTCATCCATTGGTGTTACTCAGTGTCTGTGTTGCATTGTGGGTAATGTCACGTTTAAAAAGAAGTCCACTGATCTGCATTGGACTGCTGTTGGACTCATTATGGACAGTTTAAAAACAAATGATCAAAATCAATACAGCAGAATCAGAGATATCGCCTTTTTTATTCCATGCATTCATCATTCTTTTCTAAAGGTGGTGCCTACATTACCCACAATGCAACAATGCATCATTGGAGGCAGTTCATCAGTTTACATGCAGCTTCCTCTGGAGCCACATAAGACTTTAAAACACGTTTTTTCACATATGCAGTAGAACTCTCCAAGACGTGTGAACACACTTTAATATGTAAAACTGATGGAGTTACCCTTTAAAAGTGACCGAGGGTTGGATCATTTTTACCCCCACCGATTTTCCCTCCAGAGCAACGTGAGATTCTAAGATGCTATAATCCTGCATCTTCACATTCCTCCACGGACAGCATAATAAAACAGAGCTAAAAACAACAATCCTCATTTTTCATATGAAAATAAATCTGATAAAGCTGGAGCCAGTGTGGGTTATGCACGTCTGATTTTGTTCAGAACCCGTCCTGTGTGACAGGCTGCGGATACTAAAACACCGCTGTGGGTCAAACATGACCACCTGCATGAGAATGAAGGCAAATAATCAAAGCAACATGATGCAAATACAAGGAGCAGTGTTTGTATGACACAGGGTGGACACAGACAGACGTCTCACACTGGGTAAAAAAGTGAAATTACATAAATAAAAAAACTGTAAATCTGGCGTCATTCATTACTCTGATATATACATTATAATGCACATTTAATCGTGTAAAAGGAAGGTTCAAAGTCAATCAGGCTCCTCAGATATGCTACGTTTCAGTGGAGCTCTGAAACGCCCCCCTTTTAGATGAACTTTCTGCTGACATTTCATGTGAGTTTGCATATTTTCCTGCGCGGGCGGGAGGGTGTTTAAAAAAACAGAAATGTCTAAAATGTTAATCTGTTTTGGATAAAACCTGCCTGTCCTCCATTCAGAGCCAACAGCTTGCACTTTGAACTCATTGTGTCATTTTCTGTCCAAAATAAAAACGCGTCGCAGCCAGAGCTTTACATGTGCAGCTGCCAACGCAGTCAGTGTGTGAAGCTGCTGAGGGTTTGACAGGTCACACATGTTTTTTTCTGACTGTTTGGCAGCTAGATTATGTCCCATATGGGCCGCAGTGGTTTTATTCTAATTTGATTAATTTGTCTGATTTCAGCGGCTGTTATTTCTCCTCTACAGTGTGTTGAACAGTCGCAATCGATGGCTGATAGATTAGCTCTTTGCCAGCGTTGTTTACTGTACATTGGTGTCTCTCTCTGTCTCTTGCTCTTTGCTTGAAGGCACATCAATAGATCTTTGTTCACCCACTGAATTGAATCGACTCTATAAATGGGATTGCCTGGACAGAGGGCGGGGGCAGGGGGCACAAATCAGGCCTCAGGGACACTTGTTGTTGGCGTTCAATATGAACACACACACACACACACACACACACACATATACACACTACACACCCATCTGAAGATATGTCTGCTCAGGTAGGTATACTGGACTTTTATATGCGCATGTGGGAGTGCTTGTTGCGCTTCAGTGCATTTGTTTATGGAGGCCTGTCAGCTCCCATTGATTCATCACAGCGCTGAGCTCCTGTGCTCGGACATCTTTTCCCTCCGTGTGTGTGATCCATGTTTTTCTGCACAGATTCATTTTTCTCCTTCCAAAAAAACGCAGATGATGAAGTGTGGTGGACGCTGGTCCACGTGAGCCCTTACTGCACTTGTGTGTGTGTGAGGGCCAAACACATGCTTTTTATGATATCCTGGACACCCCAGCAGCATTATTTGATGCGGTCTGGTCAGCACTTCGGTCCAGGTTGTGAAGGTTATAGAGGGCTCTACACTGCAAGACATGACCGTGCTGTTGACATCTAAGAGATGTAATTACGTGCAAACCTTCCAGTGTGACGCCCGGATGTTAGTGTCTTTGGTGGCATGTTCACAAACTGGTGTTGGTGGGTTGTGATTGGCAGTTTAACACAGAAACCGAGCTACAGGTGATGAAAGGGGACATACAATGCTAAGAACATCTCTGTGGGTAAAATAAAAACCATGTAAAGCTTTATCAGGTAGTCTGACTGTGATTGAGGATGATGAATGTGTGTAACATCTGTAAATATTTGAAACCTGTAGACTTCTTTTGATACCAGTTACATATCTTTATGTTAAATATGAAGCTATTATGAAACTACTCCTTGGCATATTTTATTTTATTGCATTTTATTCTTATTTTTTATTTATTACTCATCTATCCTTGTGGCTAAATGTTACTGTATGTTTTAATATTTTTGCAAGTCAAGCTGATGAATAAAGTTATCTGAGTCTGAATCTGAATCTGAACGTGAAGTTACTGCGAGCAGCCAGTTAGCTTAGCTTAGCATTTAAACTGGAGACAGAGAACTACCTACCAGCACTCCTAACGAGCACGGACACGACATGTGACGTAGGCGGGGCGGGGTTTTTAAAACATTTCATCTAAACTGAATTGTCCCTGTATGAGTCTCTGTGACTCTGCCCCCACCTGACAATCCTTTCTGAGGACCTCCAACTGACACCAACCTCGCCACATTTACAGTAGATATCCACATGGATGATCGGCTTCACTGTGTGCATATCGAGTTGTTTCTGTGGGGTTTGGAAGTTCAGGCTAAATTAACTGGTCCTGATATTGATTAAACAGATTGTGTTAACCACAGGATCATAGACAAACATTGCCTTAATTGATTTCTTTAAATGTCCAATTTAAAAACGCTGATACACTGGATAACATATAACACTCATTTCTTACACACTCCTATGTGTTTTACCTGTTGAGGGACAACATAGCTGTAAATAAAGACATAAAGAAATACCAGCTGGGTGTTACTTTCAGACAGAGCTAAGCTAGTTGTTACCGGGCTGTTGTACTGGCTGTACATTCATATTCAACAGACATGAGAGTTCAAACGTCTCTCTGCTCTTCGGTGCTGTGTGTCTTTTCTAACTGACTGAAAACTATAATTACCTGTTGTTCATTCTCATGATTTTTCTTCTTTCAGTGGATCCATGAAGTTTCTGCCTCACAGCCTCACTTCGGGGCTCACTGTTGCATCATGAGGACAAATATTCAGTTCTTGTCTCCGGTGACATTATTACTAGTGGTGGGGTTGTTTTTGCAGTTGAGAAATGTTCTCTCTGGAGGTCCAGTAGCTTAATTGTTCCCTGCAGAGATGGGTGGGAGAACAAACTGTCAGGCATACAGGGAGACGCCATTCTCCTCCCGACTGTTCAGCAAACTCAAGAATACGATTTTATCGTGCGGCTGTCGCACTTAATGCCCATCTCATCTGTGAAATGTTTGGGTCACATTGTGTGAGTTGAGCTCTTATCGCAGCAGGAAGCGATGGTGTGAGGGTAGTGTTCGCTGTGCTGCTATTACTGCATGTGATTTTTTTCTTCTTCACATATTTGTTTCCTGTACAAACTGAATGCAAGGATGCATTGTAAGTATTAATCTGTTGCAGGACAAAAAAAAAAAAACACCACAATACAATCTGCCAAATAGACTGAAAATTGGATTCAGCTTTATCTGTTTTCAGCCTTTGGCAACCAACAGTTTCTATCTCTCATGATCACACTGTAGTCCACATTGTGCAGCTGATATACAAATGGCTGATTACTGCAATGAGGCACCCTGTCACTCTAATTTACACAAATCATACACTCCCACTCTGACTTCTGCTCGACCGTATTAACGCTGAAGCAAATGTCTCCAGCAGTGGAACCCGGGAAGCCTAATTTAATCTACATGCACGCTTCCACACAAATAATCCCACACTGTGATATTCATTCCAACCAACAATATGCACATTTGGTATTTATTGTTCCTCTGAGCATGTGATTATGCAGTTTTAGCTGTGTGCTGTCTAAGCGGCGTCACATCAGTGCGGAGGACTTGTGTATATTCAGCTGATATCTGAATGGATGAGATGCCGCAGGAGGGGATAAGCATGATGGAGGAAAGTAGAGAAGTGAAAGTGCAGGTTTGGAGTTCACATAACATCTAATGATGATGGGTGGGTGAGACAAACAGCCACATGGATCACTGCACTGTTCTCCACAGTGAGACCTTATTGGACAGCCTCTTGGCCATTCAGGAGAATAATGGACTCCTGAATTGCATGTGCTTTTATCTGTCCCGATGATGTATGTGGTGAATACCAGGTGTAGGCATGTTGTAAGTGCAACAATCAGCATGCAGTTAGTCCTAAAGAAAGATGCCTACAGTCATCTGCAGTGTGTGGCAGTGCAGGACTGAACCAACATGAAAGGTTCCCAGCTCACACTCACTCACTGTGTCTGGGTCAGTACCATCAGTACTATTGCATCGTTGTGGAATTAGCCGACACAATGCTGTGTTTGATACACGGGCATGGTTGATCCCTCAGCTGCCCTGCATCACCAGCCCGTACTCACTCCCAACACATCAAATACAGCGACCTGGTCAGTGGCCCTGTTTAAAGTTTGACGCTGTAGATACCCCCCTGAAGCGCCGCAGCTAGTCAGGGAATGAATTCAGTGGTCAGATGGCTCATAAGGTGGACTTTGCCTTTGGAACATAACTCCCCGTCTTTTTTTGTGAGCAAAAGTCAAGGGTGATTTGTTTTTAAGTTATGTGACGTAAGTAAATTAACGTACGTAAATGATGTACTCAGATCACTTACACTGTGTGATGTAAGAAAGGGTTAGTTATGTCATTTATGTGATGTAAGTTATGAGACTGAATGTAGTTTTTTTTAATCCAATTGTTTCCTAGCTTCTTCGTTACATTAGACTTAACCTAACCAATTAGTTTTGTAGACTAAACCTTATCAAGTAGTTTTGTAAACTAAACCTAACCAAGTAATTTTGAAGACTAAACCTAAAGAAGTAGTCTTGGTGGCTAAACCTAAACAAAGCATGACTGTTGATACATATGAAATGTACATATTCAGCTGTTCTGTGGTTTGCAGAAATGTTAAATTCCAATATTTTATTCTGGTGACTGAGCTTGTTCATCGAGTCACTTTGCTCTTCTCATTGTGAGTTAATCTGTTGGATTTTCATCAATTTATTTCCGATCATCCTGCTACCAAGCCCAGAATTTGACTATGTATCACATTCACAGTTCTGCACGGTTATCAAGAAGATCTTTTCTATTAAATGCAATGATATTTTAGATGTTTTGGCCTTCCAGACCTATAGACGTACATTTCAGGTGAGATGAAGTGGATATGTCCCCATCCTCGATAAAACATGACAGTAGCAGAGGACTTATTTTCACAGTGGATGCAATCTGTCATTAACAAAAAGAAGAGGAAGACAGTTGACATGATAACTATGATGTTGATAACTATGGAGGAGCCAGAAGAAAAGAGGAGAAGGACGTCTGACTGTTTGTCGGTTCTCTCTCTACTCCATGTCAGGTGTAGTTAATCTGCCAGTTGGGTCATCTCCTTGTTTCGCGTGCCGTCGGTGGATCAGATATCAGATTCAGCCATGATGGCTGCATGCTGGAGGTCACTGAGTGCACGCAAACATCAGTGAGGGGCTCATCAGACAGCTGCTGTCCTGCCACACACACACACACACACACACACACACACACACACACACACACACACCTATGGTACAGTAGTAACTGCTTGAGATGTTCCTTTTATGAGATATGATTTCTCACATAAATTATTTAGTTTACAGTACAACATTAGAAAAGAGGGTTTATTAGGGTTGTATATGAAACATCAAGGTTCTTTATAGAAACCAAAGGCTCTAAATCTTCTACCAAAGTACTAGTATTGTTTTAGAAATTATGCTGCACAAGAATTCCAAAAAACTGAAATTAAAAAACAATACTGGTAATGACACGTTCAAGATCTTACAGATAAAAAATGAATAAAACCCTGTAGATAAGAAACTATAGGCTGTTATGTGTCATCATGTTAATCAGCAAGTCTTTACCTCACTGTGAATAAGCAGATGAGCATGAGGTTACATTTCGGCAAGAAAGGCACTAAAGTTTAATTTAATAGGCCATGTTTCCTCCACATTGTTTTCAGACACACAGCAAACATCTTATCATATAAACATCACACAGCACAGCGCCCCTACAAATGAGACAAAGAAAAAACCTTTGGCAATTTCTTGCCCTACTCCTGTTTCTCAAAAGGTTCAGATTGGTGTTGAGTTCTTCAGAAAAGTTACTTTGTTTGGATTAATGTCATTGTCTGAAGCTCATCCTCGGAGGCTGTTTTACAGCAAAGGATATAAGCTTTGGTTTTTAGAGACACACTGAAAAGACAAAGCTTCACTGCAGAATGGATATCAGAATATAAAACAATGATTTTAATATTCACACAGGGAGGACCAATATATGTTTTTAATTTAAAACCTGTAACTGTCTATGTAAAGACACACTTTATGGTTTCTTTTGTGGATCAAAATTGAGTAAATATTTAGCAAGCAAGCTCAGTTATTGTGTTTCATTCAAATTCAAACCTGTTAGTTTGGACACGTTGTTTACATAAGTATGTTTACATTTTGGAGAACCTTTTTCATTTGCAGTTAGCTAAATGATTTCAAGTGTTAATTGTAAAAAAGTATTGATTTAGAAAGAAACCTTTAAAGAAGACTTGTTTCTTTCATTGATTCAAGCAGACAGATGTGGTGAAACAGCAGCAGACACGGACGGTAATTACCATCCGTAACGGAAACCATTAATCCACACTTTCATTAACGAATCTGTCTTTATTTGCATGAGAATACGTTCCAGTCATCGTCTACTCAGTTTAACAAGTAACACTAGTCTGCACTCTGATCGCAGCTTATTATTTGACTTTTGAATAATCAGCCTTTCTGATGTGTAAGCCCAATAAGGATTTGTGCTCTTGATCCTAATTCTGCGGTGTAACGCTGTCATTGGATTTCATTAAATTAAATCTGAACTGAAAAGCCTCTTAAACACCTGGCGGCCCGCAACATTCCCTCATCCTGCTTTCTGTTTCCACGTTAATAATCAACATTAAGCCACTTTTAGCTAAATTTCATTGTATATATTTAATATGTAATATGCTTTAACAGGATTGCATCGTTATCTTTAATCTGCAGATGTATGATGACTGGCATGCAAGGCCAACACCGCAGCCTTCCTATTGGCTGCTTGTCTTAAATTCATGTTATATGTATGTGTTCGTGTGCAGCTGTCTGTGTTTGGACACAGATTAGAGAGGTTGAGACAATTACATGCAAGTACGTGAGCCTGCATGTTCATATCCACATGACACTTTTCAATTTGCAAGGTGTTCAGAGGTCCATCATCATCATCATCGTCGTCATCATCAGCATCTCTGTCGTGCTCATATCCCACACAAGTCTCCATTATTCATCCCATCTCTTCACCTCCAACACTTTCAACAGAGCTCTGCAAACAAATCCTATAAATTCAGTAATTATTATTCATACAGTTTAGGCTTTATGACGGGAGTTCCTATAAATATCTCCCCCATCATTTTCTCTCCCTCCTTTCCTCCACACACACACATACGGTAGACGCACATATGCACTTATCCTACACACACTTATTATCTCCTCTCTCCAACTCTCTCTGTTCTTGTTTTCTTCCGTTTCCCTCTGATCAGCAGCACACAGCTCTGCAGGGAGGAGATAAAGAGTCTTCTTCTTCTTCTTCTTCCTCTTCTGCATCCTCTACATCTGATCCCCCTCCCCCCATCGCAACAGCACCCATCCCTCACACCAGCTTTTGGCGACCGAACTGGGAGAAGAGGGAGATTATGCAACACAGCAGGAGGAGGAGAAGATGAGAAAAAAAGATAGGAGGAGCAGAGTGAACAAAGGTTTCGCAGGTGATTTAGGAGTTGCTGCTGCTTGGATCTACTCCAAATGCAGGTTCGATTGGCCGAGGAGACTGAGTGCCCCTCCGACCTCGGCAGGCAAGCAAGAATGATGGAGGGAGGAGGTGAAAGTAAAAGGATGCAGGGAGATCTGATGGGTAAAATCAAAAAGTCAGCAGACAGTGACAGGAGAGGAGGTGATGTGTAGTAAAACGTGGCCCTCACTGGAGCATGAGCTCCACATCACTGCACTTTTTGATTGTTTTCCTCCTCCAGAGGTGTTGCGCCCCCTGGGATGGGATATTTAATTTATTCAGGCTTTATTTGATAGTTCACAGTTCAGAGAGCTATAGTATTAGAAGAGACAAGGATGACATAGATCCCACAAGATCCACTGGAGCCAGCAGGGCGCCCTAAATTGTTTGATGTGGTCCTTTCCTCATGGGGGAAGCAGGATTGGATGATGTATAATGATCCTGCTATCAAACCAGCAGCCTGGACAGCAGTTAATGGTAACTCATATGAAAGCCCAAGAGAGCGTTCCTCCTCCTCCTCCTCCTCCTCCTCCTCCTGTAATTGCTCTCCTGCTGGAGCTGCCTGCAGGGTCCTTTCACGCTCAACGCGCCCCCGTGTGGCGGGCAGGAGAGGCGCAGCACGCCGCGGGGGGTTTAAAAGCCTCAACTGAGGAGGAGCTGCCCAGAACCAAGGAGCTCCACACCGGGAAAAGTTTACCACTAACTATCGCACTCGACTCACAGGAGGGAGAAACAGCAGAGATGGCAACTCAAGCACAGCAGCCGCCCCACCTGCACCTGGCTGAGCTCACCGCGGCGCAGTTCATCGACATCTGGAAACATTTTGACGCAGACGGTCAGTGCGCGCAAGTGTCCAAACCGGTTCTGATTAATTGAGTGATCAATTAGTATTTAAAAGAAGCTAAAAACATTTAATTGTGTAGTCAGAAACGCATGTTTTTATTGATTGTGTCACAGCTAAGGGAGTTGAATTAATTCTGTGTTGTTAAAATAATCAAGTAAGCAAATTTAAATATTACAGTTTTATCACTAACTACTGCAAGAAAATGACTATTGTTCCACATAATCTGACAAGAATTCTCTCTGTAAAGGAAAACATTCTGATTTCAGTGTTATTTCTTAAAATATAAATGATTTTTCGTGCGCCTGAGGTGAAAAGCCGCTGATTAATGAGTGTTTAATGCTCTTATGTACGATGGTGTCACTTCAGCATCCTGAAATATCATTAATGTGGTGTCTGTTTTATAGCTGTTTATAAATGTGTCAGTGGTTTTTAAAAACAATGATGAAAGAAATGAAATAAGATTCCGTCAGAGTGAAGTTATTGAAAGGAGGCTGGGAAAGAGGGAGAAAAAATCTAAGTGAGAGGATGAGGAGGAGGAGGAGGAGGAGGAGGAGGAGGATGGAGGAGAGAGAGGTGGGGGAGGGAGGGATAAAAGAGATGCAGAGGGGGGAGGACAAGAGGTGTGGAGGGGGGGATGAGAGTGGAGTCTGCTTATTCTACTGGACTTTACTGGGAGGAGCTTCTGAATCTGAGAGCTTACTGGGATTGAACTGGATGTGTGTGTGTGTGTGTGTGTGTGTGTGTGTGTGGGGTCCTTTACAGCCAGCGATTTACCAAACAGATTTGAATCAAGAAAAAGAAAATTGTAACACATGTAACTGTCAATATAAAATATAATCAAAGTATCAATTAAGCAGGTGGAGAATGTCTGTGATCATTCGATTGTAGTAATGGATCATTAGTACTGATGCATTAACGAATGAGCAGCCGTTTAATGTAAGACGGTCGAGATGGAGCTGAACTGTAATCATGCTGCTGTGTTAAATCAATAACAATTAGAGCAAGAAGATCAGCTGTTTAAGTCATTTTTATGCCTCAGTGTCTGCCGTGAAGCTTCATATTTTTATGTTTTTAATTTTTTATCACATTTGGCACAAACGTTCACTTTGACTCAGGGATGAACTGATCAGAATTTGGTGGTCAAAAGTCAAAAGTCAGAAGTCATTGTGACGTAATGTAACCAATTCATGATTTACTAATTATGACGGCATTTTACACAAATGTCTAATGGGATAAAATCATGAAGTGACGACATTTTACATGCAAAAGGTTAAAGGTCAACTTCAAGGAGATATAATATTCTGCAAAAACACTTTTCTGGCCGATTATTCAATGACTTACCTCAGGAACAGAAGGGGAGGTTGGTCGGATACTGAAGCAGAGACTCTAGTCTTGGGTGCCCATCTTGTAACTGTGGTGATTGTAGAAGTCACACATTAGTTTACACATTATTATACAAGGACTGTTTTCTGTTTCCCTCATGAACTTGCAGACATACAGAAGTAGTCAAACATGAACTCATTGTGTTTGCTGATATTGAGCGTCAGGGGATTGTTGTTGCAACATGTACTGTTAAAAAATAGTCCCTAAGGGAGGACACTGTGTCTCACTGGACATTAATCAGGGGAGTTAAACATGTAAATACTGTGGCGACTGGACAGACATGGATGCAAACTGGAACTGACTGGTTGGTGGAGACAGACAACCACGAGGCAGTTGTACTAGTTTTAAGTCAAAAAGAAAAAAAAAAAACGTCCAAAATGTCAAACTGCTATGTTTTCTTCGTCTTCTATCAAATTAAAGTGTATATCCCTTGGGTCCCTTGGGCAACACGAGCATTTTAAATGCGCTGACTTGGGCTTCAGGAATTTTTCCCTAACTATTCTCTTTAATTTTATTCTTTATAACTTTATTCTCTCTAAGTTTGATAGTTAATATAATCATTAGTTGCAGGCCTATAAGTCTTAGTCTGCAAAGTATCTCCAGCTGTTAAATTAGTGTTGTGAGGTGAATTGAATGCAGTGAACTAGAAGTCTCTACTTAAGGTCAATAGTTAAGTATATTTACATTTAGTCACCATATAAAGTCTGATAGCAGTTACAAACTTCCTCAGTACTTAAAACTGTCACACTGACTGACGTTTCACTCTCAGGTCTGAAAGTTGTGGGTCAAATTTTTTCCCAGTAGCCAAACGGCAGTGTTTCATGTTGCAAATTGAAGGATTATTTTTCTGAAGCCATTCAGAAAAAAAAGCTCTGCCCTCTATTGTTAAACCCATTTGAAATCTATTTCAGTAAACTCACAGTTTATTTTCATCAGACAACCTCGCGGCACTGTAGTAGCCCGTAAAGCTCCTGCCTTCCTCCCAACGGTCCACGTTGATTTGTCTGAACCACGACTTCTTCATCTTTCACTAAACTTAAGACTTTTTTTGCCTCAGCATTCAAACCTTAACCAAGTCTTTGTGGAAACAGATTAGAAAATGGTGATACTGATAAACACCACACATCCTCAAACCTAAATGACTGAATAGATTGATTATCAGCGTTTCACAAAACAACATGACCGTTGTAGCTTAAAGGCTGCTTTAAGCTCGCTTAACATTTGAACGGATAAGTCCATTTCAAACAATATCGTCACCTTCACTGCCACATACTTTCACGCATCTTTCATGTTGGCATGGATGTTAGTCAATTCAACCACTAAAGGGCGCCACTCGGGGTCAAATCCGTCTTGCACAGACCTCCATGTTTCTATCGCCACCGTCCAGTCTCCGCCCAACGGTTCTGTCGATTTGTCTCTGTGCCGAGCAAAGTTACATCATACAGATGTTTAAAACTTCTCACCAACTCTCAGAACCTTTCCTCAAATAGTTCTGCCATTTTGAAAAACGTCTTCCTCTTGTTCTGAATTTGTGTTTTGCTTGAACTTCTGGCTACACTGCTACACTGCACCCCACGACTACCAGAGGTACCACTCCGTTGGTCCCTATCCGTAAGCTTTCAGAGAACGTGCAGAAAGACGAATGAAATTATGACAGTGTACAGACAGAAGGCTCGGCCCATATAAGTTTCTAACATTGAGCATAAATGTGCCAACTAGGCTGTAAAACTACTAGGTTTAGAAAAACATTATGGATTTGGTTCAAATCACTATGTTACTTATGTATCTCTTGTTACAAACGTACCTACGTGTACGCTACCTAAGCAACTTACGTTACATTATGTAAGTGACATACCTTCACTATGTTGGTAAGTTAACAGAACTCACCATTAAATTCTGGTTTCACACTGGACACAAAGAGTGGTCTGATGTATTTTTTTAGACTAACCTGGAAGTTAGCATTGCCCTGGTCTCCTCAACAAAACACCCTTTCTGGATTTTCCTGAATTTTTGAAGCTGAATTTAATCGCTAGAAGTAAAAAGCTACATTTCAGTCGCATGACTTGCGCGTCACCACCACTTAGCATCTTTGTCACTGTGAGACGAGGGAACCGAGTGTGCTGAAATGCTAACTGACTCATTACTACAGCACTCTATGAAAGTCCTGTGCTTGTTTACCCCAACTTCTTCACTTTACAGACTCTTTATACTACTTGTCCTCACTTCCTCCTTTGTAGTTGTAATAATAACTGCAGCCACTAGAGGTCGCTGCCGTGAACATGGGTTATAATAGGCTGCTTTTATTATGGTCGTTTTTCGGATGAGGACAGGCTTGATAATGATCAGAAAACACTCATATTGATTTAATTACTAAATCTATTCAGCCATTTAATTTGGTGACATTTTGACTATTCAACTACCATCTAGATGTCCGACAACCATTGATCCTACCAGTGAAGCATTTACAGGAGCATCTTACTATGCAACGGGGGAAAACATGACTTCAGTGACTTTTTTTTTTCTTTCTAAACCATCGTCTCCACTGGAGGAGTTCAGGGGTTAAATGTTCAGCTCAAGGCCACCAGACTCATGGTAATGAGGATGAAGAAACCAGAGCTAATTACATCCGCTCTGAATGGGCAGAATCATGGACTCAATTACATAAGCGACAGAAATGTTTTTGCTTTTCTGGGCCCAGACCCTTGAAGATGTCCCCCGTCTTAGCTTGACAAAATGTTTTAAAGCATTGCCTTCATCCGATATCATCATCAAGGCACAGCAGACACGTCTGAGTGGAGCAAATTGGACCACATTTCAGACATAATCTTAGTCACACAGTCAGACATCCACTCGCTGTGAAACAGTCGTCGTGGACCCAGACGGCATCACAGCAGCAACAGGTTGTTTTTCGACCACAGCTGCAGTGCAGCAGTGACTGACTGGACAGCAGCTCCTCACTGGCTGCAGGGAAAACTAGGACAAATAGAGCAAGTGAACATTTGAAGGAAGGGTTTCCAGCAGCAGCGTGAAGTTTTCAAACTCATGTGGGCTTTCCCTTACATTCAGCGAGTCACACATGTATTTGGCACTATCCATTTTTTGTCGTTTTCCATCAACTTGGGTTAGGCAGCTGGATTGTTTTACAAAGTGCCATTGAGCAATCAGCAGTTGAGCTGTGTTTGAAAATGTTTTAGGGGAAGTGGGCTGCATCTGCTCAGTTTGCACTGTGCAGTGGTGTGCTCCATGTGGCAGCTGATATTTGTGGTGCAGCGGAGCTCTGGCAGTGAGCCCCAGTGAACTGAGAAAACACTCATTTACTTTACTTGCTTTATTACAAGTCACAGGATTGAACACACTCGACACCCTCGACCGTCTCGACTCCACTCATTATCTGCTTCAGCCATGTATTAGATTATGTAACAGCATAATCCAAAAGAGTAAACTGGACATGACATTTGTCAGGTGAATAGGTTAGCTAAAATTGAATGTAAGGTTTCTGTTGAGACGAACTTTAGCAAATTAGAAATCGGGGACATCATCACGGTTATTCACGGTCAGTCAGAGTGAGATTTGTCGGTTAACGATATCTTCCTTCGATTTTGGTGTTTTCAGGTCATTGCAGGGCAACAAGAACACGTTCAGATGCACAAACACACACTATGTGCCGTGTGGACCACTCTGCTGACACTGTTATGCACAATAAGTTGTGTATGCTCCTCTTTCGTGACACACATTTTGTCACACTTGATCTGGCTTAACCCGACTCTGCAGACCCAGCCAAGCAAAACCTGATGCAGCAGCACTCAGGAAAATAATTACTGCTTTAGGCCACTTAGTCACAAATGTTTCTGTGGACGTTTGTTGGCAAATTTCTAAAAAAAACAGTTTAAAGTAATGCTATTCTGTATTTGATAGCCTATTATATACCTGCTGAATTAAAGTGATCCCCTGACTTTTTCGCCAGCATCAGCATGAGGTGGACATTTGTGGTTCTGACTAAAATATCGTGGCTATTAGATGGATCGCCATGAAAGTTTGAACACATGTTCATGTCACCCTCATCTAACTCTAATTTCTTATGTGGCGCTACCATCAGTGCTAAGCTGATGTTAGCACTTAGTTTATAGCACTGCTGCGAGTAAAGTCTCGTTTCCACTGCGTGGTATGACTCGGCTCGACTCCAGGTACTTTTCCCGATTTTCGTTTAACACTTCAGATAGTACCTTCGCGATGTAGGCTGGATTATTAGCTGATTGTTTGAGCCTGAACTTATACTGAGGTGATAACAAAAAAAGTACAAGGTACCAGATACTGTCCACAACTTTTGCCGATGGAAAAACTAAAAGAGAACTGAAGGAGAGGGTCGAGTTGAGCCGTACCGTACTTTGAGTCTTGTTTAGCTGCTCATAATAGAGGAATAATCAGTCAGTCAAAGTTATTTTTCTTTGTCTGTTACATTATTTATATTTTACCATATATTTACATGTTGTTTTATTTGCTATAGGTGCAATATGCAAGAATTTTAGTTTAAATCACTCAAAACATTGCTTGAATTATCATCAGAAGGTGAAGAAATAATAGCTTCGATGTTATGTCAAAGATGTCTGTATATTGTGTAGCAGAGATATCTACTGAAGTTCGCATGCTAACCAGCTAGCACTTGGCTTGAAAAGCTCTTTCTCCCAGTGGTCCAAAGGTCCAGCTAGCTGTACAGCTAACCGAGCTAACAAACTAACAGTTGCCACAGTCATAAACAGGATACAGTTAGCAGCGGCTAGCTACTCTTGTGTTACTCTGCCATTATTCACTGGGAGTTCAATAGGTGACCACACATTTTTTTTTTTTTTTTATTCAAACAATTTCCATCCAGTTTTTCTCCATGTGTCAACCAGTGCTATTGCAGATATAGATATAATAATTCTATCCCGTCACATCCTGTCATCGCTCTTTTTGTAAACAACTCGAAATATTAGCAGTGTAAGTTTGAAAGTGAAACTGAACCAAAGATGAATGTCTGGGCGTGTTGACCCGGCTCGCTTTGTTTTTCCTGCAGTGATTTATTTGAATCTAGAAAACAACAGCTCAACCGAAGCACAGATGGTGACATGGAGCACCTATAAAGTACAGTGTGCAAATGAATCTGGGCGGGGAGACGGGAGGGAGGGTGAGGTTAAGAGGGGGAGGTGAGGGAGAAAATGATCAGAAAGGAGAAAGGATGAGAGGATAAGAGATTAAGAGATAAAAAAAAAAAGGGGCGGGGGGCGGAGGGGTGAATCTCTGCATTTTATTCTATACATTCGTGTTTTATTCTGAATCAAAATAGCAATTTTATTAACGTCTATTTTGTATTATAAAAAGCACAAACCCTCCGATCCGGGCTCAGGCTGTAGACAGATGGGAGTCATTCCAATGATTAAAAAGAGAGCGTTGACTGTCCTATATGTTACACTGTGGCTCGCAGAGGGAAAACAGTGGAGTAAGTTGATATTTTGAATCATCCCCGGTCATGTGGCTGTTGTAAGAAGTATAAATCCAGCAGGGACAGAATGCCCCAATAAGCATCAATCTGTCTGCCCACTTTCACCCTCTTAGGCAAGAAAACACTCATTATAGTGCTTACACTCTAACGGCCCCCGACTCTTGTTTTTTTCCTTCCTGCTGCCACTGCTAACTGCCAATTTGGCATGAAATACATGGATGTTAATAGGGAATATTCTCGAGACATGAGCTAGTTTTTGTGTAGGGTGCCTTCAGTTCATCAAAGTGAGTTTTCAGTTAAAAGTTTTGGGCAGTGTTGAGACGAAATAACATGTGTGAATCTTTAGTTCCCCGTGGCGTCGTGCTTCAGGCTGCACTCAGGACGTGACCACTCAGAATTGTGTTGTGACTTGTGCACTAAATTCAGGGCTAAACCACCCAAATACCCTCAGAAATGCTCAAACTTAAGCGCAGCTGTAAGCATGTATATATAAGCATACACTTCTGTAAACAGCTTTACTTGGATCCAATCATAGAGGACTTGAGACCGGACTAGTGCTCGAGTTTTCCAAAATTTAACGACCGCCTGTGACCTTTAATCTTTCATCCACATCTAAGTCTTTCATCAAACTTTTTGAACAGACCACAAAGCTTCAGGCGTCTTAAAAGCTTCATAACATCACTTGTGCCAAACTCATTTAGCTCCTCTGGTGCTCCGCAGGAAACGGCTACATCGAAGGGAAGGAGCTGGAGAATTTCTTCAAAGAGCTGGAGACTGCGAGACGAGGAGCGGGAGCAGGCGTGGTGAGCGAGTGCTGACAACAGCAGCTGTTTGCATTTTTCTGTCCACCTTTAATCCATGATTTGAAAAAGCTAAAATAAAGATATATTAATCACAATCGCTCCAGCAGCCTCTCCCAGAAATTACATTTATAAACTGCTCATCTGTTTTGCCAATTGGGGTAAATATAATGAAAGTGCTGCCTGGATTATGTGTTTTATTTTAATTTAGGAAGTGCTTTGTTTGTGTACCGTAAGATAGCTGCAGGGAGGTGGGAAAGTAATCTCTACTTTACGAGTGCCTTAACATAAGAAAGGAAAAACATATTAGATATATTGTCATTTAATTTTTTATCAGTCACAATTCATCAAGAAAGGATCCGAACACAGACACAGAGGCAGGCGGGTTGAACAACAGAAAGTGAGCTAAACTACAAATAAAGAAGAAAATAACAGAGGACAAACCATAAAGCCACAAATGAGGAACACACAAGGACCAGGGAACAGATGCAGGAACACAGGATAAAAACATACGAACCAATAATGATTAAGGAGAAACACAGGCTTAAATACACAAGAGCTAATGAGCAGATTAAACACATGTCTACACAGAAAACGTCCGAGACAACAGACAAAGACAGGAAGTGGAAAGGAAGATATGAAACTTGAGGATAAACTTTCAACATAAAACACGAAATCAACTAAACTAAAACCTAGGACGATACAGATTCACTGTAAGCATTTTGCCTTAATGAACAACGTTTTCTCATTATCTCGACAGTAAACATCATCTGGGTGGCCTTCCATTACATACGAAACCGATCGGTTTCGTATGTAATGGAAACTGATCTACTGATTAGTAGGAATATACATTTCTGGGGGGAGGGGTGTCTTAGTTAGCATGTTGTAATTGGTTTTTCTCTCACATATACGTCTAAATTAAAGACTGTGTTATTGTTCGTCTCTTTGATGTGTGATCGTGTTTGCAGGATCCTTCACATACAGCTTTCAAAGAAAAGATGAGGGAGTTCATGGCCAACTTTGACAAGAACGCTGATGGGAAGATCGAGATGGCAGAGGTGAGAGCGACGGTGCTTGGGGCGACTTAAGCTTTGGTCGCATGTCATAACCCACCTCATTGTGTGATCTATAGAAACTGTATATATGTTTCCCTGTGTTTTAACATAAAACAAACGTCTCTGGAATAAAACCCATTTTGTCTCTTCGTCTTCCTCTCTTTAGTTGGCTCAGCTGCTGCCCACAGAGGAGAACTTCCTGCTCTGCTTCAGAGAGTTTGTTGGATCCAGCTCTGAGTTTATGACTGTAAGTTTGCTCATGTTGTATATTCATGTCCTTCACCTTAAGCTCTTACAGTCATCCAAAGTGATTCATTTAAATGATGGCAAGTAATATGTATTTTACAGCTCAAAATGTCACTATTACCCGTCTCCTGTCTCTGTTGCTATTGGAGAAATGTGCCCACTTACCAACTGCTTTAACTTCACTGGGCTGTGAAATCTCCCTAAGAATGCCTCAAGTCGTCAGTGCCATCACAGCTCGTCCTGTGGGACTCATGTTCAGCTGCCATGCGATTCCCTTTGTTTATCTGCCAAGCTAGGACGTCTGTTTGGTGTGGAAACAGTCCAGTTAGGCTGTAAATTGTTAATTTAAAACCCTGGATGCTGTGTCTGGAACTCAGACACTCGCAAAATGTCAGATATTGTTTCCAAAACATCTTAGATTATGGTCAGAGAGCGAAATGAAGGTGACTTAAATTGTCTTGAACTAAATTCACAGTTGTTAATACTCATACATTTGCATTTTTAGTGGCTTATTTTGCCTTTGTCAGTCTAGAGGACCATCAGTATCTTCTCGTCCTCTTCAGTTGCATATCTCCAAAAATAATTGGAGAGAAAACAGTGAAGCATCGAACATCTGCTCCTCCGTGATTGAAAACAACTTGTGCGTACACACACTTGGTGTACTCTGGGTTGAGTTGAGGAGGGTTTTTCAGTGGTGGTATGATGCTCAGGCTGCTCTGTGTGTTAAGGCTATTCTCAGATAGCCATACATTATGGATGGAGCGCAGCTTTCTGCAGGGGAAAGGCAGTGAGTGCTGGAGGGGTTTAGGTATCCATCTTTGATAAGGGCTTTGACAAATTCTATATTTACACAATGTCAGACGACACCCAGCTACCACTGTCTCCTAGTCTTTTAGCTTCTGTAAAACTGACGACATAAAGAGAAGTTCTGCAAGTCGAAAAGTGAAGTGCGCATTTTGACTCGTCATGTTTTCTGAGAGCCTCTCGCTCACTGCATCGCTCTTCTCCTGCAGGCCTGGCGGAAGTATGACTCCGACCGGAGTGGGTACATCGAGTCGAATGAGCTGAAGGTAAAACACAATATGGCAAAAATCTGCAATAAAGCTAATTAATGAGGGATCATTTCAAGTGCACAGCTGCTCTGACAGCAGCGCGGCACTATCGCCGAGGTTTAGTCATTCTGTCATTTAGACCCCAGCCTCTGCAAAAAACATGCACACACTCCGTTCTGCATCTGACCGGTGTAGTGTTAAAAATACCCTCACATATGGTCATTATAGTCAGAAATGAGATTGGATCCGATTCAACTTTACTGTCAGCGCACAGAGTACAAGTACTGAGGCAATGAGCAATAGTATCGAATGTATAGAGATATATAAAGATTAAGATCCTTGTAATGTAGTGTGTAAATAATTCATACCAACCAAAACTTTTGAAATTCATCCAGTACATCACCTCAACTGGCAGATGTGACAACGAGTCAGGCTGAGGTTGTCATTCTAAGTGTCTGACCTTTTTGTTAAATGATAAGGTCCGTTTCGTGAGCAGAAACACAAGTCTCGGTCGTGGAGAAGTCTCACTCTGAAATCACACGAGAGGTGAGTTGTTGCAGGAAGAAGACAGTGGAAACTTGTCAGGGTTGAAGAGAGGAGTTTACTTTGAGGAACTGGCAACGAGACTGATTTTGGCAATCAAGATGAGGCAACAACTGTAACAACTCACCACGCGAGATTTCTGAGCAAGACCTGTGTTTTTGGTAACAAAATGGACAAACAAAAAGGCCTGCCTCCGAAGGAATCTTTTCCATAATGTTGCCAAGCGCTTAGAATAACAACCTCAGTCTGTCAGCTGCAAAAACAAGCACTTATAGTGGCTCGAACTGATGCTTGGAGTTTCCCCAGAGGATTACACTGTAGCTGCGCTGCAGCTGCCAGCAAAGGCGATTTACTGGACTGATTCCCTGAACTTTTGATAAGCTTGAATCATTTTCACACCAAAATATATAAATATAGTCCCCAGGTTTAAAAACACCAGAAATCCCCATCAACACTGAAACCAGAAAACTGTTGATAAGTGCATGATGAAGGATTTATTAATTGTAATAAGGCATTTTTCTTACTTTTAGATCTGGCAGCTGTAGAAAAGCACAGTTAACTGGTGATAAATGCGTACTGAAGTATTTATTTATCTCAACACAGCAATGACAAAGTTGGTTAATATTGACATAATAGATAATACAGATGTTTTTAATGTTATTATGAACAATTAGAAGAAACTCTTAAGGGCTTCTTAAGCATCTATAAACTGTTAACATATTTCTTATAAATGACTTGTAATTTAACTTGTCGTACTATTGTTAACACTTATATAGTCTTGTTAACACATTACCATGTTTATAGGCACTTTATAAGGACTCTTAAGGGTATTATTACCTATTAACATGACCATAAAGACATTATTGTAAAGTGTCAGGTTGGTTGGTTTCCCTCGAGGTTACTGATGCACGTCAGCTCTCTATTCTCTACAGTTGTTTGTGGTTGTAGTATAATAGATGTGTATGTGCATATTTTGTAATGACTGTAAACAAACCAGACCCTGTTGATGAAAAGCTTTTCTCTCATGCTGTCAGTATAACTGTCTCTTCTGAGGGAGCTACTCTAAACCTGCACATGTGTAAAAACAAACCACAGTACGCTCCACTTACCTCCTGAGCTCGGTGCGTTAACACCGTTCACTTTCTCTGTGAGTGTTAAGTGCCATTCATAACTGCATTATGTCGTCCAGTCGCTGATGGCGTGAGTTTTTCTCTCTCTTCAGGGTTTCCTGTCGGACCTGCTGAAGAAGGCTAACAGAAACTACGATGATAAGAAGCTCAAAGAGTACACACAGACAATTGTGAGTTTCAAGTGGCATGAATTAGGTTTTTATTCTTCTCTCTGCTTTGACAAACTCTAAATTATGACTGCAAGAATCAAGACTTCACTGGTGAAAATCCACCATTTTGTTCTATTTGTCCAAATGTATATGACATTGTGGTGATTCCAAGAACCATTTACCTTTTAGATTGAATGTGGATTTAAAATAAAATCTATTGTATCAGTTGATTATGTTCTCAATAAGATTTTATATGAAAGCATTTTGTCACACATACAGGACTTAATCACATCTACACTCAACAACAATGCCTTCATGCCCGAATGTTTCTGCATAATGTAGCTGAAATCACTTCCCTGAAGCCTTGAATTTTAATGTAGTGAACATCAGTGTCTGCATTCACCTTCCAGCTCACCTGTAGTGCTGAGACATCATTTTCACATGGTCTCAATTGCTGCCATTTACATTTTCTTGAATGTTCTAACATGTGATATGAGTGTAGGACTGAACATGAAGGTATTTTCATACCCCCTGTTTTACATCTCTCATAAATTCTCTGCTAATCTTCTTTTTGTGCAGCTGAGGATGTTTGACCTGAATGGCGACGGCAAACTGGGCCTCTCTGAGATGGCAAGGTAAGTGTGTCTCCGGTTGTTTTTTGTCTGTTTGTAAAGTTTGAAACCTCTCTGAAAGGACGCTAACAAGATTAAACCGTCCTTGTTGTTTTTGCTGCAGGCTCCTGCCAGTCCAGGAAAATTTCCTGCTGAAGTTTGAGGTAAAATTACAGCCACAATTTATTTTAGGAATAAAATCATGATGACTGCGGCAACTTAAGACTAAAACTGTGATGTGGAGAAGTCAGAGTAGTACAATTCAACATTATTGGATTCACTACAAGAGGATTATTTGTCATTAAAGCACTGAACGGACATATGGGTCCCTGACACAAATGCGAGTTTACTTGCGCTAAATCCTTCGGGATTTAAATATTACCGTATCATTTCTTTGAAAACATGTTACACCCCTCTCATGTGTTTCGGAACAGCTTCTAAGTTTTATTAAATCTATTTGATAAGTCAAATTATTTAAAGTCCTGTGGGTGTTTATATTATCATAGGACTTTAATTTACATCTTTAAATAAAAATAGATTATCTAATCCCATAGATTCATGTATAATCTTAGTTAAAGACATGGTCGGGGGAATACATAGCCACTACTAGAGCATTTTGATGATAAAGTTCAGCATTTGTAGCACAGGGACCGTTTTAATCTACATTTATGTCCCACATGTATTTTGTGCTCCTATACATACTTGCTCGCCTGCCAGAGCAGATCAACAATTCCTTTCTGACAGCGGATTAGTCTGTCTGATCGGGATTAACTCAACTCTAGTCCCAGTTATCATAATCTGCATGGATTAATATCAGTTCTGGATCTGGTGGGGCTTTTACCGCTCTCGAGAAAATGTCCCGCAGTTTCTAACAGCCTTCACATCTTCTCTCCCCCCTTCTTTCTCACACGCAGGGCATCAGACTCACAGTGAAAGAATTTGACTCCCTCTTCACCTACTATGATCAGGTGAGATGAGCTTCTCCGTCTTTGTGTTTGTTTTCATAAATACTATGTCTGTGTGTTACACATATTAAGTACTATTTCCATATTTCCTATCAGACTGTTTACACACTGCTGCTCATTAATGCACATGGTTTAAGACTGACTGGGTCTTTCCACTTTCCACAACTACAAACAACAATTTGACGGATTGCTTTAAAATTTTGTGCAAACATTCGTGGTGTCCAGACGATGCACCTTAATGATTTAGTTGATCCCATGATCTTTCCCTCGAGCACCGCCATGAGGTTCACATTTCTGGTTGGGTTTCCATCAAATTTGGTACGTGATTCATGTATCTTCTGGCAGTGGCCAGAAATGTACTACACCAGACCATCAGTTCCTTTATATGATCAGTTTGTTCCCTTCAGACATAAACCCACTAAAGCCGTCCCACTGTTTAAAAAAAACACATCATTATTCCAGTTCAGTCTTCCCAGCCACAATTCATCATTTGAATCCTCCACATATTCACAGTGTAGGGGTTTGAGGCTCCTTCCAGCGCCATAGAATAATCTGTGCACAGGTTATTGAGCCAGTTTTTAACACTCTAAATGCAAATTTACTTAATTGCAATGCTACAGTTTTGTCTCCAAGGAGGCACAAATCTTTGCGTTCTAACTATTTATCCATATAATCTACAACATTCCTCCGGAGGGGAGAAACCCTGGGACGTTCCAAAAATCCATCTACATCTACATTTCAAACATAGATCATCTTTAATTAGACCCATTCTGTTGTGTCTTGTAGGAGTATAGTAACATCTTTGAAGTATCTGATTCCAGCCACTTATGTGAATATTTTCTAGTTTCTCTACTCCTCTGTGACAGTAAACTGAATATCTTTTATCAACAATCATCAATTGTTTTAGAAAATAATCGTCAAGCCCTGATACTAGCACAATAAACTAAAATAAAGGCCAATGCTAAGCATGCTGATGTAATGCCCCACAGACCTGCTAGCATGGCTGTAGACCTGTATTCTTGCTTTAAAGGAGACATATCATGCTCATTTTCAGGTTCATAATTTTATTTGGGGTAACTGCTAGACCTCCTTTAAGACCCCCCCTCCTGAATACCTAGTCCCCGCTGATTGGTCAGCTCACACACGCCTGAGCCAGCACTGCTAACAACAACAGAGCAGCTTTGCTAGATCAATTCTAATGTGCCAATCCAGCTGCTAGGCATAAATTATGCAAATATGTAACATGGTGACGCAGTGTGATGTCACAAAGTTATGAAATTAAAGATGAAGCATCTCATGTGTAGTGTTTTCTGCGGGAGAGATGATCTTCTGTTGGTGCGGACTTTGAACTTTTAAACTTTCAAGATCTTTTACATGCACAAGAACACCAGAAAACACTGAAGGAAACGGGGGGAGAAAAGCACAATAGGTCTCCTTAACTTTAACATTGGATACTTGGATATCTTCTGTGTAATTCAGAGCTCTCATGTTGTCTTTCACCAGGATGGTAATGGGTATATTGATGAGCAGGAGCTGGAGGCCTTGCTGAAGGACCTCTGTGACAAGAACAAAATGGTAATGAATAGTTAGCCTATTGATTGATCAGTTCAAGTTACTTTTCTACTTGCCAAATATAGAGCTGCCTGAGATACCCCTCCAATGTTCTGTACGTTTGCGCCACCCATGGACCACCTTGGGCCCGCTGATTGTACGTGTGTGTCGTTTTACTGGCAGGACGTGGACTCATCAGGTATTGGGGGGTACAAGAAGAGCATCATGGCTCTGTCCGACGGAGGGAAACTGTACCGCACCGAGCTGGAGATTGTCCTCTGCCGGGACTCCGAACTGTGACCTCCCTGCCCGGGACCCTGCCATCCTCTCCCCCCACTGCCTCCGCCTTCCTACCTCCTGATGTAACCTGGTGCATGTGTGACCCTTAACCTCGCTACACCACTTAGAGTGAAAACAAAACGTGTACTGCTGAACTTGCTGTTTTAGCTTCTAACCCCCCTGAGGTCTTTTTTCTGTTTTTGAACTTTACATCCATCGTGAGATACGACGACTACGGGAGTATATTGTGGTTTTATTTATTTGACTTTTAATATGTATTTGTATTTTTTACATTCATCTCTTATCTATTTATGTTCTCCTCCCAATGATTTAACACTTCTGTGACAGCTGTTTGTTTATTTTACTTATTTCTATTTAATTTGATATCATCCTGTTTTGTTTGATGAGGCTTGTACTGTTCTATTAAAGATATATTAAAGATATTACTGAGAGAATGAATAAATATACCATGACAACCCTTGTCCCACTTATTCCCTTGCATTAAAAAGTCATGTCTTCATCTAAACGATGTTCTGTTACACCTCTGCTGCCAGGGGGATCATTTCCACTGTGCCGCTGCCTCCACTGTGCGAGCTTTGTTTAGTTTTCTCTCTCAGCGCCGCGTAGAAGGAAATAATTCTCCCCCCACTCTGAGAGTAGTGTGGTTCCAGTGAAGATTACAGATGCCCAGAGCAAGAGTGTTTTCTCCAGAGTGCTCTACCTTCGCTTTCTAATCTCCTGGTAACAGAGAGTGTGATGTCAAAAAAGCTTGTGCTGCTCCATTTTTCATAGCGGTGAGTCTCCGGAGCTTCTGTGGCACTTTGAGATGAAGTGAGCAGAGCGGGACGAGCCGAAAGATCGGGACAACAAAAAAAGCAGCAGAAGGGTTGTTTTGCTCTTTTACATGTGGAAAAATCTGCCTTAACACAACATGATAAAATACAAGATGGCAGTTTGCACTTTTAAATAATTCAAACGTGTCTCTTTCTCAACCAAAAATGCTCATGTTAGGATCCTCACCTGAGCTGACAGAACAAATCTCCAATACAGGAGTGATCATGACATGACAACATATCTTTATTGTGGATTTAATTGATTATTTAACATTCATCACTCACATTTCCTTTTAAAAGATGCTGTCACAGCTTAATAATAAAATTGTATTTCTTTCTTTAGAAAAAGAGAAGCAACGCACCCCCGTATTTCGTATGGAACAGTCTACCTTCCATCAATTAATAATCAGCTCTTTCATCTTTAATTAAACTCACTATCTTTAAAGCACACCCCTTCACACACACATCATCACTGCACTCATACACAAAAACAGTAGGCTACTTCAGCGAGTGTTCGATGTTACACACATGTGTGGGCATACTATAACACACACACACACACACACACAATACACACAGAGAAATGCACAAGGGCACACAGTGAAACTCTGCGCTGTAGTTCAAGCTGCTAACTGCTGACAACAAGGAAAAACAAGGGTTACATCCGCTCTGATTCCTTCACACACATCAGTCCCACTCAGTGAGAGCAATGAGACAAGAGGGAGAAGCGAACAGATGAGATTCCCTCTGTTATTTACTCTCTGTGTACAGCTGCACACACACACACACACACACACACAGTCTACAAAGATAGACACAGTTGAATGACTAATATGATTGTGCATTTAAAAGACAAGGACAAAACAATACTGCACCGTGTACCTTCACTTACTGATATATGACAGACGGATATAAAGCGGACTGTACGGATGTCACAGTACTTCCATCTGAAACCCTTCAGAGATAAACGGACATCTCATTTGCAAATGACTCAAAAGATTCCATGATGCTGATTATTTGTCTTTTATTCCATCATCATCGTCTTTACTCTGTGTTCTTAAAGTCATTTAAAACCAACATTTTATTCATGTCTGCCCTAGAAAAACAATCAGTGGTATTTTTGGATCGTATTCTAATTATGTGTCTCTTATGACAGCCATTGGGGACGGTGTTTGTTTTCCTCCACAGAAACCACAGAAATCATATTGCAGCATCCAATTTAAACATTAAAATAAAAACCCCTTTTTTTATATGGGATTCTAGTTTCTAGTTGAATAAAATACTGAGTAACATTTAGAAAAGTGGGTTCACAATACTATTATAGTAAAATTCATAATTATAAACGTTCTACAAGGAACTTTTGACTTGTTATGAAACATTCTCAATCACTGATGAGTCCTTATGATTTACAAGACCAGCAGAAAGAAGTTCAGTTAGTTAGTTCATCTTAATTCCTGATTCTGATTTATGTTTGTCAGAAAAGTCATAAAATTAAAACTATTTTTCATGTTGCAGTGCTGAGGATGAATTTGAGAAATCTGTGCAGCCCATTGTTGAAGCTCTTATAAAAAAATGAACCCTTTCATAACCATTTAAGATGGGGTACCATGTCCCACTCACCAGACAGTGCTCAGAGTCGCATCCACAATTCAATTTAAATTGAATCTTTATATCTCTGTCATTTTGGCACATGGCATTATAAATTCAAAATGGTGGTGGGAAGACCAGATAAAGCAAGTCCCTCTGGAATAACTGTTAGACCCTCTAAAACCCTCAAAGAATCAACTAAATAAGGTATTTAAAATCCAATTATAAAGATTAAATTAACATTTTTCTGTGGCTGAAAAACACATCTGTCTACTCCAGTGGATGTTATTTGCACCTAAGGGTTTATTCTGCTCTTTCAGATCTGCCTTATTTTGAGTCTTCTTTTTTTTTTTCAAGAAAAATATTATTAAAATATGGTTAAAAGCATGCCCAGCATCTTAATTAATGGAGAAATGTTTCTTTTGTCTGGCTTACTGAGAATTAAAGGATTTAACAGTTATTCCAGATTCACTTTCATACCATCAGCGCATGATGTGGTCAAAAAGAAAAGTGACAGTCATGATTTTTCATTTGTTTAAGAGTAAAAACAAACACTACAGATATTTCCTTGAGATTAGATAACGAATGCATGACAGGGTTAATAATCTTTAGGTTAAACAACATTTGTTCTGATAGCTTGGTGTCCCTGACGTGTATTCACACCCATGATAACACAGAAGTACATTTGCATATTAAAACGCCATGTTTTAAAGGCCCTGTACACCCTCACAGGTATTTTACACTGATTCTGGCTGACCAGATTTTGGTTAAGTGGTTTTGATTGAGGTTAAGTGAAGCAGCTCTGACATGTGGTCACCACAGCCATCTAATATTTAGAATGATTAAAGTGTAATATATCCTGCCATAAGAGGCACAACAAAGTTAAAATGGGAAATCTATATTGGTCTTTCCCTCAGAGGTCTTTTGGACATGTAGCAGTAAGAAAAACAGCCGTAAATAATACAATTAATGATGGATGAATTCCATTTGGCTTCAGGGTCCCGCTATCATGCAGGCTGGTTCAGTGTCACACTGGCAATGGCTTACATGGACCCTTGAATACAGAGTCATTGTTTGTGTTATTATAATAACAGCTGTGCCTCTCCTGCTATGACAAGTCAGGAGTGTGTGCTAATCCAGAGAAGAGCTCTAATCAGCAAACTGTGAAAACACCTGTGTGGGTGGGTGTGCAGGGCCTTTAAAGTCACAACGTGAATTCTCAGATCACTGCCAAGAGAGACTTTCATGTTCAGTATTTGACTGTACTCATTGTGAAAAGCATGATTTATGAGGCATTCACTTTAGCGCAAACTTTGCCCTAATTTCTTAACACACACGCACACACACACACACACACACACACACACACACACACACACACACACACACACACACACGATGTTCTCTCACTCATAAAATATAAGCACACATACGTCAAACACTGGAGGCTGAACCAAAGAAGCTCATCATGTCACTGTTTTATTCATTTGTCTTCGCACAGAGAGGGCTGAACGCATTGCAGCTCCACATACATGAAGCACACGGAGGCACACACACTGAAAATACACCTGCGAATATTTCCTTCTCATTTCTTCCTTTCACTTGTGAACAAATCAAACCCCTTAGATCAAAAAAACGTGTGACTTCATATTTGAGAGCTGCCATCGAAAAACAAAGTGAACAAGATATTATGAACCACAGTGAGAGACAGCGAGCCGGACAGTGTTGTAGAAACAGAGCCCACGCGGTGTCAAGCGTTATTACTGCAAGTGATATATGAAGTTAAACGTCGGACGGTTCGCTGGCACCGCCTCACATCAACTCATCATCACAGCCGCCTGCTGTCACACAACCTATTAACCTATTACCTCACAGGAAGTGCAAAGGTGTGAGCATATTGTGTGTTTGACGATGGGGGAGTGCACACACATACACATGGATACACTCACATATTCACTCTTCAGTGGGTATCATAGAAGCCCGTTCAACTCTAAGCCGAGCTGTGAGGCGTCACTCAGCATTACAGTCAGTAACTCTTCACTCTTATCAGTTTTTCTATTATTCTTTCCTGCTGCTCTTTCATTTTAATGCTTCTCTCAGCTCTGCTCTGTTTGCTCCTCAACCTCCTGCTGCTCGTCGTCATTCGTACCAAATACCTGCAAAGTGTAATATTAAAGAAACAAAAATCACAACACGGCATGTTTCCTAGCATGCCACTGAATAAACTGTGGAAACTGTATTGTATTTTGCCTTATCTCTGTTTCACTTGGTTGTTGAACATTGCATGTGAGAAAGTGTGTTGTCTCTGACTCCATGGCTTTGTTGGAAAATTCCATATCTCCTCCACACACAGGCAGTCCAACATGCGAGCCAAGTTGATGTCCCGCTCTGTCACTGTGTTGGGGTGCCAGGGGGAGCTGTCTGTCTGGTCTGCAGGAAAAATAAATGTGTCATGGACTTCCAGGCGTTGTTGTGTGATCTTCTTCCAGGTCTCTGTTCCTTCTGCTGTTCTTATAAACTTGTATGACGCCATCTTCACTTAGTGCAGCACTTTTGCAGAAACATCCCTCATTGTTTTTTTGAGGGATATGAAACCCCTGGAAAATAACAGTGTTTTCTGAAGGTTGGAGCCATTTTGTATCGAATATGTTCACTAATAATTCAATGATTGTTAAGCTACTAAGCAAGAAGCAGTGAGTGCTGGTGAGCTTTGTGGAGTGAAATGTAGAGAAGGTCTCCATCTGGTGGGTCGTTGGAGACACCAGGGAAAAGGGAAAAGTAAATCAGTAATGAATTCTGTTAAAAAAAACAACAAACAAAAAAAAAAACACTGTTTCTGCAATGTGTAATTTATCATTTAATGTTCCATGTCTTGTTTCATGGCATGGCCACAGATGGTTAAAGACTACTGCTGGATAAACATGCATGGAGTGACTGTAACAGCAGCTGCAGCTCAAGAGATGAAGCAGTGTCCGTTGTGTGACACTGCCCTCAGTAGGACAAATGAAGTAACTGTATAATGCTACTGCCAGGGAATGGAATCATTTCTGCCACCAAGTATCAGATAAAATGATGTTTGCTGGTGTGTGTTGTCGCCTATATTATTAATATATTATATTATTATTAAATTGTGTGTCTGTGGATAATAGACCATGTTTGTTATGCCAAAAAATAGATATAAAGTGTCAACATGTTACAGTATTACTTTGATGAATCATGAATCCAGTATCCAGTCCACTTTTTCTGGATATAGTAGCACAAGAAAAAATAAAGGCTCATTCTACTGTATCATTTTCACATGCTCAGATTCCTTATATTTCTGGCAGCAATCACTGATATGAGGCTTAGTCAGGCCACCTGTGCCTAGTTGGGCAGAGGATGGAGCCCTGAGTTAGTGGGATTATTACTTATTTAACCTATAAGGCATTGAATGACTCAGTATTCCCTCACCAGGTTCATGTGTTTGTTTTATACATGTGTATTAACCTTGGTTACATTCCCTGTGATGTTTGCTACCTGTTTTGATAGTCCTGATAGTCATGCTACAGGATCCATTCACTGCATGCTCTTTCTGGATATCTACTCGGAGGACAATGACAAAGATTCATGTCTTTTTGCTACCTGAATTTAATTTTTATGTTGAATGACTAATTTAGTTGTAGACTTATTTTTAAAGTCATATAGGCTATAGGACACAATTCTCATTCCACAATGTAATTTCTACTCTATTCTTTGTTTTTTGTTTTTTTTATTCTACATTCATTTGTACATTCATTTATGGGGGAATGTCTTTATCTGATTTTTTTTTCTCATATGTGATGATGTTTAAGGATCTCTTTATTTCTTTTTTCTTTCTTTTTTAAAAAAAAAATATATATATATACACGACCTCTTGATGGAGTCTTTTCACGGGTGGAAGGAAGGTACATTTATTCAAATGCTGTCCAGAAGTAAAAAATGTATTAACTTGTTTTTTAACTTGAATAATTTAAACCTTGGGAAAATATAGGAGGGAAATAATGTACTTTATACTGTATTGCTCGTACTTGTACAATATGGATGTATGTATGTGTGGTGTTCTTCTTCACACCCCTTTGAGGATTAACAGTCAGATTATAACCTCAGCTCTGACTCACCCACGCCGCGCATCACTGTACACTGTCGTGACGTCAGCACGTACTCGGAGCGTAGCGTCGTGGTCGTGCCTGCCCTTCACATCCTTCCACATCCTACCAGGCTCTACTCCCAAGCGCAGTCCAACGATGGCCCTGCTCAAGTCAAACAAGGTGATCTCCTGTCTGGGGAACTTTTCCCCGGCACTGGGAGTTCTGTCCAGCCGCAACAGGTAAACAGCGATAAAACAGTCAAAGCTAACAGAGAAAGAGACGTTTAGATACAGTTGCCATGGCGTGCCTCACATTAGTTTAAGCTAGCTTGACCTGCAGACAATCTGGCATTTTAAGGTTATCGTCAACAGTTAATGCCAGCCATCAGATTTATGTAGAAACTTCACTGCTCTGTGAGTACTTTAGCCACACCAGCTGGCTATCTTATTATAGACAGGGGTCAAATGGTTTCAATAGGCCCCGGTGTGCTGTGTGAAGTTAGCTCCTGTGGCGAGAGCGCAGCTAATCTCATGTCGGTTAGCTAGTTAAGGTTACAGGCTGCAGGTTTATGACTCGATAACCTCCCAGGTCAACGCCTGTTGTGCTAGACATCATGTCAGACTTGCACTTAATTGACCTCAGAGGTTTGCTTGCCATCAGTGAAGCTCGTTAAGTTACTGATGAAAGTCACGTTGGTATGTCAGCAGCACAAGTTCCGATGGAGCAGTCGCTGGTGTGTGGGTGAAAATAGCAGCCCAGCTAACGGTAGGTTTGTTTCGTATTAAATCATTTGTTTACAATAATAATTCGTCTAAGGTGGCTGCGAGTTAGCTTCATTTCATATTGAGCGGCAACTTTCTGAAGGATTTACACGATCGCGATGGCCTCAACTGTCAAATCCCACGCACAGTTTGAGCTAAGCGACTTGTCGTAGTTGGTGAAGTCGTATGAGCTGATTGGCTGTCGTGTTCCGACTTTGCTCGTCGATTGGCTAAATTGTAGGGGTGAAGCTGAGATAGGAACCGATGTCCTTTCAGGGTGTGCTTGGAGGGCAAACTAGGTTACATCCGTTACTGCGCTGTTATTGTGTTAAAATATCTCAAGTGTAACTTTTTTATAAATGTAGACCTTTTGCTCGGGCGTTTTGTACACTTCTTCATATCTTTATTCAGCCTCTGCGTCTGTCTCAGCAGGTGTAAACGAGGTTTCTTTTAGCTAGCCGGTGCTATCATATTCTTGTCCGTGTGGGTGTGTTTCTCTGTTTCTGCTTTTGTCTCATCTTGTCGCCTCATGTTCCAGCACATTGGTCTGGTTTCAGAGACTGAATAAATTACAAAAGGGGTTTTCCATCACCTACGACCAGGTTAGGTGCCAGTATCAAGATTGTTGCAGAAGGATCACCCATTTTAACCCCAGCAGTCCTGCCCTGCAGCTTGCCTAAAAGGCCTTTATTGATCACAGATAACTGCCAGTCACTCTGGTGTTTGTGTATAAATGCTGAAGGTCAGCTGTTCAAAGGTTCTGTGTACATAAGACCATTTGAACATTAAGGCCCCTTACTGTATATAGTGCATTTAAATCCGCTGCAGTGAACTCTATCTATAACTATACAATACCACAAAGTAGAATAATTGCAGCCTCTTGTGTTTGCAATTTGCACAGACAGTTGATATTTAGTTCCCATATCTATATCCTAACACACAGTATATACATTCATGCATGCACTACTCAAAATTAGTAAGGGATATTGGGACATTTTTGTGTTTTGTGAATAATTTTGGTCCCCAAAAATAATGCGACAAATTTCATTTGACTTTTATTGCATATCAGTGCACATGCATATATGCTCCCATATCCCTAACTAATTTTGAGTAGTGTACATGCATGTAATCTTTGTTAAATGCCCTCTCAGTTAGCTATTTACTGTATTTCCCCTGCATTTGTGCAGTGAAATTAAGGACATCTTATCTAATCATAAACTTCAAAACTGTATAGCATAGCTCTGATAACAGCATTTACAATACACTCATAAATAAGAATTGCATACTCAGAAATACAATGGAAGGAGTACTTCTCTGACACTGTATGAACATTGTAATCGTCAGAAAGGTGGGCGTTGTATTTTATTTACTGTATTGTACTGTGTTGCTTCCATTGTGTTGTCTACTGCCTGTAGTATCAGGATCAAACAGTCCTCTGTATCAAGCTAAACAACTGAAAGACTGGACTTAGCACACACAGTACATGCTTTTAAAAATTCCACACTGCTTAACTGCTAACACTAGTTGATAAAGCAGTGTGATCCTTTTTGAATTATTAGCAGGATATTGGAGACCCTTGCCCTTTTGCGAAGTGTTCAGTCCTAAATTTAGCTGCAAAGTTTAGAGGGTTTATAAATTGGAAGAAACCTGAGACAATATGCGCAGTGGCGCAGTAAAGGTTACATCAAGCAGCAACCCTCATTTATCAAGCAGATATGTGTCGTGCATGTATGTATTGTGTTTGTAATGTATTTGATTTACATCTCAAGTACAACAGTTTACAGTGGCAAGGTGATTTTTATATTTGTAGCAAGCAATGCATTATGATATTGTAACCAAATATCCAGTAACAAAGCAGCCAATAAAGCACTGATTTCATCAGCCTTTAACAAACAAATGGTATCGAGTAGTTTACCACAGTTTAGTTTTCAATTTGCATTTCTTTCATTTTATCTATTTTATCACATTGGAATGGTGCAGTCCCCCGTTACTGAATATAGACCTCCATTTTAAGTGGAAGTTGTATTCTGAGAAAGAGCAGAAATGTAAAACGGTGTGTGTTTTATTTAATGATTGTAGGGATAATCATTGCATTCACATTTGCTTTGTGAGTGTGATAAAACCATTGCGATGCCTTCAGTAGATTTCACATGATGCCATTTTATTTTTTGATGCAGAACGCTCACCATGCACTGATGACTCAGCTAGTGTGATTCAAAGTTGTGGATATTTTTGTCTGATCCATCCCCTTTTCACTTAACAGTATATCAATATGCACTAGTCTCTATATATGTATCCCTCTAGAAGCTTGTTTCTTTAGCCTCGAAGAAAAGTATTTCAAAATCATTTTCTTTGTTAAAATGGGAGCGTCCAGTGTTACATTCTAGAGTGACTGGTGTGTGTTTTACAGTGGTGCATGTTGTAGATCACCAGTCTAAACTGGATCTAAAACATTTACACAGTGTCATGTGCATAACAAGCTGTAGACTGTATCAGGCTGAGGTCAAGAGGTCGGAGTGCATGACCTTATGAAATTGATATGCAGCTTACTTTTACTGTCATTATTGCTGGTCTGCTAAAGTCTTCATGGCCTTCACAGATGAGTAATTTCTAAATTTTATAGTAGGTAATTTGTTTATATATTTACTTGATAGTGCCTCTCTTAATGGTAATGAATGATAAAATCGGTTTGGTTTGATCCGTTCGAATGATTGAAAGATTTTCTATTGGAAATACATTATTGGAAATTGTACTGGTTGATTATGGTGGGTAAAGTGACTTGGTGAACAAAGTGAAACAGTTTACTTTAGTCCCAGATTACCTCTTGTTTTTGGACTTTGGACCTCAATGGATTATAATGTTTGTTTCACGAAACGTGTGCCCACTGAGCATGTGTTGTTCATGAGTCTCTACGTCAGTGTATCCTCAGGTCACATGAGGAGTTAATCTCAAGCATTAGGTCCACGGCGTGTAACAGGAACTTTGGAAAGCAGCGCGTTTCATCACCTTGTAAAGACACATTAGTGTTTCTGTTTGGGAGGGAAAAGATCAGTTTTTTAAGCACACAGACGAACTCTTGACTTTGTTCAGTGTTTGCCGTCTCATCCTCATCACCCGATTTAATGTTGTTGCAGCTCATGGTGGGGTGGAGTGCAGATGGGTCCCCCCGATCCCATCCTGGGGGTGAGCGAGGCCTTCAAGAAGGACTCCAACCCTAAGAAGATGAACCTGGGAGTGGGAGCCTACAGGGATGACCAGGGCAAGCCCTTTGTGCTCAGCTGTGTCCGCAAGGTATAACTGTCACCAAGCCATGCAGGGAATCCACTATGTCTCTCTCATGTCACACAGTGATATCACCCATGCAGTTCAGGGTTCAGGGAGATAAACAGTTGTATTATAGAGACTTCATTTCTTTTGCTCAAGCAGAACCACAGTATTAGACTGTGACATTTTTCAGCAAGTATTTTGAAAATGGAATAGCCTCTTAGAGTTGGACGGTTTACATGTTCACTGGGTGTCTGAGGGGTTAAAAATGTGTTGCCGGTCAGGGTCTTTCTCATTGGTGCATACTTGCTTTGTCATTCTGAGCTCAGCATCTGTAGCCCAAGAAACATCAGGAACACACATGTTAATAATTAGGAGATTTTCTGCTTTATCACCATGAGAACGTGTGTATGCGTTTGATTGTGTCTAACAAGATGTGTTAGCTAAATAATAGATGTTTTATGTTCATAACAGGGAATACTACTGTGTGTTGTGTTTTACCTTTTTGATTTTCAAACCTTCCCTCTAGGCAGAGGCTATCATTGCAGCCAAGCAGCTGGATAAGGAGTACCTAGGCATTGGTGGTTTGGCGGAGTTCACCAAGTGCTGCGCCCAGCTCGCTCTTGGCAATGATAATGAGGTCTTGAAGAGTGGCCGGGTAAGTTAACTCCGTCAGACTAAATGAAATTCAAATCAATTGATAGTTTAAGTCCAAGTCAGTACCGCAGTCCTCTTCTCCCAACAGAACATCACGGTCCAGACCATCTCAGGAACTGGATCTCTGCGCATCGGAGCCAACTTTTTGGTGAGGTTCTCTTTTATCAGTCACTTCAGACAAACCAACGTTTAGGTCAGGCTCGTTATCTCACCAGGTCTTTCCTTTGCCTCAGTCTCGTTTCCATGGAGGTCCTCGTGATGTGTACCTGCCCAAACCGTCCTGGGGAAACCACACACCCATCTTCAGAGACGCAGGCATGCAGCTTAAAGCATACAGATACTACGACCCCTCCACCTGTGGCTTTGACTTCAAAGGAGCTCTCGACGACATCTCTGTAAGACATTAGGGCGAATACTGTAATAGGTCCAGTTTGACACCTTTTCATGTGTTCTGATTTAAAACACAAACACAGAAAAGTATATGGTTTTTTTTTGGAAAGTTAGTTTAATTAAGAATTGAGTTGTTTACCTTTTAAGTTTGGGCGGAGAGGGTTTTCACCAGAGCCACTCAGTCTCGTGTTCATGTTTTCACGTTTGTTCACCTGTATTTTCACTTGTGTTTACGTGACAGCCAGCAGGGTGAACTTTATGTTTTTGCCCCCATTTGTTTTTTATAACCAGGATATTTTGGATTGACTTGGTTGACTGTTTATTGTGTAGCAAATAATCGGTTATGTAACCAGTTGTATGTCTGGCAGTGAGAACACGGTCAAACAAGAGAGTCTGTACTACACATGCTATTGTACGGTGATTAACCAAACCCTTTTCTTATGTCACAGAAAATCCCAGAGCAGAGTGTGATCATGCTGCATGCTTGTGCCCACAACCCCACTGGTGTGGACCCCAGGCCTGAGCAGTGGAAGGAGATTTCTGACCTTGTGAAGGTCAGTACAAGTCATCTCAGTAAAGGCCTGGGAAAGTTATATTTAAATTTTTTTTAAAAAAGTCTGCACATTTTCTTTTATCTTCAAATCAGAAGGTCTTTGACAGTTCAAAAGCCACAAGTGATAAGCACAGTACTTTATCAAGCTGTTATCACCTGAAAAACTACTAACTTCTTGTCTCTGTCTGTGTCTCTCCTGTGTTCTCCCTCTTTTGTTTGCACCTCATAGAAAAAGAACCTGCTTGTGTTCTTCGACATGGCCTACCAGGGCTTTGCCAGCGGAGACATCGACCGTGACGCCTGGGCTGTGCGCTACTTCATTGAGCAGGGCCACAACATCCTGCTCTCCCAGTCCTTCGCTAAGAACATGGGTCTCTATGGTCAGTCAGAATTCAACACAAGCTTAAAGAAATACTAATAAAAGATCACATGAAGATATGTACAGACATGAGATGAAAACTTTGAGGTGCAGGTTAGCAGAATCTGTTGAAATGAGAGATGCTTTAAAATTATTAGAAACATATATATGCTTTACTGTACATACCATAAAGCTAGGGATACATTTATGGATTTATGCAATCGTTCATAGTAATTGGGTGAACTGTATCTTGTGTTTTATCACCACCCAGTGGTAAAAACTAGGTGGTCACACATGATTTATCCCATTAAGGATACAGACTCAAAGGACTAAATTAAATTGTACTATGTGAGATAAAATAAGTTACTGTCAGCTGCTCTACCTATGCTACTTAGTTATGTTGTGTTAACTCAGAATATGCCCTAAAGCAGTCAGCTAGATACTCGTCATTGAGGAATAGGTGGTAGTGTTCACCAAAACAATGTTTCATAAAGTGAATGCAGTGATCTCTTAAGCTGCAGCGATTTATCCATTCATCAGTTAGTTGTCAACTATTAAATTAATCAGCAACTATTTTGATAATTATTGGTTCAAGTAATTTAATTTATTTTAGTCAAAATGTGAATATTTTCTGTTTTATTTCCTCGCCTGTGACAATAAACGGAATGTCTTTGGGTTGCGGACAAAGCAAGACATTTCAGAAGATATTTTGGGGCTTTGGGTTGTTTTCTACCGTCTTCTGACAATTTATCGATTACTCGAGAAAATAATTGACAGATTAATCAACAATGAAGCAGCCCTTGTGATCTCTAGTCTTAAAACATGTTCTGGATGAGATCTCATTCAAAATAAAAGTTAGTTTATGAGAATGTAAATCACACTGAAGGAAATAATAAAATAAATGTTATATTTTTTAAGACTTTATTGTCTGTTTTGGCTTACTATTTAATGATTGTCAAGTGTAACCCCTCATACCTACTTTATAAAGTTCCTTAATACACTTTACTAGTTGCAAGTTTTCCTTTTTCACACACATTGAATATGTCAGACTTGCTGTAAATTACAATGTTTAACACTGAACGTGGATTTTGATATTCACAGGTGAGCGTGTCGGAGGCTTCACTGTGGTGTGCGCCGATGTAGACGAGGCAAAGAGGGTGGAGTCTCAAATTAAGATCCTGATCAGGCCCATTTACTCCAACCCACCAATGAACGGCGCCAGAATTGCATCAACCATTCTCAACACACCAGATCTGCGCTCACTGTGGTATGTGCTTATAGATGCATACACACACATAATACCTGAACCAAATGTGTAGTTTGGATTTTTGCAAAAGCCCTTCAGGTTCAAGCTGTCCATCTTTCATTTGCACCAAACTGTTCCAAAATCCATTTTCTGATCTGTTTGACCCTGCCGTCATTGATCCCAGGCTGGAGGAGGTCCACGGTATGGCTAACCGCATCATTAAGATGAGAGAGCAGCTGGTGGCCGGTCTGACAAAGGAGGGCTCCACTCACAACTGGCAGCACGTCACCGACCAGATCGGCATGTTCTGCTTCACAGGCCTCAAACCTGATCAGGTACACACATATTCTGGCCTTTGACATAGTTGACATTAAAGAATGAAAAATATGTTTATCAATGAAATTTAGCAAATATTCAATTCTTAAATAAAACTAACACGATTATCTCTGAGAATTAGCCATTGTTGTATGGCATCATTTAATACGGTCAAAGGAATAGTTTGATGTTTTGGGAAATATTTTTTTTTTTTATCTTTCAGGTAGAATTAGATCAGAGTGTAGGTAGATTTGTCTGTTAATTAAAAGGCTACAGCCAGGAGCAGAGACCACTAACTTCCTTGAGTCTCCGCTGGTTGCCGGGCAACTGCTCATAGCCAAAAATAGTTCTGGCTCAAAACCCTCCACAAAATGGTAAATTTTTGTAGAGATTAAACAAACAAGATACGACTAGCTAGCTGTTTTCTGTCTTTTCGCTAAACTACGCCGCTGCTGACTTCATATTTAGCATACAGGTATGAGAGCGGTGTCAATCTTTCCATCTTAACATGGAAATGGCACAAAGAAAATAGTTGAAACAAAGAAGAAACAAAACCAGTCTCGTCCTTCAAAGGTAAATTTAGCTCTGAAAGATTAAAACTTTATTGTGAATGTAAGCACTTGATCTGGAATAAATTGAAAATCTGTCCTTAAAGGGAACCCACCCACTGATCGTGCAGAATTACAATTCTTTGTTTGTATTTTGTAATAATTTGTAATGATTATAAGCTAACAGCAAACCTCCCATTTTTTTTGTAAAATCAGCTGAAAATCATCTTGGCCTTAAACAACTGTTGTGATGTTTTCCTTTTAGCATGATCCCACTACTTCTGTAAAAAAGAAAAAAATCATTTTGCCATTTTTTGTTATGCGAAGGTCACATGTCTAAATAAACTTGTCCATGCTTTCATCTTCAGTTGATTCGACTACTGTAACGGTGGCAGACAGCTGCAGCAGATTCCGGATGGCTGCCGAGTTACAACAAAATGTAATTGTGTGTGTTCATTTATGTGTCCCGCAGGTTGAGCGCCTGACAAAGGAGTTCTCAGTGTACATGACCAAGGATGGCAGAATTTCCATGGCAGGCGTGACCTCCGGGAACGTGGGCTACCTGGCACACGGGATTCATGCGGTCACCAAGTAGACTGGATGCTGCAAGGAGAGCTACGAAATCAAAGCAGCAGTGTTTAGGAGGAGCTAAATGCGTCACTAATTCTCTGTCTCCTCCATTCCACCATTTAGAAAAGAGCTCAATATTTAATTAGACATTTTCTTGATTGGATTTCAAATTCAACTTGGAGAAGTTGCTACTGTTAAACGGTTAAGTTTCTGGTTACCTTTTCTTCAACATTTCACTCAGCCGGCTCCCTTGTCAAATTGTAAGAGATGTTTGCTCCCACCACAGACGGATCATCTTTGCTTATTTATTATGTGGAATCAACTGTCGGCTGTGCATTAGTGTCCTCCTAAATGTGTGCTGTTTTATCTGCTGTGAGCTCATTCACTTAAAAACATCAAGGAACCAACATCGTAATATTAGCCTGTGCATTAGTGTTGCGATCATGTTGAGGTCTCTGTTGCATTTGAAAGCCTGTCAAAAATGTGAGTTCTGTTATGTTTTTTTTCCCTTAATTTTTATGGAGGAGTCGTAGCACTTTATAAGGTGTAAGGCACTGTTTGAGGTTCAATATTAGGCTGGCACTCTTTATTTCTCAATAAGGTAATCAGTTAACTATCAGGCAGATCTCTGGTTTTTCATCTGAACTAATCAGTCATCCAGTAATTTCCTCATTATTTCTGTTGGGAATCTCCCTCAGAACGTTTCCAATAGGATTCATGAATGATTTCTGGTGGCAGCGCAGGAGTCTCTCCGTCAGTCCCTTTTAATCCCAGATACAAAGAAGCACATAAGCCAAAAAAAGAGAACCAGGTACAGAGAACCAATCAATATTTTGAAGGAATTACACAGATAGGAATGTTTCTTCATATAGCACCACAGCCCCAAATCGAATGTCCCATTTCTTATTTTCTTTTCATAACAGAGTCCTTGTATTTCATCCAGTTGTCTCTGTGTTGATAATAAAGATGTGTGGGGTAGCTGATTTGGGTGAACCCTGGACATTTCATGAAGAAATATGCACATGCTGCTCATTTACTCAGACATCATGGTTCAGGGAATAAATCTGTTCGTCAGTGAGACTGTTGGATACACGGGGCATTTTAAAAATGTGGGGTTTGCCCCCAGTCTGGTCATACTTCTAAAACTTCTGGCATGTCGCCTCCACATTTTGCATTCTGTCATATAACAATGGATCAGTGATCGTCATTGAACAAACAATAAATGGCTATAGAGTATTAAGTGTTCTAATGTGTGTTTTTTCTAGTTTTGTTAACTTGACCCTTTTTACATCTTTCCAAGTTGATATGCCAACATCTTGCTTATTTATTCAGTGATTTACTTTACATCACAATAATAATGCATTTGCACTTTACTGTAGGTCTACAGAGATCATAATGCTTGTTTTATTTTAAAAACGTACTGTATCATCAGTCATTTTCCAGAGTGATGTCAGAGTGAGACTCAATCTAAATCGTAGCTGGATTAAAGGGTCAATTCACCCAAATTTAAATGATTTCTTCCCCAAGTTTCTTAGACCACAAAACATTTCTGGAGCTTCACAGAGAAACATTCTTCTTCTAAACAACTGAAGTAGATGGGGACCAAAATGGCATACAGCTTGTCCAGCATAATCCAAGTCTCCAGAAGCCCAGCGATCCCAAATTGATTTGAAAGGACGTTATTTACACACTTTTTTAAGATGAAACCTTTACTGTAGCAGCTAAACTAAAAGTGTTATCACACACCCCATCTGAAGTGGGTGCATGAGGTGACCCTAAATAAAGACTTTTCAAATCAGGTTGGGATTTTAGTGCTTTTGGATGCCAGATGAAGCCATTTTATTTATTTTTCCTGGTTGTTTTTCTGACTTTTTTAAAATATAACAAGTCCCCATCTACTTAATTTGTTTAGGAGAACGCTGCAACACTGCTTTCCCTTGAAGCTTGAAGCTCCAGAAATGTTAGGTGGACTACGAAACTTCAGCGGAGTCTCTCACAGAGCCTCTCTACAGGACATAACAGGGCTGGAAGATAAGGTGATAATGCAGAACTGATTTAAAGGCCATAAACACTTCAGTTAATCTTCTGCTTCAGTAGTAGTGACATTCCCAAAGGAAGTTGTCATCAATCAAATCGCCACAATCTTATGTGACACAGTTGGCCACTTTTCCCAGTTGATAACCCGGCTTTGATCCACAATGCACTGACAAAAACGTTTAGTTTATCAGCCATTGAACTAATTGTACCTATTGAATGCTAAAACCCAACATAAGATTTCTTATCTCTTTTCCAAACGAGCATCTTTGTGCTTAATAGGTTTTCTTTATATAAATCTTCAGGTTTGGCCTGTTTAAGGAGGAGAATGAGACTAGCACGAGTCGTTTAACTGCAGATAACTACAATACCCACAATTCCAAGCAAGCGGAAGACACACATTGCCAGTCACGTGACTTAGCGTCACATGCCCCTCTGCTTTGTGCTGGCTGCCAAAACACAGACTGTTCAGTCATTACCTGCCTGCGGTGGCGGCGGCTCAACACTGAAGGTACTGCTCCTTATTATCAGCATTTTACCCTCTACACACCACTTAACAGCGACGACATTACAGCGAATATAAATGATGTAGAAGTACCGAGTATGCGGACTGTCTGGTGAATAACGATCTCGCTTGTATTTTGTGTTTAGCTAGGTGTAACGTTTGCTAGCTACCTATTGTAGGACACAGGGCAACAAAGGGGTTGACTGCGTTGACAGAAGTTATTGTTGTGATAATGAAAGGAAAAGAAAAGCAATACTTCAGTCACATTAAAATGTGAGGTGTTTAACCAGTATTTAATGTTGGCAGCTGAAGGTGTGTCTGTGCTGAATAAGCTAGCAGTACATTGAATTGAGGTCAGCTGGACATCATCAGCACCTTTTCTTATTTCCTGTAACCTCTGCTTAACTTATTCTAATACAGTTTCTGTTGATGTAAACACATAAGTGATTTAATGAGAGGCTCACCCGGCGTACTTTTCCGCAAATGTTTTTGTTGTCGAGCCCATGATCTTTTTTGAGGACATTAACCAAACACAGTGACATCAAATAAGTGTCAGGGTCTTGAAAACTAAAAATTAATTCAACTACCTTTACATTTTGGGCTTGTTTGAAGGGCTAAACCATGTCATACTTGTGTCTAACAAACGTACACTACTCAAAAGTGGTTAGGCATGGTGGGATATTTTAGTTTTCCACTTGATTTTTTTCTGTGACATCTGAATTTTTATTCTTTGTTTTGTGAATATTTTGGCCCCCCAAAATAATGCAACACATTTCATTTGACTTTTATTACATATCTATGCACTTGCATTTATGCACCCATATACCAATATCCCTAACTAGTTTTGAGTAGCGTGTATATATATCTTTGTATCAGCATTGACCAGACTGTTAAAGCAAAGTGAACAGTCTGACTCTAAAGCTACCATAGTCTTGCCTAGGGGAAGGTTTGCACTCTACACACAGTGAAATTTGTAATGAATAGCTTCAGGTCACCCCCCTGCTCCTGGGTATGTACTTTATTGTGTTTTCTTTTGTTAGTTAAACATAAAAAAACAAGTAAGGAACTGGTTCATCTGAACTTTGACTGCTCAAAAACTCCACAAGGAACCTTTTAATATACTCACAAAGCTCGTGTGAGACGGCAGTATGCAAGTTTCATGTCAGCCAAAAAGAGCCTAATGTTGCACACTGGACAATGGAAGTGGGCTCTAACATGGAAATGTTATAATGAGAGCTATAATAGAGAAGTAACACACACCAAGGGACACTGGAAGGACTTGAAAGCAAAGAAAAATTATTCCCCACTGTTTTTATATGCAATTTTTATTTTTTTAAATTGGAATGACGTTTTGACCTTCAAGCCTTCATCGAGATCAACAAGGCCTGACTAACCTGCCTCTACTTTTCACATTTTATTTATTCAGGTTAATTCTAACAGTACAGAAAATACGTTCCTCACTAAAAACAACTCCAGTGATTCACATTTATTCATAGTAATCCAACCAAAACTAACAAATGACTACTTTATATTGATTTACAGTGCATGTTGGTTTGATATCAGCACTGTGAATGTTCAGTTTTTAATTTACCCAAGAAGTATCTCTAATTGCAACAATATTTCATTACAGATCATGAAAACAGCTCCACCATCACACTGACACAGCTGGTGATAACCTGAGAAACATCAGCTGCCTCTTGACTGTTGCCGAACTTCAGACACTGGACATAAACATAAATTGCCACTACTGCTGCTACCTCTGATCAGTTTCTCTCCAGTTGGATCCAGAACATTGGAGCCTGATCTTCTTTGGTGTGTAAGGCTTGGCAGGCCAAGCTACAGCCTGTTGACTAATGGCAATTAACACTGATGTGGAGGACTTGGGTGGAGTTGGGAGTAATGACTCTGGAGAAAGAGCGTGGCTCTTGCAGAGCCCCAGTGTGGATTCTGACCGGCTTCTTGAGACGGACAGGAGGAGGAGCGGGGGGGTGTCGTCATTTGGAGCAGTCTTCATTGTAGTGAACGCAGCACTGGGCGCAGGCCTACTCAATTTCCCTGCAGCCTTCAATATGGCCGGCGGAGTAACTGCAGGAGTGATGCTTCAGATGGTGAGGAGATCCCAGTGATGCACATAGTACTGTCTCTCCCTTCTACAGGCCCATTGTCCACTGCATGAGGCACATGTTCGGTCTAAAAACTCTTGCTGTAATCTGATAACTTGACCTGCAACCCACAATTCTGTTCATTATTTAGTGTGTAAAATGTCAATCCGATCTCATATTGTCAGATGTCTGACAACATCATGGAGAGGATCCCTACAGAGAAAAAACCTTTTTATTCAAGAGTACATTTCCGCCATGTTGTTCTCACCGAAGCCACAAGACTCCATTTGCAGAGGCAGTAATTGTTTTACTATGAAACACACCACATTCTAACTCTCCAAACACAAAACCTTCTTAGTTATTCTCTCCGCTGTTCCAACAATCACCAACTCTGGTTTGGTTGAAATAAATCCCGAATTTACTATAATGGATGTGAAAATATTGCGTTTTTAAGATGCTGTTCATGCGTCTAATGTGGTGGATTAAGGGTTAATTTCAACTAAATGAGAGTTGTTAATTGTTGGAACACTGGAAAGACAAATCAGGATGGTTTAAGTGAGTATTATTTCATTTTTTTGTCAAGTTTGAATGATGTGTGTTTTACAATGATAAAATTACTGTTTTTGCAAATGGAGTCTGGTGGCTTTTTCTGATCTAACAAAAATGACTTCATTCTTAATGAAAACATGAATCTCAAGGAATCAAGATCACCTCGAAAGACAATCCGAGCCTGTCAGTGGCAAAACCAAGCATTTTAAGTGTATGGACTTGGATGGTGCACAGGTATTGCATTGTAGCCAGCACATTGAGCTGGTGACCACCAACATATAATGTCATATAATGAGAGAGAAGCAAATATTTGGGGGTTTAAGAAAAGCTGAAAGGAAAAAACATGGTGGTTTACTTCAGTTTTCTGAAATTACTGTTTAACTGGAACTAAAATTTGCTGCTTCCTGTTTCTTTTGTTTCAGTTCATGTTGATCTTCATAATCAGTGGACTGGTGATCCTGGGCTACTGCTCCAAGGTTTGTGTCTCTTCAGGATGGTATTATTCTTTATTTCCATCTCTAACCATTCCACTTGTTTCGCTTTCATGTTCAGCAGCCTTAATTAAATCAGACTGCTTTTCTTTCACATGAGCATTTTTCCTCCTGATTAAATGTAGTACATTGCATCAGAGCTCTTCAGACATCAGACTTTCACTTCCTGATGGCTTAGACTTTTGCTTAACATAAAGGAGAATCCAGGTTTGAGTCATTTGAATACATTCATTTGACTTTACAGATGACATTTGTTCTGACCCAGAAGCATTTGAAGAATCAGTCATATTCACTTGTAGGATGAACTTTGTGTTAAAGCATGTGGTTCCATGAGAGCTGCTGACTTCATGAGTGTGGTGACTCAACAGCCCTAAAACTTTACTTCGATTCCAGTCAGCGGTGAGGCTCCTGCTGCAGGTTTTCTTGTGGAGTGGAGAGTAATACATGAGAGCAGTGTGTTAAAAAGGTGTAAAAATGTTAGTGTTTAAACTTGCTAGAAATATCAGATGAAAGAAAATCAATCATAATCAGACATATACACCAGTAAATTTCATTCTTCCTTATGGTTGGAAACTTATCTAATACCTTATTTGGGCTCCACACTGTGCTGTGTCAAATCTTGAATCACATGAGCTGTCTCAGCAGAAGGTTATGTTTTGTTGGTTTTAACAACAGTCAGCAAAGAAACGCAGAATGAAGCCACTGTGGGCACATGGTTGACAAAATGGGTAGCTGACGGTTAGAGGACTGTTCCTGGATGAGTCAATTTCTATTTTTTTTTTTTTTCAAGAATTTTGAGCAATGCTGGTGGTGTTTTATTGTTGCAGGGGAAAGTTTTTACTTGGTATCATTTCGAACCTCGTTAACAGATCTACATTGTATAAAAGCCTCGGGTTATGTTAAATATTGTCTGCTCAGCTGGTGCATCTCCTGAAGGCCTCAGCTTATCTTAATGTATGTTAATGTATGTTAATGCATCATCTCACAACACATCCATCCTTTCAAGCTGGTCAAAGAAACTGGACAATGACTTTGATTTACTCCCAACAGTTTAAGATTTAATGTCACAGGTGTGTGCATACTAGGGCCGACTAGTCGATTAAACGTTGCTACCCTCGCTAGTTGGCATCAGAAAACAGAAGTTGATTAAACTTATTATTATTTTATTTATGTTCACATTGAATGACATACATTGCAGTGAAATGTCATGTTCTTCTAGTCATAGAATAGCTGAAGAGTTACAGGAAATGTGATGAGAGGGAGGCGGGATGACGTGCAGCAAGGGGCCACAGGTCAGATCAAACGCTGGGCCTCTGCCGCGAGGTCACAGCCTCTGTACATTGGACGCACGCTCTACCAACTGAGCTACCATTGTGCTTCTTTAGACAGTATTCTAAGTGCTTAATTTCTGTTAGACTAATTGAGTAGTCATCTGTTTCTGTGTACTTGTTTGGAACACCCCTAGTATATATACATATTATAAAATGAATATCAGTGATCTTCGTGACGTGCAATATTCTATAAACAGCTATAAGAATATTCCAGTACCGCTCCTGCTGAATCACTGTCCTCTAACTATCTCTAATTACCTGTCTGGTTTATTCAGGTCAGCAATGAGAGCACGTATCAGGAGGTTGTTCGAGCCACTTGTGGCAAAGTCACCGGTGTCCTGTGTGAAGTAGCCATCGCTGTCTACACATTTGGGACCTGCATTGCTTTCTTTATTGTCATAGGAGACCAGCTGGATCGCTGTAAGTATATTCGCAGTGATAAAGTCAATACAGCCTCCCTGTTTCTGTCTCCTGACAACCTTTAAAATGCCATTTCCCAGAGCTTTGCTTTGTGTCAATGTCCTTACTTATTGTTCTCTCACCTACGTTCACATGGACTTTGTCATTATTGTGCTACATTTTAGTGATCTGTGTGTTTAACCAAAGGAAGATGTCTGGAAGCTGTCGTAGGGTTGATAACATTTTTTAGAAGGCAGCGCCATCATTGATGAGGGTAAAGAGCATCAAGGATGACACCAGTCAGCTTTTTCACTCAATAAACGTGTCACTCATGTGACCCACTCGTGCTGAGACGCTGACAGTGTAGAATTCCTACTTCCAGGAAATAGACTGTGACCCTCCACCTCTGTCAGTCTTTTGAAATAAATGCCGAGGTCGTGACTTTAATTATCTACTTTGCTCAATCTCTTCCATGTGTACAGCAGTCTGCAGTTAATTTCCATGATGGCAATCTACACATTTTACTGTCTCCTTCTGTCTATCTGTGCTACTCAAAGTTTATATCTTAATTCCTGTCTTGTTTCAGTGATTGATGCGATAGCTCATAGACCAGAGGGTGCAGAGAGCTACTGGTACACTGACCGCAAGTTTACCATCGTTGTTACTGCAGTCCTGATCATTCTCCCTCTTTCCATCCCCAAAGAGATTGGCTTCCAGAAGTATGCCAGGTACAAATACTCAGGTTATTTTGTCACAGAGGATTAAAACAACATTTACCTTAATCGTGTCTGAGTTCTTCTTCTTTGTCATTGCAGTACACTGAGTGTGATGGGAACCTGGTATGTTACCATCGTGGTCATTATAAAGTACATCTGGCCCGATAAAGAGATGACTCCAGGCTATGTTCCCCCCAGGTGAGCTCTGCTGCACACACTTCATGAACACTGCTCTCTAATCTATGCAGCTATGAGCTTTTTAACAACTTTTGATGAATCATTTTAGCCTTGTCCGCCCACTCATTCAAGCAGAAGCATCCACGTCGTCATGCTTTGCTTGAGTTGCTAAATCGTTGTGTTTGTTACAGTTCTGCTTCCTGGACCGCAGTTTTCAATGCAATGCCCACCATATGCTTTGGTTTCCAGGTATCTCTTCATTTGGTATCATTTGATATGGCTTTCTTTTAAACGGTTTAATATTGATTAACTTTTATCGTCTGATCTTCTTCCTCCCGATCTCTCTGCAGTGCCACGTCAGCTGTGTGCCAGTGTTCGACAGCATGAGAAAGAAGGAGATCAAACCTTGGGGAGTCGTTGTCACTCTCAGCATGATAATCTGTCTCTTCGTTTACACAGGAACAGGTATTATCAGCACTCGTTACTCACTGTTAACTATCGTTGAGTCTTGCATGTATTGGATTTAATTACATTTAGGAAACTGCTTGTAAAGACGTGTCTGATTTTGATAACATTACCCAGACACGAAACATCTATGTAGGCTGCAAATTAGTTGTCGTTCCAGAAAATTGAACATATAATGGGTCTTAATGTTTCAGTTCAAATTGCGCTGATGCAGAAGTCCCCTAATTTATAGTGCTGTTACAAGTAAGATGGCTCGTGGCCGGCTATCAATACTTCAATGCTTGCTGTGTTTCGTGTTTGATCAGGAGTCTGTGGCTTCTTGACGTTCGGCGCCAATGTCAGTCAGGATGTGTTGATGTCGTACCCCCCCAATGATATTGCAGTCGCCATCGCAAGAGCTTTCATTGTCATCTGTGTCATCACCTCATACCCTATTTTACACTTCTGTGGCAGGTAAGAGACACTTCTGGTATCCGTGTTCAGCATACTGTTTCTCAGTCAGGGTTGTTAAGATTGTAATAAAGATGTTTAAATTGCACGACCCTAAAAATAATGTTGATAGATAAATAATGCTACCTATGATGAGTAGGGCTGGGTGGTAAAAATCATATCTGATGATGTATATGATTTACCCCATGCACACATGAGCACACAAAGCCTCCCTTCACACCAACGAGCAGCTCGGTCTCACTCACGCAGCAAAAAAACTGCCATTGCACAAACTGATTTTTGCGTAGCACTTGTGTTGTGCAACACACACACTTGCCCAGTCCAAGGGATTTTAGTGGCAGCCTTATTACTTTACACATATAATTTCCTTTCCATTTCCTCACTGCTGTAATCATGTGTCCTTCCAGGGCAGTTATCGAAGGACTTTGGCTGCGTTTCCAAGGCGAGCAGGTGGAGGTGTGTGTCCGTCGTGAGCAGAGGAGGAGGATCCTGCAGACGCTGGTGTGGTTTGTTGTCACCCTCGTCCTCGCCCTCTTCATCCCAGATATTGGTCGGGTGATCTCACTGATTGGAGGATTGGCAGCCTGCTTTATCTTTGTATTCCCAGGTAACACTTCCCTCATTCTTAGCAAGATCCTGGATTTCTGTGCAATTCTAATATCCTACTGTAATGTCTGTCTGATGTCTCTTTAACTTAACAGGTTTGTGTTTGATGCAAGCCAAGTTGTCAGAGACAGAAGACCGAACTGCAAGGTGAGATGCAGCTTATTCTCAAAACCCTTTCAGCTTCTCTGGAACTTGAAACAATTACATTATAATGATTGTCTCCTTGCATCTGTAACAAGAGCTGGTGCCTGGGTGCTGCACTGTATTGACCCTTTGCTAATGTTCACTCAGCATGGGTGAAACAGAGGATGAATTTCTTCAAAGGAAATATTGAAGTATAACTTAAAGATGCATTATCACACCTTGGCCATTGGGGTGCAGAAAATCTTCAAGATAAGCTCCCACAATATCGCCTGCTCATGAAGTTGTTTTGACTTCCCTGTACTGTGATTTAACAATTGACTCTTAGATATTTTTAGAGATATTTTCTCCATTTGTTGTTTGCTGGTGAGCAGGTAGTGTACAGTGTATCAGAGCTCGGAAACCACAACAAGACTAGACGAAAACGAGACTGGAGCTGCAACCATTAGTCGATTTAATTGATTGCAAAATTAATCTGCAAGTATTTTGATATTAAATACATTGTTAAAGTCACTTTTTAAGTAAAAATCCAAATAATTTATGGCTCCAGTTTCACCAATGTGAGGACTTGGAACAATCCTCTGTATTTGTCACTGAATATTTATGGGTTTTGATAGATTGATAAAAGAATCAGCAGATAAATCAATAATGAAAAAATAAGTTGATGCACAAAAAAAGAGAAAAAAACTGAAACAAGTCTTCAGAGTTTGGTGTTAATCTGTCATTTTGCTGCTTTCACATTAGAAACTTTTCAGTTTCCAGTGTCGACATAAAAAGTGTTTAATGCAGATGTGATGATGTTTTTTGTCTGTCTCTGTCACAGCTGGCATGGATTCGTGGTCTTGGGTGCCGTCATGGTTACGATTGGAGCCTTCATCTTCGGCCTCACCACGACCAACTCCATCTATCAAGACGTCGTCAGCTAAAAGGAACAGTTTTTATCGTGGACAGCGGACTACTTGTTAGAGACAGAGGGAGGGGTGCTTGGCTGTGTGCTGCTATTCTGAACTGCTGGATAAGATGAAGCATCTCATGACACTCATTTTAAACCTCTCCGGCATGTCACATCCCCGCTCCATGTTGAATTAGAGTTCCACAGGTCTTTACTCCATCAGGTAGTCATCAGAGGAAAAAAACCCGCAACGCCAAGTAACTCCGGACACTTTGCCTTTTATTTGATGTAAAGTTTAAATTGCATGTTTTATGTTTATGATTTTTAACTTGCAGTGGAACCAGTTTTTGACGGTTTAGCCATCCCACAGGGGCGCAGAATGACTTCCTGTCTCTGGACCCTGTACGGACGACACACTGTCCTGTTTACAAGAGCTGAAGGACTTTGTACAGAAAGGTCTTACAATCAAATTGATTTTAATGATGAAATTGTACCAATTTGTGTATTTTAACTTGCACGTTAAATGTTTCTTATTGAAAATGACATGCAGTGGTTTCCAGGTCTAATCCAGGTCCAGACTTTAAGTTTATCAACATATTAAATCTGACAGGTTTGTGTTAGTGATGTTTTATCCGCAGGGCTGGGCAGTTCAAGTCTTGTTGGTTTAATTTCAGTCAGTACCTCTTAATTAGTTGGGAAAAAAAAATGTTCAGCTATTTTGGCCAGGCAAACTAATATTACATTTTAACACTTAGGAAATCATGAGTTATTTATTTTATATTTTCTTACATATTTTATAAAGTTAAGAGACGAACAATGATAATTCTATCATTGGCTTTGAGGCTGAGTCATTTTATTCAGACCTGGTTACAATGCTGCGTTCATGTAGGCCTGCAGGCCTTTTCAAAAGATTAGTTACTTTCAGACAACCAGGGTGTCCGAGGTGAGCAGCGCCTCCACATTCAGGTTATGAAAAGAGTGTCAGTTCCTCACAGAGTGGATTTAAAATGAGACAGTCTTTGTGAATGTATGCAAGACATGGATGTAACCTACACAGAATTCAGTTTGCACATAATTTACAGGAAACACTTGCTCTGGATGCATAGACCAGAGACAACGTGTCAAACTGAGGATTTATCTACTTGAATCAGAACACACCACTGCAGATGGTTCTGGTTTTGTTTTTACACCTAAGACCAAAGTGAGCTTTTGTTTTTTTTTTTAATGCTCCAATATTCATTCTACTGAACACTAATTAAAATGTTCATAATCACAATTATTGAGATCATTAAATTGTATTGCAAATACATTTAAAATATTCAAGCGCTTACAATGACAGTTAAAGACTGAACAGTGAATTAAATCCCTGCTTTGGTTTATTTAATCACTATATCACTAATAATCTTGGGTACGTTACGAGTTATGATCTATAATCAAAGTGAGACTCAATACTTGACAACCTTTTGTTTTGTTTGTTTTTACTGTCAATTGTTTTATAACCAAAAAGTGTTTTATTTGTGGACATGAGGGACAGAATGTAAAAGGGATTGCATTGGTCAATTTAGAGGAAGTGAAGACGCTATAGTCAAAACAGTTCTGCTGTCTGACCTGTACAAAGAATCAATAATTGTTGGAATACAAAGACTCTGTCGTCCAATAGCTTAAGGTTTGTTGTTGAACCATTTGTGTCAAATCTCTTTTAACCTTTTGGTGCTGCAGACAACCATTTGTCTGGTCATGAGTGAATGTTGGTTGCATTTATGATTTCTGTCTCAAGATGTATATTTTCTTTCCCTGTCGTCTCTCACAGACAGCTGATTTGCAAATATGAAGTTCATGTAAAGTTTTAACAGAACTACCTGTGATGTACCAATAAATGAACTACGATCAAAGCTTGTGAATAAATCAGACAATCTGTATGATACTGGCAGTTCTTTAATAAATGACATGTGAAGCTGCAGTTTTGATCAAGGCAATTTGAGTGTTTCTTAACTCCTGAAAATGTCAATAAAAATCACGGACGCCAAGATTCAGCTTTACATCAGTGCTACAGAAAATTGCTTAATTGATCATTTAAAGTGCAGTTTGAGTATCAGGATGAGGACAATTTCTGTTTTGGCTTTTTATTCAGCACATTAGATATGAAATGAAACTGGAGGTCAAAGTGTTAATTTCTAAGCAGGGTTTTCACTGCTGTTGAAGGGCTTGTACCCTTTTTTCTACATGCTTAGCTCCCTAGTTTCAGGACAATAATCTCATTAAGTCACGGCCACAAAGAAGTTTTTTAAAGTTACACAGAACTAAGCAGACGCTTTTTCACTTACTGTAAATCATCCTGAAGGCACAAAACCGCAAACACATGCAAGAAGTAAAGCTGGCTAGTGACTGAAAAAATAATTTCAGTTAAATTTTTTGGCGTACAGTTATGTGTTCTCTTACAACTGAGGCTGTCTAAAAGGGGTTTTAACTCCTACACTGTCAACCCAATATAGATTTGAACATCATCAGAGCTGGTTGTTGGACTTAAATTAATTGTTTCATTTCAAATCCAAAGTGATGCAAAACAAAGCCAATGTGTCCCTCTCTTAATACTGCACTGCAGGTACGAACAACACAAATCATAAAAGTGCCCCAACAGTCCCTTTTCCTCCAAAATCATCTTCCCTGAGAAAATTTACCATCCAACAAGTGAGTGCAGGTATCTGACATTTTGGCTCAGTAGGAGCCATTTGTGAGGAAAGACTGAAACATGTCGAAAGCTGGACCTGGAGCCCACTGAGGAACCATGTGACCTGCACCCTGAAACACACAGGACAGCAGTACTTCACAACAATGCAACCGTATCAAAGTAAAAACAGGACAACCAATGAACACACTGATGGTTTACCTTGACTGTCAGGAACGTGATGTTTCCAAACTTTTGGTAGAAACCAGCAATCTGGTCGTCAGAAATCCAGGACTGGTACTTAGTGGTCGCCTGAGAACATTTATTGTTGGGAAAAGTTTGAGGTGGGAAAATTTTATAACAATTTTATAACAGTTTTATAATCTTCTAAAATGAGTTCCTACCTTCATGCCGAGGTCCTCCACAAACCACTGGTCTCCCAGGAAGTTGCAGGCCATGTCGGTGTCTCCGTTGTAGACGAGCCCCCGCAGGCCCAGAGAGAGCAGCTTCAGATACACCTCCTTCATCGTTGCATACAGCGTGGTGTATTGCATGCCAACATCATCACTACAAACAACAAAGAGTTCATTATGGTCAAAATCAACATGTCCCTGGATCTACCTAAACTGCACTGACAGGATGGGAAAATACCTCAATTACACAATTACTGTCAACCTAATTTCAAGATTGAGACATGAACGAATACAAGACAGCCGTACTTTTTACTACTAAAAATGACAGTTATCAGAGCAAAGATTCCACACACCTTTATTATTAGAGATATAGATTATACTGTCACAGCACAGAACAGTCTGGAGGACACTGTTTTTAGGCTTCCGTTTCCTCCAACCCGTATTGGGTAGGTGTACATTTTCTCCTTTAGTACTTGTAACAGCAGGCATTTTTTTCCCTAGCAATGCTAGCATCATGCAACTTGTTTCAGTACTTACATTGTATCCTTACTGTTGTCATAATGTCCTTCTCCATTTCAATCTAATCTATATCTACAGTGTTATATCTTCTATTCTAGAAGGAGAAACTAACCATGGGGATCAATGACAGTATACTAGATAGATAGATAGATAGATAGATAGATAGATAGATAGATAGATAGATAGATAGATAGATAGATAGATAGATAGATAGATAGATAGATAGATAGATAGATAGATAGATAGATAGATAGATAGATAGATAGATAGATAGATAGATATTTCTTTTTTAAAGGGGGGGCACAGACAGTTTTCAGCATTGGCATCCCCCCTTCCCCCTGTTTGAAAAACACAATTAACAAGCTGCATTTATATCATTTTATTCATACTGTATATAGGGTACTTCTCACACAGAAGGAACCATTTATATTGCCCCTTTATACAATTTATTTTTTTAACTACATACGTATTCATCGATAATCTGATTGTGAAATAATTTAATAACCCAGAACATGATCGTGGTTTCTTTATCAGTCTAATGTTTCCGAAAAGACTAAAATTACACAACATACCCAACCGCACGTTCAAGAATTATCAGCCTCACATGCAAATGAAGGAAATGATAAATGACGCTGCAAAGAAATGCTAAGTGAAGATATTCTTGCCAACAATCTCTGACTTTTAAAAGTTAATGGGGGAAGTAACAGATTATGAAAGGGGAAATATTTCTAACAAATGACAGATGGTTGTGTTCCTGTTGTTGTTCAGACCTACAGTAAAGATCTCTGTCTTCACTCCAGTATAGTCTGAGGTATGAGGCTACAAAGATTAAATAAAGACTTAAAGACATGTAGTTATTACCTTGTACGGTTGCTTGCAGGAGCAAATGAGCCATATTGTTATTTTGCAACTTTATGTCTGAAAACATCACACTGTCCTTGTCGTCCACTACCTGACATCACAGTCATCTGACTACATTCATTATGTTGCTATAACATACCTGCACAGGTCCCATGGTGGCAGTGTGTCTGGTATGTGTAAGGCTTTTCTCACATCGCCTCTGTTCAGCCAGTTCATCTGAGCCGTGCTGTTGAGGCAGGGAGGGACTATACCCAGAGACACAGAGGCAGGTGCTCGATCTGAAAACTTCAGTCAAGATTTTTAGCATCAACAAGAAAATGAGAACATGGTGCACAGGCGCATGCAGCACTTGTTTGTGGAGGGAAACACTCACTTTGTGGGTGAGCCAGTGTTGCCTGTAGTTCTTAAACAGGTGAGTCATGGTCCTCTCATAGCCTTTGTGGGATCCTCTGACGCCCTCACAATTCAAGTACAGGGCATACTCATTAAGTCCACTGCCATACACAATATTAAAGGCCACACCCACCTGAAGGGAGACAAGGAAGAAATTCAATTTAATGAGTTCATGAGTAACACCAGAAAAACCTGCTGAATCCTAAAATAATAGTGCACACGTACCAGAGTCTTGCAGTTCTCGGAGCTGGAGTTGTAGAAGTTACAGCTTCCCTTGTCACAGCAATTTATATTCAGATCACGCCACAAACTGCACATAAAACACAGGTTTAAAATGACAGTCACTCCATTAACTACATGAGTAATATGTAGAACATAACATGTTTTACTTCTTGGCTTGTTCACAGTACTTAAGTGTGTGTATGTCGATGCTGATCAGTAGCAAAATCATTGCTAATTGGACTTGCATTTCTATAACACCTTTCCAGTCTACAGACCACTCAAAGCACCTCACAGTGCTTGTCACATTCACACACTGAATTTGGGGTTCAGTATCTTGCTCAAAGACACATCAACATGCAGCTGGGAGAGCCGGGGATTCAAACCAGCGACTGACCGATTACTAGACGGCCCGCTCTACTTCCTGAGCTACATGAGCCGCAAATGAACTGGGATAAAATACTTGAATCTATTGACACTGCTTTTCAAGGCAAACAAGCTTCCTGCACCACAAAGTGCCACTTACTCTTCTCCAAAGAGGCCGTGGTAGTAACCGAAGTATATCAAAGATTGGTCATTGAGAGCAAAGCTGCTGAGGCCATTTCCCACTGCAAAGCCCTGAAAACAAAATATACTCAAAATCACACCGCTTTACTGCAAATGTCTTTTCCTGAAGGGTAAAACCACCATCTCTTCTGTTCATCTTAGGCTCAAGATAAGCTGCATTAAGCATCTCACCTTGAAGTTGATGGTTGCAGCTCCAGTAGCCACGCGGAGGCTGAGGGTTGGTGCATAAATTCCGCCGTAACTTTCCCCAAAGATAAAGAACTCATTTTGAGCAAACTTGGGGAACTTGGCAAAGAAGCTCTGCAGGGCTCTATAGTTATCCTCAGCGACCTGAGAGAAGAACAAATGAAATGAAAAGGCTGCTTCTAAACTCTACTTTTCAAAATGGAGTCGGTCACAGTCTGAACTCACCTGGTCATCATCAGTAGCATAGTTTTTGTCATCGGAGTAGGAATATCCCACTCCTGCAGGAGCTTCTACATACAGCACATTGGCAATCTTGTTCCAGCTGAATGGGTTCTCATACAGCGTGGCACCGTCATCATTCACCTGAAAAGGAAACCAATCAATAACTATTCAGAGTTTAGTTTAGTCAGTGTACAGCAGGCGTGGGACGATAAGAAATGGCAATGATCATGACACAATTATCCTTACCCAAATACACTACTCAAAATTAGTTATTCTATTCTTTATAGCCCCAAAGCTGAGCTGAAGCCGTATCACAAACACAAACATTTATTCAGAACTTAGACACACATGACTCTCCATGAGTAAAACCATTAAAGCAGCAAATATACTGTTGGGCAAAATATATGCACCCATATCCAAATATCCCTCACCAGTTTTGAGTAGTTTAATTGCAATTCATGATGTGAAATATGCTGGAATCGCATTGGCAGCCCTTTTCAAAAATGATATTCAATCAGATGCAGTAAAGGATAAATAAATAGTGGACAACTCATCTCCATATTGTTCCTTAATACACACATCTGATTAAAATTTTGTGGGGAATCAACAGACAAACCAAACTTTAGCCATGGTGACAGGCTTGAGGTTTTGTTACGGTGCAGCCTCCCCTTCAAAATCAGTACAAGACTGCATGTTATCGAGCTAGACAGTTTTGTTCAAGTCACTTGTGAGGATATTCACGATTATCCTGATAATGGGATCAACTTATCCTGAGTGTTTTTAATCATAACCTGCAATAAATATTCTCCCATCCTCCAGTTACTCATTAGATCAGCATTCTCACATGAAATGGTCCGTTCTCTGACAGGAATCCATCCAAGGAGCTGCAGCCTGGGCCTCCATTCAGCCAGAGCACCAGAGGGTCTTTGACTGGGTCCCTCTGAGAGGTCACAAACCTGCAGGGGATGAGGACCAGAGTTAGATGATGCATGACTTCAAGAAAGGTCACACATGCCTAAAAAAAATAAATAAAAATATTGGCCTCATTCAAAATGATTTATGGCACTCCAAGTGTGAGATAAGTTGGCAGTGTTAGCAATGAATTTTCATATAAGAGTAAAGTTTAGAGACATAATATACCATTACTTTCTAAACAAAAAAAAATCCCCGCAGTATTTTTGAATTTGCTGACAATATAACCTCAGTGTGCAGGTTCTGAACACGTTGTTTGACTGTCAGTCCCTTATTTCTCTATACTCTCAGCGAAACCGAAGCCAGATCTAGGCAGAGCGAGGCGTGGCTTACCGGGAAGCTGCAGAAAGCCAGTCTGTGAGTGTTTCTTACCAATAATGGAGAAACTTTCCCGGCCGAGCCTGGAGGTACCCCGACCACTGTTGGTAGTTGGGTTTGAACATCATGCCTGGCAGGGAAGTCACCTCATCAGGGGCGTAATGAGCCCGAGAGCCGAGCTGAAACACGGTCAGCAAACACACCAACAACCCGCCGGCGGACATCACTGAACCAGCCTCACACTACGTAACCGCTGTCAATAATGTGAGAGAAAGGCCAGGTTTCTTTCTCTTCTTCTCTGTCGCAGTAACTTCCTCTACTGTCTTCTACTGCAGCTCCGCGTGAACAAGTCGAATCACAGTGTCATATGACTGCATCTGAGGGTCACGTGACCAGCGCCTGACTCCGCCCGGAAGTCCCAACATTTTTTCTTTCTGTCTTTCCGAGTTATTGAAGGCAGGTTTTTTGAGTTGTAAGCATAGACATAATATACGTTTAATATGTCTATGGTTGTAAGCAACTGATGTGAAGTTCCACTAAACATTTCAGCAAAACTAAAATGTCTCAGTGTCCCAGTAAGCCATGTTGGTGAAACAGTGAGCAGCATGAGCAAAACAGGACTCTGCTGAAACTGAAGCAGCTGCATGGAATTCATCCATCATTCATTTATTATTAACACCTGTGCTTTTTCTACTGTGACATGTTAACACGTCTTCTGTGGAAAGGGTCTGTTTTACAAAATAAGCATGACACTGTATGAAAACTAATAGCAGTTTAAAAAACAAGGTAGCACAAAAATATTTGCTCTTCAGAATTAAACTTGTTAAGGAGCTTAGGAGACATTTCCCTGACTACTAACTGAGCCAAACAAGCAACTACAGCCAGTCTGCCAGCCTTGGACCTCAAACAGGCCTGGTTGACTGCATGGTTTTGGGAATTACAGTGCCCTGAGTAATTTTACTATATTGTTTTCACACATGGAGAGAGTAGTTTTGGCCGTAACTACCACTGAGGACAGTGAGGTGTAATCACATACCGTTGGTATTTTTCTGTGAATGTCTACAAATATTAATCCATACATAAAATTAACACTTGCTGAATAGTTTACAGGCTGTCTATATTGGTTTAATTGTGGGCTAACAGATAAACAAATTTCCTAGAAAATAAAGGGAATATAAAAAAGGAACACATATTTTAAAACTTAGAAAACTGGTCTCAAAATCTGTTAAAAAAAAACAAAACAAAACAGATTTTGAGACTTTTTTGGGTTGAATTAATGAGCGATAGTCATAAATTCAATCTAGCCATTCTCTGAAGATGACAAAATAATAGCACATTGACTTCTCAATGTTTTTAGACTAGTTTGATCCTTAAACGGGGCAGAATTTAAATTAATGAGCCCAGAACACGGCTTGAGAGCTAGAAAGGTGGCAGGGTCCGCCAAATATAAACAAAGTGAACAGTATGAAATTGTGTTGTCCTTTAAGGTCAGTTTGTTCATTCAGTCATGAAAACAAAGAGAGTTTGTATATTTAGTTTCTTAAGGCATTGCAAAAAAAAGAAGATCTTTCACTACGACGACTACAACGTGCACCTTTAATTAAGATGGAATACATATTAAATAAACTGCTGGGTTAATCCCTGTTCCATGATTACTTTTTATAAAGTTGTATCATTTTAGTGCCAGAGGATTTTATTCTGGTCGGTTTGGACTTTTATTGTGAAGGCAGGTATAAACAACTACCGGAAAACAAGCGCCTCATATCAGCAGGGGGAGGAGTACCAGTAAAGTTTGGACTGAACCGTAAACACTGGCTTAAGCCTAAAAATACACTAAAGATAAATGTACCCGGTCCGTCTAAACTTGTATCTCAAGTTAAAGTACCAACGGTTGTCGTCGTCCGGACTGCTAACATTAGCTTTAGCTCGGCATCCTCGGCAGGAACGCTGTGTACCGCCAATCCGTACAACGCTCCAGGTAACAATAACATATCATCATATTTATCAAGCTTAGCATTGAGGTAATGTACAAAGTCTTTTTTTATGCATGTTTTAGCGCTTTTCCAAACAAGTAAACAACAACTTAAATGCTTTATTAAATTATCATTAGCTGTGTAGCTAGGAGTGAAAAGACACACAAAATGCTAGTGTTTCCGGTACAAACTTTTCACAATAAATCCGCGACAGGGAAAAAACGATCAGGGGTGAAAGTTGTTTTTAACATCATATATTCAGATCCAAGTACAATTACACAAGAACACCCGGACAGGAAACCCTGGCTAGATTTTTATGTCGAAGTTAATCCTGTATGGTTGTGAGAAGCAGGCCCTGGGCAGCTGTTTGAAACAGCACAGCAAACTTAGGGACGCTCCCATGTTTGTTTTTCTCTCACGTCCAGCAGAATGGATCCTGAAGGAAGCCCACACAGTCCGGACAGGGACACCCCCATGCCAGAACAGACCCCCAAGTGCCACAGGAGTGCGAGGAGCCTTAACCTGCTCGCCACGAGGTTCGTCCGCCTGTTACAAGAGTCCGAGGGCGGTGTGCTGGACCTCAAAGACGTGAGTGAGCTGACGCCAGTAGTCACACTGCACAACAAACACTTAACACAACAAACACTGAACACATCTCTGCAGATGTTTCATCATGAGTGCACTATGAATAAAAACATCTTTTCTACATTCTCATACGTCTTCAAATGTGTTTAATGTCTTGGACAAAGAGTACACACTCCAGACAATAAATAAAAAATGAATTTAACATACAATTCTTTGTCTTATTTCCCATGAATGTCGATGCTTACTGTATGTACAGGGAATAAGAATTGTTTTTGTTTTATTTTGGAATGCTTTATAAGAAATGAGTGATTGTTTATATCAGTATTCCTGGTTATGGTACCAAATGTAAGACCAAGAGAAAAAAAGTTAATTTCAGGCAGTTTAGCTCTTCTAGGAACCAAAAGCCTCAGATTTGTATTTGACTCGACATGTAGGTGAACACTTCAAAGCAACATTATATTTCATTCATGTTGCAGAAGCTGTTGTCTGAGGTGACTGCCAATAGATGCATTTAACCTTCTTTGGAACAAAAGCGTTATGTTATCAAAATTGAGCATTCCTATGATTGTGTTAAATGTTTAATTTGGTTTCTGAAAGTGGGTTTTGGACTTTTAATATCAACTGTAAGTGATCTCCAAATGTTTCAGTACCTCTGGCAAGCTGATCCCCTGATACACCCACATCATAATACGTAAAGAATTTTTTTTTGTGTACGTGTGTTCTTTCAGGCTGTCAGGATCCTGGCTGTCGGGCAGAAAAGGCGTATCTACGACATCACAAATGTGCTGGAGGGCATTGGTCTGATTATGAAAATTTCCAAAAGCGTTGTAAAGTGGAAGTAAGTTTTTAACTTTGCGTTGTGTGTTTGACATTGGATATGAATGCGTGGTGTAAAATAAGTTTTGAAACAATATAATCCTCCTGTTCTTTTCTTAATAAGGGGTTCAATGCCTGGATCAAATGCACTTGAGTCATCCAACAAAGTAATGGAGTTGAAGTATGAGCTGGAGGATTTGGAGCAGAGAGAAAAGATGTTGGACCAGCAGAAATACTGGGTTGAACAGAGCATCAGGAACACAACAGAAGACTGCAGCAAATATCCTTTTAACAAAAGACAAACAAAACAATGCAGAAATGTATGTGGTTATAAGAATGAAATTTAAACTGAAAATGAAATGTTGGACAGCATTTTGTGCAGATTTGATCAGATTTCTTGTGGTTTATTCTTTGATCAGACAAATGTTGTATTTTCTTTGGCAAAAGTAAGTCTTGTAAAAATCTCTTTCATGCTACACACAGACAAAATCCTTGGGGTTTCTCCTCAAGCTAACACAATATTTCAAATTGATCCTTAACTCAAGTCAACTCTGACTTATGTGAATCATGAAGATATCTGCAACTGCTTCAGTGGTAATGTATAATCATTCTTTCCTTTTTCTATTGCAGTAAAAGACACATGCTAGCGCCGCTCAAAAATATTTCCTAAGCACATTCTTCCCCCCCATCTTTGCTCCTGTTGAATGCAATGATCACTGTATTAGTAGGAAGACTCGGAGATTCAAGATTATAACAAATATTTTTTTTTACAGAAGTGTATCAAAACTTGAAACAGTTGGGACTTTTAGTCCACATACTTTATTCCTCATTGATTTATTTTTCCAAAGAAATGTGCCACAGTAGAATTTTAAGCTCTGTATATCAGAGATGCAGAGTTAAACTAGGTTGCAGCTCAGAATCAGCTCATGTTTTGACGAATCAGCGTATTTTCCAAGTTGGAGTAATGTCAACACAGCTGGACAAACACTGCTGTAGAAGTTAACGATGGCACTTACATCACCAGAGCAGCTAACAGAGCAACATTTTGTTCAAAATAAGGGCAAACAAACTTATTTTCCTTTTTCTTAAGATATGCAAAGACTTGACTAAATTATTGTGTTTTAACAAAAAATGTTCTCTGTCCTCTTTCTCCAGGCCACACTCTTTTAGCAGTACGAGCACCATCTGGCACACAGCTAGATGTTCCCATTCCTAAAGCTGTAAGTTCTGCATCACCTGAACCTGATTTACTTTGTTCTTTGAGTTTCTTATAGGATGATTTAATATGTTCATAAACCTTTGTCAGGTCCAGAACTGCCCTGCAAAGTACCAGATCCACCTGAAAAGCATCAATGGGCCGATAGATGTCGTGCTTCTTAACAAACTCTCGGTCAGCTCTGCTCCTGTCGTACTGCCAGTCCCACCGCCTGAAGACATTTTACGAAGAGCCAAGTTGGCGATGTCCATGTCAGATGTGACAGAAAGCAGTTTTACACCATGTCAGGCTCCTGCTAACACCAGATATAGCCCCAGTTTTCTACGGACGGCAATGAAGGACATGCAGCGTCTTGAGTCATCAACAGTTAGAAACCCTGAGCCGAACAGAACTGAGGCATCTGGATGTGAGTATTTTAGCTTGTACAGTTTCGTGAGCATTTTTGTTGATAAGCCACTGAAGCGGAAACCTCACATACCCTTTAAGCTTCAGCTCGAACCCTCGCCATATTGATCCAAACTCTAGATTGGAGATAGTGACTTTGCCTTGAATTGAGAGGTAATGAAGAACAAAACGTCACACTTACTGTTTTCTTTGGAAAGAGGCAAAACATGCTGTTGCATTAACCACTTAAGACTGAAACCAGAGTCAGTAAATTGGACAATATAAAAATGTGAGATGTGTGACATATGTGCATTTAACTTGCTAAATCAAATAAAGTGAATTCAATTTTAAATTAAAGCATGGCTAGTGCTTCTTATCTGAACTGAGGTGGAGATAACACAGACCTCAAGCGCTTCCCTCAGTGACTGATAAAAACTGTTTATCAGTTATATATTATCAGTGGTTTCCCGTTTGCAGTGTCTTTTCTCTGCGTCTTGGTTATTTTTTATATGCTCATACAATAATGTGTTCCTGCCTCGTGCATCTTTCTGTCAGTGCCGACTGCTTTTACATTGATTGATTTAAAAATCTTTTTTTCCAGTGCGAAATTTATCAAAAGAACTGGAGGAACTTCTACAGCCCACCAAAGGTAGGGACCTTGTTGTTTCTTGAGTTTCTAATTATTTATGTTCGTTAAACTCTTATGAAAGTTTTACTGTATATGAATGTATGATTAAGTATATCTTCCCTTATTATGTAGAACTGATGAACGCAGATCTAATCAAACAGCTCCTGACCTCTGAAGGTAAGCACATTTTTATTTTCTGACTTCATGTCTATCACATACTGTTACTTGCAGTATATTCGTGTTCATCATGTGTTTACCTCTACTTCTCAGTTCTTTCTCCGCTCCTCCGTCTATCTCCGGCCCCATCTGAACAGGATTACGCTTGTAATCTGGATGAGAGTGAAGGCCTCTGTGACCTCTTTGACATACCTGTGCTCAATGTTTGACCATGAACTTCTGTGTTAAGACTTCTAAAGTAAATATTTTTTGTATCCAGAAATGTACATAGTTGTCTGTTTTTTACATAGTTATTTGATTATACAAAATAATAAAGAAATGATTTTGAATTTTGTGTCCACCTCATTCATATATTCAGAAGCAAACTACTACAAACATATTGCAGTGTGCAGCGTCATGGTTAAATCAAGACCTCCTTGACAGTGTCAGCAATAATAACTCAGCATTTAAGTATGTGTGTGTGTGTATATATATATATATATATATATATATATATATTTATATATATCATGCCAGCATCTCTGTGAGACTACTTTCTCTTATTGCATCCTCTACTTTTATTAACGTTTATGCAAATTAGCACAAAACACCACAGCTGAGGCTAATGGAAATGTCAGAAGTTATGCAAGTATTTGCTCATAAACTAATGTATTGGAGAAATAAAAAATTTGACCTGAAGGTTGCACAAGATGAAAAGTCAGGATCAGCAAAGTTAATAAAATTTATTCTGAGGGGGACAGGAACACCTGCACAAGATTTAATGGAAATCTGTTGTATTTGCTAAGACATTTCAGGTTGCACCACAGTGGTGGACTGACAGACTGACATCGCCATCCTGAGAGAGGCCGTGTAATCTGTTCATACAGCAGCGTTTTTATTCACCAGAGGTTGAAATTCAAACGAAAAAAACAAACACCTTTGCCAACTGTATACTTTATGCATGAATACAGCTAAAATGATCAAAAGATGAAAGTAAAAAACAAAAATGCATCAAAAGTTGCATGAGTTTAAATATTTATATACTGTTGGTAAATACTAAAAAGGGTGCTTGAAAAGTAAAGCTGTTAAATACATATAGAGCAGTTAAAAGCACAATATATCCCCTAAAATGTAGAGGAGGAGAAAAATTTAAAAAATGTAAATACTCTAGTAAACATCCAAACAATACCAGTTTAAGTATTTTACTAAATGTACACTGTCTTTCCCCTTATGATACTGGTTGAAACCGAAACACCCTCCTTGTGGTGTGTCACCGCAAAGTCACTGTTTTCCTGGGATGGTGTAGGTATGAACCGCCCTACTCTGTATTTGATTGGCTTACTCTGATATTCTTACCGTAGCTCTGACCAATCACATTCCTCATATTTAAATCTAAACGAATCAAAGGCCGAGTAGGGCGGGCCATGTCTTCGTTACGCCTAAAATTTGACAGCGTGCTTGGTGTTGCTATGGCAACATATGTTTGAGACAGCGGTGTTGAGATAAAAATTGAATAACTTCTCTGAGTTCAAGTGCGAGCTGATTTTATACTAGCTTGTCAAATCTGTTGAAACACTGCCTGTGTCTGCGTGTTATCTGCGCAGTATAAACAATGGTGAGTCGTTCTTTAAATTAATAACTCACAACTTTGTGGGTTCACACTAAGCTAACTATACAAACGTTACATAGCTAACGTTAGCTGTTAGCTACATAGCAGCTGCAGTTCGGTCAGTGTCTCGGCGTGTGAATTTCATATTTGCGTGATATTAAGTGCCTCTCATTTGTTACCATTGCATTCACGGGAGGCACAGACCCGGACTATATACTTTGCCACAAATGCTATGTTAAAGAAACACTCTAGGTTGCCAGTAGGAAGCAGTTTTAACATTTTTTTCCTATTATGTTGACATTTGTCCAGCCGCCTAAAAGAAAAGGCTCAAGTAAAAAACCAGCAAAGGCAAGGACGCCCACACTGATAGATGGCCTTACCAAGGAGGAGATGTCCAAGGAGCAGGTCAGAGCTAAACAGTGATGTGTGTTGGAAAGTGTGGAGTGATGGTTGGATGTTTTATGTCAGGAGGAAAGAAAGGTTGCCTCCTCTAGGGTCATTTCATCAAGTCAGTATTTCACTTCCATACAGCTGGGGGACCCCCAAGAGACAAGTTTAAACAAGAAGGGTTAAAATAAATGCAGCACAGGCTGAGACATCCTGAGTTGTGGTTCCCGGTATGTGTCAAGGTCTCAAAACACTGGAGCGACTTTTCATTAGAGCTTCTCTGCCTGTTATAATGCCTGTTACTCTCTAACCACCCAGTTGTTAATGCAGACTTTGTTACAAATTTGTAGTCGCTTAGCTCATGCCCTGATGGCCTAAAAGACATCACTGGAATAACTTATCTTGGACTTTTCCCCCAGAGCCGCAGAAGACATATGCATCGCCTGCTTCAAATATTCCAATACTGAACACACATTTTAATTTCAGCTGGAAGAGCACATTGTGCGCCTTCGAGAGGAGTTGGATCGAGAGAGGGAGGAGAGAAACTACTTTCAGCTGGAGAGGGACAAGATCCACACCTTTTGGGAGATCACAAACAGACAGCTAGAGGAGGTGAAGGCTGAACGGAAAAATTTAGATAAGGACATAGAGGAGAATGAGCGCCGCCACCAAGTAGATATCAGGGTAAGTTTAATACACAGGTATGCTACACCCAAACTCACAGGCTAGACTTTCCCATGGGGCTGCCCACTTATAAAGGCCCTTCAGATGCAGGTAATACATTCAACATCTTTTGACTGAATGAGAAGAAAATTAGTGTATCCTTTGCTGCCCTCAGTATACCTCAATCCGTCATTTCTACAGTGGCATGTAAAGGTTGTCCTCTCAATTTTTCCTCAAAACTTGGGAAAAATCATGTGATAGCGTTCCTGAAAATTAGTGCTCATATTGTCATCAATCATATATATCACTTGAAATATGTAACTTTCAATATATTATTGAACTTCTATACCAACCAAAAGTCAATTTAAAGTGTAAATAATGTAACTCCACAACTTTGCCTCATCAAGTATGCAGTGTTCTATAGATATGCAAATTACCACACATTCTAGCCCCGTCCTCGTTCCACAGCAGCTGGAATGTTCCCACAGTTTTTACAAGTAGAGAAACTCAGAATGCAAAATATAGATATTTGGATACATCTGCACACCTGACTTCTTCTGAGTACAGCTAGTTCCCCAGCAACATTATGTTAATGAGATGGAATGCCCCACCGTGCACGTTGATGGGATTGGTTCCTTAGGTTTGTGACAAATGAAACCCTGGCTGTCTGAATCTGTTTTTTTAGAATGTCCTTGGCAAATGGCAGTTATAAAGCAGACATGCTCAGCCATGGTGTTGACTGGTTATTTTGCTCATTACATGTCTTGCATTATACAAAAAACATGATTTTTACAGGTTGACAAGGTTTAAAACTTGATTTTCAATGGAGGGGGTCTTTAAATACTATTTAGTTGTGAATCACAGATTGCTTAAAACAATTGGTGTCATGATTATATGAATGTGTTAAGTTGACCTTCAGAACTCAAACCTGTGAAAACAGGTGTGATGAAACTTTGCCCAAAACATTTCCCAGTTTCTCAGCAGGTATAATGGAATACTGAAAGAATAATATCCCAAAATTACAGGTAATAATTCTGCTCTCCGATAAGTTCCAGGATCACAGGCTTCTCGACAAATTGAGAATACATTTCTAATCTCTTTACTTTTACAGATGATGTCACAACTATATTGTCATAATAATAAATTTGATAATACATTTTATTTGTAAAGCACTTTTCATTGTTAAAAGCACATTGCACATAAAATATTGGTGTTTTTAGTTACTTTTAGGAAAAGTTGGGATTTTGGAGACATAGTGACAAAGTAAAAGGAAAAGGTAAGGAAAAGTAAAAAAAGGTTCTAGGGACGCCTTCTGTTGCCCACTTAGATGACCCTGTATGCTTACCTGCACTCTTACACTTACCCATAACCATAAGAGTGCTCACCAGACTTTTGGCACATTCGCTGGCATGGATAGATTATCCAGGGACAGATTTAATGGCTGAATTAATTTTATATTGCACATTTGGTTTATTTTTCCCCACTAGGTGTATAAGCAGAAGATGAAGCATCTCCTGTGTGAAAAGGAGAACACTATCTCTGAGTTGAAAGCAGATGGTTTGGTCTCCACTGAGCTTGTGCAGAAAGAACAAGAGCAATTAGAGACTGAGCTTCATAAGGAAATGAAGGCCATCATGGTAGACTTGCAGGAGCTCGACATTGAAGACCTTGTCAAGGAGCTTGAACTGGTTTGTAGTTCACACTTAATCATTTTTTTCCCTACAGTTAAAGATCCGTGGATTTAATCTTTCTCTTTAGCCTGGTGTATTTTTAACAAGTAAGCATCAAAACATCATTTCGTCTCAACAGAAACATGATGAAGAAATGTCTAAAACAAGAGACACCTGGGAGAACCAGCTCACAGGTAAATAACTCATTCACTCACATTTTAAGTTGAATTCATCACCCTGTGCTATCCAAATCTAAAACGGGAGCCATAACTGTGTTGCTATTTGTGTAGAAATTAAAGCCAAGTATGACAAAAAGATGGAGTCGCTGCTACAAGAGCTCGACAACATGAGGAAAAACAAGTTCAGTGAGAGAGAGGATCACTGGAACAGCTACATTGCTGCTCTTCAAGAAGACCACAGCAAAGCTCTCAGTGACGCCGATGCAATTGTTAAGCAAATGCACGAGGATATGGAAATGGTGAATGACTCAGTCAAGGTACAAGTGGACACAGTCAGCATCCTTGTCAAATTGACACCAAATATATTTGAGATGTTTTGCATGCCACTTATGATTGTTTACATTATTGGTGAGTCCATTGATTATTTTTTTTTACAATTGATAATTCTTTTAGTTTATAAAATGGGGAGAAAAAGCCCATCACACCCTCCAAGATGATGTATTTCTTCATAAGACTGATAATCAATTTGATATCTGATTAAAAAAATATATAAAATGTAGAAATGTGACTCATGTATGACAAATTGTTGCAGCATTTGTTTTGAGCCAACCATGTTCTCTTGGCTTTTCTTAGAAACAAATAGAGGACATGACGATGAAACAGGAGGAGAAGAAAAAGGACCTGGTCCCTGTCTTGCAGGATAACAAACGTCTCGCTAAGCTTCTCTCAAAAGCTGTGGATGAAACCGCTGAAAAAGAGAGGAAATTGAGCTACAAAGGAATGACAAGAGTTGGTGTCAATGTAGATTTTTTTAAGCTGAGTTTACTGTTGCAAATTGCGCATTATTATCTGTTGCCACCAGTGCCTTAACTGCTGCCTTGTGTAGCATGTGTCTCAGTAACTGACTTGTCACATACTGTACAAAGGCATGATGTTGAGCTGTGACACTGTTTTTGACAGGACACCAATGAAAAGATCAAGAAAAAGCAGCTAAATGATCTGAAATGGGAACACGAGGTGCTGGAACAGAAATTCAGCAAGGTAAAGTCGAATGTCATCTTGATTCATTTGCACCCTGGATGTGAGCTGTATTCTTTGTGTATGTTTGGGTGTTTATGTGAAGGTTCTTGCATCTGTTTCTGCGCACGCCCATGTGCTCCTGTGTACATGTAACGCAGCTTCAGCTGGAAAGGGACCAGCTGTACGAGAAATTCACTCAGAATATTCAGAAGATGCAGCAGACAGCGAGTGTGAAGAGCGAGCTGCTGGAAAGGCAGCTGGACACTCTGACAGACTGTCTGGAGAAGACGCAGGCTCAGCTGAGCTTGGTGCTTTCTGCGTCTAACGTGGACCAAACTGCCCTCGGTGGGGTCACAAACAGAGTTGAGGTACTATTGTATATCCCCCTTTTGTAAGTTGCAGTGTATGCTTAATGCACATTGTCCTAGTGTTTGTATGAGACTCAGGAAACTTGTTTTTTGTTTGTAGCAAAATCTTGACTCCAGTAACAGTACCATCAAGAACTTACAATGTAAAAAAGCTCAGATTTCCAAGGTTAGTAGTTCATTTACGTCCTGAACAAATGATGATGTTCAATCTGTATTTGGAGTTTATTTGTGGAGTAACATTCATATTTATACATGAAACAACTTTGTATCCGGCAGGCCCGCAAGGATTTGCTGCTGACCTTTGAAGCAAAGCAAAGGGCACTTGGTGTCCCTGTGGAGGAACTGTGTGTGAAGCCCTCTGACAGCAGTGTAGCTGGGAACATTTTGAGATTGCCCCCTAAATGAGAAAGACTGAAGTATTTTGTGCAAATCTCACTTTCTTTGCATGTGATCTCATCTGATTCTGACATGTTGTTCAAATATTGTTCAGACTGAATATTGTTTTCTCTCGGCATCTTGTGATTTTGGAAGAACAACCCGGCCAGTTTTGAGTAAAATGTCCTTCATGCTCCTGATTCAGGCTGCCCTCCAGAGGCAGAGATCAGTAACAACAGAGACATTAACGTTGAGAAAACAGAGTTTAAAGTTCTCATGTAACAGATAAAATGGTTGTAATGCTTTTATTTTCTGCCCTTTTAGGCTAATTATTTCAGCCTTAAGATCTTTCCCATCCAACAGTCCTCAGGACAAACACAGGACCTACAAACAAGATGCGTAACTTCAGCTGTCTGCTCCATTTGAAGTAGTTTAAGAAAATAAACTGTTTTGGGATTATTTATCATTTTTTGAATCATTATTTAGCAAATATATCGTATCGTAATAAGTGTGTCACATGTTTATGTTTCAGTGTGTGTCTGTCCATGTATTATTAAGATATATATATTGAAATGGAGACAATGAGTGAATATAGAATTAAATACATTTAAGTTTAACAAAAAACAAATTCGACTTGGAGCAACAGAACAAATCTGGAGTGCCGTGGTGGTCCTGTAGAGATTTTTAAAACCATACTGGTGTGTCAACATGAAGCCACTTGGTTCATTCAGCACTATAGACTGTACACTGGATAGGGTTTTCTTCTGTTAATGGCATTTGTCATGTCGTGTTTTGTCATTTCAGTGACTGGACAACAGGTGTCACTGTCCACCTACTTTATGGCTTTGTTTTTGTGACGAAAGACAGTCTGAGCCATAACACACTAGAAACAGCTTTGACATGGAGACGCGGACCAATTGTGATATAATTTGCCTCATTTTGAATATCATTGGATTCCTGGTCGAACTGTAACTCCCATATGTTACTGTTGGGTTACAACTTAACCTGAACTTCATTATTTTACTATTGCTAGAGATAAAGAGAGGCTGTCTAAACCTTTCCCAAACTGTGAAACTATAATGTTGGGCTGAATGCAATGTACTTCCGTATTATATTGTGAAAAGTAAACAAAATTATCTCAAAACAGGCTTAGGAGCAGTAAATGTGATCGGGTCACCCCTTCTTTTCACAGAGCTTTTTTGACTTTCCAACAAAGAATGTGTAATAACCTCATAAAGAGACCTCTGACCACAAATCCACCGGGACCTGAGCCAGGTAGGCCTGTTCATTAATCCACCCCTGCATGGAGAGGGATGAAGACCTGTGCAGGGAAAGAGCGGTTCACTTTTTTTATTTGTAGTAATAAAGTCTGTATCCTATGTATCAGCATAAAGGGAATTGAAGGCCCTATTATATACTCTGTAGATTCATTAATGTCTTTCACACAGCTTCAAGAAGAAAGACGATGTTCCTGTGTGTTTGTTTGAGTTTAATAATTAAATACCTCTTTTATTTTTGTTCTTCTCTCTTTGTAGAGCACAGAAGGGCATTCTTTTAAAATATGTATGTTCATGTCATTGTTCTTGAATAAAGAATTGAGAAGTTAAGACAGTGTTATTGCTGCTTGGTTAAGGAAAATCTTCTAAGACGAAGCTTTGCAGCTAACCGAGCAACATGGTCTCACAGCAGATCCGGCATTTCCAGAGCTTCCTTCTCTCAGGCTGGCCAGGATTTGGTTGAAGAACACCCTTTTGTATTTTAGCATGACTTTTATATTAAAGAGCAGTTAATGTATTTCAATGATTTGACCTAATAGTAGTAGTATTGTCAATAAATCAAACATTTTGATGTCACTCTGCAACACAAGAAAACTACAGAAGAGGTCATTCTCAACATTAGGTGACACAAATATAACAAACAAACAAAACACACAAGATGAATTAGTCGTCTGTAATTAGAGTTAAAGTGCATGATCTTCATAACAATCTACTTAATCTTACTGGCTCTGAAGATTAATTAATGCAGAAAATGGGACTAAAATGTTAATTTGACATTTAACACTAAGTGCTGGCAATTACAGTCTAACAAGATTGATAGAGCATACTCACCACGAGAGAGGTGGCACTTGTCTGTTCCAGAAGTGGAACATTTTATTTTTCTACCCATTTCCCCCCTTTTGTTCTTTTAAATGGATTCTTATGTACTTACAAGCCTCAGGCCTATACATTTAAACGTTTCTAAGAATAGCAATAATGGCTGCCAATTGGAGCAGTAGAAATATTACCCAATTGAATCATTTTGGTTAAATAAATTATTATTTTTAGCTTAGGGTTTAAGTTTAGGGTTCCTTGATCTCATCCGAGAGGCTTCATCAGTTCCTGCTCGCTTGACTAGGCTGGGACTAGTCCAAAAAACCTTTCTTTGATATCCTCAAATTTCTATTAGCTGCAGCTGTTTAACGTAACTAAGTTACTCAAGTGCTGCACAATTTTGATGTAGTTTGTTTTTCTTGAGTAATTTACATGCAATGTTACTTTCTACTTCTACTCCATTAAATTTTGAAGGCAAATATTGTACTTTGTACTCCACTACATTTACTTTAAACCTTTAGGAACAAGTTACTTTGCAGATTTAGCTCATATAATAAAATATTAATAAGACAATAAATTATGCTCTCTTATTATAGATCAGGCTCAGCAGTATGTAAAACAATTAAAATAAGCTCCAGCTGCAACATTCAAGGTGCAATATATAAGAATTCTGATTAAAAAACATTCACAAAATGATCTTATATGCATCGTGTTGCAAAGCACGTTTAGCATCGCTCGTAGTCTGCACTGTTAGCTACATGGCTGACTGAGCTAACTTGGTAACGGCAGCTAAAGTTGGCAGCAGTAAGTGGTTACTTTGATAAGTTGCTCGCTATTTGTGAGTATGATATCAACAGGCGGTGATGTACACATGAATGAATCAGTAATTACAGTCCAGTGTGATTCTGAAAAGGACCAATTTGCAGAGATACTTTAACTTTAGGTATTTAAGGCACAAACTATATTTTCATGCTAATACTTTTCTACTTTTACTTTGAATATAGGACTTTTACTTCTAACAGTGTTTGGACCCTGCTGTATTGCTACTTCAACTTAGGTAAAGGCTCTAAATACTTCTTACACAGCTGTTTAGGTGCGATTTAAATAAATCCATCATGGTTAAAACAGTAAGTGAAATCAGTTCTTCAGCTTCTAATGTCAGTAGATTATAGAAAAATACAACTCAGTTTGGGGGTAATTTGGGGTATTTCTGCTTCTACATTTCCATGCAAGGATGGGGCTGAAAGTTGGACTCAGACCAAGTATTCCAATCTCAACAGCGAGTTTCACCAGCTGATTTCTGCCATGCCTGAGTTTCCAGCGGAGACAGGAGGAACGTATGGGGTGGATCCAGTTTCTCATTGAATATTCCTGTGGCGAATCGAGCCCTGCTGCACTGAGTGATCGCTGTTCCCTGCCGTATCAATAATACAGGAGGAAGTTATTGTCCCTGTGCAGGCCACAGTATCATACAGCTAAGGCAGGTGGATGGAGGGGGTGGTCCTTTCACTCAGTCCTCTAGGGTTTCAGGGCCTGCAGACAGTGGTCTGACTCTGGGGAGCCGGCTGCCGTGCCCTTGCACAGGGTTCAATTGTGAGTACGCCTGATCGAGGGGATAAATGTGTCTAAACAGTGACAGCCTGCACAGTCCCGCTGGCCCGGCCTTGTCGGTAAGACTACACCCCCAACATACCCAGAGTCATGAGATGAGTCCCAGCTGAGAGACGGCTCAATGGGGAATCAGTCAGTGGGAGACATCGGACAGTTAGAGAATGGGATAGATATCCTGGGTGTGATTAACATGATCCAGATTTTCACCTTGTTTGAGCACCTAGCTGAGTGCTGTGTCCTTCCTGTAGCCTCTCGATGATCCAAATTACCGAACTAGGAACACAACATACAGTACATCTGAAAACGATCAAGTACACGCAAGTCCAACCACACAGCTCTCTTTTTATTCTCTGTCCATTCTCATAAAAAAAGCCCACAAACATACTGCAGCATCGCAGGATAGACTAAAATATGAAGCCATGCATCAACTCTTAAGCCCCAGAGACAATAACACAGCTTAAAAGCATAGAGAGGGATAGAGGACACAGGTGGGAGGGGTGCAGGAGGAGAGAGTGAAAGGTAGAGAAAGTCAGAGTGATGGTGTAACAGAGAGTGGCGCTCAGAAAGAGGTCAGCTCCGAGTGTGTTGACACGGCCAAGTTAGAGATGCTGGCAAAAACTTGAAGGGATACTTGAATAAATGGATTGTAACTGCTGGTGAGTTCTGAATTTTTGGTCCTTAAATTCTCATTACTGTTGGTAAAATTAATTTAAAAAAATGCTTTAAACAAATTGATCTCTTTAAGAATTCAGAAGTTTGTGTTTAACTGTATATTTAAATATCTTCTCTCACACTCGTAACCTTTCTTTGGTCACTCTTTCCAGCATCACATGTGGACCCAGCTTTCTTACTTTTTTATAAGTTAAGTACATTACTGATACTTGTTTCAGTGACCAGGCAGTGAAAGTGGTAAGGTGATGTGGGAGCTAGTCATTAATGTTTAATGCCCCCTCTCCGCTGAGATACTTTACTCCTTAAGTCCATCTCATCAATGAAAATGCAAAAAAAAAAAAAAACAGCATCTGTTTAAACATGAGGTGTTGTGAAATCAATAGGCGAAACAGGATGAGGACAAAGATGTGACTGGCATGAGTTGAAGATGGCAGCGAAACGGCCAGGGATGGTCACTCTTAGAGTCACAAGCATCATAGTTTGTGCTGTTTTACTGGGACAAGGATCCCCAGAGAACACAGGTGAGTGCACCCCCGAAACGTGTGGCTAAATACAACATTTGTGTTTATTAAAAACATATTTAATACATAATGGCTCTAATGGGACTCTTTCAGGAGGTGGTAAAGAGGACAGCAGAAATGCCATTCTTAAGGAGATCATTTCAAAGTGGAGTACAGGAAGTGGTTGGAGTACTCAGAAAGCTCCTCCAGAAACAAACAAGGACCAGCCTGTGCACCCTTGGGTGAGGAATATCATGGGGAGCCTAAAAACACTTTTTCCAAACAAGAACCTGCCTTCTTTAAACAAGCCAATTGACAGGCACCGTCTGTCGGGCTTCCTCTACAACATCTCTCTGTACCTCCAAGAGATGGGTGCTGAGCTGGAGGAGGCACCAGCCGAGCCAGATGAGGATCATCTGTGGGAGAAGGTCCTGCATTTCTTTCTCCAGTCTGAAGGGAGTGCTGCGCTGAACCAGTGGAACGGCCGGGTGCCACCACGACCCAGCGTCAGAGTGCAGGACTGGTTTTTGTCCCTGAGGGGCAGCCCTCACTGGGACTGGCTCCTGGGGCTGCTGCAGAGTCTACTCAGTCTATCAGAGCGTCAGCCCAACAGGCCACTTTTGACTTATTTGTCTCAGAACTGGAGGACAGTGAGCGCTGTGCTGGAAGCTTCGCTTCAGGCTCTGATCAGTGGGACTTATGGCCAGGCCAGCGCAGGCCTGCAGGGTTTTATCTGTGCTCTGAAGGGTCGTAGTGACTGTGCCTTCAATGTTAGCTGGCTTCAGCAGCTGCTGCGTTTCCTAGAAACCCGCAACTGGAAGCCTGTGGTCAGTTTACACCCGGCAGGGGAAGGTGCTGAACACAGTAAAGGCTCAAGTGCCTATGGACGCTTAAAGCCCTTCAGCTTGCCTCCTGAGGCCTTGAGGCAGGATGGGTTTTCTGTAAATGCATCTATGGATGACATGATGGCGCCAGAGGATGATCCAGACTCTGTGCAAAGTTTACTCCTACAGGTGTTATCGCGTTCGGGCGGAGGAGAGCGAGGTGGCCAACTGGCACAGAAAAATCTAGCTCTGGTGCAGAGTTTAGACGGGCTGAGGAGAGGCCTCCTGCACAGGGTGGGTAGTTCTGTCTACGATAACCTAAGGAAAAAGGTGTCACGAGTAACCATGGCGCTGCTTGATGATGTCAGCACTCTGGTGGACGTGCCACAGCCCAACACTCAAGGCCGGTGCTCTGTTGGTGAGTATCTTGAGCAGTTGGCCTCACAGGATATTTGCATAATCAAAACAGCTATGAACTAATGAACAACATGTCAGTTCAAACATTATATGTACAGACATAAATCATGCATTATTTAGATTGCATTTAATGTTATTCATCCAAGATAAACCCTTGTTAAGGGGCCTCCTGAGTTTGGCCCTGGTTTCACCTGGAGGATCCAGGAGAGACAGTGACAGTGACTGCCACTGCTTTAAAATCTTTGTAATCATCCTGGCCGATGAAAGCATCTGTTGTTAGCCCGGCTAATCTCTTTATCCTCTCATTGATGTCAGTAACATTATATCTTGGGCATTGTTAGCTGAGCTGCGCTGTTACATCAGGCACGTACTACAGGAGTCTCCACTTGCTCTTTCCACTATTCATACACTTTGATTTTCTGTTAATATTTGCTTTTTGTTTGTGTCTTTGAAGGCGACCTGAGACAACTGATCTTATGGTAAGATATTTTAGGAATATGACCACATGTTTGACAGTAAATTGTTCGCAAAAACAGAATTCTACCATTGTTTTGTCCATGCACACGTAGGGGGATAAGACATAACATGACGTGGAACACTCAGGCTTTGGGCGTGATGTCCCAGGGTCTCCCAAGCACACTCCCATTCCTGTCCTGTCCCTCCACTGAAGGAGATGAAGTGAGATCTAAAACAGCCCCTTCTTCAAGAACATCCAAACAAAACCGCCTTCATGAACTCTCCACTGCACCTCGTCGCTCGCAGTTCAACCAGCAACAAACAGGGAAAACAAGAGAGAGCAACGACCTGCAGAAAGAGATGGATTTCTCCACCTCAATAGAAATCCTAGAGGCAGCGTGCAATGAGTCGATCCCGGGCTTGACAGGCGTCTCCAACTTCACTGTGTTCCTCTACTGCAAACTGTTTGAAGGGGAGAACGGCTCAGTTGATCCTGCAGTGGCCGAGATGGGGCTCGACCTGCACGCCACGTGCTCGGATGCGGCTTGGTACCTGTCTGCTGCAGAGGAGGACTTCCTTTGGGTTCATGTCTGCAGTGAGTTCTTCGCCCATGAATTCAACAACACGGTGTGTGCCAACTCTTCTTTCTGGCTGCAGAGAGCACATCAGGTAATGAATTGCTTGCAGTGTTTTCCGGGAACTTTTTAGCTAAATGTCTGTTGCTTCTGTTGGTCCCTTTACTTAATTTTAACTTATTCTTACTTTACTATTTGCAGGCTGCCTTGACAAAAGACTACCATTTTTTTAACCAGACAAACATAGACGAGCTGTGTGTGCAGCTGTCAGGTGAGCCGATAGTAAGTCCAGGACTTGACGAGAACTGTCTGGCCCAGTTGGGCAGCAGATCTCTCAGTGCCCAGACTTTCAGACATTGCTTTCTACCCAACACCTCAGTCCTGATCTCATCTTTGTGTGGGAGACAGTCCCCGGACTTGCACCAGTCCTTGCCAGAGGGCAGCTGGGCCGCGGCTTACTGCTCCAAAATACAAAACCTCTCCCATGTTGACACCACTGAGGAGACTTGCCAGTACAAGGACTGGGCTGTGCATCATTTCACCAACTCCACTCTTTTGGAGCTCTGTGGGCAGACACATGGATTGAGAGAGTACATCTGTCTCAACTCCACACTCTACCATCGACTCCTGAGATCAATGCCTCAGTTTGCTGATTTCTGTGCTGATCTGCAGGCAGAGCTAGAGGGTAGGAAGTGTCTGCTGCAGAGGTTTTTTGACATGCTCCCAGCGCCGTACGAGTTTGACACCTCACAGCTGTGTGTGGACCCAGCTCCGCTGCTGGTGGAAGTCATACACAAGCTGAGTGTGTGTGAGGTGGAGGGAGGGGAGCGTGAAGGGTTTTTAGTGGTGCTGGGATATGTGTTGCGTGTCCTGGACTTCATGGTGGGCCTCTCTTCGGGATTGGACGAGGGGGAAAGAGAGGCGAGGCAAGGTTTGGGCCAGGCCATCCTGGTCTCCACTCTTCTCGACAACACCTCCTGGGCCACACTGCAGCCAGAGGCCTCCATGAGCGTTCTTCACACTGTGGGAGTCTTCCTCCGCAGAGAGCAGAACGCAAGCCTCAAAGAGGACCTGCTGAGTTGCTTCAGTGTAAGATAGCTGAGTGACACACACACACACACACACACACACACACACACACACACACACACACACACACACACACACAGAATAGAGAGTGAATAACTTGTTTCTGCTGCTACATCAGCCCGTCTTGTGGGACCTCATCCAGCGGGACGACAACTCATCTGCTCTCAGGGTTCTGCTGCAGGTACCGGCCCGTGCAGCTACATTCACATTTCAATCTTTTCGATCAGCTCACTAAACTTTACATTGAGGTGAATCACTTTATCTCACCAGGAGTACCTCCAGATGCCAAGAGACAGCATTCGCACACTTGTGATGTCTGCGGAAAAAGATGCTGTGAAGAGATTCCTCTCACATATGCATCAGAGTTGGGACCAGCTACATGTTGAAACTGACCAGGTTTGTTCTTAAAGGGACAGTTCACCCCAAAATCAAAAATACATATTTTAACTCTCACCTGTAGGGCTGCTTATCCATCTAGATTATTTTGATGTGAGATGCTTTGGAGTTGTTTTGGAGATATCAGCTGTGGAGATGTTTGAGACACTCATGACAGTATGGGATGTTCACATTATTTGCGTCCTCTGTGTCTAAGCTGTAACGTTAGCGAGCTTAGTTATCTTATTTAGCTGCATGCTTCTTCTGTGTGGTGATATGGTTGGTAAGTCTAGAAGTTGTGAAATAATGTCATTTTGTGAGATTCCCTACATTTATATGACTTGCAAGCATACAAAACAGGTCTATAAGTGACACTTTTTATGAAGCACATTTTGCAGATATAAGATCTTTTTTACAATGCACTGTGCCTCTATGCTTATAGTTCTATTCACACTCTCCTGTGCTGTCTCTCTTTTACTTGAATCTATGTCACGGCTCATGCATATTTAAAGAGGGCCAAACTGAATACACATCAGTTTCAGTCCTGCTCTATTGTTTTCTCTGTCAGGCCTCTCAAAAAGAGCTGCAGGCCATGGAAACAATGACCGCTGCTTTCATCCATAAGTTCCCTCGAGTGACCCCAGAACTGTTCGTCGACCTGTCTCAGTTCATTCCCTTCATGTCGGTCTCTGACATCATGAGCTTCCCAGCCTCCCTGATAGTCAACGACAGCGTGTGAGTTACTGACCTACGAAACGATTGCATTCAATTTAATATACAGTATCTTTTCATGACAGTAACAGCATCTGTGTTGCTCTCCAGGTTGACAGCCATTCGTGATCACAGCTCAGGGATGAAGTCGCTGCAGAAAAAGGCCTTTGTAAAACGACTCCTGCAGTCGAGTGTGCTGGGTGATGTCCCTACTTGGCCACCGTACTTTCTCAGTTCCATCCTCCCACTTCTACCTTACCTCCCAGTCAGTCATTTTCAGCAGCTGACATCACAGCAGGTAAGAGGCCAATCTGCTAATTTTGAAAGTCTTAACATAATCACTGTATGTCGTTCACAGATGTTAGTCATCACATAGACATGATCAAGTGATTATTCAGACCATGGATTTGGGATCTTACATATGTACAGATGACAAATTAAGGGAAATCCTTAATACATGAGTTAGGACCACAGGAGGGTTTATGGCCTTCAGCGCCATCAGATCTCATCTCAGTTAAGGCCTTATAGGAGATTTAGGAAATGAGTGCTTTACTTTGCTCAACTTTATTGGCCAGACATGTGAACACAAAAGGAATTTTATGTTTTTTTGTTTCTCTCAATTAACTTGACACCCTAATAGACATACAGTTGTAGTTGTTGTTTCTGCTGATTTGTCGATGTGATTGTCATTGCACCACATGATGAAGCTCTGTGTCAGTCCTCTGTAAAGGTAGTCTTTAAATGAAGATCGCATGTTTCTCGCAGGAATTATCCACTGAAATCCTTTGTTGTCAATATAGTGATATCTTCCATTTTGCTAAGAACTACACTTCATACCTTTAATTAAATCCCCTCAAAGACTATATCATCTGAGTCTGGAGAGACATGCATGTAAACTACAACCACTGGTCTTAATTCTGGATTCCTTTAATTTGTCAGTAATCTGTCATATGTTGCTGTTTTTTGTTTTTAGCTTATGTCAACTTTTAATCTGTTGTCTTCTTTAGCTCGCTCCCCTGATAGAGTTTCTAGGCAACGGCAGTCTGGATGGTGTCCGGGGGCGCCACGTGCTCCGGACCCTCTTCAACAAGAAGAAGAACCTGACCAGTGATAACATTCTGAGGTGGGGCTGAGATACCTTCAGTTAATGTTCATGTTTTTCCATCTTAATTAATGATCTCTTGGAAGAGCTGAACATCTATCAAACATTGTTCACATACAGAGCTTCAGTCCTGCGTTCACTATGAACAGGTTTAATGAACTGAGGGCACACTTGACAAAGATGTTCCTGTCCTGACGATGTGACTTCTCTTGATTCGTGTGGTTTCATATAGAAAATAAAATTTTCCCTCCCCCCTCTAAATTCTATTTGCAGGTTAGGGGTTCTTACATGTTACCTGGATCCAGTGGACCTGGGTTCATTTCTTCAGGACTCAGCTGTGTCTTTAGCGCTCTGGCAGCAGCTGGCTCAGTGCATGTCCAAGGGTTTCATCAGTGACAGCGGCAGGGTAAGCACTACTTGTTCAGTAAACCTTTTTTAAACCATTGACATCCTCGTAAATGTTTTCTCTCTGTGCTCTTCCACGCAATGTTTGACTAACTGGGCTGATTTGTGTCTGATGGACAGTTGTCCTCTTGGTTGATACCAGCTGTTCAGAAGCTGAATGTAAGCAGCATGGCTCCTTCAGACCTGTCTGCCCTCACTGGTCTGTTACCTCAGTTAGGAGCTTCCTTCCTGCTGTCACTCCCCTCACAACAACTCCTGGAAATCCTCTCACAACCAGGATTACACAGATATTCTCCAGCACAGGTTAGCAGGGAATTTATTTGTTACCTCGCAGTTCTTAAAGGGATATTCCGGTGTAAGTTTAATCCATGGTCTAACACACCGTGAAACCGAGTAAGACTCCCCCTCGAGAGATCAAGTTTGCCAGCCACTAGCTTAGCTAGTTTTAGCAACGTCAGAAAATACCGCACGATAACAATACACTGCAGCTTATGCCTCCACCAAGAAACCGCCATCAAAAAGCCACTCATAGCCACAAATAATGGTCAGAACAGCACCAAACATCAACAACAGCACATGTACAGTCCCAGCACACAGTACGAAGCATCAAACATCTGCTAGCTTTGCCAGATTCCTATTGAAAACACAGCTCAACTCACCACTCTCCTCCAGCAGCTTGCTCGTTGTGGGGAAGCCCTGACGAGTCGATTACCGAGTGCAGTAGATTTCCGCAGCTCAAGGATGAAAATGTATGATTATTACTCCATGGAATGCTCAGTTCTTAGTATCGAGAGCTGACAGGGAAAAGAACAGAAGTAATGGAGTAATAATATCCCTTTAAATGTTCGGAATATCCCTTTAAATGTTCTCCAGCATTTTGTAGAAAGAAATATTGGCAAAACTTCATTTTACAGGTCTTCAAATTTCATGGTAAGCAATGGTATTTACCAAGGAACATATTTGAAATTTTGTTGAAATTGCTGCCAATTTACCACAATAACTACCTCAAAAATCTACCAAAAAATCGCCCCTATATTATTGAATATTCAAGTGAGTTGTTGTAAATTAGCTGCAACAACTTACAATAATTTACTGGTCTGCTGCGGGGAAGTAAGACAGAAACTAGCTGGAAGTTTCCTGAAAATGTATGAAATAAATGACCAGCTATTTATGAACTGCTTGTTGGAAAATGGCAGACTATTATTAAATCATGTTGGGGTCATTTTCAATCAATTTTGAGGTCATTATTATGGTAATTAGGGGGTAATTAAAAAAAATGTGAACCTGTTCAAAGTAAGTGTTTTTTAATGAAAGTTTCCAAATTTCGTTGTCAAAATGCCAAGGCAATCATAAATGTTTTCACTAAGAATCATGATGCATTTTTCACAACCTTTAATATGTTCTTGAAGGTTGTTTTTTCATAACTGCAGATCTACAACTTATTAGCTACCAAATTTCTCAAAGAAAAAAGAACACCGATTAAACACGTGATCTTTACCCCAGATATCAAACTGTCTTTAAATGCCAACACTTGTGTATTTTCGTACGCCCACTCACAAATTTTTCTCCTCAGGCTTTTCAAATGTTCTCCAAGATAGCAAAGGACACCACTGTAAGTAGACATTTTCAAAATATTTTTGCTGAGTTCCAGCCAGCTACACTTTCACCACCGTGCTTCTCTCTCCCTGCCAGCTCACCATGGAAAAACTGTGCAGACTGAAGCCATTACACTCTGGTCTCTCCCCCGCTGTGCTCAGAGACCTCCAGTGGCCTGAGATCAGTGAAACTGCCCACTGCCAGTGCTGGAGGACGCTGCTAACTGAGCTGAAGCCTGGCCAAAGAGCCATGTTATACAATGCAATGCAGGAGGTGATGGTGCTATCACCTAACTTTTCTTGTCACCCCCCCTCATACCCTGCTTTGACTCACCATGTTGAGTAAATGGTTTTGGCAGCTGAAACAATTCCACACCATCCTTTTTACTCCAGAAGCCTCAAACTTACTGGAAAATATCTCATTAAAACAAAAAAACTGCAGCCTGAGTAACATTTATCTCAGGTTTCCTGACAGTGTTCATTTGATCCACATGTTTGAACCTACCTTGTGTTTTTTAAAGGGCCCTTTTAAGGAACACTTCACCCCAAAATCTAAAATACTGGTGCTACTTATCCATCTTGACGGTTTTAGTGTGAGTTGCAGAGTTTTGGAGATAACAGCTGTCGAGTTCTCTGCCTTATTTTAAATTATAATGGAGTAAGATGGTACTCAGCTTATCAAGCTCTAGGGGTCAGAAAGAAAGGCTACATTTAAAAAAACTCAACAGCAATGTCTCTTTACAGAAGTCATGACCGGTTATTAAAGATAATCCACAAACCTTGTTGGAGGCAGTTTCATATTAGGTACTATTCTATTTCTTTTTATCTACTTATGGATGAGAAGGCTAAGTACAGTATGCTAACTAAGTCGCAGCTCATACTTGCCGACCCTCCTGATTTTCCCAGGAGAGACTCCTGTTTTACTTTGCCCTCTCCCATAATCCTCCCAGGGTCAGATTTCTCTCGTATCTCTGACAATTTTTCACCCTTCTTTTTCCCTTTTAATTATCATAACCAGTTTCTGGCCGGTACAGTATGTAGTCTGCTGTACTGTTGCGCCTCGTCCTCCTCAGAGAGTAAGCGATGGACAGAGAAATGGAGAAGAGACAGATTGTTTAAACAAATTTCAGATGCCCAGGAGAGAAGAATTCCGATTTCTTACATAAAGTTTTAAAGGAAAGAGGCTGTAAAATCTACATCAATTCCCATTGAAAGGCTGACTAACACAGGACAGTGGCGTGCATGGAAAGGAATCAATGGATGAAAATTGATAAATATGACTTTATGCCATAGATTTACACACTTTTACACTAGAGGAAGAGTTTATCTGTATTTTTTTGGGGAATTAAAAGTAAAAGTTAAATAATTTGCCATTAAATTATTTTATTCTTTTAATGTCACCAGAATGCAGGAAACACAGTCATTGAATGTCAATTTTTTTATTCCAGTTTGGTTTCAAAATCCTCCCTATTTTTGAGAACCCAAAGGTTAACAAGTATGAGCTCAGCCGAGGATGCCATTGACCCTACTCACATGGCAGCAATTTTCGTCTGACGCTGTACTCAGGGTGGGGAGCTAGTATGCTGGATAAAGTTATGCTGCTCTGTCATAGATTGCAGGTCGTATAATTTGATATATTGTTATCATTTCATCATCTACCAGTTGATAAGCAACTGAAAAGTTATTGGACAATGAAAATCTGGAGGGACATCTGGCCGTATTTTGAGGTAAAACAACATATTGGATTTCACGTCCAGGCTATAATTAATATATCAAAAATATGTGTTACTTAACTACTTTAAGTCTATATCCTATCCTATCTAAGCTAATGGGTCATTTAATATGCTGTTTTACCTTGAAAAATTGCCCACTGTCCCTCCAGGTTTTCACTATGCATTGTCTTTTCAGTTGCTGATCAATTGTCAAGCTGTGAAATAAGAATTATTTGTCAGATTCCCTGCGTTTAGGTTACACAGCTTGCAATTTGGAACACAGCAGTACAACATTAGAGCTTCCCACCCCGAGCGTGATGTTTCCTGAGGGGAAAATGGCTGCTGAGTGAATATGGTTGAGTGATACGAGTACCATCTCATTTCATTATATTTGAGAGTAGGCAGACATCTCTGTGGCAGATATCTCCAAAACACTGCAACTGAGACCAAAACAATGTAGATGGATAAACAGCACTACAAGTTAAGAGAAGAAATATCTTATTTGGCTATGGGGGTGAACTGTGTCTTTACACTGTGTTGTGGAAAATTGTCTGAAACGCAGTCTAAAGACATTTCAATAAAGGAAACACTGTTGTGTTGAAGATCAAACATACCTTCACAGAAGGCAGAGGGAAGTCTTACAAAGGATGGAATAAAAAAAAAATCACCATCTATACTCATTAAACAGACAAAGAAACCAGACACGACTGTCCTTCTGCTCTTTAGCAACAGTTAACATTAAACATGAACCCACGAGTTCATCACAAGCTTATCGGAGAACAAGATGTCTTCATCCAATTAACATTGTGGCCATCATATGATATCTGGATCGACAATTATAATGCATACGCAGTACAGTAGAAGTACAGACTGAATAAGTAGCCCTTGTCACACAGAGATGCTGCATTATTGCCGCTGCAGCACAGAGCTAAGCAACTCCGTTGTAAAGACAAACCGCTGTGTAATTCACATAATGATAAGGTTTAACAGTTCCCCTTCCCAACTGACAGTGTTGTTGTTGTTCTCTTATATCAACAGGCTCTACACAGAGATGCTCAGAACAGCACTCAGCAGGTAAACTGTCTGCTTCCATTTGTCCCTCTGAGGGAGCTGACAGAAACCTTAAATGGAGAAGCGATCCTAAGAGACATCAGCCTGTACAGAGACGTACTCTGGTCGTCACAGCAGGTGCACATTTTTACTTTGATCCACCTTTGTGTGCTGTTTTAAAGCTGCATTGATATGACAACAATGGGCGGCGGTTCTCTGACTAAAGGAGAAAATGTTACCAGCTTCAGTTTTCAGTCCCATTAATCCGTAACTCATTGGATATGCTTCAGGTGAGCCTTTCAGGATATTAATACTCCATAAGCATCAGCCGCCATCAAGCTAATTAGTTTGGATGTAGTACAATGGTGTGGAGGAGTGTAGCTTAAATTAATAATGGCTACCTTAAAGGGATTTTGTCACAGCCAAGAGTGTATTTCATCTTCTGTTCTCGGCCTAACAAGACCCGAGTCATATCAATAAAGATTGCCCTATACCGTTAGTGGGTGCACTAAAATATATTGTGACACTGAATATTAAACCTAAAATATTATATTTAAATAACCCTGAAGTTAAATGTTTCACTACCCTGCGTTATGTGTGTGATTAAACATTTATAACAGTCTTTTTATTGTCAGATTGTAATTACTGGTATTTAAAATATAAATCACCCTGTCTGTACACTCAAAAGAATTATTTGACTAAAACACTGACTCACTAAGTTTTTTAATAACATGTACATTTTCAACCAAATTTTATTACACAAGGGTCATTCCATGCCAACTCACCCAAAATTCAGAACTTTTCCCAATTCATGTCATTGACTTCTTCAAAAAAATGTATGTTGAAACTATTCAATTCTTGCAAAAATCCTATAGCTGCACTACAAATTCTTTTTAAGTTAAGAATTTTAATTGTGGCCCTCTGAGCTAAATTTCGAAGTAATTACACATTTTTTACTGGACTGGGTTGAAACATCCAAGAGACCTTGAGCAATCTTGGCAACATGTATTCATTTAAATAGTTGCTACTGAATGGTTAAAGATAACAAATTAATAACATGAAGTCATTTTTGAAAAATCACATCTGCACCAGTTTTTACTTTCTCACAACCAAAATTTGGTTCTGTGTAGTATTAATGAACTTCTATCACATCAAGTTTCAACATACATTTTTTTCAGGGAAATCCACGAGATGAACTGAGAGGCCCTTGTTGAGCTGGTATAGAAATACCCATAAGTTTAGTAAAAAGTGTCAGATTAAATACAGAGTTTTTTTCTATCATGTTGAGTCAATGTGAAAGAGTTAAATGACTTTGTTTAATCAAATTAAAATAATGAAAACTTATTCATAAACCTTATGCGTTTACTCAGTCAGTACATATAAAGTTAAGAGGAACTTGTACAATTTCTTATGGGAAACACAATATGTTTTTCAAGTGTTTATTACTGAAGTACGATACATAAAAGTAATGCATTTCCAAAACGTAACCAGATATTTAATTATTTAAAATGAACATTTTGGCCTAACATCTACATTAAACGATGGGTGAGGGGATCATCAAACATGGTTGACAAACAGGATCTGACTTCTATGAATATAAAAATGATCAGATGAACTGACTTCAAACATCCACTGACATATCTCCCAAGCAATTATGTAGCGTCAAAAGTTTTCAGCACTAGTTTAACAAACTAAAATACTCAAATTACTTAAATTAGATTTTACCTTTTCCCTTATAGGCAAGAATTGGTTTCAGTCATTTTTGGGACAGTATTAAAATGAACTTATAATCAAATTAAAATGATTGTGTATGATTAGTAGTATAGGGGCTCAACATGCATAATACTGATCCATTGGTCATAACAATAATTTAATTGAGCTCCTTTGATTTAAATGTTATCTCTTCAATGGTTAACTACAGTCAAAATGTTTATTCTGACACCCCTTTTTTTCATGTGGACAGGCTCAGCTTCTGTTCAAAAAGATCCAGGAATTTAAATACATCACCAACAAGATGGCAAGGTAAGTTGGATGTATTACAGCAGAACATTCAGATCTATAAGTCCTATCGTTACCTCATTTATCCTCCAAACTGAATTAGAGATTCAAAACAAACAGATCCAGTCATTGTCAGGTCAGATAGTCACTCAACAAACAATTTAAATAGTGGCTGCTCTGTTTCTTGTAGGGATCTGGGTCAAATTGCAGGTGGAATGAGCTGTGACTTTCTGAGGCTTTGGAGCAACGATACTGATTTTGCGGAGCTGCTTCAGTTTGTTAGTGAGCTGCCTGGAGGCATGAGACCTGCTCTGGTGAGCAACACACAGCACACCGCAATGTATTTATCACAGCCTCTGATACAAAAGTAATTAGTTTGTTGATGAAAACAAATTATAAGTCACGGTTGAGTCTAACGAGTTCAGATGTGTCTTGGCTGTGTTACCAGCGAAAATGTATCGTGGACGAACTGAGGAAACAACCTGAACCCGACCTCGGTGCTTTGAGCTCTGGCTTTGCTGCAACATTACCGTAAATATCTCCTAATTAAACATGTGTGTTGCTCTTTACAAAAATATTTCACAGTTTATCTGAAGATGATTTACACCTCGTCTTCTTCTTTTCCAGTGTGACGATGGTAGAGAACCTCTCTAATGTTTCCTTCAGAGCCGTGCTGGGACACATTCAGGCACACTTTGCTGATTTCCTCCAGCTGCCGCGTTACAAGCAGACGAATTTAGCAGAGAAAGCCGTTACTGAGCTGGTAAAACACCAGCATGAGCTATACAAATACTGCATTTGCTGCGTATCCTTACATGTTGTGCAGGAGAAGACACATTGTTAATGTAATTTGCATGTAATTTATTAACATGATAAACTAATTAAAAAGACATCTGAAATGAATGTCTTGATATTTAATATGATAAAATGGCACCATGAGCACGAGCATAAACTGGAGATGCTGTTTGTGATTGAATGAAATCAGTGGTGATTGGCCAGGGTTACTGATGGTGAGTCATGTATTTGACTTGTATCAACATATTAATGGGGCAGAAAGAGCAAACTCCATTTGTTGATTCAGGCCTCTCAAGCAAGCATGAACACACGTTAAAAGAAAAAAACAGATGGAGGAAGAAATTCAGGCGCAACCTGACTCATCTTTCAACAGCTTTTCACATGAGTGAAGTGATATCGGTGTGAAATCCCTATAATCCAGGCTCACTGACTGTATGTGGTGCTCTACAGGGCTCTTCTCAGGCTGAGGGGGAGATTGATGGCACCGCTCTGGACGTTCTGGGGCCTTTACTGCCTTTCTTGGACCGGGACAGTTTGGCTCTGGTGGACAAAGGAGCTCTGGCACTGCGGCTGGAGGAGATGAGGGGTTTCTGCATTCCCAAAGAGGCTCTGCGAGACATTAGTGCACTCCTCACTCAGAAAGACTTGGTCGGGTAAAGCTACACATCTGCTGGAAAAAAAAACCACCACATGTCTTAATAATATGTCAACAAGTTAATTTAAAACACTATTGATTACACACATACAAGTGAACACGACAGGAAAGGTAAATTAAGTAGAACTGTCATCTGTCGAATTCATACTCAAAAGAAATAGGGGGCAGCATATCACCAGAGTAACTGCTAACTGCTGCTACCCGTAGCAGTCGTACAGTTAGCTGTACAGCTAGCAGTCTGGACTAGGAGTTTCGAGAACCAGTTGCTGTTTGCACTACTAGTGCAGGAGCTTGGACTAGGGCTAGCTGGTTAGCATGGACCCAGTCATCCTGGCTATGGCATAGCTGAAAAGTGAATGTATGCTGACCTATAAATTCCTAATTCCTAAAGTCCTATGGAAAGTATTTATTTAGAAAGTTGTTTAAATTAAAATATTTATATATATTAAATATACACACATTCAAGTTACACTAGAAGTAATATTGAATAGTTTGTTTGCATTCTGAAATACATTAAATGCCTGATAGTAGATTCTAGCCTTGTGCTGGCAAGATGTCATGGATTACATAAAACAGCAGTAATAAGAAGATATGTGCTGTACTTGCCAGGGAGCCATCCAAATGGCAAGTTGGGGATGTGGAACATTTGGGCAGGCTGGTGTTTTCTCTCTCAACAAAGCAGATTAACTCCATCCCACTGGTAAGCACCCAAAAGCATCCATCCGTGCAAATAATTCATTTCACTGCACTTGAACTGGCTTTCTTAGACATACCCCAACAAGCATGAATATATAATATGTTTCCTCTGTGCAGACGGTGTTGAATAAAGACACAGTGGAGCAGGTCTTGGTGGGTCAAAGTCGCTGGGAGGACAGTGTGATGGGTGGGGTCTGTGTTACTCGGTGCATGGACCAGCACCGCCACAGACAGCAGACTCAGAGTCTCATTCGAGGGATTGTCAAAGCGCGGAGCAGGAGGGCAAAAGGTTCAATTAATATGTCCTCGAGTGCTGTTGTTGTACTGTGTCTAATACTGTGGCAGATGCATTTTATCTACAGGAAAATTTAACTGTCACTATGAATTGTAAAAATGTTTCTGTATAAGTTTTCATTTGTCTTTTGGAGCAGTGCCAGTTCCAAGCTGTGCCGACGTCAGAGGGACATTTCCCTCAGCTTGGACGTCCACTCAGCTCAGCCGAATGACACAGGAAGATCTGAAACAGTGTGTAGAAGTTTTTGCTCAAGACGCCTCAATGAGCTCTGAGCAGCGCCGAGCAGTGTGGTTGAAACTAAGGCAGGTTAGTAAAACTGAGTAGCAATATAATAATCTAGGGCTGAGCAAGTACCTGTCTGAAACGAGTATCTGGTTCAAATAATGTAACCTTTACAAGTATCCTCAGAGTAAAATGTGTCAGTATCCATACTTGTGATAAAGGGAAATCCTTATCGGAGAGCAGAAAGACGTATACTCATTTAGTCTTTAAAAAATGTGTTCTGTTTTCTTACTCTTAAGATCAAAAGCACTGATCTGAGGCTGTTATTTTAATAATTGTCTAACAGATCATAAATATAGCAACTTCTGATCACCATAGCAATTTCTCAGATTTAATGAATAAGTGAGATCAGTTAGTTTGTTGAACAGATAGAGATGACCGTGTGCTCGCTCATCCCTAGTACCATCCATTTAGATTCCTTACAGTCTGACTTGTGGTGCAGCAGTTCTGTCCCCCTCCCAGTTATTATCTAAACATCATAACACAATTGTTCCCCTTCCCTACATTCCTAAAAATGTAATAAAAATCTGACTAGTGGTATCTAAAAATTCCTCTTTTTTTTAATGTTGTTCACTGTAAATTCGAAGGTTAAAAAGTAGAGAACAATGAACAGGAATTCACGTTTCCAGTCCTGAGAGAGAAGGACAGCTGAGTAAAGCATGAGTAGTATTCTAATATCAACATAATCTTTCATTCGAACATGTTCTGCTTGTTCATTTGACCCAGTCCTTCAGTCCGATGAGAGAGCTGAGAGCAGATCAGGTACTGGCTCTGGGCTCAGTAGTGACTGAGATGGGCGAAAGAGAGCTTTACGATGCCAATCTCACTGATCTGGGTCTGTTGGCACATCTGGGGACACTGACAGAGTGGAGCACTAAAAAGGTGAACTTTTTAGAAATTTTTATTCTGATGCAATGTGCGTTTTTTTCAAATAACATTTGATTGTTCTGGGTAGAGTACAGGGACTACAACTATCATTGCGTTATGCAATCTTATGTGGTATAACGATAATTAAACTAAATCGTGAAGTTTGACTGTGTGTTTAATATTCCTTATTTCAGATGAGAGCAGTGATTTCAGGTGTGATGCGGAAACGCAAACTGAAAGTGGAGCAGCTATCAGCCGTTGATCTGGCAACATTTGGCCATCTGATCTGTGGTCTGTATCCCTCAGAGATCAAAAGACTGAGCCCCTACAACCTCAGGTCAGCCAAATACCTCATGTGTATTTATACAGCTTCTTCTTCTAGAACAACAACTCTTAACAATGGTTGTAAAAGCTAAAAAAGGCTGTTAGAACTAATAAAGAAGGCTCACACTCAGCAATTCAATTAGTGAGTCTTCAAAACAACATTAGTGAACCAACAATGTTCCAGACACAACAACATGTCAGATAAATGGGATCAAAACAAAGAGGAACATTAACAAATATAAGTACTCCAAAGGGGTCAACAAATACTGCTAGTTTGCATACAAGGTAGTAAGTAATTTGTGCACTACTTAGCAGTAATTAGCACCAGTAAACATTATGATGAATCTCTCTGATGCCATAACAGAATGACTTTCTTTTGGTTTCAGTGAGTAATTAATTGATTTCACATTCACACGCTAGCAGATGCTAACTAACAGAAGACTGGTGCACATTTCTCAGCAGCACACAACATCATGAGAACATTTTGCTTAGCCTCAGCGGAGGATAAAGTCCTGAATTCTTTCGCTCTAACTGCAGTATGGCTGTGCTGTTCCTGCGGGAGACATCCCTGCCTTGCACAGAACAGCAGATGGAGGCGTTGACAAGCTGTTTGTCCAGACCTGAGGCCTTTGGTCCAGTCAGCGCTTGGGGACCAGACGTTTTCACAGAGATTGGGACATTGGCAGGTACAGTTGAACATAATATCCCTGGGGGTAAGAACTTGTGATCAAATGTTTTTGAGTTTTCAAAGACAAAGGAGGCTGAAAGGAGGAAGTGACAGTTCTCAGATAGATAAGTACAATTAAAAATATCCCTGAGGGTATAAAAGTTTAGGAAAACTTTTTCCTTTGATTTGATGTGAGAAACATTAATTATCTGACAGCAGTTTGTTTGTGTCTCTGTCCAGTGGGCATGGAGGATATGGTGCTGTCAGCTCTGGTACAAGAACAAATGGAAGGAATCACCCCTGAGGCCATCGTCCTGATGACACCAAAAAAGATGGCAGTGAGTTTCACCAGTGATTTTAGGGCCATTTAATCAGGTCAACCTACAGGACAATGTTTACCTTCAGAATAGATCCGTACGTAGCACCAGTGGCAAATTTGGTTCAATTGTTCAATTTTGAGAAATTATAACAATTACAGCATTTCATTTTTCTCGACATTCTGATATGCCAAATCAAGAAAAGCACATGTGCTAACAATAAATGACTAATGGCTAAATTCCATTTAGCTGCTTTAGTTTCAGGGTCCTTGTATTGTTCACGTTAGTTCACTGTCACACTGTCATGGCTCATTTATCATTATTTTTTTCTGATGTAAAAAAAACAAACTATAAATCAAGTCTTTATTGTAACACTAACAAAACAGTCACAAAAATAATTAGTTTTGTTTTTTCTTGGTAATTTGTAAACTCTTATTGAAGCTGTCCCACTTGAAAAACAACTTGACAATATAAAACAAAAGCAAAGTTGCACTGTTAAAATATAGTCTTAATAAACTGGAAACGTATTAGTAATGGAGCAAACAGCTACTGCCCTTAAAACTATACAGCATACACACACATAATAGTGATATGAAACAGCTGCAGTAAGGGACATGTAGAATATATGATTTGATTTAGAAAGGAGGATATGTACACTATACCCTACATATTGTACAGGTATACGTGCTGTGTGTCTTGATCAGAAAATGTAAAAATATGTCTTCACACAGAGTGCTTCCTCTCAGTGTCCTGTAGGTCTGAGTTAGAATTTGTGCCTGACAGGTGGTGTTTAGCGCGGTTCAGTTGTCGTGGCTGAGTGCGGAGCAGGCGTGGGCTGTCACCACGGAGCAGTGGGCAGAGCTGGACACTGAGCAGAGACACGCTGTTGGACTTGCTCGATATGAAGGCGATGTCCTGCTTGAGCAGAGAGGTGAGTCTTAAAAAAAAATGAAGGTTACAACCTCCTCCTGTATAATAAGCTGTTGTTTTTGTTTTATTTCACTGGGGAAGAGTTTGTGATCACATATACTTTTATTATGATAACACTTGTTTCCGCCAAACAACATGATGTTGTATTCATGAGGTGATAATAGATGTTCTGTTTGTTTGCTTCCACAGGGAGAAACTCGTCTCCAGCGGCCCTGAACACAGACAGCTTCACAGTACACTCACTGGCTCTGTGCCTCTTGTTATGGCTAATAATTTAAAATGCTGGATAAAAATGAATTGTCCATTGACCTCACTTGGTATCATCATATTTGTATTTCAAATAAATATTTTGAAATGTTGTTTTCCTCTGTGTGTTGGTCCTTTAACTTATGCTCCCCTTGATTGTGCTCTACTGCACACGTATCACATTTATGTGAGCTATAAGCTTGATGTAATACGAATAAGTATATGGAGGTATACTATGAATAATAATCTTTAACTAGAAAAATCAGAGGGAGCAATGTAATAATTCATGTTTATTTGACAAAAGAAAGGGCTTTACAAACTTTACAGGATGTGTGATCACACAAACAAACTTGAGATTATATTTTATAGAATCGTATTAAATTTAAAAATATCTTGAGCCATTTCCCTTAAGGTATAAAAGACCTTTGAAATCTCTCCCCCATTTATTTATAACTTCTGTTGACTCAGTAATCTGCCTCCTTCGGGCCCGGGGGCCTCCATGGGAACCTTCTTTTGCCTACGAGGACCTAGTTTGCTAACATAATTTTAGAAATGCTGCAGAATTGATGTATGAATGCTTTCACAGCACAAAAATTATTCTCTCTGGTAGAGACTTTTATATTTCTTGTATGTATTTTTTCCCTCTGAATATAAACAGATATTATTGAAACTTCTCCTACATATACTATAGTACTATAATATATTCAAGAGTAGAATACTTGCATAATAATTCTGATAAAATATTTTCTGTTTATTTGTTGACATAAGTGATACCAACAATATTGATTATTGCCTGCCTTGCTATATTTGTAAGTCTGAGAGTTCACTTATCCCTCCTGATGGTCCTCCCTGCAGGTGTTTTCCATTTCTTTAACTTGGTGCTGCATTCCAGGTGAGAATAAAATACAACAATTACAGTCGAGTCAACCTGTGCAACGGTATTACTGAACTATTATAGTACATACTGGAACTGGTATATCCTACAGTAGTAGGGTTGCAGGGGCATATCAGATTCAAGGTATACAGTGGTAGAAATTGAAGTTATTATACTACATACATTTGCATATCTTTATTGAATTCTCTTGTATTATTGTTTTTTTGTCAAGAAATTCAAGTTTCTATCAGTTTTCACGTCTGTCAGGACAGAATATTTTGGAAAATTGTAATTATGATTGATCCAATAAATTGTGATATTTTCTAAGACAATTACCTTATTGTGAAAATTGCATACTGGTGCAGTCATACTACATAGTAAAACACTTTCAGCAAAACAACAAATGACCCAACTATTCAGTAGTAGTACTAGTGAAGTTACAATTTCAATGCACCAAAGAATCAATTGGAACACTAAGATTTCAAAAAACAATTTATATCATACTTACATATATCATATCATATAAATGGGATCCAGGAACCTAAGAACCTCAGTAAATTATTAGAGAATGTAGAAGAAAAGAAGCTGAATTACCAACCAGGCAGAGCGACCAACTGCCCTGGGACCCCACACGCCATAGGTTCACTGGCTGTGAATTTTTTTTTGGTAATTTAATCAACTCCATATTTGTTTATGAACCTGATTCACAAAAGTACATCATAAAAATACAATTTTTTATGTTTCTGTATTGTACTGTGCTGTTACAACAAATCTCCCACTGGAAAAAACTAAACAAAAACCCTGATCTAATGGTCGCCCAGGCAGCTCACATGGAACATATTTCTAATTAAAGTTGGGTTTAGCCATCAAATTATCATAAACTGTCTGAAACACATAAAACCTGGGACCCAATAGTATTATTCCTGTAGTATCAGGAGAAGGCTAATGGTCTGGAGAAATAATGAAGCTGCCATGTGTAGTCTGCACTGTGGTGAAAACTTTGAGGTGAAAGGCACACTGCACAGTGGGCAGGAGGAATGTCTGGAGGTCAATAGGTCCCCAAAACCAAATTTTTGCCCAGGGGCCCCAGACCAATAGGTTAATTTAGCCTGAAGCAATACGTTCACTAAAACCTTATAAAAACCATCATTCATGAAACGTAAATTAAATTGTGTTGATAATTTAATTTTAAATTGTGTTAACTTAAAATGTTTTTGCACAAATTGACAGATGCATATTTGTACTGACAGTGGATATGTATATATATGTTTGTAGGCTATTTACTCTGTAAAATAATGCACTTTTCTATTATACCATGTATCCATGCCAATACTGTTTCTTATATTTTTGTACTTTTGATATTTTTAACTTTATAACTATGAATGTTTGACTGTAAAGAGGCAAAAGAAGAATGTCATTGTACAGGGAAACTTATTTCACATGACAATAAACGCTCTGAATCTCAAATGTATTCATTATGATGATTATTAATGGGTCATTTTCATGGAAACATCAATTTTTCTGTCCATTTTTTCTAGCTACTTATTTTAATATAGTTTGTTTGCCACCGCCTCAGTGTCAGGGTGCTATACCGCCTGTGACCAGCAGGTGGTGGTGTAGCAGCGTCGCTGTCCGCTAAGTAGGTGTTGCTGTAACGTCCCCACTTTGTCCACAGTCGTGACGTATTTCCTGGGGCTTGTACAGACCACTCAGCGGTACACCAGAGGGGTATCATGACTATTTATAACCAGCAATTCTCCCTTATCAATTTTTCAGTCGCTTCACCGTGCTGTCGTCGGTTCTAACACCGCGGTGAGAGACAACAACACGCCGGGTCGAGCAGGATGTAAAAGGAAGCTGGTAAGTTGAGCTGAATGTAAGTTTCCCGTCCGCTCCGGTTTGTATTTCGTACTTGTTTGGGCTGCGCGGTCGCCGAGTTTGCCGTGTTCTCGTCTTCAGTCCCACCGGGGACCCTGACACGGGACGGCACCGGACCGCATGTTGTCCTATTGATCCCGGTTGCTGTCAGTTTGTGTGTATCGGCTCGAGAGAAGGAGAAGAGGAGGGGGGTCTCTCTCACTCACACACATACACACACATGCCGAGGTGACGTCGACTGCGCTGCGTCCGGTTATTGTGGTGGTTCCTGCGAAAAAATTGTCGTGATCCACACCGCTTCTCCTCCGTCGGAATGAGTAGTAACAACATGAGGTCGGAAATGTTCGTCAGGGCTGGATGAGAGAGAGGGAAGAGGGATTAAAAAAAAGGGGGAGGCACCTGTGAGACGGAGCAGGTCAAGCCTACCGTGGTGTCAAGTTTACGTTAATCACGTCGCGGTACAGTTTCAGACATATTTGTCAAGCGGAGGGAGGGAGTCATCATCGGATCAGCTCCAACCGCCGCCGCCGCTCCGACACAAATTATGACTAACTACGTGTTGTTGTCACGGACTTAACGAGTGAGGTGAGTCGACCCAGCAAACTCGCGACTTTACTCCTATTAGCTGATATATTTAAACCTCTTAACTTCAGCTCCTAAACATTCAAGTGTTTGGCTGCAGAGGCCTGAGAGAGACAGACAGAGACAGAAGTTTTCTTCCTTCCTGAGCTGAAAATGCAGTTAATCTTTAACAGTACGTGTTGCTGTTTACACATGCAGCATACAGTGAACTTTTTAATGCTAAACTCTGATCATGAAGCGTTTACATTCCCTTTAGGACTGAACTTTGACATGAGAGGTGATCAATGCAGTTCTGAATACTTCTTTTGTTGCTGGACTGACCTGCTGTGGTCGTACATTTGACTCTTGTACGACTCGTTATCTGATGAGACACAATCCGGGCTGATGTGAATATGTTTTGTGAAAACCATCCTCTGCGCAACTGAGCTTGTAGCTATTTATTGTGTAGAAATGAGGCCGTTTCATTGTGGTGACTGACCTCCTTGTGTCGTTTGTGCCTCCAGTAAGCTGTAATTTTGCTTCTCCAGTGAGGCAATATTGAGCTACTGATCATTATGCATAAACAAGGTTATCGAGCCCCGTGAATGTTTGTACATGTGCCAAATGACGACTGAAATTGTGTGGTGTAAGTGTAACTTCTGGCTTGCGCAGTATGATAAGATGTTTACAGTTTTAAAGGTGCACTATGTTGTTTTGGGGAAGAAAAGCTCTTCACTGACAGATTTTTTTAAATGCCAAAACAAATCAAACAACACAGTTTCATACTGTTTTACTATGTTTAAAGCACCTTTCTAGGTTTAAACAGTGTTCTGGGGACCTTATTTCCCCTAAGAACAGCTTGTTTATTCAATTATGGAAAAAAAAATTGTGTCGTGAGTTTGTATTATTACCTCATTAATATTGTAAATATTAAAATTCAGAGTTTGAATATGTTTCTTCAAAGCTACATAGTGCCCTTTTAAAAGTTGAGTTACCATACAAGCATCCAAATGAAATTAATGTACAAGAGATTGTCTCAAAACTGAGATTGTCTCAAAACTGAACTTTTGACATGAAAAACTCCAGTTACCCACGAAATGTTTAAATGCTGCTTTCTTACTGGCATAACTACAGGAAGTCTCAAGAAGAGGATAAATGAAAACACTTGGGTGCAGTAAATGTACCAGAAAATAGAGTTGTGTTGTTAATCGGGATATAATTGAAAATGCAGTATGGCTAAGTGCAATTTCCAAATCGCAAGAAGCTGCAATTATTTGTTAAAGGTAAAATGTGTGATTAAACAGCGTTATAATGAAATAATGTAGTGCTGCAGAGATTACCAGGCCCATAATCTTGTTCTGCAGATGTAAGACAAACATGCAGTACAGACCCCAACAAATGTCACATTGTTATGATTTTAACAGTTTTTTCCCAGTAGAAATAAAAATTGTGATGCAAAAATGATCTGTCCCACTAATTGTGAATGTTCTTGCTGTTGCAAAATCTGTCAAATATAATTGCAGTATGATTTTCTGAACATATAGTGCAGCCCTAGTTTGTAAGCTCTTTAAGCCATTTAAGCCATTAAATGTTACATGGGTGGTACAGTTAAATTCCCATACAAATTCCCTTACAATCAAAGATGACAGCAAACGCAGTCAATACATTGTGTGTTATACCCTTAACCATAGCTGTGATGTCCTAAACAAGAATGCAAAATTATGATTGAAGCACACCACTGGAGAGAGTTTGGAAGTTGTGGCTCAGGAGGTAAAGCAGGTCGTCCACTGATCACAGGGTTGGCAGCTAGATCTCTGCGCAAGACACTGAAACCCAAATTGCTTCTGATTGTCAGGGCTGCACCCTGCATGATAGCTTGCTGCCATCAGTGTGTATGCGTGTGTGTGTGTGTGTGTGTGTGTGTGAGGGGCTTAATGAGTGGCAAAACCTTCTAAAGGTTACCTGTTATTTAAAGCTTTCATTTAGAAGGTCAGACAATGTGACAAATGAGGTGTTAGTTGAAACAGAGAGATGTTTTTCTGTTTTTCATCATCATGAAAAAAGGCTTTCATACTTGTAGTTTAAGGATCTGGATTCATACAACTTGTTGTATATTTCCACCATTTTGCTTACTGTTATTTTCACCTTTACTTTGAGCCCCTGTGGACTTCCACCAGTTTTAAATATTTTAATTAATAACACAATGAATCAAATTCAAAAGCAGTCTCCATCAAGGTCCTTCCGTAGAGATGTTTGAATGCCATCACGACTCCTTTTTTCTGTCATTCAGCTTTTAGTGAAAGCTTCGTGGCATCCAATTATAAAGAGGAATTTGCAAGCAAGAAACATTTGTGCTAAATGCAGAAGTTATATATGAACTGTCGTTTTGAAGACATGAAGAAAATAAATCTATGCACACTATTTTCATGAATTAGCCCAATGGTATCAATATTGGAGAGAGATATTGATTTAATATATGTCACAATGTGAGAGCAGGCAGTAGTAACACGATTTTTGAGTGTGAGGAAAGGGTCATGTGGGCTAAATGCATTTGAGTTCATTTTTATTTCATTAAAATGTAAATAATAAACCAATGAGGTGTAAACTGTTTCCTTTCTAAAACGTCCTGATGACTTCAGTAATGAGGCTGGTATTATCCTTTGTGTTTAATGACACTTGGCTAATTATAATTTGGTTGTATTTTTTTCTCTGTTATAACTTCTGTTATCACAGTCTGACATATGGTATCATTTACTGAGGTAACACTAAAGACCACTCACAGCGCCACGGTCGGCTTCTCCTTTGTCTCTCGCCAGCAGTGAAGTAGTTGAGCAGTTGTTAAGTTATGGCGTGTGGTTTTCACGCTGACGTTAAAGAAACTGAGTGGTTGAGCGCCCGGATGAGGTCACAGACGTCAGTACTTAAAGTCAGTGTGTGTGTCTGGAAATCAAACAGAGGTTTGGGAACATTCACACTGTTGACCTGTTGCTTCAAAGGACAGAGGACAAAGTTGAGTGAGTTATCCACCAGATTTATCTCTTGGTTTCCCACCTTTCTCATTCGGATATTTAATGCTGTATTTTATGATTTAGATGAATTTAAATCTGGTTAATACTTTGTCAGATATTGACTTTAATAGTCAAGCTTCACCTTTAAGCCTTTAAAAATGAATTTCAGACAAGAAGCATTTCATGTTTGTCTTTAATTTCAATAGGAACTGAGATAGAAAAAGTAAACATGTAATTAATGTAGGGCATGGATCCTTGCTACTTAATGGAGATTTTTGAGTTCATAAAATAGGCTTAACTGAGCAGGAAGGAAGAATTAAAAAGGCGGCAGAGGGATTTGGGTGTTACTGAAGGTTGGCACATTTAAATACAGTTCTACTTTGAGAGACACGTCTGGCACTTGATTTGTTCTGCTTGGTTTAATAATCACAGTTCTTGTTTTAAATATAGTCATTTCTGTTGTGATGTCAGTCATTATCCGTGTTACTTATTTATATAAATGAACATTTGCCATTGAAACGTCTGACATGGATTAGCAGCTTGTCGTACCGATTCCCAGCCAGGCTGACCTGTAAGCTGGCTGATCTCTAATGACTCAGTCACCTGTAGTGTCACAACCCACTGAACCAAGTCTGTCTTAACCCTTTAGACATTACTCATCACTTTGCTCTGGAAGCTTTTCACAAAATTGCTCTTAAAAGTAGATTGGTGATCCAGTTTTTCCAGCAGTTTTAGATGGTGTTTTTTCTGCAGCGGTTCCACACAAGCGTCAGGTAACAGTAGAGGGTACAAAGGATTTAGATATAGATTTGATACTGAAACTACTGAAACGGGGCTTCTTTTGTAATAAACATATCGATATTGCAAAAATGTTGCATATGTCTGCACTATCAGCATAATAAATGATAAATGCCATCAATAGAAGTGAGAGGGGATCTACTGCAGCTGTATTTGTTTTAACAATGTATGCAAAAGAGGAAGTGATATTATCAAGGGAGTTCCTTAAACTAGTGAGAAACCAGCCAGATGGGAAAATTATCCACCAAAGGGATTTTTACAGGAGCAGTAAAGTAATTCTTCTGAGAAGGCAGTTTAATTAATGAATGCCAGATGAAGATCTATCACTGAAGCTTTAAATTTTGTTACTTCAATTAGTTAACATCAAGTTTTATCCATAAGTATAATGTTTTTGCCTACAGATCTGTTACTTAAATGCGAATATACACAGAACACTAACTCTGCTTCAACCATCCAAAAATGTATCTTGAGTTGCACATGCTGGTAAATATGTAAGTAAGATTAAAACAAAATTCCTAGTTAAGAATGAATAACTGGTTTCCACAAGTTGCCGTGAGTAAAATGTAACAGCTGAACAACACATTTGATGAGAATAAAACAGATGTTCATTTAGAATTTATTAGTCTGTGTCTGCATTGCAGGGAAAAAAAACTTTTGACACAAATAAACTGCCCGCAGAATAAAAAATCAATATAAGACAGCCCTTTTATAATGGCCATTAACTATGGTCCCGGTAATAAACACAATTTGATTTTAGTTTTTCGACAATGTCACCCACATATGAACTTTATGAGCTGTGGAAAGAGCAAATTTCTAGAGGGTTGTTGTATTTGATTGCATTACATTGTATAGGTGTACCTATATATAAAGTTGCTATTGACCGTATTAAGCAATTTTTATATACTACATAAGGAAACAGACACACTAAAAGTTGTTGATCATGGTTAAACGCCGACAGTAATAAGATGCACCAACATCGTCCTTTGAGTTTCTAAGCAGTGGATTGACGCCAGCTGGCAGCAAGGGACACAGATTATCTGCACCTAAAAGTCTTTCCAGAAGTCAATGCAGCTATTACCCCAAATTCCTTCAGTTGTATATGTCAGACCGAGTGGACAACAGTTTAGCTGGCAGCCAGCGCTTTGGGAATCTATATGTACTGTGCCTTGTCATTGCGGTCTAGATAAATAAAATAGAGTAAAAACACTTTATATATTGAATTATACATATAATTTTGTAGGTACGGGTATTGCAAATAAGCGTTGGCTATAAATGCTGTGGTGTGGCTTCTACTTACCTGTATGTTTACAAATAACATTAAATATCACAATTAAGAAATATATCTTATATTGTAATATATTGAAATTACATTGAAAATAAGTAGGGATGTAACCAAGGATCGCCGACTACCAACAGTTCTAAGGTAACTAGACAGCATCAGAGATGTTTCAGAGATCCTTTATTGATGCAAGGAGGGTTCACTCATAGAGGAAAAACTGAACTGAACTGAACTAAACTGATAACATTGCCAAAGGCCACAGGCTTAAGACACCAAGCTTTGTAACAAACTGAATTTCTATCTTGTTGTTGTTTATTTTTTAACTCTTGAGTCTTTTTTTGTTGTCAATATTATTTTAACTTGTCTGATCCTAACCTGTAAAATGCACCAGGATAAATCTGCTGTTGTCTCTCTGCTATTGTAAATATTTTAAAGTAGAATGTGAAAATATTAATGGTATAAAAGCCCCAATCTAACAATAGCATAGCTTTCAGTGCTGTAAAATGTTTTAAATCGAATCGCGAGAATTGTGACACCCCTAAAAATAACTATTTTGTATCTTTATATGTGGTGTTTTATGCAGCAGCTTGAATTGCATTGAAGTGAATTCGACTGGAGTATTTTTAAATGTCAAAGTCTTGGTAATGATACACTAAAAGACTTTTTGAGTACACAACACAAACGTCCAACTACCCCACATCATCACTCACATCAATTTTGCTTACCAAGGGAAAGTTTGAGGAGCTTATTTGTTTGGACTGAGGCTTAGTGGCACAGTGAGTCAAGTTTGAGTATTTTGTTCATATGATGACTAACATAGGCAAACGGGTCATTATAGATGGCTGTAACACTTGGAAAAAGACGAGAAACCCTGTCCCATAGTTGAGTGGAATCAGGAGAACAAATGTGAGTGCATCCAGTAGGAAACAGAATAGGAGCATTGTATTCAGTGCAGTCCAGTCAGCTCTGGGTTACAATAGAGTTAGCACTTTGGATAATGGTCTCAAGAGACTTATGGTGCAGCTGACACTTCTGGCTCGATAACAACAGTTTAGAGGCAAAATTGTATCAGAAAACAATTACACCATGAGCCGAGATCTGTCTCTGCTTACTGTGGCTACAGTAGCTATATGAAATATGGCTTTGTCTTATTCAGAAGATTGTGTTTTAGATGTTTTCTTATACCCACACTCTAATAGTATATTGTAAATGTGTGCTACACTTTCTCTGACACTTGGAGCGTGTATGTTCTCTCCTTGGCCGCAGTCATTCAGCCACTGCAGCCTCAGGCATTTAAACTCCACCCCCTACTGGCTGCTTCACCTCGTAGTGAGACTGCTGTGATCCCCTCAGCATCTCGGGCGTAGTCTAGCTTTCCAACCGCACCTCACCACCTCTGCTGCTGAACTAGTGCACCTAAGCATTTTCCTTTTGCAATCTACCGTATCCTCCCATGGGAGTGTAAACGGCAAAATCTGCTGCGGTGTGTTTGACCACAACACCAGGTCCAGCATTAACATGGTGGGTTATAAAACAGTTATTATACTTGCGGTTTTCATTAGTTTTTGTTTTCATTTGGTTTTTAATTTTTGTTTCAATTTAGTTTAGTTTCACTTACTTTCCAGTGTGGGTTGACTCATTTAAGGTTATTTTTTTAGTTTCAGCATTAGTTTTATTTATATTTTATGGGGGTATTTGGGGCAAGATTTACGAATTATAGGTATTATAATACTGTACACTATGTGAAGGCAATTGACTCACAGTCACACAGACATCTGACTCTGAAACATATGCACCAATGCCTCCTCACGATTGCTGTGTTGACAAATTTGACCAATTGACTGACTAAAATTAAAAAATTACTGACTAAAATTAAAGTAATGTCCTGTATTTTTTTAAATAATATTTTAGATGGTGTTAGAAGTACACAGTGGTATTTCAGTTAGCCTTGTTTCCCCTAAAGTCTAGTTTTTATTTATATTTTGAGCTGACTCTTTTTTTCCAAATCTAGTTTTTGTTTAAAGTTTGATTTTAATTTACTTTAATAATCTGGTTATCAATCAACTGTATATAGCTGAAAAAAGAAAACAAACAAAACAAAACTTGCTGTTGGGTAGATTTGTTTCATCATAGACACTACCAGAGCAACATGTTACTTAAGCTATACAACAGAAACATCAAATAGTTCAGAATGCCATCTTTAAATACAGTATACGTCCTTTAAACATTACAGTTATAGCTGAACACATATTTAACAAGTTTGCTGATGTTACATCGTATCATAGGGGTCCGGCTATAGTTTTCCTGTGGACCTTGACATGTCCAGTCTTCTTTTGTGTAATATTTTGACGATCATGTTGGATCACAAGGAATGATTCAGCCGTGAAATCATCAGCAGGCTTTCTAAACTTTGTGGATATATATAAACCTGCTGTATTTTCTTCTCCCTTTTTCATGCTAGGTGAGCTGTGACTGTGCCCTTCTTTGTCTCTCTCTGTGCACCTGCATGCACCGTGGGCAGCCCCGGCCTGTCGGAGAGACGCTGTGCTCAGAGACTGTGCTGCTCTAGGAGAAACCCATGGCTTTTGGCCCTCCATCTTCCTCCGTAGGCCGCAGGCTCAGGCTGCTGGAGGTGCTACTTGGGCCTCTGTTGGTCTTGCTGGTGTCTGGGCTGGGACCAGTGCGGACTGAGAAGATCTACACAAACACATGGGCTGTCCACATACCTGGAGGTCAGGAGGAAGCCGAGCGAATCGCTGCCAAACACGGGTTCATAAACTATGGACATGTAAGTTTAAAGATTGTTTTATTTTCCTGCATTTGCAGAGTAATATTGTTCAGACACGTTGAGAGCACTTTAGTTAGGGATCATACATGGAACATATGTAAAAAATAAAACCAACTGAAGTTTGACTATTCAAATATACAACTCTTAGGCTTCCTGACAGGTGGTGAGCTTGCTGCTAGTATACACAGTGTGCCCTTTGTGTCTGACTTGTTAATTTCTTACAGTTTATCAATATATGGGTGTGTGCATTTATGATTATTATAAGTTATTTATAATTCTTTAAGTTCCTATTATTGGGGGTTTCCTGTCATAGTGTAGTAAGTACTCTCTTTTTCCCACTGTTTCCTCTTGTTTTGCACTTTTTCCATCCAAGCACATAACACCAGAAACTTTAAACAGTATTATAGTAACTCCAAGTTTTATTTATCTGATAAGTCTGTTCGAAAACCATTATTCAGCCTGTTGTGGATTTGTACTGTGTGATTGGGCCAGCAGCTACTAAACATGTTTTCAGTGCTTCAGTGGGATCTTTGACAGCTCATTCAGTTGCATATGAAGTGTTTTGTTGCAACAGTGATGTTGCAAGAAGAGTGCTTTTGTACCAGTCCAACAGGTTACGACAAAATACTTCTCTTTCCGTCATTGTTGTTTGCTTGTTGGTGAACAGGTTTCAACAATAGCCTAAAGCTGGGAACAGATTACTGAAAGCTACTAAGGCTGAAGAAATAGTTAATTACTTTATTGCTTTCCACCAACCTACACAGTACTTTTAGTGTCTAAATTCAAGAAGGAACATGTATTGAGCATTTCAATAAATAATAGGACAAAATACTGATGTAACACTGGCATTGCATGTTTAGGGTTATGCCCCAGTGTTCTGTGAGAGTAAGGATTCTGACATTAAGATGGATGTCTGTCAGAATAACAATTTGCCTGCTTGAAAAAAAACAGATAATAGAAACAAATACCAGATTTCTGTGAAACTGCTGATAAAGAGACGCGGTCAACGTGGACTGTAAACACCGCAGAGAAAGTTGAAGAGTAAACTTTGGCAGAGCGAGGTCAGCTGTGTGGGTGTGCACCGAAACTTGGATGACCTGCATGATAAAATGACCTCTTTCATTCAAGGCAAAGCAATTCTTTCTCTGTTTATAAAGTCATACAGTTCATATATATCGCAAAGCTTCTTAATCAAATTGACTGGATCAGAATTCCAAACACCATGCTGTACGATTTTTATCTCCTGGCTGTTAAAGTTGGAGCTGTAGCTGTTGTCAGGCACAATCCAAAATGTTCTGATTAGCAGCAACGCTCAAGTCAAATTGTTGTTTGTGTCTCTGTTCATATTCCTAGAGTAGTAACCAGCCTTTGTGGGGGGTCAGGCAGAAAGCAAAAATGCTGTAAATCTGTAAGAGTTGGATTGATTTGAAATACATTTTTAGTCTGCTCAAGCTGGTGCTTCCACCTTGAGACAGGTTTAAATTATTAAGATCTTCTGCCCATAGCTTTGCAGGCACAATAGGTGGGCGATGTACTGATAAATATTTCCTCTGTGCTTCAGTGACGTCTTTTATGACTTCATCTGTGACCTCAGTGCAAACTGATTAGCTAAATTATATCAATCAATCAGTCAATCAATCAAAGCTTTATTGTCATTTAGTTGTACCAACAAAAATAGTGCAGCAAAAATGAGAATACGTTTCTCTGGGATCCATAACACGAACACAATAAACACACACAATATATAAATATAATAATTTAAAACTAAAACTATGACGAAGGCTCATGAAGTGCAGTAGTGCGGCCTGTGGAAGGAAGCTGTTATGTCTGTTTGTTCTGCCTTTTTGACTCCGGAACCGTTTTCCTGATGGGAGCAGTTCAAAGAATGTGTGGAGAGGGTGGGAGGCGTCCCTGACGATGTTCAATGCCCTGCTCCTGCAGCGGCTTAGGAAGAGTTCTTGTACAGGGGGGAGGGAAACTCCGATGACCCTCTCAGCTCCTCTCACTATTCTCTGCAGGGCTTTTTTGTCTAACATACTGCAGCTGGAGTACCACGTCGAGATACAATATGTCAGAACGCTCTCCAGCACACCACTATAGAAAGTCCTGAGGATGCTGATGGGGAGAGAGGCTTGTTTCAGCTTCCTCGGGAAGTACGGTCTCTGCTGGGCCCGTTTCGTGATCCCTTAGGTGTTCTTATTCCAGCTTAGGTCCTGCGAGATTTGCACTCCGAGATACTTGATGTTCTCCACTCTCTCTACTGTATGGCCACTGATGCTGAGAGGAACGTGCTCGGGCTGTGACCTAAGGAAGTCGATAATCATCTCCTTCGCTTTGTCCGCATTGAGCACCAGCTTGTTTTCTCTGCCCCAATCTTCTAGGTGTTTCACTTCTTTTCGTCATGTCTTGACAAACATTGTTAATTCAGTATTCAGAACAACCCTTTTTTTGTGCCTTTGTTATCCATATCGGGGGTGGAAACGATTAGGGGGTGGAAACAATTCATCAATGGCCTATGTTCCGAAAGGAATACAAAGGCCTAAGTAAGTAAGTAAGTATCCATATAGAGCCTTCTTCATCTTGTTTACTATTCATAACCCAGATCTTATTTTTCTGAAGTGCTCAACAGTCACTAATCCTGATAAGAGAGGTGCAGGTTGTTTCAGTTCTATAACAGAAGTGCCTTTTTGGCTTTTTACCAGCACATTTTGGGGAATGAATGTTGGTCTTGGTGTTGGATGTACTTACTTTGTACTTAACCTTTCTTCTTTCAACCACAATCTCTTTAAATGAGTATCGAAATGTGTGTCCAGTTGATTAAATCTATCTGGATAGATGTGAAAACTGAACAGATGTTGACATTGTTCTGATCAGTGATCGACTGCTTCAATTATGACTGTTTGCAACGTTTTAGGACCATCTGCTCCTCACAACTCGTTGGTGGACAAAATGTATTTAAATAGAAGTGCTGTTTTTTTCATAATAGACAATATACCTAAAGACTCTGATTTTGATCGACTGATGTTTATGGACAAAATATAAATGTGAGGATAGTTTTCATGTGTATTTGCACTTTTTCAGTGAGGGAAAAGCACCATGCACCATGTGGTCTCACTGGTCATGACCAGGAATGTAATTTGTGCTGTGAATCACTGCAGGCAGACTAATGAGTAATCCTACACACTTAAATCCTCACACTATGCATTGCCTGTGGACAGCGAGGAATCCAGACAAAGCAATTACACCCATGTTCTTACAAAACTGCGTCCCAGAGGTAAGGAGGATCTGTGTGGTTTGGCTGATCCCAGTACTTTCTTGAAACTATTTTATGATATTTTGAGTGAGGGAAAATGGACCATTGTGTCTGACCAGAACTAGCTTGATGAGCTAGCATTTAAAAATGTAAAAATGAGCTGGGGCCTGTCTAATGAAGCAGCCTGAGTAAAGCCTTGAGCTCTCTCAAATCGGAAACAAAAACAGATGTTCCAGGGTTTTACTCTAAGCAGGTATTCTTTTTTTTTTTTTTTATTAAACCTGCTTCATAAGTTAGATCCATGATCTGGCACACGTTTGTGTGCTGCAGAAAAAGTGGGTTAAGCTAACCCAGTTGGGACCCACCACATCACCAAGGAGATGAAGCCAAAAAAAGCCTGACCTGACCGAGTGTGTGTTTTGTAGAACTAACTATAGACCCAACTTTGTGCTGCTAAGGATTCCAAATATCACCTATGGCTTGATGTGCACATATTGGGCTGCTGGCACCAAATGAAAAAGTAATTTAGATGTATAGAACAGAAATAGAGCTGCACAGATAAGAACTGATTAAGTCAATCGACAGGAAATGAATTGGCAACAATTTTCACAATGAATTTAAGTCATTTTTATAGAAATTCCAGCTTCTAAAATGTGACATTTTTGTGATATCCTTTTAGGCAGTTGGTTGCACAAAATAATTTAATGGGAAATGGACAATAGTCTTTTTCAAGGAGAGGTCATGCTCTGAAATCTTGCATGATGAGTTGTCTTTACTGTCAAAGTTGGTTGAATAGTCTGTCATGACTTTGGAAATACTGCAAATTCTTGCTGGCAGTTCCACTATGTACACTCCAAACTCCTCTCTGATCTCTTTTCCGTTTTCCGTCCTCTTCCTGCAACATCTCACATCTCATTTCAGAGCAAGACTTCTCCTTGAACAAGACTTGTGTTCCTGGCAACCAGAAGGATCTTATAATTTACCAAAAAGGCGTATCTCAGAAGGAAGTGTTTCAGACACCTACAATACCACTGGTACTGTCAGTGGCAAAAATAAGCACTTTAACTGCATGTAACATTAAGTTGCAGTTTTCCCAAAGGATTACATTGCAGCCATTGCAGCCGTCTTGGGGTTGTCCAGCTGAGGCAATCTACTTGACAGATTCCAAAACCTTTGGAAAGTATGGATCATTTAGAAACCAGCACATGTAAATACAGGACCCTATACAGAATACTAGAAATTCCCTTTAATGTGCTTTACAACACACACCACATACCTACCTACCTATTTGCATGCACATTCAAACACTGATGGCAGAAACTGTCATGCAAGCCTCTGACCTTCTGTTTTGTGGACAACCTGCTCTACCGCCTGAACCAGTTGCTCATAAACAGACACTCACAGCCACACACTGTGATGAGCATTTATTCTTACCATAATATAGGCAAAAGGATCTATTGGTTATTTCAGAAAAGAAACTATCACTTTTGAAAATAATTTTAAGTTGCAGCCATAATTAAGCTGACTTTGGCTTTCAGCACTGACTTTAGGGGGCGTCCTGCTGGGCACATAAATTCTGACGACATGACATCGCCATGATCAACAGAGTAAATGACATGGAACAGTCACATCTGTTATGCCCCTCGGTCTGTTATCGATGCATTCTCTCTGTTCATTAACTTTGAAAGGTGAGGTATAACCACAAGTGATGGCCGCCGTGACTGCATTCCAGTGTACGTCACTGCTCATTGATTAAAATGAAGCCATTACATTAGGGCTGGAAACAAACAAATCTGTTAAATCTGTTTTCTTTTTTGCCTAAAGCTGATGGAGGGGAATGAGAGTTGCTTTGTGAGCTATGTGTGGCCAGGCATGTTGAGTGTGAGCTGTGGGGCTGTGCATGGCGCTCTGCGTCTGGCTCTGCTGGTGTGTGCAGGTGTTTGAATTAGGCAGGAGAGCTTGAGGGGAGGATCAAAGACTGCAGCTGGGCAGGTTTTACTGCCCTGATGATGGTTGTTTTTTCATTCTCCTCACACTGTGGCATCAACACACCCAAAACACATCAGATTTTTATGTTCCTCCATCACGACACATGGAGCATGCAATCCGTGTGTACACTTGTTTTGTCAACATAATAATTAAGAACACATTTAAAAATGTACATGTTCTGCCCTGTATGTGGAGATGATTTTGCCTTAATGATGAGAAAATTCTTGAATTCCTTTAACGTTTCTAACTGCAGAATTAATTTTACTGCTGTGTAATGTGTCTTTATTTTCTTGTCATAATCAGGGCTGCGACTAATGCTTATTTTAATTATGTTTTACCCTTTATCGTTTTTTGATTTAATAAATGAATCAGAAAATGGTGATGAATGCTGGTCATAATTTCCTAAAATGCCTTCTTAAAAAAATGTCTTCAAATAGCTTTTATTTGTCTGACCAACAGTCTAAAACCCACAGATAATCGTTTTGCTATAATTTTAGGACATGATAATCATTAAATCCTCACATTTTTTACTTGGAAAAATCACCTAAAACAGAAATTGTTATTGTTATATAAATGTTATTGTTTAATTCAATTCACTTTTTGTCGATCAACTAATCCTTTCAGCTCTGGTCCAAATACTAGTTAAAATAAATAAATGCTTTTCTATTTATTTAACTTACTGTCTTGGAGATTTTAAGTTTTTGTCTGTTGATATCGAGCATTACATGAGAAGCTGAATGGGTGAAAATGTAGGTCTATAAAGATAACTTGTTGAGTGTGAAAGATTACCCGTAATCTAAAAGCTCTGCCACATCATGCAAACAGTCATCCTTCGGGTGCCGTTGAGCTGTTATCTGCGGCCGCCTGTTGTCTTTAGTTTCACAGTTTGGCTCGACTCATCCCCGAGGATGCTTTTATTTAATTCAGCATGTTAAATCAGCGGCAGCCTTCTGACTGGCACAACATCTTAGGAAAGTAGTTATATTCAACCGTTTAGTGTGGTTTCTCCATTTGAGGCGTAGCAGTAGCAGAATTGCTGCCTGTTGAAAGATTTTGAAACTTCAATCAGACTCACTGTGACATCAAAATGGTTTGCTAGCACGCTGCACCATATATTGTCTGGGAATGATGTAGCAATGTGCATATCTGAAATAGTCACATTGCAGGATGCGCAATGTCAGGTAAGGCAAATTAAGTCCAACATGTCATGCTATAACTGTTTTGCTGCTTAGTTAGATTCTTATTTCCCATGACATAGCTTCAAGAGAAGTCTGTCTTACTTGGTCTGATCTAAAGGGTAACTCCACCAACTTTACATATGAAAGTGTGTTGACAGCTCTTGAGGAGTACTACTACATATATGTAAACAGTAGTATAAAGCCTTTTGTGGCTCCATAGGAAGTTACCCTTTGAAGGTTACTGGATACATAGGAGTTTGTTCTTGAGTGATATATAGGCTCTGCGTACACAGCGAACCACCAGTCACAATCATTCTCAAGCAATTTATCAACAAAAGTATTCCACTACAAAAACCTCCCCGTCATTCTATAAAGATGAATTCTTTTCAAATAAAGCTATTCAAGTTGAGGAGTGAAAATTGCATCGCAGAAAACCAAGATACAGTAATTTCAGTTTTGTTCCAGTACCGTGCCATCCTGTTTCCTATAGTTTATTTTCTTCTTCTTCTTTTTTTCTTTTTCTTTTTTTTTCAAGATTAACATCACAGATGACTTTGGTTGATGTGTTGCATCTGTCCGTCTTGTGTTGGGAGCCAGAGCTCACTTGAAGCCTATTCCTTTTCCTGTCACAACTAATCAGTCAGGGTGAGCTAGCCGGTGTGACAGTGGTGCTGGTTGTTTGTCAGTGAAGAAACTTTAAGGCAATGTTGCTTGACAGGAGCAAATCATGTTAAACCTTGATGCACTCTTAAGTGCACCAACTGTCTCAGTTGAGTAACACATCCTCTTTGCTCTATCCCTTACTTAGATGTTGTATGGCTTTAAAATGCCTCCCCTTTTCTTCTCTTTACTGGCAAAGGAGATGCAATAGATGACGCCTGTAAGGATTATTAATATTAATGTACCTCGAATGAAGCAGACTGTCTGTTTTTAGACAGTACACCTCTCACTTTGACTCCGCTCCTAGATTATGGGGCCATTTTAGAACAAGGGGAATAATTAAAACTAAGTTAAAGTAATAAAATCAAGAAACGGCTGACTCACACACTTGTAAATGGGTATTAACTGCCAACTTGCATCTCCTGATGGTTATTTTACATTTTAAAGACCTTTTCTTGCCCACATCATCAGACCTGCGCTGCAGTTTTTCAAGGAGATCCTAGATTTTTGGTGCTACGTCTGGTCCAATTGCACCTCCATTACTGCGGTATTTAAATAAATTGTGAAATGGGATTGGTATAAGTAGTACGAAGTGATTTGATAAGGAGCACTGACACAAGTTAAATACAGCTTAAGAATCATTAGAGTGTAATCTGTGAATGGGATCAAACGACCACACGATCAAAGGCTTCATTTAAAAATGTATCAGTTGTGGTCGCAGCTACAACAAAGCAGCTCCTTTTTGTTTGATCTGTTCAGCTCGATGGCTGGTGAGATTGCGTAGATAGATGATTTCTTTTTATATATTTTTTAGGTCACTTGTGTTTTGGAACATTGTGCCTTTCTGTCTGTGGCCTCAGGCCTTCACCATCGCCTCCATCTTGAATGCAGCTCTTGAAAGTTTGCTCACTGGTGATGAGGCTCACAGTCTCAATGCTCAACTTGATCTTTGCAATGTTGTACTGCAACATTGCAAAGATCAATGTTGCACTGCAAGTTTCTTCCTCAACCTTCTTTTGTTAAGGGATTCACTGTGTTTTACATTCTAATTGTAGAGCTATAAAGTTAAGCTGCACTTGCATAAGTCTTACAACTCCTAACTTTTGTGGTTAACACAGTAAGGTCAGTCTACCTGAACAGAGATAGTGTCATGAGGAAGTACTGCATAAAGAGCGTCAGTTGCATAATTTCAGAGAAAGCCTTTTTGTTTCCTGCTTCCTCTTGCTGGAATATAAAACAGGTTCCTGGTGTTCTTTCATGAAATAAATGATGTAAAATGTACGGGACGCTGTGTTTGGAGGATTCAAAATACATCTCTTATTTTTTTCTCAGAAGCCTTCTTTGATTGTTCACAACCAGAGGTGCAAGAAAAAAAGTGAATGATGAATAAATAACTCTTTCTATTCCTACGCTCACTTCAAAGTTAAATCTCAGAAGAAGCGTGTCACTTCCCTTCTTGTGAAAAGTGGCTTCTGTTGCTGGTGGGGGATAAACACTGCTGTGTTCGTACGGCTGCTCTGTTTGGAGGCTGACATGCCTTCATTGCATGTGAGGGAGGATTGTGTTTGGCATACTGTGCCGTCAGTGCACTCCATTGGCACCATCTCAGCCCATTTCTGTTATCTAATGTGCTGATTTCTTCCCTCCTTTGTGAAGTGGTCAGACCCTTTAATGGAGATTATTAATATTCTGTTCAGCACAAGATTAAAAAGGAGCAAACGAGACAGATATTATCTGATGAAGTACATGAAATGACACTGTCCTATCTGTAACTCATGCCACGGCACTGCACTCAAAGGCAGCCTCTTAAAGAAATCCGACTTTAATCTAGCCCATAGTTTCTTAGGGGTTCTAAAGATATGGCGCAGGAATTAACTTCTAATCTCCTCCTTCCACATTCTGTTGGTTTTCCCTTGTACTTTATACAGGCTGCTTTAAAAGTAAACTCCCCATAGGTCCTCACAATATCAGTTATTATTTATATATTTTACCACATGCCTTAGTATGGACATAATGTGGCATATTTTAACATGTTTTTTTTTAAAAACTTCTTTTAGATCATATTAACATATTCTTAAAGTATTTCTCTCAGTAGTGTTTAAATTAAGTAAACAGATTCCTGATACTTTCTTTTACTTGGCTATCACAGTCAGTAAGCCATTGTACATCATCTCCAAGTATAGAAACAATAACATTTTAGCAATATTACATTATTGAAATATCTATTTTTTTTTTTTACTGTGAAGCAGGAGTACTATGACTTCTGCCACATTTACATCAACGTAAGCAGGTATATACAGGTTTTTTTCAAAGTGGGTGACCCCTCCTAAAAACAGGCATTTCCGCATTGCAGGGAACGAGTTTGGCTTCAGTATTGTTCTTTAATTTTTTTCTGTGTCACCCTTTGCACAGTATTTGTCGTGTGATTATTACAGAAGTCAAACCTGATTGACATGAGTCAAGTCAGTAATTTATTAACCTGTGTTGTCAGCGCTGAACATTTCAATTACTTTTCGAATGAGTTTTGGTTGAGGAATGTTTGGTTGACTTAGCAGCACAGTATGTCATTTCAACCACTAGCAGTCTCTCAGTCAAAGCAGTGAAAACAAAAGATATAGGTTGATGTGAAATAGTGTGGAGGCATTTGGTAAACCTAAATCACCTTTGCTGATGACAAGCTACCTGACGAGACTCGGGTAGAATGTTCACAGACGTGTTAAATATAATTACATTTATAAAATGTGTTATTTCACGAGGATTTTACATGCACTTTCCTGTAGAGAGTGGTGGTTTTAAAAGTGCTGGTACTGGAGGCAATCACATCGTGCATTTTAAAAACACAGCTTTTCTAATCTCAATTCTCTTCACTTTGTCATAAAGTTGTTACTTTTTTTTTTTTTTATCTCACCTGCAAAAATTAGTAATTGTTGAAGGTCTAGCACTATATTACTCTCAGTCAGACGTCTGTAGCAGATAGGATTGTGTAAACTGCAACACCACAATTTTGGAGGCTGTTGGCCCTGCCGGAGTTACCTGATAAGAGCTAAATTATTTCCGACCTGTCTCTCAGTTGAAGCTCCATCACAAAGTACAACCACTGTGAATTGGAAAACACCAGAAATGGGAGGCTGAAGGTATGGAGTCCATAATTGGACTCTGGAGAAGTGAAGCAATTAACTGTGGGGAAATAAGGGGGTTGAAGAAATTTGCTGGAAAATCATCAGAGAGAATATGATTGGAGCGGAGATGAGGGGAGGAGAAGCTGCCTGCTGTGCACCGAGAGGAGCCTCTCTGCATGATTTGTACAGTCCCACACAGGTGCTGCCTCTTTCTCGTGCTGCATTGCCCCCAAACGCAACGAGACACATCGATACCTTCATAAACCTTATCAGGATAAATGCACGCCTCATCGCTGGTGTTTTCTGCTTTGTAGCAAACTGTGAAATAAACTTTTGAAATGTCACAAAAACTTAGTGTTTTTCCTAGCAGCTGCATTGATGATTAATAAGGTTTCCTCGGCACAGCCGTGTCAGTAAACACGCCCACATGAAAAATGGAAATAGCCTTTCAGGAATTAATTAATATTGAACACGTTATTGCTCATTTATGTCAGCTGATATTTGCAATATTTTATGCTCTGAGGATGGAAAAAGAGATGTGCTTCATGATGTTCTAATGTAAACACACTAAAGGATCTATAAACTAGGGAAGCACAGCCCATTTGATATATCTCAGCCTTTGCAGCAAACATCACTTAATCATTATGAATATCATGAGTGCTTTTCATCTCTATATGTTCAACACTTCCTTTGTTGATGAAAGAAAACACCTAGTGCGAGAACTTTTTCTGCAATATTAATACATTTTTTGAAGATTCAGTCCTCTCCATTCACTCTTTTAAATCATATATGATGTTTAGTTCATCTCACACAAGCCTGGACAGAAACCAGCTATTGACCTGGCATCAGTTTTTCCATCCATCCATGATGTTAATATACCCAGGGGGCCTTTCCAGGGTCCTTGAGTCAAACATGTGGCTCAAACACACAAGCCATATAGATTGCCGCCTCTAAATATTTGATTATGCTTAAGCATGTTTTGAAAGCTGGTTTAGTTGTGCAATATCTTTATAAATCTTTAACGGACCACTCTGTGGCTCTGGCCTACTTCAGCCAATGAGAGCTGATGGCTCTAACGGACCCTATACAGCCAGCGTAGGATGTCCCTTTAGAGATGGCGCAGCTTTTGAAGTGCACTAATGATAACGCCGCAAACAAAGCTCAACACAGTGAGAGCGGATGGATGCGGGCCCTTGTTTGGACCCATTAAGAGCCTCGGCTTTTCATCCAAAGAGGAATGTATCGTTCCTCATCGCCGTACGGTTGATCAGCAGCAGAGTGGTGCATCTCTGCTGCAGCGCCTTTGGTTCTTATGTTGCTCTCAGTAAGAGAGCCTCCCTTTATTCTACGCTGTGCAACCTCTCTCTCTGACCTTGACCAAATCTCACTTCATCTCAGCTGCTCAACTTTGAAAGTTAATGAAGTGCAGAGATTGACTTGTCCTGTTGGCCCTGCTGGAGACTTCTGTGTTGAGGGGAAAGACTTTTGAGCCAATAAACCTGAAATAAAATCCTGACCCATCACCAGAAAAAAACGTGAAAGCAATCCCCGTGCACTGGGATCCGCAAGGTTTAACTTTGTATTTAAACACCGCAGAATAACACCACATGCCTGCGTACAAGCGCTTTCTTCTACAGAGCGGTGAGCCATCACATCAAAGCAATGGTGCAGCAAATTTAAACTTTGCCTGAGGAGCGTAAATAAATTCTGGAGCTCGATAGACCTACGTTGGTCTTGTTGTCTTCCTATTTGCGCCAGGCTGTTATGCTGAAAACGTAATACACATGCAAGAAGCAAGGCCAATGTTTTTCATTGGAATTGTGTCTCACCAGTTTACACAGCGATGGAAAGCGTGGCGATTCCGAAAGATTATACCCTGGATCGCAAAAGTTTGTGATTTCAGGCTCCCAAAACACTGTTGTCATGCGAAAAGCCCCTAAATTGCAATCGTTTTTTCCTCAATTTTAAAATGCCCTGCGGGCTATACCCGTACTAGATAAAGCCTATGAATTTCTCCATTTGCAGCATTAAATCACATAGTTGCCTTCTTGATAGTTCATTTTTGGCAAGCTGTATCTCTACTTTACAATCTTTACAATGCATCACCCAAGGAAGTCACATGAAGTAAATTGTCAAATCAAAATAGTCTTCTAGTTGATTACATCACTTAGCCAATGAGGTTATGTGAAGTTTAGAAACGAAAGTAGAAGGAATTTAAATACTGATCTCTATGATTTGCGTGAAAAGTAGATTGTGGGAGCCTACATGATGCTGACCATGCTGATCTAAAATTGTCAAATCATCCGTCCCTAATGGAAACGAAACAATATCAGAAAGACAAGTGTTTAATCAATCTGAGAAAGATGTGGTGTCTCACATTGAAGCTTTGTAATACAGTTTACAGAGGAAATCTTTGTTAATGCCTTAGGTAAATAAAAAGATGACATTGCATTTCAGAAATCCAATAACTACACAAGTTAAATGTGCTGAATTGCCAATATAGTCACACATTGCGGGATATTGACATGAGCAGATGTTACTGTAGGGGCATTTTCAGCAAAGATTTGGTCATAAGCATGAAATCTCCTCAACATCCAGTTTGGCCAGAACCTCCAGAAATCAAAAGATTTCCGTGTGTTTTTGCAGTGCAGTATAAAGACAACAATACAAGACGGTGCCCTGCTCCTGAAAATCATGTATGCCACCTTTTATATATATGAATTCAGTAGCAGTACACATTGTAAAATCTTTGCTATAAAAGAGATCAAGAAAGAGAAATTCAGTCTGTGTGTCATCATCCATCAGTAGCAGCAGCTTTGTGGGAACTCGCCTACACACTTCTCACAGCTGCAAAACAAGTTGGGCAACCAGAGATTTGCCTTAAGTGCATATTATCCACCTTAACACTTATTATTATGTATTGAAGATGTTGCACCACAATGTGGAAAAAGCTGCTGTCTGATCTTATGTCCAAGTGTGATGCTTTTCTATTTTGAAACTGTTTTTAGTTCACGAACCTTCCAGATGTTTATTTTGAGGTATTTTCTGGTCGCTCCTCGAGGTAGTTTTTTTTAAGCAGCATTCTCAGGCAGCAGACGTTTGTGTTCTTCATTATGTTACTACTAATGCAATGACATGTTTGTGCAAAACCTCAAAATTGCGTGACAGTATGTGTAGACATTGTTTTTCTCTGTGGATGTAGTTTTACTCCCGAAGGCCACGGAAACGATATCTGACGCTGATGGCCTCAAACACCTTCCACCACAAAAGAGATGTAATTCTCTCAGCTCTGTTTGTCACTTCTTTCATTATAGCTGATGACATTTTGTGAACCTTTATGTGTTTATCTTTTTAGATTAATCAAAAGGACACCATGTCAGGTCAAACCAATAATTGCATTCTTGTATAGAAAACGGTGTTGTGACCCGCAGTGATAGTACTAAAGGCCAACATCCTGGGAAGACAAAAGCAGAGCATGAATCAGTGTTTCTGGAGACGTTTCCTGAGGATGACATAAATGTCTGGCTGGAGCTGCCACTGGCTTTTACTCGCTCTCCTTAAAAACAAAAAATCATTTTGAAGACAAAGATGGTAAGAAATAACAAACTGGTCAGCAGGAGGCCATCTCCTGCCTAGAGCAAAGGAGTGAACAGCCATATTACCGGGGGTCCTGGGAACTGCGGCAGCACTCAGTCATTACTCTGCTCTCCCACAGAGGAGCGATGGGGGCTGGGATGGAGCAGAACCACACACAGGTCACAGGGGCTGTAACAAGAGCCAGATGTGCTGAGGGGACATGAAAATACATGGACAGGCACCTCTCTCTCAGCTTTTAAATATGAGTATGCTCACATGTATGTACACGCGCAGACACACACTCAGAATGTAGAGATATTTGAAGAATGTCGGGACTGAGATGGAAAGTAGTACTTTTTTGTTATGCTCATAGTTGGAATAATGAAACGTTGAAAGCAACTTGTGATCATCACGTATTTGCTCCATTCTTCTGTGAAGTGAAGTGTCTACTTTTAAATGTTTTATATACTAGGTCTATTGTGGGGCTTTAGTGCTTCAGCGTAGGAAAGTTGTTCTTTACTGAATATGAAGTCTTGGTAAACCTTTGATAACAAACAAAGTATCGTCGAGCTGAAGTGATTAGACAAATCGATTGGTTAAGGGTTTTGGTAGTTTTCTTAAGCAAAAATTATTTAAAAAAATGAACACCAGAGAATGAAAATCTTTATGTGGTTCCTGCCTCTTAAATTTGAGGATTCACTGTTTTTCTTTGTCATGTATCACTGCGAACCTAACAACTTTGGGTTTTGAACTTTTGTACAAAGCAACCTATTTGAAGATGACACTGTACGGCTCAGAGAGGTCAGAATGTGCATTTTGTCGACCTTTTTGACATTTCATAGCCTCAATTGTCAGGCAGTTCATTGAATAACTGTAAGGTCAATCGATAAAATGATCATTAGTTGCAGCCCCAAAGAAGACAGCGGCATTTTAGAGACCTCAAACAGCACTTAATACATGCTAGGATTCATCATCATTTTACTGTCAGTCAACTAATTAATAAAGGCAACAGACCAAAATGAAAGGTAGAAAAAGTAGCTTTTAAATTCCAATATGAAGTGTTTGCCATTTGTTATCAAAATAAGAGCTGGCAAATGTTTTAATGTCCTGTTTAACTACTGTTTGAGAAGGGCCAGATTTAGAAAAAAAGAAAAGAAAGTGGTGCCGAGGGACCGGACTTTTACCTTCCCCATGTCTGACCTGTAATGCGTTAAAACAATGCACTTTTTATTATTCATTTCTTTGTTTATTAGTTTTAATAATTGAAAAATACGCATTATATATTATTTGAAATAAGTTGTCTTAAACAAAAGTATTTTTGTGCTCAGCAACAGACAATGGGCTCATGAATGGGCCAATTAGCCTACTCACAAAATGATCAAAATGACATTATTAAAGGGAAGCCAGTTGAATAGTACTACTTTAGAGTATGTTTAAAGGACCATACTCTAAGGTTAAAGAAGCAGGTGATGAATTTGATCCCTGGTCTAACATCATAAATCTGTGCGGGAGAAATGAACACATCACTTTAAGGGAAGGCAGCCAATCCACAGGGCCGTTAAACAACGCACTCATCCGTCTGCTCCAGTGAGCCAAGAGATGAGACTGTGGTTATACTGGGCTGCTTCCAGGTGTGGATGTGTTATCACAGCATCCTTTCTGAATGAATTCACACAGGATTTATTTCGATTAAAGCGTTCATCCTTCATGGTGTCTGATTAAATTCATACGAAGCACTTCAGCTCTGACAGATATTCCTCTGTTTAACTGTTCGGTTGCTGGCAGCTGAAGCGAGCCACTTTGTTCAGAGGTAACTGATCTGTTGTGTTTTGGCTTGTATCTAATGTCACGGAGCACATAATGAGAATGGGATGCTCCTGTCTAACCAGGCCTCCCTCCTTATGTGGTCCACACGCCCACAGACACTCACAGACACACACACACACACACACACACACACACACACACACACACACACACGCACACACACACACACACACACACACACACACACAGGCTGACCTGGAGGCGGAGCGGTCGTTTGCTGTGCAATTTGAAAAGGGTAAGGGCTTTGATCTGATAAGCCTTTGTACAATGAAAACAATGAGGTGGACGTTTTAAAGCCTGTAACTATCCTAATGGAGGAGGCAGTGTGGGAGGAATGCAGCATTTGGGTGGAGCCTTTTCTTTTATGATAGCTGCAAGTGATTTTTTTTTTCTTTGTAACAGGAGTCCTGCTAAGTTTTAACACATCTGCAGTTTTGCGCTGTTCTGTTGCGCTGCAGTGTAGCAAAGATGCTGGATTTAGATTTCAGATCAGGTGTCGTTATCACCTATAGAGTAAGTTTAGCTACACGGGGACTGCCTGGGGTGGGAAAACAGGTTTCTAATTTGAGAGGCTGTTGGTAACCATAAGGATCAGATTTACACTGTGAGACATTTTTGTTCGCTTGTTGTGATGACGTGGCTTAACAGTTTTGTGTATCTGTGTCGCTAAATGAGATTTGAGGAACATCTTGTTTCTCTCGTCAGCTGCAGCCTTTTCTTCTTCAGCCTGATTGACCTCAAGATGTCGATACAGTTTTACTTTTATTTGCATGATTAGTCCGCCTTGGAAGGAAAATCTTGTCAGAATATTGTTTGGCACAAAGTGGCTGATGAAAATAGCAAGCAAACAAACACCCCTCTCTCTCTCTGTCTCATGTGTTTTGTTGCACCTTAAATTCATTTTCTGAGCTTTTTAGCACTTCCAATCATGCAGCAGGCTGTTTCCTCCTCGCAGTGCTGCACTCCGAGTAGATGCTTATTTGTTTTTGAATGTTTCCAGTAATGTTTTGGTAACTTGCCAACTTGGCAGAAATGGTTCCTAAATGCGCTAGAGGTACAGTTTTTGTTTTTCTCTCTCACCTTTTTTAAGGAAGGGAGTTTTTGTTCTGCCAGGATGTTATATCATCTGTTTTGTTGATGTGACAGCCTCATCAGGTCTCTGTGTTCTTCTGTTTCTGAGGAAGTCCTTAAAGTTTAAGGTTAAAACTGCAGATTTGAGTGACAGCCGTTCTAAAACACAGGATTTCTTTCTGGGTCATCTCTCCATGTTACAGAGGAAGTGTCACGCTGTGTACAGTATCAGTTGTGTGTGAGTGTGTGTGCGTTCTGGTGTTCATGAATATTTTATTGCTGATGTAAGCCATGCATCAATGAGTCGCAGTCCTCCCTACATCCCCCTACCTCATCAGATGTTTGTGAAATTGAATCCCTGATGCCTGCTTTTGAAGCCGGAGCTCATCTTCTTTATTGTGAGTGATGATTTTGCTGACTGAAGGCATGCTGACTGAATTGGATGCCTTATACAGTTGGTTTTTTAACTGTGGGGGTTTGTTGGATGGAGATTCATACAGTATACAAACGGCAGCTGTTGGCCGCTGGCAGGAACACAGTGCAGTTACTGTATGTTATTTGGTAAGGCTGAGAATACAATAAACATATGATATAAAACAAAAAAGCAGCAAATGTCACATTTGGGAAGCAATACATTTTCTATCAATTAGCTGATCTGTTAATTGACTTTGCCTTCCAGCCCTTAATCATAAAAGTTCTCAAAATGGTGAAAAATGGCCGTCACAATATCCCAGATCTTCAGGAGACACAGTGAAATTGCTTTTATTGTATGACTGTCAGTCAGAACCTAAAAACATTCAATATCCCTTGATAAAGAATAAAACCAACACATTTTCACATTTGGTAAACTGGAAGCGGCTAGTTTTGTGTTTCAGTTTAACAAATTAATTTATTTTTAAATAGTTAACTATAAGTTTCCTTTCGAAAGACTAATTGGTTAATTGACTGTTTCCTTACATGTAAAAAAAAACCCTTTGATGCAATAAACTGGGTCCCATTGCTGTGCATTATATCACACAACACAAATTAAAGGTTGATTTATTTATCATTTTAAAACTCCAGGGTTGCAAATCAAGACTGATCAGAATGGAGTCCTTTCATGCCAGTGAGGAGGATGAATCATACCAGTGAAGTGTAGTAATGGTATCAGTTTTAGTCCCAATTTGCTTGGACAATTAATTTAGACAGCAGACATGTAACATTATATAATGACATTATTACCACACAGTCACACTGACATGTCATCAGTCATTTCCTTGCACTCATTCAGTTTGTAGGAGGTCCTTTCAGAGCCTCTCTAACTCCTTCAACTGCGTGTGATTTCACTGAATTATGAACATGCATATGTTTAGAAATGAGAACTCTTTTACATTACATTCTTTTACAGTCTGCTCCCATTTGTCAGGAAAAGCTGGCTTTATTGCTTCAGTTTAAACTGTAGCAGAGTCCATGCATCATGATGTTATTACATACCGAACACGTACTGGAGCTGATGTCAAACTGGGCTCTCACAGCCCCTAATTGCCCAGATTCTTCCTGTCATATTCACCACGATATGCAGGAAACCAACTACACAGGAAAAAGTGAAGAGGTTGTTTTGTGAGAAGTGTCCATCTGCTTGGATCTGTTTCTCTGGAGGTTGCCTCGGCTCAGGGAATGTTACCAATGTTTTGGACAGGATACTGTGGTGGCTATAGTTGGTGAGCCTCAGTGACTCGTTCTCATTCCCAGGGCTGCAGTCCAGACGACTTTGGCTCTCGGGCCCCTCGGTGGAGATACTCGCAGGTTTCCCTGGGAGTCTAGTGCTGCCGTTCCTTGACTTCCATTACACAAAGTAAACCAGGAGAGCTGCAATTATGTGCGTCGGAAAAAGCTGAGTCCTGTGCTGAGCGAGGCTCTTCCCAACAAGTGGGTTCAGTGTTTAGTCCACAGAAAACAGCCTCCCACTGCTTCCCAGACCTATAATACTAGCTGTTTATGAAAGAGCCTCTCTCTCCCCCACTGTCTTCCCCCCACATACACACAACACAGCCTGGAACCGTTTATTATCCTTATTTTGGCACCAGGTCGGCTTGTACCTCTATTTTGGGACTGTACTCCTTTTTTCTTGCTGTTCCAGCTTCCAGTAACCCCACAGGCTGGTGTGACTTGTTTCTTTGGGTTACAGGAAACTGGCATTGTTTTATGCACAGTCACAATTACACACCAGGAGAGAAATGAAGGGGAAACTTACAGTGCCACCGTTCATTCCACTACAGCAATCGCAACATCATATTTATCTCAAGATGGATATCAAAAATGATCAGATGTGATTATTAATATCTACCTGTCGTCCCTTAAATGACACGTTGAAGAGACAGTTTAACAATTTTTTATGTAACAGAGTATCATGTTGATGCCGTTGTCGGGCTCTAGGAAATGGTTGCGGCCAGCCTTCCTGTCATTGTCCCAGCCATCGTGCAACAGCGCGGTTTGGACGGTCAGAGTGCTGAATCCAGCATTTGTGGTGGGTCAGCTGGACACAGTCAGAGTGTTTGGAGCTTCAGACCAAACTGGACACTTAAAGAGAAAGGAATGTTCCCCTCCGTGGAGTTGTGTGACCTGAAATGCCACCATTGGCACAGACACACAGTCAAACATGCACTCATTGAGAGGACAAAGAACGGGAAAAAGTTTGTGTCAACATCACAAAGGTTCCAGTTAGTGAACTGCCAGTCAGTTTTCGTGACCAAATATGTGTTTTTCATTTTCTTGTGTGTAGGTGGATACATTCCGGTATGTGTCACTATGGGCATTAGTAGAACATCACTTAAGTTCATTTATTTAAGTACATTTCAGAGGAAAATATTGTGTGTTTTTTACTCAACTACATCCGGCATAAAAAAAATACGTAGAACTTCTAGAATATGATTGCAAAATAAATTAACTATATAAAATTTGAGCGTTTATTTTCATGTGGGTGCCACCTCAGGACAGTCATTTTGATGCGTTTTGGAGAGGTGGGTAGGCGCGGTTATGGTGTAGCCTACAGTTAGATCTCGCATGTGTGTAGGATGCTTTCACTTTGAAGTGTTGTGTCGAGTAAAATGTACAGTATGCATTGATGTAATTTACACAGTGGGGGCAGTTGAGTTTGAGATTTTGATTTGAGTTTTATTTGTGCGTTACTATGACGACACTGTGACAATCAAAACTCCCTCGGGGAAAAAAAAAAGTGTCCACAGAATGAATTGATGGTGCTGTCAGGTCACGGCCGGTACCCAGCCATTGTGTTATACGTGGCTTTGTTGTCTTCACTCTCGCCCGCTGTGAGTGAGATTGAGGAGGAGGTGGGGATGGAGAAATGCTCGGCCTGTATACTCAGAGCACATCCTGTTTCTGTGAGGACCAATCCAGCGATGCAGTTGTCTCTGCCATACCGTGTTGTTTAATGGCTAGCCATCTTTTCCCAGTATCCCATTTTGAGTGTGCCAAACACACTTGAGGCTTTTCTTCACTGTTTTATTGTGAGTTGTTTTGTCCTTCCAAGGTTTGTACGACACAATATCTAACAGCCAGACTTTGGTTATTGAAGAAAAGAACATGAGCACGGAGGACGGTTGAAGCTGCCAGAAGTTTAGTATACTTGTCAGGTGGGAGAGTGTTGTATATGGGAGCTTCAAAACTCACACTGTGACAACAGCATCCAAACAGTGTTGGGATAAGGAAACAGCTGGGACAATGAACATCTGTGCATTTTAATTGATCAAATCAGGTCAAGCACAGAGCCGCCATCCAAACTGTAAAAACTCATTGTCACTTGTATAAGAAATTCAGTCTCCCCTAAAACACCTGGCTCCAAGGATTGTTGGACTAAAACCACACACCAACAAGACGTAGCTCAGTTCAGAGGTGTGCACTTCATCTTGAAGAGGCCTGTGGTCCGATGCTAGAATTAGCCAATTGAGCTAGATGGATACTGAGCCCTTAATTCCTTTTTTGGCAATTCATCTTGCACACACAGCTCTCTCACCACTTCACGTTATGTTATGTAAACTGTATTGATGTAGGACTTGTTTTGTTGACGTCTCCCGTGCCAGGATAACATATTATATGCAAGGCACTACACTGTCTATACACTTTCCACTGTCTGGTACAGGCGCCTGATTGATATCAGTTCTGTGCAGGACCCAGCGTAGCTTTATTTGACAGGGAGCTGAAATAAAGGCAGCCGTGTCATATGAGTGTAATGTTCCTTGACAAGGCAGTGACTGCTTTTCATTCCCATAATGTAGATGAGACCCGAGTTGTTTTGCTCCGCGCTGCTGTCTACTATGAATAATTCTATGTTGTAACTGCATTCAATATCTACCCCCGATTGCTGAATTATTTGGTTGGAAGAGCTCATTTGTTCATGCTGCCCAGGGAATGGAAATTATGAATAATTTTTGTTGATCGACATTCCCCCACATAAATGAACGCATCAATTTCAGATCGGGGGAGCTAAGTGTTTCAGCGTGTGCGGTGGCAGTGGCAGCGACTGCAGCTGGACTCAGTTCTTGTGTGACTTCTTAGTTGATTTGCTTTCATGAGATTAAAGAATGAAGGTAAAATAAACTGTGATGACCCATTGAAAGCCCATTTCACTCAAATAGACTCTGCTTTCAGCTAATTTCAGTTTTACTGAATTGCTGTTGACAGTATTTTCACTCAGCTTCATTGTAAATAAAGGAGCACCATGCTGATTAACGTTTGCTCATTATTCTCAGGGCATCAGTTGCGTAATACACCACGCAGCCATGATTCGAGCTGCAAGGACACACTGCACCTTATGTTTCATTAACTTGATTTAATTAAAGCCTCCATTTTGTAAATAGTAACTCAAAAGATTCCCTTGAGAGTTTCCTTGTGAACAAAAGTTTCTGTTTTACATTGAGTGTCCCTCAGAAAATACGTTGTGTGTATCCTTGAGGTCTAACAAACATGTTGAATGCATTTCCTTAGAAATCATTGACAAAGCTTTTGTTAAGAGACCAAGTCCTGACTGTCCATGTTTACTTGCTGAGTGTCTTTTTCTTCCCAGCCTTTGCTGGTGCATTGATTGTTTTTGGTCCTTTAGTGCTACCAAAACATCAATAGAATATTGCGGCGGGACCCATAAAGTGTAAACCCACTGTGAGATTGCCCATTGGGCTGTGCAATACTGTTCTGAAGCCTAGAGTTTGCCATTATGTAGATAACAGAGTGGACCTGGGGACAGTAGAGAGTAGATGACTGAGAACGTGAGGGCATCTCACGGGAGCGACTTGTCAATCACAAGGTAGCCACACATTAAAATATACCTTGCTTTATTGTCTATTTAACTCTAAACTGGACCATCATTTACAAATTGATTATGCTGCATTCAGGAATACTTAAAATGATTGATTAAGACCATACAATCATTTGGAAACTGTTTATGGAAGTAATAAATCAAGTAAGACGAGGGGTCATTTTCTCATAAGCTTAATCACATTTGTTTTTGAAACCAGGTAAATTGCCCCCTGCTGTCCACTAGAAAGAATGCAGGTTTAAGGCACTTCTGCATGGGCTTCACTCTTTAGACTTAGAAGTTGAGTTCCTATTTTACTCATTCAGTGGGACCCACATGTGAAGATTTTTACTAGTTTCCAAAAATCCCAACATCCTTCCTGCACTGAACTTTTTAAAGTCTTTTGTCAGCGTTTTCTATCACTACTAAGCTGACACACTAGTATTGTGTTAGACAATGAAAATGGGGAAACATAAACCAGCATCAACCTGTTTAGTCACATTTGAGATCACATTGTCTTCCACAGCGATTATCCTTTTAAAGATCTTGGTGCCTAAAAAGAGATTCTACAAACTCTTTATCAGATCCAGAGCAGCCAGCCATTATGTCCTAGATAAGACCTGCATGTAACAGGCTTTTCCTGTAACGCCTACCTCAAAGATGGCCGAGATATTCAGGGAAATGATCCTTTACTAACAGGATGCCCTTATATTTCCTTCTAACGGATAAATATCGAAAGTGTTTTTAGAAATCTGTGTCTGTGGCGGTTTCCTGGTAATGTTCACAGTTGTGTTTCAGTTAATTCATGGGGAACTTTGAAGCTGTAATCTCTGCGAGGTCGCTGGAAAAAGGGTGTGCCCATAATGTGCGTTTATGCACCCTGATGAGCTGTTTCACTGTGGAGACTACCCTCCCCTCTCAAAAAGCCACTTATTAGGAAGTTTTGTAGAAAAATCTTTTCAATTCACAATGTTTTTCTGTTCAGTTATTTCAGTCTTTTTTATGTGCGAACAGTCAAAGGATCATTTTTTGGAGACATCCATGTCCTACCTATTGCTGCACGTTTATCTGTGAAACTGGTGTTGGGTCAGATTTGAGCAGGATGAGGAGAAAAAGTGTGTGTGTGTGTGTGTGTGTGTGTGTGTGTGTGTGTGTGTGTGTATGCGTGTCTAGTGGCCTATAAGGCACCAGTTACTCATTATTGGATCAAATTGACCATTAAGTCTGGAGAGGAAGCAGCTAGAGGATTTTGTCCAAATTAAGAGCTTGGCGATAACATTATAGAAGCAGAAAGCTCCAGCTTGTAGTCTTCCCTCGAGCAAGACAATGGCAGCACAGATAAGTAATGACTGATGAGACAGCCAGCCATTTTAGCCAGAAAGACGTGCTCCACAATTTTTCCATTATCATGCAAGTAGAGGTGCGTGTATGCATTCCCTAACACATCTACATCAGTTTTGTCTGGTTGGGGTCATGTTTTGAAAAGGTTTGTGATGCTGTAAAAGAACACAGGATATAAGACATTTGTTTTGCCTTCCTGAGGATAATCTCTTGCATAAATCACCAGTTTTATGGTAAAATGTTTTTCTTTTCTGACTCCACCAAATAGATTATCACAATCTCTCGCCTCTTACAACATACCACATTGTCCAAACTGAACCTCAACTGATCTCCATGGAAACAACGGTAACAAACAATCTTGGAGGGCTTCCCCTTTTCCATCTGTGCGGTGGATCTTGTTTTGTGATCCGTCTTTCTTTCACCCCACTTCACCTACAGTGAAGAGAGGAGGAGTACAATGAGTCGGAGGCTTTTTGTAGAGTGAGGGGGATCACAGGCTGTAATGTACTGTAGCCCCGGGCGTTGGCACAAGCGGCACGAGGTGGCGGCTCAATTTCATGTGAGCGGTGTGCAGCAGGACACATTTAAAGAACCAAAGCGGCAATAATGAGAAAGAGTAGGGATGTTCTCAATGACTAATTTTACCAATGATTAAATAGACGTTTAAACTCAATGACAAGTGACTCATTTAAAAGTGAGAAAACACTCAGAAAACTGGCAAAACTGAACACAATTTGATTTATGAGGTTAAACAACATCTGGGATTATAAGTATTGCTTATATTACAGCTTTGATGCAACAGCTAACTGTTATCATGTGTCTTTTTTTTATAAAGACCTGACATTTCAGTGCACATTAATTGTGTACATTAATAAAATAATGAGTTTCACCTACTAGTATTTCTGGTACCGACTAGCCTAGCAAGGGAAGCGATGTTTAATCGACTTGTCGGCTAATCTCAAATACTCCTCAGAAATAGGTTTTTGATATGCGGAATTGCTAAAATGTGCCAAGTTGACAGGTAAATATTATCTTGATCCGTTTGATCTCTTTCTTCTTATTCAACAAAAATGCCAAAAATAATTGAAGTGTTTCTTTTTTTTATCTTTACTGAAACCGCTTTTCATTAGAAAGAGAAAGTCCTTCACCTGCAGAGGCAGGATGTCCTTCTTCTGCTGCCACTGCTGTGCACCTTAGGGAGACCCTCGTGACAGTCCATTAAATTGAAGTGCAGAAGGGTTGGCTACCTGTGGTGGGGGCAGAGACAAAAGTGCCCATTCCTCTGTGGAGGGAGAGGGCAGTTAATGGAAATGTTTTAGATGGAGAGTTGTTAGGTAAATTGAGAGAGTGCAGCTTCCTCAAATGGCCCCTGCGGTCCTTCATTTGGGGTCGGAGGAACTTGTTTGGTATTTCGGTCCAGCAGCAGTGCTCTATCAGTGCTCTGAGAGAAAAGAGGAGAGATAAAATTAGACGCCAGAGTTAAATCTTATTAGCCCCTGTCCCACTGGCAATCACCTTTTGCACCGTCTTCATTTTGTGTGAGTGTGTCAGGAGAGAGATATGGTGAAGAAAAACGCAACAGGTTAGTAATGAGATGTTAGTTTTGAAATAAAGACGCTCTGGTTCACATGTCCTTGCACTCTTTCCATTTATAGTCCTTCAACAGTTTGAATGCATTGTTAACTTTATAGAGAAGCTTCAGAATCGGATGTCAGACTCACCATGAAGGACATTACCCCTGTGTACACTTCGTAAACTAACCTTGAAAATCTCTATCACTGTGCTTGACACCTCTCAAGGGATCCATTTTTAAAATGAAAAACAAAAATCAAGTGATAAGGCCCCCAAATTTCTGCCTCATCATTTAATTCACCTCCGTAATCTGTGGCTCTGCTCGCATTTGGAGACTCAGCGCTGTATTAATATCACTGCTCATGGTTATTCATCAGTGCACATTAATTCTGTCCAGCCCAGGATTTTATGCATCCTGCTTTCATGTCTACTTATATAATGACGTTTTGTTCCAGCACTCCTGGCAGGGGGGCCCTTGGGGCTGAGAGGCAAACTACCTTAGTTGAAATGCCAATGACTTCACGGTAAATCTTCCCCGTCTCCTTCATCACTGTCACTCTTAACTTCTTCCTACGTGGAGCAAAAAATAACTTCAAGGCAAACCCAATCCTTGGATATACTATGCTCGTTAAATATGTGCTTTTCAGGAGTTTAAGCTTAATTTAAGCATCAACATCCAGCACTTAAAAGGTGTTTGTCTAGACAGAGCCAGGCTAGCTGTCTCCCCATTTCAGTCTTTGTGCTAAGCTAAGCTAACTGGATACAAGATAAGAGAATCCTTTAAAGAGTAATGGATTAGTTATTGTGATATGAGGCCAACTACCATTTTGGCTTCAGCAGTCGGTTGGTTGTGGTAACTTGGATATTCAAAACCCAAAAAGTGCGCACTGGGAGTTTTTTGACAGCAAATTATGATGTTATTTAGTATTTATCTTAGTTGGTACAACATTGACATTTACTCTGTATATTCAAGTTAATAAGTGGTAAAAATGTCATAGGGTTTGCCAGCATTGCATCAAATAGAAGTAGTAACATCTGTCAACGTGTTACCAACAAGTAAACATCATATTTCCCTGAAATCATGCAAGCACCCTTTCGCCAACAATTAACATTTAATGAAATATGACTGATAGTGTAGCAGAACTGTCCTCCTCACCACCCTCATATCAGACACACTTAAGCTCCATCCACACTGCCTTTTTACACACCAACACAGTGCCGCAGTGGTTAACACTCTTAACACTCTGCTTCACAGCAAGAAGGTCCTGGGTTCTGTGCAACGTTTGCATGTTTCCGCTGCACAAATAGTTTGATTCTCCAGTCAGTACTCTTGACTAAAGGCACTGTAAGACTGAAGTTGGTGTCTGGACGTGTGGATTAACCTGTACATGTACATCTACGTTGTATGATATGTGATCACACAAAGATTCTTCTAATTCTTCTAATAAAATCTGTATATAGTATGAAACAATTTGGCCAGTTAACCAGAAAAAGATGTGAAAAAAAATAAAAGTAAGATAAACCTTAGAGTGTATAGCGCCTCTCCAGTATGCCCGGTATAACAGTATATCTTTTTTTCTTATGTTGGTCAGTTTTACCATACTGGTTCATACAGATTCAATGTACAGATTAGATTTAGCATTCCCTCATGGTGTCAAAAGCAATCATACCGTTTGCTCTCCTGGGATAGAATTGCCTCCCTTGTGATAAAATCCTGCTTCCTCCCTGTCCCTCTTCAATTTCTTCCATCTCATTCAAACACACACACACACACACACACACACACACACAGACTGACAGACTGGGTAACTAGCGATGGATACAGTTGAATTCCTCCACTAATGAGGATGAGCTCATCAAGGCAGCTGCATGAGTGTTGACGATGTGTTTGGAGAGATTATCTCTGAACTGTTGATATGACTCTAATAGGGGCAACCTTTTTTTCCAGCATACTGAACATGTAAAGTTGTTTTTGCTACCAACAGAATTACTGATCAATCTCTCTGTGATTAGAGATTCATCACGTTTGTCGTTCTGTGAGACCGATCACACAGCAGACTGTTGTTAACGATGGGTTGTCTTTGAAAGTCCACAAGTCAAGAAATTAGGCATCCCTTCTTGAATAACATCCTAAAATATCAATTGATCTGCAAAGAAGATTAATATACCAGCTGCTTTTAACTCTGTAAAGATGCAACAATTTCTCGTAAATTAGGGCTCAGCGAACAAAGTCATTGCATAAGTGGGGATTCAGGCTCTTTGTAGTCTTTGAAGGGTGAGATGTGATGTAAGTGCTCATACAGCAGTTTACATATATTTATCTGCACTCTTTTTCTGAACTTGAGAAAACAGATTTTAAGGAAATGTGTAAGAATATGAGATGTTGAATTCAGTTCAATTCTGTTTACATACTGATACTAGTTACTAAATACTTATTATTACCTCAGTTTGGTGAAGAATTTAACACATGGAAAATGGTATTTAAGATTAGATCATTTTCATCAACATGTTTAACAAAAATAAAAAGTAATAGTAATGGGATATGCAGTGTTGAACACTAAGGTAGAGGAGGTGTGACTGCCAAGCTAAACTCCCCGGGGTCTGTTTGTAGGGAAGTCCAATATCCTATTGAGTGTGATGCTCAAGCCCAGAGTGTGAAGTTTTCTAGTCAGTTTGCAACAATCAGCCACCTGATGTAGGTCTGTGAATACTGGGTGTAGGGCACTGGATATGACATCCTCTGTGGCTCTGTTGGGTGAAGGTCCAGGTTTGCCGGGATGTTGCATCAACTCCCTTTTGAAAACCACATGATTTAGATTTTCTGTTATTCTCTGAACAGGTTATGCCTTAAGATTTAGTTTCTGGAGAGTACTGTATGGATTTAGCAGTGTTGTTTTTTTTAAAGTGTGCAGAAGCACTGCAGCAGCATGGGAGGTAATTAAAGAAAAATGAATTAAGCAGAGTTTGAAATATTAATGAAAGCAAAATGTTACTTGGAAAGTGATGACCAATGTTGCAGTTCCACCAGTGCCATCAGAATTAGATAAAGTAACACTCAAAGAAAGGCCAGCTGTAGCACAACCATGGGGTGAAGAAAAACTCAACTTTACCTTTTCTGTTTCCAGTGAAAATTGTTGCCTGTTGTATATCAAAACCATCAGCGAATGACCTTTAGATTCAAGAAGCACTTGAGGAAAAGGTCCTCCTTCACCAGATGAAAAATTATGACTATCAAGACCTTCAGACTAATTCTTTGAAAGCCGCATCAGTTATGGTTAAGGTAAATTCCCCTTTAAAGTCACCTGACTCATTAGACCTCCGCCAAATTGAATATGATACCTGAGGAATTGATTCTTCCTTGTGGGATGGATATGGTGTCAATTATTTTTGATGAAGCAAGTAAGTGATGACTGTCTTTCTTTCTAAAGGTGAAGGCACATCAATTATATTTTAGACGATTCATGGCCTTGGCTCATTAAAAACAATTCAAGTGCATTAGTCCCAAAGTGAATAACACTGAGATCAAGACTATGAACACCTTTCTAGCTGTTTGTTGTGTTCAGACAAAATTACTAAAAATGATTCAAATCTGACCCATGCAGAGAAACACTTGACATGAGCTTTAACACACCAGACTTTTTTTTATCTGAGCTGTGCAAGAGGGGAGTAAACTGATGTTATTTTGACATGCTGAAGAGTTCCCCGCTGGTCACAGTTGCCTCTTGTCTAAAGTAGCATGTCTCTGCTCTGAGAGGTTATTGTGAAAAATACCTCTTGGACTGAGGCCAGAAAGACTCGGTTAGAAACCCTTTCACTGCAGCACCTGCTGATTGTAGCTCTGCTCAGGATGGACCAATTCTTTGAGATGCTGTCTGACCTCCACCTGAGGCTAAAGTTCACATCTCTCACAGTTCTGGTCTGGTAGATGAATGAGAGAATTCTATCATAGGCCTGAGGGTCATCGCTATTCTTTCATTTTACCACATCAATATGTTTTTCCTTAAGTCAAAGACGGATATGTAGGGAATAAAACATTGGACATTAAATAGCTAAAGTGGAGATATCCATACACATTACTGAATATCCATGACCTGTCTAATCAGGTCACCGCCCTGTTTTCTGTGTGAAACAATAGATCAGATTGCGTGGGCACTTCTCAAATGTATTGACTTTTCTATAATTTATTGTTATAGCCCGTATGAAATGAACAACTGGGGCTGTGGTGCAGCTGTGTATGTATGCAGTCTTATGTGACTTTACCCTTGCAGCACCAATAGGACCTCGCTGTGAAGAGTTAGTCATCTGAGGACAGCTCCCATCGACCCGTGAGCTAACAGCCCTGCAGCAGGTCTGCCATGACGCTGTAAACTTATTTTATATGCTCATCCACTCCATAAAGTTGAGGTGTGCTGCAGTGGACAAGATGTTGTGCAAATGCAGAGACCCAAGGAGGATGGAGCATACAATAAGTTAATGTTTGTTTATTTTTATTAGTAATTAAATAAGGGGAAAAAATAATGGCCATCTCTTCGCCATGTAGTATTTATTACTATAACACTGTGACCTCAGAGGTTCGCCATAAAGATCAGCAGCAAGAGTCAGTGTTTTATTTGATTACATGAGTCTGTTTAATATTTATATTAGTCTTGGTACAACATTGACATTTACTCTGTATCTACAAGTTAATAAGTAGTAAAAATGTCATGGGGTTTGCCAGAGTTACATCACATAGCAGTAGGAACATCTGTCAACATTGAAGCCTCGCCATTATTGCCAACAAGTAAACATCATGTTTCCCCGAACTTATGCAAGCAACCTTTTTACCAACAATTGACAACATTTAATCAAATACGACAGATAGTTAGCAGAGCTGTGTCCCTCACCCCACTGCACATCAACTGGCAGGAATCTTGCGCCGCCTCGCCTTCTGTGTGAAGGTTACAGAGGCGAAGTGGGGGGCACAGTTTCGTTCCCCCTCTGATCCACCAGTGGAGGTAGTAACAAATCGACCTCTGTGTGTATGGGAAAGAAACAACACTGAAACAACAAAATGTTATTAGGTTAGGGTACTGGACATATTTTCTCAAAAAATTAGTCACAACAATTAATCGATGACCAAAATGATCGTTTAACTTAATAGGTGACAACGTTTAGATTAATCGTTGCAGCTCCAGTATCGAGACTCGTCATTTGTATGCGTTGTTTGGTAGGGGAGTGTTGCATGATTTAGAAAATACTAACCCTACCCTATGTGATTGGGAAATGTAATTACATTATTGACGTACTCCACAGTGTTGAGCTCACAATATACAGTATCTATGGACAGATACATAACAAGGCAGTAAATCACCTGAAGGATACTCTGAGTCTGAAGATTGCCTAGATATTAAAACAAACTTCCTGGTGGTGTGCTTGTCTGAGTCAGGACCTTCAACATTAGTTGTGGTTCGATTTGTCACCTGAGAGTAGATTTTTTGTGTCATCTCTTGAGCATTGTTGAAATGAAGCTTCAGGGACTCATTCACTAGGCTGGTGGAGAACAGTGGCAACAAAAGCAGAACCTCTATCAAAGGATGCACCTTGAATTTGGGTCAATTAAGTGTCTGTAGTGGAAAGTGAACACAATGAGAGTTTAAAAACTTCTCTGTAGTCCCTATTCATTAAAAAATAAATAATTTTCTTTCATTTTCTGGTGTTAGTCTCTCAATGCAGTCAAAAGCAAGGTCGAGAGAAACAGGGCAAGTTGGAACTAAAGGAGTTCTGCCTGAAGAGAAAGGTCCCAGGGTTTTGCAGTCTTTCTACAGTCTCAACCTGAGGGGGACAATTTTTTGATTGGGGAGCCATGATTGCGCAGAAATTGTGACCGGGTGACTGATAGCAAGGTTGCAGAATTGTGAAAGCTAATCATCTGCAAACAGCTGAGCACAAAAGCACTTAGTAATCAGATTTAAGCAGACAAATTGTATTATCTGCACATCAACAAGATTGAAGAAGGGTTTTGACTGGAGGAGATAATATTGTCAACTAAACTAAACTAAACAAACTGAGGTATTGGTTATTAAAAAGGTAAAAAAATCCTACAGGTTTAGAATGTCTTGTGATAGAGCCATGATAATCACATGATCCCCAGAAGAGAAAAACTGTGGCTTATGTGCACTGTTACCCTCAGGCAGCGATAATACTGTACTGTATGTTATTGAGGCTTGAACTGAGGCCCCCCCCATGGTCGCTCTAATCACAATGTCAACTTCTTGCTTCCCCTCCACCCTGCAGATATCGAAGTCTGTGGGGCACTTCCCATCCAAAACGCCTCGTATTTCACCATTCCATTTTAATCCACTTGTTTTCGTCAACACCATTAAATGAACTAATCTGACTTCTTCAGAACAATGGAGGTAAACGGTGGACTGTGCCAAGAATCATAATCTGTATTTACTGTATAAACACACTCAAGGAATGTGCCCGGCAGCTTGTTGAGAACGGACGGTGTGTGTTGATAAATAAGGAAGTTTGAGTTTGCCTTATAAGGCTTCATGAATTTAATAGTTTATTCCTGATTCATTCTGAAACATTTTCTGCAGTACTCGCCAGCACTTCACCTTCATTTCTGCAGTGCAAAGGCTACCAAAACTGTTGATTTAGCTTATGGTTCTTATCAAGCACATGCATAACAAAGATGCCAAATAAAACTAAAGGTTAATGAGCAAGGAGAGCCGTAATGACTGCTGCAGGACAAATAATGAAAGGAGGGGAACAATGAGTAGAGAGCATGTAATGACTAAAGTGTAGTTTGGCAGAAAGGCAGACCAGCTGTGCAAACTCATTTTCAGGTGTGTGGGGGCAGCTCCGTCGGCTCTGTCCTGCTTTAAAAGACACTGTTGGTTATGTCCAGCTGCCACTGTGGCGCTCCGTGCCCCCGTCCTACCCATTCACAACACTGAGTAATTAGACTCCAGGCTCATTATATAAACAAGTTACTGGACTATTTTAGGCCCAAGTCTCATTTTCCCAATTTATCTGAACCCGCTGATGCACACACAAAATATGGTAATGCTCTGTGTCCCGATGCCCCTAAATCAAATGCAGCTAAACGTCTAAACTGAGAGGAAATGATTCATGATTGATGTGTCCGTAGTGAAACTGCAATAATGCCCTCACCTCATGCAGAATTACCAAAATCCACAGGCTTTGTTTTTGACATTCACGGCTCCGCATGGAAAACAGTTTCGTATCGTGTTACTGCAGCCCTCAAACCTATTTCCCACTTTGTCTCCAGACATTGTTTGGCTCTCTGTAAAACATAATTGTGTCAACAGTCACAGGAGATGAGACACCAGACCTTTTTGATAAGTGCTTTCCCACAAGGTAAATTTGGCAGGCGGGAAGGGAGCAAACATGCAAACAAACCAGCAGACAGTAATTTTCCACTGTCTGTCACCGTGCATTTTAATGAGGTTGATGGATTAATGCCTCACTTCGGTAATAGGCCACTTGGAGTGCACCAGTTAAGCCTGTTGTGCTCTATCAGTGCCCGGCTTATCACATCAGTAATGGTCACTCAAAGTCAGGATCCGTCTTTTTTCCACATAATTTTTCCATCTAAATGTCTTGGTCGCAAATGGACCTTTTTTCCAAGTGAAACAACATGGTCCAGAGATTAAATGGTGGAATACAAACTCTAAAGTGTTGTTGCTGATTGCCAGATGATTATTGAGCGGCAGGAAAGACATTTAGCTGGACTGGAATGGACTTAATTTGTTAAGTCAAGTGAGCGTGTGTGTGTGTGCATATGTTTGAAACAGTTGAGCTGTTTTTAATGTGAGATGACCTCTGTCCCTGAATATATGTATACATTCATGCATATGTATAAGCAGGGGTTACATTGGGATTTGTTATGTGGAGGGGCTCACCGGCCAGTGGGACTGATGGATGAAAAAATCCACTGACCAAGAACTTTTTTTATGACTTTAGTATTTGATTTAAAAAAACAAAAAAACATGCTGCTGTAAAAAAAAAACTTTGTCATAGAGGTAATTTGGGACCTGTTGTACAAGAATAGGGATGGGTTTGCTCAAGGATGCCACTTTGTGTTGGTGAGTGTTGGGGACATAAGGGCTCAGATGGAAACAGTTTTTTAAAAATAGTTTTCAACAAATGTGATTTTAGTCAAAGCAATGTCCAACAGAAATCTGCAAGCAATCTGTCGAGGCAGAGCAAACTCGGACTGGACATAGATTTGTTACAGGTGTCCATGCAAACTTTGTCCAAATCCCTTTTCTCGATGAAGACGTGTAGAAATTAGTCTGCCTCGAAGTTTTGGGAAGTAATCATGTACTGTTTGACAAGTTCCATGGGGTTCCATGAGAATCCTTGAGAACTGATGTTGCTATACATCATCAATATGTAATATGCAGTTATTTTCCAGTATGTTTAAGATGGTGATTTCCTACATTACCCAGCATTACTGCAGATGGTTGCGAGCTTATCAGATGGCTGAACTTAGAAGCGAAGACGCGATTAACAGAGAGAAGCGTTGACCGGTTGACAAAAAGTAAAAGTGGCACTGTTAAAGAAAAGACCAGCATGTGGTGTGGCCACTTTACAATCTGTTGATGCTACTGCTCTTGGACATAATGAGGTCTGTGTCTTCTGCAGTGATTTTGAATAATCTAACTTCTCACAGAAATGATGTGTTTGGAAAAGTCGTTACTCTTTTATTCCAACTTCCTGACACCAAAACCGGATGTTTATTTCCCTTTGTTAAAACAAATCAATCAAGCTGCTTTATTGCTTCCCTGGATACTGACATTATGCTGTCTCTGGGACATCCTGTCTAATAGAAAACACCATGTAACACACATCAGCAAAATGGGCCCAGAAATGCGAGACGCATCACAAATAGCTTCTTTTTGCTTTAACTGTGATACGTTGCCTCTGAAAACACTGGCTGAATGGATGGATCAACCATCAGGGCTTTGTTTAGAAGTATAACTTTTCATCTGTGATAGTGTTATTTAGAGCCACTTAATGGATCCTGCCACTCTCCACCCATGTCTTTGATCAGTGTCCCACCTCCCAGACTCTTATCTGGGCGAACACTACGTGCTCTTATTCAGGGAAGAGACCAGCGGCTCAGCTAATGCCTTTTGGATGTCAGTTTTTTTTTGTATCCCCCTTTATGTCCTGCATTTTCTCCTTGCTCTTGTTCTTTAATGGCTCTACACACACACTCACTCACAGATGTGTGGTTGTGGTTCCACCTCTGAGCTGAGTATCACTGTAATGTGTGTCTTCCCTCTTGGTTATTGCTTCCCTATTGTCCACTGGCTTTGTGTGCCGGGGCTTTTTGTGTAAGCCCGGCTGGAATCGGCCTGTTTACGGTGATTAAATGGGAGCAGAGGAGGTTGGTGGACTGAACCGTGACTCTTTTAGAGTGAGGAAAGTTGCAGTGCACACTGCACACTCCTTTTTTTCTCTTCATACACTGCATGTTTATTATGCCCATAATTATGTGCACATCTGAAATCTGTATGCCGTGGTTTATTTGTTTAGGTCTCTGTCTTATAGCGTTTCCTAATTTTCTCTTTAGTTTATCTGATTTGAATTTCATTAAATAGGGATGATGCAGTTTAAACTAGTTCGAATACAGACAATGTTACTGATGTGCTGCATAGAGTGAAATCATTAATTAAAATTACAGAGCATATGGAGCTGTTAACACCGCCTGAGTACCTTCACAGACATTTGAAGACGATAGCTGCTAATCACAGTTTAACTTATGCAACCAACATTTTAAATTCAACCTATAAACTCCCACGATCCACCCATCCGAGAGACTGTGATCAGCAACTGATAGTGTTACTTGATTGAAGTTATGAATTGATTGTCAAATTGTAAGCTCTTTCAATCAGTTGATTAGATTCACACACCATCAAGTTATCTTTCCTCTGAAACTGCTCTGCTTTGATTCAGAGCGTTTGTTGCTCCAACTAGGGTTTTGCAATTTATTAGAAATCGCAGTATGTCCAAGTGCAATACCCAAATCATAAGAGGCAACAATTTTTCAATAAAAAGATCTCCTTGCCTGTGAACCTTGCTCTTCAGATGTTAGAAAACGTGCATTTGGTACAGACCCTATCAAAATTCACATCGTGAATTGTATCACAAACGCAATATCTGTCAAAATAACTGCAAGATTAATGTTTTTAACATATCATGCAGACCTGGCTCTCACAACATATTCTTTAAAGTAAAAGTAATCCCTGCTCAATATTATGACCTTGATTTCACTGTGGTGAAAGCTGGACCGAGCAGAGGATTATGGGTTATGTGTGGGGTGTCTCACAGGGAGATATGTTGGTCGATGTCGTAGCACCAGGAGTTGGAGGGTATTGTTGTGAATGAAAATGGAATTAGGCTTCTCCAACTGTGAGCACACCTTTTGTTGTCTAATGCAGCCCATTAGGCCCACTTGGCAGGGACGATGATTTGCAGTCACAATGATGGGGAAGGATTTGTTAAACTCATATCACCTGAGAGGAAGTATGACAGAGTGAAAAGGGCAATCCATTGATCAACAGTTTCACACTGGGCTTTCTGTAACTAGAGCCAGATAAAATGATGCAATCTTTGATGCTGCCTTTGGTCAGTCGGTGCAGAGGCAGGACTGTGGCTAAAACTGCTGCGGTCTCAATGAAGTGAATTCATAAATAATGCATTTGCTTTGTGTATTTATTTGTGAAGATCAGTCGTCTGAATACATGTTTCTGTCAGGTCATATCAGGTAGCCTGGATGAGATGGGTGTCCGTTTTTATTGCAGCGTGAGCTCAGTATCCACACGGAATACAATTAACAATTCACACAGTTTTGTGTTGTATTGTACTGTAAACCACATCGGGGGGTTAATGGAAGACAAAATAATTATTTATTTATAAGTAGCATGAAGGGAGTAATTTCATACTTCATTGAATCTATTATCAAAGGTGCAGGTATCATCAGATTACAGAGAGAGAGAAAATGAAATGGCTTTTGTGTGATAACTGATCATATCTCTTTGTCTTTTCAGGTATTTGGTGATTATTATCACTTCCGGCATCGTACGGTGGTGAAGAGATCGCTGTCAGATCACAGGGGGACACAAGTCCGTCTAGATAAAGATCCCAAGGTAAGAGGTTTTTTTCAGGGGCCACAGTTGATGTATTGTGTGTTCATGAATGTGGAGGAGGTTTATTGATGTTTTGGAGTGTGTGTGTGTGTGTGTGTGTGTGTGTGTGTGTGTGTGTGTGTGTGTGTGTGTGTGTGTGTGTGTGTGCGTGTGTGTGTGTGTGGTGTGTGTTGCTGTATTTATAGTGTCATCCATGAGTGGTGGTTGTGGCGTCTCCATTAGTGTATCCACAGATATTTGGTCAAAGATCTTTTCCTGCTATGTGGGAGATAAATGGTTCTGAATCAGATATTCAGAGTGCATATTATTCAGCAATTGACCCAGTGAAAACTGTTTAAAGCTTGAAAACACTATTTACAAATAGTTTTTTTTTCCCATCACATAATCACTTACTGTTATTTGGTAAATCTAAATGTTGATCGCATGATTGTCACAATAATAATGCAATAAAATGCAGTACTTGGAAAGGGTTTTCTGCATAAATTATGTTTTTTCTATATTAGAAACTCTAAATGTACCTCTGTGTCCACATCTGATCCTTTAAACCAACTGAACATCTTCTTTTAGACGTATGATGTTAATGTTTGATATTATAGCCATGTATGGGAAAATTAGATAGGATTGATTCATCCTTTCAAAGTCATTTCACTCCAAGATTAAACTAATTTTTTAACACTGATTTGATTGATGTTAATTATTGATTATTCAGTCAGTCAGTCCACCAAATGGGCTGTTATTGTAATTATGTGTGCTACAGGAAGAGAAGCACAGAAGAAACAAAGACAAGGCAAGTTTGCTTATACGGCACGATTTAGACACAAGGCAATTCAAAAATGTTTTACAGATTAAAAAGGAAGAGGAATAGTAAGCTAACAGGGCGAAGAGCCAAACCCTCAGCCCTCATATCTTACCTTTTCCTTTCACCTGAGATGCCACGCGATAAGGACACTCGTCTATTGGTGAAGCTGGGTTCTCCTCTTTTCTGATCCAAATTGAAATTTCACTTTGTGTTTTTTCTCACAGTTCTGTAAAGACAGTTTGAGGTTAGTTTGAAAGTGAGTATGTGTCCTACCCAATCTGGAAGGACGAAGGGAAGAGTGTGAAATTAACATTCATAGCTGTGGGAATAAAATGGAGTGTGTAGCTGGGAAAGCGCATGTATGAGTGCTTTTTAAGAGCCTTCAATCAGACAAGCCTCCAGCCTTTGAAATAGTTTTATTAAAAATGACAGACTGAATAGAATTAAAAAATACCTTAAAGACAGATGGGGTAGTTTGAAAGGCATTTAAACTTCATTTTTGAGGCTTCCTGACTAACTACTGAAATTATTACTTTAACTAGCTGACAGAATCAGTGTAAAACAGCATGTAAGTAAAAGTTTTTTAAAGCTGAGATGAGCAAAGTAAAGTGCATCATATCAAGCTTGTTCTAAAAGTGGAAATAGTTTGTCCTCTAACATCAGAAGGCTGTTCAAGAAATGCTTATCATAATTGCCCTACAGCCAAAAGCTTGCTTATCTAATGTCTTATGTTGTCCAACAAACAGTCCAAACACTGGAAAGTAATTAAAGATATAATTTGGAACATTTCTGCATTAAATTGCCAAAATAGAACTAGATGTTTGTTTCATCGGTGTTTCCCCCACATAGATTTTACTCAGGCAGTCTGCCGGCCCCCTTTCAGCATTTTAGGCAAACTCTTAAAGTAATGCTTAGGAATGTTAAGGTGGTGGCGTATCTGGGAATCAAACTGCCAACCCGACTAGTGGGTGCGACCTGCTCTGGATAACGAGCTGTTATTTTAATTCCATTGACTAATTGATCAATGGATTAATTGTTGCAGCTCTAAAGACATTCAATAACAGAAGTGAATGTGTATATTATGAACATCAAATTAATTTCTACTCTCCAGTGAACGAGCCATATAACTGTTACTGTTTCCATATAACAGCTTTACTTCATGGTTTCCCATAACATTTTGTGTAATGTCCCTTATTGTTCTCTATAATATGGCCAAGGGAATTGCTAATCTGTTGTTGTTATGACTGGAGGGTTTAGACAGCCTCTCTCCATCCGCAGTAAAATAAAAAGTTTACAGTTGACAGCATCACTTCAGAGCAGCTGTATACCTGTTAAATGTCATAGTAACAAAGACAAAACAGTCACTTTTTTTAAAAAACCTGGCGCAGCCTTTCCTGCATCTGACATTATCTGTCAATGTGAAGATTAATTGGAACTTCTGGCTGCTGCTATGTATTTATTTGTGTTCCTCCAAAGTTCACCGGCTGACAGCTCTGTGCTTTAGGAGAACATTTTAAGTGTTTTAACAGAGTGTAGTCTGGCACTGACATACCCAGAGCACAATAGGGTACAATGAACAATGAATTTGAGTGGGCACTGGCTTCCTTATGTATATATATACTGTATATATATATATGGATCACTTATTGATGCAGGTTCCTCTACTCTGCAGCTAAGTTTGTTTCTTTGTTATGCCACTGCGGCAGTGATTCCCGTCCATCCATCCCATCTTGATATCTCAAGAATGTCTTTGGCCCAATGTCTACTTGAATTGATTTGATTCTGGTGGTCAAAGGTCACTGTAACCTCGCAAAACATTTTTGGCCATTATTCAACTCACATTATAATTAGAACAAAATTATACACAAATTTCAAATAGGATAGCATGATAAAGGGATGATATTTATATCCAAAATGTCAAAAGTCAGCTTCACTGTGACATCATGATGATCTGTGATAAAACATTTTCATGTTATTTATGGCCACAGCTCAGGAACAGCAACCAATTGAAGTTGCTGTTCACAGAGGCATACAAACATGAGGCAGTAATTCTATTTTCCTCCCTGATCTGCATTCAGTCTTGTGTTATATTTTCTCCTTCTGAAACCCACCAGCACATGAGAATTGTAAGAAAATGTTTTCCCTCATTTCTCCTCCTCCTTCTGCTTTCTCTTAGATTTATGATAACATATTTACATCCACGTTGTTAACAGTCATTTCAGTAAATAGAGGATTTCAAGGACAACTATCATGATTTATATAATTCTCCATATAAATGGTAACTGCAGGAGCATGATATATGCTGCTTTCAATGAAACCTGTCACTGGCCATGCTGCCATGCTGTGCAGCTACACAGTACAGGTGCATACTGGGAAGAGAACAGCTTCTGCTGGGTTTGTTTGCGTACATGTTAGAAACAGTGCGCCTCCCTCTTTGGGATTTCCTTTAACACTGCGGCTCCATTTCCTGTTGTTGAATTCCTTTTTTCCCACAGCACCTCAGAGAAAGTGGAAACCGCACAGGAGGGGTCAAATCAGTTTGTTGGTACCTACTGGATGCAAGATTTTGCTTTATTTGGTTGTTTTATAAGGTCAGACTTTGGAAATGCTGCAATAGCTTGCAATTTTAACTAAATCCCCCTTGGGTTTTTATTCCCAAACTCTCTCATATGTAAACACCAACACAATTTTGAAACTGTGCAATAATTAATAGTCTGATCAAAGCTTGTATGAGGCAGCAGATCGTTGCACATGTGATTCCCATTTGCATCAGCTGCACAGTTGTTATGAAAGGGGAAAACATTGCAGAAATAGCCCTAATAGGAGGAAATTTGAAATCCTACAGAGACTGTCCCCGCAGCTTTTTAACTGGCCGAGATGAAGCCTGAACAAAAGGCTCAGTAAACTCTCTTTGAAGAGTGTCTAATTACTGACAAAAGCACCTGGACCTCTGCCAGATCTCATAGACTGGCTAACAGAGCCCTGTTAATAGGGTCTATTGAAGATTTAAAGCTTTGGGTCTGTCCGCTCCCTCCACGCCTACTACTGTCTTCTGTCTTATTCTGTTGTTACTCTGTTGTTGCAGGCACTTTGCTTTAGCGTTTCTGTTTGGTTAGGTAAAAAAGTAGAACATTAATAGGACAGACCTAGCAAAGCAATGAGTAGCTCAGATGCATTGAATTTAAGTATCATTTGTTTGACTGTGGTTTCGTCTTTCATTGCCAGTTAGAAGCAATAACACAAAAAAGATTTAGCATAAATATAAACGATGTAGCTGCTTTGTATTGTGTTCCTTTATGCAATGATGCTTTCCGTGAGGTTCCCAGTTGGCCTCAGAGGTAGGATGCTATGTTTGTATAATGAAGAAGGACAAAGCAGCGGGTGGGCGAGATGAGCCGAGTGGGGAATCTATTCATTGGACAGATACAGGACTCTCCACCTAAACATGAGCCAAAGCAGTCTGGTTGTCAGCAGTAGTTCTGCGTTGGATCGGTCTGGGTAGCGTGAGATAGACAGACACCATTTTCCCATTTTCAAAAGTCATTTATAATGAAAATGCCGTTTGTCAACTTCAGGGCTCTGTGCTCTGTCACAGACTATTAAAGAGTTTTCAAAAGACTCCTCACATGAAAATTGCAAAACAGAAAATGGAAGTGCGTGTTGTTTAACTCCTGCCAAAAGTAGGAAAACTTTTCAAGATGAAATATGAGTTTTGAGCCGAAAAGTTAGACTCCCATTGTTTCTTGTTCCTGTTTACTGTAATAAGGACGAGGAAAAGAAAGGTTTATGGTGGAAATAAGGACTTTGATATTAACTTCAGTTTAATAGTCAAATAAACGTTCATTTAAAAAAATAATCACTGGCTTTCTGTATTAGAAATGATTGGTAAGATATGTAAGGCGCTACAAGGGAGAAATATTCCCATAACTCCAAATAAAACTGATCATTTTGCCTCATGATTCATTTCATTTAGTTGGTGCTGAAATGATTTCTTTCTTCCCACAAATGGAACAGTGAAGTACTAAAATTTAAGATAATTACTGTTCTAGTAAACATCTCTCAGGAAGTTTTTTGTCACAGTGATGACTGATTGAGAGTTCCTGTTGTCTTGATAGTTTGTGAACACACCCAAGCCACAAATATGACCCATCGTTTCCTTAGTAGGAAAAACACATATTTGCTGGTGTCAGACTTTACAAAAAACTGTGAGTAACATTTAGATCATTGGCTGCACAGATTAGAGGGAGGAAAATAACCGAGGTGTCTGCAGCAAAAAGGAGCAGAACCTGCTGCTGTTCTGAAGCTAATGTGCATGTTTGCCAGAGGTGTTCGAGCTATAATTGAGTGGCCTTGTTACTACATTGTCCTGAGTAGTGTGTTAAAATCAGACCCTATGTTTCGATCTTAATGGGCAAGACAAAAGACTTACTTTTCGAGGATCAAATGCATCTTCATTACAGATTACTGAACTGCAATTTGTGAAAAATCTATGACTGCTTGTGACTGTTTCCATCACAAATGTAATGATTATGTCCTGACAACAACACCTTTAATCAGTGAACACACCCTTGATGTCATAAGGTGCCCTAATCTGTAAGAGTTACGGTACCAGTCTGTCTAGTCAAACCCTATATCATTTTGGCAACATTAAAAGCTCATGTTCTCAGTTAAGGCGTGCAAAAGAGTTAGAAGTTCTTATATGTGATGGTTTTGTGGGTAGTGTGCAAAACAAGGGAAAACCAAGCACATTAAAAGAGACAGTTTAAGCAGCATATTTAATGCAATGCAAGACTCACAAGCTGTATAGTACAGGACACTTACAGTTCCCTTGTACATAAATAACTTCCTGTGTTGCCTCAGAGAACAAATATTGTGCAAACCTCGGGAATCTTTTTACTAAATAATCATGTCATATTTTGAGTCAGCAGGTCAATTTTCCGCGAAGAGAGAGCGATCCTACGTACGTGTGATCACGAGTGGTTTCACACAGGATTTAATGTGTGATTGAAAGCAGAGGAGGAAATGGAAGCGGGGGAAATCACATACACCACCTCATGACGCAAGAGAAAATGGCTTGTTTTTTATCTGACTGAAAATCACATGGAAGTTGAATTTGGTCCCTGCACACAACAGAGTCTTTGTCACGCAGACTGTAGAGATGCCTTTCAGTCAGTGGTACTGCCATTTTCTTTAAAACGGAAAGCCAATATTAAAGCCTTATAGAGAGATGTCAACTGCTGCCTTTCTGTCTCTGAGGCTGGCTCAAACTAATGAGGTACTGAATAATATCGCACAGGAATGGGTTCACAATCTCCCCTTCTAAAAATATGCATTAGATACACATTTAGTGTTTCAGTAAAGATAAGTTTTAGCATGGAATTTATATTAGGTTTTTTTGTGATATGATGCACTTTACATAATCAGTCTTGGCATTTTAATAAAAATGGGAAGTACATACAATGAAAGAAGAGGATGTATTTAATCTTTAATCAGAAAAGCCTCCAACCTTAAAAAATACTTTAATAAAAACTGTCTGACTGAATAGAAAAATATTAAAACCTTAACAAGAAAAAGGGAAGTTTTAAAGGCGTGATGAACTTTTTTTTCTTTCTTTGAGTCTACCAACTACTGATATTCTGAAACAGCTGACACCATCAAAGTAAAACAGCGTGTAAAGTGCTAAGCAAAAGAATTTTAAAGCTGAGACGAGAAAAATACGAGGTGAATATGCAAAGTACGAGTTAAATTTGGTCCCTGCTTACAACTGAGGCTTTGTCACCCAGACTGTAGAGATTCGTGGAGACCTTTTCGTTAAATCAGAAAGCCAATATTAAAGCCAGACTGGGAGAAGCCACGTTAACTATTGCCTTTCTGTCTCTAAAACTGTCTCAACCTAATTAGATGTTGAATCATGTCACGTAGGAAGGGGTTTGGAATCTCTTCTTCTAAAAATGCTATATACAGATAAGACCAGGTCCCCACAATTTGGCCTTGTGCCCTTAAAAAACATATCTGCACTGAGGCCACGGTGGCCCTGATGCCCCGCCTGCACTGCCCCAGTTGGTTTTGCGGTTTTCTAGTCTGCCTCTTTCCTGTCAACACAGCTTTGACACCTGCATCCTTTGAGAAAAAAAGTGTCTTTTGATGACAATCATCATCAGGGGTGGGTTTGATTCGAGCCTAGCATGAACCGCTCGGACGGGCTATACTATACAATAAGGATAAGCCGGCTCCACGTATCGATGGCCTGTCGATCGGACAGTCGGTTGATTACACAGGTCCTTCACTCAACTTAATACAGAGAAATGTCCCACAAATCAACGTTACATGACCAAAAAAAAGTAACGTAGCAACTGTAACTGTCTCTGGCAACTTATATGAGGAAAAAAATACCGCAGATATACATGGAGACGAGTCTGTCCCCCTGGCTGTCCTCCCACCTGTCTCACCGACACATTTCTGGCCTAAAAACAGCATCTGTCACCGGCAAAAAACTTTAACTCACCAAGTGTTTGTGATGAAAATAAATCACTGCGACCGTCAGACCTCTAGAGCGAGACTTCAGTGAACTTTCCCCGAGAAAACAGCCTCTGTCCCCGCGAGTAACAGAGTCAGACAGCGTCCAGTTTGATGGCGAATATTTAATTATGTAATTTAGAGCAAAAAACGTAACTTCGTCACTTTCATGGATGTTTGGTGAGTCAGGATCTCAATTACTACACATCATAACAGCATCCATATGATTATAAACTATCCGCAGGTTTAGATTGACAGGGGGGACACCTGGGAAACACCTTGAAAACACACCAACGTCATCATCATGACGTGTACCGTCATAATCATATCTGCCATAATGTGCAATTTATATGTATTTATGTCTTGCACATTTGGTGTCAATTGAAAAAATGTTATAAAAACATATAATAAAAACATAATCACATGTAAAAACAAGACAGACAAATCACAAGCAACAATCAGATTGCAACGGTTCATTTTGTATTCTTTTTAGATATGTTCAATGGTTTCTTATCTTTAGACCTAAAAAAATATAGGAGATGTTTCTTTACCTGCTTGACAGTTTTGGCTGAGACTCTAATCTTCCTCAGATGCGTCATTAGTCCTTAAATTAAATTCATTATGGACGTGGACTTAAAATCATTGTTTTATTTTATGGCCTTGGTGCCCTCAAAAAAATGACAACACAAAAGGCCAAGTGGCCTTGCCCCTAACATGACGAAATTCCAGGCCTGGATAAGACACACACATTATTTCAGTAGAGCTTAGGTGTAGCAGTTGATATGATGACATTTAGTTTAGCTTTGATATGATTTGGCTTGAAACTGTTATGAGACTGTAGTGCCTGTACTGTAAATGTTTCTTATTAGTTTCACTTTTGTGCAACATGAAACAACAAGAAAATATGAGGCTAAAATGTCGGGCCGGACACGGATATTTGGCTATTCATTTTTTAGGTCGGTATTCCATTTTCAATTTTTGTATTCGCTTATTTATTTATTTATTTATTTATTTATTTATTCAGCTAAATGTGGGCAAACTTCAAAATTGCTGGTATTATATCATAAAAAAAGGACTACCACGAGATAGGACCTCATTTAACCGAAAAAAACATTTGGGATTAAAAAAAAAACACATCAAACCTTTTGGAAAATGTCTTTTTTAATAGAAATAACATTACAAACAATAATACTATAGAATAGAATAGCCGGATCTTTTTTTTTTTTTTTGCATTTTAATGAAACTGGCAGATACCTGTTGCTGCAGAATGGAGAACTGTCTGGCTCACTCCTTCATGCCCACCCTGATCAAAGCTTTGGATATTCCCTTGTTGAGTATTACAGAGGCTCCTTAGCCAAAATAACGCCAGCACAAAGAAAAAGTTTACAGTGCTAGTTTTCCTTTCTTTCTTTTTTTTTCAATTCTTAATAGACCTCTTCTTAATTTATATTCTGCTCGTATACAGTATAAGGATTCCCTGTGGCATGAGGATGGCTGGCTACTTTGCTTTGTTTATCTCCCTTCTCGATGATCACTGGGGTGAACATGCAGACAAGCTGACTAGTTATTTCCTCTCACCAAAGCTCAGGGGGCACATTGAGCCTGTTGAAAGTTGGATGAGGTCTTTTAACTGTTAACTGAAAACATTTGCAGACACGTCCGTGATCTGTTTGTCAGCAGTAGTTCTTTGGCTTTAAGTGTCACCCAATTTTTACGTGTAAACAGTTAAATCTGTGCAGAGCTGACCTCATCTTCGTAGTGAGATTCGGAGGAATCTTGGTTTTAGTTTGAACTGATGGAGCCTCTCAGCCATCAGGGAAACAACACCAACACAAACCTCACACACAGACCTTTCCACTCATCGAGCTGAAATTATTCCATTATGACGCTATATTCCGGTAGTGTTGAATTGGCAGTGCTTCAGTGTAGCAGCTAATGTGACCTTCATTGCTTCTTCCATCTTTTACTCTTGTGTCTCTAGTGATCTGCAGAGGCGGAGAGGGAGAGAGAGAGAGAGGTGGGCTGTGATTTGGTTGTCCTTCACATCAGGTGCTCCGTCCTTGCGGCAGGCAGTTCTCTGTCTTCCTTCGCTGACATATTTTTTTTTCTTTTTTTTCCTCCTTGTTCTCATCTACCCGGGCGTTTTGCTGTGCAGCGAGCACAGTTCTGCAGAGGGAGATGCTGCCTGATTCTCACTGTATATATTCTGCTTCGGTCGACACTTTCTGCAGGACGCTCACACTTTAGGAAAGCCCACTGCAGACTAGGTTGTGCTGCTCGACTTAGTAGTGAATTTGTAACCGTGTATGTGTTTTATAAGTGTGCATACATGATAAGCGGTACACACAAGCATTACAGATCCCGGTGCACCCCTTTCCACACCAACCCAGAAATTTTAATTAGTCCCGGGCTGCTCTGGAGTTCATCAGCGAGTCTCATTAGTGAGGAGTCCTCGATACCCTGCGTGCCTCTAATCTCACTCTGTCTGCTGCCATCCTGCTGAGAATTAGTATTTCTATTAATACACTTGATGTGGTGGCCCTCATGTCCGGCACGTAATTGTTTCTCCTGTTTTTAATACGACTGTGATCATTTTGCCGCTGGAGTATTTTTCTCTCCTGAGCCTCACCTAGGGTTCAAAGAAAATGTTTTTTTTCTTCAGGCAAAAAAACAAAACAAAACATGAATTGTTTTATTAATTTGTTGTTTTCAAATGACAGCAAATGAATTTAATTCAAGTTAATTGTTGTGTTTAATCTTCATTTAAAGCAACGTTACCTTAAAGGTCCCATTTGTTAGTTTAATTGAATCTCATTCCTGATGCCTCAAATTTCAACACTGGGAAGGCAACGCCGACCCAAGGTACAATCCCAGAGCGTCAGTGTATGACGAGTTGGGAATGAGACTCAAACATACAAATAGGAACCTTTTTTAAAATAACAGCTTTAAAATGGTACATTGTCTTGTAATAGTGTGAATGGTGTCTCTGTCTCTTAGCCACCCTGCCCCCCCATCACTTGTTTCTGCACTATGTAACTTCAGTGAGAGGGGAGGATCACAGCGTTGCATACATGTTTACTTCAAGATGCAAGTTTTAACACATAACATTTGTAGTTAGCACCTACATTACTTCTGACAAATAGTTACAGACCTGGGATTTGGATTTACGACAGTAGTGTTGCACTCAAACACAAAATCACAGAAAATGTCAATTTCTACATAATGTTGCTTTATGTCAATGAATCAGTCAAATACACAATGTGGTAAAGATGAGACAAGCATTCTTGCGAATCCACTTAATTCAATTAAATGTCTTAACCTGCCGCCATTGCCTGGTTGGCATTGTACATGGGCAACTGTCAGAGATGAGAAGGAAGTGAGACGGCTCTCTTCTCAGCTTCTTCCATCATCTGGAAAATTCCTGTTAACTTCTTAATTTTCTCACCTGATCAAAATGTTTTACTAGATTTACTATCCCGGCATGGCGTTTTACTAGGCCTTAGCAATTGGGCACTCCTTATTGTTAAGCACTGGTCACGTCACCTTGTTTGTTTTGCTCATTTCTTCATGTGTACTTTTGTGTTTGCGCTCTCTCTTTTTAGGTGACTTGGGCAGAGCAACAGGTGTCAAAACAGAGGAAAAAGAGGGACGTCTATGTAGAACCTTATGATCCCAAGTTCAGAGACCAGTGGTACCTGGTGAGTATTGGACAAAAAGTTGTGTGTGTGTGTGTTTCTGTGTGTGTCTGTGGGACATAATTTAGCACTGCACACGGGTTGAGCTTTGTCTCGTCCAAAAGTCAATACAAGTAATTAAATTTGGGGCTGTGGTGTTTCCCTTGAGTCAAAAGACAAGCCTGTGTATGAATCCAATATACCGTCTTTGTGCGAATGCTGTTGTGTTTCTTGTGTGCCGAGGAAGAAGTCTGAGCGACTTCACCCTATAGGACTCAGCTTGAACAAAACCAGATCTACACACAGAGCTTCTGAGCTTTTGAATTCTGAATTGCATGCTTCTTCCAAACCGATGGTTTACTTTAGTCCATATAGCACAACCACAGAGAACAGAAAGCACAACCACAGAACGGAAAGAGACAGAGGTGATTCACCTTGAAGCGCTCTTGTTTTCAGCTGATTGATTTTCACGTTTGACTTGAAGAATGTCGCTGATACATTGGCCTGTAAAAAGCAGCAGTAACAGCCCCCGAGACCTTCTGTTCGGCTCCTCTTTTCCTTCAATTACTGTGTGGATGCTTCAGGCGGGAGAAGATTCATGGTGATGCAAAACAGACTTGCATCACCAGTTGTTCGAAATGTCTTCGCTTCAACAGAGGCAGACTGACTTTCCCCAGTGCGGTGGAGTAGTTAGTGGCAACTTGAAAGACAAATGAGGCAGATAAAAGCCTGCTGCCTGCTTGTATCAATGTGGCGAGATGTGATAGATTCTGGCATACGTTCACACATCCTTATTAGTGTTTCACTGATATATAAAACCTGCGATACATGCACAATTAAATAGCATTTTAATCTCATCTTTTAATCAACCAAGGATGGTTTTCTATCTTGATTAAATAATCAATATAGAAACATACTGATTTCAGTTTCTTCTGTAAGACAAAAAGAGATTAATCCTTAAGTCTCCAAAACCAGAAGATATTTTCACGGCAATAATGTATCAGTTAGAGAAACAAGAAATTAATATTTTTATGACAGGAAACTGTTAAATATTATTACTAAAGCTACGATGCTAATGTTTTTTAATCTAATGCATTCTGTGGTCCCTTTTTTAAAGCAGTGCTAAACCAGTGGAAAACATTAAAATAAAATCTGTAGGCGCCCCATGAGGCCGTAAAGCTCATTAAACACCAAAAGACATGAAAACTGGAGCAACACCTTTGGTGTTCTTAGATCCTTTCCACCACTGGGATCAGTTGAGCTTTGAGCAGAATATAACAGTCACCATGTCAGCAAGAAAAAAAGAGCATGTGGACATGTTGGGAATCGGGCAACCACCATTTAGCATATAGCGTTAATGATTCTTCAATATCATAACCTGTCATGTTAGTGAGACTAGATGCATGAGGATTGCTAGGTTTCCTTCATTGAGTACCTGGAATGAGTGCACCAGAATTAATGGCAGATATATTTTGTATAATTTCACTCTGGATCGACCACCTGACTTACATTCCTGGAGCCGCGCCATGAGCATGACCAAAACAACAATAAAAAGAGTTTGATGGCAGACAGCCATATGTAATCTGAATGGTGTTAACAGTAAGATGAACAACTCTGTGGAGTGAATAAATGCATTAAAATGCTAAAAAATGCAAATTTCCCTGGTATTCCCTGAACTCCTTAACTCTGCATCAGGGCTTCAGATTGTGTTGCTTTCATTTGTAGTTTCAGTCATTTGACATCGATTTTACTGCCTCTAGCTCGTCTCCGCAATTGTGATTCAGTTTCAAGATGTAACTGTTTTTTTGGATGGGGCATGTGCTGCCCAAATGTCTCCACTCTGCTGAGTTCCTCTCTCATTATGGAAAGACATTCTGTGTGTTTTAAATAATAAGTAAATCTGGTAATGTATTTTAGAGAGTGTCCAGTTATAGATATGCGCTGCCTCTCTCTCCAGGCAGTAAATAAATCTGAGCCCTCATGAAAAATAAACCTGGCTGGCCAGAGGAGTGTGTGGGTGTTGTCCTTGGTGGAGAGATGCTGATGGTCAGCTGCTACAATGTATATTTAATATATTCTGATATTAATCTAAATAATGAGACAGATTTTTTTTCTGACTATTGAATAAACGGACAGAGATCTTGAGTTATACTCACGCACAGTGTTATTCAGTTCGCAGAAGGACTGCTGACATTAAGGTAGAAAGAAAAGGACTTACGCGATGAGTAATAACCAAAATGAAGCCTTCCACATGCCTGGCTCAGATTTATGATACACTTTGCATGGCCCTTTTTCAATCTGAGTCAGCATTGCACATCACAACTTTCAGCTTTAATTGATTTTCTTCTGGATGGTTTAAGTATCAATGACGTTACAAGGTTGAGGAGCAAACCTCATCCTGTGTGAGAGACGACAGTTACAAGGGTCTGAAGTCCAAGAGGAGGAAATGGCGGGTGGTACATCAGGCACATGACGCTCTGCTTTATAAACAGGGGCTGTGAGCTAGATGAAAGTCAGACACAGCTTTAGAGCAAAGGTCAAGTTAAATGTCAAAAGCATATCAAAAAGCATACAGAATCATTCCTGGATGCCATCATCCAGTTCCCTGGTGCTTTTCTCGATGTTAATAATAAATGCAATAGATGCAAGCATGGCACTGATGCTCTCAGAATAGAGATACTCCTTGTAAGCCTGCAAAACTGCCTTCCTCCTCATTGAAAAACTTCAGCTGTTCGCTAAGGAAGAATGACTGAAATTCAATAAGCGGCACCATTTTTTCCCGGGCGCTTCAGTCAAAAGCTCAGTCGTCTAAAAGTCCTAAAAGATTCCCTTTTTTTAAGCCCTTCCAGATTTAGTCAAAAGCACATTCATGTCAGCACTCAGGTGTCTCTCAGATAATTAGATTCCTTATTTGCTCTCTCCTTTCTCAGTACAACGGCAACCACCGTGACCTGAATGCCAAAGCTGCGTGGCAGTTGGGCTTCACAGGTAAAGGGGTGGTGGTGTCCATCCTGGATGACGGAATAGAGAAGAACCATCCTGACCTGAAGCAGAACTACGTGAGTACTCCTTAATGTGCCAAGACATTTTTGTTTTTCATGGATAGATAAGATTTTGAATTAAAGATGGTATCTGATCGATTGTAAGAATCTGTGCAGACAGATGCTATATATTGTCGATTGACAAGGACAGTTCACCATAAAATCAGAAATACATATTTTTCCTCTTACCTGTAGTGCTAGTTATCAGTGGAGATTGTTTTGGTGTGCGTCGCAGAGTTTTGGAGATGTTAACCGTAGAGATGTTCGCTCTACGTCCATGAGTAGATTGCTTCCTGCTGCGTGGTGATATGTTTACCAGGTGTAGGTTGGAAGAAATATAGTAGTTCTTACATGAGACTGCTCACAACAAGGTCTGTAGATTATCTTTAGAAACAGGGTCAGGATATCTGGAAAGGGACATTTCTGTTGAGTTTTTCAAATTAATCTCTTTGGTGCTTTGAGCACCGGAATCTGATTGCCACCTAGTTCCATAACATTCAAGAGAAGGCAGACATCTCTATGGCCAATATCTCTCAGCCACTCACTCACAAAACAATCTAGATTGATAAATAGCACTACATCTAATTAGAAAATATGGATTTTTGATTATAGGGTGAACTTTCCCTTTAATATTTAAAACAATCAAACTCAGAAAAGGCCGTTTCTGCGTCTGACTCTAACAGCTTATCTGTGTTTTCTAAGGACCCGGATGCCAGCTATGATGTGAACGATGGCGACCCTGATCCTCAGCCTCGATACACGCAGCTTAATGACAACAGGTAGAAATCTCACACAGATAACAATTTAATTTCCTCTCCTTGTCCTTTGGCTGGAACCACACGCTTGTGTTTTCTAAATGCCAGCTGTGTGTGTCGGACATATCGGGATTAAATTGCACTTGTTCATTAATTTGTCTCCCTCACTGTCCTGATGGCTGACAGCTGACATGTAAATAGGCCCTTGGCTATTTCTCCTCCGCCACTGAGTCAAAGGACACCGTTTATGGGAACAAGACTAATTGAAGATCATAGCCTATGGGGTTTGTTTTATCCAAGACATTTTAATTTTCCGCCATTTAATGTTTTGTACACGCCACAATTACTTCCTAATATGAATCTTGCCCCCACTCAGAGATGGTGGATTTGTTTTGGCCTCTCAAATCGCACAGGCCCCACCAGGGCATTTCTATAGCCTGGGTAAGTAGAGTAAATCTACACCAGGATTAAGGTAGTGTGTGTGAAGAAAACAGCTTTATTGCAGTGGCCTCCGCAGATGGCATTAGGAGTTGTTTACCACCACAGTGATGTCTTGCCGAGAATTGATTGAATTAAGTTCATCAGCATTAATGAAACAGAGCAAATCTCTTGGCTCTGGAAGGCCCTTGCTCATCTTCTTTCATCCGTGTCGCTTGCCTCCCTTCTGACTTTAATTTCTGATTTGTTGTAATCTGCTGTTTGTGGGCCACTGGCCTGAGAGGCTTTTTTTGTATCTTGAGGCTCACCGCGATTACGGGTGATAGGCAGAGAAGATTATAGTTGGAAGGATGGATCCAAATCACACGTTCCCAACCGAGACAGAGGGCCTTGAGCGGGCACCATGAATGTGGTAGCTGTGGGATACAGAGTAGCCTGAATATACAGTAACTGCTTTATCAACTTCTTGAAGGCTTTGTGGAACTTGTAAGAGGCTGATTGTGGAAGGTGTGTAATTGTTTTGAACCTAAAATAATATCTACTGCTTTGGGGCACAACTACACGAACACAGTGATCAGTAAAAGTTCTGATAAATATAGAAGCAGTCCAAACAATGTGCCGTTGCCTTCTAGTTCAGCCAAATTGAGTGCTTTGTGCCAGTGCCTGAAACCGTTTTCCCTAAATGGTGGAATTTCTTGCGAAGGCATGTGGGAAAACATCCCTCCAGTGCAACTTCACGGATCCACAATCTATGCCAAGTCACGCTTAAGCTCCTCTGGTGGCTCACAGTGGCCCGGAGCCCAGCTAAGACACTTAGTATTGATGTTTCCTTCATTTCAGCTGCACCTCTTTCCAACCCTCTCTCACCTCAGCCCTTATCTCTCGCCACCCAGCTCTCCATGTCTTCCCTGTGGCAGGACCATTTGAGAGCCAACATATTTGTGTGTCTGTGTGTGTGTGTCTGTTTCCCTTACTTTTACAGTGGGCTGGTGCAGATGCATGTGTAAACAAGCTGTGGGCGGGCATGAAAATGTGTAAAGTTGTGTAAGACTGTAAGTGTCTGTTCCCTGCAGAAAGCCCAACTCTGTTCACCTCCATAAAGCTGCCTTTCTTTCCCAGCGTACAGGAAGCAGAAAGGATGGCTCAGGAGCAATGTGACCATTCACCCTCATATTTATCTAAGACGGCATGTGATCTAGATGTTTCTCTTTCCAGCAAGTTTCCTCTGACTCCTATCAGGATGGTTTCCAAATGTGCTTTTTCAGTTTTAAACAGGCATTTTTTTGACAAGAAAAACTCAAGCTTATTGCCCCCTGATGAAGAGCAAAGCTAGCTCACAGTGTAATGTCAAAATCACTTTATTCAACATGTGCAATAAAACATGCAAAACATTTTCATTATGATGCAGCAGACTGATTGCACATTTAAATTCAGACACATGTAATGTATAGCGATGGATGAAGGGACATATTTAACAGAACTGCAAACAGCAGGTTGATTAATTTTCACCAGACCCTACATTAATCTCTCTCTAGACATTTTCTTCATCTCCCTCCTCTTTACCATGCTCTATAAACATTGCCAGACCTTTTGTCCTGAAGGCCAGCTCATTAGTAAACTGGCAGAACCATTAGCAGACTTAAGAATGAGCAGAGCGAAAACAGTTGTGCGGATTTACCTTTGAGGTTCAGTGCAGCCCAGAGACTAATGAACAGCAACTGACGCTATCCACGACTGTGAGACCCTTAGTGTTTTTTTTTTTTTTTTTTAAGTAATCACGACGATGTAAGAGAGAAAGAGAAAGTGAATTCAATTGCAGAATTTGAATATGGTGAAAAGTTGGGCTCACATTTCACATCTTAGACTACAATTTTTTGTTATTTATGTTTTTCATTTTGGTCACGTGTCCTTTTATCGCTTGTTCTCATACAGTGGTATGCATCACAAACTGCAGGAGCCAAATGTAGCACTTGTCAAACATTTGGCACCTAGAGGATTGCTGTGTTTTTAAGCAGCACAAGACATCCTGCAGCGTCAGTGGCAGATCTTTATATAACAAGCCAACAAGCTGCTTTTGTGCCATTTTTCTTTTTTGGTAGTGCAGGTTTGGGTTGACACTTTTCCCATCTTTCCACTACAGACACAGTGTGGATACATCTGTATGACAATAGCATGTCTCTTTAGGACGTCTCCAGAGTGACACAGTTAAAGCTTTGCAGAGTGATAATGGTTCTGCCAGCTGTGAGTATGAATACTGATCATGTTTTTGGCCTCGGGCCTGCAGCCAACTGTAGTCCGCTGTAACCTGAGTGAGGCTCTGTGTGTAGGATCTGCCATGGGGGTTTCTGGCTGTAATCGGAACAAGACTTTACTGAAATTGCTCTTTGTTCACCATAATCTCCTATTATCACCATTACGTATGAAGCGAGAATGCAGGGTTGTTGCACAATGTATCAGATACAAAGGGTGTCTTTAAAGTTCTCCGAGATTCTCTTGTTCCGTCTGCCAAGAAGTGACTTTTTCAATCAAGATTGTGTTGAGAAGGCTTAGTGAAGGCGGGGAAAGGGTTTTAAATGAAAAGCAGGTGTTGAGATAAAAACTAACAGGTATTTGCCACTTAAGTCTTTAAGTGGACAGTTTGCATTATGCTGGTAATGTGGCAGACACCCGCACTAATTGACTGCTGCTTCATTGAGTTGTTTTGGTTCGCTGGAAGCTCGTTTAAATTAGACTGGTGGAGTATTCACTCTATTAGTGTTGTGTGTGTAGACATGAGTGTGTCAAGTTTGATTAATTAAGCCAGAGTGAAGAAGCATGTGATAATTTAATAGCTGCTTTACAGTGTTATTACAGTTCTTTAAAAAATATTACATTTGCTCAAAGCTGCTACAAGGAAACAAAAAGTTCTTTGTAGTAATAGTTTAAATTTGCTTGAACATTTTTTATATACTCTATAACTATTCATAACAAATATATCTGAAAGAGCTTTATGACAAAAAGGCCAAATACAAGCTAACAAAACTACCAAGTGTTAAGTCCCACAAGGTTTGTTTTGTTTTAAGATAATCTCATTGCATCAAAATCAAGTAAACCCTATAGATGTTCAAACTTGTCGTGTTGCATAACCTGCCGTGATACCCGAGTACTTGACTCAGTCACAACAGCTCGCTTGAGTTGGTTCAGACAGTTTGTGCAATGGTCATTTAAAAATATTTAGGTTCACAGCATCAGAATGGATAATCGTTGTTTGTCTTAAGAAGCGGGAGCAGTTGAGAGTGAAGATGTGCTCTGAGAGTCTGCGTCAGTGTGCCGGGCACATAATACAGCACTGATAATTAATCTGTGACTTGTTAACAACTGATTGAACAATGCTGTACTTGTAGTGACAGGAAGCTCTTTGTTCCTGTAGACAATGTCTGGATGTGGTTACACTTCCTGTGATGATCTCCTGCACTGTGCTGTTACCTCATTTAGCCTCCTCTCTAAATCCTTGGCCCCGAGGATGCATCCAGGTTTGGGTTCATGTGATGTTGCTCTCGTCGGGACATCAGATCAGTAGAATGGTGCTCATACAGACGTTCAGTCATGCCTTGCCCTCATTGTTAGAGGACTGGTGGCTCCCCCAGGCATCTCATTGTGACTGATCATGCTGTTGACAGATGAACTCACCGAGTCAAGGTTTCTAATTAACTGCGGTATAATTCCGCATTTGGGGATTTGGGCCGTAAACTATTAAGATCTTAACCATGGGAGCCATTTTTAAAACTACAGTACGTTTAATGAACCACGTTAATGGCTGCAAATTGTGTGCGTATGTGTGCACGTAATGTTTCTGTGATGAATAAAGTCTTATTAAAGGTCAGAGCGAATCACGATTTTATTTTAGTTTGTTTAGAGCACCACGTTAAATGTCCAACATACTGCATATTTTGGGGAAGATATTTTGTACTGCTGCTGTAGCGCTCACATCGTTTCATGTCTCCTTTTTAGAGCCCAGAATGTTTTTTACTCCATTTCAACCTTTATTTTAGATGCTCAGAGACATCATTGAGGGTGACTCTTATTTACACTTATTCCCAGATTACACCACGGTAAAAAGATTTTACTATGACTGAATTTCTGGTGGACATTTTTAGTACATTTATTTTTACATATATTTATTACCTTGAAAAAAAAAGATAAATAAATTATTTTTTTTTTTTCAGATTATTCAATAATCCAAAAGTAATCCGTAGTTGCAGCCATAATACATTTTGTATTACAGCTCACTCTTGTGAGAGGCATTATTAGGTTGGTTCAGTCTTGACATTATAATATAAAATAACGTTTGCTGGACTAAACGTTGGTGACTGGACTCACAGAGGAGTTCTGCTCACCACTTGCTAATCGATAGTCTAATGAAAATGCCTTTGGTTAAACTCGTGTAAGTCATGTTAAATAAATAGCAGGGAGCAGGCTGCTTTCACAAGAACATTCACAAGTGTGTGACCCATTGATGCACTCTTCCTCACATTCTTATTGACCCGAACAGTGAGTGGGAGCAGTAAAAGGATAGCTTCTTGTATCCATTTTATCACTCCCTGGAAAATCACTGCAAAAAACCTGATTATGCAAGAAGTTCTTGCATAATCAGATTCAGAAACCAAGCGCTTTACCTCTGTAACAGCATTTGTATGCTGTGAAGCAGTCTACCGTGTAAGTGACTGTAATGAATGTGTCAAAGGAAGGTTTGGAAGAAGGCTTAGTCGAACAGTGGGGGCATAAGCCTGTGCATGCCCGGCATCCCACCACAGACACCTGAGCTGCTTCTGTTTATCAGCTGCATCACAAACATGGATCCTGGAGGACATAATGACCCCAAAGTCAACACATTAGTCACTTCCAGGAATGCAGAGATAAAGTTCTTGGGAAAATTGTCCAGATGACATTTGTGTGTTTACTTTTGCAGATGTTTTTATTACCCAGATGTTTGTCTGTGTACTTTCTGTTTTACTGACATATTGTGACACATTAGAGACACAGTGCCAGTGTCAGCTGCAGCTGGTCATTAACCTCCGCTCTCTCTGCCCTTCACTATGTCTGAAGAGATCTGTGGTGCCAGCAGATGAATTACAATACTCTGACCTTTTGTCATTATACCTGTGTCTTTAATGAAAGCAGAAGTCTTAAGGACAATTGGAATTAGTTAGTCAAATAAAAAAGGTTCCAACCTCTGTGACCTCTGATCTCTCTATTGTAGGAAATTTGATCCGGGGATTAATGATTTCTTTAATACTAATTTTTAACCGATACCGGCAGTTTTGGAAGGCTACTGTCAGACTGAATGTCCATATACTGACACCAGGTCAGGGTTAAAACTAACGATTGTTTTCATTATCAAGTGAAGATATGTTAAAAATGTTTGTTATATATTTAGCTGAATTGTGTACTTGCGTTACCCTAAATGTTTCCAACAAGATTACACAAGGTAACGGTGCGATTCATCAGGTCGCTGTTACTACTCCGTGGTTTCGGAAGTCAGCGACCAGACTAAACTTAAAATGAAAAAAACTCCCAAACTACCTTGTGTGTGAATATGTCTGCCTGAGTCACTTCATGTTTTTTTTACATAGAGGTCCCCCTAGTGGCGAAAGTTACATTAGGAACAATAAATCTCCTGATTATTTTCATGATTGATTTTTCGTGTTAAAAACCAATCAAAAAAATGTGAAAAATGTTTATCACAATTTCCCAGGCGAAATAACGTCTTTAAATAGCGTCCTTTGTCCAACCAGCAGTCCATAACCCAAAGACTTTTCATTTACTATCATTAAAAAAACAAAGAAAAGCAGAAAGTCCTTATATTTAAGACGCTGGAACCAGCAAATGTTTGACATTCAGCTTGAAAAATTAATGAAATGCTTAAAAGTAGTTGGCAACTAATTTTCTTTCGATCGACTAATCGTGGCAGCTCCACAGCAGATACAATCTTATGTATCAGGGAAGGATATCTAATGCTTGTGTTTTGATTCTTGTGTTTGTCTGCCTTCATGGAGGCCTGCTGTTGTAGATAGTGTCGTCAGTAGTGAATGTTCACTGCTTCCTGTTGTTTCCTGGTGGCACAGCATTGCCCAGGCTCCAGCATTCTTCTCTGGGAGTGGCTGTACTCCGGCGGGAGTTGCATGAAGGTTTGAAGGGCATTAAGAGTGCATATCCATCTGGCAGACCAGGGGAATGCACCTGACTGGAATGTGATGATCAGCTCCTCTGTAGCGGCTTCTTGGATCTCTACACTGTGGTGCCTGGAGCTAGATCTTACTACAGAGGCTCAGGCTCAGTGAAGGAGCCATTGTGAAAACGGCAAATCTAATTCACAATTTACTCCTCCGTGTGACGGTAGTATGTCATCTTATTACCCCTTTTCCCTTGACATGATTCAGGCCTGGCAGGCAATCCAAGGTTAGATTATGTATGGTGGTCACTCTTTGGCGAGATGTTGACCTTCTGGATAACGAATATTAGTGTAAAAAAAGAGTCAAAGCAAAGAACCTGTCTCCATGAGTTTGTTTTGTCTCAGTCTAGAGCTCAAGGGAACACATTCTTTTACAAGCAAGCATTGATAGACATGTACACTGCCTGTGGGTATATATACAGCAAAGTGCTGCGTCGTTAAGTAAATGACACTTACAAGGATAAGAAGTTTCCCTAAAACATGCCTCTCTTTCTCATTCTTCCTCCTTTCCAGGCATGGAACACGATGTGCAGGAGAGGTGGCAGCGGTAGCCAACAACGGGATCTGTGGAGTCGGCGTGGCCTACAATGCCAAGATTGGAGGTACAGTCAAATAAAAACAGAAATTGATTTGTTCTCACAATCTCGGTTTCATCCCTTTTTGACTGCCAGAATAGCTGAAGTACATGTTCTGCAGCGCTGGTGTTATTTTTAGTCCATTTCCCGGGCACAGCAAGCCACTGAATCTTTCTGAGCAGCCCCACAGTTGTGATGTGGATTGCCAATCCACTGTAAATGTGTCTGTTTTGCATGGAGTAACAGTATTCACAGTGATATGCGGTTCATGAAATGGTTCGATGCCGTAGCTTGGAATCTGTGTTGCCTTATTGTCACATTTACTGTTCTCAGCTCGTATACAAGTGAAAGCAGAATGGCTGATATAACTCACTTCTAATGTTCCGTTCTCTAAGTATCTGCTGATACCACATATTAGACACACGTTTCAATACACAGTCAAGTACAAAACCACCTCAACGTGTAGCTACAACCATAAAAACTAACTATGATGAATTAACACTTCTTTGACAAAAACATTACGAGCTCCACGAGGACAGGGTTTATTCCAGAGCTGCTGCTCTGGGTTGCATTAGATTGCACAGATGTACCTAATAAACTGTTTCCAGAGACGTGGCTGTGCTGGTGGCATCTCTAAAGAGGTAAAAGTAAAAGATAGAGGGGGGCCTCGGTGGGTCTTTGTAGTTTGTTGAAGGCAAAACGCCCACTTTAAGATTTTTTTCTGAAGCCATGTCACAGACAAGCCGAGGTTAGATCACCAGCACACACGTTTGGCAGGGGCTCGTTGTCACCCTGCTGCGATGTTGCCCCCCCCGCTGTTCTCATGCGACACTCGATTGATACTTGTGTCACTGTGGCCAATGAAATTTCATCACCCAGAGTCTGTTACAACCTTTATGTGCTTGCAGTGTGTTGCTGAGGTTTACCTTCCCCTGTATTTGAGAAAGCGAAGTAAATACTAAATACTTTAATAAACTGTGTCAGATTAAAGTAAACTGTAATTAGTCTTTTCACAGAAAATTAACTGGCAACCTGTGATACTCTTGGTAATCAATTATTTGCTTGTAGTTTTTCAAGGAAAATGCCCAAACCTTTTCTGGTTGAAGCGTCTCAAAAGGGAGGATTTGCTTAATTTTTTCAAACTATTTTCTCACTGAATAATCCATTAAGGTGCAGTGCTGATAAGTGAGATGGGAAACCGAGAAAGAGTTGTTGCACGGCTGAACTTAAACGTGATTTCTTTTTACAGGCGTTTGAGCACGCTGTTCTGGTGTCAAGGATTAAATTCACTCAGCAGATGAGACACAGATTCAGAGGAACAGTCTTACAGATGTTTGCCTGCAGTGCCACAATAATGGCACCGTTGTTTGCAAACATCATGGATTAATCATGAAAGATTATTATTATTTAAGAATATTTGTCTGCGTCAGAGACACACAAACACACAGCAGAATGTGCCAAGAAGATAGAGACCGTCTGAGGGAGGCAAAATATTGTGAAATATTAATTTGTCTGTTCTTAAAAAGATTTTTGCACCCTGATGGGTTGTTTCGCTTCTGCCTTCAGGGAGGGAGCAGTTTTTCTCCCTTCTGTTCCCATTCTTCAAAAGAAGCCTCGGAGGCTTTTTGATATTAAACAAAACAAGAAAGTTGTATTGTAGAAATGTTGTATACATTTTTCATTGTAAACAACTTATTTTCTTGAGTTTCACATTGAGCCGCCCTGAAACTGGCTCCCGGTACGGTCACATTGCTGTGTACGGTCACATTGCTGTGACATGTGTTTTACATATGTGATCGCTTATTTCTTGTTTCTGTACTGAGGATGTAGGACGTAGCATAATGATGTACAGTCCTTTCAACTGTCCTTTATGCCCTCTCTCATTACCTCCCTGCTTATCTCCAAAACCTCCTGCCTACGTCCTGCTCTCATAAAGTTTAAACCCATCAGTATAGTGCCATAACTGCACTCTTTATGATCAGTCCAGATGGCAAGTGGGAATATACCACATGGCATTCAGCCTTTCTATCATAAGCAGTTGGCTGTGTGTGGTCATGTAGGTGGAGCAGGAGGCGCCCGGTGTTGTGAAAAACCTACACATGTGCTTCCATCCACACTCAAGGCTGTTTTCCGTCAGCAGAATCAGAAACCAAAGCTACAACAAAATCTAGAAGCTACAAACAAAACCTTTGAGTTGGTTTTTGTTTGCTCTTCCACGTTACCTTGAGAACGGTGAAGGTTGGGTAAAGAAAGCGAAAAGAAAGAAGTGCACTTTCTGTGGCACTGCTTGCTTAACAAAGATAAACATTTGAGTCATATTCCAACATTTTATTGCCTTTGAGATTACCATCATATATCAAAACATGAAGAATTAGATAAGATTTGTAACCTTGATAACATTACACTACACTAAAATCATAATTCACTTACTCAAAACTTAATTTCAAGCTTTTCTTGTAAGGTTAAGGTATAACATTTTGCCCAAAACTTGCCAAACATTCACTGAACATTAAACTGATGCATAAACAGCAAGTCCAGATGGTGCAAGTCCTTCAATAGCTCTAAACAATGTGAAGCCTGACAGATGAATGGCTTTCTCCAAAACATCGGAAACAATAGTCAGGGGCCCTGAAGCCAGAGCATCAGGTCCAGCTCATTCATTTTGATGGCCAGGGAGAATATATTGGAACGACAGAGTGCAGATGGAGCAGCGCAAATGCTTCTGTGACTTCTCATTTGCCCAGTTGCCCCCGTGCCACCTGCTGTACTGTAGCTCATTATTCAGCCAGGAGACTTGTCTTTGAAATATTTCCAGGGTAGCTTGAAACACATATTGGCTGCCTTAGATCTTCAGATATTCACAAGTTTGTCTGAAGTAAAAAAAAAAAAAAAAAAGTCCCTCAGGTGAACCAAAAAACCTTCTTTTTCTACAAAAGTACAAAAAACTCAAGCACTGGCTGTCAGAAATATAAATTTTCCTTTGTTTCATTTAGTGCCTCTCCCTGCAGCAGTTTGTTTCAGTCAACTTGCCAATGATATTTAAAGGAACAGTCGCAACAAATAACATTCTTATCGGCCTTCTTGCCAAGAGTTAAATGTGAAGAACAATACTACTCTCATGTCTTTCTGTGACAGAAGAATATACAGCTTCATGTCGAACCACGTCTAGATGGTTTCACACTTCTGTGTTGAATAAACAAACTAGATATAATGTTGATAATAAATGAGCTTTAGAAGTGTTTGTTGGTGGATTTTGTTACTTTTGGACTAGAGCCCAACTGATACTGGATTTTGGGGCTGATATTGTTTCAAGGAGTAAAGAAATTCCAAAATTGATATATCGTCCTATATTCTTTTATTCACTGAATATATACACAAACACACATTTTATGCAATAATCCCTCAAATGTGTATCTCAAATACACAAATTATAAATTACCACAAGCATCCTTTTCTAAAGTTTTTATATTGGCACATATATATCTGTATTGGCTGATGATATTGGCGGACCAATATATATCAGACAGGCTCTATTTTTGACAGAGCAGGGAAGCTAAGTTGACCTAATTGACTGCAGTTATATATTTACCGACAGATGTTAGTGATATCAATCTTTTCATCAAACTCAGATATCTAGTTTTCTTAAAGTTTAAACTGTTCCTTAAAAACAGGCTCTGATTTCTTGATTATTATTATTTTATTTTTTTTGTGCACCACATCTAGTTGTTCTAATTATTGTCATTTGTTAAAAATACAATATCTTAATGCGATGTGACAGTTAATGTGCCATTCATAGCCCCTAACATTGACAGGTTTATGATACTACGCTATGCATTAAACCAAAAATGGATTGAACCTTGACGTATTATGAACCTCAGTCTTGGGTTTGTGGGATATTTTGGGATGGGGACTTGAGATTCTCGAGTCTCCAGTCCTCAGCGAATCACAGAAGTGCAGGCTGCCATGGAAACACTAGCAGCTCAGTGCCTGTTTGATGCTTTTGGAGGACTTCAAAGAGTCAGTGCATGGTTGCTTTAACCCATATAGAGCAGCATTGAGCAACCTGACCTGAAATGCATCAAAGGGGGAAATTAGTTTGTCTTTTAGGTGTCTTTGATTTTGATTCACCACTTTTCTGTGGAGGAGTGTTGCTGAGATAAAGAGTTATGTTGCCAGAAAACCTTCTGAACCTGAAGCAGAAATAGTAGGTTAGAAAGTCATCAGCACTTCACCAAAGATCACTTTAAATATCTTAAAAGTGAGACTCGGTTGAAACCGGCAATTAAACACTGGCTGAGGTGTTCACTTCTCTTAAAATAAGAGCAAGTCTGATTCAGTGCACACTCAAACAGCTAGAGGAAGACAATTAATGTTTTATTTGTTTCTTTATCTGAATTTTAAGTCTCCTCACACTTGGGGATGCACTTCCCCCACAATGCAATTGATCTCATTCCATTTCTTTTTTCATTTTTGTTTTAAAACGGCTCAGGCACCAAAGCAAATTTTGCGTCACAATGGATCTACAAATAATGAACAAAAGCAGCATGTGCCGCAAAATCTGTACAAATACACACAGATGAGGTACAGCATTGCAAACAGTTGCGTAAATATGCACATCAAACAACACTTGCTTTGTCCATACACATGTCAAACTTTGCTGAACACAAGCACACAGTCAGCAAAAACCTACAGAGCTACAACGCTATGAGCCAAGCTCTGAAAGAACGGATCCTGCAAGGTTTTCACAGCCTGCAGTATATTTTGAATGTTTCAGTGAAATACTTTTTAGTGGTAAAAAAGAATACTGATTTAGCATCGCGCCGCTATAAAACTGCATTTATAGTGGTCGTTTAAAAAATCAATGCAGCAGATCCAGAGATATCATCTTTTTTATTCCACACATTCCTCTTCCTTGTTAAAATATGACGCCTACATTACCGACAGTGCGACCCGACTGGGGCCACTTAAATCATAGATTTGGGTGTGCTATGCTAGTAAGGGCTAATGTAGCCTCTGGCCTCAGCCCGGCATTATACCGCAATTTTTTTAAAACATTTTTTTGACACATGTGAAGACTTTGATTTGTACGATCGATGTTGTTGAACATGACATATTTCTTTCAATATGTCAAGTTTTTCTTCACTCACATCGAGAGTCTAAGGACAGGAGGATGTTGGTCACTGTGCAGATTGTAAAGCCCACTGAGGCAATGTGATTTTGGGCTATATAAATATCATTGATTTGAACTGAATATTTATAGAGTTAAGGCTCTTGTACACCGAGTAATTTTTTTGTCTGCGTTTTTAATTATTCATCCCATTAAAAAAAAAAGTTATTGCCAGAAATGCTTTGTGCAGTCCAATGAGTCCAGTGTGTTAATTATTCCATTCTATGCTAAAATTCACAATACGAGACGGGATGGAGTTGAAGGCGATTTAGTGGTCCTCACTTCCTGAGAGACAAAAGCCTACTAGGTCCATCCAATCCTGAAAACAAGAGCAAGGAGAGTTTCACCTGCTACAAAAGGAGTTGTGGAATTATCCCGACCACTTCCAGGTGTATTTCAGGATGTTAGTGGTCCAGTTTGATACACTGTAAGCTATACTGGAACCACATTAGAAAGAAGTCCACCAAATGAACTCCTGAACTACGACTGGCAGTGCATTTAGGCAGGGAGTAGGGACACATACACACATCACATCAGGAAAGGATGCAAAAAAAACACTGAAAATCCATCCTGTTCTGAAAGCCTGTTTGGAGGCGATGTGTGAACATGATTGACACAGCATATTTATTTTATAACCTGCAGCCATTTCAGACTTGGTGTGCAAAGGCCTTTACACAGTACACCGATCAGCCTCAACATTAAAACCAAAAGTGAATAACTCTCTTTACAATGCAACAGTGAATGCAATTACAATGCAATGAACCTTTTTATTATCAGAGAAATAGTATTTCAGTACTAAGAAAGCCTTTCTGTTATGTCTCTGATGTCTGTCTGTGTGTTTATTTGTGTGGGTACAGGTGTGCGCATGCTGGACGGTGAGGTGACCGACATGGTGGAGGCCCAGTCTCTCAGTCTAAATCCTCAACACATCGACATTTACAGCGCCAGCTGGGGCCCGGAGGATGACGGCAAAACTGTGGATGGACCTGCCAAACTCGCCAAAGAAGCCTTCTTGCGTGGAGTTACAGAGGTGTGTACGTGTGTGAGTGTTTGTGAGACAGAAATGATTTGCTGCCTGTGTGTGGCTTCCTTTCAGCAGACAGTAATTGAACTGTTGAAGCATGAGAGGACACAAGCAGGAAGAACAAAGCGGTTTTTGACCCTGACAATTAGGAATGGAAGGGAATGTCCTCTAAAAAGCCTCCAGGGAGGAACATCTTGCAAAGTGAATAGAAGCAGCACTGACAGAAATTAAGTTTTTATTTTTAATATATTCATTGTTAGTTGAAGGGCGCTTCTTAAACTGCCAGCTCATCTTTTATCTCTCAGCCTTTTCATTCATTTGGCATGAGGTCTGAAGTGTTTTTAAGAAAAATCAAAGTTGTTTTTTAAAAATCCAATCAAGCAGTTACTGCCGCTTTTGATGGCTTGACAAGCATTCCTATTCAAATGCTCCCAAACAAATTCTTCACTATATGCGTGTAACAGTCAAAGAGTTTTTTTTGAAGGGGGGTAATTTTGAAAACAAGCCTGTCAGCATCTGACAACATGGCAATCTGAATATTAAACAAAAAGAGGGCCGTGCCGCCGTGTAGCAAGCCCTGTTGTTGATAGCAGCGCTTGTTTTAATGCATGAGACGGTGTCAGATATGTAAAATGAACAAGTCAACAGATTAATAAGCATACAGATCACACCCGAGGCTCTTACATCTGCACTCCATGAATAAACACATCCATCCAGCTAACAGTGACTCTTGTTATAGAGCGGCAGGATTCAAGGCATGTGCCATAAAGCTGATTGGAACCACTGACACTGACTACTAAGATAATTGCCACAGTGACGGCGCTGTCAGATGGCAGTGTGGGTGGTGCATAGCTGGGTTTGATCAATGCAGAGAGAGACGGGTCCACTCAATACAATAAAGCAGCTCTTAGATGAAAATTATTGCACTTCAAAGCCTGAGAGGTTGGATGATTTATCACAATGAGCTGTTGTCATATACTGCCTTTTTGTATTGCATCCCTGTCATAAGATATTTGGCTCCTTATAATTTACTGACTGACCACACCAGCCTCAGTGATGTATGCTGCGTTTTAATGGACCCTTTTATAAATGAGCCCTGAGATTAATTTGCCCTCCCATAATTGGGACTTCTATTAGAGATTGAATGATATTTTGGTCCGAAGACCAACAGCTTGACTGAGAGAATGAAAAGATCTCCGGCCGTCCGTTTCCATATGTCTGAACGCACTCCACCTTCTCCAGGGTCGTAATGGTTTGGGCTCCATCTTTGTGTGGGCTTCTGGGAACGGAGGGAGGGAGAAGGACAGCTGCAACTGCGACGGCTACACAAACAGCATCTACACCTTGTCCATCAGCAGCTCCACCCAGAACGGCAACGTCCCCTGGTACAGCGAGGCTTGCTCCTCCACCCTTGCCACCACCTACAGCTCGGGGAACCTCAACGAGAAACAGATAGTGAGTTGTAGTTGCACCAAGTGTCTCTTCTCTCCTTCTCTTCCTCTCTTGGCGCTTTTCTTTTTCCAGTATTTTATAATTAGTGATGAATCAATTAGTAGAATTAGCAACAACAGTTCTGATTCATTAAAGGTGCCCTGTAGAGTTTTCTTGTTGAATTCATGTCCATACTTTTCACTATTATATTTCTACATGCAAAAAAAATCATCAGCTAGAATGGCCCTCAGTACAGCACACACATCCGCCAAGGCCCAACAGTCCCCTTTAATTCAATCAAGCCTAATCCAATATCAATCTCGAAAGCCCTTTTCCACTCAATTTCAAACAACCCATAACTGCTTAACCATAATTTAACATCACCTGATCTGAATCAGATTGTACTCAGTCATAGATTACAGCCACCTTAATATGCCTGATATTTTTCCATCAAGATCCATGTATTTATCCCTGAAAAATGATCGTAAATGTCAAAAACGAGGAATCTTTTCTCACAATGATAAACAAACATCAGAAAAATCTCTGGATCTGTCCCCTTACTGGGATTAGCACCAAAGTTTGTGGGGTGTATTCTGGGTAGAGACCCATCCTCCATCCAAGTTTCATGGAAATCTGTACTGCAGTTTTTATGTAAACCTGCTGACAAACCAACCAACAACTAGACATAGGCCAAAACATAACCTCCTTAACTGAGGTAATAATGACCAGAAGAATAATCAGTATTACACAAGTATGAAATTGAACCAAGTTACATTGTTACATTTAGTGAGCAATCAAGAATAATTTATCCCTTTAGGTGTATATTCTATGTCTATAGCCCGTTTGGGAATGTGATTTGATCATACTATATACATGCATACCACAGCAAAAAAAACAATGGTCTTCATTATCAATTCATCCATCTATTAGTTTCTGGATCAAACTGATTCTGATTCAAACTGATGCTTTAAATGTCTTGGTTTTGTCCGACCATCTCTCCAAAACCCAAAGATGCAGCTTACCGTCACAGACGACGAGGAAAACCAGGAGACATTTCACTATTGAGAAGCTGGAGCCATGGATTTTTATTTGCCATTTCTGCTTTACGAAAAACAACTTAAATGATTAACTGATTATCAAAATAGTTGCTGATGAGTCTTTTTTTTTTTTTTATCTCAGTGGGACAAATTGAGTAGTGTCTCATTTGTACAATCTGGCTCCGCAGCTTTATTCTGAACCTGTTGTCTGAACCACAGCACGACTTCTTCATTCTTTTCTTCAGTCTTCTTCTTCTCCACCATTCATCCCGTCTTGGACCATTAAAATTATTACGAATAGTGAACGGCTGAAACTCCATCTGTTGCTGCTTTATATTCTCCTCATAAACTCAAACACACACACACACACACACACACACACACATGCACACAGAGTCTTTTTATTTTCTCGGGCATAGCTTCGAGCAGCCGGACCAACTGGACGGACAGCTTATGACATCTCCGTGACATGTGGCTGGTCCCTTAATGCTCCAGTGCTGTACTCACTTAATTGTGCTGTCACTCATGATCCTGAGAATGAAGAGATGGAGAAGAAAAGAGAGGGTGGAACCTCTGGGGTTATGCAGGAGTGAATATCTTAATTCTTTCAGTTTCTGATTAAAAAAAAAAATGTATTACACTAAAATCATGCCTCTCTTTCAATTTAAAGTGAGGGATATGGGAAGGTCCTGAATATGTAATCAGACCATTAAAGTCAGTTCTGCCAGTGCATTTAATATTCTGTTTAGTCCATGAAAAGATCAGTTTCTGGAAGCTCTGCATTGGTCAGCACAGAGCGCAGAGTTTTGAAGTCTTATTCGGATACATATATTCACCTTCCCTTTAGGATTATACAGTGGGTAGCTGGGGGCCTTTCGCGAGGCAGTGTTTTGTAACCTTTATCCTCCCCATGATGGGTTTTGATGAGCACAAACATGCCGGTTCTGCACCGCCTCGCTATGCATTCATGCAGCTGCAGAAAGTCACTCCTGGGAGCTGCCCAGTAGAACCACATCCTTCTGCTGAGGGCTGCTGAGGAGATCTCCACTGGAGCAGTTCGATCTAAAAAGAGTCTCGCTCAAAGACACCTCACTTCTAGTCGAGAGGGTGAGAAAAAGTTATACCATTTCCCCGCTTTGATTTTGTAGCTGTTCCAGGGAGTCTTGCTGAGGCCTTTTTTTTTTTTTTTGCTCCCTGCTTCTTCCGACTGTTGGGCGATTTCTGCCTCCAGCACGTATAGTGGAAAGAATTGAGTGAAGCTGTCAGGTGACATGAGTTTAAGTATCTTGTGAATTAGATTGAAATAATCCTGGATGCTGTGAGAGATGGACCAAAGTTATCAAACTGAATTTAAAGAATAGTTAATGTTTCGAGAATATATTTCTGTCGGAGCTGTCAATTTAAGCACCGCTGTGTTCTTCTTCTTCTTTAGGTGACTACAGACCTCAAATCAAAATGCACGGACTCCCACACAGGCACCTCCGCCTCCGCCCCGCTGGCTGCTGGGATCATCGCCCTCGCCCTTGAGGCCAAGTAAGTGCTTATCACCCTTTTTTTCTGAGCCTGACCAAAGCCTTTCAATTCTCTTCAGCAGTACAGCCTCATTCCACCCTTCCCTATCTGCACATTTCACTGTCTTTCGGTGATTAAAATTATTTAATCCAGTGCAAGAGAAAACTGTTAAATATAATTTGTACGGAACGAAGGGAGCAGTAATTATTCCAGAGAAAGATTTCAGCATATGCACATATATTCAAGTCAATGTAGTTTGAATTAATTACCCACTATTATCAGTTTCTAGCATGTGGTTTGAAGTTTCCTGGCAGTAAATTGGTCATTTAGTAGCAACAGGTAAAAAATGTTTAACTTTTTTTTTTTTTTGCATAGACCTTTAGAAGCATGATTATAAGTGTGACACTCTTGTACTAAATCAGGCTTTAACCGCCTGTGCTGCGTGTTTATGCATCAATTCTGCTTGATTATCCCATTTTATGAATTACTTTTTAACCCTTCTGCATGACAGATTTTTGCAGTGCGTTTAGAATAACGGGCATAATTTGATGTAAGCACTAATCACTCTTATCCGGTCAGGCAGCACTAATGGAGGGGCAAACACGGCACAGAACAGTCCTGAAAATGAGTAATTAGTCTCGTGGCTAAACAGAGCTGGGTGATAGAAAAAGATTGCAATTAGGAACGGATTTAAGAAGAAAAGAGAGAAAAGTGACAGAATTCTATGCTTTTAGTTTACTTTATCCACAAGAAGATGACAAACCATTTTGAGTTCAGCTCAGTCGTGACCTCCTTTTACCCTTTTGTTGAGCCTTCAAACTGTCACAGCTGCAGGCGGGAAATGCACTCAACACTTTGAAGGTTTTCACTTTATTTCAATTTTGCCACTGGGCAGAGATAGAGTGCAAGTTTACTGTAATTCAGAAAAGCATGCTAGTGGTTCGCATTGTATTCTGTATTTAATCAGCTGTCCACCTGCAGGTTAACACACAGTTTTTTTTCCACTGGCCTTTGCCGTGCCCCCCCCCCATTACCTACTCAAAGCGTGTGTTGTGATACTAAACTCCCATCTGTGCAAGAAACCTGAGAGAACAAAGTTTTTAAGTCTCCCAGTAATTTTGTAGCTTCTTACTCAATCTCTGTGGTTTGAAGTGTCCCTGTTCGTACTTTCAGACATCTGCTGTATTGTACCATTCCATCATATTTGCTTTCAGCTATTTTGGGAGTTGTGTGAAGTTCCTGCTGGTGAAAACCATTTCCTGATTTTGGTGCTTCGTAATAAAAGCCTTGAAAGACTAAATAACGAGGGACTTTTATTGTGAAGAGTTTATAGGAAATGAAACGTTTGGAACAGAATTAGCAGGGCTTTGTTTGTGATGATTCCGTGATACTGCGATGAGGAAGAGTGTTTACAGCTGCTCCGTTGACTACTGCACAAGACAAGCACGTCACAAGTTAAAACCAGACCGTCAAACAGGTAGCCCTGTTGTCATGGAACTGCAAATCCCTGCTGCGCTGGGCTGACGTGCTGAGTCAAACTGAGTCAAGCAGAGCCAGCACATGTGTATGGAAAAGCCCCAACTGTGGGCCCGATTGTCAGACACGTCTGTTTGATCTGTTTGAGTGCCTCAACTTTTTAAGAGTCTCACCATGTGTTTCCCTCTGTGTGTGTGTGTGTGTGTGTGTGTCTCCTTCGCTCATGTGGCTGTGTGTGTCTCCGTGTGTGTGCTTGCCATATACACTTGTTCCAGTAAAAACCTGACCTGGAGGGACATGCAACATCTGGTTGTACGAACTTCTCACCCTGCCCACCTGCTCACCAACGACTGGAGAACCAATGGCGTTGGCCGCAAAGGTACAGAAACTCCTTCCAAGTTCTGCTCTGCCCTCTGCAGTTTGCTGATGCCTTTGAGGCTCATTAATATGTTATACATCTCATAAACTTAAATTGGCATTGGAGCACAAAGTGGCTTGCATGAAAGCTTGAAATGGCACACACACTGTGAAACTGCTGGTCTGTAAAGTTGGAGCTGGGTTGAGTGGGGATGCTGCTCTCAAGCCGACATTCACGTTTCCTTTTTTTCTCTCTCTCTGTCTCTGCAGTTAGCCACTCGTATGGATATGGTCTACTTGATGCCAGTGCAATTGTAGCACTGGCACAGACGTGGACCAATGTGGGTCCACAGCGGCAATGTGTGATCAGCATGGTCTGTGAGCCGAAGTGAGTCCACTACACAGACACACACACACTCTCACACAGACACACACACACACATGCGCCTCACAGAATTTGTTAAGACCCTGATTACGAGTGTCTACACATATTAAAGCTGTCGCTTAAAAAAAATGGTTAAAACTAATTAGAGCTAACAAGCAATTTGTTCGGATTCATTTAAATGCAGCACACGTAGCCTAATCCTAAACTACACTGTAGAATTAATGTTGTTCCCTTCGCTCAAAGGTTCCTCAGCTGTCTCCGCTGCTGCACTTATGTGACAAGCCAAAGTGAGAGTGAGGCGGCTGCATTTTACAAACTTTGCAAACAGCCTTATCTTAACTTCAAACCCAAGTCGAATCCAAAATCTTTCCTCACTTTACATCTCAAATGGTTGGACGTCATGTTTATCTTTTCAGAACTTAGAGCACGTTTTCTACGCTTACTGACAGAGCAGCGGGGCAGTCAGGGGGTCAGATGGATGTTTGAGGAACGCCCCCTGCTGGAGTACAAGTCCCAGTCTGATGTGCCACAACAAAAAATCTGATTTACAACCTGATTTATAGGATGACTATTCTAGATGTTGAAACATGTGTTTGATTGTCATCTGCAGGTCTGGAGGAAGCTTTTTCTAAACTTGACAAAAATAATCCTGATCGTTGAGTATCTGTGGTCTTTAGTTGTCTGTGTCTGTACTGAGCCGTTGGCCCTTGTCGGCGGCTTTTTTTCTTTCTTTCTTTTTAAAAATATTTTATTTGATTTAATACAGGCAATAACACAAACACATGACGATATGATGATACACAAAAGATGTAATAGATATTTAATCTAATTAACAATACCAGTTAATCATAAAAATACAAAATAATCATACAAATCAGACTACTACAGCATATTTTCTCCTATTTTATTTTGTGTTGTGTGAATAGAAAATTGTCAGCGACTTTTAGCTGATGTGGTTGTGAAAGCCCATCAGGGTGAGAAATCACTCTTGATTGGCTGTTCGTGTATCAGTGCACATGAAGACAAATGGGAGAAGAAACAGCAACCCCCTTGAGCCTGTCGCTGTACTGTAGTATCCATGAGCTCACCCATTTCGAACAGTTTCTGATTTATCACCCCCACCTCTTCGCCAGTGGCATTTTTTTTTTACCAGACTAATTCTTGATTACCTTCAGTTGATCAACCCAACCGATCAAGGCAGATGGCCGCCCACCATGAGTACGGGTCTGCTCTGAGGTTTCTGAATGCTGAAAGGAAGTTTCTTTTCGCCACTGTCGCTAAGTGCTTGCTCATGGGGAAAATGTTTGGTCTCTGTAAATTGATTATTTAAAGAGTTTGGTCTTTGCCTGCTCTGATTGAGAAGTGTCATGAGATAACTTTTGTTGTGAACTAACCGTATATAAATACAATTAATTTGACTTGAGTAATAGCGGCTACAAACACCTTTTTGTGTATCTTCAGTCCGGAGTCTTCTGATTACTCCTTCTGAATGACAAATACCATCTACAGCCACCTGGTGGTATGAAGAGGTATTTCCTCTCATGCATTTGACCGTCGGCTGTAGTCTTTGTGGTGTGTTTAAGGGCAGCTTTTTGGTGGAGACACAGGCGGCACGATGCGACGCAACAGTCTGCCTTCGTCAGCATTAATTCTTTGATGTCAGGTTGTTGTGTCTGTAACTCAAACTTATGATTTAAAGAGATCTAATGTGGGGGTAGTTATCAGGGATCAACAAAGCAGATGTGATCAGAAAGGCCATTTATAATGATAAAATAACAATGGTAAATATACTATAATAAGAAACATGATTATTGAGTGATTAAGCAGCATGATGCGATCAGCCTGGATGGTTGAGATGCAATGAGCGATGTGAGAAATACAACAGAACACAGGTGTGTGACTGAGCTGTTGATCCTCTGCTGCATTGACACGTTACATCTTCATCTTCAGCTCGGCTCGGGGCGGCTGTTGAAATGCTTCGTGTCACCGGTGTATGTGTGTGTGCAGAATATTTAAAAAAGAAATAGTAATTTGTCAACTCTGTTAGGATTCAATATTTTCTCCTCAGCCATTTTCTTCATCTTCCTTCTAAACACTCCCTGACATCTCCTCTTCATTATGCGCACCCTGTCACTTCTCTCGCTGGGTTTTAGGTTTCTATCTCTTTTATCGCAGCTATGAGAGCCCAGAGCAGATGGTTCGAGCGTCTGGGAGCAGCCGTCGAGGCAGGTTATTCAATTTACATTTTAGGTGTTTAGCTGGCTCACTTATCCAGAGTGACTTGGAATAAGTCAGCAGGTAGGCTTTCAGTGTCTTTCTCGCCATCAATTATATCCAGTGATTGCATCCGAATCATGATGGGGTGTCAGAAAGGACACATTTCCAGGGAAAACTGCAGCACCACATGATTATGACCATAATTACAATCATTTTGCCAACTTAACTTGTGTAGCAGTTAGATGATAAATGGAAGGTGTGGCGTTTTGTGTTGTTCTGTCTATCAAAATATCTGTTTGTGAATTTCAGAGCGACCGCCATTTGCATATCATCCTTGAAATCAACCTTGTTTTTACATTTGGAAAAAGCTTAAAACATGAAGTCTTTTCATGCGTCTAACCAAATAGTGTTTTAACACTGAATGTGAAAATGAGAGATGTGTCCACACTTCGTTCTTAATGAATTTAACAAACTTGATGCAAATTATCATCTTCCACATTGTATTGCAAACTGCAGTGAGTTCCAAGCTCTGACATAGCTCTTCAAAAAGTGATTAATGATGTGAAAACACCCTGTTCTTTCTTAAGTATACTCGCTACCAAAATGGATGGCATTTCTTAAGGTTTGGCTGCCTCCCAGAATCATTTTTTGGTGGTTGTGTAAAGCTTTAAACACCCTAGTTATAAATACACATTTGTGTCTCCCCAGGATTATTGCTTTAAAAAGATTGAATTAAAGGAATGTTCAATAAATGATTCCAAATATGTAATTGGTGCGTGATTGTGATGCACTGGAGAGGATCTGCTGGAAGCTGCTGCGTGCCAGGGACAAAACAAACTGAACCAGAAATAATGCTGGTAGAGCATCTATGATTTTCAGCAGTAGTGTTTACCTTCAAACTGAGGTGATTTTTATAGCGTGTCACCTGAAATGTTGATAATAGATAAATCCTTGTTTCCACCAATCAGTCCGGTTCAGTTCAGACCAATTAGTGTTCTACAGTGTTTTAACTTACCTTTTAGTATCAGATCAGTGTGCAAGGTACCATAACAGAAGGGTAACGAAAAACAGGATGGTGTGGAGCGGTTCTTTTGCTACCAACCACACATTTTGACAACGGAAACGTAAACAATTGTGTAACGAACTGAACTGAACTGAACCGGACTGCTTGGTTGAAACGGAGCTCTTGTGTTGTCATGATAGTGGAACTTCTAAATTCAATACAATACCTTGTAAAGTATCAATATTCGATATCACGGACAATACCACAGGGATAAACTGGCATAACATTGAGGGCATAACATTTCAGATTTTTTTAGACACAGATATAACAAGGCTTTTGAACAGCGACTAAGTTAATATACTCATAGAAGAGGTGGGGCGATGTGGGCAGTGAAAGTGTCAACTCAATGCAGCTGGTACTGGTGAATACATATTGCAAAAAAGTTGTATTGTTTGTATTGTGTTTGTATAAGTTGTCGCCTTTCTTTCCTGATCAGTTGCCCTCTTTTACTTGTTGATTTCCCCACTGGGACTGAATAGCAAATTGCTTTTTAATAGGTTTGTAGCACATCTTCCTCTCTGTCACTTTTTTGTGTGCTCTCAAAAACAGAGGCCCGATTCCAGCAGTGCTGCAAATGTTGCTTCACAGAACTTAAATCTCAGACAGCTATGCAACAGCAGTCAACTGGCAAGATAAATCAACTTCTGCAGCCCGTTTTGTATAAATTTCCATTTTCCCCTCTGGTGTTTTCTTACCCTGCTTCAATGCACCACAAACGCATGTATTAAAAAAGCCCAAACATGCAAATATACATTTACTGTAAAAATAATGTGGGCAGTCCCTGTATGACTTATTGGCATCTTGAACAATGCTGCAAATTAACCTTTAGAGTGTTACCATGTGAGGCTGCTGTAAAGGTCAAATGCATTTATGTAGTCTTTAAATGCATCATGAAACATTTATCAGACTGAACCTTGAGGGACTGTGTGTTAAAACGGCGTGACGGTGCAGTGATCTCACCGTGTCTTCTCGTCCATAATTCGGCGAAACCTTGCCACCTTCCTCCTCCTCTGAACTGTTGTGGATGCATGTTATCTGTTAAGCGGATTTAGGAGAAGAATAAAAAAGAGGTGCTTTGCTTCCACAAAGTCTGTGTAGCTTACAGGTTCTGAGACATTAATCCTGTTCAAGGCCACAAACTCTTCACCCTTCGCAGGCAAGGAGCAAAAGAGTCACACTGACACAGTGTTTATTAATGACTCCAGCAGCACACACCCTACAGCTAATGCACACGGCTGTCTTAATGTGTCATCTTTGCACGTCTTTTGTCTCGTTTGACAGGAACATTGGCTTCCATTTGTCAATTAACAAGAGTGTGGACGCCTGCATCGGGACAGACAGTCACGTGACATCGTTAGAGCACGTCCAGGCCCGGCTCACCCTGTCCTACAACAGGAGGGGAAACCTGGCTATCCACCTCATTAGTCCTGCCGGCACGCGCTCCACGCTGCTCCACCCCAGGTATAAACACACACACACACACCCGCTAACATACAGTACAAGCTGGTAAACACAAACTGTTGACGTTGCTGCGTGTCGTTCTCCTGCAGGCCTCATGACTACTCGTCAGAGGGTTTTAATGACTGGGCTTTCATGACCACCCACTCCTGGGATGAGAACCCCACCGGGGCGTGGACACTGGAGATTGAGAACGTGGCCGGTGCCAGTGACTATGGTGAGACATTTTTTTGAGGAATTAACATATTTGGTGGATGTTCGTGTGTTCATATCTAGAATTCTGCAGTCCAAGTTTTATTTGCCTTGTGGCCATATTTGAGGTCGAGCTGCTAACAATGATTATCTTCACTTTTGATTAATCTGTTATTTACTTTTCAGATAAATTGTTCTGTCATTAACTTGTTAGAAATGTTAAAAGTTGTCCATCAGAGGTCCAAAAACCAATAAGACTTTCAAAAAGTGTTATCTGTCAGTCTAAAATCGAAACATCTTCAATTTAAAACGATATCAGACAAAGAAAAGCGGCAAATCCTCACATTTAAGAAACTGGAACCAAGGAACTTAAAAAAGTAGGAAATGTCCTCACAACATAAATCTTGCTTTAGTGCCAGACTGTGGTGACAGCTGTATTGAAGTCTATGGTAGATGCATGGAGAAACACACTTTAAACCCAACATATCCATGAAAGAAAGGTGAAGGAACACACTTCAGGAAGAAGGTTCACAACTGAGTTTTTATCAACACGTTGTTCGTCCCTCGACTTTGCTTGGGAGAGGCTCCTGTTCGCAGTGCAATTGCAGTCTCATCAGCGACATTTGGTGGGACCTGTCCCCATTTGGTCGCAGTATCATCAGCCCTGTCAATAAGTCTGGGGACATTTTTCCATCAGAAGTCATATGATGTAGATATGTAGGTTATAGCGTGTTTCTCCATGCATCTCCCATCGACTTCAGTACAGCTGACGGGCACCAAAGAAAGATTCTGTGAAGTAACGACCCTTCCTTATTTTTTAGGTTCCTTGGCATGGAATGGTGTTCTTTCTTGACAAACAACTAGAATAATTCAAATAAATCTCTCTCAAGTACTTTTCATTCGATTGACTAATCATTTTATTAATTAAGAGGCAACAGCAAGAAAACAAACAGTGACAAGATTGCTCAAAGCCAGACAAAAACATAAAATCAAACCCATAAAGTCACATAAATTCTTTTATCCCCATGGCCTAACAACACAAGTACATAATTAAAAATCAATGAGACATAACACACAATACTAAATCTTGATTCTTGTATGCAAAGTAATGGCAATATTATGACGAAAACTTGAATAATAACTAATGGGTGGAGTAATTATTCGAAGAAAGTGCATCAAATAGACCAATCGGCTGATTGTTTCAGCACTATTCTAAATAGTAGTTGAGCAATACAGACAACGAAATGCAACTAAAAGTCCTCAAGTGGATTTAAACTGGAGGTGTTGCGGTCACCTCACATGAATGTTCATCAGCATTTTGAGTGTATTAATCAGTTCAGCTCGAGGGTTACAGGTTCGGTGCCAGGAGATTAGAAATCAAGTGTGGTGCCCTTGTTCTCTTTATAGTAGCTGTGAAGCTGACTGGCTCTGCAGCAAATAGCATTCTTATAGCAGAGAGCATGATAAAACAGTGGAGGGAACACTTCACTCTTCGTGTTTGCACTTGGATCATCTGCATCTGGACGTAGCAGGTCCACCCACAACACAGCTATTCAGAAGCCAAGAGACCAGCAGAAAACAGATGTAGATACACGTGTCACACCTCCCTCCTCAGTGAGGAGAGATCTTGCTAAAGTGGAACCTCTCACAAGGCCTCCACACTTGAATGAATCCTCTGGGAAGTTCCAAAAGAGTGAAATCACGCTGTCTTTAAATCGAGTCTCATTTCAAGGAGTCATTTTCTGTCACTTTATGCATAAAATTCAAGCGTCTACGATGAGAAGAGGATACATTTACAAAATCCACCCGAGGGAGTGCCGGAGCCTCACTGTTTTTGACAGGCCTACTTTTTCTTCCCGGGTTAATTTCAGTTTTTATCTCTGTCTCCCACGCTCAGGCACTCTGACCCAGTTCATCCTGGTGCTGTACGGCACTGGCACACCATCCTCCAGCTCCTCTGACGAGCCTCAGCCTGGCAACGACAGCTGCAAGACCTTGGACCTGAGGCAGATATGCATCGGTAAGAGTGGTGTCTCTCGCCCCCAGTTTGTTCCTCACAGGAAGTGCCTGTCACAACATCCGAGGAGAGGGAGGGTAATCACTGAGTCATGCTGAGATGTGACATGTGGTGTAGCCCGGTTGTTTGGAGGGGAACGGGGTGAAATGCTAGCATGTGTGCTGCGCTGCGTCAGACTTTTTTTGAGAGTCACACTATTATCTTATTCAAACTCTTCCTGCAAATGTCACATCATTATGCAGCTTCAGTATCAGTATCCATTTTAAATGAAGATCTAATTTCTGATGGGATTGAATTAAATTTCACCCAAGGTCCCTTTTTAATAATCTCATTCAAATTTAATGGTGTCCATACTGCCGGCTCCTATCTAATCCAAATACTGCTGGAGGCAAGGTCTCCAGATACAATGAAGTCCAACTACATGTTGTCAGTCTGACCCCTACAGGCTGTCAGGGGTACGTACACACAGTGACAAGATCATGCACAGATTCATTAGCGGGTGGACTGACTTTAATTATATTTGATCATCATATGCTATGATTATAGTACACAGAGCTCTCTGACTTCGGGCACACAGTTATAGTTTCCTTTGTTTTTGAACAAGTTGACAAGGCCCTGCAGTAAATTAGATTTCCCTCCTCCTCTTGGCTCCCACTCCTGTTTTCAGCTCTGTTACCCCCAGCACCCACAGTCTGTTAAGTGCCATTATAGGCAATGGTCTGTGCATCTGGACCTGCTGCATATGGAAATTGTTCTGTTGACTTAAACATGCTGCACTCAGCATTTAAATTGCAAAGCTTTTCGTCATCAGTTTTTCTTTTTTAAGTTAACTAAAGTAGCACTAACAGAAGTGGAAATTGTGACTGTCAGGCAAAGTTGCCTTAAAACTTTCTGTCAAACAACCGTGACTGAACACACAGAAATGTCCACGTAAACACATTTCTCTGAGCCTTGACTGTCTGCGCAGGAATCCTGGTCCTCTGTTTTTGGTTTGTTGGACTCATATGAGTTAAAAAAAAAAGTGTGTTTGTCTATTGATTTCACTTTTGTTTCTCTGTTTCTGTTACAGAGTGTGACACTGGCTACTACCTCTTTCAGCAGGGCTGCGTAAAAGAATGTCCAGCAGGCTTCTCCGTGGGCTCCCAGCCCCTCAATTATACAGTGGGAAACTCTATACCACCAGCTTCCGTCCCCGCCTGCCTGCCCTGCCCACCGCCCTGCCTGACCTGCAGCAGCCTCAGCCCTCAGGCCTGCCTGTCCTGCCCCCCTCACAGCTCCCTGGACCCCATCTCTGGCACCTGCCTGCACCTTAACCAGTACATGCGCGAGTCCCCGGGCAGCTTCATGGTGAGCCAGGGGAACCCGGGATCAGATCTCGAGCCAATCTCCCGCCTGCCCATAACCATCGCTGTGCTCAGCTGCATGGCCATCATCGCCACCTTCGCTGGTGTCTTCCTGATGCTACAGCTGCGTTCAGGCGCAGTCATTAAGCTGCCCTCTCTGGAGGCTGGTGGCGGCCTCGGGGGCGGCTTCAGCCTTGGGGGAAATAGGGTGGTGTCATACCGCGGCATCCCGACTGTGTGGGGGGATGAAGAGGCAAATACAGACTCCGAAAACGAAGAGTTTGACGTCCACAATGAGAGGACTGCCTTTATCAAAACACAAAGTGCTCTTTAATGCCTCCCACCATCCCTCCTTCTCTCCTGCTTTTAAATCCCCGACCATTTGTCTGATAATTCGGGGCTGTGGCAACTGTCCTTTCACAGTCTTTTCTGGTTTTATCTCTCATCCCTCTGGTTCTGTTTCTGTCTCACCGGGTTTCTCATCTGAGTCCTGCTTCAGGACCTCGACTTCCACTCTGCAGTGTGGAGACCTGATGGGAAGCCGCTGTCCCTCAGAGCTCGGGATGGCCCGAGCTTTGCTCTGTTCACACTTGGGCGCATTTCTATTAAACTGGCTCTCTCACTCTTCTTGCCCTCAATCACTAAGAGTGTCTGTCTGTGCAGAGTCCATTCCCCCCTCCAGCTCCTTTTTGTTACAGCAAACAAATGATTATTATTTGCTTTCTTCCTCCTTTTTTCCCCCTTTTTCCATCAGTCTCAGTGCAGTAGCCGGACGAGATTGTTGAATGTGAGGAGTAGAGATGCGTGCGTGTCTGTGTGTGTGCGCGCACTCATATGTTTGTTAGCCTGTGTGTGTGTGTGTGTGTGTGTGTGTGTGAATGTGAGCGTGAAAATCTGATGAAGAGTGTACTGCCCTTTATAGAGAAACTGACGCTGGTCCTGTCACATTTACTACTTGAACTTAAAAGCGGTGACAAAAAATTGCATTATGAGGCATGAAATCGGATTTGGTAACACTGATTCTCTCCAAAGTGTCATTTAGTGACATCAACATCCAAATTCTGTCCCGGAAAGCGCCACTTATCTGCAGTGATTCACATTTTAAAGTGCATTTTAAAAATGCACAGATCAAAAGCGAAAAGTGGGAAACGTTCAGACACCGACTGGTGACACGCGATTATAAACCATTAGAGAAACAAAACAGACTGAGAGCTTTCTGAATATGTAATGTCGGCTTTTTTTTTTTTTTACGATGAGAGAATGAACGGTATTTCCTCTAAACTATCTGTCTGTCAAACAGTCAGTTGTTGATCTGGGTGTGACTTCAGTTCTCCTGTTGTACACACAATGTGGAAAGATCTCTCTCAGCTCTGGCAGAACAAACGGTGAGTCACACCACCAGCAAAGCTTCCTCCAGCTTTTTGGGCTTTAAGATGGACTTTGATTTATTCCGGTTTGGAAACTCTAATTTATCCCCCGCTCATAAAAGGTTATCCATCAGAAGATACATTTGGGGAAGAAAAAACACACACACACAGACCACTCGATCAACCCTGAGGCACAATCCTTTCCAGGGATATTTCATTCCTGTGTTTGATGTTCTCACATCCTGCTGCCGAGGTTGTGATGGAACCCGGAGCAATATGTGACCGTTGAGCACAAGCGCCCTCTCAAAGCATCGAGCAGGTGTTAAGTCACCTGTGATCGATTTCTTGACAGAGCAGAAACAGCAGCGACACATCGATGCTCTCTGTTTCCATTAACATTAAAAACACATGCCTCCTATCATATCGACTTCAACTTTGTGTGTGTGTGTGTGTGTGTGTGTGTGTGTGTGTGTGTGTGTGTGTGTGTTTGAGAAATGTTTATCGGCCCTCTGAAGTGAAGGTTTCCGCCTTCGTCTCTGCTCTCGTCTTCAAATCTTGAATGCTGTTTAGAAACCCTGCGTCGGGACTCCACATCTCATCAGCGTCTCTGCACTCACCCTCCAGTCTTCATCAAATCTGAATTTCAGATTAGCTCTTCAGTGTACTTTCCAATTAATTACATTCTGAATGATACTGCAGTGACTATTTATTTTGAGAGATTTTAATCATACCTTTAGGGAAGATTGTTTGAACGTGATTCTTCTCCCGGGCTGGTTATCATCTAAAAAATGCATCTCATGATTTAATCCAGAGTAGACATTTTGAATCCACTGATTTCCCCCCCCCCCTTTTTTTTTTAACTACATTGGATTTTTTCTTTTCTTTTCCTGTTCACAAATAGTGGAGCTTGCTGAGAGAGGTTGTCATGGTGATGACGTGCATACAAAACTGCAGCTGCTCATCCTTTTATCTACCTCTCATATCATTCAGCAAAGGTTCATACACGCGGTTAGAGGAGCTGTTAAGTGATTATAGAGGTCAAATTATAAGTAGGCCAGATATGATAACACGTCTCTGGGGAACGATCGGGGAGGGGCATAGGCATGTAAGTCAAATTTATGTTTTTTAGACGAGAAACAAGCAATTGCAATCCATAAACTGTAAAGCTGCTGTATAAATTCTAGTCTCCTGAAGCTCCTATCGCTCCTAAAAATGTATTGCCTTTAGGATCAGCATTCATAGGCAGGCACACCTGGGCTTTAAAACCTGTTATTGAAAATAAAATGGGTTGAAGGATTGTCCATAGATATTGTTGGCCGGCGTTTAAGTGCTATATCAACTTAAAATTGTTAAGGGCATTTGTTTCCCTCACCTCTCGGCGGCTCCATCGGGGGTGAAGACCTTTTTTTTTTTGTTCTTATAAGTTTATGTCACAGACAATCAAAGAGCTTGTCTTGAGGGTGAGGGTGCACGAGCACACGGAACAAAACGATTTTAATTAAACCACTTTTGTTAGAAAGCCTTTCTCGGAAGGTATTATTATTCATAAATGTGCAGAGCTGAATGTGATTTAAATTGCGTGTTCAGAGAAAGAAAAAGAAAGAGGAGAACAGAGAGTTTCAAACCAAGACCTGCCAACATCCTGTTCAAAAGCATGGAGAAAGATTGGTATGTATGCTCTCTGCTGAGCCAGGAAGCTTAATTCAACTCAGATGGCCAGTGCAGGTGTAGCACATTTGGCTTATCACAGCAGTCTCAGCCAGGAAGCACTAAACTGGATTGGAAACGAACCCGAGAGTGTGGATTTGGAGAAAGTGCCCTCTGAAGGAACGAAGCTGATGTGGCTGCAGAGTAATGAGTGCGTGCTGCATCGCTTTGTGTGATGTACATTAGTGCCTACTGCCATTTAGGCTTTGATTAGCCCCATGTTAAGGAGGGGTGCTAATTTAAAAAACGTAATAACTACAGCCTCAGACTTGAGTCGCAGAATCCTATTGACTTCCCAGCTGGGTGTGAAGTGTCTAAACAACAGATAATGGGCTAATGCGGCAACAAAATTGCTTCTGTCAACATTTTTCTTTAACTCTGGATGCTCAGAATTTGCATTTTCAGAAGAACAATAATGTGGACCAATTTGTCGCAATTGGTATTGATTAACTGATGCTCAGTCTTGTCCCTTCCAAAGGGAATAAAAAAAAAAAAGAGTAAAGTTTCTCCTTAAGTTCGACATTTTGGGGTGTTTGCACAAGTTGATGTTGTATTCACTCAGAAAACTTTAAACTGATTAACTCGGAGCGTTGTGCATTCAAGTGTTCAGCTTTTAAGGAAATCATGAATGCGGGCAGCATTAAGTAGCCGATGCCCCCAAAGCACGGGGAGCTGCTGAAAACCATTAGCAGCCATCTCACTCTTTCACTGCGAGGATGTGATGGAAACTACACACTAAAAAGAAAAAAAAAAAGAAAAAGAAAATCTGCTTCTCTAATTGTGCCGGAAGCAGCTAGTTATTGTAAGGCGACACACCTAACTGGCACTAAGTGTGAAGACTTTTCATGTAGGAAGTAACAGAGATGTTACACTCACAAATAAAAGTGCTTTCCAAATTATCTCCTCTGGCTGTAAAGAAAAGACTCGCTCGTGGGAATGATGGAGGCTTTTTTTTCTTTATTCAGCTGATTTCTTTAACGTGGAGCTCGATGTTGCTTCAGTCCTGCCTTAGGATGTAGTGTGAAGTGATCAATATAAAGTCGGATGGAGTTAATAGGAGCAATATCTTTGGCATAACCAAAGACAATCATTTTAATGCTGTCTGTTTAGTGTTACGACGTGCTGCGTTCAGGTCGTCACAGTCCATCGACACCCCCGCCCCCTTCACATGTGTGTTTTGTTTGATATCATTCTGTCATCTCTGCCTTCGTTTGAAGACCTGCAGTGGCAGCCGGTGTGTTCAGCAGCTGTGGAGGGAGGAGGTAGAATGTATCCCATCTCCATTAACTTTAAGGGCTGAAGCAGACCTGCGTGTGTCCGTGTGTGCACATGCTTGAGTATAAATGAAACACTTTGTGTCGGAGGGGAGGGGTAGCGGCGGTTGGTGGAGCGCCCTCTGTTGACCTCCTCTCGGCTCCTGGCCTGTGGCTGCACACAGTACCTTACAGATTTGTGACCTATGAATAATGTACAAGAATGACTATCTTCACATGGGAAATAACTCTAAAATAAGGCCTATTTTTGTACTATATGAATGGTGCAGTGTAATTTTCTTGTAATTTAAAGATTTTTTTGCTCTTGTTTTTCTCCTTTTTATTTAATTGATGTCAATTATAGATTCTACTAAAATAAAGATCTATGCAAATTTGAATGTGTTATTATTAACTCACATGCACTTATAAATATGATGGTTTGATGTAAATGTAGGTTGGTGTATAGAAACTGCACAGTGGTGAAAGATGTAGTCAGAATCCTTATTGAAGTAAACTGAAGTGGAAGTACCAGAACAACAATGTATTATGTGATGAGTAAACGTCCTTCAGTCAAAAGTTCAAATACTTAAGTTTTATCTCCAAAACATTCAAAGTGCTCATTCTGCAGAAAAAGTCCCTGTGACTCAAACAGTACATTACCTTAAAGATGCACTATGTAGTTTTGGGGACGGGGATTTTAATCAGAAAAGAAAAATCTTCATTTTCTTTTTTATGCCTAAACGAACTAAAATAAACAAACTCTTCATTTTCATGACTGAATAAACAAACTGACCTTAAAGAACAACACAATTTCACACTGCTTTGCTTTGTTTATATGTGGCGGACCCTGCCACCTTTCTCGCTTCAAACACTGGTCTCGGGGATCTTATTATCCAGAGAACAGCTTCTTTATTCGGTTATGGAAAAATTAAATATTTCTGAGTTTATATTATTAACATTGTAAATATTTTAAAACTGAGTTTGAATTTCATCTCCAAAGCTACATAGTGCCCCTTTTAAACTACTGTTTATACTGACACATCAGTGTGTAAAAAGCTTTATAGTGTCATTGGTGGTTGAGGTTGAGCTAGTTTTGAATATTTTATATACAGTCATGTTATATAGTTGAGTCCATTGATTTGGAGTCCACACTGTTGGTTTGAAAAATACATCAGAGGAGTCGTCAGATGATTTATGGAAGAGAAATGAAGAAAAACAGAGTTCTGTTACAAAAATAAATCTTTGCTTTTTTGTGAACAGTTTGTGAAAGACTGGGATATTTTGCCTCAAACATAAAAAAACGAACATCTGAAAAGTTTAGAGGAGAAATGGTAGAAACATGACAAGATGCCCTGAAGTACAAAATGTTTTTTATGAGATGAGTACATTTGAAGTACTTGTATTTCACTTGACTACTCATAAGCCAAAATGTTTGGATGCCAGTAGTTTAATCTTTACCAAAGCACTGTTATTTACAAGTTAATCATAGGTTTTTTATTATGAATCCTAAAGCAACATTATGTAGAAATCAGCATTTTGTGTGATTTGTGTAACACCACTGTCGTGAATACAAATCCCAAGTCCGTAACAATTTGTCAGACGTAATGTAGGCGCCAACTACAAACATAACTCATCACGTCATGACAATGTTACGTGTTGAAAATGTTTATGTTGAAGTAAACATGTATGTAACGCTGTGATCCGACCCTCTCACTGAAGTTACGTAATGTAGAAACAAGTGACACCACAAAGACACCATTCACCCTGTTACAAGACACTGTACCATCAAAATGATTAAGATGATTAAGAGCTGTTATTATTTGGTAAAAATGTTACATAATGTTGCTTTAATGTGTAAAGTAGAAAAAGAAAAAATAGTCAGTAGCGGAGTAAAGACTACATCTGTTCCCTCTGAAATGTAATGGAGTAAGAAAAGGAAGATACTCGGGTGAAGCAGAGGTACCTCAGTAATCCCTGAAAATCCTTTTCATCAACAGTATTGCTGCCACTGAACTGAAAGCAGTTTAAAAACATTCAGTCAACTTGACATTTGGACGCCACTCGGCATTGTCTGTCCTTTCTAGCCATATAGTGTAAGGTCGAGTGTTACCTAACCTAGAGCTCTTTTTTTAGAAACGTACCTAAACACGAAAGCAGACATTTCCTCTGCTCTCTGTCAAACCTTTTTTGAGCTGCGCAGCCTTGTGTCCCATCATGTTAAATTTAGTGTACTTGATGATGTATGGCTGATATAATTAAGCCACTGAGCTCACAGCTGAGAGGTTGCACCCGACACCAACCGAGTCATAAATACAAGCGATGGTGCGAAGCGGGGTTCGCACTGGGAGGGAGAGAAAATGACAAGTGCTGTAATTTTATGTTAAAAGTGAAAGGAGCCGTTTAAACTGACTGGTGTGGTCTGAAAATGTTACATTCACATCCGGAGAAGGCTGAAAAAAAAAAAAGTGACCAATGCTCAAAGTTAAAAAAACATTGGGCTGTATCTTCTAATTATGTTCCCACTCATATTGGGATCAGTAACAAACTAATTTACTTATTGAGAAATTGAATATTACTACGATGATTTGTCTGTAATTTGTTGTTTGATGTTGTTGTAGCACGAAGGTTGTTCCTAAATTGAAAGCGAATTTACAAATACAAGAACAACCTCGTTCAAACTGACATGAGGAAGTACTGCCCCACATAGGCTCTGCATTTTTTTTTTGTTTGCTCACAGGGAAATGAAACTTGTCTGTGGCCACAGAGATATAACTACTCTTGGTCATCAGCAGCTGCCTCTCAGCCCACGGCTCTGTTTCTGTCCCACTCATGAGAACACAAAGGTGCTCTCAGACTCGCTGCTGAAAAACAAGTTTCTTGTTGGGTAAGAGAGAAGAGTTTAAATATTCAGATGGGTTTTGGGGAGGACCTGTGGTGCCCCCAGGCACACACAGCTGTCATGCGGCTGCTGGACTCGGAGCTTCACCTGATGGAGGTTATGAAGAAGTGGATGGGTCAGCGGGCAAAGAGTGAGCGGGAGTTTTCGGTGCAGCTGCATCACATGGCTGCCATAGCAGAGAAGCTGGACCGGCCTCAGCTCGGCGCAGGACTGGACTACATCAGCCAGCTCAACAAGGTGAAGTCTTATTGATCATCACTGCATCATGTTTGATCACCGCTGATTGCAGTGAATGAAGGTGCACAGTGATCAGAGTGTGTGACTTCAGTTTATCTCAAATTAGTTTTTAAAATGTAGGCGTGGTGTAAAAGTTATAAAAACAAATATGATCACCGTGTAAACAATGTATTTGTGTGGCTAACGAAAACAGATTTGTGTTCAACTAAATAACCAGACATTTCAAAATGTATTATTACCACATAAGGTGCAAATCAACTGAAATAACTGACAGAATTATGCACTCGTATGGGGTCATAATGGGAAAAGTACTTCCCCTAGTCAGATGCAATCTCGTGAGTTTACGTGTTTCTTTGTAGTGCTTTCACTTTCAGAGGTTTATAAACCAAACACATTGAACATCTTTGGATAAAGCACAACATATATTCTAAACGACACTCCGCCAACTGCTATGGAGTGATTCTGTGCATTTGGGTGCATGATGATGATGAAAGAAGTTTAAATATATTTAATTGTTTGAATATGTTCTCAAAGTTGTCGAACACTTAGAGAGCACATACGGTGAACCACCACTACGGTTGTACAATCCATTATAGTAATAAGAAATCTGCACGGCTGCATGGCTGCTGGGATACAATCAGTAAAATGCACTTGAAGGTAAAATTCCAATACTTTTTTTACCAAAGTTGTGTCATTTGCTCTGAATTGAACCTACATTCGGTTGGATTACCAAATGCTTTCTCAAATCATTGTAACAATAGATAAGCCTACATTCTTAGAATTTGGCATCCAGTCAAAGGAAACAACATGACATACACAGAATTAGGAAGTGTTTTGGGGGTCACCAAATATCTACCAATGATTACAAAGGTTGGTTGGTTAGATGGTGAAAAAGGGTTTTGTAAAAGAAAACAAATCCAAATGGTGGATAATGGGTATGGACAACGTGGAGTCATGAGGTGAAATACTTGATGGCTCATCCACGGCAAGAACCACTGTATGTCTTTTGGCCCATGTTCTCTCTCAAATTCAATCAAATCAATTGAGTATTGAGACATACTGTTAATAAAGAAACAAACACAAACAGTCCAGGTTCTCTTAATTGACCTCTCTCCCTGACCTTTGTTCCCCGTCTGTCAGTCGTGGGGAGTTCTGGTCTCTCAGACCGACTTTCTCAGTCAGGTGATGAAGAAGTGCTCTGAGGATCTGCTGAGCGGTCCGATCAGCAAGCTGACGCTGCTCATCAGAGACAAACAGCAGCTCCGCAAAACCTACTCAGAGCAGTGGAACCTGCTGAAGCAGGAGCTCAGCAAGGTGTGTTGGGTAACACACACGCAAACACACACACACACACACACACACACCAATTTATGCCGAACCCTAACCTCAACCTAACCTCAATTCAATACCTTACCCCAAAACACAAACACACACACCACTACTTAAAGTATTCTACTATCAAGCTAGAAAGACGTCAGACTTTTGACAGTGGTAACACTGCTGAAAATATCATTGAACTTTGAATACTGTTCCCTTTTTTGATGTCCTTGTCCACTTTGTGTCCCATAAATTGACACAGTATGTGTATGACACAACATGCATATACAAAAACTAAGAGCTAACGAAAATGTCTTGCATTTATTCTAGAGAAAGATAGTGTTGGTGTGCTGTATGCCTGACTGACTACACATTTACTGCTTAAACATGGATGTAACCACTTATGTGTTCTAGGTGTGATTTCCTGTCCTCCGCAGCCATTTGATGCTTAAGTATACTTTACTAAAATGACAAACACGGTCGTTATTTTCAGTTAGAGGAAGTGGTTGGTCCCTGATCACATATTTGAAGACATCTCAAGCTGAATATTGGCGTGCAGGAATTGATTTGACAACTTATTCACGGCCATTTTTAATTATAACCAGTCATTGTACATTTAAACTTGAGAATCTCTGTATGCTGCAGTTTCTGTTAAATTCATTCCATGTATCAAATCGCTGAGTAAAGAGGACAGGTCACACACACAACTCTTCTATCGCAAGCACTCTTTCATAAGTAACAAAGGAGGTTTGAGGAGCGTGTGTGAGCAAATCCAGTGAGCCAGACAACATCATAATAGCCTTGAGGCGTAGAGAAGTTGCTAACTTCCTGAGCATTATGCGGTGACAGACTGTGACCAACATTAAGCAGCTATCTGGCATCCAGGCATAAATGACTAGCTAGTGTTAGCAGCACGCACGAGTCTATGTCTGTGTTATACGTGAGAATCCTTTTTTAAATTGGTTTGATGTATTTTCTCCATAAGCAAGCGGATTTGATAATGAAGTGTATAGACCGATGCATTTATTTTTAAAAAGCTGTTACATTTCATTTTTGTACATTTACTTTGTTTGGATTTTTAATAAATAATAGGCCTATACATAAAAACTGCCATCCACACCTCTTTTGTACAAGAGTTTGCTGTTTATCGTCGTCACCGCTGCCTCTTCTTACTGGACGCTTCGGCATTTTTAGATGACATTCAACTCACATTCGTCAAATGACTATAATGTGCACAAAAAGGTGACAGGTGTCGAGTTCACATATATGACATTGTTCTTTATGCAGAAGTTATTGCTTTAAGCGACAAAATGTGACCTCCCGGAGAAAGAAATTTGATTGTAGAGTCTCATCCCCAGATCATCAAATATTGATGCTTTGGGTTGGCAGCGCGGGTTGGGCGCCAACCCAAGGCGTCAGTATTTGACAACCTAGGGATGAGACTCTACAATCAATTATCTTTCTCCAGGAAGTCACATTTTGTCGCTTTTAAAATCTATTTGCTGATTTTTCTTGAGTGTATCATCTCGGTGTGACAGATGAACGCTGCAGTGGCAGCTTTATAAATAGACAGTTGAATGAAATGAGGTTCAATAGACTGGAAAGAATGTCTGCAAATGTATTTTGATGCTATCTCAAAGCAGGAGGCTGCTCCGCACCGTTTTTATTACCCAATTACAGTACATCAGGCAAATGATGTGTTCATTTCCAGTGATCCATATTGGGTCGCAGTTTGGCCGTTGAGCCTGCAGTTTGTTTATTTTCATTTTCTCTCTGACAACTTTGGTTTCTGTGCATCGCTGTGTGGTTGTATAATAGATAGATTTGGTGTTGTGATTGCAACAGAGCAGTGTTTGAACAGATGCTATCAAGCAGACTTTTGAAAATTTCCAGCAGAGCAGCATAACAAAGGTCAGATCATTTCCTCTAATGTCTTGTCGTGTTTCTTGTTCCTCTGCAGTCAAACATAAAAGCGCCACTGTGCGCTTCCTGCTTTAAGTTGTGAGTGAGGCTGCTTTTAACCACACAAGTAGCACCTCTGACACACAAACTAACGATCTCATCCTTGCACCATATATTTTCCATCTGTTTATGCACCAGTGTTTTTTTATGCATGTGTGCTTCAGGTGACCCAGACAGAGCTGGAGAGGCTGAAGAGCAGCTACAGACAGGCCGTGAGAGATGCATCTCAGGCTAAGAGGAAGTACCAGGAGGCAAATAAAGGTACGGAATCCTGATGGTGCCTACTTCTCTAATCAGGATCAGTTTCAGGTTGACGGCTGACTTTAAATCTCATGTTTTTTTTGCCATCGTGACTTACAGCTCCTTTTCTGTGTACAGATAAAGGGCGTGACAAGGTCAAAGAGCGTTACATCAAGGCTTCGCTCAAACTATACGAGCTGCACAATGAGTACGTTCTGTCTGTGCAAGCGGCTCAAGTTTACCACGAGCAGCACTACAGTCACATCCAGCCCGCCCTGCTCAGAGCTCTGCAGACTCTGCAGCAAGAGATGGTCCTCATACTGTAAGATTTACGCTTCACTGTTTCTGTTCGCTGACCGCAGTTTATACACACGTTTTCCTCTGTTCGATTAAAATCCATTTCCAAACATTTCCCACAAACTGTTACAGCATTCTGTTTTAATGAATGCCAGAACAAGACTTTAAACGACTTGCAGATTGTTGTGTTAATCCTCCATCAGTGTTCTGTTAGCAATATTCGGTCATGCGTTGAGAGTACATGAGTGATTTGGCAGCTTCTCCTTGTTTGTGCATTCAAGAAAAATGTGAATATCCAAAACAAAATGTCAAAATAAAAGCTTTCATAAATTCTGAAGATGAAAATGGGAAGATAATCTGAATTTGGTAGTTTCATTAAAGGAGCAATTCGTAACATATGGCCAGAATTTTGAATTGAAAAATTTGAAAAATGAACATAGAGAGAGAAGAAACAAAGTCAAAGTCGTCTATGTACTGTGTTGCAGAGATGTCTGCTGAAGTTAGCATGCTAACTGACTAGCCCTCGTCCTGTCCCCTAACACCACTTTGTACTGCAAGAGGTGATAGTCTGATCGACCCCCTAGTTTCAGCTGAGAGATGTACAAGCAGCAAGTTATCTATTTAGTCTAATTGTCTTCTAATTATTGAGTTTTCCCTTTATAACCTCAGAATTACTGCTTATTGAAAGTGAGTAACAGTAAGTTGTTTTGATGAATCAGTATGGGCCTAATATGGTGGTAATAATAATTCTTAATAAATATGGTGTGTTCTAACATAACACAAAACTGCAAGTGTTTATACTGAGCAAATAACTCAAAATGAAGTCTTTGTGACTCAGACATGAGTGTGTCCCACATTCTCAGCTGAGGTCTGCTCATAACTAATTCACCAGTAGAACCTGTGTGGGTTAATACATGTCAACCTACTTGTAAATTAGTTATGAGTAAGACAGAATGAGTTATTTTGGTGAAATTCTTAGGCTGTGATTTGGAAAAAAGTGTAAAATGTTCTTTCTTTGTGGTTTAAACGAGACTAACGTTCGCAAAGATGTTCCTTGAAATCACTGAGCATGCATTTTTATATTATTCTGCTCTGCCCCTCCCTGACCTCTGAACCAGTAAAGAGGTCCTGCAGGAGTATTTCGACATCTCCACCCTCCTCCATCATGATGTGGTGCGGATCCACAGGGAGATATCGTCTGCTGTAACGGCCATCGATCCTCAAAGCGAGTATGAGAGCTTCATCCACCAGAACAGGTAGGCTGCGCAGAAACTTCCCCTCAGATGACAACAGTGCAATCAAGCTGCAGAGCGCTGACATTGTGTGTCTGTGTTTGGAGGTCTGTCGGGGAGATTCCTGCTTGTGTAGAGTTTGATTGCAGCCTGCTTGAGGACACCGAGCGGCTGAATCCCAGAGAGATTGAAGTGAACGACCTCACGCTTGAGACAATACAGCACAAGTGAGAACAAACAACGCAATCTCATCCAGATGACTAAACTCCAATTTCCTTTTCTTAATGTTTTGCATCAGTTCCTCTTCCTCTTCTCACATTATTTCATCTGTCTTCTTCTCCCAGACTGACTGCGGTGGAGGAGGAGCTGCTGGATCTGGCCCGGACTCTGGGCTCCCAGCAGACCTCGGTGGAGCAGCTGGAGCTGGAGCTGGAGGCAGAGGAGGAAGGTGTGAAGAAGGGCCAGAGGTGAGCTGACCACAGGCTGGAATCAGTGATGCTCTGATGTTAAATTCAAAGGTTTCACAATTGAAGCACAAAGTGTTGGGTAGGTTTGAAGTCAAATTACTGCAGTTTGCCTCTGCGGTCAGTCCTTCCCATCAGGAGAGTTCAATGTGCTCTTGGCTGGGCAGCAGCTAATAACCCCTGTGGTCTCAGGAGGCTGTAAGTGCCTTATAAATTATAATACAGCAGTATGGTAAGAGTTATGGAGCTTGATTCCCTCATTTGTCTTGGTTGATGAGGCTGTCTGAAGGTGTTAGAGGTTTACAGTCCCGTGGGAGTGATGGAGTCATTAGCATCTCCTGGAGAACAAAAGGGAAACAATGTGTTTATTTGCAAAAATGTGATGCCTTTTGAGAACAGCTGGGGAGCACATATGGTGCCGGTGGTGCTAGAGAGGTGAGTGAAGGTGATTCTGCCCTTTGGTTTGTATTTTGAAGAAACATTTTGTAAATTAACAGTGACATGTTGTATGACGATGACCTCGTGTGACCTCCTGTAAGACTCTGTAAGAGTCTGCTCGCTTCTTCCTCCTCAGGAGAACTTTAAGCAGAAGTAGACAACTTTTTCCTGTGGTGTTAGTGTTGACCCCCCGCTGTCATAAAGTGGGTGTTAGCAACATTGCTACCGCTAGCATCCTGGCTACTGTCCAAAGCTAAAAAACAACTGTATGATTCCCAATTTGATCTCAAAACCCTGATCTCAGTGCTGTGACTGGTTGTATTAATAAATAGGCAGGTTTTGTTACTTACTGATCTAGTAGAAAGAAGATATCAGATATCTCCACTGAGTGAATGCCTTTCTCTGCCCTGCTCTTCTCCTTCTTTTGCCTCCTCCATCAGTGAGGTTCTTTGTTTCCACAGTTATTCCAGTTCTTCCACCATTACCTGGGAGTGGTGACCGGGCAAAAATGCCTCACTGTCTTGGTTGCATATTTGCAGACGTGCTTCATTTGTGCTGTAAATCCAATGTCTACTGCCAGTTTTAAATCTGATTGATCTTTAAAGGATTGTTTGGAAGCTATAGCATGTATAGCCTACGCAAAACTGTTCTTTACAGTCGAAACTTGTCACGAAACCGCTGAGCAAAATGTCTTTTTCTGAGCACTTCTCGTATGCATTAGCGTTCGATTACTGAGATCGATTATTATTTTATTACATTCTTTTGTTTTTATTTTCTCCTGTCAAGCACTGCACTACCACCGTTTCTTCTTCGTCTTCTAAGGTTGCTGGTTGATTGAATTTGATTTCTCTGTGAATCCTTAATGGTTAATGTGGAAGTGACAGGACGCATGAAAAATGTTTGGGGTTGGGGTAATCGAGCGAGCTCTCTAACAGGTTAATACAGCCATGCACTTACTTCCCTGATTTGTTGAAGTGTGTGTTTATTAACTGTAAGGATCTGGCAAGACTCCTGGGACGTAACTGGTCTTAAATTCAGCATGAAGGCTGACTAAGCTGCCGCTAGCAAAGCCTTCTTATTGAATTGCATTAGTCAATCGGCAGCATCTGCAAAGTTATTCGCACAGACAGCCTTTTTATCGACGTCTGCGCGGTCTTCTTCTGTCTATTTGTGTCACTTGTGTTGTTTTATTGACTTTTTCAACCCTTGTGTTACTCACTCTGAAAAGGTCCAACTCAAATATGATTTTCCTTCCCTGACTGTGTCCAGGGTCTACCAGTTTAGTAAGAGACATGCGATGGAGGAGTGCCGGCAGCAGGTTGCCTTGTCTCTGGGCTTGAGAGCCAAGCTGGAGGCGCAGAGGCTTCTTCTGAAGGAGAAACTGGACAAGCTGGGCTCCAGAGAGCCTCCTTCAGCGCTGAAGCTGGAACCAGACAGCGTCTCACTTTCATCCAACACAAGCATTGTATGTTATCTCTGGCAGAGTCTTTCCTTCCTTTGTCCTTTTTTTAGCTCTTATAATTATTAGTTCTGTCTGTCAGCCAGGGTTAAAAAAGTGCTTCGCAAACTGACTCAGAAGACAAGCCAAGCTAAGAGGAAGAAAAGATGACATGTTGGATCATGGAAAATTGAATCTAGTTTTGGTATGGAGAAGAAAGCACAAACTTTTGGCTAGCACAAACTTAAGCCATCGCTAGCTAAAGAACAATTTTGCCAGTGTTCATTTACAGATTTTTCAGATAATTTCTTATTCAAGATGAACAGGGTTATCACTGACCTCCATGGGCCCCCCTAGTAGATAGTAGACTAGTTTTTACAGCATTTTATAAATTTCATTTTTATAGTAGCTGTCTGGAGACAGTTCTTATCCATTTATATTGACTAACAGGATGTGCTCTGGATCATTCTTTCAGGACCACGGTCAACCCTCTCCCAAACTCCTCATGGACGGGATCAAAAATCTGACTGGCCTTTTTAAACCCAGATATGAGGTGGGTGAAACACTGAATCTCAATCAAGACCTAATCATTACACACAGACTGGCATCACATCGATCACACTACAAAATATTTATTTATTGGTGTGTTGCTGGAGGACATTTTAAAAGGAAGGACACTTTCAAGTTCTAGTTGAAGCACGCTTCCCCTTCCTGCCTTTAACCTGAACCGCACAACAAACAATTCATCATATTGTGGAGGAAGTGGCAGAGTTCTCTCAGGAACATGATCTTTTTTTCTGGGTATTGTGCTCCTGAAGGCATCATTGGACTTATTGAGGTCAGCCTTGTCGGTCATGTCACCACTTCCAAAATTGTGTCTGACCTCAAACTAAGTTTAGTTCTTCAGCAGACAGTTTACATTTCACTGTTTTACCATTGCTGACACACACACACACACACACACACACACACACACACACACACACACACACACACACACACACACACAGCCAAGTTCCAGCCGTACTGCACATAAACCCCCAACAGGAAAAAGGCCTGGTGCAGTCAGTCTTTAAAAGATAAGTTCAACCCAAAATGAAAATTCAATCATTATCTCATCGCTCCCAGGCTGATGGAAAGTCTGGTGATGTTCCGTAATCCACAAAACAGCAAAACAGTTTTCTCATAAACAACTGAAATAACCGGGTTCTTGTTTCAAACCATAAAAAAAAGATAGATAATGACTGAATTTTCATTGTTTGGGTGAACTTATCCTTTAAGTTTTAAATCTGTCAGAGGGACTAAAACGACTGTATTAAAAATGACTGTATGACGGTTACAAATCTTCTTGAGGAAATTAGATTTTCCTATATATAACACGCTGGACTTGCCTACATTATGTGCTGCTTCTCTTTTATGTGTGAACCACTTCTCACTAACTCCTTGGAGGCATGGAAGGTGTTTCAGTTAGACTTTAAAATGTAACAGACTCCTCTTTGAAGAATATTCACATAATCTCTGCAGAATCAGTTTAAAATCCATCCTCTGCCACTGTGCTTTTCTCTCTTCCTGCCTCCAGGTGCTTCCGGTCCTCACCCCTGTGCACGATCCAGATCGTCCCCTGGGGCAGCAGGACTGGTACCACGGAGCCATTCCCAGACTGGAGGTCCAGCAGCTGCTGAAGAATGATGGAGACTTCTTGGTGAGGAAGAGTCAAGAGAAGCAGGGTTATGTGCTCTCCGTGCAGTGGGATGGAGCCAGCAAGCACTTCCTCATTCAGAACACGGATGTAAGTAAATCTGCTCATTGGAACCGAACGCAATTTTTTCATTATGTCGTCAAGCCATTTCTCCTTCCTGCGTGCATGAACATCATTCACCGCTGCAAATACTTTCCCATGTGTGTCAGTAGAATCTGTACCGTCTGGATGGAGAGAGCTTCAACAGCATCCCTCAGCTGATCCATCATCTACTATCAACACAACAACACATCACCAAGAGGTCTGACATAGTGCTGAAGAAGCCTGTACCGAAGGTACTGCTGCAACACACACACACACACACACATGCACACACGCACACACACACACACATGCACACACACACACATGCACACACACACACACACACACACACACACACACACACACACACGCGCACACACACACACACGCACACAGACACTGCTGTTGAAGTGTTTGATAGTCATCACACATGAGCACATATGCAAATCTGAAATTGCTCTTGACCCGTCTATTTTCTCTCCTTTGCTGGTCTCACATTTTAAAACAGCACTAATTTGTGTTTCTCATCATTCATTTTCAACCCCATTAGGACAAGTGGGTCCTTGAACATGACGATATAATCTTAGGAAACCTCATTGGACGGGTGAGTGAACTTAACATCTGTTGACAGAAATGGAGAAGTCAAGAGAAAAAAGCGTTAAAATATGTTTTCGTTCATTGCTTTTTATTATTAATGAGATATTTGATTTTTTTTTTTTTCATTTTTTCCCTGTCCTTCAGTGTTTTCTGGTGTTCTTCTGTATGTAAAAAGATCTTGAAAGTTAAAAAGGTTGGTCAGCACCAACAGAGGCTCCGCTCTCCCACAGAAAACACTGCTCCTCAAACGCCTCGTCAGTAGGCACACTTTTCAGTTTCAATTCAGTGACTTTGTGACATCACACTCTGTCACCATGTCACATATTTGCATAATGTATGCCTAGTGGCTAGTTTGGAACATACCAATTGATTTAGCATGTGTGAGCTGACCAGTCAGAGCAGACTGGGTATTCAGGAGGGGGGGGACATTTACTGATTTACAGTCGCAGATGTATTTACATGAAACTTTGTGGGAAGTTTGGTCAAAGGTCAGACAAGAGTGAAGAGCATGACAGCTCTGTAGACCTTACTGACATATTTTCAAGTCTGTCCAAACATAACCCACACAGACATAGAAGGAGTTACTTTTCATTGTAAGGGTTTCAAACTTCTAAGAAATAAAAATCTAAATTCTGAAGTAAAACTGGAGCTAATCTGAGCCGTCAGCTCAATGAAATAGTGAAATAAAGCCTCAAGAGGGGATCTCTGTGAGCAGGAAACACCAGTGATCATTTTGGCTTGAATGTCAACATGTTGTATTAAAATAGGCTTAAAAATTTGGAACCTTTTCTTCAAATGTAACTTCCTTTACATTTTAATCAAAAAACTTGGTTGAAGGACCCCTTTAAAGTCCACTTAAAGGTACTACAAGGAACTGGTTATGAATCAATCTCCATTTCATACTGATCCTTCTCTATGACCTCTGCATTCTGATATATTTCCCTTCTTAAAAGTGGTTACAGTTAATGTACAAGCTTATTTCCCCTTACGGATCATAAAGGATAATTGTTTCCATAAACGTAACTGTGTCATGTTGGTGTTCGCACTGCACAGGGTAACTTTGGGGAAGTGTACAGCGGCCGTCTACGCTCTGATAACACTCCTGTGGCGGTGAAATCCTGTAAAGAGAACTTGGCCCCCGAGCAAAAGAATAAATTCTTGATGGAAGCCAGGTGAGTCCACGTGCACGCACACACACACACACACACACACACACACACACACACACACACACACACACACTCCTCTCCTGTGCTGTCCAGGATCTTGAAGCAGTACGACCATCCGAACGTTGTGAAGCTGATCGGCGTGTGCACTCAGAAGCAGCCCATCTACATCATCATGGAGCTTATTCAAGGTAAATAAGACTGTTTATCTCTCAGCTTGTTTACCCGACAGCTTCACACATTATTGTACCATTATTGCTTCCCAACTTTGATCCTCCATCATCACTCTATCTACTGTGTGTCTGTGTGTGTGTGTGTCTGTTTGTGTGTACACATTTCATAAGGTGGTGATTTTCTAACCTACTTGCGGAATGAAAGTCACAGTCTGACGCCTAAGATGTTGGTCAAAATGACAGAAAATGTAGCGTCTGGCATGGAATACCTGGAGAGCAAGAAGTGTATCCACAGGTTAGTCAATCCATCAGTAAATATGTGTAGAACCCTTATAAAGTGAGACAGCTGAATCTGTTTTTCTCAATCCATCGTGTCAGGCTTACTTACTTACTGACAGCTGCGGCCATGGTTTAGGTGTGATGTTTGACAACAGCAATGGAAGCTCCTCAAGAAGTTAGCGTAGATGCTGCTTTAGCACCTGGAAAGTATATTTTCACTGAATCGTTCATCCGATTTTTGGCAAGAATTTGATTTACCAACTGGCTCAGCTGCTGGTGGTGCTCTCCTACTGTGGAGCTGATAAGATGGTGGTAGACAGATGGTTCGTCCAATCAGACCGTTCCCAGCGGCTACATCATCTCCAATGTTTTATTTTCATCTCCAAATATTCCACTAAAGAGAAATGGTTTGCAAACTGTAATGAAACAGGAGTCGATGGTAGAAATACGTGGTATTAACTGTGTGAACGTACTGTCCCACCAGTGACACAGCTATTTCTAACTGACTGTAACTGACAGCTAGTTACTTTGGAGAACTTAATTTTCCCAATAACCATTTTGCAGAACCATTTATTATTATCCACCTATTTCTAGCCTGAGGATTATTGTATTTTTGTACACTGTTTTACAACAAGTGAATGCTTAATTGTTAAAAAAAAAAAAAGAATAAAAAAGAAAAAAACACTGGAAGATATCGAAGACATAACAAAATGTCATCTTTAGATCAGAGGACGGAGCACGTTACATCCAGATCCCTCCAAACTGTGAGGAGGATCTAAAGCCACCATGAATTTAACACACAGGACCATTTAAAACACAGCAGAACTGTGGGTTAGACAATAACAGCTCTGGCAAAAAATTAATTAGTTGAATATTAAAACATGTTAATTTCAAAGTATGATGTAGTTTCTACACGAGTAGCACAAGCTGCAGGCAAATGGATCTCAAAGCATTTACAGTACATAATAAAAAAACATAATTTACTTCCCTAACAGTCACTTCACCTGAACTAAACTGCGCTTACTTCGCAACACCCCATGATGTTAATGTAACAGTGAAGCTTGCCATATGTCGCTATATGACAAAACCCAACAGTTACTTGTTTGTGAGAATACTGTGAATGATGGGATTCTGTTCAGTATTGTCAGTGTTTTAGGGCATCTGCTGTTGAGTGAGGGTGATGGTGGTGCTGTGGGTGATGCCTGAGTGGAGGTTGTGGGTGCTCTGGCGATGACATGACGTTGTGACACCCGGCTCATTACAGCGGCACAGTTTGATTTGCCCAGTGGGGACGGATCAGAGCAGGCTGCTCCGGGCTGCTCAGCCTGTGACGCTGCATGTCAAACTGCCTCACATGCAACCCAGAGACATGACAAGAACGCCTGTTCTCGCTCTCCGTTTTATCCTGTCTGTTTCTGCCTCTTTTGCATCCATTTTTCATCAGCCTCCGCATGCATCCCTCTTACATCTCTCCCTCTGTCTCGTCTTTTTTCAAAGGGACCTGGCAGCGAGAAACTGTCTGGTTGCAGAGCACAACGTGGTGAAGATCAGTGACTTCGGGATGTCCCGTCAGCAAGATGATGGCGTGTACTCTACAGAGGGAGGCCTCAGACAGATCCCTGTCAAATGGACGGCTCCTGAAGCCCTGAACTATGGTATGTCACAACTTCCTCTGCCCTGCAGTCACAACCAGAACATTTTTTGCTCTTTCTCTCTGCCAACAGTCAATTAAAAACTGACAAAGCCCGGTCCCTGTGCCCTTGTCAATGCTGCCCTCTGGTGGTGTTTTCAGGTCGTTATACCACACAGAGCGATGTGTGGAGCTTTGGTGTTTTACTGTGGGAGACCTTCTCCATGGGAATGACGCCCTACACAAGCATGACCAACCAACAGACACGAGACGAGGTGGAGAAAGGTAAAGACTCATATCAGACCCTCGGAGATATGTTGCCCCTTGATTCTAACGCCGAAGCCTTTTTGAATTCCAGATGCTTCAAAAAATATGCCAAGCATGTCTCAGTACTTCTTTTGAATGTCTGTGATGTGTTTCAGGATACCGTATGCCTGCTCCACACTGCTGCCCTGTGGAAATCTCCAGGATTATGAGCAACTGCTGGCAGTACGACCCCAAAAACAGACCTTCTTTCAAGAAACTCCGGGCTGAGCTCAGTGCCATATACAATAAAATTGTATAATCCCGACCTGTGGATTGGACATTTCTGTACTTTTGATTGTTTCTAATTTTTCATTGTTTTTTTCAAAATCCAGTCTGAACACTGAAACAGATCTCCGGGAGACAGGCAAATTGAAAACCAAATGAAAAACTACTAAAAATATTGAATGTCTCTTGTTTTGGAAACAAACTTGGAAACGGAGCGAGTTTTGCGGACTTGTCATAGGACCACACGATGGCAGCTTTCCTGTTTGTTCCCTTCCTGCCCTGTTTGTCTGCTTTTCAGTGCTTCCCCCTTCTAAGATGAGACGGTTATCTTCAACACATCTGTCTCCTTTGAGACGGCATATTTTTGTGACTCTGTAAACACAACATTCTGTACTGTGTGCTGTTACTGTAAGTGTTGCAATGTATCACCCATGTCAGTCTCGAGACGTGCTAAACTGAGTGTAGCGGCAGCACACACAGCACACAGGTTTGGGCCGGCGAAGTCTTGTGGGGTGTCTGTGTCTCTTTTATTGCCTGTTTTTTAGTATTACTATTTTTGATAAAGTACAGGCCTATAGGCCCTGTCTTTTGACTGTTTTTGCACAGGATGTAAAGCAGGTATATATATATTTGATGAATTAACTATGTTATTTATGATGATTTATGACGATGACTCTTCACTTCCCTTCAACTCTTTAGAGTTACAGAATTTTTTTGCTCGTTGTTTTGGTTTTATGACCTGCAGGGGTGGAAGTAACTAATTACAGCTACTCAGATAACAGTGACTAAGTCATTTTTTCTGGGTACTTGTACTTTCACTAGTATTTTTCTGTCCGTTATTTTACTTGTGCTTAAAGGGAACTCCACCAATGTTACACATTAAAGTGTGTTCACAGGTCTTGGGGAGTGACTGCTGTACTGTACTGGGTGAAACAAGTAGTATAAAGTCTTCGGCTCCAGAGGAAGCTGCATGTACTCTGATCATTTGCCTCCCTGTGATGTCACTCAGTGGCTAAGTTGCATCGTGGGTGATGTAGGCACCAGGTTTTGAAAAGTAGTCCACAGGTCTTCATTGCACTTTAATAAGGGCCTGTGTCCACATAACGTTCTTTTGGGCGCTTGCTGTGCGTGTACAGAAAAAAACGCCACATGTCGGTTTTGGTTGACTCACTAATTAATTGATCTGCTGAGCGTTCCATGGTAACAGAGGGCTGACCACACAGCTATTAGCAAGATTACAACGCGCAACACTTACAGTACAGAACAAGCTTCTCCTCCATTTTCTTGGTTACCAGGGTAAAGGGTGAAGAGTCCAGGCCGTTCAAATATACGATTAGTTACCTGTAAAAGAGCGACGGTTGTGCCACCATCGCACCAATTAATATCTAAACCTTTCATCTGCATTTTTGCAGACAATAAGGCTAATTGATCACAAACAGGTCGATGAAAAACCTGACATACAGATGAAAAAAGACAAGACTCTGCAGCAGGTTCAGGATTGTAGAGGTGAGCAGTGAGCAGAAGAGAGCAGGAGCTGGGAGTAACTCAGACTGAAGATTTGGAGAAACAGAAACCCCTTTGATTGAATGCCCACAATTGATAATGCATTAAACACCAGCGGTTAAACTAATACTTTGAGTAGCATTTGAGAAGAATACTTTGTACTTTTATTATTATTAAGTATAAAGTATTTTTCTAACACCAGTAGTTTTACCTGCAACTGAGTAATATTTCAGTAATGTAACTGTACTTGAGTACAGATTTTCATCACTCTTCCCACCACTGATGACATTTAATCGTTCGGTCCAGTCTTACCTCTCTTACGAGTGTCAGTGAGATGTCTAAGAGCGGCAGGTTTGCTCAGTTCACAAGCTATCTCAGCGTATTTACAGAAATCCTATTAGAAATGTGTCATATTACTCTTTTACCGCTTAAGGTTATATATTATTGTAACACGTTTCTTTTCTAGCGCCTTACCCCCAACACTGGCCACAACGAATAGTATAGTGAGCAGAAGTCAGCAGTCTATGTGGTTACATGCGGCCCCCAAGGCCTATTTTTCTAAGTGACAGGTGGCCAGTTTTTACAAAACCTGTAATGCTGTGACAAAGTCAGAACCTCTGACCCTGACAGACTGACCTTCTTCCATTGAAGAAAAAATTTGTTTTTTTTTAAAAAAACGTGCCTATGACCCTATGACTCTTTCAAAAATGTTTTCAAACATTTTTTAAAATCCACGTGTGTTTAAAACATACAGAGTGCATACCTCCTCCAAGGCAATACAGCCTCATTCAATTAAATCCAGCCAAACATAAGATAAAATAACGTGGCAGTGTGAGGTAGGAACTAACAAAGAGAATAATTAAAGAGAAGACAATAAGATATTCTCAAATAAATAGATTAAGTAGTATAGAATACAAATGCTATATACCCTAGATGGATAATGTCCATATGCCTGTGCAATATTCATGTAAAAGTGCAATGTGCAGAAGATTTCTTGAGATAATCAATCCAGTAATCCAACAATCCAATATCGAACTCAATGTCCCTGTTAAAGCAGTCATTACTGCCTAACCCAAATTTTAGATCACCAGATCTATGATCCACATCAAATTGTGCTCAGTCATAGATACCAGCCACAGGAATTAACAGAAATGATGAAAAGAGCCCATATCTCGCAATTTTAAAGGAAAAAAATCCAACCAACAAAATAAGAGTTTGGGTTTTTTGAACGTCAGTCTGGACAATCACAGAACTTCAGTTCAGTTTTTGCAGAGTAAAGTCGATGCCTAAACTGTGACATAGTGGAACAGTTCAGCTGTTGTATGTAAAACAAGAAATTATACTTAACAATAAACATTTACACCTACATCTATAGATAAACTAAAATCATATTTTAGTTGTAAGTTATTTCAGTGGAGTACACTAAAGTTGAACGTTGTGTTAAAGACTGGGGATTTTGTGAAACTAAACAAAAATCTGTGTGTGTTTCTGTAATTTAAATGAAACAGTATGTAGTATATTCTTTGACTGATGATTATAGATTATAGTTATTATAGTTCATCTTGTGCCTCAAGTCTCCTGCAGTGGAGGGTGTGTGTGTGTGTTCACAGAGTCTTAAACAGTATTCTTGTTTTGATTTGTGCAGCATATTTCTCATACAATAGACAATAGTTCACAGGACACACAGACTGGTGGAGCCTGCTGACATTTATGTGCTTGTGTAAATTATAGTGACGTGGGAAACGTTGTGATGATATTTTTATGTGACCCACATACCTGTAATTACTTTGGCCCTGAACTGAAAACACTTTGCTTTAAACATATTTTTTTTCATCTCGGAGCTGCATAACTCTGGGGAAGACAGAAGCGAAGACATCTGTGGGGAATATCTCAACCTCTGCTGTACTACTGATAATGTTCGCATGTCATCATCCTGACTATATGCAATCTAATGAGTAAAATGCTAAAGGTTGACTAGCTTTTAGGGAGATGATTTATCATCTCTTAGTCGTTCATCAAGTGTGCAAAAGAGACAAATGCCCATATAAGAGAAGGTCTCAGCAGGGTCAAAGGACATTACATACAAAAAGTTAAATGTAGCATTAGGGTTAGCTAATGTTAGGCTAACTGAATGCGAACAAAAGTCCGGTTAAATATGCATAAAGTTAATTAATCTAGCATAATGCAACACATATTATTAGCATACCTTTAAGTCTGACATCTGACAGCCCATTGTTACAAGTCAACAAGGCTGCCAAACAGCAGAGAGCAGTTCCAGTCACCCCTGGATGTTTTTTACAGACAACTGGAAACACTTCCTGCCGTTCCTGTGGCGACTATAAGCTGCTCGTTTTCACCAGAAGACGGACCATCGCCGACCGTGATCGTGGTCACAAAGCTTATTTAAGTAAAACCATGTTTTTTTTCCCCACCAGGCGGTAGAAAAGTCACCCTTAACAAACATAAAGTTACAACATTAAGAGACGTTAAGTTTGAACCTGTCTGGGTTTTTGCAGGAACACACTTTAAATCTTTGTCAATGTGTTGTGTCATGTGTTAGCTCAGTAGCTCTTTTTGACATGTAACCAGCCAGTGGATGGCTGATGTTACCCTTGCAGGTTAGCTAGCGTTACAGTTATGCCAAGATCCTGACAAACTTTCTTTCTGTGTGGCCTCTAATGGCTGAAGGTGCTCTGATATGACTCCAGGGTGGCATGCAGTGGGTTGAGAGGCATTGTCTATTATACTGGGTAGTTTTCTCAGCATCCTCCTCGATGGCAAAATACAGGCGGCTCTGACCTTCCTTGTACAAAGCATCAGTGTATTTAGTCCAGTCCAATTTATTGCCTATGTGAACGCCCATATGCTTGTACTCTTCCACAATGTCCATCCACCCTTGATGCTGACTGGGTTCAGATGGGTCCTTTGCTTCAGAAAGTCCAGCACCAACTCCTTAGTCTTTGTGATGTTGAGTTGCAGGTGGTGGCACTCAGCCTCCTGTCCTCTTCTGATACAGCCCACAATGGCATATTGACTGAAAACTTCTGCAGGTGGCAGGACTGTGAGCAGTATCTGAAGTCTGAAGTGTGGAGTGTGAACAGGAAGGGAGACAGGACTGTTTCCTGAGGTGTCACACACATCGTTGGTAATCCAGGTCATAGTGGAGCATCCACCTGCAGGTCCAGAAGCTCACTGCTGAGCAGTGTAGCTCGTTGGGTGTTAAATGCACTGGAAAAGTAAAAAAAAAAAAAACATGACTCTCATGGTGCTGCCTGCCTCCTCAAGAAGAGTATAAGCTCTGCGCAGCAGAAAGGCAATGGTGTCCTCCACTCCTTAGTGGAAGAGTTCAGCTGTTGTAATAGTTCAGCTGAATACAGGTTGCTGTATTTTTCAGGTTGGAGTATGAGAGTATGCTTAATAGACTCAGACTCAGTGGGCTCAGCTGTCAATCATGAATTTAACACCCGTTTTTATATTATCAAAACCAAAAAAACTAAAACTAAACTTATCATGAAAATGAATACTTTGAACATTAAATCAGTGTGATCCTTTTAAAACAGAAATCATCTTTGGGAATCATTGTACATCTCCTTTAGTTCTTTGTGTCGCATCTGCTATTGGAAGGAGGCAGGGCTTATGACCTGTGCTGATGATGGCGACGATGGAGTTGTTTTCACTTTAGGTCTGGAGAGCTGTCGTGTTGCCAGCTCACATTCAGCGACCAGGCTTTCTGTCCCACTCCTTACTGAATGTTGACTGTGATGCACAGTTTTGTTTTTTGGTGATCTAAAGAGCAAGAAGAGGATATTTACCTGTCCACCTATTGTTAAGCCATTTTAATGTGGACAAAGACCTTTGCTTTGTCTTAGCAGTTGTGTGGACACACACTGTTTTTACATAGATTAGCCTGGTACAGGGTGGTCGTAGTCTGAGGTGCACAGTGGACACAGACTTGTTGAGCTCTTCACCTGGTGGATGGATGGTGGCCAGAAGTACTAGTACAACAAAATGAAAGTCAGACAGGACTACGGCAGGACTAAAGATAGTACATAAAATGCTTTAAAGTATTATTTGGTTATTCAACAGAAACATTGTTTTCTCGTATTTTTCCAAGCTGCGACAAAAAAGAAAAAAGAAAACCATCAAATCATCTGCACCTCACCTGTGCTATTGTTGAGACAAGGCGTGTGACATTGTTCAGTGACACTGACATGTCTAATCATGACAGAAGCGTGGGTGTGTAATGTCATAGAGAGGTTACATTGAATTGATACACATCTCTGTGCATTGGCTGCTGCAGACGTTGTTTTCTGACTTTGACTCTCCTTGGCTTGGAGCTGTAGTGTACCCCCAGGATTTATGGTAATTGTTCTTGAAATGATGTGTGTTTTCTCTCCCTTGAGCCTTATTTAAAATGGATTAGGATCGTTAGCAAGGATAATCCTTTTCGTATTTCAGTGATGAGGCATTGTTGCCTGCCGCAGGACGTAATGCTTACAGCAATTTGAAGAATGAAAAAGAGTTACTGAGCTTTAAAACAATGTTGCTCAATTTCTGTTTAAAGTTTACTCAATGAAGGTTTCTTCTGACAACTGACAGCAAAAATAAGTGTTGTACATGATTAACAACCGCTCAACAGACGGATCAGTGTCAGCCAGTGTGGTGGATAAAGTCCATTTTAGTTGGCACAATGACTAATTTTTTGATATTTTCACACACCCAGCGAGGCCCAAATGTGGACTCTTTTTCGAAGATGAGAAAGACTTAGAAGGTGTGGCGCCTGTCACTTGTTTGCTGAAGATTGATTGTCGTGTGTGATTCATTTTTTGTAGCTTCTCAACAGTTCATAGGTATTGTAATTGAAACCACCTCACCGGTTGAGCATGTTTTGTAGCTTTGTCACCTGAGCGTCCCATGATGTTGAGGCTGCTTGTCTTGTTTGGCTCCAAGGTGACAAAACATCTGAGACATTGCATAAACAGCAGATATTTTTCCTTACATAAAAGTTCTTACATTGGTTTGACAGTTTGACTACTTTACCCTGGACTGCACAGCGTTGCCACCTCTCTTTGTAATTTTCTGTTTTTTAAAAATAAACTTACTCACTTACTGGTCTTTCCATAGAACAGGGGTTCAATTTTAGCCACTTATGTCGTACATGAGGTCATGAGATCTGACTTTCCAAAAGTCTATGACCCCATCGACTTTTGAGTCACATGAGAACTCACAAGAACTCGTCAATCTACGAGGATTCACTAAATACGCCTGATTTTTTTTCATCAAGATCCACGCTTTAATCCCAGAGAAATTGATGAAAAACAATGAGAAACGCCTGTCTCGCAATGTTAAGGAGAGTGAGAAAAAAAATACTGGATCCGGCCTTAAAGTTAATGAGGTCTATTCTGGGCCAACACCCATCCTCCATCCAAGTACCAAGAGAAAGTGTGTAGTAGTTTTTGTGTAAACCTCGACAAACCAACCAACAGAAGGAAACGGGTAAAAACATTTCCTCCCTGTACATGTTAGATCTGACTTCACTAAGCTACTTCTAACTTAAAGTATTAGTACTACGTACACAGACTTGTGTGTTCATCTGTATTCACATATGAATGTACAAGTGTTGTAAGTGCAAATGATGTATTGTGGCATTTCCCTAATTTCTTTTTACATAATCTAAAATATTTCTTTGTAATTGAATACATGTTTTATATCTAAATGTTGTACTTTTTTATATACGATGTGCCACAACATTATATATATCCACTGACAGGTGAAGTGAACTACATCGTTACAATGCAATTATGAAACCTTGGGACATTGCATTCAAGTAGAGAACTCTTGACAAATGTCACTGGTGCGTTGTGTTCCTCTGGGGTCTGTTTCAGAGAGCAGGTTCAACAAAGTCTGAGTTTATTCTTATAAAGAGCAGGGCCTCATTTTTAATCCAATGGAGACAGAAATTTAGTCATAACTGTGGATCATGATTTGTCTTAAAAAACACTGTGATATTTTATTTTTGTCATTTACCAGAATTTAATTTAATGGACGATAAAGTGCTGGAACTTCCCCAACCCTGACCCTACCTTATGTTACATAACATCTTTTTAAATAGTCTGCATTTATTCATTAATTCTGACGCAACCTGACGGCGACAATATACAGGCGGCAGCAACTGAAGATGACAATATGGCTCGAAATGATGAGACAAAGAATTGCTCACAGCAAGGTCTGTGGATTATCTTGAGTAACCGCTTCAGGGCTTCTGTACGCAGACGTTGCTGTTGAGTTATTCAAATGTATTTTTTGGCATCACACACCGAGTTTCTTTGAGGGAAGACTGACATTTCTGCGGCCTTCTCAAAAACTTTTCAACTCACAGCCAAACAATTTAGATGGAAAATAGCACTACAGGTAATATATATATATATATATATATATATATATATATATATATATATATATATATATATATATATATATATATATATATATATATATTATTTATTTTTTTTTTTTTTTTTTTACTGTGGCGTGAACTGTCCCTTATTCATCTGCTGTCCATCCCCTCAGCCACACTTCACTAGACAACGAGTCTCCCTCTGCCCCTCGTCCTCCACAGATTTTCCCCTCATCCACCTTCATTCCCCAAATACTGCCAACAAACAGTTTCTTATTCACCCACGCTGCACACTGTCTGTGTCTGTGGCCTGTCTTGTTGACGCTGACAGCGTCCTTCATCTCCTTTTTCTAACTATTCAAGCTCCTTTAAATTATCATCTCCTCATTTAAGCCAGGGACTTCATTCAAACCTCTAATAATGCTCCACATATTTCCTTCATTATGAGCTTTATTCAACTTTCAAATCTCATTTATACTAATTAGACCCTTTCCCACTTTTCCAATTCTTCCAATTCCCTTCATCTGCTTCTCTACACCAACTAAAGACAGCAATTTAGTTTGCGCTAGCTTTTCAGCATCCGGAAATTTCTTCATAAATGTCTTTTCTACTCATTTCAGAAGTTGTATATCTGATCTGTTGACGAGTTACTATGCAAATGTAAAGTGAACAATGTGTATGGAACACGTTTGAGTAACACCTCCAAGAAGATGTGACGCATGAGCACAAGCTTTAGTCCGTCTTCAGTCTCATGTACTGTTTATTTCACACACATCCTCAAAACATCCTCAAAATGCCTCTGATCAGAGCTCCCACGGGGACCACACCATACTCTGAAAGATCCTTTGTGATCATTTATTGATTAAATACCAGTGTTACGGCTGCTACTAGCAACAGCCTTCATTGTAATATACAGGTGCAAAATCGTATGGAGTAGTTTGTCATTCCTCCAGTGGCACACTCTGGACTCCAGTTTTCTTGTGTCAAGTTAACAAGTTGATGCATTAAGTATTAAAAAGATGTCTAACATTTACAATTTTCATTTTAAAAAAGAGTGATTACTGCTTCCTTATTGTGTTTTAAAAATATGAATTAACAATTGAATTGTAAAATAAAATGGCAAAATGATTAACAAGTACTTTTTTTCTTGTTCAATATAGTTTGTCTACATTTTATATTCTATTTCACGATTAATTTTTCTGTTCCTTTAACATTTTCATTGTTCATTTAATCATTGCTTTGATCTGAAAACTTCCTCCCTTTCATTTGCCATCACCTCAGGTAGCATTCATCTCTTTAATCTGACTGTCCTAGCAAACTTGTGCCTGTGCAGCCGATCAATGTTTAAAAGTCAGGTGGCGATCCCACAGTTTTCCAAAATACAAAACATGTCTGGAAATGCAATATTGTCACTACTTAAATGTGAATTAAAGAAAACTTGATGCTATGGATTAAAAAATCTGCGATATTAGTTCTCACTATTGGTGAATCAAAATGTAATAAGTCACGCCGCCCAGTAAATCATGATCTTATGAGTGTATAGGGAGTGGAAACATCATGGCTAAAGCATATGTCACCATATAATGATTTTCCTTTCAACGCAACAGTGAAATCATCTGTCACAGTTCGGTCCTCCAAACTAATGTGAACTCCCATTCTGTTTTCAAAATCAAATCAAATCTAATGAAACAAATCATTTGGTTTGAATCATTTCTCTAATGCACTAAAACCAACCAATAAACAAACAAACAACAAACAAACGAACATGCAGAAAATTCACCCCTAATTGTCGCCTAAAAAATCAAATGAAATTGCAAGTTGTAAACACACGTGAATAAAGGACGAAAACGGCCGTAACGTCACGCATGCAGTCACACATTGTTTGTGTTCAGCCACCTGTGTTTCTGACTGAGGCACATGAGGGCCTGTGACACCTCCAGATCGGTGTGCATGTGCGTGAACTTGGCGTCACACTATGGACCATGTGAGAGACACGGCAGATCTGAACACTGAGGCTGAGGGGGTTATCTGCGTATTAGATCGTCCTCAAAACACGCTGCAGCTCTCTGTCACCACAAGCCAGTCGGCTGCCTGACGCTCCCATATCTCTGTGGCATCTGACTGTGCGTACCTGGCGAGTTCTTTTCTGCTTACTCACACCCCTCAGGCTGCCGCAGCCGGATCATATCAACCTGCGCAACGTTTGATTGACGTTTTATTTCCTTTAATCAAGACCAGGTGTCACAGAAACAGAGTCTGTAAGGATCGTTTTCATATGCTGCGCTTGCCTGTCATTCATCTTTAGCACACAATAGAGGAAGAAGAAATTATGCAGTGACTGATACTCATATTTAATCCAACAAAAACACGCTTTCAGTCGTGTAAGAAGAAAGCAATTATGCGATGCCTTTTCACTCTTAGTTCCCACACGCTGACAGAAGGGGTCAACAGCTGGCGTGTTTGTGGATGTTTGGGCGACTAAAATAGTGCAGCTGATGTGAGAAAAGCAAACACAGAGGATGAGTCCAAAGCATGTTTTACTCGAATGTCCTTTATTTGCGCAGGTTCAACACTTCTTTATGAAGTCCTGTGGTTTTTATATCTGTGAGTGCAGACGGTATGCCATGGTAACAGTACTCAGACAGGGTTCAAGCAGAGAGGAGCGAGGGAAATCAAAAAGAGCTTTTGTTGTTTGAATAGCTGCAGTGCACTGATCTGTGTCTCACTTACCTGTGGATTGACAGGAGCTCATAATATCTCCAGTGGCATCATTCCTGGCCTCTCGAGGTTGAGCACACCACACCATGTGACAGAGAACATTTCTGAAATGCTTTCAGAAGATAAGATCTAAAACCTCCATACTGTCCACCTGTCACATGTCCAACTTCTCTGAAACGTTTTTGGTCGTCATTGTATCATTTGGCATCTATATGCAGCCATTTGAGTTCATTATGTAGATAAAACCATTCAATCACTTCCTGTACGTCTGTCTGCAGCGTAGATTTATGATCTCTTTTATTAAAGCATTCCCCCACAGGCAGGACCTCTTCTTGCTCAGGGTCATTACCGCAGGGTGAATTCTTCCTGTGACAGGGCTTTAAATATGTGCATGTGACATTCTTCCCCTCTGCCACCCTGCTTCCTGTTCGCGTCTTTCAACTGTTGAAAACACTTTTTCTTTTGTACTGTAGCTGCTAGAGGAGTTTAATGATGAACTAGGAGACTTTTTCTTTTGGTGAACCGAAATAGAAAGCACATAATGGCAGGGTCACAAGCAAACACCTACTGGATAGCATTTTTACGATGCAAAATGGTATTAGGATCCCGACTGACTCCCAAGTGTCCATCTACCCGCCATTCTCAGATTGGGAAAATTAAATATTAATGATTTTCTTCTCCTACGTGAATAAAGCATGAACAGAGATTTATATCAAAATTATTTAGAGGTGCAATATGTAAGAATTGGCCACAAATTCATAATCAGAGGAAATACGCCGCAGCGTTTCACCAGAGTTAGCTGCCAACTGTAGCTACCATTAAGCTCATTTGCTCAGGTAGAAATGGAGCTAGTGGTGTGGAGCACCAGGGAGGTGTAGGTGCTCACACCACCAGCACGGGAGTTTTGGCTCAGGCCAGGACTCGCTGGTTTGCATACTAACGTCAGTAGATACCTCTTCACCAGGATACTTTTTTTTTTTTTAACTATAAAACATATTTACCTTTAAATATATACATTTTTCTCTAGAAACATCAACTTTGGCCAACAGCCTCGTCCCATCGCCCTACTTACAAGGCCTTCACACCCATCCTGGAACTTGGTCTCTCACTTTGATCTCATTACACACCTGTGAAATTTCATAACTGCATCTTGCACGGTCGTGAGGTTATCGTCGCAACGAAATCTGCCCACAGACACTCAAAATCACACACACACACACACACACACTCACAGAGTCACGAGGTGACAAGCATGCCTGCCAACAGCCGTCACTGGATGAACTGACACCAGGTAGAGTTATGTAACAGAGAGTTCAAGTGTAGGAACAATTCCTTTACGTAGACATTGTTCTGTAATTGAAACACTTTCTATTGATGAATGCTTGACTTTTCTCTGCTCATGCTGCTGTTACACACATTTTAAGATTTACTCTTATCTCACATTTGTAGCCACAGTTGTTCAGTACAAGTTACATTCACTCACTACTTTTACTCATTTCATCACTCTCACTCACTATCTTTATTTTGTTTCCCTGTGACTGGTGTCCTGGTTTCTTCCCTGGTCAATTTAACACAAGTGAATCTGTAGGTTCAAATGGTCTTAAATTAAAATACAAAACAAGACCTTCCAGTTCAACATACTAAAGAGCAAACATCCGGGAAATCTGTGAAAACATAGTATGTTTACTCAAGGACTGTCCTTGTATAGGAAGTATAATTATGTATACATAAGCCTAATTGTGAGTCACTTGTACTTACAATACTTTACACTATCACTCCACTACATTTTGGAGTACCCCAAATATTTTTTTGATGGATTCAATTACTAGTTACTTTGCAGATTTCAAGCTCCATCAGAGCAAAAAAAAAAAAAAAAAAGTGTATTTCTACATTAATTTATTTTATCTCCAATCAGATTCTGTACAGTAAATCTATAATGCACTTTTACTTGTACTTTTTTTGATACATATTTACCTTCCTTTAAAAGCTTTACTCAAGTCCTATTCCTCTGTGTGACTCTTAACATGACACCTTTGCTTTTACGCGAGTGTGATTTTTGGATACAGTCCTGAATATTTTGCAGCTAACCTGCAAAAGTCATGCAGCATGTTTATTGTGTCAAGAACCTTACACCTGAGTTTGTATCAGTGTGTGTATGTTGTAGACTTTTTTCTTTATCGTTCTTAAAAAGCTGCAGTGATACATTACAGGTGATATTTGAAAATACACGAGGAATTACAATGACAATAGATCTGTTCTACATCATTGATTAAAACTTAAGTACATCCTGTAGAGATCTCCGTCAGCGATAGGCCTGTGTGTTGCATAACGTGTTGAAGAAGTTGTTGAGGAAAACAGATATCATCTGGAATGTACCTGGTGTCGCGGAGATACAGCGGAGCCCTGACATATGATGGATCCTTAAACTGGAATCTCTTCTGTCAGATAATCATCAAGATTGAAAAGAGCACGGCGCAGTACACATGACTTGTTGGAGGAGGACAAAACTCACCAGCGGGCACGTGATGTATTAAAGTCATCCTCCCTGTTGGACGAGGTCGATCATGGTGCTTTCATGCGAAAGACGCCGAAAATAAAATAAACTTTAATGCTTTTGGAGGATTCTCTTCGGATCCATCCCAGATTTTCAGATTTGTGAAAGTCAAAGCTTGCGTGCACATGAGTTCTGATTGGACAAACAAAAGCCTTTTGGACCCGGGGGGGTCGTGAACGACTGGATTTTTCTGACTGGTCGCATGCCAGAATATCCCGGGGCGAGTTACTGAACTCCGAAACTTCTGCCCTCAGTGTATGGATGTGTGTGTGAATGGGTGAATGTGACAAGAGTGTTGTTAAGCACTTGTGAGTGGTCAGTACACATGCGAGTCCGTTTACCATTTATTGAAAGCAGAGGGAGACAGGAAGAGGGGGGGTACAGTAACAAAAGCATCCCTTCCTGGAGAGACAGTTTACCCTCAAGTCTTACTATACGTTCCAGTAATTAGTCTGTCTCAACACAGAGTTTATTGTGATACAGAAAGGCAGACAGCCCTCTGAACCCTGCAATAGAGATAATCCACCAGTGCCTACACTGGTATTTATGATTATTGTAAGGTCATATCTTCAAATGTTGCATATCCCTAAAACCCATGCAACCAAACTCAGAAGTTTTTTTTTTCCTCAACACTACACAACTTATTTCAACGGTGTGCTTAATTTAGTTTCTGAGATGAGCAGAGATGTTTTGGTAGTAAGTCAGTCAGTGGTTATAACGTTACATTCATGCACGGTAAACCCTCCGTTAAACGTTGTAATAAAGCAAAAAAAAAAAAATTTAAAAAAATGTTGGATATGAAATGTGACTCAAGGAGCAGTTCTGTGATTCCTGTGAATAAATGCTGCGTCCTCAGATTAAAGGTGTGCACGCCTGAATTCAGCATGCAACTCTGGTGATGACACCTAAGCCTGAGGGACAGGTGTGTTCACCCAGGACGACTTTAATATTTTTACAGAGCATTCACTGACACTGACACCGACGCTGACAATAAAAAAAAAACTTCACAATTCAGGACCAAGTGATTATAACTGTCAAGTGTCACAGGTGTTGAACATCTTTACCATTACACCATTCTCACCTGCTTCTGTTACTGTGTTTCCTGAGTGTGCTGACCACCTGGGTAACGAGAACATTTCGTAATATTGCTGGAGCATCAGAAGACGATGCCAGATAAAGTTTAGTCACTGAATAAAATGTCTGTACTTCGATCACATGTTCATGCAGTGACTGTCTCGTGCTGGTTCTGGGAGGGGTGAAGCAGAGGCGAGCAGAGTGAAGGAGTGGTTTACCTGCCTCCAGGTGAGATGTGTCCACCCTCTGTGTGTAAGTGGAGAACTTGAGCACAGCCCTCCACAAGTTCATGTGTATATAATGACCTGCTGAGGAGCTGCTGGGAGTCACAGCAGATCGAGGGGCCTAACTGAGGAGTGATCAGAGCACCAGCTGCAGCGAGGCATCACCATGGGGAACTGCGTCGATTGTCTGACCAATGTTTTCTGCCACTCAAAGAACACCAATGTGCGTCTGAGCCTGCCGGCCGTCTGCTTCGTCTGGCAGATTGCTATGATTATTCTGTTTGGAGTTTTCATCCGGTATGATGAGGAGTCGGACGCACACTGGGTAGAGTTCAGAAGGGAAAACAACATCACCAGCGACATCGAAAATGACTTCTACTTCAGATATCCCAGTAAGTGATGATCCTCTCTCAGTGATGTGCCACCCTGGTATTTAATGGATGACTTAAATTGATTTTTATTTATATATTTCTTCTTTTCAAATATATTTCTTACAGCTGCAACAATTTAGAAGCAGATTGTGGTCATTTTAGCCCATCATCCCTCCACTTTCTGCATGAATTCTAATTTGATGAGCTGTTTTTCAACTAGAATCTAGATTGTGACGGTGCAAAGGCAATTTAACAAACTATAGCAGCAGCGCACGATGCAAAACAACACTTTTCTTATTCTTCATCTCAAAGCTATTGAGTCAAAAATGTAACTAATAAAAGCTCAATATAAATGGCAAATTAGTAATTAATAAGAAATGTAAAGTAGAATTTAACAGGCTGGTACATTCTAAAATATTGCATTCATAATTCTACAAGTGTAGATCATTGCATGCCTTTACGCTCATCCACTGAGTATTTCCCTCTCTCCAGGCTTCCAGGACGTCCATGTCATGATCTTTGTTGGATTTGGTTTCCTCATGACCTTCCTGAAGCGCTACAGCTTCGGTGGTGTGGGATTCAACTTCCTGATTGCCGCCTTCGGCCTGCAGTGGGCTCTTCTCATGCAGGGCTGGTTCCACGCCCTCAACCCGGAGACTGGAAAAATCACCATCGGAGTAGAGAGGTAAGCCTCTTTGTCATCAGTGGTTCAGTGACGTGGAGAGGTGCAGGTGTTTGGTGCGCGGGTGTGTTATGTAACTACACACTTTAACCTGACAGCAGATCAACAGATGAGTGCCTTTTATTAGACAGGAGAGGGTCAACTTGGTCACGCTTTGTTAGAAGAAGTTCTTATGTCACAGCTGTCACCACGTTAGGGCTTTTCAGTCTCTTGAAGACCTTGAGGCGAAGCAGTCATCGCAACGATTGCAGCCGCTCAAGTTTGTTTGCTGAAAGCGTCTGTTACTCTAGGCTGTGACCCCTCCAGCGATCTTCCATGCAAATCCACCTGCTTTAGACTTGACTCACACATGTTTACAGGTCCTGGGGGTTACAAAAGCATGTGTAACATTGTAGAAAGACTGTCATGGCTCCAGAGAGAGACATCCTTGTGCTTTACTTCAATTCTAAGATAGATATGATTTCTATTTGAATTTTCAGAGGGAGATGTTTTACTAAATTTCTTTGACAGCTGTCGCTAAAAAAAAAAGTCTCACCTCACATTTGAGGTGATAATTTGAGAAGATGTGGGAAGAATGCTTGGATTAAAAAAGAAAGAATTCCCGGATCTGCTTCATCAATTTTGCATCCTTTTCCCTAAACTATCTAGTGAGAGTCAAACACTGTAATGCTAATCGGTGGAGTACGCATTTAAGTACAGTGAACGTTGACAGCAGACTATACATGTCAACACTAACTGGCTTTCTCTGCACAAATACACACCATGTGATCACGGGACATTGCGTTGGTATTTTACTTTAACGGTGCCAATTCCCCCCAAAAATTTGCAATTTAATTCAGAATGCCAAAACTAAAGCCGACATGCACTCATGCGTGGACTGGTGCATGGACAGCCTCGCTTTGACTCCTCTCAGTGATTTGCCTCATTTTTCGTTACTGTTTATAGTCAAAGTTTCCCCTCATTCAGACGATAATCACGCCCTCCTTCTCGTCCTCCACAGTCTGATCAACGCGGACTTCTGCTGTGCCGGCTCTCTGATCGCCTACGGTGCCCTCCTGGGAAAAGTCAGCCCTGTCCAACTGCTCGTTGTCACCCTATTTGGCGTCACGCTCTTCGCTGTGGAGGAGTACATCATCCTCGACCTCCTTCACGTGAGTCTCTAACACCAGTCAACCCCACTGGAAACTTAGTTGTTGTCCAAGAGGTGAGTTTTGTGAATTTCTTATCAAACTTTGCGATTTCTTTTTTCGTGCTGTTTATAGTGCAGAGACGCTGGTGGCTCCATGGTCATTCACGCCTTCGGAGGGTACTATGGTTTGGCCATCTCCTGGGTCCTCTACCGACCAAACCTACACCAAAGCAAACGCCTCAACGGGTCCGTCTACCACTCGGATGTGTTCGCCATGATTGGTGAGTGACGGACGGTTTATATTTCGCATCCATCACTGTCAAACCTGTTTGCTTGATGTGAACGTCCTAATCTAACTGCAGTTTGATTGACTTTCTTCTCACCCCACAGGTACTCTGTTCCTGTGGATGTTCTGGCCCAGTTTCAACTCAGCCATCACAGACCACGGCGACGGACAGCACAGAGCGGCCATCAACACTTACCTCGCCCTCGCCTCCTCTGTTCTCACCACCGTGGCCATCTCCAGCATGTCTCAGAAGAGAGGAAAGCTGGACATGGTAACGCTACGTCACCGATAAAATTCAAATCTACAAGCATTCTTGTAACACCAATGTGTGTCTCATGACTTAGCGTGCTGTTTTACCTGACAGGTGCACATCCAGAATGCCACCCTGGCAGGTGGTGTCGCCATGGGAACAGCGGCAGAGTTCATGATCACTCCTTATGGCGCACTTATCGTGGGTTTCTGCACTGGCATCATCTCCACCTTTGGCTACCTGTTTGTGACGGTGAGTCTGCGCCTCCTAACTTGTGTCGTGGCTCTGTCCCAACAGAACGTCGAAAGAAAAGAGTTGAGAAATAAAAAAAACGAGAGAAAAAAAAAATATGAGGGAAGCTGAATGAAAAGGAGGATCAAAATGAAACCGGCTCTTGGTCGCGTTACAGGAAAATGACAGGATTATAAAAAGTGATGACTCAATTCAAGAGCAGGCGCTGGCGGCCCTCAGAGTTAAATGGCATGGAGCAAGTTGTCGTGACTCACCTCGAAGAAAGTTAGTTGGCAATGACTGTAAACCTCATGTCAGCTATTATTAAGTGTGTCGAAAGCAATTTGTCATGATACACTTCACAATCATTTCAGAAAAAGGAACTTTAAAGAGGTTTTAAAAAGGGCAAAATAGATAGCTTCTTTATCAGTGCTGGGATTTTAACAACACAAGGAAGATTTTATATTCTATGATAACTTACAAATTATACTTGGTGAGTTTCTAAAGGCCAATTCTTATTTTTATAAGCATCAGTGGTTTAATATGGCCCAAACACCATCCTAAAAATACATTTTAAGTGCTATATCGTAGGCAACTGGACTTTTAATGATGGATGAATGTTGTTCTCAATTTCAGCCTTTCTTGGAGAAATACTTGAAGCTCCAGGACACATGTGGTGTTCACAACCTGCACGCTCTGCCCGGGATGCTCGGCGGCTTCATTGGCGCCATTGTTGCTGCAGCCGCCGATGAAAGTGTCTACAGCAGAGAGGGGTGAGTTCAGAAGGCCTGACCTTGCCTGTCTCATTGCAGTCTTCATCTGAGCACTCCTATCTCTGCTTCATGCTTCTCAAAGTGTCAAATGAAACTCTGGATTAAAAAACGTCTTTTCTTCCCTCAGGTTGATCAACACGTTTGACTTCGAAGGCGAGTTTGCTAACAGATCTGTAGGAACACAGGGAGGCTTCCAGGCTGCTGGTACATGTGTGGCCATCGCGTTTGGACTTGTCGGAGGAGGAATTGTCGGTGGGTTTGAAAAACGTGTTGTGTAGCACTATAAATGTATGTAAAATATTTAGTATTTTAAAGAAAACTTCTTTCAGCAAAAAAAAGAGTTAAGAAAAAACTGACGATATAAGACTTGTTGTTATTGAAAATAGCCTTTAACTTGCATCATGGTCAAGAAACAAATATTACAACTGAAGTGAGAATTTGTGATTAATGTTTTCTTATTTTTATTTCGTGTGTGTCTTCAAAGGTTTTATCCTGAGGTTCCCCATCTGGGGCGACCCTGCTGATGACAACTGCTACGATGATGAAGTTTACTGGGAGGTAAGAGTGCTTTTTCTACCACTAGATGGCGTACTTGCCCTTTAATTGGAAAGGAAATCGTCTGATCATGTGTGTCGGTTTCAGCTTCCTGAGGATGAGGAGACCATCCCTCCTGTCTTGGAGTACAACAACCACATGATCCACAAACACCAGGACATGTAAGCTCGCTCACACTGCATCACATCCTCATCCTCTTCTCCTCCTTCTCATGAATTCTCATTTGATTTCCTCTCTTCGTTCAACAGATCTGAGTCAAACTTCTCCGTGGAGCAGAGTTAGACCTTCACAGTGGACAATCACACTTGGATATCACTTTGAACTTGATGTCAGCTGTGAAACAACATTAATTTATGAAGGAGCAACCCTCAAAAATGTTTGGGTGTGTTCTGCCAGTCTTGTTCACACCTGATACATTTTTCTGGCACCTGTGTCAATGATCAGAAGATTAAGATGATAATTACAAAATAATGTAACATTTATTCTGAATTCAACTGCATTTACTTTCTCTTTCATTTTGGAAGAAACTCACCTAATAATTTGCAGATGCTTGATGACTGGAACGTGTCAGGTCCTGAATCCAGGCAGCGTGATGAGAAGTCACAGACACTTTGTTTATGTTTATAACGCACAGAACTACATTTTGTTTGAAAAAGCATCATGATACTCTTTTGTCTTTACCATAGAAGGCTTTGAATTATTTTATGCAGTGCCTTTTAACTGCTGAATATTGTCATTGATGAAGTTTGCCATTTTAAATGAAGAAGTCTGTTGAAATAAATCTATTTAGTTATGTTTGTAAAAAAAAAAAGAGGTGTTAAGTGAAGAATCAAAGATCTTTGTGACAATTTGTTGTATAGTTTATTTCTTAAATTATGTATTGTTAACTGTCTGTACATATGATTCCACATGTTTGTCGCATAACTTTTATGTCCTTGAGGTGGAAGTTTTGAGTAACTGCAGTAACGACGACAAGATTTCCAGTGATTTTGTTGCTGCAGTGTTGAATAAATCAAATGTAACTGGAAATAAATAATAAAGTTTAACTGTTGTCTTAACACTCCTGTTTCTTACATCATTGACAAGACACACAAAGGCACTGATGATAAGATAATTACAAGACTGTAGAAGTGTGACAGTCACAATCAGGCACCTTGAAGAAGTAGACAAAAATAACAATCAGGATGTCAGAATTTCTGTATAAAACCTAAATAAATGGACAAAGGTGCATTACACTAATTAACCCAATTGAAATACGGACAACCTAATCGATTTCTGTATATCCATGAACATTGTAAGTATTGGACTGGCCCTTATGTGTGACATAGTAAATTAAAGCACAAGTAGCTGTTATTACACTGAGATAACTCATCATGGTCAATTAAAATCTAAGAAAAGAAACAAACTCAATCAATATCCATAAAACATTGGAAACAGAGCATAACCCTGCCCTGACAAAGAAGAATCTGGCATACATGTGCTAAAGGTACAAAAGACAAGAAAAAAGTAAAGAAAAAAGAAAAGAAAAGAAAAGAAAAGAAAAAATACAGAAAAAACAAAAGAAAGGAAAAAACAAAAGAAAAGAAAAAAGAAAAAAGAAAAGAAAAGAAAAAATACAGAAAAATAAAAGAAAAATAATAAAGGAAAAAGGAAAGAAAAGACATCAAAATTACAAGTTTAGAGCAAAGTTCAGTACTTGGATAAAAGGAGGTGATCTGATGAATGTTTAGTAGCAAATTATATATTTACATGTGATATGTTTTTTATCAAGCTGTTGTTCTCCCTATTTAGACAAGATGGTATCATATCATGATAAACATTCAAAACAAACAGTATTCATCCATCTCATGGCAAATATCACCAGACTGTTTGAATACTTTTTTCTTAATCACAAGTCTACTATTACTCCACAAGGGGGCGATATATGGTTAAAAGATTGATGGAAAGTTTCAGCCCTCTAACTCTGATCAATCGACACTTGTATCCTGAGAGAAGTCGGATTAAGACATGATATTACTTTAGTGATAAATACAGATATTAGTATCAACATTAGTCAGTGTTTGAATCTGTCTATCATGGGTTTTGAAAGTTGAAGAACAGATAACTGCAAACAAACAAACAAACAAAAAAATGCATGCAGACTTCAGCTCCATAAATCATGACAAATATTTACTTTGTGTGAGGACCAAGTTTTCTCTCCAGCTGTGGACCAAACAGCATCCAGAGGAGGAAAATCTCTAATTTTTCTTCGTAGAGGCTCGCCATATCATTCAAAAAGTACTGCACAGGGAACCTTTCTTGTTCATTTGTCCTAAACAGCCAACAGCGCGTATCACTGCTCACTTAACTGTTATATTAGTAAATCAGAAATATATTTGTCAAACATTATTTGTTCCACCATTTCAATCATTTCTTTTTAGATGTGAATCTAAAATGTGAAGAATGTGAAGTCTGAAAATACATTTGTTCAATTTTGAATAATTTAGGGTATTTTTATTGGGGGCGACAATTCATGTTCTTCAGAAATTGGGGGAGGGGGCATGTCTCTGCCGTCCCCCCCGGGATCTGCATCCATGCTCATGAGGCACCATTTGAGCATTTGTACAAACAACTAATTTTTAATTTGTGTACATAAGCGTAACATATTTTGAGTTGGAGGGCAAAAAGGAAAAAGACAAAGCTGTGTTCGCCTGTAACAGTATTTGTTTCTGTTAATATCGAGCTGACAATTTTAGATAAATCTTTTAAAGTTAGGATTAAGACAAACTTGGAGTTGGGAGCTAGATTAATTTAAATTATCTTAAATCCTGATGCTGCCTCTAGAGCTGTGTAAAACCTTGGTTCATGTGACTCTGACCACGAGGGCTCTCAAGCAGCATCAGGTTTAAATGCCTGTAGCTCTTCACCAGCTATTAAAATGGACGAAGGTCCCTGAATGAGTGGAGAATTGTCTTTAACAACCGTCCACGGCTTCATTTTGACTTTAAATATGGAGAGTTGAAGAGGGTCAACTGGTCCTTCAGCGCATCATGGGCTCACATGTTGTCTCCAGCACTCTGGACCTCCTGCTCCCTTCATTCTGATGGTAATGAGGCATGGACATGCCGGTCAATAAGGGTCATTTCCTGACCAGTCACTGTGACATTAATGAACTCTAAATACACTGGTGGACATATGTTTTGTGCTGGTCTTCTCAGGTTGACTGGCGGCAGAAGCTTTGTTGAGTGAAGAGGTCTGTAAAAGGGTCTGATGGGGTTAAACAGGTTAACTGTGGGGTAATCCTCTGAGTCTTTGTAATCAATACAATGAAACACAACATTTACATGGTGTTATACTTATATCATTGTTTGTTTTGGTTTGATTTGTTTTTTTGCCAGTATACAGAGTTATTGATGTGACAGTTCAAGTTCAATTTAAACCAAGGATGTGACGACTTTTTAATTTACCTCAACGAAACTAAGATTTTGTTTGTATATCGGAAGATATCATGTCACATTTTGATTATCACTAAGGCAGTGCCCTTTCAAAACATGCTGTTAGGCACAGATTATGTGGTAACAGACTCATCAGGGCCACCTCGATAACACCAAACATGTTATAATCTGGATGACTTTGACATGTCGTGTCATACTTTCCGAGTCGGACCACAGCAACCAACACTACGCCACGCTAACATCCATGTTATTTATGTCTGCTTCTCCATTAGATCACGTGATAGGCATCACATGTGAGCACAGCTTCAGTGCTGCTGAAGCCACACCCCCGCTGCTGCACAGAGCAGCGTTCATTTTCAATGTGTTGCAAGTCGTAACACTTAAAAATCTTAAGAAAAAGAGCTCCAGTGTTTTACGCATTAGAGTCCATCTGCAGGTGTTGGGTCGCACTATGTGAAAAAAGTTGTATGAATCGATTTTGGATACATTTAAGAAACCATCCAACATCCAATGTTTTTAGAGAGTGATGCTAAATATGTAATTTTTTCTTTAAATGTAAATGCTGCAATTGTTTAAATCATCATTTCCCTCAAAGACAACACGATTACTGCAGCACAAAAATGTGCGATAAAAATGTTAATGTAAGTGTTCAGACAGTGACATGGGTCTGACATGGTGCTCGGTTATTTAGCAATTACATTTACAAATAATACTTTATGAGTTTTTAAAATAAATCAAATTTTAGGGGAAACGATACAATTTGTTTTTATTAATATCCTTGAAACAATAGTCCAAAGAAATCATGAGGAAAAATGTTACAGAGAAACAAACATAAGTCAGGCACTTCTCAGTAAACTTCAGAGAGAAAACAAGATTGTTGCACACTGATTGATTTGCACTAATATTGCAAATGAAAAATGTTTCACCAAAACACCAATATGATTAGAATTTGATTATTAAAAATAGAGAAAGACAGATATTAAGGATCTTGGCTCATAAATGGTTGTTTGTAAAGTTTTTTATGACAGGATGACAAACAGATAACAGTCTAACAGAGATGTTACTCTTAAATCACTGTGCAGACGGGCCTTGCGGGGACCTGATGCCGGAGGAGAGTGGACGCAGCTCCTCTTGTGAATCATATGACCCTGGGGAGAGTGTTTGTGAAACCACTTGGTCTGCTATTGTCCTCCTGGGACTGGCCTCCCCTGAAAAGCTGCAGAAAGCCTGTAATCAGATTAAAGGTTGCTGGGAAGGGGAGGAGGGATTTTTGAGGAATAGCGAAGAGGTCGTGGAAGTTCTCTAATCAGTACCTGCCATTGAAGTGCAGAAGAGGGGCTAAATAACGCAGCAGGAGGGGAGGCGGGAGCCAAGCTAGAGGGACAAATTGGCCTGTTGTTGGAGGGGGATAATGGGACAATGAGGGAGGGGAGTATAATCAGTGAGTATAGAGTGGGAGAGAATAGGTGCAATGGGCAAAGGAGCAGGCTGAGGAACTCCAAAGGCGGTGGCCTTGTCCCATCCTGCCCTGGCAATTATATCACCTTTGTGAGCTGATTGGAGCAGGCTGCAGAGTCCATCTGGGCTTTCAGACGGACGTAACAACCTACATTTTCTCACTGTCCTCGCCAAGCGGTCTCACCGGGCCACTGAGCGAGATATCAGGGAGCCCCTGATTGTGGTCTTCTCATCAGCACACTCCTGAAAAGCTGCTGCACTTCAAGAGGTCCACATCATCTAATTGCCACATGACAGTGACAGTCATTAGTCACATATCCACGCTTTGAACTTCATTATGTTAGCTCATTTGAAAAAGAAGGGGGCTGAAGGTGTGTGTTGTTCTTCTGTAGGGCATTTCTCTAGGTCTTATGACACAAACAAAGCAAAGAGTTGAGCTGAGAGATAACTCTGTAATTGACCTCCTCACTGTCCGGAGCTTGTACTGCTGATGTCATATCACAAGACGTCCCACTGAGCGCTGAGCTCCAGCAACCTCCCCGTAGGATCCTTTCCGTCATTGTGATCACTCATCAAACGTCCATCGCCTGAACAACGGGCATCACTAAAGGCCAATCACTACTTTTTTTCTGTTGACAAGGGTCCATTTGTTGGGGTCAAAGGGGAAGGTCTCAGGGGGGAAGACCTCTCTGGCAGCGCTGGTGAGGAGGAGAACCAGAGAAATCACTATTCATAGCGGGGGAGTGCTTTGATTCGGGCACAAAGGCCACTAGTTTCCTGCCTAGATTGAAAGAAGTAGAAATCAGAGCTGCTTTAAAAACACGTGCGAGGGATCCAAACTGAATGGTTTAGTTAATTAGGTGCTCCACCTGCCCCTGAGCTCTAATTAGTGCACAAGAGAAAGTGTTTGATTATTATAATTAAAAGGAAAATCTCAATATGTTATTTCTCTGCTTGATGCCAATATTTGCATACAATTTAGAAATATAATATGTAACATGTCCACATTAAAATGTCTTGGAACGAATCAATGTCCTATATTAATTCTGTAGAGTTGTGTGCTAACAGTGTTCAAACCCAGAGACATCCGTCATTTTATTTGGTCGCCGGTCGTTATGACTTTTCAGAGAGAGTGAGGAAGGAAGTCCGCAGAAAGAGACCAAACATAGTGTGGATAAAACTTTGAAACATAAACTCGTCTGTGAACATTTCTGCCTCATTCACATGGACAGATTTCATCAGAAATGGTGGCTGTTTAACAATGAAGACAACAACTCCCATGATCCCACATCTTTTGTTTTGTTTCAGTTGGTAGACCCCTAGCAGCAATTATCACATACTCTACATTTAACATGTAAGCAAGGCGATAACATTTGACATTTTATCAACGTGATGGTTCACATGCAGAAAAGCAGCAAATCCATTTGTTTTTGTAACTGCACAGCCGAGTCCTATCCTGAAGAGATCTGATCATTGGTGACATTTCTCTCTGTCACACAAAAGGGTGGATATTCCACTTCACTTTTGGGGGGGCAATTAACAGAAAAGATTCTCAGGAGAAATTCCTGAAGAGGACACCAAAGGTGCCACCAAACGTACTGTTATGCTTAATGTATACTGAGGAAAATCTGACTACCAGGCCTACAATTAAACTATACTGTAAAAGGAAAGATAAGTAACGTAAGGGTTGTACCAGCCTGTTAAAACTATCAATGTTTTGGCTTGGAATCAACTGTGAGGTAAGAGGCAGAATTCAGTCATAACTGTACATGTGTTTTAGTTGTAAAGGTAAATGATAATGTCAGACACATCTTTCAGTCCAGTCGCCAGGATAACATTTTCAGCAGGTATATTCTCTGTAAGTCATAGGGTACACAACATTTGTAAACGTGACACCCCTGAATAAGACGACAGATGACCAGACCTCAGGACATCTACAGCAGTGTTGGTGCCTTGACCCTTCCCTTTGTGACAAGAGAAAAATAGCACCTTTCTTTAAAGTTAACTTGAACAAAATATCTACTCACTACAGTCCGCCAGCAACACCTTGCTCAGAGAGGCTCCACAGAGACAGGTGTGTGGGATGCAGGTTGATTGGCAGTGGACCAAACCACTCTGAGGCATATGAAGGGGGGACGACGACTAACCTTTAGAAACTTAAAAACACATTCCTCTGCATCTTTAATTAGCATAATTGTTTTCATTGTATATTATTATTTACTTTCAAATAATATCTTTTCACTGATAAAGGTTATTGAGGTGGACAAATCGCTCTTTTTCCTATAAAAGGAGTCTCCCCTGTGATTTCTGCCTATGGTCTTATCATCACTACCTGCTGATGTTACAGAAAATACACAAGAATCCCACAAATCTCAGACAGGTGAGACAAATGTCATCTTTGAGTTTTGTTTTGTTTGTTTGTTCTCGTTGGGTCTTTTCAGTTTTAACAGCATTTGTTAAGATTCAGTCAAAACGGGTCATATTAAGCACAGTTTGGAATTAGGGGTTGGATTAAAGGAGCAGTTTGTAAAATATGACCAGAATTTTAGTTTAAAACATTCAAAACATATAGCTTATATTATCAACAGAGTGTGAAGAAACAACAGTGTTGATCTTATGTCAAAGACGTCTGCGTGTTGTGTTGCGGACTGTCTACTGAAGTTAGCATGCTAACCGTCGTGTCTGTAATATCACTTCATCTAGAGGCAATCAAGTCTTCAAGCCCCCAGCTGGCAGATACATGCCAGCTATTAGCGATATAACTGAACAAAGTTAACTCACAAAATGTCAAGAAATGATTTACTACTATGCTCCTTACTAAACAGAAGAATACAACCGCTTACTGTCTGAACTCATGTTCTTCTCTTTTAGCAAAATAGAACGAGCTTACAGCTCATCGTGAAACACGCTTCCTTCAAACATACACAGATATAAACCAAATAAAACACCAGTCTGGTCTGTCCTTCCACAGTCACCTCTGGTTAGGTAAAAACAAATCCTCAATTCACAGAGTAAGATGTGAAAATTTCTGCTTTATTTTCACCTGCTTTTCACCCAGCGATCACGTCTGAACCTCTGACGCTCCTCTCCCCCTATACGCCTCTCTCATCCTCGTCAGCCATGTCTCGGAGGTTGTGTCCGGTCGGTGTTCACTCACTTTATTTCTCTTCACAGAATAATATTACCAACTCTGCAAATCAGCTAAAAATAATAACATACAATCAGCAATCTTGCAGATTCTTGTAAGTATCCGTAGGTTAGAAGATCTCTCTCTTTTCCTGGGTAGTAATGTGCAAAGTGGTCGGGCAGCGGTAGCTATCATTTTGTAAAGAGGAGCCTTGTCATGAGCAGTAAATTTGCTTTTGTATAAACAGAATTACTGATTTTTGGAACAAAAGAGTGCAAGTACACGTACTCTTTACAGTAATGCAAGACGTAAATAGCCGTTTCACACTCTTCCTTGATTTGATTTTTTTGTTGTTCCACGAAAGCATCTCTACACTAAATCCATCGATGCTCTTAATATGAAGATACCTGCATGCCATCTTATTCACACAGCGCAACTCTCGCATGAGACTTATCTTCGGCAGACCCCATCAGCTCCAGCTAAGTTAAAGCTGATGAGACACAGTGACAGAGAGGGGGCAGTAATCTCACACTCCACACTGCGACAAGTGCAAACGAGGGAGGGAAAGTCGTGGAGAGAAAAAAAAAGGAGGGAAAAAGAGGGGGACAGGAAAGGAGGGGAGAGGAATGATTCTCCTGGGAAGGGAGGGTGTTTGGGTGAAAAGCAACAGCATATGTATTGTTGGAGGCCCTGACTCCCTGCCTCGCCACCCTGGAGAGCTCCCTGTTCCCACGGTTTGCTCAACAAACAAACGCATCCCCCCTCCAACCCCCTACACTCACACACACATACACACCACACACCACCATGCACCCGCACGCAGTGGTGATGTCATTAATTACCATCAAAATGAGCATGACAGCAAGCAAGTGTGCGTGCGTCTGCCAGCGAGGCTTTGTGTGTGTGTGTGTGTGTGTGTGTGTGAGACAGAGTGAGAGAGAGCGAGAGAGAGAGAGAGAGAGAGAGAGAGAGGGAGATGTAGGGAATGAGAAAGAAAGAGACCATTGTCCATTCTGAAATAAAGAAATCTCCACTGAAGCATTGTAAATGGGAAAGGCAGAAAAATGGACCAAATTCGTGGATCTTTGAGTGAGAGCTGGGCTGTCACATCTCGTCAGAGCCTCACAAAACCTGATGTGCACACATTGCCCTGCCCGGCCACAGAGACACACTGTGGCCCTGTGATTGTGTGCTCTCCTGATGAAATTCAGCCTTTTCCCTCCCAGCCTCCACACGGACGAACACCCTGTTTGTGTGTTTGTGTACGTGTGTGCACATGTGTATGTGTGTGTGTGTTTGTGCTTTTTCTATATCAAGAAAATACCTTTAAAAAATTGCAATTTTCAGGTCTTCATTGCAGCAGGCACGCTGTGCTTCAACCTGAATTCACGGTGAGATGCCACGTTCGGTTCGATCAGGTTGGATTTATTGTGCACGCAATCCACCAATTAGGAGAAACTGTTAGCATCCATCTTGTAGTGGTGGCTGTCAGGAAGCATTTTCTATGGTTCATTTTGTCTCTCATCTCCTCGTCGAGAGTTATAACTTTGGCAGCAAATGTGAGAAAAATCTACCACAGCCCTCACAGACAAACATATAGGAATACATTGATTTATGTTTTTGTGTTGTTGCCTTTATGATTTCTCTGATGTTTTTTCAGTGCTATACTCCTGAACAGATTCAATCACCTTTGTGTTGTATTCTTTGCACTTCAAATGACAAATAAACTTGAACTTGAACCTGAAACTTATTTTTAACATATTATCTATGAACAATCGATGAACAATAGCCACTACATAATGATTATTATAAGATACAAAACATCAGCTAAATGAACTAAACCCTAATGTTGCTAGGGTTAAATGTTGATGTTTAAAGGAGCTCTATGTAACAATTTCTACCAATTTAAATGTATGCATCACTTTTTTACCGGCCATATGTGAGCATAATGAAAAGATAACTAATGAGACCTCCCCGTCTCTCTCAGTTGCCTCTACAAGCCTGTGGACGATTTGTATCAGTTGTTTGATGCTGCTGGACTGTGGATTTCTTTGTAAAGGACAAAGCTGACGTTCGTTTAGAAATGGAGTCTGCTTACATAAACTAGGGCCAAAAGCAAGCACCTATGATATTTTGTTTTGTTAAGATACAAAATGGTACGAGGATCCCACATTCCCTTAGCTGACAGACTTCATGCAAGTGTATCTCCTCCACACAATATGAAAATGATTTATATTTTTGTCATTCTACATATTTAAACAGCATTTTTATCATCATTTTTTTAAACAGCGCTCTTTTATATATATTTTATAAATGAATATTTATATTTGTTCCACAAGAAACTTCTGACAGGCCAAATCAAACCTTAAGGCGGGCCAACTTTGTCCCGCGGGCTCCACTTTGGCCGGCCCTGCTCGAGGACTGAACACAAAGTACAGCTGATGGCTTTTGATTACAAGTAAAAGGATGTAAGTTATTAACATTCATTCATTTTGTCTGCGTACCACATTTTATTGAAATCCTTCTAACAGTCATCGAGTGGTTTTATTTAGAGCAGTAGATGTGAACCTCACGGTGGTGCTAGAAGAAATGTTCGGGCATCACCAAGGTCAGGAGGGTCCATCCTCTGGGGACCATGAATGTCTGTGTGTAATTCCATAAAATCCGATCATCAGATTTTTCAGTCTGGATCAAAGTGGTGGATGGACCTTACTTTGAAATCTAAAAAGTACTCCATAAACCTTAATACTTTCAAGTTAAAGCACAGAGAGGACCTCCTGGTCAGCTCTTTTTTCCTGTTTTGGCTGAAACTCAGCAGAGACGTGGTTTGGTTGTTAATACCGGAGAACAGAGAAGCGGATGATCTTGCATTTTACTAGAGTTCATGTTGCTGCATACATCTTTGATTTTCTCCAATCCAGAGAATGAATTGATTATCAGAAACAAACCAAACATGGGTGTGCATGTGTATGTAAATGTGTGTGTGTGCGTGTGTGTCAGCTCCGCGTCCTGCACTTTTCTGGCATGGCACGGATCATTGTGTGGAGCTTCATTAGAGATCATTAGTTTTTTTTTGCAGAGTGGGCCTCACCGAGCTCTGGTTGTGCAGTGAACCAGGCCGAGGACTCAGATTATTGTCGACTGTGCAGCCATGAATGCATGGGATTCCACCTCATCAGAGTTTGCACAGATAATTGCTACTATTTGATCTCCACTATCTGAAAAGAAACCGTGTTAATTAGAGGCTTTGATTGGGACGTGAAGAGAAGAGAAACAAACGTGTGCTTTGTTGCCTTGTACACGTTTGTGTTTCTGCAGCGCTGGAAGTGTTTTTCGTGTCCCAAACTCTGATGAGATCCTTGTTTCAGGAGCAGTCCCATCTCCGTCTTTGGGAAAATATCCATGTGTGCCCCCATCCTCCGAGCTCATCAGCCATCCCAGTGAGCTGAAACAATGCCCTGCATTGAAGACACGAGATGGACGGTTGAAACTCCTCCACTTATATGTGCAGTTGTGTTTGCACGATAAGCTCCTTAAAATGAATCATCTTGTTTTCAAAAGGACCCTGACATTTTTCAAAGTCATGCTAATGTGAACTTTGCACAAGCGAGAACATCAAAACAGGACTATAAACTATCCCCAGCCTTTCATGTGTTATTTTTACATTTGATTCACAGACCTGAACAGCCATTTTTCTGTGGGATAAATCCCTGGTGATTTTTTTTAAATAAGAAAGAAAGAAATACAAACTCATTTACCAACACGTGATGTTGGTTAAACTATATTTCCAGGATCCTCAAACACTCGTCTGTCATTCTACATGAAAAAAAAAACGTTGCTTCTTAACAAGGAAGAACTGTTTTGATGTTCTTGCTCGTTAAGAAGTCACATGTATATAATAAATCCAAACATATCCTCTTATTTGATTTGCCTGTGAGCCAAAATGTTAAGGTTTTATTATCATTTGTATATATTTTTTATAGGCTTTGTTCATTCATAAAACACAATCAATCATATTTGTCTTGTTTTGTACAAAATTTGATCTGTGTAATCCACCTTTTTCCATTTTAGATGGATTTTCTATTTAAGAAATAAAGTTGGGTGTTAACACAGAAATGTCTCTGTATTTTGGGTGCAGGATCCTTCACAGACTTCTCTCTGTCCTTCTATGGCTTCAATCTCAAGGACGCAGACTCAGAGATAACTTAAAGATGAGGGGTCGCTGCCAGTTGTGTGTATGTGTGTACATGTGAGACGAGGTACGTGCAGGTGAGAAGTTAAGGAAATAACTTGAAGCGAGGGAACACATTGTGCTTTATTTCCAGCAGGTGGTGCCACAGTGACGATGGTACAGGCTGGTCATTTACTGTGTCACACACATTTCTTCAGTCCCAGCTTCATTTCACACTTCAGTCTACAAATTGCAAGTAAAACCGAGTTCTTCTTGCCATTTTCTACTTTTAGAGAAGGTGACAGGTCTTCTCTCACACAGTGGACCCTCTCCGTGAGGTGTCCCCACAGCTAGGTCTTTCTAAAACAATAATAAAGAGAAACAGAAGTCACAATGCTCAGAGGCGACAGTTTATGTTGGTGGTTTACAGTGCAGTCTATACTCTGTAGAAATAAATGATAATAAAAATAAATAGTTTTCTGTCATTCGTGTTGCTGAATCGTCTCCACTGTTGAGAAGTGATGTGGCTACAAGGTGGGCTCATGGTAGACGCTGGTGTGTTTCAGTGCGTCCAAGTCAGAACATAAAATCTCCATCAGTACTGAGTAGTACAGTGGTGACGGATGTTCAGCAACATGCTGCATATTCTTCATCTCATAATTTACTAGAAAGTAAAAAGTTAAATTAAAAAAAGGCCGAATTTTAGTGATAAGTACACTCGCATGCTATGTTTCATTTAATTCGTACTCGTAAATCGATTAAAAATGGAATACCACATTTGAATAAATACAAATAATTATAGGACACGTTGACAAGGTGTCCTATTAATTAAATGGAAACTAATTTAAAATTAAAACAAATTAAAATGATCCAAGAACTTATAACTTCTTATGAATAAATAAAAATGTATGAGCATGATATTAACCTCATGGGGCAAATTCTAAGAATACGTGAATCATTCTGAAAATAGAAAACTATACTGACTTTTAATTGTAAATATATCCACAAAAGTTTCACATCCATCCAAGCACCTGGGTCAGGAGACAGTTTGATGCAGTTGAGAGGTTTTTCTTTGGAATCACTGTAAATAATGAAGAACAAATTATGAGTTGTAAAATCTTACCTATGAATCAATAAACAGAAACAAGGCGACATCTTTTTGCTGTTTGTCAATGGCTTTACATTTAATTACTTCTGTTTCTAAATGTTATCATAGGCAAAGCTTTAATAAGTTCCCGGAGCTCTCTTACATGTTTTGAACAATCACTTTAATTATTAAAAGTCTTCAGAAACTCATCATTGCACAAAAGCTACTGAACAGAAGGGAACAATGTGAAACATCCAAATTTAAGTAATTAAACCTTTTGAAAATGTATTGTCTTCATCACTGGATACAATCCAAGCACTACCAAAGCATCGTCTATGCTTTCATGAAACTATTAATTGGGTATACTATTTAGAGGATGAAATATGTATTGTCACAAGTTCTGCCAACATCATACTCATCCAGCATCGTGTCACTGAATCGACCTGCAGAGCATCTTCAGAAACGGTTTGTATTGTGGTCAGCTGTGCGAGAAAAGAGAGGTTGTTCTGACACGATGAACTCTCTCAAAATGTGGATAAAAAGAAACATTTTCTAACTCTCCAGCCGCTGTCATCAGTAACCCTCACGCTGGTTCATATTTTTAGACCTTCTGTCGTTAAGCACCTTTTAAACTGTCCTTCAGCATAAAATGTGACCTTGGTATAAACCTGCCTGGAACCCAAAAACACAAGAAAGATGAAAACTGTACAAAACTCAGTGATAATCACTGAAAAAAAACAATATAGGAAAGTTTGAAAGTGTTCAAACCATTATTGAACTTTTAATGCACAGAAAACACAACAGAAAGTGCAAAGAAATGCGACTATAACACAGCCTGCTCACATGTAAAATGACTTCATCTCAACTTTTTGTTGTGCTTTTTCATTGAAAGTCTATATATGACTAAAAAATCAATGAAAATATCAGTAATTCACAGCTTTATACTTTGTTAAAGCCCCACATCAGCGCCTACAGCTGGTTTTCTCAGTGTCTCTACATTATAAACATAATTATGTACTGATGCATGTGAGACAGCTTCAGTCTGTTTCACCTTATTATTCTTCAGTTTCTTCCCCTTGAATTTCATCTTCTTCGCAATCAAAAGGCTGAATGATAAAAGGAAAAAAACTTTTTTCTAATTATATGGAATTGAGGCTTATTTAGCTGCTGAAAGGGACCTTGTAGTGCCACAGCAGCCCCTTAAATTTGCCAAAGAAGGAGCAGTGCTGATGAGGTGAGAAGCAGAGAATGCCTAAAACAAACTGCGGAGGGGCTCCAGCAAAACAGCCAGGGGCTTAAGATATATTAAATTACCATGATTGGGACTTAAGGCATGGTTAAAGCCTGTTTGAGAGGCTGGGGAGCCTCAAAGCAGAGCTATTCATGTCTGGGGAGCTGGGTCAATAGGTTGGGGAAGTTCACAGGACCTGATTCTATTCTTATGCAAACGTGGAGTACAAGACCTAAAGCTCAGTGAGTTGGAAGATATAAATGACGGGACAATCATCTGCAGCCCTCCACAGACACAAACCTGGTCTACAGCTGCCTGCTCGTCATTCATGGGGCAGGGCGCCGACGTCTGAGTTCACTCAGGGCGTCTCACTTCCCACTTCAACAGAGAAACATACATGATCAGGTTACCGAGCGCCACAGTTTGTCACATTTACACAAGTATTAAATCCACCCTGTCTCATGGAAAATGTTGCCCATAGTTCTGTGTGAAATATGGGACGTCAGGGTGAGTGTTCGGTTATTTGTGTGTAATAACAGCGCATAAAAATCGTGCTTTGTTCTCTGCAGAACAGCCCCGAAAATTAATTTCTCAGCTTCTGGTGAGTAATGCGACCTCCAGTGACTCCGACCACAATAGACAACATCTATCTCTATCTGCTGAGCAGAATTAATGGCTGAATACACACTGAGTGCCGTGAGAGAGAAACACCTGCAGCCGGCAGCTCACGAGTTCCTCCAGTCAGCTCGCTCTGACACCAGCTTCACATGCATCACTCTCGGCTCTGCACATCATTTTTTATATGAAATGAGAAGGAATGACTCATTCATTGTGATTGTGAATGATTCATGTGATAAAATGTAGACAAAGTGTGTTGTTGGACTTGTTATTTCCAAACTACAGGCTTCAATATGCTGCTATAACAGCCTCCACTCCTCACTGTGAACATTTTGGATCCCATTTGGCCTTTAAGAACATCAGGGAGGTCCAACACCGATGTTTCTTGACCCGGTCTGGTTTGTTCAAGTTCATGTTTGATGGCGTTAAGGTCAGGGCTCCATGGAGGCCGTTCAAGGTCATGCACACCAAAAACACTTTGGTTCTCTCTTTATTCATTGTGATACTGAAACAGCACAGGACCTTTCAAAGACTGCTGTCACACAGCTAGAAGCTGTTTAAAATATATCTCTTCTCTGACTGGAACTAATAGACTAAACCATTAATAACAGTTAGTCAGGGGTTGAACACTTACGTTCGATAACAGAAGATTGCATACGCACTTTTATTTATCACTTTATCAAACTTAAGTTAATAGTTATTTGACTGTTAACATCAATGAAATGCTTTATAAACCACCTATTAAACAGTTGTAAAGGTTTATAAACATTAGTCGTAACTTTGTAACGGCTTTGTATTAGATGAACTTCACAGTATTTATTAACCATTCACAAATTACTGTAAACCTCATAAACCAAATAATTCCTTCAGCAACTTTTTGTTAACCATTAACCTAAATCTGATTAACTATAAATGAACCTTTTATTAATCATTATTATTATGAAGGATTACCCTTTTATGTATGTGATCATATAAAAGAACTGAAGGACTCTTAATAGCTCATTGCAAATTCATTTCAATGACATGTGCTGTCTGTTTATATCTATAATGTTTATTCTTATTCTTATAGTGTGTTTCAGATGATCTTGTCTGTGAGCCCTTTGGGGATGATTAAAACCTTCCAATCCAAATTCAATACATTTGAGATGAAGAAAACTGAGCGTGACCTTTGACTCCTCTAAAAGGCCCTGGGGACACGCTCACACCACTTTACCCACAAAACAATTCTTTCCCCACTGACATAAAATGCTCCACCAGGATGTGTGAACACAGGCCTGCCTCCTACGTGACTACTGACAGACTATCGATAGATTTTGATAGTTTAACGCAGTGTGCGAGCAGAGCACTGTGAAAACGGACACATGGGAGGAAGATGCACTTGTCCATCGGCTTGTGCCGGGTCAAGCTGAGTCCCAAGAGAGTGAAAGGTCACGACCCCCGTCTGTCCTGCAGCAGGTTGGGGCTCTCCGGACATGATGTCTTCACAATGCGATGGACGGTTTACTATCGACTCGTGTCAGATTCCTGTCGTGTTATTAAAGCAACAGTTGGTTCATATATCATCACTTTAACTCCTAATTAGGCTCATGCCTCTATTTTATAATCTTATTAGTATAAAATCATATTTTTTATCACAATTGTAAAGAATTTGACGAGACGACTGATCTGAACAAGTTAGTGTGAAGAAACCTTAAAATCAGCTACATTTGAGTAAAGACTTTACATTTAACCATCGCTTTGTTGTTATATTTGCTAACTTTATTGTCCTATTCACCTGTCCATTGGTTTATTTAATTTATTTTTACTATCAAAAAACAGAGCTGTCTCCTTATGTCTTCCACCACAGTCTGGTGTTTTATAAAAAAGTAGCATAGGCCTGCGGGGATTTAAAACAGCCCTGCATTGCAAACAATGTGCAGCTGGTTCATTGATTCGATGTGTCTTCATGCACGTTTTCAACCACGGTGTGCTGCCTCTGTCCAAGGTGCTGACAGACACCAGCCCTTATGAACTGTTTGAACCTGGTAAATAATAACACACTCATATTTCTCCAACATTCATTTTATTTTGCAAAGAGAAAAGAACATTTCTTCTGCGTGTCTTGGATGATCTCTAATGCCATGTTTTTTTTTGTGTGTTTTTTTTTTTTAACATTTTGTTTCAAATGCCTTTTAAACAACTCACAAATAATCAACTACAAAGACAAAAAAACAACAATATTATTTTGGCAGGAGCAAATCAAAGGTCACATTTCCCTCTAAAATAAATAACTCTTTAATGATGGTATAGCCGAAGATTTTTTCATTAATTACAAAAAAAATCCATTTAAAAACCTGCTGTTTTAATGCAAAAGGTCAGTGTCAGGACATTAGTCACTTTTATTTCTATAGCCCAAAATCACAATCACATTGCCTCAGTGGGTTTTTACAATCTATACAGTCTCCTCTGTCCACAGACCCTCGATTCAAGTAAGATGAAACCCATACAAAAAAACTTAGCATGTAGCAGGGAAGACCTCAGGAAGAGTCACAGAGGTCAAAGACGATACAAATTTCATTGACAGAATATCTGTATAGAAGTAGACTATATAAAATATAAGTGAAGGATGTGGATCCAGGACGGCTGAGCAGGCCAAGGCGTCGCTGAGTGGTGCACTGGCCACACAATGTCCTCTCCACATGTGATATCATTTTAAACTGTAAGTTACATCTGAAGTCCACGTGGCAGATGACACTTTCACTGCTGCTCCAGTGATTATCAGCCATTAACACACTGATAGAAGCTCCGGAGATCCTCCACAGCGTGGTGGCATCAGCTTCATCCTGGTGCTCTTCTGGAAAAAAGACAAAAAAGACAAATAACATGAGAAATAAAAAACGAGCTCTGCGACTGAACATTTCCTTTGTGTGCAGGTAGAGCCAGATAAAAGGACTCCGACTCCATTTACACTTTTCTTTAACTGGTTGCATCATCTCTGTAATGAAGTTCAGGGGGCAGCTCGATCCGTCCTGCAGCCATGCCGCTGCCAGATTCACCAAATTATATTTAAAGAGGCTCCTGGACAATTTAATCCCACTGGGAGACATGCTAAGACCCTTTCTTTGCCAATTTTCACCCTCTCTCTTATTCAAGCCCCCTCTTTCTTCCTGCAGCTCCACAATGCAGGATCGTGCTTTACTGCTTTTTTTTTTTTTTTTCATGTTCTCTCATATCTTTTCTCAGTATGGCTGCCACCCCCAAACCCCTCAGACAGCATGCAGTTTATGCAAATGATGAGCCTTTCATGCTCAGGTTGAATGAGACCTCAACAAAATCTTCTCTCTCTCACACTCACACACACACACACACACACACACACACACACACACACACACACACACACACACACACGGTATAAGAATGTACTCAGGCATCATTGTTCTTTTTTATTTCAGTGTTTGTTTTTTAATTTGAAATCCTTTACATGATTGCACAACCCTAGGTGGGCGTAATGAGGTGGAGCCCGTAGAGGAGAGGAAGATGAGGAAGTGTGTGTGTGTGTGTGTGTGTGTGTGGGTGGAAGTGTAGGTGAAAAGTGATGTTGCCTGAATGCAAGGATGGACACAAAAAGTTAGGAGTTGGTTGGGGAGGAAGAGAGAGGCGTGAGGATAATGAATGTGAAATTTTGTGGTGTTCCCAGGGTCTGGGTGGTGTTTGAAAGGCCCGAGGGGGGGAGGCGGTTGCAAAGGGGGGGGGGACTGCCCCTGTGCCCAGCTGTTGGGGGGAACCTGTCTCTCTCTCTCTCCCTCTCTGACAGGCTGTCCTTTTCACCAGCACATAGCCAGGCCGTCCAGCCTGCTGCCATAACAACACCACAGCCCCTCTGTCATAGTAACGCCATGCAGTCGCTGCAGAGCACCGGGGGGAGAGGGAGGGAGGGGGGAGGAGTTTGTGGGGGAGGAACGACAGAAGTGAATGAGGAGTCGAGACGCTTCTACCCCTGTGAACTTGAACTTGACTGACAGTCTGAACGACTGGCGGGGGTGAATGGAAATCCATTCCTCAGAGACTTTGTTCTCTGGTTTGGTTCCAAAGAATCTCTTCGACGTTATGTCAAAAGAAATCTGCTGCGTAAGTCGTGTTTTATCATCGTGAACGTATTATTAACACGAGTTTAGCTTGAGTTGTAGCTAGAGTTGTAGCTAGTCTGGGAACATTTTAAATCAAGATTAGATCATGAAAATTCTCCAGAAGAAATGCCTTTTTTAAGTTTTTTTTTTTTTTTGTCAAATAAAAACTTAAAAACAAAGATTTTCAACGAAAATTAAATTTAAATTATTATAAATTATTCTTAAAATGAAATAAAAAAATAAACCAAAGAATTAACACACTAATTACCCTATGACTAATGACAATAATAATGACAATAATAAAGGAAGGAATGAGAATATCTTATCAATATATATTATATATTATTACACATCTTATACTATGTAGTCTGTGTCCACTTTATATCTTCACGGCTTACAAAACATTCTACAAGACATTTTGATCTACAGCTCTATAAAAATATGCCTAATATTTTTTAACGCCCGGTGTTCATCTCCATCTTTATGCCTCGGGCTGTGACATCGCTGACGCGCCTGTTTGCTCGGGCCTAAAGCCGATGAATGGCGACTGGTCCACATCAGGGGTCTTAGCTGCTCAGACCCACTCGACCATGGGAAAAAAGGAGCTGTGAAAGGTCCCCTGTCGCTGTAACAAAGCCAAGAACAAGCCGTAGCAGGATAATCGTGTGTATCCCCAGATTAAGACGGGATCGCAGCTGTGGGAGGGAGAGGGGGCTGCAGGGGACGTAAAACACACAACCTCCCACCTCCAGGAGAGCCCGCGGTCGGTCCTGCCCCACACAGGTTCTGGTTCTGGTCGACCAGGACGGACATGCCTGTCTCAGAGATATCCACAAATCTCATACAGTATATGAATGTATCTTGGATTGTAGAGATTTTCAGGATCTAGGATTTGTAGTATTGAGCAATTTTAAAAGTCCAATTTGTAAGAAAGTTGATTCTCATTCCCAACTGGTCAAATACTGATTCCTTGGGATTGTAGGTCGGGTCAGCTGTCTTCTCAAATGTCATTATTAAATTTTTTCAACCTGCTTTCAAGAGACAGTGGAAACGTATCAAGAATAACTAAGTTAAAATCTATATTAACTGTTAAGGTTTTGGTCCTGTGTCGTTTCTAAGTTCGATGGATAACAACTTATCTATAGCGTGTTTTATTTCAATTGAATTAACATTTTTGTTTGCTCGTGTCCAGGTTCAATAGAATCTGTGTCTTTTATTTTGGTTTTGGTTCGTGAACATTTGGACAAGCGTTGGCTGCTTATGACTAAACCAAACCAAACATTAGGGACGATTACATCTTCGAGAATCGTTCAGACTTGGCAGAAAACTGTGTTCCACTGAGTCCCCTCTGGTAATATCAATCAAGTAGGAAACACATCCGACACAATGGCCACAGTCTCTTTCATTAACATTAGCTCTGGCATGAGACCACACGCTCAGAGAGAGAGAGAGAGAGAGAGAGTCACTCACAGACATAAAGAGGCAGGAAGACAAAGGGACAACTTTTCCAGGAGACACTCTCATGGCTGCGGCGTTAATGCAGGCATCTGCCACTGTCTGGTCCCGACGCGACATTCCCACCTCACTGCCCAGGGTTTACTGCAGCGAACCCCTCACACGCACAATGTTGGGGAGAAGAAGTGGCGGACCTTTGTCAAGTGCCCCTTTCACAAAGCAGCCATTGTGGAGCGGAGCCAGGATCAGAATGATAATGTGGACCCCGACTACTGTTTACCAACAGGCTCTCCTGCAGCTGCAGCGCACAGCGGCGACCTGCAGCCTCTCAGAGGGCTGCACTGTGCTCCTGCAGCCTCGCAGCGCTGCACATGGGAGCAGCTCACTGTGCGTTTGTCCACTAACGTCTCTTTAACCGAACCACAGTTTGTCCTCGAAGATTATTTTCAAGACATACTTTAATTATGTAAGAAACCATTTAAAACTTACAACATAGACTGTTAAAGATCATATTTCTCCTCGAGGGATTCAACGATCAGACTTGAACTGTTTTTATCTTTCTCCCGGCGCTTGAAAATACAATATAAAGCCTGCTGTATATCTATAAATCAATATTTTCAGAAACTAAATGTTTAAATCTTCTGTGGTTGCTATTCGGACTATACAAGAATGATTTTGATTCAAGTTCACAAAACACACACACACACACACACACACACACACAGAGAGAGAGAAATATTTGAATCTTGGAATAAAATGCGTTTTTAAACGAGCTAATGATGCTGATGTACATGTGCTCTCGTACAGTATGTCGCTGTATGAGCTCATATTATCACTCAGCTTCACACCTGCCCCTCCCCCCCACAGCCGCTGGTCTAATTACAGCCTGGTGTCTAATAAAGGAACAGTTCCCCCTTTTATTTCTCGAGACGCGGTGCCGACTGTTAAAAATCAACACTTGTCGTCGCCGTGGGGAGAAAACAACAACATTTAAACAGAGATCGTTGCATAAGAGTCAGAGGGCAGCGTGGAAGACAACAGGCCGACAGCATCAGACGTCAGATTATAAAACACTGTGGAGTTTTTTCATGAGAACACTGTTCTCACTGTTTTTAGCCTCATCAATACAGGTCTCTTTTTCCACATCTCTTCAATGTTTCAAATGACATAAGTTGACTGAGATCGTGTCCATGGAGATTTTGGGGGAAACCCATTCAAACATTCAATCCAACACAAATTGAATAAATGGGAAAGGATTTTGTATTTCCCCACCATAATTCAAATCTGCGACAGCTTTTAAATATATTTTCCTTTATAATTCAAAAACAAACAAATTATGATACAGATTTTGGTGTGTTTGCTGCCAGAGGAGGCACAAGATTTCAGTATTTCTGAAACCTGCTCTTATTAATCCAGATATAGATATTTTTATAGGCTAAACCAGTAATGTGTATTTACTTAAAGGCACTGCACATTTCCTCCTGCTTTAATTGAGGCCTCTTCAGCCCCTGCATCCTAAAAGGACAAGTTCATGTCTCATTAGAAAACGTTTTAAAAATCTTCCATGTCGATAGAATTCAACCATAAATGCAAACGTGTGAATGTATAACAGGAACACAGACCTCGGTGTTGTTGTGCAGACACGCTGGTGCTGCTGCGCCTTTAAATACTCTCTCTGCTCCCTCGTTTCTATGCAATTATGTTAATATGCAGAGCTTGTCTGGCTCCTATTCATTATCGGCTGGAGTTGCGTGATTGTTTCCTTTATTTCCCATCTTTGTAAGGCCACTCTTGGATTTTTTTTTTTTTTTTTTTTTGCAGGCCTGCTTTTATCCCACAGCGATGGTCTGGGCAGAGAGACCAACAGAGAGCGCTCATGTCGGATAAAGACTTTCCTGCGAGAAAGCGTTTTCTGTTTGCAGCACGTTGTCATGTGAGCGTCAACGCTGCGGATGAAACAGCAGTAAGTGGCGTTCCATCCCCGAGGCCGGGTTTGTCAAATAATCCAGGATATTTACCTCTTTTTCTTTATATTTAATTAATCACATTGAAGGTGTGAGTCCACCTGAGACAATTAGGGCCGTTAGTGGAGCTCAGTTAAACCTTGACTGTCCCTGTGTGACATCACTGCATCTCTGTTCAACAACATCACGGACAGAAACAAAACGAGGGAGCTGTTTTTACTGTACACAGCAGAGTGTGCAGGCAATGAAGGCGAGGAGGAAACACGGACAGGCTGAAAGGGAAGGTTATTATTATTATTTTATTCCACTTCTATAAATCTGTATTAATCAGCCCTTCAGTTTTGCTAAATGCTTTTTGTCTCTCCTGCCTCTAATTTAATGTTTATTGATGAATTAACGGGGGGACAAAAACATGTATTTCTGTTTTTCCACCTCTCTGTGCTTTGATATAGATTTTATTTTAGATCTTATTTTATTTATTCATTTAAAAAAAAAGATAACTGTAAATCCATTCCACATAATAAATGAAAACAGATTGAATTATATATTTACAGACTGAAGGCCTGTTATTGTTGTTGTTGTTGTTGTTTTGGCCTTTAATTCTCTGCCAGAAATTCATTCCTTCCTTCATATAAGGGCCTTATTTAAGGCCTAAGAAGGCACATTTATCCACTATATCTTTAATTAATGGACTATTACTCCAATAATTCATTTAAATGTAAGCTAACAATATTCTGGAATATTTACTAGAAATATGTCTTTTGTTTTTCTTTTGTAAATGAAACAAACACAAAAGCATCAGATAACATATTGGTTTTATTTAATTATTCATTTATCTAATGTTTTTTTTAAAGTGCCTGCCCCATCTCCATTAAAATTATGGATCTATTTATTTTGTTCTTTTCATGTGAAGTCTATCAGAAGGGGTGAGTGGTGACGCTGGCTCTGAAATATGACTGCAGTTTTTTTAAATCACCTCACAATGTCCAGAGTTTGTAAGAAACACATCTGTGAATGTATTTATTCATTTATTTTTTATTTGTCATGCTTTTATTTTTAATCTGACAAGCAACAGTAATTTTAACTTGTAGAATCTGAATCAGGGTTTTAATTTTAAAGGTAGTTTTTTTTTTTGTTTAAAGAGCTGTCTGATTTATTTCATATCAAAGGTTAAGTGCAGCTACAAGGTGTTGTTGTAAACTCGACTTCACTAATTGGACTAACGGGACTCTCTGCCTGATTATTTCCCCTCTCTTGACATTAGTGGAGTGTCAGGTGTGCAGGAATGTTCCAGCAGCTCTAATGTGGCCAAATGTCACGAGATTATCCACCGCCGAATCACTCATTTACTCGCTCACTGTTCAATTACAGTAGCAGTTAGATGTACGCTGACTCATTGATTGGCCTTTAAAAAGGGCTCAGTAATGTGACCTCGCTCATTAACTTCATCTTGACCACACGACGGGCGGAGACGTGCGGTGTAAGATTAAAGACAGGGCAGGCTTAAAGAGGGACCGATCAGGCTCTGATAGCTAACGATGGAGCGATTAACGCGGCCCTGCTACATGCCAACACAACCATTTTACAGAGGCAGCGGGGAGACGCCGTCAAGATGGCTTCCTTATAGACAACATGATGTCCTGGCAGTGAAGGAGGCTGAGCTCTAACCTGCACGGTCCGACATGTGTCTTCACCGCAGGGGGAAAAAAAGAGGCCTTTATCATAGAGGGAAGATGTCACAGTGGGGGACATTTACATTCAGGAAATTTCCTTTATCTTTATTTGCATTTGTTGTTCTTTTTGTTTTCAGGATGTAACTGTGTGACTGTGCATCACACACTGACTGAAAAAACATTAAAATTAAGTGTCATTCAAATGAAATGATGTTTTTTGTTCAATAAAAAAAAAAGAATTGTCACAATAATAATAATTATCTTTTTTAACGCTAGAAAAGGAGGGTGTTGTGGTTATTTTGAGCACTGAGCTAAGAAGACACAGGCTTTCTTTTCTTGCTTTTCTTGTGCTGTAAGTGTTTCGGTCAGATATTTTAATTTATGTTAATAGGCAGGAGGGAAGCAATGTGAGGCGGTCTGTGTTTGGTATTTACCAGCTGAAATAGTGGGTGGGCACAACATTTGCTTTATCTTTTTTTTTTTTCTGTGGTGCTGCAAAAATGTAATTCCAGTGAAAAGGAGTAAATTCCCGCTCACACACTTTCTACCTCTTCATTGATGGATTCATTAATTAAACGTTGAGTCACAAAGACCCGTTTAAAAATCTTGAGCCGGGCTGACAATCGGTTAGTTATAAATCTTACAGAGTAATGCCCATAAGAAGCCTCACATATTGTGTTCTTACACTCTGCAGCATGGTTAAAGGCAGGAAAAGTACTAGGACATTCAAAGTGATATAATTATTCCAAGACGTTTAAGATTAAATAACATGTTAGGAATTTTTGCAGATAAATAGCCTAATTTATATTTCAATTTAGAATGGATATTCAATCTAAAGCGTGGAGTTTATCATGGCAGTAGGAGGAATAAGCAGTTCACTTTCAAGTTCAAGTATTAAATTGTTTTAGTTTTCCTCTACAGAGACTTTAGAGACGGGATAACTCCACACCAGGAACTGTGTGTGTGTGTGTGTGTAAATGGAGTGTAGGACAGCAACAGAAGGGTCCACTTTTGGATTTTTTTTTATAACTTTAAAAACTATTCTCTCTCTTTCTCTATAAAAAAGAAAGTCTGATTTGTCTGAATAATTATTGACATTTTCTTCGTGGTCAGGGATAAAAAAAAAAAATCCTCTGCAAAGTTCATTCTGTCTGTTTGTTATAAGAGAGATCTCACATGGAGCGAAAAAAACAGGGAAACTGTAAATATTATCATGTCAGAAAAAAGGTTTTGGGCCTTAGTGTAAGTTAGGGTTGATTAAACATGAGCGTGTGTAAATTATTGATATTTGAAAGACTCAACAAGAGACCAACTTAAAGCAACTTGTAAAATTCAGTGGAATGAGATATTTACTGTATCAGCAGGCCGACAGGGGATATTTTTAAAGTGTGCACAGAAACTTAAAATAAAAATATGAATGTATTTTTGATCTACGTTTGTCTGTCTCATTGTGACGAGGGCTGCAACTGTAGATTATTCTCATTATTGATCACTCTCATTCAAAATATGTGAGAAAATGGAGAGAAATGCCCAAAACAATTTCCTAAAGCCCAAGATGACGTTAACAAAATGCTTATTTTATCCAAAAACACAAACATATTCCATTTAGAAGCAAAATCTCCAAAATGAGGAGCTACAATTTACAATTAATCAGTCATCGAAACAGTTGCTTGTTTTTCTGTTCATTGACTGAATCAACTGAATCCCCATCAGCTTTTATTTTCATGTTCAGATGAACAAAACGTCTCAGTTTTTCATAACCTACCTGAATAGATCTTTTGTCTTCCTGCGAGTGTGTTTTTTCATTTTGTCTGATCGCACAGATGCAGGAAGTTGAAGGTTTGGAGGTCATTCCTACTTTCGGTTATCTAGCTTTATGACGGATGATTAACACTCATACAGCTAGATAACCAAAGACAGGAACAGGCTCCGCTGTTTGCAGCAAAGGTGTAAGTCTGCAGCTTCCTGGAGACAAAGAAAGTTATTATGGAGTTAATGCAGGTTTAATCACAGGCTTCATTTAACACAGAGGGGGGCCTCAATTGGAGATTTCGACATTATCCTTAAAATTTCTTCCAGGGCCTTTCCAGTTTTTAAAACTTTCAAATCAAACAGAAGCAGTTTTTACATGAAAATACACAGTCGTAACCTTTGAAATGCTGCAGATGATCTCTGTCAAACACACAGAAGACACAAGTCTACACTGCGAAATCTTAAATAAATTACAAGTAAAGTAAACTAAAATTCTGAGTCGTAAAACCTTTTAGATTAAACAATTTAAATCTAATTGTTAGATTTAGCAGCATTTTTTGTAATGCTGAAGTTATCGGTCTTCTGACTTTTTGAGAGTAAAGTTTATTTTAATTTTTTTCAGTGTATTCTCATTAATTGTAGTTAATTCCAAAATGCAGTGGACTAACTGAACAACTAAATATGATTTATGAATAAAGTAAGACAGTGTGACAAACTTCTTTTTACAAACTGCATTTTACCAGCTCTGTTAGCATTTTACGTCCCTCATGAAAATTCTGGTCTGAAAAACTGCTCTGCTCTGAGAAAAGAATCACACTCTAACATTTTTATTGGCTCACACATGATATTTTGTGAATCTGCTTAACAATTACTGTAAAGCTTCTACGAGGTGGACACACTCAGGTTGACCTACAGGCCTCGGTGCTCAGGCCTTGTGATTTCTACAGTCACATTTTCATCAATGCGGTGACATAACTTCATTATGATGTCGTCCCCCAGTGAAATAATGAATACTGGACTTTAAAGTTCATTTACATTTTGTTTTTTGTTTTTTGTTTTCAAGAAATCAGCCAATAATTCTTAAAAACGCAACATTACTGTGCCACTGTATTTATATCACAATCTGTACTTTAATATAATAACCTCATGATGAACTCACGCCTTTCTTTGTCAGTGCGTCTGACGTCAGCTGTTATAATTGGGGACTAGGTGCACTGACAAGGCATGCGTCACTTTCTTTGTATATCAGCTCTCACACACATCACTACAATTTACCACAGCGTTTTATCAATTAACGTTTTTAAAAGCACGGGAGTCTCGAGACTTTGTGTTTGCGGTGTGTTTTCAGTCGAGCAGGACGCATTCAGACACCTTCACTATAGGTGTGAAGTTCCCTGTACTGATCAGAGAACGGGCCTGTACGCTCACATGATAAACAGCCCGACGCTGTGTGTGTCACACAGGTCACACCAGAGGTTACAGATTTTACCACACGAGTCAATTTAATGCGAGAAATGTGAAATGTGAATGCGAACAAGGCGCAAAGGCTCAACTATGACTTTATCCGAGGCGTGCGGCTTTGACAATGAACCCTACATGAAACATGACACTTGAATGTGACACGTTTAAACAAATACAAGCCTGTCTGTGATATCCTATTCCCTCCAACATGTCTAACATGGTAGGCCCGAGAATGAGACGCTGTCATGCACACGTGCCTGTAGTAGACGAAATCTGTGGAAAACTAATCAAGAGCATCAAAATCCCCCAAACACACACACACACACACATACACACTCACCTCCACGTCGTGTGAGACGCCTGATGATGAAAACATCCACATGTGGTGCTGAGGACGGCGGGCAGCGTCACCCGGGCTCCAGATGTGCAGGAGTTTTTTTTTTTTTCTGTTGCAGCCTCGCTCTGACGAACAGGTGAGCGCGTGGATCGGATCGATAAATCCCACACCGTGCCTCGAGGCTGTGGATCGGAAATCCTCTGTGTGTTTGTATCCGTGATCAGGATCCAGCAGGTCCGCTGCTCTCCCTTCAGACGAGCAGAGATGTGTGTGTGTGTGTGTGTGTGTGATGGCCTCTCATCCGCAGTGTGTGTGTGTGTGTGTGTTTTCCTTTAGTCCGAGCTCGTGAGGATGTGTTGTGCCCCCTGACAGAGCCTCCAGTGATCTCCTCTCACCTCCTCTCTGCCTTTTTCTCCAAACGCTTCCTCCCACCCCACCCCCCGGCGGCGCTGACGTCACACCGACGACAAGTTGCTGTCAACCAATCGGATGTGTCCTCCCCGTGTGTGTATGTGCGAGTTTTTTTTTTGGGGGGGGTGCAGTGGTGTGGGCACACAAATCACCGATGCAACGGTTTCAATTCTGTTTCTACAACAAATAGCAGCCTCGTCTTCATTAATAATTTAATTAGTTTGATTTGATTTAGTGTGTTGTCATGACAACATGCAATGGTTTTATGTCGTTAAATGGTTCAAGTTATTTCTATTTAACTCAGAGGATGAAATAATTTGTTTAAAAAGGACATTAAGCAACATTTGATGAACCAACTTTAATAAAGAGAAAAAGAAGTGATGGGCCGTCAGTCATCTGTTCCCAAATACTTAAAGCCACTATGTGCAATTCAAAAGTGTCTGACTCTGGTGCCCCCCAGTGGTAGTAAACTGTGGCAGACTACAATGCACGGTAATAATAACTAATATTCATGTTTAGCCTTTTACTCAGACTCAAGTGTCATTGAGATTAAAAAAAACAGGCAGACCAGATGTATGACAAACACAACAGTTAAAGCAAAAGACAAAGCGCAAACTACGGAGTGATAAAATATCTAAACATCATCATCATCAACATTAAACACATGCACTGGTTCAGAATAACAGCAAGTCCTACCTAGTTACATGTGGTTTTCACCCTTGTTCACTGGCTTATCTATATTTAACAGCACATGACAACTGTTGATTGATAATGCATTAGTCAGAAATGTGTACCAGGTCACCCTGTGATGAGTGATGTTCCCACGTCTGGCAAGATAGAGACATCATCGTAGCTTTGCTCCACAGCGCCACTAGAAGTGGAAAAAACCCAAAAGTCATTTTAGAAATAAAAAACTATAGCCTTGAGAAACAATACATTTTCTTATTACACACTGTCCAACCTATTATCTGCAAAACAAAGGGAATAAAAACAAAAAAACAAAACAAAACACAAGACCATTAAGGACCACACCCATCTTCAAACTTGGTCTTTATTTTGATCTAAACTACACACTTCTTGTCTGACTGCACAGATTTAACGCTGTTGCATCGACAAAATCTGTCCACAGACACACCATGGCTAAGACCATGCCCATCTTTGATCTTGGCCTTCATTTTAAACTAAACTACACTCCTGTATAGTTTAATCACTACATCTCACACAGTTGTGACGTTCTGTCCACAGACCACCTGGCAAGGAGCTCAAAACTGTTTCTGTGTTAGTTCCGGTCCTAGGTGTCTCCAGCACCACATTTTGCCACGATTACACACACACACACACACACACACACGAGGATGCACTCACCTCGAGGCAATTATGACAATATTCTCCCAGGATACACTGCACCCCACCTCCTCTTTTGCTTCAGGACTCTGAGTGTGCAGAGTCCTGAAACCAGATCTTCACTCTCAGCTGGGCTGGACCATCTCTGTCCCAGACTTCATGGCAAAATGATTTGGACCTCATTCATCCTCCAAGACCAGGAGCGATGATGCAAAGAACTGGTGTTGGAACAAACCACTATTAGATTAACTGTTGCAAAACCTTTTTTATTCCATTAGTGTGATTATTTTTCCCACTTCTGGTTCCCATTAAGCTCACTTAATGAGGTTATCACTCTTTTAAATCCGATCTGTCCACTTGAACCTCTTCTTAATCTGTTTTTGTTTTTAAAAGACAAGAGTTTATTTATTTATGCAAGATTTAATCCAAGTTTCATCTCAGAGAAAACAACTGTTGCTTGACCTTCATGGAGATGAGTCAGAAACATGACAGACTCGGGGGAAACACTGAGGATATACCGCCCTCTACTGCTCAGATCGAGTCCACACTCAAACCTCACACACTCAACTTCCTCTGAACTCCTCTGCAGGGAGATGACCACAGTTTAAGAATTTCCTGTCTTGTCTTCACTGATTTTTGTTTCACCTGTATGTCACAGGACACACATCACATGTTGAACATGAAATAAAGAACCAGGTTTATTTGGGGTAAAGACTCGGATGACAACAATTTATACTTTAGTTAAATGCAGAGCTGAGAGCCAAAGATACAGAATGTAAATGCGTCCCCTATCTGGGGATACTCGTGCAGTGTGTTTTGAAACTACAAACAGTTTAATTTAATGTTAAATTATGGTATAATGTTGACACAGAGTCAACAAGGTAGCTGTGGGCTACATGTGTCTTTTTTATGTGTGTATATTTGTTTGAATTTGGGGAAAATTGTCATAATTTAAAGTCTGCTGAATAAGCTTTTAGCAGTTCCTCTTTGCATTTTATCCATTTATTTACAGACGACTATCACTGGATGGCTTTCATACCGAAGAAAACTTAAAAACATCAAGATTCTAAATGAAGTTCTGTCACACAGTGTCTTGTTCTATGATTTCTTAGCAAATGTACGGTCGTATATGGCATGACATTTGAGAAAGGGATCTACTCTGGAAGTATAAGTCATTATGTCGACTCTTTAAGTAATTTAGAATGAAAAGATGAATGTTTTTGATGTTCCAGGTAGCATTATTCATCATCTCTTCAGATTAAAAGGTATACTGCCTGAAATGAAGAGTGTCCACCGTAATTTCCTTTTTATCTCCTTTGTGTTTCCTTCCTAGAAGAGGACTCCACTAATCAGCTGCAGCCTCCACCTTTTGCACTACTAATGACAGCTGCACTTAAACCTTCACCACGCCAACACTAATGTGGTATTTCACAGCAGATTTTAAGTGTCATTTACATCAACTGTGATGACATCCAACCTGACCATCGATTTCAACAGGATAATAGGGCAAATGGAAATGGAAGAAATCAGAGCTTCATGTAAACATTTCCTGAAAAGCTTTAATTTGAAAAAAACAAAACAAACTGAAGAATCCGATGGAAGACAAAAACATTTTAATATAAAATACTGTAGAAGGTCAAGACACTACATGATTATTGAGTAAGAGAATCTCATTCTGTATTGATGCAAATCATTCACCGCTTACTGACTTTCCTGGTTGATAAGACCGTATTCCTACCAGCTACTGTATGATGGAAACGTAAACTTTAGTAAAAGTGCTTCATACAAAAATCAGTGGGTGTCTTTGTTCATTAAAAACTTTATATACAAGTACAAAAATTGAAATGAGAGACAGAAAATATTTTAGAAACCACAGTAAAAGAAAATCGATGTGAAAGGTCTGAAGTAACACAAAACACTGATTTTCAGACGGGATTCTTTCGTACATCAATGAATGCATTGTTTGAAGTCAGTGGTCCGACGTTGAGGCTGGAGCGGCGGGACTCTCGGCGAGACTTTACCACAGGCAGGCCGCCCCAGGAACCCACACCAGTTTGAACTACACGGTTAACAGGAGCATCCCCAGCCGCTGGGAGCCACAGCTCCTCCATGACAGCGGGTTCCTCTGTGGGGAGAGAAGAGCGCCTCCATGTGGACGGGAGAGGGGTGTTCACCAGCTCACGCATTTCCTCCCTGGATCTGGAAGGGTTTACAGACTGACCCATCAATCTGCCTCCTGGGCTGTCCTCGGGGCAGCGGGGCAGCTTCTCCATGCTCCCGATGCCTGCTGGTTTACCTTCAGAGGCCACAACTGAAAGACAACACCAGACTTGAGTGCTACTACTCTGAGCCTTTTGAATATTGACACAGACGTCGAGACAGCTCTGAGGGCAAAACAGACTATCAGAGAAATAAGATGTCCGACCCTCTATATGTCTCTGAAATAACTTTTCTAATTGGTAACAAACTCAACTGAAAAGAGCCGATGTGCTTAGTGGAAATGAACCTTCTGACATAATTTTATTCTACGGAACATTTGTGTAAAATTATGTGACAATCAGCATATGAATTATTGGATTATCATCCTTAAGTCTAACTGGACACTTGTCATCAAGCGTTGAGATATCTGAAGCCCTCTTGCTGCAGGCTGTAAACACAATGATTACCATAATCATAGATATTATAAGCAACAAACACTTTGATCTAATAATACCATTTACCTTTAGTATGCTCCTTTGGTTGGTTGGCTGAACCACAGAGCTCCCTAAGTTTGTTGCTCAGTTCCACATTTGCTGCCTTGTATTGGCTCAGCTCCTTGCTGAGGTTATGGATCCATCCCTCATACTGCCGCTGCCTTCCTGCCAGGCCCTCGTCTATTTGCTCTGTGGGGGACATTTAAAGGTAAGTAGAAGACGAGTGTTCAGAAATGACTAGTAACTTTACATGACTTTCTGCACTTCAATCCAATTTATATTCTCCTTGTAAACCTAAAGTATATCCATTGCAGGCAAATGATTGAGCAATTCATTTGAAATGGTCCTAGAAGATAAACACATGCAGGAAATCTTTGTGTTTTTTCTGAGGAGATAACAAATTGTTTTATTCTTGAAAAGTCCAAGTGAGCCGCACCCCGACACTGCTGCAATAAAAGCTGCACGCTCCTCTCATGCTCTTTCTGCTGTTGTGTGAGCCGGCGATCTGTGTCGAGCTGTGTGCGATCGAGGGCGTTCTCCAACCACTGCACCAGCCTCTGTTGATCATCCAACTGCATCTCCAGCTCGGCCAGGGCAAGTTGTAGCTTACGCTCCTCTTCACGCAGAGACACCACCTACGGGAGACATTTACATATATTCTCTTCATAAATATTGCAGAGATTAGCCATAGGGAGTTACGTGCCTCAAGTGAGTGAGAACACAGATTAAAAATGCAGAATCTCAGGTTCTGTGCTGCACAGACCTTGTCAAAGTATTTGCACAGCAGAGCTCTGGTCTCAGAGGCAGACAGGTAACTGAGTTTGGCCATTAGGTTCATCTCCCACTGCGACAGCATGCTGGCAGACGCCCTCAGCTGTCTCTGCCTCTGAGTGATGGCCTCATTCTTGTACTCAATGGCTGCATCCAGAGCCTCGATCGCCTCGTCAAACTGGAACAGTGTTCGCTCCTCCTAGAAACATCACAGAGAAGAGGCGGGCTTCATGAGAATATTAACATAAACATTTAATTTCATATTGTTGCCATGTGAGAGCTTAATAAGTGTTTGCAGCACAGCAATACTTCTATTACTAACAAAATGTGCTCATTCTCTGCCACACAATTAAAAATATGTCTGTCTGTCAGTGCCATGAAGACACAAAAACATATCCTCTTCACTGTTGAGGACACAAAGTCTCAAGTATTGAACCCTGGAGTAATGTCTGACCTCAGGTGAGAGCAGGTTACCCTGCCGGAGCTTATCGTCCAGCTCCACTCTTTGTTTTAGCAGTGAGTCTTTCTCTTGACGCAGGTTAGAGATCTCTTGGCGAATCTGTTGTGAGTCTTGAGCACTGCCGCTGCGAAGGAGACCGTTCCTCTCACTCAGCTCTTGCTCAAGTGTCTCAATACGGCCTGTAAGTGTCACCAGGTCTTTACTCAAGGCCTAAAGGAAATTAAAGAAAATAAAAGAAAATACTTTTTAGTATTTGCCAGTTTCCTGTGTCATCTAATTTAACTGTTTGGGGTTGTTAATACCTGACTGGAGCGGAGCCTCTTTGTCTCCAGGCCGCTGCGTTCCTGTAGCAGAGCTTCTTTCTTGGCCAGGATTTCCTCTCGTTTAGTGAGTTCACCTTCCAGATCTTCCAGCCCTCTCCTCTGTTCCAGTACCCGCTCCATTTCCTCATCCAGCCAGCGTTTTTGTTCCTCAATCTTCTGCTCACAGCCAGTCAAGACACACAAAGTGGCATCATGCAAATAAACACAGGAACACAAACTGAAGTGACAGGGGAGTGACAAGCAAAATTCAAACATCTCTTGAAAAAAAATGCTGCATTTCAGATCAAACTATCATGTGATTAATTTTCTTCTGGGGTTTACAGCCAGTTTGTTTTCTATGAATTCAAAGTTAGGTTTTGTCCCACCTGTTGCTCTTCTAGTGAGATGACAGAGCCGTTACTGCCGCTGCGTCTCTGCCTCTGGAAGGCAGCAATCTCCTCTGTCTTTATTCTCAGGATCTTTTGCTGCTGCTCATTCTTTATCTCGAGCTCCTACAGAAGTAATGGAAGAAAGGAAGATGGGTCAATTAGAGGACCAATATCAAACACAGCGATCTCTCCCTTAAAGAAATTACATTCATTTGGCATACAGTATACATGTTTGGCCTTTTGATGAGTAGTGGTGGCCTGGTGGCCTTGGAGAGTAAATTGTTGATTAATCAGAATAAAGAATGTTTTAATCACTTTTCAGGTTAGACTGCTGGACTTGTACACTGGAGTAGTATTTGAATCCATTTAGACAAGAAATATTATTTCTAAACACATTGAGCCCCCTCTGCTGGATTGGCCTGAGGTACCTTGACTCTGTGAGTTCTTCGTTGCATCTCGGTCTCCAGGCGTCGTTTCTGCTGACTTTCCTGGCGCAGACGCTTCTGCAGCTGCTCCTGCTGCTGCCTCATATTCTGAACACTTCGCTCCAGCTCTGACACTCGCCGTTCACTCTGGGCAGGAAGGTTAGCGAGACGAGCGGTATCCCTCTGACGTTGACTGAGAACCTAATGTGAAACACATTTTGCTTTACAGAAGTTCAAATGTGCAGTACCAGGACCACATAGAAGGAGGCTACTTAAAAGAAAGCGATTCGTATCTTAGCTTGTTTTATATCTTGGATGCAAATCAACATCACTCAAACTGTAGTTGTCTGTTGCCTGTGTGATCTATAGAGGTGTGAAAGTCAAACCTGAACTTTGCTTTGAGCTGCAGCTATCTTCCTGCGACACTCCTGTGCTCTGGTCTTGTCTGTCGTGCTGATCTCTCTCTCTTGCCTCTCTAGATCCTGCAGCTGCCGCTGGGCCTCCTGCAGCTCCTGTCGAGCCTGCACAGCTTCGCTCTCCAGGGCCGTGATCTTATGGCTGTACTCCTTGTTCAGGGCCTGAGCATCCTTACCTAAAAAAAACATCCCCCACAAACAATTGTTTTACATAAAGACATGGAAGAGAACCTCCATTTTGGGAAAGTCGCTGAGATTGAAATTTCTACCTGTTTTGACCAGCTCCTTGATAAGTTCTTCCTTCATGCGGATGGTGACAGACAGCTCCCGGATCTTCTGCGTTGCCTGATGAAGTCCCCACTCAGAAACACCTTCAAAGCTTTTCAGACTTTCACGCACAGATGTCTCCCCGGTACTGGAGTTGGCTACACAGAGAGTTTTAGAGAGGACACAAGAGGTCAGCAGGATGATATGATGAGGAAGGTGACCAAGTTTCAGAGAAATGTCAAGGTTCAAGCCTTCATGTGTGATCTTCCTTTACCAACACAGATCAGTACTGCCTGTTTGACTCTCACCCTCCACTTGGGCATAAAGCAGGTGTAATATAAATCTTGGATCACAGAATAGAGACTAAAATACAGGCAAAAACATTTTTACAAGCTGACGTTACCCTGACTCTACCGGATCAACGTGTAAACATCTGATTGAAAAAAGAACCAACACAATGCAAAAATAAATGAACTGTGATCCCATGAGGCTGCTGTCTCACTTTCTGAGCAAAACAAAATAATCCAACATTTCTCAAACGTGGAAATGGACATGCTCTGTTCACCAAAGGACAGCGTGCCTAAACATCAGCAGATGCTTTGTGGTGAGATGCAGTGAAAAGCTCCCCACAAACATACGGTGCAACACAGGAGAGGACACATGCGGATCAAGAGGTTCCTAATAGATTTTCAGCATGTGAAATATTTGAGAGAGAAAAAATCACAACTTTGGTTGCATATCACTTTTGCTGTGTAACTGAAGTGTGACATTTTTTTTTTGCAAATTGGATTTTAGATTTTGTGAATATGTAAACCACTTCTCAACAATAACGTTGCATAAACAGTGTTATGAACAGTAGAGTCTCTGTGGATCCTTTAATTTTGACTTACATAGGTACAACTAAGGTTGTTAGACTTACATGCTTTTCTGGCTAAAGCTGGGTGCTGGTATGGTTCATGCAGCTGAGATATGAGCCCTCTACCACCGACAGCTAGTCCTCCTGACAGCATATCCCTCTTGGTCCACGTCAGGTTTACCTGCCTTTTTACACATAACACGAGCACATGTGCAATTATATTAACACTCCCTAATGTATGCATTATTTATATCATCTACACTTAATTTAAATAATGTTAAGTTACGAGCTATGATTTTTATAAACACAACATACTTGCGTCTCTCCCGGGTGAGGTTGAAATGACCGCCCTCGTCTTCTGTGTCCTGCATGTCTTCTCCTCCTGGGAAGTCCTGCTCCTCACAGAGGCTACCATCCTGATCACCACAAGGCCCATTTCCAAAGTAGCCCACTGGACTGACCTGAAACAACACACACAAACCAACAGCCAGGGCCAGATTTAATGGAAAGATTTAACACAGACACATACACACACATTTTGATATTTAGCAAACAAACACAATGACTTAACTGCCGCATGGTTATCATTATCCTCATCGATTTAGTTAGGTATATATATTAGCAAAACTATTTAAATTTGGGTATTCATACACAATTGGTTAGTCAGGTATTTGCACTAAAAGTTAAGCGAACATTATGTTTGTTTAAAAAAATGAATAAATAAATATATAAACATTTAAATCAAGTTTGAGATTGGAGATTCTTTTATATTTTCACATTTTTAGTTTTATTTTTTTAACTATTTTTTTAACTTTTAAATACACACAACACCACGGGCTGAAAAAAAAACTCTGCTGGCTGGTTACCTGTCTGTATGTGCCTCCATTCTGACTGTGCTGCATGGATCCCATGGGGGCCGTGTGAGGCCGTGATCTCAGGTTAAGACCCAGTCCCATCAGCCCTTGTGTGGACAGATGACACTGCATCTCTGCTATCAAGTCCTGTTGCTCCTGCAGCTTATCGCTCTGAGACAATCAAATAAGAAACACATCACATGAGGCAACATAAAAATCAGTGTAATATGATGATGATAGCCTGGATTGGGGGATCATCATCCTGCTCCATATTATGCAGCTAAGCTTGGTTAACCCTGCTGTGACCATGCAATTAAATATAATGAATGTGGCATGCCATGGCTAAGCTGCGACACACTGCACTTCTGTTAAAACAGTATTAGGATTCCACTGCATCTCACCTGCTGCTTGTATTGCTCCATAGCGTCTTCCAGAGCAGCTAAAAAGTCTGTGTTTTCTCCCTCCAACCGCTGGATTTGCGCCTGAAGCTGGACGATACTTTCATCTTTCTCTCTTTCATGCTCATGGCTCCAACTCTCCTCCGCAGCCTCTGGATCCTGGGTAACACGTTTATAAACATAACAGTGCTGGACATCTACAATTCCTGATATTTGACTGAAACATTTTGTTTACTTTGGACTGTGAATGAAACACACCTGGTTCCTTACAGAAGGCCTTCCCCTCCTTAATGCGACGCTGTCCTCAGTGGAGCTGTTCTCAATACCGCTGTCTGGTCCCGAGGCGGTGGTTAGTCCGCTCCGTTCCTCCTCCACCGAGCACAGCCACTCTTTCACTCTCAGACTCTGTTCTGCCGTCAGAGCTCCTTCACTCTGCATCTCCCGCAGCAACCTGTGAGTAATAGAAGATTTTGGAGGAAGGAATCACAATGTTTCTTTAATCAAAAAACACATCTCACAATCAGAATGTAAGACACATTAAAATATTACGCAGACTTAATTGAACTATAATAATCATCTGTTTTGACCTGTAAGCCGTGTCTGTGCACGTCCTGTAGTGGGCACTCTGGACTTGCAGTCTGCTTATCTCTCCCTCTCCAAGACGAGGCCTCCTGTTATGATCGGCGTGAGAAATGATGCGGGTCTCTGAACGCTGGCGGTTTTCGAGGGCCCTGCGAAGGGCCTTGATCTGTTGCTCAAGCCCTTCCACCCGATCCGGCTCTCGCTTGCAGTTGACTGTCGCCCGGTTCTGAATGTTTCTGGCCCTTGTGGCATAGTTTAGGGTATTCAGACTCTCATCAAAGTCTGAGGAGGATGGGCTGATGCAGGCAATCATCAGTGTTTTGGAATTTCCACCCAAAGAGTCTTTTAGGATCCTAGGTGAAAAAAAGGATTATATAAATTCAATCAAAGTGATATTTTACACCAATTTATCTTCCAGTATGTTAAAATATCTCATGAACTTATTTAAAATGTACCTTGTGATTTTAGAATCTCTGTATGGTATGTGAGAGCCTTTCCTCTTGGGGTCCCCCAGGGCCCCGATAACATTTCCCAGAGCCAGAAGGCCGCTGTTAATCTGGATACTCTCTTTCAGTCTCTCTCCAGTGTTCCCCGTCCTTAAGATGCGCTCAGACCCTGCCAGGTCAACAAAGTGGAACTTGGAAGACAACATTTGTGGTCCAGAACTTGTTGCAGTCCCATAGAGGCGCGAGCTTCCTCTGCGCTGGTCCATATACACGGTAAAAATGGTGTGCGAGCGGCTGGAGTTTGGATTCATCTGGGTTGCACCAGTGTGCCGGGCTGTGTTTCCTGACTCCAGTAAACTCAACACCTCGTCAAGGCCCTCCACCTCACACTCCTTTACCCCGCACAGAACTATGAAGTTACAAAGACAAAAACATTACATCTGGATGAGTGCATAAAGTAAAATGCTGCATAACATTTCATAGCATAACCACAGAAACATGCTTAATACCAATGTTGCCTTTATCCTCCCGGATGTGGATGTCCTTGCTGGCTGTCTCCACCTCCAGTAAGTCCTTGAACTCCTCTTTGTAGACCTCCAGATACGAGATTCGCACAGAGAAGTCTGTGAGGTCATTTTCATCCAGCAGCTTGAAGATATCTGCAACCGCCCTGGGGATGATGCCCTGCTCCTCATCTGTAAAGGAGCCTACAAATACAATTAAAACATTCAGAATTCAGAATAAACAGAGCAGACGGTAATAACTGAAGAGTAAAATAAAATAAATATATAACAAATAACTTACAAATATTAGCTTCTCCAATGGTGTACGTCTTGCCAGAGCCTGTCTGCCCATAGGCAAAGACAGTAGCGTTGAAGCCTTGAAAGAAGGCATCTATGAGTGGCTGGACTGACACAGAATAAACCTCCTCTTGACAGCAAGTTTCTTCAAATAGGTAGTCGCAAAGAAAGTGCCGGTCGTGGCCCAGTGTAACCCGACACAGCTCCGAGTCCACGGTGATGCAGCTCTCGTGGCAGTGTAGAAGCTCTTTAGGCAGCAGCGGACGCACTCGAACAGCTACCTGCACTGCAGAATAATCCCCTCTGCCTTGGCCACCGGGCACTTTGGGAGACATTTCTGCCGCACGGCTGGAGCCGTTATGCTATGTATGGATCATCTTTGGGCCACTAGAGGGGACAGAAATCATCTGTCACCAAAGGTTGTTTTACAACATCTCATGCTGTCTGGCTGAAGGATGTAATATTGCTATGAGTAAGAATGTGTGTGAACCAACCAAGCAGGTCAAACACATTTTTTGCCATGAGAGCACAAAAATGCCACTTTCAGCTAAAGCAGAAGAGGTTGATATGAGTAAAAATGTATACTTCGATTGCACAACATCAATATTTAACATATGACTATTCTGAAAAGTTTTATGAGAAACTATTTACAGATAAAATAACCAGAAAAGAATGTTTCACTTTGGCTACTGAAGCAAATTAAAGGTACAGAAGGTACTTAATCACAGTGATGTAAAAAGAAACAAAACAACAAATTATTCCCATCTAGCTCAGCCTGCTTACTGATGTGCAACCATGTCAGCATGTCCTATTAGGAGAGATGATAATAAAGCTACCTCTGTATAAAGATATGGCAAAATCTCTGACAGATGTGCAATTTATATCATCTCACACTATGTTTTGTCACATTGTTCTGCCTTGGACGACAATATGTAATGCTTCACCTTGCACTCGCCTGTAAGGGGGTTAAGACTACATGACGTGTTAAGAGATGCAGCACATAATGATCTGTGTGCTACAACACTATGCAACAACTGCACGTTACTGAAAGTAACGTGAGACAACGTGGATCAAACGTAAAGCTCCGTCAGTCTTTAAAATTTGGGAAAGCAGTCTTACAACTTTGAATTCACAGGTTCACGTTAAAAGGCTTACATTGTTACTATAGCTGGATAACTTCGCATTTTTAAAACCCCATGTTAGCGCTGAGTGAAGTTAACTGTTAGCGAGGTTAGCTAGCATCTGTGTAACAAAGTAAACAGGACCGTTATACATGTGAAAAACACACGAGTCGTCTTTCTCCAAAACTTCTAAAGAAGCATCCCAACTTCACCCACTTACGTCGTTTTATTCGCCTGTTGTCCTAGATTAAGTTCAGCTAAGCTAAAGTTAGCCAGTTAGCCAGCAGTGCGAACAACAAAATCAAAACATGAGGATGAGGCTGGATGTCGCTGTTTAAGAAGTGCTGCAACTTTTTCCTGTAGGAAAAGACTGTCGTCAAGCTACATGCAGGGACTGGGTAAGTTCATTTAACCACTAAGAGTTGACATAACTTACTTTAATGCAGCAGAAGTTACACCAGGGGTTGAGGATAACACTGGAGAGTTTTTTTGGAGAATGGAAGTTGAGGGGGGAGCCGAGGGGAGGAGCCCGAGGGAAGCCTGGGCTCAGCGCGGGGCTCAGCGCCGGGCTCCGGGCTGGGTGTGGTCTGTGGAGGGCATCATGGCTGAGAGGGTAAAGGTGCACTGTGAAGGTTTGGGGAGGTCGCCTCCTGTCACACCTTTACAGTTACAGATTTCAAATCATATTTGACTCCCACTGAACATGTAAATCTGAAAAAAAAAAAAAAAAGCAGACCTCTACACTGTGTTTTGTTGTGTTCAATTCAATTCAATTCAAAAAACTTTATTTGTCCCCGGAGAGCAATTAAAGGCACGGACAAGTCAGCACGTTAAGTACACAAACAAGTCAGCATGTTAAGTACACAAGTCAGCACGTTAAGTACACAAACAAGTCAGCACGTTAAGTACGCAAGTCAGCACGTAAAGTACACAAACAAGTCAGCATGTTAAGTACACAAGTCAGCATGTTAAGTACACAAGTCAGCACGTTAAGTACACAAGTCAGCACGTTAAGTACGCAAGTCAGCATGTTAGTTACACAGACACAAAACTAGTCAGATGGCATTGCCGCTTATCGCCATCGATGTCTCCAAAGAGAATGAAGCGGTAATCTTCAAGATTACCACTTTAAAGGGGCATTCAGAGGTAAGGGGTCATTCTCAAATGTTAGCCTGCTCTATCAGTAGTAGAAAAGTATCTGTTTGTAATTGGTTGGGTTTGTGATCAGAGGAATAAACAATAGTTCACTAAAACATTTTTCACACATGTTTAATATCCTGTGGATTCTGGGTCATGGACGGGATAATTGCTTTCTCTTTTTTGAATTGTATTAGATTTCCCAGATTTATGCTTGATTTGTTACCATATTTAACATTTTCATCCTTGAGTTGTTGGACAAGGAACTGTGGTTTTGGTTTATGATACTTTCCAGTCGGGTTTGAAGTTGGCTCAGTTCATTTTGTATTTGATTAATGTGATTATTGGCTTGTGAACCATTTATTTTCTCGAAGGTATCTTCCTGTTCTTGTTGCTGTTTTTTTCTTGTGTGATTAATAAGATATGGTCATACCTCTCTTCGCTGCTTTGCCAGTTTCCAACACTGATGGTGACATTTCTGGAGAGTCGTTCATCTCCAGAACGTTTGGAGGTTTCCCTCCCTCTTTGAATCAGTAAGTTGAAATCAGGGCCTTCTAAAAAGTGATGTATTGAAAAGCCATTTTGCGGTAGGCTCAAGCGTTTAGTGACATGGAAAGCTGACTGCTGATCATGAGGGAGATCGATGGGTGTCATTTCTCACAAAACCTGCTGGAAACAGAAGAACTTCACAAAAGTTCTCACCTCAACTGTTGATTTATCGGATTCAATCATCAGCTTCTACTTTTATCATGTTTAGGCCTGTTCTGACACAAAGGCACATATACTGCTCACACTTTATCAGAGATTGACTGCATTATGATGCTGTGGACTGTGAATGTGAAAGGCTAGAAATTACAGCCAGGCTTAAATCCACAGAAAGTACTGTTCAATCAAGCAGGGTTCAGTCATGGGTGTAGAATTGATCTTGTGTTGCAACGTAATTTCAATATTAGGGCTCTCTCATGTGCTGTGTTTCTTAAACATTACAACCTGTGCAATGTAAGAGAACGATGATAAGATTTCAGCAATGAGGGAAGCCCAATAAGTATAATTTATGTCTATGTCTGCATGTTTGTACAGTCAAATCAGCACCTATAGTAGAATCTGTTTTCCTCTCTAGTTTTTGCTATAGCACCAAAACCTGCGAAGAAAATGTTTCAAGCTACAAGCCAAAACAATATCATCATATCAAAAATAGCCTCAAAGTTAAAAATGAAAGGAAAGGGTTTCAAATAAATTTTGATGACAAACCTACACTCTGAACTGAAAGAGCATGGGTCATTTATAAGGTTTTCAGATTCATGTGATCACATTGTACCTTTCATATTCTCTATACATGTTTTTTGACAAACCTGTATTAAGTAAATATAAATCTATCAGCCTCAGAAAGCATGTCTCCTCTGGGACCAGCAGGGGGCAGTGTGACATCATGGTTTATATGCACACCAACAGACTCAGGTTTTCATTTGCAATGACTTTGAGACATAAAAAAAAGGTAATACTCTTATTCATATTTGACTGAACAATAATGGGGCAAGCATTGAGCTGAGAACAGCAGAGAGAAGAAAAAGAAAGCATCCGTGTCTGATTTATAGGATGATGCATGGAAAATGATCCTAAGAGTTTGTCAGAATAATCAGGAGATTGAATTAAAAGTATGCATGTACATGTGACTGTCGCATTAGGTACATGCTGATCATAAAGGAATCAATATCTAAATGTAATTGACCAAATTCAGCTGAACTTCCACTGCAACTGCACAGCAAGACTATGTCTACCCTTCATCCTGTGACTTTACGACATCCACTCTTATTCCCACTCTCCGTTTCTAACTATCCAGGCACAGAAGCAGACGAGTGTGGCAGTTATATTTTGTTTGATGAAGACATGCCCTTAACCACGTCAAGAATCTGTTTATGATATTGTCTTATTTCTGTTCTCACATCGGAAAAACGTCTCACCTCAACTATCGAGTGACCCATTTCAATCTTCACCTGCAACTTATGTCATGTTTAGGCCTGTTCTGACACACAGGCACATATGGTGCTCACACTTCACACTTTATCACAGATTGAGTGAAATACTGCACTAAGACTGTGAACGTGGAAGGTTAATCGAGGTCCCGGCAGGGTTCAGCCATTGGGCGTGGAATTGATCTTGTGTTGTGTCATCGTTTCATTATCAGGGCTCAGGGTTTGTCCAGACAGACTCAAGTGATGCACCTGCCTCTGACATCATAAGTTAATGTAAAGGTGCCCTGATTGTTAAATATAACAAACTGTGCAATATGGAACAAGAACAATCATATGGATAAGATACAAATTCATCAAGAACAGTGAGGGCAGCATATTAAGTATAATTTATGTCAGTCTTCAAGATGTTTAGACAAATCAGTATGAACAGAGATTACATACATTTAGTCATGAACTACACTGACTCGTCCTCTAAATATGCACAAAATAGACCTGCACTGATACTTACTGTATGCATGGTCAAGAAAAGGTCAACAGTCATAGTCGGTTTATTGGACGTGTTAGACATTCAAAGCAGCTCTACCGTGCAGACAGTTTTCCAGAGCAAAATGCTTTCAACAAGGCTGGTGTAACTCCGGGAATGTAATACACATGCTCGTTCACACTCTGAGCCTCAATAATTACATTGATTCACACAACAAAGACAGATGTGACCTGTTATATTAAAGGAGGCCTAACAATAACAGATAGAGAGAGAAGAGGTGAAGGTTAAACAGGAAAAATGTCCAAATCTTCCTGGTAATAAATGTCGAAGCGGCCACAGAAGTGCCGATGTCGATTGGTGGAATCTATGTTTTGTAGTTTTTAGCAGCTGTGTTCATTTCCTGTTTCAATACCTTTTCCACAGTTGGCTTGTACATAATAAAGTACAGTCAGAAAGTATTATGACAGTGATCCTGGTTTCCACTCTGTGTTTCAGCTTGAAGATGAAAGTGAAGTTGTGTTAGTATCATATGAATAGTGTCGGATATGTAGCACTAGTCACAGTATGGAGTATACAGCCAAGATAAAACGCATCACTTTCCTAGTAGCTTTTAATTTGCACTGTCGTAAGCAGTTTTTCGAGATGCCCTATCATTGCTCATCAACACATTTTAATCGCTAAACCAAGAAAGTATTAAATATATATATTTTTTTAAAGTGAGGCATTTCTCCCTTTTTGCTTTCTCTGCTTAATGAATAGTCCCAAATGCATCTGTAAATATAAATTCAAATTTCCATGACTCCCTTCAGCACCACCATCAGGCCCGTACGCCTGGACATTTAATCATTATAGATGTATTTCTGCAGGTCAAAAAAATCCCAGCCAAATCCCAGCCTGAGAAAATCATCTCATAACAGTATCAGTCTTAGAAATTGGACCCCATGAACTCAACAAATAAACTGAAATCAGGTGAGAAAAATAAACGCCTCAATGTAAATCTGCCTTAATCTGAGCATAAATTGCAGATATACTTTTTCCACTTTGCATGGAGCAAAACTGAGACCACACTATATAATAAATGAGTATGCATTGCGCTGAGACAGCAGAGAGAAACAGAAACAGCATCAACGTTTTAATAGTGCAAGAGCAGACAGGGTGTCCACTCCAGCCTACTCCACGATACCATCAGATCCTGGCTGCTCAGCACTGAACTGACCTGCAGCACAGGCCTGGACACAACTTCTGTGGGCACTGCTGGCACGCCTGATATCCCCCCCTCCCAACCTGCATGCCCACATCAAATGGCCCCGAGCCAAACTGACTGTGAAGTCCTGTCTGCACTCTCTGGAGCCTCGGCAAACCCAGTCACACTCTCCTTTGTTCCGTTAAACTTCAGACGAGACCGTGGTATTCCCTTTCAAAAAGTAAGTACCCTTGATAACCAGGCCCGCTGTCAAAGAGAGAGTGCTGGTTTCTCATGACCATGCCTCACTACCAGACTGAGATCAGGATATTGATTTCAGTCCAGAACACACTGCATGCACTCATTAGCAGTTTTTTCGTTATCTGTATGGTGTGACTCAGCCGCATTGGAGAGAAATGTAGAGAAAGGGTGGTGGAGATGGAGGAGTGGGGTTGGAAGGATGAGAAGCTGGATGTAATGTGATATGGTAGAGGTGCGGCGTAAAGGAGGGGACAGTGAGGGGTGAAACAGCACAGACAAAACACCAGATTCAATGCAACTGGCAGAATAAATGCTAGCTGAGTAATTTAAAACTGAACATTTCTATATGTTGTAACTTTAAGTTTGTTTGGGGTGAATTTTATTTCTTGTCACAGCGCTGTGTTTATGCTCTGGTTAGGTTCACACACATAAACCACTTGTCTAGGGTTAGGACAACATCATGGTTGGCAAAAATGGCTGGAAATGTCCCCAGGTCTCCGTAATAATATCCTGTGTTGTGAATCAAAGCCAACAAGGCTTCCCACCACCACCCCTGATGTGAAAGGTGGCTAATAAGCATTTTGTATGCCCACGATATGCCACAGTTGGTACAAATGTCAACCCATGGACGTATCTGTGGTTTGTAGAAACTGCTGGGCTGCCAGATCCCAGATCACAGTTTGTATGTATTTCTGTCGGTACCCAAGCAGGGAAACACTGAAAGGATAACTTGTAGAAAAGTAGAGAAGCTTTTTATTTGGGTGCTTGGATGGGAGCTATGGGAGGACAGGAGCAGAAAAGCAGTCTGGTTGAACTTTGGATACTGAGTCATCACCTCTCCCAGAGGGGCAAACATAAGGACAGCCCCCCATTCACCTCTCGCTTATTCTTCCATTGCAGAGTGAAGAACAGTGAGAGGTCTATTCTGTGGTGGTAATAAAGACAGCAGTTTTTAATTCAGCCCGCACCCCTCGGCCAGTGACTGACTGACTGACTGACTGGCTGGCGTGAATCGTCCTCTATTCAGCCTTCTCTATTCAGCCATCACTCTCTGTCTGTCTCCCTATCTCCATGCATCTTTTTTCTTCACTCAGCGTGCAATCTCGTTTTAGGATCCCATGGCTGGAGCACCCGCCCGCCTCCTCCCTCCCCCCGCTGTGGTGTCATCAGTGAGTCTCAGTCACAGTCTGGAGCCCCCTGTGCAACTAAAGACATCCTGTTTGTGTCCAGCGAACCTACACTCCTGCCCTCCACAGATGTACTCATGAGTGGTTTCTTTTTCAGAAAGTTGTGTAACACCAAGGAGACGAGAGATGGCTGCTGCAGCGCACAGGTGACACGTTTCATCACACGTATCTAAAATGCTACCATTTCATGAAGGGAAAAATGACTTTGACATTACTGGCAGTGTATATGTGACACGTGCATTTTTTTTCTGAGTGTGCTTGTTCTGCAGATTTAAAAGCGAAAGTTATGCATGCACTGTAAGAACACAGTGGCCCTTTGAGTAGCCTGTCTTTGGCTTTCTGTCTGCTGAACAGCACTGCACTGTACTGCGAGAACTGAAGTGTTTCCCAAACAACCTCTGCTCACATATATCGCCACTTCTATATATATATATATATATATATATATATATATATATCAGACTACTCTTATAGCATAATCCACAAGGCAGAGAGTTCAGAGAGTGCCAAAATTTTATGCATTTGCAAATAAAGCACCACACTTTTAAGGGTTTACATTGTGTTTTAATGACTGTATTGGAGGAAGATATAGCTGTAGTGAAACCATACTATAAATTAAACAAAAAGAGAATTACAAAATCTTCACACGTCATGGTTACATGTCCAGCATACATAACATACATGTCAACATAGCTGGACTCTCATTTACAAAAATAGCCTTTTCTTTCAGGTTGGACTTTGGATGTTGGATGCTGTTTTACTCTTTGCTGTGTCGTTCACCTTCTCTACACTTCGTGCAATAAATATATTTAAGGTAATCTATACGGAACACTTGCTCTTATGGTTAATTCAACAAAATATATGTCACTCAGTTTTTACTTCTGTGGCTAAATATCAGTGGCCCTAAAGAACCCATTTTCAAAAACATTTATTGCACGTTGCAAGACATGTTAATCCATCCATCACTTGAGTCAGGTGAGGTTTTAGAATCAAGGATCATCTTCATAGTCATTGAGACTATACACCAGACAGGTACACAGCATCTGGCTCATACATTTATATAAAGGTCCTAGAAGTAAGTATTTGTTAATAAGTCATAAGGCCCTTATAAAACTTCCTTACATTGTTATTAAAACCATATAACTGTTAATAAAAGCATCATGAACACTTTTACTGGTAGATTATAAGATATTCCTTTCCTTCAGTGTTATATTTGTTCTCGTGCATGTTAAAGATCCTGAAAGTTAAAAAGGCCCAAGTCAATACCTACAAAAGCTCATCTCTCCCACAGAAAACACTGCTCCTGAAATGCCTCGTCAGTAGTCCCGCCTTTAACACCGTGACTTTGTGACATCAAACTGTGTCACAATGTCACACATTTGCATAATTTATGATTAGCAGCTAGTTTGGCACTTAAGAATCGATTAAGCACAGCTGCTCTGTTGCTGTTAGCGGTGCTTGCTCGGACATGTGTGAGCCGACCAATCAGGGCATATTGGGTATTCAGGAGGGGGGGCCTTAAAGAGACAGGAGCTTAAACTGAGAGTTTCATACAGAGAGGGTGTACAGGGCTGCAGCATTGGACAGTATGAGAGAACTGATGTGTTTTTTGAACATTAAAGCATAGCCGGATTATCAGGGGAGGGTTGATATTTTCACCAGTAGCACAGGAGCTCTGGAGAAAGAGGTTTTCAGGCCCGGGGCTACCTGGTTAGTATGCTAACTTCTGTATATACCCTTAATATAGTACATACTCATGTATACATATTTCTTCACGTACTGGTGAAAATTTTAGATTAAAACAAACATTTCTTACATATTGCACCTTTAACAAGTGTCTTATAAGTGCTTTGAAATGTCAGTAAACATGTTCATGATGCTATTATTAACACTAATAAGCATCTTTGAAGGACTTATAAGAGCCTTATGACCTATTAACTAGTGCGTATTACAAGAACCTGAATACAAAGCCTTACTGAGGGTCAGTATGTGGATTCATGCTCACTTAAGTACACTTTTCAGACCTGGCTGCAGCACCTCCTTGAGCAACAGTACAACCAGCTTTAAAGATGGCCACCACAATACATCAGATTATCACACATCCATGACCAAATATAGAGTCTTTAGCTAAATCCAGACCAGACTTTTGTTTGGCCTTTGTGCTCTAAGTGTGTTTCCACTTTCACCCCTCTCTTTCTAGAACTCATACTGGGAAACAAACATGGTCACTTTGGTGATGTACTTCCCCAGCTGGACTCGTCTCTCTAGCTCGCTCATCTCCACCTCTGCCTCCAGCGTTGCAGGGCCCTGCACGGGACTCACCAGCATCAGCTGCCCTGTCACACGGTCTGAACGCTCGACTGTGAAGTGGCGTCGAGCTTGTTTCCCACCCAGCAGAGAGAAGCGAAGTGTGTCTCCTATCGGCCGCAATGCTGAGACCCTGAACATGACGCGAGGAGCCGACAGGTTGGACACGACAGCCAGGTAATGGTAGGAGAAGGAGTTTGGGGTCTGAGAACATGCCTTGTTGTCCAAGGGACAGGGGTTACGTTCACAACGCCTGGAAAGAGAAGTGAAAAACTGAGGACAATGCATCTAAATGAAGAAAAAAAAACACTCTTATTTGGATAATGGGGAGTGATGTTGGATATTAAAAAATGATTAAGGATGATGCTCACATTGGCGACGTCTTGACATATGTAGCATTAGGGATTTTAGGGCAGTCCACACGGACACACTGGAAACCACCGTATGTGTTAATGCACATCTGGTCCTTTGTGCAGTTGTTTTGTCTGCTGGCACACTCATCAATGTCTGGAAAAAACAGCAACAGACACTAATTAAAACAGAAAAGTTAGTCGTGTTATCATTCATACTGTATGCAAGGTAAATCTAACCTCTGGAGGTTTTTGTTTTTTACATTTTTGATGAAATTTGCAGTTAAATTTTACTGAAAAGCTTCTTAAATTTATCAAATATACTTTACTTCATGAACGACATTACAGAGAGGAGGGGGTAAAAGAAGAGAGAGAACTAGTGTTCTGGTGAGTGCTGAATTATTGTGTGCCATTGCTAGCTGACATTAGCTTATGGCTAATGTACAGAAATCTGTCTGTTTGGGGTGGATAAACACTGTGTGAGTAACATGAATTAACACAAATGATCGCTTTGCTGCTGATTAATACACCAGTTGTTTTAGTATTTTTGTTAAATTTAGTCTTGTTCGCCAGTTTCCCCATCCTGAAAGTAGTGAAGGGAAACCAGATGAAACACAAGTTATCTTAAATAAAACTGTGGATTTCTTTGGGTTTGAATATTGCTGGAAACATCTGGGACAATTTAAGCTCTAGTCGTTTTATGGCATTTTAATGCAGAATTCCTATGTATTATGTCTTCAAGTTATATCAAGGACAGATTTCGAACACTGAAATGAAAAGTAAACCAAAGCTCTGAAGAAGAAAAACACCTTTACAGCTGCGTCCATCGCGGGTCACATTGTATCCGACGGGACAGGAACAACGGTAGCCACCAGCGGTGTTAACACAAGCATGTAAACACAGTCTTCCAGCCTGGCCATTATGGAACAGCTCACATTCGTCTATATCTAAAGGGAACAACACACACACAGTTAATATCTTGCATGTAAATGTGTGAATCTGATGGACTTACAGGACACATATCAGTCGTACCAGTGCAAGTGTTGCTGTCCCTGCCAGAGATGGTGTATCCCGGCTCACAGGTGCAGTGGGTGGTCCCCTGCGTTACAGTGCAACGTGATGGACGAACAAAGGGCCCGGTGGTGGCAGCAGGCAAGGTGGAAGCAGCAGCGGTGGCTGGGGAGGTGGCGGCAGAGGTGTTTGTGATGGTGACAAAGACTGAATGAGGAGGACGGGAAGGAGAAGAAGTAAGCAGCTGTAGAGCGTTTTCATTCCCCGCTGTAATACTTTCAGCGCAGCAGCTGTGTATAGGCTCGGTTCAATCAGTGATTCATTAATAGAAAATGTGTGACAGGCATTGTTGATGTGACATTGTAGAGTGAGACGGAGTCAGTCACAACTGTCAGTATCAAATGGAATTAAGGAGGAAAGTGACTGAATTTTATCAGCACAAAGCTCTCATATATTGCTTTGAGCAAGAAATGTTGCCTTTTTTCAGTCCATTAAAGTATTTGGCGCTTTAATCTAATGTGCAGCTCCTCCACTTGTGTAAATTCAACAGTGGCTATGACAACTCTTTGGACTCTTTGGGATGGCGGCTGACGTGACCTGCCATCCCAAAGCATCAGTATTTGATAAAATTGGAATGAGACACTTTCCACTTAGAACATATCATTATCAAAGTTCTAAACCAATTCAAGGAATCTTATCAATAAGGTTCGGATTCATTATGTGTTTAAGTATCAGAAGGACTTTTAGTTGATGTTTTACCGCCCCGGGGAGGAGAGGAAGTGAGATGGAATAAGAGACATGCTAATCGAGCTGTGATATAAGACTGCTCCTGACTACTGTCCGGTCACAGGGAAATGATATGGACAAAATAGAACCAAACAACAGGAAATCAGAGTCTGCTGTGCCCACATCTATACAGAGACCTGTCTCCACCGTAACAAAACACTGCATATTAAGCTGTTGCACTCCAGGCAGGCTGTGTTTACGTGATTGATGCTTGTTGCTCAAAGTAAAACTAAAATTGCCCTCACACGCATTTGAGGTGATCCACAGTAACAAACTGTGTGTTAGTGTGAAACTATTTAAAAACAAGAGAAATACAAAACAAACTCAGGCACCAGCTGCCTATCAACCGTCATCGTCTTGGACTTAAGGCTGGAATTCAATAAAACCCACTTTGTGGTAGCACTGACGTGTATTGGCACTGGCCAATGTAATCCCCTTTAGCAGACTGGGAGGATTTGGATACTAGCCTGTAAATAGTGTGCTCTGCAGTGAAGTACTTGTCAAATGTGCAGTAGGTCTTCATATTGAACATGTGGTATGAAAACCAACAGCTATTCGACTGTGAGGTGAAACTATGTGTGTGTGGTCTGAGTACGTAGTGCACAGCACCTACATGTTGGCACGGGGCTCTGACAGGTGGCTCCAGACCAGCCTTTGGCACAGACACAAGAGAACTGGTTCACTTCATCCACACATGTCCCGCCATTCAAGCAAGGAGAGGACGCGCACTCATTGATGTCTGAGGGAAAAGACAAAAACGAGGGGTTATACGAGGAAACTCCACTGCGGCATCTGAACCTTTTAGAGGGGACATATGCAACCAAATATCTCTGATGCTGAAAGATAAAAGAACGTGACATCATGGTATATGTACGTTAGAGAGGGAATAAGGATAAAATGGGAGCAGATGAGTTGATATGAGGCGCAGGCAAAGAGTAGCGGACGCCCCGTCTTGATCAAACAGCCTTTGAGCTGTTATCTTAAAGTCAGCGAGCTGTCAGACGACGGCTGGAGACGAGGTTGGAATATCGCATGTCGCGGCATTCAATAAGGTCTCTGAACAGCGACCAAAGTACATAAAGAGGAAATATGATCACGGGTCACATATGAAATGTATCTCTACATGGAAAAAACGTTGGTGACATGCATAAAGCACAAAAAGAGGAGCGAGCAGGGGAGGTTACAAAGAGGACGATGACAGGGTTGTAAAAAGTGATCAGTGGGTTAGATAACAGCGTCAGATTGAAGAAGAGGAGAGACACTGGTGGAAAGAAGTTGAGGAGGATGTCGTGGAGAGAGCGACCACCACAGTGAGGCCAAGTGGATCAGTGCTTGTCTCTTACCTCTGCAGGTAGTCTGCTGGCCACTCCAGGCCAGGCTTTCCTGACAAAACCTGCTCTCTGATCCTACGAGTTCATAACCGGGGTCGCACAGAAAGTGAACCTCATGGCCCACGCTGTGTGACTTGCCAAGTTTTCTCCCATTGGCGGGTGCATCCACTTTTGGGCAGGTACCTGTTGGAAAAGTAGAGGGTGATAAAAAAAGAAGAAGCAAAAAGGCAGATATTTAACCATCTTCCTGATGGTTTTGCTTACTGTTGGTGGCTCTTGTAGTCTGTTTCCCTGCGTTGCTCTGCAGCAGGTTTAGTTTCTTCTTCAGGTTGCGAAGACTCTGCAGGTACGAGGCTTCATGGGCCGAGAGGAGCTTCTGGACCTGCTTCAGAGAGCCTTGAATTTCCTGTCTACTGGGACATTCCTGGAACAAAACAAAGGACAAATAATGTCATTAGGTGTGGATGCAAGTTTCAAACAACTTGCTCAAAGCTGTAATTCACTGGCAAAAAGAAATAAATCCATATTAGAGTCTATTAATCATCATTTTGATATGATGAGATTTGATATTGCTCTATATGTAGTGTGACTGTTTGGATGTTGAAAGCTACAGATTTTGTGTTGTAACTATTTCTGAATATTTCTTACAAAGCGGTGCTGTTTAGCTGAATTTATGAAGACAGAAAAGCTATTTCTCTGGCTCGAGCAGGTTAAAAATAAATATTTGTCAACATGAAAAAGAGACCACAGCCACAAGGGCCACAGGCCAGTGATGTCATTGATGTATTAGCCGGAGAGCCGACTTTCCGTTCGTTCCAACATTTCCATTCATTTCCAAGTTTTTAAAAAAACGACGCTGAAGATTTTTTTAAGCTTTATTTTTGGTAACTAACCACACCGTTCACCTCCTCAACACACTAAATCGCTCAGTCATCCTCATCAGTTTCCAGCCGCCACATTCCTTTTCATGAATTACACCTGTTTGTTTTTCCGCGTGCATACTCTTGACTTTTGCTGAAAGGACGTAAACATTCTGATCGCCTCAAACGCCTATCAATATCTGAGGTTCAGCTACAAATCTAAATCCATTGCTTCATTACTCAATTGTTCAAGTAGATGGTTTGATTAAAGGCGAAAACAGACGTTCACTCCTCTGTATGTAAACAAATAAAGGTCGGCTGAAGGAGTGCACTTGAGGCCCTGTGCAGCAGCACAGAGGCCGGGCTGTTATGTGAGCGAGTAAATGCAGCAGGATCAGAGTATGTTTCCTGTGCAAGCAGGAACCTCCTCCTCCCAAAGCTAGATACTGTAACTCAGTCATAACACTCTGAAGGTAATCAGTTACTCTTCTTGTGATGTGGTGGTGACACTGTCTGGAGTTGGAGTTATGTAACCGAAATCAGCAAAAAGCGATTTGGCCTGCATGACGTGGAACCACTCGCTCTTTATGATGTGGTGGATCTGGAGCTCGGGGTCGGTCAGTCAGGTATATACACCCGCAGCATAAACACCACCTGTGTCACAACCTCCCTTTCTATTGGCCGGAGGGGCGAGGGAGTGGCACTGTTTTCTATCCTCGTCCTCGCCTTCATTCAACAGCATCACCCTGTCCTCTCATGCATGTTTTCAGACAACCAATTAGTGTTTTTCGTCCAGCCGGGGTTATGCAAGAAGAGTCAATATTTGTTGAAAACACCTTTCTGATTTGGACAGGGTTTGGAGGGACTTCAGTCGGTCGGGGTGGGTTGGCTGGTGTTTATAGTGCAGTTGTCAAAGGCCTCTTTCTGCCCGCACTGAGCCACATTTCACATGGCTCCATGTTAACTGGGTGACAGGGTGTAGGAGGCATGCAGCACTGGAGCTCAAGATTACGGTACAGTACGAGGAAAGTGAATTCTTCTAAATGTGCAACAACTTTGAAACACTAAAATGCAACTTAAAACAGACCTGAACCATCACATTCGTATTCTTATGGACGTTTATAAACACATAAACATGCTGGACATCTCTCAGGAACACAAAAGGACATGCATGCTAAGACCCTAAAGAGAGTCTTTCAAAGACAGATGCAGTGTTTTAAAGTAACATCTGGCAGGATTGCAGCAGATTAGATATTGAGTGCATTCATTCACTGGATCCTCTTGTTCCCGTAGCTTGCATGCAAAGTGAAGGTGCCTCACGGTTTGCTGTGTCAAAAACCTTCTATGTGATGCAGAGCAAGGACATTCACAGCGGGACCTGTTGTGTACTTACAGTAAGAAGAGAGAGGAACCAGATTTGTGCAGTTTTCTGAGCCATGAATGGTAGTTAATGAGTCAGCTCAGTGGACAAAAAAAGGCTCCGTCTTTGTAAGCATGTTTCAAGGCTTTCAACTTGAGACATTGCACACAGTCACTCACCTGCCCAAAAGTAGGATGGAGCGAGCAGAAGCACAACAAGGTGGTGACAATTGCAGTTGATGCAAGCATGTTTCCACTGATCCCCGAGCAGTCGACGATCGGTCCTCAGATGTGTGGAAAGGTGCAGGCGGTGTGTGATCTCTGAGCGTGTGCAGGGACTCCAGGTGAGAGAGTGACCACGGTCGGCAGTGGAAAAGCTGCTGCAGCAAACCGCTGAGGAATGTTGGGTTTACTCTTCAGCAGCCAATCAGGGAAAAGAGACTTCAGGAGAAATGTGGCCACATTATGATCCCTTTACTTAACTTGGCTGCACTTCCCCTCTGTATCTTGTTTACGGAGAAGTGGAAGAAAACTGAACTGCAGCATGTACGATCCATCCAGAAATATGAGGTATATTCGGTTAAAAAATAATACTACTAAACATTCACTCAGCTACAATCCTTCAGATTATCAGATTGCTGTATTTGCCACCAGTGACAGACATCATGATCACTGTCAGTGATGGAGGGAAGCTGCAGAGAGGCTGTGCCCTCTACAGGAATGTATTCACACATGCATTCCTGTGCTCTATATTAGTTGCACTGAACTAAACCACTAAACCACATTTTTCTCAGGTTACATGGTTCCATCATAACAATAGATAGTAGGGGTCAGGGGATACGATAAAGATGAAAGCTAGTCTTCTTTTTCTTCTTCTTTCTTCCCTTACTTTTTCTAACCATATACCACCGCAGAAGATCTCCCTCTTTCTGTTTTGAAAAATTCAGCGCTCTTCACGGTTTGACAGAACTTTATTTGTGCCATGAGCGGAATCTTTGTGCAGCAGTTGCAGTACAGTGTAAGAGTGTGTATGTATTGTTGTGATGAAACAGCAGTCAGTACATAAAGACAGCATCATAAAACATGGGGAAAAAAACAGAAATTTAAATATAATATGACTTCAAATTTTCTTTGCGAGTTTCACTTTGCAAGATGTCTGTATTATCCAGAGTTATCATAGTTTTGCCCTTTATCTTTGTTTTCAATTAGGTTTAGTTCTGGTTTGTTTCAGGTGTGTGTAAATTTCTTATTTTTATAATATGGGGGTATTTGTCAGGGGCAAGATTTAAGAAGTTCAGAAACACAACACTTCGTGAAGGCAACTGACTCCCATGTAGACATCCCCGTCTCAATAAACAGTTGCTCAAATGGCTTTACGTGTTGACAGATTTGACCAAATTGACAAAGACTGACACTAAAGACATTCCTGTATATTTTTTGTATTTATCTTAGCTGGTTTTGTAACTATACAATATTGTTTAAATGTGCAATGTGTCAGGGTCGTGTGAACAAGGTCACTCCAAACAGACAGGGGGCAGCATGTGACCAGAGTAACTGGTAACTGCTGCTAACTGTAGCTGCCGTTAGCTTGCTATCTCAGTTATTGTAGCTAGTGGTCCAGATAGCTAGCAGTCCAGACTGGGGGCTCAGAATGGTATTAAAAGACGAGATGGGCTGGGGTTAGCGGGTTAGCATGCTTACTGCAGTAGGTACCTCTGCTACACAATCAGCTTAATGTCATCACATCCTGTCGATTTTAGTTTATTTTTAAATTTGTTAGGGTTATCCAAATTCTTGCATATTGCACCTTTAAGTGCGTTTCTTGCACTTTTTCTTGTGTTTTTTTCAGTTAACTTAAAAATGTCTTGTTTATATTAATACTGTCGCCAATGGAGGAAGTACAACTGCATTCATTCTTCAGACAAATCTGTCATTGTGGAGAATCAGATCATCTAAATAAAGCTGTAAGGATGTAATTGTGAGTTTGCAGTTAAACCGTGCTGCGGGAGAACAAACACTAACTGTGTGGATGTCCTCTGTGTGTCTGCAGCTGACAGCGCTGCAGTTCAAAGAGTAATGAGGAGGCTCAGGCTCTCGAGTGCTGCTTTGAGCTCGGTCTGAAAGGAGCTTACAGCATTCCTTTGGTCGTTGGATTCACCTGAAATCATCTCGGTGGGTGGCTGTGTTTGACTGAACCCAGATCAGACTGTGTTTGGCTCAGCAATGTCAGACGGTCCCCCGCTGACGCAGCAAAATCAGAGAGATAAGAAATAACTGGGCAGCCCGCGGACAGAACCCTCAGTACAAAATACACTCGGCCCACAGGGGAGACAAACGAGTGGGAGTCTATTGTGTTGTGCTGCATTCATCTCCAGACTCTGAATCATCCACACAATGTGAGAATCATGATTCATGCTTCCCACTCTGGGTCCGAGAAAACAGTAAAAAAAAATACTGCCACCGCGTTTAAAAGCAGACAGCTTCATCCTGAGCCTCTCCACACTCACACCTGTCCGGTCATTTTGCACCACTTCAAGTCCTTTCACCTCACATTCTGCTGCACTTGAATATCTGAAAAATATCATGCCGAAAAGTAATATAAAAAACTCAACTCTTGCACCTCAGCCGGCCCCTGAGGCTTCATCCAGTGACTCATCTGAATGACAGACACCAGTCTCTCAAAACAAACTTCTCCTCATTCAACAATGATGACAATCACGCTTCACAAAGAGGAAAAGCTCTCAGTAAGTCATCAGGAAATGATTCAGCTCTATGTCTTTGTCCACAACGGCTGGTACAGGTGTGTGTGTGTGTGTGTGTATGTGTGTGTGTATCTGTGCTTTTGTGTGCGCCTGTTATAATCCACGCATGAATGGTGAAATAGAAAAACAGACATGGTTATTAAAACCTGTATTTAATGAATGTGTGTGGTGTGGGTGGCTGAAAATTAACTATTTATCTGTATCTTCTGTCTTATTTGTTCAATGTTCTGCTGTAAGGCACATTGAGTTTACTAGTGTACGAAAAGATACAAATTAAAACTGGACTTGCTGTCTGTGTTGGAAAGTAGGCTTAGTAAGTAATTTGTATTTGTACTCAAGTAAGCACAGCTGTGAGATATTTGTACTTAACTTGAGCATTTCCTGCTTTATGTTACTACTTTGTTATGCAAATTGGTGACATTTCAGAGCAAACACTTCACACTCCACAGAAACACTTCAATCTATTTTAAAGTAGAAGCATAATGTAGTGGAGAGAGAAGGTTTCTGTGGTTCAGTCGTGTAATTTAGTAATTTAATTGTAAAGTTGCTTTTGTTCTAAAATAGACAGTATCAAAAATATCTTGGCCTAAATATTTCAACATGAAACCTTTATTTTAGGTCAATCTGAACTTTCTATAATGTCCTCCATGAAGTGTTGGAAAGTAACTAAGTACTACTGTATTTGGATACCTTTAGAAATTCAAGGTTCTTGTACTTTACGTGAGTGTTTGCTTTCCTGCTTTATACTTACACAAATATTGCACTTTGTACTCCACTACATTTGTTCAACAGTTTTCATTTCTTGTTACTTTTCAGATTTTGTTCAATTTCAATGTAAGTTTTCCTGAAGAATGAAGTGTTTCTTTAGTAGTTGAGAAATTTCTCCTACTTCTTCAGCTAAAAAGAAAAGATTTATAAAAACAGAACTTGGATTAGATGTTAACAGTGATGGAATGTAACCAGGTGAATTCGTTCAAGTACGGTACTTGTACTTCACTTGAGTATTTCCATTTTTCAGCCACTTCATACTTCCACTCCAATACATCTTGGTGGCAAATTATATTTTTTTTTACGCCACTACATTTATTTGATACATTTAGTCACAAGTTACCTTGCAGGGCCAATGTATGATCACTTTTTTCATAAAGTTGATTTATTTTATCGACATTGGATTCCGATCATCTTTTAGCATGGACTTTTCCAACAGAGAAGGAATCCAGAAACTGATTTAGTGAAATTGTCCAAAGTGAGCGACCCTCCTCAGTGAGCCCACAGTGCTTGCAGGGGGAGGCAGCCCCTCTGTGAATGGAGACGTGTGCGCTGCGCTGAAGTGGAAAGAGGGAGGAGAGGATCAGGGAGGCAGCGCAGAGGAGAGCAGGCGGCCACTGTTGTTAGAGACTCTTCAGGAGCTCACAATGGAGTCTGTCACCGCTGCACGGTGTGTGGATCTGCTGCTCATTCTGTCTTTGCTGCCTCTGTTTATCTGTGCCAACCGGATTATCAGCTCTTCACCGGACCTGCACCAGTCCTCCAGCACCGCCGGTAAAAAACACACTACAGGTCAGGTGTCCGTGAGGGACAGTAGTCCAGACATTAACTGCGTTAACTTGCACACAAAACAAAATATGTTTTTCAAGATAGCATGTGATGAGAAAACTTCAGTGATGCTTTTAACCTGTGTTAGATCATGTAGCTGTGCTGCAGGCTGTGGACTCAAGTGGACTTTTCTTAGCTGTCCACATCCATCTGGCAGAGCATCAGCTGCCAAACTTCTCTGTCACAGTCTGCAGTGCTGCTCAAGTCTGTCAGCATCTTAACAAACTTCAGTTTTGATGGTTATTTGACAAACCTTTTAACCCATCTCTGGGGGAGCTGACACCCTACTCTTGAAATGTGCTCAGATGTAATTAGTAACTCTGAGGTTGAGAATGGATTTGTTGGCTAACAGATCAAAGTCTACTCTAAAATGTTGTTAATCCAAAATATGCCTTTATGTTAATAATTAAGGGCTTTTAGGGTTTATGCAGCATGACTTCCAAGACTTCCAAGGACGGTGGCTTTAACCTCTTTATATATAAGCACTATATAAACCTATATGTGTGTGTAAACAGATTAAAGTCCATTTAAATGATTTATTATGTATAGTATCTCCGGCAAAAGCAAGTTGTATATAATTACAACTGTTTTATATTGTTTTTTTTAGACTGGCATGTTTAAATAGGGTCTTTTCCCAGTGACTTTTTTTATAATGGGGAATTTAGTGATGTAGGTTTAAAACATTCCATGTTTGTAGATGTGTGTTTGTACATTACCAGCTGATGAAAGCATTTTAAATCTGGTTTTGTCTCAGTTCACGACAAAAACTGTTAAAACATTGTTAAGTTTTGTTTGTTTAACCCCGCTGACTCTTAAGGTGAGTTGTGAGTGAAACTGTAACACACACTCGCACTCAAACATCCCGCCAACATATTTGAATTTGGTTGCCATAGCAACAGCAGTAAGAGGTATACTAAATGAGAGCTGCTGTTTTCTTTTTTTCTTCCAGGGCTCGGGCTGAAGGAGCACTCGCAGATTGTTGCCCAGCACAATAGGCTGCGCAGCCGAGTCCAACCCACGGCAGCGAACATGCAAAAAATGGTTTGTGGCATCTATTGTCTGTCTCTACTGTGCCTGTTTGAATGGTAGGAACGCTGCGGCGTCAGTGTGGAGTTTAAGGCCTTTTATCCACTCATTGAAAGTCTATAATCCAGTTATAATTATATGTGGCACATGATCAACACTGCTGGTTTTCACACCAAAGTTTGGTTTCAGATCGCTCTTCTTGTCCAACCAACAGCCCAAAACCCAAAAAGTCTTTATTTACTGTAATAGATAAATAATAATAAGGAAAGGCAACACATTCCTACATTTAAGAAGCTGGAAACAGCAAATAACTGAAATGATTTATTAATTATCAAAATAGTTTGCTACAAATTTTCTTTGGACCGGCTAATCGATTAATCTACGAATCATTGCAGCTTTAGTGTTCTGAGACTCTCTCCTTCTCTACAAAAGGAAGTGTTACAAACTTTTTAATTCAAACAAGCTCTCAGCTACCCTTGAAAAAAACAGTAATGATGATGCTGATGGTGGCAGTAATGATCAGACATGTGTAGATCTGGATGGGAACCAGCGGCTCTGAGAGGCCAACAGTGAGAACAACAGTACGGAAAGTTGTTTCAGTTTCTCTTTTTCACGTTGTTCTTTCTAACTGTTGCAGGAACCACAGCAGCATGATCACAGGCAAAGCACGGTATTGCACAAAAAGCACCTGATGAACAAAATGTCTACAATTCTCCCACAACACCGTCGATCACCACGACAGGCACTTGAGAGTTTGATCGTTTACTTTAGTCACAATTACAGCAAAAGCAGCAATAGTTGGTCCATCAAAAAGATTAGTTAATTCACCCGAAGATATTCCCTTTTCACCAAACAAAGGCTGGATGAAAAAAAGGCTTTTAGTTAAGCTGTCTTCCTTTGTAGCGCTGAGAGCCTCAACAGTGTGAAACACTAGTGTTAGTGCACCGTTTGTTCTGCTCTGCTGCAGACTGAGTGATAGTGTGGACAGTTAGAACAAGGCCGGAATCAATTATGGATGCAAGCAGCGTTGAAAGGGCTCTTGCACCCCCTGCGCGCGAGGGCTCGCTGCAGCCGCAGCACTCGTCGCCGAACATCAACCGCTCAGCGCGCTTCTGAATTATCATGCGTGTTGGTCAATGTGACTTCCTGCGGCCATTATGTGGAGCTAGAGAAGGACGAATTAGTCAAGCGTATCGAGGGGAGACCACACCATGAAAATGTAACATAAATAAAGTGATGATTGTCAGAAAAAAAGGTTTACTTCCTGTTGCTAGTTGGTGGCACAATCTGTATGACTTCCAACAGGCATGTAGATGTCCTGAGGCCGGGAACTCCTGGGAAATGTTTGAAGTTTAGAGCAGATTCAATCATGTACAGTCGAGTGACAGCAACTTCCTGTTACATGGATCTTTTCATCGCAGAGGTGTTAAGATTGTCCAGACAAAAAGTTGATCAAGATGAGCTATAGGCTGAGTTCTCTAAAGTAGAAACCTTGTAAATTGCAGCACTGAATTAAAAATGTCCGACTTTCTTTAGGGTTTACGTGATGGCACCAAGAGACCTTTCTGTCGATCTTAGTGTGATATACGTATGTACAGGATTTCTTGTCCAATTTCTCGAAACTTGTCGCTGGGGCGGAGACAGGGTGATAAAAACAGTTAAAAGGTCGAGTTGAGGTGTTGCTGAATGTGCAGCAATTCTCAATAATAATTTTTCACTCAGGTTTTTTCTAATCCCACTTTCTTCAAAAACACTCCAGCTAAATCCTCCCGCTATCGTCTTCCATCTATTGCCCCGCCGTACAGTTCTTATCTGCGCGACTGTCTTGCCGGCGTGTGATTATGACCGTGAGGTAACGACGGATTATGAAATTCACAATGCTCCAGATATCCTCCGGGGCCTAATATGAGATTTGTGCCAGGGCAAACTGTCACTTTGTCATAGATTACATCCTCAGAGCCACCCGCGCAGACCGAGCCCTCTTTTCTTCGACTGCTCTTCAGCCTCGCAGAACTGTTCTCAACTGATAAGGGCGGTAATGAGAAAAGGAGGATGTGGATAATCATCCTGCATTCACAACTCTGGTATTACAGGTAATTTCCCTGTGAAAACCCTCGGAGGAAGCTTTGCCGAGCTGAAGAGGCATATTAAAGAGCTTTACTGATAAACGTTAAAAGGCTCAAGGCTCCGGCTCTGTTTGTGAATATCTGAATAAGGGCCTTATTTTTTCCACGAAGGAACCAACCAGTGAGCATTGTGGTGAGATTGTGTTGAAGTGATTATAATATAGCCCTTTAGGCTTTGCTTTCAGGCTGAGATAAAATAATAATATTTTAGGAACGAATGATGCTCCTCTCTTTGCCCCTGGCGGTGGGTTTTCTCTGAGGGCTAAGAAGTTGAGGTCACGCCATCGCTTTCACAGTTCACGTATTGACTTTTGATATGTAAATCATATATCTTGTATTTTATTAATCTTGTATTTTTATTAATCTCCACACGATAAAATAGCACAAAGCCAAATATGGAGCTTTAATAATTTATCTAATTCCGTATGTGACAATATAGCAGTTGTTGATGGCGGCACAAAGAAGACAAAGCAGAGTTTAAAAACACACATCTGTCTCAGTGAGACATTCAAGTCCCACGGCTGATACGACACGACGTGCTTTAAAATGAAACGTCTTGGGTGAAATATTGCCCGGTGACCTCAAACTCTTCTGGTGGCATCAAAGTGTGACATCAGAGAGCAGGGTGAACAATGAGCTCTCCGCCTTTCTACACAACACATCAGTGTCATATCTCCTGAACTCTGTCTAACCACACAGAAAAAGTTGGTTTGACTAGACTCTGTGGATGTTCCATCTTTAATAGACGGCACACAGTGGAATATGATTTAGGAATATTAATTACAGGGAACTGAAAGAAGACCTAAAGAGGGAGTTTCATTTATCAAGAGAACGTACTAATAATGCACCATTTATAAAGGGTTTATAAGCAGTAAATAAGCCTTTCTCATGATAAATCAATGATATTTACAAATCATTAAAAACCAGTTTAGCCCCAGACGTTAGCCCCAGATTTTCATAAATGTGGGATAACCAATGCCTGAGTTAGCAAGCCAGCTAAGAAAATACAACATGTGAACATATTCTGCAGTTGTCTCTAAAACGTGTAAGTAAAAGAGCTTTATTTGTGTACTTGTGACACCACTTGATCTCTAAGCAGCATTATGTCTATGCTCTTAAATCATGTTGATGGTGCAGTGCCTCTGGTGTCTCTATCACTTGTCTCTGTACTATGTAACTTCAGTGAGAGGGTAGATCACAGCGTTACATACGTGTTTACTTCAACATACAAGTTTTCAGCAATTTCTACATAACGTTGCTTTAAGTTTATTTTAGCAGTTTCACATCTCAACCTTTAATTTCTTTCATGGTCTGATGTGCTTGTGCTCTGCTGTTCTTTTTTAAATGTATTTTATATCAAACCAGGAAAATGTTGAGGAAAAAGAGCGTCACTGGGATTGGGAACAGTAATAACAATTTTCCAAATGTAATCCCTCACTTAACTGTAATGGTTTACTAAGTAAAGCGTAATAACACAACAAAGCATAAGTAAATAACTTAATGACCTCTGATAAAGTCATTAATAACTTCTGAACCTTTAATACACTGCAGGGTGTTAACCAACTGGGTTTGAAAGTGTACATACAAAGAATTCGACTCCAGTTTACATTACTCTCAGTGAACGACACCGAAATAGACATACAGCTAGAAACAAGGACAGCGAGACCTGAACACAGAAGTTAAAGGTAAAGAATTAGGAATGACGAACGGTGCAGCACAGTACTCTACAGCATGCGCAAAGAAAGTCGGAGTTTATACAGTATATTGAAAACACCAACAGCCAGCATCATAATAAGTACACACGAAAGAGTCTGTATTCAAGCCAGCTGTTCTGTGTATCTGTATCTGTATCTGTGTATCAGCAGTACAGAGAAGCAATAGAAATAGTGCAAAGGTATAAAGAATAAATATTGGATAGATATGACGTGGATCCATTATTCATTCTGTAACCTGTAACTTCTCTCATGTTGTTGCCTCTTTACACAGCACAAGAACCTGAAGCGGTGTTTGTGCTACAGCAAACATGGCAGAGTGATTGTGGAAAGTTTGTGTTGTTTATTTGAATGAGCCACTGCAAATCTTGGAAAATGTGCCACCAAGTGAAGTGTTTATACGAGTGTAGCACACAATGAGTGTCAGTCTGTGTTTGTTGGCCCTGACATGGACTGGCGGCTCGCCCACAGTGTCTCTGTGCCCGCTCCCTGAAAAGGACTAAAGCAAATCACGTACGCACTATTAGCGACGACCTTCATGCCGAATAGTTTTTCTTTCATCCACTTTTAATCAGACTGTGAGGTACAAGACGACCTCTGCTTCAAGTTTAAGGTGCTTTAAGCTCCGAGTACAACGGATCCCAATAACATATTGGGATGGTTAAATGAGGTGGTGATGAAAATGTTCTGTTGGTAATTATTGATGTAATTGCTAATTAATTTTTCATTATTCACGCAGAATTAAACTGCTTCATTCGTGTCAGTACGAGCAAAATGTTGGACGTGCAAGAAAAGTTTTTGCGGGCCGCTGTTGGACTCGTGACAAAGTCGCCTGCCAACTTTAAACATTAGTGGTCAGATCTGACAGAGCTGTACACAATGAATATAACCCCACTGCTGAGTATTATTTAAACGTTGGCTTCTTGTGACTACAGTGATTGTGTTATTAAGCAGCCCCTGTGTGCGTATAAAGAACTGCCAGAGAAGACCTTAATGTGTGGAACAAAATTAAAGTTTTATTGTAAATTGTTAAATATTAAAGCTGTGGAATAACTTTTAATATTATCATTATTCTCTCTGCAGGAGTGGAATGAGAAGCTGGCCTTCGTTGCAAAGGAGCGTGCGGCCTCGTGTCACACAGACGTCCCCCCTCAGCACTCCTCGTCGTTCAGTCACATCGGCTGGAACGCACATCTGTCTGCTCACGGTGACGCCTCATTTTCCGACGCCATCGACTCTTGGTTTGAGGAGGGGGAAGATTTTATCTACTCGACTGGGGAATGTAGAGAGAACGCCTCCTGTCAGCACTATACACAGGTATATCAACAAGCTGATGCCAACTGTACCTGTGTTTATGTGGAGTCATACTTTTAAAGACACTGCTGAGACATTTATATTTGTGTGTGCTGATGTGTGTGTCTGAATGTGTTGTTGTGTAGTTGGTGTGGGCCACTTCGAGTCACGTGGGCTGTGCCAGCCAGCTGTGTCTGAGAGGAGGAGACCTCTGGGAGATGTTTGTCTGTGCATATTTCCCTGGGTAACAATTACAAACTTTTTTAATCCAAAACCCAAAAGTCCCCCTCCGGTCAAAAATGTATTTTTCTTTGTGTTGCTATATTTGAATGTTGACGTTCTCTGTGTAAAATGATGTGTGTGTGAGTTTGACAGTCAGTCCCTCCAGAAGGACAATGCTGTTGTGCACAATTTACGGGGACTGGCGATAACAACACGGCAACTCCCTGGTGACATCATGAATAGTTTGGGGGCCAATCCTGTGAAAAGTTGTGAAATTAGATATACTTTTAATGTTAATTATACTTTTTTTTCTGTAAAAACCCTGTCAGACACCTGTCAGAATTTTTTTTATGTCACCCTCATACATTTATCTGAAAACAAAATACTTAATTCTGAACAAGATACAAACAGTTTAATCTTCAATCCAGCCCACAAATCATTATGTTGCTGAAAACAGCAACACTGGCTGTATATGCAAGGTTTGCAAGTCCCTGCATCTACAGAAAAAGAGTAAATTATCTTTGTACTATTACTATTTAACTTATTTTACCAGGATTGATCAGCTCAGTATCAATACAAAGACTGTGCAAAACTGTATGAAGGTCTCAGAATGTGATTATTGTAAAGTTAAGTTCTTTGTGGAGATTTTATTTGAAATTGTGAACATTGATATGGTTTTAGCCGCCCTGCCACTACTCCAGATCTCGTTCAATTGTTTGTCCATGTTTTGCAGTGTGTATTTGTGTTGCTGCAGGGGTAACTGGGAGGTGAACGGTCGGCTGGTGATGCCCTATAAGGCGGGGCTGTACTGCTCTCTCTGCACCTCTTCCATGTCGGGCTGCTTCAGACTGTGGGACCATGTGGGTGGATTATGTGGTGAGACTAAGAACGGAACGGAAACAAATGTTGCAGTAACTGGACGTTCACATGGCATCTTTCTGAGGGAGCATAAAAATGAACATGTTTCATTAGAACATTCCACATAAAATATTGAAACAGACACACAAGTCATTGTATTTGTAACCGATCCACTGCTACTGCGTTCTAGTCGTGAAATCTCTTCACTGTTTCCCTCAGTTTTTTTCTATATGCTATACTTTTGATGCTATACTTTCACTTTTGAAGACTTATTTTTTATAAAATCAGTATTAAATGTTTAGGATATTATTTCTTTTTTGAGATACATTGTACTGCACTGCTATATTTTAATCAACCCATTGTTTTTACATTTATCCATGGTGTTTGTATGGTTTTATTAATCCATTGTTATACATGTTCTTCATCTTTTATCCCTTATCCCAGTCTGTATATCCATATCTTACTCTGTATTTTATTGATGTATTGCTGTGCTTGTTGTAAAACACTTTATAGCCCTTTTTTTGATAAGTGCAATACAAAGAAATTAATAATAGTAACTAGAGTGGCTACCAGTAGAGTGCATACCTCTGCCAGGGCCCAACAGTCCTCTTTAATTTAATCAGACCTAATCCAATATACAGTAAAACATATTTGGATCTGCATCAATTGTGCTCACTCATAGATAACAACCACCCTAACATGCCTGATTTTTTCAACCAAGTAAATGATAAAGAACGTAGGAAAAAACACCAGGATCCGTCCCTTTGTCCTCCTTCCAAATTTCATGTAAATACGATCAGAAGTTTTTGTGTACCAATAATGTTTCACAAAGTATCTTGAGTGTTCCACAATAATATCCTGCGTGCATCATCCACCTAGAATGGTTCTGCTGCAGTGTTGACAGGTTATTGGGTAAAAAAACGATCAGATGTACAATTTCCAGGTGTTCATTTGGAAATGTTTACGTCTGTGTGTGTTCGTGTGTGTGTGTTTGTCGGTGTGCATGCACATTTGTTTATCAGAGGTCCCAAGGAATCCGTGTCGTATGAGCTGCGGTCAGCACGGCCATCTTAATGTCTCGTCCTGCAAGTGCAAGTGTGACCCTGGCTTCACCGGACGCCTCTGCCAGGGTACCGCTCATCACCACAAACACCTACAGCACACATTGGTGTCAGGCCTCACATTTAAATATCTTTTAATGTTCAAAGTAGATTTCACTGAGTGTCACTATGTGTCTGTTTTTCAGTCCGGTGCAGTGTGCAGTGTGTACACGGCCATTTCAAAGAAGAAGAATGCTCTTGCGTGTGTGATGTTGGTTATGGCGGTGCTGAGTGTGCAGGCGAGTGCAGTGTACTTTAGCTTTATGCTTCTTTGTGTTTTTCATACACCTCAGCAATTTGTACTCTGAGAGATGGATTAGATTAAAATTCTAAATCACACATACTGAGGAAAATCCGTCTGGTTGCTGTTAAATTCTTGTATTTATCATAAGGGAGTGTGGTGACATGATAAAAATGTGGTGAAATCATGGTCGTGAGATTTACAGTGTATATCATGATGAAGTGGCGCCGTTCTGAACCTAATTACTCAGTGCAAACTGTCTCAAGGTATCTCTGTTCATTCATATTGTCAACTGTTTTCTGCAAGTTGATTTTGGTTTCTTTGTTAATCCCCCTGAAGATACAGTTATTCTGCAGATTTCATCCACATTTCCAATTGCACTGGCTTAAAAGATTACAGTTCGTCTGTTCACTAAAGCTGAGCTGTGATGCGTGGTCAGTGACATCACTGTTCATTTTTAAGCGTGTTTTTGTGTCTTGTGTCCCGACAGAGAAGGTGCAGTTTCCCTTCCACAGCTGTGATGTGATGGTAGATGGCGACTGCTTCATGGTGTCTTCAGAAGCTGACACCTACTACGTAGCCAAGAGTCGCTGTCAGGTGAGAGGCAGGTGTGTGTTGCCCACTGAGAGAGTGAAACAAGCTCCACAGCCACAGTAGGGCATACAAATCCACATATAAAGACTTGAATTCTGCTTTCAGTGTGGCCTTTTTCTCTTGTTTCAACCACCAGGAACGAGGGGGTATTCTAGCTCACATCCACAATCAGAAGGTTCAGGACATCCTGGCCTTTTATCTCAGTCAGCTGGAGACAAACAACGAGGTCACCAACACCGACTTTGAGACTCGAAACTTCTGGATAGGTGGTTTTTCATCCCGGTCATCCTAGTAAATGTTAAAATATCGTAATGTTTTCCAACAGCGGCAGACCCTGCCATTGTTTTGGCCAGATGTGCTGCCAGGTGGAGGCTGTGGTGATGCTGCATGGATAAAACAGCGATGTTTTTGCTCCACAGGTTTGACATATAAGCCTCTGAAAGACTCGTTTCGCTGGGACACAGGAGAGATCCCTCTATTCAGCAGCTTTGCCTTTGGGCAACCTGACAACCAAGGGTAAGAGACACATTCACGAACAGACATCGGCAAACAATAAAAACAGAAAAACTAAAAGGAGATCATCTGAAAGGTGGAAACTACGTATTTGATGGAAGTCGCAGGCTAAGATCATCAGTTTGTTTATTAAGTCTTTAATTTGTTTTCACCTCAGATTTAATCTCAAACAGGATTTTAAATAACACTTTACATTAGCAAATACACAATAAAAATCAACAAAGACAGTGCAACCTTCACCCTGACCACTAGATGTCTCTGTCTTTCTGTGTCTCCCTCACTAAGGTCCTCTTCTATCTATCTATCTATCTATCTATCTATCTATCTATCTATCTATCTATCTATCTATCTATCTATCTATCTATCTATCTATCTATCTATCTATCTATCTATCGTAATAGTAATAGTTCAGTTTAATACTTTAGTCAAGTATAAATGAAATCAATTTCACACCGATTTTATCCAAAATTGCAAAAAGAACTTCTCAGAAAAAGTTTGTTTTACTTTACTTACCTCCTTCTTTCTCTCTGTCAAGCTTTGGAAACTGTGTGGAGCTGCAGGCATCGAGTGCATTTAACTGGAACGACCAGCGCTGTAAAACACACAACCGATACATCTGCCAGCATGGTGAGTCTCCCTCTATGAGAGGGTGGATGAAAGTGTTGAGGGGGCGGATGTTTTGCAAAAATGACCATCCAATGTTCCAGTGTGATCTTCCTGCTGGGAGGCGGCAGTGCTAACCACTGTGCCACTGTGTCACCCCCACAACTGTGGTGTGAGGAATATAAGCAATTATAGGAAATGCTGACATACTTTGGGCATAAAACCAAATAGGTTTTACTTTTGCCTTTGAAAACTACACACATTTTAAGGCATGGTGGCTGCATTTCTTCTAATCCAGCAACATGCCCACAAATGACTTGCAAGAGAGTCTCTTGTCATCTTAAATTTCCCCTGAAATGTGGCAAGCAACAAAAACAAAACAAAACAACAACAACAACAACAAAACACACCACAGACCCTCATTTTCTTTGCTTGTTTGAGTATAATTGAGATGGTGGTGACATCCCCAGTGAAAAAAAAACTTAAAAGTACACTTTTTAGATGCTTGTTTTTAAATAGTTGCTAATTGTTGGGAACACGTCTCCCTAATGGTATGTGGAAAGGGATCCTGCCACCAGTGCAGAGAATTCCTCGACTGAAGTGTGACCAGGCTGACATCCATCCCTGTGTAACAGTATGGTCGCTGCATCAAGAGTTGGCCTGTTGCCGAAGAAGTGCGATTCTGAGTGACTCCTGCAACCTGTTTACTGTAACATTTGGCCATTCAGACCAAGAGAAACGCAGGTTCGATATACCATCAACTTCTCAAGTAAACAATTGTCTAATTCGACTAATGAATGCAAGTCTAATACTGTAGCTCAGCTGATCAGAGGAGAGAGTCAGGTGCAGGACTATAAACACCCAGACTGTACTCTGAATTGGAGTTGTATACTGATGGGAGGAGAGCTCAGAGATTACTTTTAACTTTTGGCATTGAAAGTGGATTTATCTTCACTCCTGTTTATCAACCCAACTCCAGCAGCAAACAGTGGAGGTGGAAACTTGGAAAACAGGCAGAAGGAAATAAAAGAATCAAGAAAATACAAAACATAAACCAAACCAAGTGCAAACCAAGTAAAGCGTGGGGAACAAACACATAGAGGACACCGAGAACAAAACATGACCGGAGAAACAGAGGCCGCAGGAGACGCAGGACTGACGTTGGGTGATAGACGAACTGACAAAGACTGAGGAAAGAACACAGGCTTATATACACAAGGACTAATTAACAAACGAAACACAGGCGTACACAGAAAAAGTGATGGAAACTAACAAAGACAGGAAGTGGAAAGTCACAACATGACATGTGAGGGGGAATTCTACAAAATAAAACAGGAAACATCTAAACTGAAAACAAACCCAGGACAATTGTAGTGCAGATTTGTTACATATCATATCCCTAAATAATACTTTAGAGCACTTTTATGTCTGTATTAGAGATGACAGTTTAGAGAATACTCACACATTGTAGCTCATTAGCCAACTGGGCTCCCCGATCCACCAACTCCTGCGAGAAATATGTCAATGTTTGTTTACTGGAAATGGTTATTCATGGTTGTATTATTTTATGAGAGCAATATAGTCCGACTCATCAAGTAAATGTAAGGCTAGAAAACTAAAACAGTGACTGAAAGTGGCTAAAATCTGCAAGCTAACAGGCAGTCAGTTCTGCTCTACGACAGAGCCTTTATTATAAAACATATCACTTCATGGAGCTTTACACATTTCATTTTGTATGGGCGTTTGAAAGGTTCAAATTTAAAAATGGCTGCACTTTAGGATTATTACCGTCACTCTCAGTACCTGCTGCGTTCTACTGTGTCCAGATAATTAGCATTACCCATTTCACAGCCTCTGTCGCTGATAATCACAGCAGGGTGGAGTGTAAAATGTTAATCCAGTGGGCCCATGAATGAAGCGAACACAACACCGAAGCCTCTGCGTGTGGTTGATCCTGCCTACACATGTAAACATGGCACTCAGTTTAAATCAATGGCACTCAGAGCGCCCGCCATCAAGAGCCCTTGAACGATCAATATACGTCAGCTACACAAAGGCCGGCGGTGTTTAGACACACACATACCACTTAGATTGATCGTTAGGAACGAGGTGGCAGCAGATGTTTAGTTTTGCCCGCTTGATTGTGTCTTTGCAAGCGTAATCTGGTATTGATCACGCAGAGCGATCGGCTCTGAATGTGGTCAGAGTTGCTCGGACGACGTTTTTAACAACCTGCTTTTTTAAACCCTCTTTAATGTCTCTTTGTAGTTTATGTTGGTGTAAAACTGGACTAGTAGATCATGATCAGGGCAGGGCTGGAGGGTGGGATTATATCAGCAGTAGTTAAACCACAGTAATATAGAGCTCATTACCAAATCTAAATGTGAATATTCTCCAGTCATTTTCTCACCCTTCCTTTTGAAATAAAAGCACATTTTTACTGAAGCAACAGAGTGAAATGCATAAATTCAGCTGATTAAAAGTGTGCAGATCCCTCCCTCCCGTCAGTGCAATTTCCAGCCTTCATTGCTGCTTTTGTGTTAATTGGTAATAAAGTGATAAGTGGATATCACACAGCCTGAGGCAGACACTAAGCTATGTTTCTCCAGAGTACTGTCTGTGCGTGCGTCATGTGTTCCCATCTGCATGAAAAAGGAGTCTTCAGTTGTTTGTCTCGCATGTCGTGTTGAACATTGTTAACAGTTTATTCACAGTCTGGTTTGGGTAGAATTCAAGAGTTACTGCAGATTTTACGACACAAAACACATTTTCTACACACATGTCACTGTCCGTCCTTTGTTTACAGTGATTTTTGTGAGAACAGGCTTCATTTTGTACATACGTGGAGGGACGCACAATATGGATTATTTCATTTTTGTAGTTTAAAGGTGCAGTATGTAGGATTTGGGCAGATTTAGGAGGATCTATTGGCAGAAACTGAATATTTATCATGTGTTTTCATTAGTGCATAATCCCCTGAAACTAAGAATAGTTGTGTTTTTGTTACCTTAGAGTGAATTTCTTATATCTGCCGAGGGAGTGGATCTGCCATGTTGCACCGCCATGTTTCAACAGCAGCCCAAAATGGATAAACCAAACACTGAGTCACAAGACGGACTTTGCCGTTCTTGTTTTTTGAGATGGGGGATATTTAGCTGTTTGTGATCGGCAACCTCACAGCTAGATGCCACAGAATTCTGCACTTCTTCGACAATTCTAATTTTAAAGCTGCGTACTTACCTACTGTGTCAGAGTGTATAGATGCTGCTCTTTTTCAGTCACTGAAAGCAATTTGGCTCCGTGTCATCGACTCGTATTATCAGCTCATAACATAATTTCCCCATTACCCATGCATGTGCATGTGCATCCATAAATGTTTGCATTGTTTATGTCATGTGTGTGTGTTTGTGTGTATTTCACAGCTGCAGAGCACATCGCCCGGTGGGAGGACGGCAGGTGAAACTGCTCATGAAGATTGCGTCGCGTGTTGGCTGTGACGGTGGCCGCGGTTGTTGTTCAATGTCTTGTCAATCATCGCCGATGGGCCGATGTAGTTTTAGATGTACTGTATATACTGTACATGTTGTAATGTTAAATGTTTTATGTGTTTCATCATTAAATCAAACTGTTTCATTCTCTGCAAATATCTTGTGAGCGATCAGCTTCAGGTCGAATGAAAAGGCTGCCATTCACTGTCGCACATCTCTGCTCGTCTCTCTTGTATCTCTCAATCCTCCAGCCTCGTGTGACCTCCAAATCGATTTAGTCTGCCATCATTAAAGGGTGTCTGAGTTCTCCTGATGCTGCTCGAAGGAGTTAGGAGAAAGACAAGAGAAGTACTCTTGAGGTGATGACTGCTGGCTGCCTTCAAACTGCACCGATGGTCCAATAACAGTGACGACAGGACAAATAACGTTAAGAAACATATACAACACTAAAGCAAAGAACCTGTATGTTCTTGGTACATAAAGGCAGCATAGCAGACGTAAACACACAGGAGGCTAATCAACAAATTAAACACAGGTGTGGACAGAAAAAGGGCAGGAAAGAGACAAAGACAGGAAGTGGAATTTCAAAAATGACACTCAAGGAGAGGTTTTGAACGTGAAACAGGAAATGACAAAAATAACACACTTAATAATGTTCACATCAACCTCAGCTATAACCTGCAACCTCAACCTTTTTCACATCAGCATGTTAGCACTGTCATTATGAGCATGCTGATGTTAGCATTTAGCTCAAAGCACTGCCAAGTGTAGTCAGTAGACTCACAGAGCTGGTAGCAGGGCTGCCGACTCTTAATCTAATTATTTGACACTTGTAACCTGAGAAACTTTCAAATACTTCAAAGACCCTCAGCACCTCTAATAACGGTCTGACCCCCAGAAAATATTCCCTTGACCCTTAGATAATCGCGCAAAAGAGAAAAAGAGGGAATGTAATTTTAAAGATAGAGAATGGATAGAAGTAGTTACAACAGGATATGGAATTTAGTTTGAAGAGTAGGTGAAGTATTCTTGAAGAGATAAGTGTTTTGTCACCGGTGCCACCTGATATTCCAGTATATATATACCAGATAGGCACCAGAGAGAAGAAAAAATAGCCGTTCAGTGAGCAGTACAGTATAGAGTGCTGTGTTTTATAGAGTGACCCAATTTCTACCTCTGATCACCTACAGCTTAATAATTAGAAGAAGTTGACAGCAAAGTGGGATGGCACAAAAGGATTCCTCAAATAATTTTCTGACTGCCACTGTGCAAATATTTACATAGGAAGCTGTGCGTTAGGATGGGTGTTTTTTTGGGCACAATGCAGAGGCCGGAAGGCAGAACAACAGTTCGAAGGTAATTATTTACAACAAAAGATGGGACGTTGAGAGAGAAGAGGAGGGCAGGCGTGCAGGTCGAGTGGTCTGGAAGGGAGGAGGTGAAACACACAGGTGAGCAGGTGGAGGTGCAGGCTGAGCAGAGAGACACGAGCATGAGACAAAAATCCAACAGGGAAAAAGCACACAAGAACGCAGAAACACTAGAAATAAACAGATTGCAAAAACCTCGAGAGTAGAGCACGGGTATAGTCACCAATACGTGATGGAACAATCTGGCACAGGAGCAGTGTAGACACAGGGTTGATTTCAGGAGTAGATGAGCTGATGACATGCAGGTGCGTCTCTCAGCTGCAGCAGTCCTGCCCACGGACACATAGGGAGGAGCAGGTGAGGGAGACAGGAGGGGGGAAACAGACAGTGGGAGAAAACAATAACGAAATCCCCGACTGCCACGGCTGAACCGTCACGCTGTGGCTCTTGTATTCACTTGTACAATGATTTGGAAATGAAAAAGAAAGTGTGAGTGATTTTCCAAAAGAGGATAAAATTCCTCCTTTTTTCCCCCAAATAACTTTAGTGTTACTAAATCCTGGTCCAAATAATCATGAAAATCTGTGGAAGGAAAATTCTATATGTTGACAGATTGATTCAGCACCTTGGACAGCGAATGTTTCAGTCACAGTGACGCCTATATCAATGTTTTTACTATCTTGTGGACGAATTGCAATGGAAATGCAAAATGTGTATCGGAACACGTGCATACTCATTGGATCACAGGGTTTTTTGCATCAGGTATGTTGAGGGTGCCTTCAGTCTGAGGCAAAATCTGAACCTGAAGGGGAGGCGGCAGATTCACCTGACATCTGTCAGAATAACACACGTCAGTTGAACAGATTCCTCAAGGTGTTTCTGGATCGCCCACAGCGCTCACTAACACAGTGACTCAGCAGCCAGCGAGGAAACTGCATCTGTCTGCATGTAGAGGTCATGAGGTACTGACTCCAGAGGAGACAAGACGTAACAACAGAACAATAACATCGAGCATTAAAGTAAAAGTCAAAACAAGACTGGAGCTCAAGTATAAACTGGTTAAAAAATGTTTTTCACCTCACACAGCTGTTTAACTTAACATCGAGTCAAAAGCTCAGCAGAAATGGAATTATTAACTGTATTACATTTTATTTGACCGCAACATTCACCTACAGCACGGATCGTCAAAATACAGCTGGAAAAATATGCACATAGAGAATAAGGTTAGAGCAACAGAGCACAAAAAATAAGGGTGCGTTTGTAAATAGTAACTCTCAGTGTCAGAGGGCACGCTGATACAAACTGGACCGGTGGTGAATTAATGGAATAATTCAACACACATGACAAGAATTCCTTTCTGTGTGTGCGTGTGTGTATAATATAAATCTAACCTCGACCTAGCCTGGGTTTGTAAATCAGATTTTTACAGTGCTTTTGTTCAGTATTGTGTCTCATCAACTTGTTGTCAGGCTCTTGGCATTTCCTTTTGTTTTACATCGACTGGAAAGTTTGTCTTTCATCCATTTGACCCGTTTGTTAATTCATACAGAATGTGCACGCTCATTTTGGTGTAGAGCATCAGTATAAAAAGTGTAAAAACCATAAGTTGTGGTCTTATAGGGATTATGTACCCGACTATTTCTACCAGCTAATAGCTAAGTGTTTCACCCTGTTTCCGGTCTTTATGCTAAGCTAAGCTAAGCTAACCGCCTCCAGGCTCAAGCTTTATCCACAGACAGGTCAGTCTTTTCGTCTGACTCTCACCATGAAAGCAAACATGCATCTAAATGTTTAAGGATGCCTGTCAAATGCATTTCTTGCTTCTCTGCCTGACTGTGTTATCTTTGTTTACTGAATGAATGATGTTTACATTGAGTAAAACATTTCAAACCCAAGACTCTTCACCGTGTATAAAATCTGCCTGATATATTTGGTATCCTCTGGAAAGTTCTGGGCCTCTTCTAGAATATGAAACACATTTCTGTTGGTTTGAACAGTTTATCGCTGCACTACATGCATTTGTTATGACTGGTCACTGGGATTGTAGATATTTTTTTTTACATTTATTTCATTTTGATGTGGGACAACCATTATTATTTGGCCGCGCAGTGTGTCGCTAAGTGAGATGTGCTGTACTCTAAACTTTTTTGCTGATGTGTTGGTTCATGGCGGCCCCTCTAAACAAAGTGTGTCCTGAATGTGTTTGTGTGTGTATGTGTGTGTCTGAGAGTGTGTACTGGCTGTGTGTGAATCTTCGCCACTCAGACGCGGTGCTCGCGCTGCTTCCTGCTGGTCTCATGGTGCCCCCTGATAAGCTGGTGCTGCAGAGGGTTTCAGAATGGCGCTAGTGGCAGTGGAATTAGCTTCCATTGTCATGATAATGACAGTGATACTCTTGCCCCATCCCCGACTCAGACCAGCCATTGTATGGAAACAGGAATGCAATTTCTCCTGCAGCGGCAACCGACAATCCTCTGTGAGAGTGAAAGGTCCCTAAATGACTCTCCATTCAGGCGAGGCTGAGGGGCCAGCAGCCAATTAAAGTGGGAGCAGCAGAACAGCGCCATCTTAAAGACCCAAGGCTGTCTCTAAACACACACATTAAGCAATACCAAGGCACACATACACACATACACTCCCATTAGTCACTGTATTTTGCTTTTACAAAGCACATTTAATCCTCCTAAACTATCTTTTGCCTTTCAGACCTGATTCTTTCGGGGGGGTAGAGGCAGTTTGTATTAAACAACTCAAGAGGTTTTTTCAGAACAATATGTACACAGACTCAGAAACACGAGTTATTGATTTGAAAATGCCTGAATATTTGAGTTGGGGGGGACAGAGTTCCTGCACAGAGTGGAGAAACTCTCCACCACCATCCATCATGGTTAAAGTCTTTGCTGGTGTTTATGGTACCAGACAGTCTCCTCCGGGTGTTTATCTGGCCGCTGAGGCACGAGTCACGATGGAGGGTAAAGAGTTTCCAAAGTGCTCTCGCTACTGAGCTGTGAGTAAAGTTGATGTATGCCGTGGGGCGCCGAGGGCCTCGAGCCGAGAAGAAGCCCATTGAGTCAGATACGTTTGTTTTAAGCAACACGGCTGATAATCACTCAGCGCGCTGGCGATCACTCAGAGATTCTCCTCAGACGCCTCTTGAATGCCTCGTTTATTCTGCAGCCACCTTCCCTCCAAAACATTGTCTTTCTTTATTTCCACTGCTAATTCAGAGCCTTTCTGCATCCTCTTTAGACAGAATGTTTTCAGATTGTAAAAAAAGCTGTCACATTTATTTGAAATATGTATATACATTTAAATGAATGTTTTCGACATTTGTAGGATTTCCAGCATTATTAGGCAATGCACAATGCTCAGTGAGCAAATGTGCGGTTTGGGAATCAAATATCTCCTCCGTTAACCGTTCTGACTTCAGCTTTATGATCCAAAAAACACTGCATGCTGAAAAATTGAGTCATTTCATTTTACCAATATTAGCTGTTTTGGGGAAATGCTGTCACTTGCTAGCACACTTACAAGATGGGTCTGTTTCATTTATTTATCCTCTTTGGCCCTGAATTCGAGGATACATAACATACATTCAAACATCACACGAGGAGCATAAAAGCCAGGAAAACTTAGAAAAGAACTAGTTGTGTAACAGAAAGAGTACACTGGCACCTCTTTGTGCTTCTTTCACATGCTGTCTTGTGCGTGAAATGCGTAAAGTGTTAAACCTTTGCCATACTCATTTTTCTCATGTGTTCTGTCTACTTCTGTTTGCCAGTCCTTGAATAGTAACTCTCAGCGCTGCATCGTAGGCAACTGGACTTGTTTCTGAACTGCCTGAACTGAAACAAGTCCAGCTGTCTACGATACAGCACTTAGAATTACCATGACCTGGATAGTAACTCTGTTTTCCACTGACAGCATGGAGATTGTTAGTTTTCTAATTATCAGTCCCCTGCAAAGACCAAAACCAGGGCTGAATTTATCTCACTAACAAGTCTGATACACCTCATTCCAAAATAGCATGTTTGAACACCTGTCCACCTTTTCAATAGTGTTTACCTGTGGTATTACGGCTGGCGGCACTGTCACAAAGACAGCGTTAGCAACATGGCTACCGCTAGTAGCCCGGCTACTGTCCAAAGCAAAAAAAAACAATCTTTGGAATCCAAATTTGAAACCCCGATCTCAGTGCTCTGAAAAGGCAGAGGAAATCACTCAGTTGTAATAATAAGTCGCCAGGTTTTGAACCGTTTCGAGGCCTGGTGCAGAGGGGGAACGCATCAGCGAGGGAACAGACTTTGACACAACACCAGAGCTCTTCCCCGAGTTAATGCCTGTCTCTTCACTCTAGGTTTCAATCACTCTCCCTTTTCACCAGGTTATTCTTCTTTTGCAGTGTAGAGTTTCCTCAGTTATTCCAGTTGTTCCACCATTACCTGGGGATAGCAAACCAGGGAAAACAACACTTCTTCCTGTTTCGGTTGCACAATGGCAATCAGCCGCTTCCTTCGTGCTGTAATTTGTCGCGGTTGGTTCATGGTTGAACCAATCTATACACGGCTGGTGCCTTTTTTCTACAGCTATTACACTGCAATCCGTATTTACTCTAGAATGAAAAGTCAAATCAAATATGTTCTCTATTAACAGTTTAAGTAATGTTCCCAAATAACGACGATGCCCAGCTGCTGAAGGAAATTATTTTAAAAAAGTCTTTGAATAAAATAAGCTGTGTATTTGTGACCCATTTGTGAAGATGGTGTACTGATGGCGGTGACTGCCGTGCAAGGTGCCGACCAGCACATCATGAAAAAAATTTCACAAACTTTTGATTTGATGATAGCTTTGTGAACAATTCTTAATGGACGACTTGTCTGAGAGAAAGAAAGTTGATTTGATTCACAAACAAGAGCTGTTTATGAGTCGTTTCCTAGCGTCAGGTGAATGAGGTGAACCAGGCTACTTTAAAGAACCGATCTTGTCATCACGTCAGAAAGGTGTTCCCTCCTGATATTTCAAGTTCGATGATGTCAGAGGGAAACATGACAGCTTACGCCGAAACAACTCAGTCATTAACAGGGACTTCACGAAAAATAGAGCAATTGGGCACAAGTTCAGTTGGCTTTCAGTGGTATGTTGGCTAATATGCATCCGAGGCTAGCAGCAGACGCCAAGCTTAAAAGATCCATTCGTCAGATGATATTACAAGAGGAGGATTTAGATGAAAGCTCTCATCAGACAGCAGCATTTTTTTGTATTATTCTAAATAGGGCTCTTATGTGCTTAAGCATCCTTTGATAGTCATTGAAGGCTGCAATCAGTCTCCAATTATCACTCTTTACATCTCAATGAGGAAATCCAGCTGCACGGCAGGACGCGATGATACAGCAGGAGGAGTAAAGTGTTTATGAGGAGAGGTGGATGATACTTAGAGACAGAATTACAGGGTGATTTCTAATCATCTGAACAAATCAAGTAAGGATTGCACTAAGTACATCGCTTTATGTGTCCACCTGCTCGTGTCCTCTGTTTACTGGAACTGGGACAGTGTTTGTTCCCTGTAGTGGTTTCTGAGTGTTGGCATCGGCATTTCTCCTTTGACGCTCGACTGAAACCAAATAACACGAAGGCATTCAAAGAGCATCTATTGTGTGAGTGAGATTGAATTACGATTACGGACGCCGTTTAATTATTTCTCTGAGCCAATTATGTTTCTCTAACTTCTTTTTTACCGAAACTCGGATGGACAAAGACACGCGCTGGTTTTTTCGGGAAGGAAACATAAAACACACTTATCAGAGTTTCAGATACAATTTTACATCAAACCAATATTCAGTCTCGTCAGAGCACTGCAGTGATTATTCTGCCCGTCCTCAATCACCATTAAACCATTATTTCTCCGTCCTTTATCTACACGATGCCCTCTCTCTCTCTCCCTCGTCTCTCTCTCTCTCTCTCTCTCTCTCTCTCTCTGTCTCCACCGCTTGCTTTGTCTTTTTCATTTTCTCTTTTCAGTGCAGTCAGTATTGAGCGGCCCACAGCATTTGGATGCAAGATGAACTTTGATAAGAGTTAATGAGAACGCACCATTGTACGGGGAGAGAATGGCTGGGGCTGCACTCAAGAGCCTCCTCACCAGGAAATGGACCGTAAAGCACCGCAGCCACCCACTCCTCCGGGTTTGGAGGAGAAGACGAGAGGAAGGGAGAGTCAGAGGAAGACAATAGAATAGGAATTTGGTGAAAAAAACACAGCAAATGAGTCCTCTATGATGCCACTATATGTGAAACATGACAAAATGCATAATGTGCAAGGAAACATGGTAACATATCCTCCAAAGTGCCCTTCCAGTGGAGAAAATGAGAATAAGTGCCATATTGACTGCCCTGCATGTTAGAAACTTTGTTGGCTTTTACTCTAAATGTCTAAAACGGTTCCCTTTGTGTTTTCATCACACAGGTGTTGTAGTTATACTTTAAATCTGAGTCGCATAAGAAACCAATTCATTAAACTGGTGCCCCTCAGAAAGCCTGAGTCTGCCCCTGAAACATAACGACAGATTATTGCTGTATTTTATACGGTATAACTCAACTTTGATTGTATTTTGCCAGTAACTGTTTTTTCTTGCTGGAGTAAGATTGTAGATTAAACTCCAAACAAAACCAAGCAACAGCAAACATTGGCTTCATCTTTATATATCAATATCCATTTCGGTGTGTTTTCACTCTTCCAGCCAAAATCCACATTGTTCAGCTGCAGACGTTGTTATTGCTGGCCACCACAACGTAAATCATTTTAAGAATGTTCAACTTCAAAATGTAACTACTCCTGCTGCCTTACAAATGTGAGTTAAGTGAACTCAGATTTTTGTAAAAGTTGAGTAACCAAACGGATTCAATAACGTAAACTCACGCACGAGCAACTGTTCCACCCAACATAATATACAGACCGACAAAGTGGGCGCGACAAAGTCAGGGATGGGCCTTGTGCATCTGCATGAGACACACATGGAGAAAGCAGTGTCAGTATTTGATAATCTGGGATGAGAACATGTTGAGACAGAGGGGAAACAGAATAAAAACATCCAACCAGATAGAGCAGTGAAACGCTGATATTCAGTCTGGTGTTAAGGTATCTTAATTTAAAAGTGTGACATGTCAGAATTTCAGTTATGAACAGAATGTGAATAACACATCTGATGCTATGACGTCTATGTATTATGTTGCAGAGATATCCACTGAAGTTAGCATCCTGAACAGCTAGCCCCCGGACCATTCAGGCCCAAAGCTCCTGAGCTAGCAATGTAAACAACAACCCTGGTGCTCTGAGTTCCCAGTTCAGATGGCTGCACAGCTAACCAAACTAAATGGCTAACAGAAATTAAAAGTATCTGTATAAAGTAAATTATATTGGGCTAAATAAATACAATTGATTTGATTTGTGAAACGGTGGGTACATTTTTTGAGTGTCACAACCCTACAAAATGACTTGTTTCACTATAATTTGAGCCATTTGGTCCCAAAAAACATTTGGATAGTCTTGAACAGCCGCAAGATTAAATCATTTAAATCCTTTTTCAATTTAGCCGGTGCTAAACCAGAGGTTGGGTCGACAGAAGACCCGGGAATTTTAATACAGCAGCCAGTCCCCTTTTTCTCCTTGTGAGTATGAATTCAACAGTTGGCCGATTCTAACATACAGCACCTTTAATCTAGTTGGTCTCACTTGCAAAAGAGATTATAATCTCAATGTGACTTCCTGGTAAAATAAAAGTTATATACAATTAATGTATATATATACAAGTTACAATTCTGTTTTGTGTAGATATTAACACACTGGCTTCAAGAAGTAAAAATATTACCCACAATACCGAGAACTGAAATATGTGAACAAAAGGTTTGAAATGAAAAGCTCCTTTAGAAGCTGTAAACCAGTTTGTTTTGATTTATTAATATTACTCAGTGAAGCATGGATCTACCCACCAATCCTCAAACAATTTCCACCATTTAGGTATGTTGCTGTTTCCACTGATAACCAGGAGTAGCACAAATGATGTTGGTACAATTGGTTTTCATTTGCTCACCATTGTTCCCCTTTGGGACATGATGTGTTTTTAGAGCTCAACAAGGTTTTTCTTGTAATCACCAAGAAGAGGGCCTTTTCTCTGTGCATCCTGAATGGCTACAGCATACACAATTTATGGTGTGTGTGATGTTATTTTCCTGTAAAGCACACAGTCTTGTACATTTGGGTTTTTCTAATGTTTTAATGCTCCTAATCTGTTATTATAAGGTCATGTCTTATAGCTGGCTGAGCAGCGTGAAAGATTCACATTTCACAGTTCAATGCTTAAAACGCTATAAAGGATTTTTCTGAGAAGGAAATGAGAAAATAAAATGAAATGACTGGGAAGCTTATTTTCAGAATCCTCACAGACATGTCACATTTTGAGCCTAATAAAACAAAATGACAGTGTGCCTTGGAAGCCGGCCATCCTGGATCTTTTTTTGGCTTATTTGTCAAGAAAGAGACACACCTCTAATTCCCTGCCTTGACCACCTACTGCCGCCTCTTGAGAACAGAAAACAAACAGGAAAGCAATGTTCCCAAAGATAGCTAACCGATGATTATGTTTTTTGGTTGCGTGTCAAACACATTTTGGGAGTGATTTTATTTTTGCACTGGCTGTTGCAGTGGTATAAAGCTTTCCCACTAAAGTTTGTCTCGGCAGTGCAGACTGTTCTCTAAAGAAAAGAATCAGTTCGAGGAAACTGTTAAGACTGGATCTGAAATCACAATTCCCTATCGTCCCTCTCCTCAATCTTTGAAACCCGCCTTCCAGCGCTGTAAGAGAAAATTCTCACCCTTTTTGAGGAAATAGCTTCGGGGAGAAGATCTAGATAACTTTGACTCTAAAAGTATCGATTTTAGAGAAGTCTGCTCCTCAGAGCTGCTTGACTTTCTGAGCTATAGCCACTTTAAAAGATTTCATTTAAGTTCTTAAAAGTCCAGTATGTGGGGTTTAGGGGAATGTAGACGGATGTATACACAGAATATAATATTCATAAATATGTTTTTTATTATACAGCATAATCAACTGAAGCTAACATTACATCCGAGACAGACTGAGGACACATTTGAGATCCGATCAGTCAGACAGATTTCTCCTGGACCAGACTGACATTCTTAACCTGCACATCTTAGCAGCAGCGTCTGGTTCAACGAAAGCATTGAACCAGTAACTGCAATATTCCCAGACTCCCTTACAAATCTGTTGGTTTTAAGAGTTGTTGTTGTTGAATTCTTCCTCTGTAAATTCAGCACTAACTGCAAAACATTAGGATGTTTCTTTCCATGTAGAAAGTGTTGCTTCTATGTCTAATATGTGTCTTACCTCACAACATTTAGCATTCACACACAATTTATGAAAGAAGACAACATTTTATTGACCATTACAAATTCGGTAACCAGTAACCAATATAAGGCAACTGCTTTGACGCCCATGGAGATGGGTTTGCTCAAGCCCAAGTTTTGAAACTATAAACTTTGTGAAACACTATCTACAACACATTCTCAACTATTTGGGCCTTCTTGCAAATTCGTCAAACGTTATACCTGAAGATAAAAAAAAAGTGATTTGAAAGTGTTACCTTAGAAGTAATCCTTTATACAAACAGAGGGAGCAGCTCCTGGTCCATGGATTCCATCATGTTGCACCGCCATGTTTCTACAGTAGCCCATTGGGGACAAACCAAACCAAACCAAACTGGCTGTACAGAGGGGGAGGGCCTTTTGCATTTTTTGGCAACGTAGGGGAGGCTGAGGCGAGCAGTATTATTTTTCTGGCAATCTGCAACTTTAATTCTTTCATTATCTTTAATATATTTTCTATTTTACATGTGAGTTTTATTTGTGGTGATTTTTAAAGATTCACCTCGACGGTTTCTTTGGCATTCACGAGGTTTGATATATTTTAGGCTGTGTTGAATAGTGTCCTGTATCTTCTGTTGTACTGCCAACAAAATTGATTCAGTGTATCGTGCAATGACAGTTTAAAGGACCACATATTGAAGAGAAGACAAAAAGGGGATGCTGGGAGAAGGATTAGGGAGAGGAACCAACAAAAGGAACATGAGAAAAATATTAATATAACAGGGGATAAAATGAAATCTGATTTGGGAGGCCCAGAGGGGATTATAAGATGTGGGTGAAAATAAGATATTAAAGACTAAATAATGTAAAGCAGTGGCAGTACTTGACAATAGAGGAGCGTCTGCCGTCCTCCGCCGATGAACAGGGTCCCAAACAGCAAGGGAAGAGGAGAGGAAGAGATCAGGAGGCAAGAGTGGAACATCTTGAGGAGGCTGCTGATAAATGAATAAATAAAGAGTTAAGAGGGGAGAGGGCTTCTCAAGGATGTCATATCTTAATTGAAAATGACAGCTTCAATTAAAAATGTAATCATTCTGTCCGTTTTCTAATTAAAAGCGAAACGACTGATAGTTTTGACTCATTAACTTCAAAGAGTGATGCAGCCTGACGGAGTGGGGGGAAGTGTGTCATGTGCTGAATGGAGAGAGGAGCAAGCCGACGAGGAAGTGGTGCAGGGGATAATCGGCTACAACGACACTCTGTTAGAGAGACCCTCGGTCAGTGGACGAGTGGTTAAATGATAATAACTAGGAAGAAGAGAAGAAGCGACTACTCAGTGCTGTCATGAAGGTTGTTAGGCCTGACAAAATAAGCAGAGAGAGCTCACAGCACTAAGTGACAATTATTATTTTATTTTTAAAAGAGCAGCCTTCTCATCACCGCTGCTTCTCTGAACTAACAGCCAACGCTGATTCAATCTCCTAACAAGCCGAGGAGACCCACACACTGATCTGAGGCTCATTACCTGAGTCACTTATTTGATGCTGTCATCAGAAGGAGGGCATCTCAGGTCCAACCCAACTGCTGGGGATTATTTCACCGCCTGTGAGGATGACTGAACTGTCAAACGAGCTACAAGACAACACACACAACACATACTCAGACGATAGACGTTCTTCGCACATTTGACCCTAATTATTAAGCATTAGCTTTATGTTTAACTCGTCCTAGTGGGCAGCCAGGAGGATGAAATAGGACGTCGCTAATCGCCAAAGACCCATTCCATTCACTCAAAACTAAGTCTCTCCTGATTGAACAAGCTTTAATCACATTACACTTTATAGTGGGTTTGGGGAACATGCAGTGGCTTACACATTCATCAGATAAACTAAAGGGCACATATTTCACTGTTGGTGGGGAAAAACAAACAGAAAAGATTTCTCAAGAGCAATTCCTGAAGGGGAAACCAAAGGAACCAGCAAAAATACTGTTGTATGAAATGCATAAAAAAATACTGGATAATTAGAAGGTAACCTCAGAGCTGTACCTGCACAGCTGCTAACTACCAACATAGGCTGCCACAATAACATCATATCCAAAAAGCAGTCTGGTTTTAACTGTGTATAAATCTGTTTTGTCCTATCTTGTGGTAGAAATAAACCTACCACTACTTACTGGAAGTCAGCCACCACCACCACTAACATAGAGAGACTGCTCCACAGACGCTCGTAGCGAGTAGTAAAGGCCCTGACACGCCAAACTGACATCGAATAACTACCTATGTCTCCAGTGTCTTGGCCAAAAACTGCACTTGAACGCCATAAAGTCTATAGCCGGTGGACAACAAGCATGTACTGTGCATTCTGCGCCTGCATGAAAGGAAATACCTCTCTGCGGATATACAAACCATTGTTAGGAATAAGCAGCATTTTTTGACACCACTGCTTATAATCAATAATATGTCTGATAAAAAAGTAGCAAATGGCCGTGGTGAAGAGGCGGAGGAGAGAAATAAGAAATCACGAATACAACAGTGACAGGCTCAAGGGGTTTCCCTTTTTTTTTTCGTCTTTCTTTTCTTGCACTGATCCGCTTACCTAAAGCTGAAGTGGTTTCTCTCACCGATGAGCCGCGGCAGATTGTACATGCTCAATCAGCCAAAAAGCTGTAGACAAGGTCCAGTGCCGACGTTGTGGGACACACTGCAGCAACTGAAGGCCTGTACACTCGCTGATGGCCCCCCGACAGTGCCCGACAGATGACCGTCAGCCTGGTGCGTCAGGGCCTTAATGTGTGTGGAGGTGCAGGTCGGTATAATGGAGCAAACCCAATGAAGCAAATGAAAGGGAACCAAATCTTTTAAAACCTAAAAACAAATTGTTTCCCATCTATAATTAGCACAAGTGTTTTTAATGCATATTATTTTTTATAATGATAGTCTGTTGAGGGGGACTTTTGTGTGTATGGATACACAGCAACTTTAACATTCATTTGCTGATATAAGTCCAGGATTAGCTACATATTAGCTTCACCAACCTATGAGGGAAATAATCTCCACTATGTTCCCCAGCTAGTTGCTAACTTTGTGCCATTGAGGGACGTGCAACAGCTGCCTGCTGCTGATGGAAATGACACTAATGAGAGCAGTGGGAACGAACCAATACGGAGAAGTTGTGGGCGGAAAAATTTGTAAAGAGTATTACTGATGTCAGTCAGGCTTATTCAGGATGTAATATTTTCCTATTTAAAAATATTAATCTGAATATGGAAGAAACACCGTAATAATGACGCACACAGACACACACACACACACACACACACACACTACAGAAAAAATAATTTGTGCCTGAGCGGTTTCGTCCAGTCATTTGTATGACTCATGATTGCTTTGGTTTCTTCTCAGTGACACCAGTCGTGTTCTGTCTCACACAGTCTGACGTGTGCTGAGACACTTCGATAGTCATGAAAAGGTGTGTTATCAGACAAAGACGCACCGTGTGTCTCTCTCTCTTTCATTCCCTTTGATTCCTCAGCCCTAATACCCTCGAACAGCCGTCTCTTTATCACATATAAAAGCAGCATATTGATTTTTTTTTACTTTGCTCCGTAGAAATCCATCAGAGAGCAACAGAGGGGAAAAACAATACGATAAGCAAAATGCATTTTCACACGGAACGTCTTCATATTCATAAACAAATGACCTCGACAGAAGTACGATTTTAGATCAGTGCCACTAAAAGTTTCACTCTGCTTCATTTGTAAAACTTTACTCATCCGAGGAAGCTCTCTGAACTTGTTTGCTCTTTTTTATGATCCTTTCTGCTTCCAGACATTCAGTTACCAACCACCGTACACATTCGTCTGGTACTTGATGCTGAGCAGCTCCGGAGCAACAGAGGAGAGAGGTGGGCGGTGTAAATAGTCTTGTTCACTTCGCCAATGTGACATGTTTGGCTGTTTAATAGCATTTCCAACACTTGGACTGACATAACCTTCGTTTGCACTGTAAGTAAAAAACATTTTTCTGGACTGATCTCCACACAGAGACGAGAGGCTTGTTCACTTTTAGTGCTCAGAAATATTTGAGTAGCTCTAGCAGCTTATTGGCTGATATGGATCTATTCTGTACAGATGTGCATTAAAATTGCAAATAATATCTTAAATCAGTAAATACTCTTGCAAATTCAGTGATTTACATTTAAATCTTTAGAGCATTTAGCAGACGCTTTTGTCCAAAGCAACTTACAGTAATTCATACATTCATACACTGATGGCGGTGGCTGCCATACAAGGTGCCGACCAGCACATCAGGAGCAGTTTGGTGTTCAGTATCTTGCCCAAGGACACTTCGATATGCAGACCAGGGGAATCGAACCAGCTACCTTCCAATAACAAGACGCTGGCTCTACCCTTGAGCCACAGCTGCCCCATTTACTGACTGATTTACTGACAAAATGTCACAATAGTTGTCTAGAAAGAAAGGAATAACTAGATGTATTACCTTTGCCTAATTTACAAGATGGTTTAATTGATTGAGAACTTCTCGTGGACTGTTTCACAAAGTTTTCCCTAACTCAACAACTCAGAAAACGATATGATTGTTTGAGGGAGTCTGGTACCGATGCAGCCACCTCAAGTTACCTCATGCGCAGGTTTTTGCTCCGGAGGACAGAGGATCTGATCTCAGTGAGGAGAATTAGGATAATCTGATCTGTTTATTAACACACCTGGATACAGATATACACAATTTCATGGCTGTTGGAGCATTTCAACACACTAAAATCACAAACAACCTTTTCTGGCCACGGTTAAAACTGTGGTGTTTTGTTGAATAATCCAAAGCTTGAAAAATTACAACACTGAGGTTATCGTTAAGCTTTGTTGCACATACACAAGTTTAAGTGGAAAAACTTCTTCCCACGCCAGCAGCTGTTCGCGTCTCTCTCTGACAACAACCTTGTTTACCCTCCGTGCTGGCTGTTAGGGGAGGGGTGGCTCCCGTCCAGACTTCGTACTGCGTTAACCTCACAAGCTTGTTTCTCTAACTATCAGAGTCCGTCCGCTCTAACATACCCTCTGGTCAGCTTGTCTGTACTTAGTCCTTTACTTACGACACTACTCTGAATGTCTTGCTTGCATGAATTTGACGCATATGATGTCGACCCCACTCAAAGACCACAGTACCACGTACACACTACTGCCCACACACGCATCCACACAGGCTGCGGCATTGTTAAACAAAAAACGGGCCAATATAGCAGAGAAAAGCCTGACACGATGCCAAAACATTGCGCTCTTGCCTGAAATTGAACCTGATGGGCGATCATTCACAACAAATGCGGGAAACATAGCATTAAACCATTAGCGTGCATAATGTTGCTACATAAGATAAGTAGAAAACAAGGTTGGACTGACCCTCATCTGCCCTGACACACAGGCAACTTCAGAGAACAAGAGGGAGCGGAAACAGAATAACTATAATAGCCAGTAATTATCTGGTTAAGTGTCAGTTGCAGGCCAGAGAAAGTCACCAGAAACTAGATGCTAAACAGTCATTGAGTCCATCATCTATTTATTCTTCTCTCTACAGCACAAGTAGAGTGGAGCCTAATCTGCCCTGCAGCCAACATCAGTTTCAGTTTGTGCTTTGCAGAGTATCTCAAAGGACGGAATTCAAAGTCTGGCCAAGACAGTTGGTTACAGACTTGATAGTGGCATTTGTATGATTAAAGCAACTATAACCAACATTTTGCATATTACAGTCTCTTCAGCTTCTTATTGTAGTTGAAGCAGGCAGCTGTTTTTAGTATAAAAGCTCTAAAATCTTACTCGAATTACCTGCTCGGCTTCTAACAGCAGACAGATGCAGTTATAGTCTACTGTAGCTCATGAACAAAGTGGAACATTTAGCTGCTAAGGCTGGTGAAACAAGAAAAGTTGCTGTTTAATTCCAACTTCTGCTGTACATGTAAAGCCAAAGGTCAAAATGTATGTGCTCACACTGCACCGTCCATAACACAGCCAGGGGGTCAAGGAATTGAAGCTCAGCTGTCTCAGGTCCTTTTTGGCACGGAGGTCGCATGTTCTTCTGCCTGGCGCCCCAGTTTCTTCCCACCATTCGACGTCAGGCTTCATATTTCCATCTCAGTAATTTGTCTTCTACTCTATTATCTGAATATATGTTGCTGGATTCAAATGCTCATCGAGACATGCCTCGACCCTGAGTCTCCATCCCTGGCTTCCTGGACTCTGCTCAGCCCCCGTTCATCCCTCAACCCCAGTCATCCATCAAACACCACCCTCATTCTATCTATCTCTGATCTTCGAGCCATTTCAAATAAAACTACTTTTATGCTATACAATTGAGTGGTCTTTGTGAATGAAGTCCTGTGAGCACAGGAGGGAAACAGATGACCAGGAACACACGTTACAAAATAAAACAGGAAATCAACAAACCATAAAATCCAAACCATGGCAGGGAGAGCAAATAGAAATGGTGACAGGCTGCCAGTCAGTCTTCATTTTCCCAGGAGGTTTCATGCCTGGTGGCAAAATAGAATAGTGAAAGCTAGATTTAGAGGAATTCGATTTAAATGCAGATGGTGTCATTATTCTGCAGCCATTAAATTGGGAATTCAACATTACTATGGCCAGTTTCAGTACCTGTCATTACTCTCAACTAAAATTGGGTGAATTGTCCAGAGCAGCTTATATTTTCAGGTCTTACCCCATGCAGTAAACACCAGAATCATTATCTTTTTCATTGTATTTGTGCAAAATAATGTGCACATTACATGGATGTCAGCTCTATCCAGATTCTGGAGTGAATGTGTCAGTATACAGTATGTAATAAACGATATGTATTTCTGTAGCATCTGGAAAGACGTCAGCGACAATGACAGCGACGTTAACATACACGAGGGCGAATACCTTGCAAACATGCCTCCTAATGTTTCTAATCTGACTCATTTGTCATGTTTTGTCTGCAGTGTTTTGTTCTCGACTGGGTTTTTTTGTGTATTTTTCAGCGCTCTGACTTCTGTCAGGCTCTGTGGCTGACGCAGAAACGTCTGGTTAGTTAAGAGGTTTTTTTTTTTTGTTCGTCACAGCTGGGCAGTCCGACTGAACGAGGCTATCCCTGACGCAGAAAGATAGGGCTGCGGGGGATGATGAATGGGGCTGCTTGAGAATGCTACTCAGTCCAACCACATCCTCCATTGTGTCTGTCTCAGTAAACGAGGAGGGAAAGTGGCGCTAATGCAAAGTTAGCCGAGTTTTACACTCTCACTATCTCTGAACATAATTGAATCCTCCGCCTAATTGTTCATCAGTGACCGGCCAATAGAAGTTGGATTTCCCTCTGAGGAAACCTGCACTGCTCCTCGCTTTCTTTCTTCAGTACATCACAATTTTGGATACGGCGTACAGTCGGTGTCTGTATTCTGTATCCCAGAGATGCTCCAGGGAGAGACGGCCTCATCCAAAACTGAGATCAAACTGGATAGATGAGACACTGTTGTCTCACATTCAAGTCCCCTGGATCAAAAACCAAATCCTAACAACAAAGACACGTTCTAATTCTGTGTTTTGCCGGACTGTACACAAAGCAGAAATACGTTTCGACTCCAAGGTTCCTCTATTAAATCCAGATTTTGAAACTTCAATTTTTTTAAACTGAAACTGAATCATACGTCCCATAATAATGTATATCCTTCCGCACACTGGATGATAAAAGACACAGCGGTGCTAAAGAATGTTTTTCATTGACCAAGAGAGTCTGTTAAGCGTAATAGCTGGGTGCCGGCAGCAAAGCAGAGTGAATGAGACGCCAGTTAAAGCTTTGCGAGATGTGAAGCTGGCCACAGGCTCTTATCATCAGCCCGGCCAAATCACACTGCTGCCACAGTTACCTAATGCTCGGGAAGGGGGGAAATCTCACCACCTGGGCACTGTCACACTGATGGAGCCCTTCCTGATTTATTCACCACCGATCACACATACAGGTATCTGCACACATGCACAAACAAGGCACGTATGCGCGTGCGTCCACACTCGCGCAAAAACACAATACAGGCACATTGGCTCAGACCTGGACTGTAGCTCTCTGTCCAATTGAGTTTGCAGGTCCAGTAGCAGAACATAATGAGGTTTTCACACTGAGACACTCCAGCTCGAGAGAGTGGCGGGGGAGGACGGTGTGAGGGGGAGTCAGTGGGTGTGACACAGAGAAGGGGAAGGGAAAGAGAAAAGGCACTCAATGATAATGTATGAGCTGTCTGTAGTGCTCTATGGTGGGGGAAAAGAGTGCAGTGACGCATTTAAAAAGAAGATTATCATGTCAGGATACAGCGATACCCCGGTGAACACCCATTCTCATTGGGTGGTGGTGAATACTCAAAGTTGCTAATCAGAAGGAGGAGGGTGTGTGTGGGCCATGTTCTCTTATGAACTAATCAAGTTTAGTTAAAGCCTGTCTAAGAATTTATGTTAATTTACCACGTCCATACACAGCAAAATGTGTCAGAAGTTGGGTGACCCTGACCTAAATCAACTGTCAGCTGTAAATCCAGCACTTAAACAAGCATACAGCAGCTACACGCAGTGGGCGATTTGAGGAGGGACGCCATCCGCCACCTAGACTCTCCAGCACTCGCGAAACAGGAAACTCACAGACCGATTGCAAGCGTTGTTTATCAGTCACGTGACACTACCTAGCCTAACTAATGTGTGTGTTACGTGAAGAATTGTGATTTGAGACCCAGGCAAGAGATGAGATGACAACAGTCAGAGAAAATGGACAGCGAAAGCAGCGTTTAATCAAAAATGGACTCTTGCGTGTTCGTTTTTCACCAGGGGCAGTTCAAAATCTGTGTGACTCATACCTGAGACGGTGAAGGTTATGAAAAGTGGAAGGTGAATTGCCACTGCAAACATACCCACTCAAATTTGAACTGAGGGCACAGGCAAGAAAACGTTTTATATGGCACTGAGTAGTAGCGTAGGTTTGAAATTACCTTGGACCTTGGCTTGAGGAAATTTTCTCTAACGGGACCTTGTTGGGTTAAATCTTCTTTCTCCTAATCCCACCATGGTGTCGGCTTCACCCTGTTTCAAATTAACAAATGGCCAACTGGATACATGGTAGCTTGACCCCTGCGCTCAGAGCTCCTTGTGTGAGTGTTAGTGCCGGCAAGTCTACAGGGTCATCGGGTGGGGACCCCTTCAATAAGTGTTATACTGAAATGGGTGTCTACTTGCCTGATATTGTTGAGTCAGGCTGAGACACAGTTTACCTGCTCAGATTGTGTTTACTTTGTCATTTATTTTTTTCGGCCATGGGTGAGTAAAGCCGCAATCAGCTCCAGCAGCCGTGATGCGACTGTAATGCTGCACAAGGAATCTGGGGGTTACTTGTTTAATGTGGATCCCGCTGGTTTTCTTGCAAGACCCACCATATTCCGCCTCTGATTGGTTGCCTTCGTTGGTTGTGTCCTCTACACTTGAGTCGACACAAGTAATTTCCTCCATCACCATTCTCTCTGGTTTCTTCACTTCTGTCGTCATGGCGCTGGACCTCCCGGCCGTCCAAAACTCCTCTGACAGTGAGGTAAGCACCAACACTCCCTGGCGCTGCTCTGATCTGAGTCCGCGAGGCTAACAGAGCTAGCATGCTGCTATAGTACGTACATGTAGTAGTTACAGGTTGCTTTCAGGAAACTCAAAGAGAACTAAATCAAAGAGAACTGAGGTAGAGCAGCCTGTCAGTGGTTGTTGGTTCTGTGTACAACGTAGTTTCGAGTCGCTGCCAGTAAAAAGCGAACGGGGGATGGGGAATGATCAGGAAGCTGTTATTTCAAGGGGAAAGAGCTACATATAGTTGCTGTAAAAAGCCAGTATGGTTAGTAGTAAATACAGCACATCAGGAAGCAACAAACACCTTCTGTTTCAATCTCTAGTTTTATGAGTGAGCTCTATGGTTTTTTTGATATTAGCATTTTGTTATTTTGTCTTTTTGTTTTTGCCACAATGGATGGGAACTAGAAAATCTGTAATAAATTGGATGTTTTTTGGAGTCTGTGATAAAGAAATATCCCTGCGCTATCAGAAGCTCGTACTGAGCTCGACACTTTTGATATCTTATTTTCAGGCTCTCTCTTCAACCGATTTGCATTTCAATCTTTATGAGAATTCAGCTGTGACTTGGCTTTAAATTACTCTGCCTCTGAATGCAGCAGCAGCAGCAGTTAGTGGTTCCACTATGAATGAGAACAAGGATCTTGGTTATCAGTCTAGTACTGACTCCTCAAGATCCATCACACATCCAGCAGAACTGTAACCTGTTTTTCCACACTTGAGTTTCCATGCAGGAGAATGTGTTCAGGTTTTCTGGAGGGCCTATATAACCAGCCAGTTTTTCTATCTTATTTTCAGTCATTACTGGCTGACTGCTGAACCTCAGCATGGCTGCCTGCCTCCTCATGAGAGTTCATCAACAATATATAGCCCACGGCCGGGTATATGCTTTGCTATGTGGTCAATTTGTCAGTTGGCTAAGCACAGCTTGAGTACGTCAGCTAAAACAAACCTCTTTCTGCAGTCCTATTGCCTACAGTTTCAAATTAAATGCATTAGTATACAGTATTACAAGAAAACCTTTTTAGGAAATAATAGAACAGTAGTTAGTAGTTAAGTAGCTGTGTTTGTCGATACCTTTGTCGGGAAATAACAGAATCACAATAATATTCTGTTAATTTCCATAACTGCTAGTACTTCCTAATATAAATCTATTCATCAGCTAAGCTCCTGTACATCAGCTTCAGTTTGTTTTTCTTCTCCAGCGCTCAGAGCTCTTCCATTTTCCCCTCATTATTTCTCTCTGTTGTATTGTGTCCATATTTGTTCTGCTCCCTGTACTTTTAAAGTCATTCCAACTGTTTCCTCAGCCCGCAGGCTACTTTTTCTCTCTCGTTGCTTCTGCCCTCCCCCTCAGCCCTTTCAGTGTAGGTGAGTCAGTCAGCTGGGCTGCATCAAGGCGGGTTCTGCTCCACTACCTCTTCCTCTCCCCCCACTGTCCCTCCCTCCCTCACCCTCCTCGCCTCTCTGCCGTTTCCCTTTTTAATACCTCTGATAGCTGACAGTGAACCCGAATGCACCTCGACTAGAAAGTCACACAGTGCAGTCTAGGAAGTTATAAATAGTGGGTACATCTATGTCTTGTACAGATTTAACACAGAACTGTCTGTACATGTTTTTAATAACCAGGCTCAGCTGGAAAAATGAAGCGAAAGAGAAGTCATATTTTCACCTAGTACAAACCCTAAATTTGTTTTTCTCTTCCTGATGGGCTTCAGCATTAACTGGGTGTTTGTACTGTGTATTTTCAGTGAGATCATGCCACACACAGACAGCAGCTTTTCTGTCTGTCTGTCAGTGGTTAACAGTGGGGGTCACCTTTAATTGAAAGCACAGATTATCTGGCAATGTGAGGGGTTTACCGATCCAGTCATCAGGGCCGCCCCGATAATGTCAAACATGTTTGATATTTATGATTTAACAAGGGTGCTTTCAGTCAGCAACCAATGAGTGGGGCATCCTGGAGCAGCGGTGTTGCTAAGCAGCAGTTAACATTCCAGCCCTTGAGACTGACATTAGCTAGCATACAACTATCGACAGAAACTTAAAATCTCACCCTCAGTTCTCGGTGAAGAAGAGATAACCTGTGTTGACCACATCTCCTCACTCATCCAGAGTAAGTTAACCTTCCCCTTTGTTTTGTTTTTTCACTACAACACGTTACTACAGCGAGTTGTTGCACCACACTCACCTCCATGTTGTTTATGTCTGCTTCCCCACGAGATCACGTGAGAGGGATCATGTGGGAGTACAGCTTCAGTTTGCTGAGAGCCAAAGCCACGCCGTCGCTATTGCACAGAACAGTGTTCGCTGTTTATTCAAATTTTGTTAATATTGATGTGTTGCAAACCAGATTGCTCCAAATTTAACACTGCGCTTCTTTGGGTGTTCAGCAACAAACCTGGCGAGTGTGAAGTACATCGGATAAATGGTTGTTGACAGAGATTCCTTGTTTTATAGCTCGAAAAATGTGTTACCAGCTCTTCCAATACGCCCATGCTGGTCTGCTGTGACTATACTGGCATCTTCAGCCTTTCTTGTTGATACTATGGAGCATATTACAAGAATTTAGGCATTCAACCACAAATGCTCAGCCTCCCCATTCAGTCAGAGCTCATAAGAAAATCATATCGCGATTGTATCCTCATGTTCTTGCTCCAAGCATTACATATTACATCAAAGAGAAATACTGACCAAAGACACACCTCATCATTCACCAGATACATCTGAGCTGAGACGACCATGCAAGGCAATGGAAGCACTTAGTTACAACCTGTGTGTAAAGGGAACATCCATGGAATATTATCTTTTTATGTAAAAATTGCATGTTTGCCAAAATTGATCTATCTGGGCTCAAATATTTCATTGACTCTCATGAAAGCTTAGTTTGAGATCGACATATAAACATAATAACTAATCTAATTGTACCCATCATCATTATTATCACGATGTTCTTTTAGATTTTATAATAAAACAAACAAACTATTCTTCGCAATCTATTTGTAACTCAGTGCTATCGTACCTGTTTAGGCTGACGGCTAATTTAGCTCTTTGTTGCCCTACTGAAAGCGCAGTAATCCAAGGGTTAACAGTTTATTAATGCAATTGTGCCTGAGTTAAGTGTAGTGTGAAAAGAGGTAATAATCATTTTAGAGTTGACTAAGATTAAAGTTTGGCTTGCAGCCAGTCTTACCCTGTGTTGGTTGTTAAAGAAGCTAATTAAACCCACATGAAAGCCTCTCCTCAGGAGCCAGAAAGATTAAACACCCTCAGGTGTATTCTCTCTTCAACTGCAGCACAACAAAAAAATGGAGCACCGATTAGACGGCATGTGTACGGAGCGATTCTGCTGGCTGAGTTTTCAGTTGCGGCATTAATTATAATCAAGATCTCACTGATGGAAATAATAGCGTAATATGCAATAATAGTGATACAACTGGAGATTCAGTTTCTGTTTACATGTAGCTCACCTCTTCCACATAGTTTAGTGAGGAGATTAAGTCACTGTGTGTCTGTTTCCATCTTATTATTGCATATTAGCTAATCAAATATACTGCAGTGAGACAGCAAATGTTGTACTTGTCCTTAATCCCTTTGTTTCCTGATTTACATAATCACACTGGACACTCTTTTAATGTGTGTGTGTGTGCATACATGCTATTATAAACCCACATGCCCACCCATAGTCTCAGAATAATATTTTTTTTAAGGCTCCATCATTTTTACAATCGATAAATTGTTGAGGTTTGAAAATTTCCCAGAGCCCAAAGTAACGTCTTCAAATTCCTTCTGTTGACCAACCAAAAGAAGCAATTTTCATGCATGAATAACAAAGAATAACAGCAAATCCTTAGAGTTTAGGATTATGATTTATGAATATAAAATGATGAATCAATGGTAAAACTGTAAGAAATCAGCAAGAAAGAGCAAAATCTTGTAAGTGTCCAACCGAACCCCCACCCCCTCCCTTCAGGGCTCTCCTCCATGAACGCGCACTCCCTTACTACTCACATTGCGCCATAGGTCTCTTTGGCCAGCAGGGGGAGCTCTCTTAGCTCTTCACTGCCACAATCATTTAAATACAAGCAGAAATGTAACACAAATGTACCTCAGTCCAACACGCTGCCTAGAATGACAGTCACTCCTTACAGCTGTAGGTGCTTTGTGCTAATTGGGTCAGCCTGGCTCAGTTGCTGTGTGCTTTGTGCTAACTTGGTCAGCCTTGCTCAGGTGCTGTGTGCTTTGTGCTAACTGAGTCAGCCTGGCTCAGGTGCTGTGTGCTTTGTGCTAACTTGGTCAGCCTGGCTCAGGTGCTGTGTGCTTTGTGCTAACTTGGTCAGCCTGGCTCAGGTGCTGTGTCCTTTGTGCTAACTTGGTCAGCCTGGCTCAGGTGCTGTGTCCTTTGTGCTACTGAGTTAGCTGGTGAACAACAGTCTGTCACAAGCACTGCTGCTCAGTCATTCTTTGGGTCAGGGGGTAGTGCTCAGTGCTACTGAGTTTACTAGCTGCTGAGCAACAGGCTCAGGGACAATGAGAAAACAGCAACAGTTACTGGATTTTTCCATTTTATTTGTCCGAGCATTAGATTTATTAATTACTGGCGCGATGCTAAGAGATCTTCTACAAATAAAACATAAAATGCTTCTAGAGTAACTCATCTTCATGAATACCTAAATGACCTTGATAAAAACATGTCAGGTCTCTTTTAATCCCCTCTGTAAGAGTGTGCGTGTATCATTTACTTTCTATGAGTATATAGTCTATTATATAGACTTTGCACATCATCAGTGTGAAGTGGAGCTCCTGCACAGCTGTTTCTTCAGGTTCCTGCGTGTGTATTAAGATACAGACACACTTGCACACACTCCGGCAGCTTTCTCCTCGCCTGGCTGGAATTTGTAAGCCCTGAGCTCCAGCCAAGCTCCTGTTGCTGAGGGGAAACCAGCTGCACACTCGCCCAATCCTCCTGCCAGTTCTCCTGCTCATGGAACAGCTCACTGCACCCCTGTCCACCCCTGCCAAAGGAAAACATTTGGTACATCCCATCGGTGCTTCTCTAGCTGGTTTGTTACTGACTCAGTAGTATCACAGCAGTCAGCCAAACGGCAGCCTGAATACACACACGCACACACAGACACGCACACCCACAGCAGGAGTGAGGACGTAAAAAGAGTGAGTTGCAAGAGAGAAGCGAAGAAAATCCTCAGCGAGCATCTCTTCTCTCAGTCTCCTGGTTGTTTGGCATCCCTGATATGACCCTGTTCAGCCCCAGATGTGAGTATACAGGGGTTTGTCCCTGCGTGTGTGTGTGTTCATGCATGTGTTAGTGGATGTTTGCATGCAGCACTGTGTTTCTGAAAGACAACATTTTCCACTGTGCCTCTCATTTCTTCTGCTCTCCCCCCTCCTCCCATCCTCTGCCTTTCCCTCTACAAGCCTTTCTTCTCATAGACTCAGCCTGTGTTTGCTCGTCTGAATCCCAGGTTCCTTCTCACTTTTGCCTCATAGCTGTTTTTTTTTTCTTTTCTGGCTCTCTCCCTACCTACACATTGATCCAGTCAGATGACGGTTTGGGAAAAGATCTGTGAGATGTTTGAGATTATGACGTAAACATTAGGCATTAAAAGGTCTTTCTGGCGTGTGCTAGAATAATGTATTTTTTCAGGTTTGTCTGACAACTTCATGCTCAAAGCTCAACCTGTCTCTCCCATCGGCAAGGTCAGCTCGTGAGACGGAAATGTCTAAAGGCTTAATTATGCTGTAGTCCTGCTGGCTGGTAACAGACTAAAGCATTATGTTTTGTTTTCTTTGTCTTCAGCTGTAGAATGAGTCGTGCATCGCTTTTGTGAACAGTTCCCAGTCCGGGCACTTTAACAGACGGGCAGGCAGAGCGGCTACACCTCCTCACAACTTCCACACTACTTTAAAAAACAGCACTCTGCTCTCAAAGCTGCACGTCTGCTGGGAAAGTAAAGGCTTTAGAGGAGTTCAATCCAGACAGTGGAAGCAAAACTCATCTCAGGCTCTCTCTGTGATGTGGGATCCTTTCAGGATGTATAACTCAGATCATGTATACTCATGGTAGTACTGTCTCTACTCACTTTAGCTCACCTCCCTTTTCACTGAGGCGGCGTATAGATTTAGTCTGTCTTTTAGGCACACACCAACATGACATCAGTTCCCTATATTTTCTATCTGCTTTCTTTATTTGTTAGTGTTGTAATCCATGTTTATGTTGACAGCGATGCCAGAGATTACACACAAGAGTGGAAACTAAAGCTTCATGGTCGCCGCTTGGCTCCAAGTGTGACCCGAGGTCAGTTGCAGTGCAGCAATTGAAGACGATACATGACAGAGTGCAGAGTCTGTCAGCAAGATTCATGCGCACTGTGCTCCTATATCCCCATTTGACAAACTATCCACTCTCCAAATGTAGGGTGCCAGACTATGGCCTGATTAATAAACTCCGAGACAAGTGATGTTAAAAAGATGTGTGCGTATTAAAATTAAAATCTAAATGTGTCCTCTTTTCGGATCGAGAACACGTTTGCCCAGCAGGCTGCAAACAGGAAGTGTGACAGCAGACCACAGATGATCCAGTTAATGACAGCTTTAAGGCAAGAATACAAGTGAAACAACCTTTGTTTTATATGAAGAGCAGGTCAGACTCAGGTGAAGAAATGTATCCGGCACAATCAACTAAAAAATGTGTCATTTTGCACTTATTCAGCTGCTTTATAGCAAAAAAAGTGTTTTATCTTGACAGCTTTGTTCTCAGCTAAGATATGAAAGGCGTATAGCTTTTAGCAGCATCCTGACCAATTAGATTTAAATAAGAGGTAGTCGTAAAGGGACAGTAAAATATATTTTTCACCAAGGTATGAAACGGTTTCCTAAATCTGCCACAGCCAGTTAAAGGGAAATCAATTGTGCAGCCCCTGTTGTCCTAGTTAAAATGATTGTCGCAAAGGCGCTCAGTCATAATTGCACAATTGTCTTTTTTGTGTGGAAAGATGTGTGAACGTTAAATATTCTTGGATTGACATGCCACCGAAAATAGATGTGTCACTCATCAGAGCAAGTATTTCTGTTCTGTTCGGAAATTAGTTGTTTGATTCAGACATTAATTGAAAAATATCTAACAAAAAAAAAAAAAGCAACAAAACAAGTCAGGATGCGGCTCAGCCCCATCGCCTGGCAAATTACCGAAGCGGGGGGAAAGAAAATGATGATAGCAGATGGAAAATTTAGTGATGGTTTTATCTGATCATCTCCCACACATCAGTGGCTTCAAAGTGCACAGATTAATACAACATGAATTATATTTTCTGATACGCGTTACCGTGTTAGCTATTCGAGGCAAATTATGTTGGCCTTTATCCAAACTGCAGAAACGTGTGCATGTGTGTTTTGCACATGTGGTTGTGCAGGAGCCTCTTGCCAAAAAGTCTGTGAATGTAAATTACATGCAGTGCACGCAGCCTTCTACAGAGTCTGACAGTCTCAGTGTTTATTCTTGAGTTTGACTGTTGCATACATGAATCACCTGAAGCCTGACTATGAGTAAAAGAGAATTAGTAAACTACTTAACAGACCCCTGTAGAGAAGATGTCTCTTTAGAGTAGACAGGGAGGTGAAAGTGCAGATTCAGACAAAGGGAGCTTTCCTGCAGCTGGTGGGGAGTTCAAGGACACTTCAGCAGGGTGGATGCTGACTGACTGGGGTCTTCAAAGGCCGTCCGGTCAGCCGAAGCACTCGGCCCTCTCGGGCCTCCTGTGGAGACTCTGAATAATTTAGAGTAAGAAAGGCTTTTCCACGCTGTTACTGTGTGGTTGTGTTTCCAGGTAGTGTGATTAAGCCGGCTCTCACTTTGGCTCGGTATGAAGCGGCGCTCTGGCACTCGGCCTGACATCCGCTGATACAAAGCGCAGTGACAGACTGTAGACCGAGGCAGAGGCTGAGGCTTTACAACTCATTATGGCTGATTGCATGTGACCTTGATGTGTCCTCTGGTGGCCCTCGCTTCTATTTTACAAACATATTATTTGTAGATCGTACTGCTGTTTGTTTTCTGTGCGATCTATCGCTGCTGTTTTTAGCTGGAGTCTCTTGGGCTTGTCCCTGATCTGTAATGAGAATCATGAAACACAACCCGTGATAATGATACTATCACCATTCATTAAAATTTGGGATATGCAAAATTGTCTGTAATGCATCCAAACATCTGTGTTGCTAAAGAGGAAAACAAACCACTGGAACCCCAAAATAATCAGAAATAAAAGGGTTGAGAACAGATGCGTTATACTATTCCTGTCGTTTTCACGTCACGACAACTTAGATGAAACAATGTACAAGGGTAAAAACCTGAGCTGTTCGATAAATAGAACCAAACTATTTTATTATACTTTTAAAAAATAATTAATGTTGGAGCCAAATGCCTTTTTCCTTCCTTTTCAGCAAAACAAACACTGCATGAAGAGAGGGATTTTTGGCACTAAGCAGCACTGTTAATTGCTGTGGAAATTCAGATTAGCAATCTGTTTTTTCATTCAGTGAAAAATCTAATTTTTTTAAATTTGGTAAAATGAAAAGCTTTATTTTTTAAAAAGGAACCAGTGACAACAACAGATCATATATAGGCGGTTATCACCATTAAGCCTTTTATATAAAAAATTAATGAAATTAATGTATAACACATTTTAACAAAGTTGTCACAAAGTCCTCACAGGCAAGTCTTGCAACTTGGCAGCCATCTTGGCAATGCCCCGGGCAGTTATTTCAAGAAGACCAGGCCTCTATCTTAACGAATGGGGAGAGAGTGAGATCATCACTTTTAATGGTCACCTGGACATAAAATCTGCATAAAAAGCTCAAAAAGTTAATTTTGTGACGCCAGCTTCTTTTACGGCTCAATCCAGAGTGGAGACCCAGGGATTCAATGTCGATGTCAGCTTGCTTCGTAATCCTTCTCCTTCCCCTTCCTCCACGCTTATTCACCAAATCGGTTGAGGCTTACGTGGATATCAACTGTGCTCCCATCAATGCAACAACGCGATTGGCTTTCCTGGTTCGGCTGCTATAAAGCGTGCTATTGGCTTTTGTAGGGAAGGGGCGGAATATCCGACATAAAGCCGCCGTCTCCTCCTCCTCTCTGGTTGTAAGCAGGTGTGTTTAATTAATTTATTCATCAGAAACAGCTCCGATAATATAAAATATAATTTCATGGGAGAAGATGATAATTTAAAAATAAATACTCCATGTTAACCTTTGCATACAGCTGCATTGTTATAAACCATTTATGAATTGTTAATGAAGTGCTAATAAATGCCATAAAAGAGGGTTAAAGTAAAGATATAAAAAAAATGGGAGGGGGGAAATGAATAATTGCCCAACAGCAGCAAACATTAATCACCATTATCATCACATTCATCATCGACACAGTCAACACAATTACTGAGCATAATGTGGGTTATCACCGCAGACATGTGCCTGAAATGATATTTATATAGGCCTCAGTGTTTAAGTAGCCAAGTGGGGAAAAAAAAGAGCAGAACAGAGTTTGCAGTAAAGGAGGAGAAAGCCTGCAATGAAGAAGCAAATTTCGGCGTATAGGATTTTGTTAACCAAATAGCGGTCTGACTACCTCCTGAGGTTTTGCTCCTGTGGAGCGAGACAACTGTGCTCAGCAGCCTCCTCCACCCTCTTCCTGTGTAATGGCTCCTTCACGCAGTCAATCATGCAGTTGTCACGTTGCTCAGCAAACACATCATAAAACTCTGTTTCGTTTCCTTCTGCCCTGCAATCACTTCAGCACCAATCTGTGTAGACGAGGAACTGTCCAGTCTGTTTTTTAGAGATTATTTGCTTCATTAGGTTTCAATCTTTTGTCAGCTCAGATAAACTTTCATACACCGGTGTATGAAATGTGTGGCCTTTTAGTGTTTTTATATATATATTAGAAACAATAAGGTGAAAAATATCAATCTTTGATATTTGATACAATAGGGCAAAATTGTCACAACATTGAGGGCACAGAATTGTAGATTTTTATAAAAATATAAATATAACAAGGCTTATATAGTATGTGTGAAGCACAAGATAGCTAGCTAGCTAGCTAGCTAGATAGATAGATAGATAGATAGATAGATAGATAGATAGATAGATAGATAGATAGATAGATAGATAGATAGATAGATAGATAGATAGATAAGAATAGGTTTACATGCTTTAATGCTAGAAAAAAACATCAGGTTTCACATACTGGCCAGTGCTGCAGCACTGTACTCCCCTTCTGTCTGAAATGCTCTGTTTTAGCTCCTGTCTCTTTAAGAACCCCCCCTCCAGAATACCCAATCTGCTCTGATTGGTCAGCCCACAAACGCCTGAGCCAGCACCGCTCGCCATGTTACCAGCTGGCTCTGACCTGTTGTCATCTTCCAGTAGTAGTTTCAAATCTACCATGCATATAGCCATTAATTATACAAACGTGTGACATGATGACGTAGTGTGATGTCAAGAAGTGGACTACTGACTACTGAAGTGTTTTCTGTGGATGAGAGGAGCTCCAGATTGTGTGGACTTTGGGCTTTTTAACGTTCGAGAACTTTTACATGCACAAGAACCTATAAAACACTGATGGAAAGGGAAACAACAAAAATGCATAATAGGTCTCCTTTAAACATCCATATAACAGAGAAATGCAATTACATTATTTGAGCTGGGTTCAGTCTCTAGCCTATCACTGTAACTGGTGTGTATTCTTGAGCTGGTCTCCCTCGGTAAAGAGATTTAAATCTCAAGTGGCTTCCTGCTCGAATGAAAGTTGAATAAATCAAATAAATCACATGTATCATTAGATGAAAAAATATGTTTGCAAAACGTACCAAAATACCGGTTACATCCCTCCAGATACTTCCACTTGAATGCTATTCACAAAACACCCCCATCCGATTTTCTGTTTGCGCTCACATTCCTGTGTGCATGCATCATGGCTCAGGCAGGTTATGGTTAAGGTGTCAGCAGCGGGGGCCAGCTCCCCATCGGCAGAGAAGCCGACCAGCAGGTCACCGTTTGACTATAAACTGTCAGAAAATTATCCCTGCTGCGGGAGGTAAAGGCACATACACGTGTCTAAATTTCTTTTCACACATTCAAACCCGTACTTAATTAATTGTAGCCTCCAGCCATTTGACAGTCACGCTGTGTGAGTGTATGTGCAGCTGGCCCAGTCACACTCCATTCGCCACCCATCTGTCCATGTCAGACCGGCCCGCTCTCCCCTCCTTTCCTCTCCAATCCTCACCTCCTCTTTTTTACTCCTTCACTTTTCCCTTTCTCCTACGCTCACCTCTGGTAAAATCACCGCTGAGCTGTCGGCGTTTCCTGTAATCAAAATGGCTGTTGGTTAATTGGCCCGTTGGACCGTGTGCTTAAGAGGTGTTTGCAGAGAGATGGGGTTTGGCTTCTGAGACGAGTCTGAGGCTGCACCGTGCAGGTTTCTGATGTGCGCTCGCAGACGGGAGACAAAAACGGAGGTGAACAGCTGGCTCGGAGTGGCAGAAGCAATCAACGGAGAGTGATAGATGTGTGTGAAACTCAGCAACTGTCAGTCTGAGCCGGCCCTTTAGTCATTATCATGTTAAATGATGACAACAACTACAACGGTTTAGGTTAATTCCGCTCAAATTAAGAGTTAACTGTGGCGTTAGATCAACATGAGCAGACACTGTGCAGGGTTTACAGGTTAGTTACTCTGAATCTGAACACTCCACCCTGTGCTTGGTACCCACTGCTGTGTTGTGATGCTCTTTACTGTAACACTACACAATTAATTGGTTGCTCTTCCGCACAGACACGAGCATGAGTGGAGAGTTGAAGTCCAGCCGCTCCAGGGCAGCGAGCAAGAGGGCCAGCAACACCACTTACGGGTGAGTACGAACCCCACCCCACACACACACACACACACACACACACACACACAGACATTCCCACCCCCACACACTCAGAGATAATCACGCGCTCTATTATTTGCTGCAGCCCTTTATCTGTAACTCAATAGCTGCACCTCAGCGTTGCAATCAATGCAGCATTATTCGTTATTAGCTTCATACCAGCCTTGTATGTTAGCTGCCATCGATTTTGGCCACAGGTGCTGTCTCCATCAGTCAACGTTTTAATCTATCTGTTGATGTAGTGCACACATATGATTGTGGCTGATTACTGTTTATTACAGGCGGTTCAATACTGGAGTGCAGAGCTACACTAACACCACCCGTGTGCTCAGATAGCTGGTGGAGGGAATGGAGGCCAGTGGGGGAGATGACAGTGTGTGTGTGTGTGTGTGTGTGTGTGTGTGTGTGTGTGTGTGTGTGTGTGTGTGCGTGCGTGCATGCGTGTGTGTGTGTTTGTGGTGGCTTGTTTAAATTCATTCATGCCTTCATTACTCTTACCTCCAACTATCTCCTTGAACTGCATCTCTTACTGGAGCTGCAGCTCTGTATGCTGGAGCTCCTCTAATGAGCATAAACCACAGAAGGAACTCACACACTGTGTGTGTGTGTGTGTGTGTGTGTGTGTGTGTGTGTGTGTGTGTGTGTGTGCGTGCGTGCGTGCGTGCTTGTGTGTGTTTGAGTAGATTCTCATTTCCTATGCTGCATTTCATTGTATTCGGAACTTGGAGAGAAAAAAAAAACATCCTCCGACATGGAAAAGTGCAATAGAATGGTCATCCGAGTTGGAAAGTTGGAAAAAATACACCTAGCGTGACGTCACCGACATAAACACACGTGACATCGCAGCAGTATGGTGGCATACACAGTGAACGATAACCTTTTACCGTCTCATCACTTTTGACTTTGGGTTTTGAAACTTGCTGCATCAACAACTTTGTAGTCGCCTGATAGAAGTCATTGTGAGCAGGCAGTCTTCTGTTAAGGGCGACATACGTACGAATGTTACTTTCTGAACTAAAAATATCAATACAGGATGAAGTCTACGAAGTGAGGATGCTAACCAGCTCCAGGCCTGAAATTCTCCTCCTTCCGACAGACCAAAGCTCCTATGCTAGTGGTATAAACAGACCCCAGTCAGCTGATAGGATCGCTAACTGAGCTAACTAGCTAACAGCAGCTACGGTTATCAGCAGTTAGGGGTTACTCTGGTGATATGCTGCCCCCAATAGAGTGCTGTAGGGATGACGTAATTTTGTAGGCCAACCTGGTTGCATTTTATTACACAATTACATACATATTTTTTAGGAATTGATCAGTCTACAAGGTGCAAATGATGGCGTTTAATGTCCTTGATATATTCTGTAGTCTCATTTAGTCGCTTGTTAGCAACCACCAATTTTAAGACACATAAGCACTTTATAACTCAATCGTGGGATGTATTTTATGTTGTAGAACAAAATGTGTAAATATCTTAAGCCTGTGGTGACCCCAGACCTTATTTCAGGCATTTAACCGAAAACTCATTCAAAAAACTCACAGACTTTGAGACGAGGGAACCGGATGTGCAAAAATGCTAACTGACTCATTACAACAGCACTGTTTGTTTGGAGTGTGAATTTTGCAAAGGTGGTCAATTCTATAATAATGATTTCAGCTGCTGTAGTTGCTCATGAAGTTCACAGATTTTCCATTCGAACATCCATTTGCTGTTGGCGTCCATGTTTGCAATGCATTTAGATTGGAAGTTGAGAATACCGACTCGGAAATATCAACTTCCGACCTGCAATGGATTGCATCAATAGCACTTACCCCACCGACTCTGACAGTGCAATTTGCTCCTACATGTCCTCTGGAAGTCCATATAATTTTCCTTTATACAACAGAGGAAGTGGAAACGATAGGCAAGGTTCTTAGAAAACACCACTTCATCAGAAAAGAAAAAGATAAATGTAAATATTTAAACATACATGTAGCTCCACCTACCTGATAATAAAATGGTGATGGCCACAACAGTACAGGCACACAAGGCTTTTTGCTGACAATGGAGATGGTGAGAGGAGATGCTCATATTAAGGCAACGGGAATAAACACGATGAATAATAAATACATACTTTGCAGGACATCCACCCTAGGACAAAATGCAAAACAGGTACAGAAAACAAACCAGAACAGGAAATTTATATTATCAGTTGTAATTATATAAATGCTGACTTGTTTGTCCCTCGCCTAATCATCAAATCTAATTTTTCTCCATAACTGGGACTCCACATATGTTTCCAACTCCACAACATAAACTGATATTTTTCCATTCATGGCAGCTCCATTCACTGTCCCTCGAAGTATCTAAAGGTATAAATACTACAGCATGGAACATTTAATATTATGTCCCCAGTGTGTCCTTCAAAACAGTTAATCCAGCTTTCTGCCTGCTCTCCCTCCTCCTCCTCCTCCTCCTCCCTCTCCCTCTGACCATCTCTGCCTAAACCTAACCCGCCGCACATTATTTGCCCATTCCACCATGTAGTTATTCAACAGCGTGCAGCCATGCATTAATGAGGTTAGTCATACAACAGACACACACACACATAATGACTAACCACAAATGGAACACACCTGGGGTATCAGCCCTGATATATTCCAGGCCTGCCTGATTTTTCACAGAGATGACATGGACTTTAAGCAGACCAACTCGGCTTCCTGTGGCCATTTATGGTCACATCCAGTTGAATTAACGAAGCTCGGAACCTGTGTTGACAGAACAGACCTTCAGCCATGCTAGCAGCACTGTAAGGCTTTATCAGGCACAGAGATGCTGTGAGCTAAATGCTAACATCAGCATGCTAACGTGCTCACAGTGACAGTGCTGACATGCTGATGTTGGGTAGGTACAATGTTGACCATGATCACCATCTTAGTTTGTGCTCATTTTTGCTAATTGGCACAAACCACCCATGAACCTACTGTTAGTGTTAAGACCCCCCAAAAATACATTGACAGGACACCTAAAAATGCAAACAAGCTAAATTATAACTCTGTTATAGTTGTAACTGTCCGTGATGATTTGTGGAGGTTTTATATTTGTAATAGTTTCCTCGAGCCAAGATAAAGTATTAAAAAATCTGTGACATAATCACAATATTAAGTCTAGGTTGGGCAGGATCGAGGGTGGAGCCAGCGGGAGAAACACTACTGTGCATGTTCAGTGGGCCGCATATCCAGGAAGTAAACCCAGGAGGCTAGAAAACGTATGCATATGAGCCAAGCGAGCAGTTCACGTTGGATTGAATAGGTGCCATCTTTGCATTCAGTATCCATATAAATCTATGAAACCACCAAGTACAGCAGAGGCTGATGGAGATGTCATTAGATTTGAAGGTATTTGATCGGAGCCAAAGTATCAGATGATGGTGCTGGATAAAAAGTCAGAGTATCACCAAACATATTAGTACTGAACGCTGGGGGGGGCGTGATTGGGTGAACAAAATTATGGAAATCCATCAGTAGTTCATTCAGTAAATGAACACCTCATTGTGGCACTCTGCAGGAACACAAAGTGTTAAGATAATTTGCCTGGATGCTGTTATTTTTTTTACACAAAGCCATGAAATAGATGTTGAGATATTTCTCAGTCTGTGGATCACCAAAGTCACGAGGGTTAATCCTCTGGGTACCATTAATGTCTCGAAATTTCACGGTGACCCATCTAAAAGCTGTCAAGATATTTCAGTGTGGCTGACAAAAGAACATCGCCATCATTAGAGCCACACGTCTACAGCATTCATGTGTACAACTGCAAACATAAAAAGTGAATAAATTGGTTTTGTGTTTATTTGAAGGCAGCATCTGAAAGTGTTGTTCTTTTCCCTTCATAGCCACACATAGATTTTGAGTTCTAGGGAAAGTGAGAGAAATTAAATATAAAACAGTTCAATCTACATGACGGTTTCCCACGAACAGAAACTACAGCACAGCTAACGTCACAAATGTAAATCGTGTCGAGACAGCCACCAAAAACCTCTCTGTCCAGACTCCAATAATCCTGTTCTGTGCTGCTGGCAGCAGTGTGCCCCGATCCTCCCTCCTCCCACTCCTCTCACAGAGCTGGCCAACAAACACTACTGCCTGTGGCCTAGATTACTTTGTGAGCTAACTTTCCAACTCATGTCAAGACGCTGAAGCAATGTAATCTGCTCATGCTCGCCATACGGGTCGCCACCATTTCTCAACTGTTATCCCTAGAAAGTTGGATTATCAATCCACATTCTATCCAGTTAAACAAAGAAAACAAAATCATGACTGTCTTTTTGTTGTCCAAGTCATTTTCTTGTCTCGTGATAGTTAGCACAATTTATTCCCCTCTTCCTCTCCTCCCGCTGCCTCCAACTCATATGTCTCCCCCCCAGGGCATTTGCTTCAGAGCGACCCTGGCGACGTAAGGGTTTTGTCATCATTTATCGCCCGTGCTTTCTTACTGTCACAGGTCCCCTCTAGCTTGGCAGAACCCAGCTGTGGATGGAGGGATGGGGGAGAAAGAGTGGCAAGTGTTTCACGGCCCAGATGCTGCCGCTGCAGCCGCGGCCTCTTTGTGCTCCAGTGCACTGCATACAAAAGCTCAGTGTACTGTGTGGCCTCTGTAAAGAGGCTCAGGTGCCAGACGAAGAGCCCCAGAGGTGTATGCGTGTGTGTGCAACCCACTTGGTAGAATAAACGTTGGCACTGTATATTTCTGTGAACATCGGATATGTTGAAACTCGACGTTTCTTTATGTTGCAATCATATGTTGACAACTCTCTTCTTCTGGTCTGTTCAGGTTTAGGCATAAAAAGAATCCTGCTAGGGTTAGGAAAACATCATGTTTTTGCCTAAAATACCTGTTTTGGTTGCAACAATCATGGCTAAAACTGATCCGAGGTCTCCTTAAAATTACCCAGCAGTTTCACACTTAAAGGTACACTGTGTAGTGTTTTAAGTAATTTATTACCTCAAATCAACGTCTTCATTCATAAATAAGTCCTCATTGGTGTAAAATTATCTCTGCCAACAATCTCACTTACCCTCCTGAGGGAAGAATCGCTTATCTGTATTCACATAGGACGGGCGAGCTCTACGGAGGCTTCCATGTCCTTCCGGTCTATAAAAAACGATGAACTGCTGAGAGGGACAAAAAGCACTACGTGGTACAGATAAGACTAAAGGCGTTTTCACTCAGAGCCAGCGTGACTGTGGAACGGAGAAGGAGCTTGGCGAGACGCGCTTTTCAGTTGCAGTTTGACGTTTGTTTGAAATAACGTACCTCATCACCCGAAACAAAACTTGAAGTGGTGTTTGAAGACATGTTGTTGTCATAGCTTCTTGAATCTTGACACATCCCGCCTGCCGTAGTTCCAACAGGTTGCAACGCACATTTGAAAACGTGAGGCACTAGAGAGCAGTATTCGTTTGAATGCAAAATAACATTTAACCACTAGATGGGAGAAATAATTCCACAGTGTCCCTTTAACAAATGTTAAAACGCAGTCTTGAACGGAGGTCACTGACGTGCCATCTTTCTTGCCTAACCTTAGAAATGTCAATATTGTACGTAGACTATCACACGCACGAATACAAACATATCAGCGGCGGGCAGAAAACGTTAACATAACATTTTATCCTGAGGACCGGGCTGCTCTCTGCCGCTCTCCTGTACTTGTATCTCAGTGACGAAGGGACTGACCTGAACACGGGGCGACTGAGCATCTGGTATTTTCGGCTGCGCTTCATTCTTGTCATATTCTCTCATCTGTTTTAATTATCAGAGGGGCTGGTCATGGAGGAGTTTGAGTTGGGATGGAAACGATGCAGCGGGCCCATCTGTCATATAGGGCTCAAAGAGGCTAACGAAGGCAGGACAGGTGGAGGCATCAGGGTGTGAACTCTGCAGTTGATAGAGGTGAGGGTGACAGGAAATTGGCCACATAAGTGGGCTAAGGCGGCTGAAAAAGATCATTCTGGTTTATTACTACTTGGGTCTCTTTTTAAACCATTGTTATTGGCCGTGGTAACACTCTACAAACCATGTTAACTGCTGAGACTTGGGAGTGGGATCAACATAACGAAAAATAAATCTAAATGAGGCAAGAAAAAACAGCCAGACGCTCATTTGGGTCTAAAGAAAGTCAAACTTATTCTGAAGAGAAGGCAAAGGTGAAGAGACAGTTAAAATCTGAACTGTCAGGATCATAAAAGTCCATGGAGGACTAAACCTGTCAAAATAAAAAAATAAGAAATTAAAAAAATGTGAATATGCCTTTAAATGCACCAAAATAATACTAACAATAAGCATTGCCATTACATAATTATATAAATTATTTCAGTTTTAATTTGCTTCTATAATTATTTAAATTGTCTTTATTTACTTTTCCATTTATTTCCCCATTTTATTTATTCATTTATTCATTTTTCAAATTAGTTTATGTATTTGTGTATATGCAGATATAAATACTAATAAAGGCAGAAATTAAAACATTTAAAAATGAATGAATAAAATTGAAAATTAAATGGGTAAGTACATAGATAGGGGAATTAATACAAAGGCAAATAAATACAGAAGGAAAAATTAAAAGCAAAATATAAATTTGTCACATTTGCTAGTAATATTAGTGTTGTTATATTAAACAGAATATAACTTATTTATTGAGCCATTTGTTTGTTGTTTTTTTGTATTAATTTTTGATTTTGGTAGTTTGTCCTCCATTGCCGTGTCCCTTTCTGTGAGAATGAACACATACTGTAGGTTGTAATGAACCAGAATGATCCTTTAAGATATCTATAAGAGGCATTATGGCAGGTTTGGGAACAGATATGTAAACTGTAGCTTCTATTCCCAAAACAGCCATAATGCCAAATGCAGCTTTTTCTTTTTTTACTGAGGTTGTATTTTTAGTCACATCTCCCTTCATCTTATCTCGTCTCTTGTTCCCAGCAACGCTCGTCACGTATTTTGTCATTTGATTGTATGTGTGTATCTAGCCCGAGGCTCGTCTGGCTGACATCTGTAAAAACCCCACGAGCGGTGAAAAAGCAAAGGTCGAACGGAGGCAATCTGCAGTCGAGAAAGTTCACCCGTTTTTATGAATGACCTCTTCCTGCCGGACATTTTTCCATAGCATCATTCTGATTGTCACAACACAGCTGTCTGCCAGCTGTTATGACAGCCACCCACAGCTAAATCTGTACACACACACAACATCATGATCATCTTTTTAGAAATGACATAAGCGGTGTTTAAAAAGATGGCGTTGCATAACGCACAATGGGTAACAGACTGGCAGATAACAACCCATATTTATATATAGTTAAAGGGGGAAAAAGCGTTTTAAAGCTTGTAAATACACAACTGAGAAATAGATGCAACATAGACGTTGATCCGCGCTTTGTTTTCTGATGTCGGGCTGTGATGTGAGATGTGCAGAGGTGATCCATGCAGGATTCTAGCCTGAGTTTATGACTGCGGATGTGTGATTTGTGACTTTCAGGACGTAAAAGTTGTCGTCCTCTGTTTGCTGACTTGGCCCGAAGTCGTTTAGCATGTATTTGATATTCGATAGCTTCTGATATATTTTCAGAAAAATCAACTAATAAAAGAAAACAGGGCGAAATATGGAGGGGGAAAAAATCACCTAATTCAGCATGGCTGTAGTTTGGGTTGTTCATTTATTGTATATTGAAAAGCACTTCAGAGAATACCCCGGTTCACAGTGATGGATTTCTCACCATTTAGTTTCTCCTCACAAATAGCAAGGCCGTTCTGCTTATGTCTGCACTTTGGCAAAATGAAGTTAAATGAAGTGTGGAGAGAGTTCTGGGCCTGCGTGTCAGTGTTTTCATTTAGAGGAGCGACGTTGTTCCAACCATGTCAGACACCATGTGGCCGATCAGGTCCTGTGACTCACTGCAGGGCGGGCATGAACCCCCATGTTCCCCACACATTTATCCGGGCGTGATTCGGCTCACGCCCAGATCAATACAGCAGGAGTCTGTGTGTGGTTTCGGATGAATTTACACTTACTGTGAATGATAGCACGACCTGTGCCACAGACGCCTTTTACATCGCAGATTCGATCGTTGTGAACGGGAGCGTGCAGCCCGTTCAAATGAATGTAAACTCGATAAGATACATTTTTGTTGACAACGAGCAGAAAGATTAGGTCGCAGCAGCACAGTGACAGAAATAAGTACAGGTACGTAAAGAAAGATGAAGAAATAAATGGTAAAGGTAATAAAGAAGTTATATCAAGCTAACAACTAGAATACGAGATAGAAACTGTACGAGAGCATTTGGATTCAAAATTACAGGTGAAGAGACGGTGGTATCGTTAATAGCAGCAGAGTCTAAGTCTATGATCACAGACACAGTGATGACTTTGTTTTGTGTTTCCTTACATGTACACATTGACTTCAAGAAGTATTTAACCGCCGAAAAAGATGGTCCTCGCATTAAACTGGGCTGCCGGTGCAGTAGAAAGATGATTACATTTTAAATTAGTGTCCATGGATGCTTGCAGTCTGTAGTTGATACAGCAGCATTACAATCAGCCAGATGATGCATTTTATGTCATTTGGAGGATTTCTGCCAGTAAAAAGAATGCAGGGCTCTCGGTGCAGGCAAAATAATTAGAAGTTCAGCATTGTTCATTTGCATATACCACCAGAACTGTGGTGATACAAAGCTGCAAATCTGCAAAGTTGCTGTTTCGTGACCTTAATTGTACAAATTCAGTGGCACTAAAATGCTCTTATATAGGGAAGGTGAGGAAGAGTGAAACAGAGTGAAAGTACTGTTGGATCATCGGGCAGCACCCTGAATGCACACAGAACTGGGGCGTCTGCTTCGAGCGCTTCTGAAAGAGACGATCCGATCAGCACGTCCACTTTCCGCAGCGACTGACCAGATGTTCGGATGTGATTTAAACGGCTTTATTAAGCTCTCTTCTTTTATTCCTCCCCCAAACCTTTTCTGTCTCCCCTCATGTTCCTTTTTCCTTTGACTGTCCGTCAGTGTTTGCCCTCACCTCCATTTGTACAATTCATCGCGTCTCACCGCTCTCCGTAATGGCAGACTTTTCACCTCACCTTGTCTTTAATCGTGTTCGCGTGCACCCGTTAGTTTGAACCCAGCGTCCTCGCACACCTTCCCTAAGTGAGACGGGCGAGAAAGTGTCTGGCCAGGGTGTCAGTTTTTCAGCCTGCTAACTATTCATCAATGCCGACTGCACCTTCCCCTTCCACTTCAGCATCAATTTTACAGTGTAAGTGCCGTTTTCATTTCTGCGGCCGGCTTTTCCCCTTCTGTCCTCCGTCGGCATTCTCTGTGCTTGGAAGCACAGACGATGTGCTGTCTGCAGTCCGTTCCTGAGAGAGATGATGGGGGCTACTGTAGGTAAAGGTCAGTGCAGTCAGAGGTGGATGTAATGCTGGGGAAAAGGTCACCGTGTGCAGACGAGGGAGGAGAGTGCATCCGCTGGTTTAAGGGCTACTGCCCGAGCCCTTTGAGACAACAGAGAATAAGTGAAGATAGGAGACAGGTGGATAGAGAGAGAGAGAGAGGGGGTAGTGACAAAGGAGGGAGAGAGTGATATGGTTTCTGTAGACATGATGTTCTGTGGAGAGAGGTCACGGGGCAGTGGTGGCGGTGACACCAATAGCTGAGGGCGCGATAGCAAGAATGACCAGGATCTCATAACTAAAGAAGAAATATATAGTTTTCTACCCATTTTTACTGTGTGTGTGTGTGTGTGTGTGTGCGTGTGTATCCGTATATTCTGTGTGCATTACCAAACCCGATGAGTTATCTGGCCTGTCCTGAAGGCTTATCACTCCGCAGAGGTCGGTCCCTCTGCTAATGAAGTCATCTCTATCCCTCGACGCTGGGAGGAGAAAAGTAAGGGAAGCAGGTGGGAAGCGGGAGAAACGGAGGCACGGAGAAAAAAAGGATTGATGCAAAAGGGTGAAAGCCGCGAAAGGGTGTAAAAAAAAACAGCACAGAGGGACGAGTGTGAAACAAGTGAAAGAGAGAGGAGAAGATAGGAGGGGGAAAGAGGGAGAGAAAGAACAACGGCCAGGGAGAGTGAGGGGTGAAGAAAAGCGAAAGGAGGGAAAAGCAAGTGAGCACTGCACTGCGTGTCATTGGCCCCCTGGCGTGAACAATCCATCTCAAATTGATCTTCCAGCTCGGCCCAGCAGGGCATTCTGAATCAATCTCAAATTGATCTCTGTGCCAGAGGTCGGGAAAACTAGCAGTGGAGCTTATCAGAAATATAGTGGTGCTGGGAGGATCTGACAGGGAAACTTATCACACTGCACAACAGGAAATGGGCTCTGAGCCCCCGGGGCAGCAAGAGGACGAGCCTGCTCCCTGTACACACACACACATACGAGACACACACACACACACAAACACACACACAGATTCAATGTCTCTCCGTGTACCCAACACAACCAAACACTGACACATGCTCCCCAGTGTTCAGCACAGTACAGAGAGGCTGCACTGTGCATAGACACATTAACAGGATACGCTCACACGCACGCTTTGAAGGCGTCAGCACACACCCGCAGGCTGCGTCAAAAAATAAAAAAAAGTTTGTCAGCACAATATGTCAATACATTTTAAGTTAGACAGGTGAGACTTGAGGCCTGGAGCTCTTAATAACTTATAACACATTTAATGTGTCCTCAGCAAGGCTGCGTGAAAGGCCCGAGGAGTGACGATCAATACCGGCTCGCATTTAGACCGTCAGTCAGCTTAGGGGAGCGAGCTGCCTCTCCGGGCCCAGTAAGAAATAAACCCAGATAAACAATTGCTCAAAAGTGACTTTCACCACACAGTGTCTCTGGAAACACTTACAATCCGGCCCAGGAAGTGTGGGAGCGCTTCACCCACACGCCACAGCTTCGTAAGCATGATGAATGTGAGCTCATGAACTTATTAACCAGTGAGAAATCATCTGGCTGCTGGTACTTTGTGGACTCCATCATTGTGTTATTACCGCCTAGCGACCAGTGTTCCCATTTATGTTTCTTTGCGCTGCTTTTTTCTCACTTTTCATCGCCGCTCGGGTCGCCAGATTGAAGCTGACAGCAACTTTACAGAGCACCACCAGAGACCGAACACAGAAAACTAACTCAAAGTTCATTTTGATGACAGAGAGCGCCGCGGAGTGACACAGAGATAGGGCGAGAGGGGGGAATACAGGCAATGAGAGACCGCAGTGACAAAAAAAAAGAAAAACCAGAGAGGAAGGGAGGGGTTGCCTTTGAGCATGTGAGCATTCGGGAGGCAGCAGGAGCCTTTTCTGTGGTCTGGACTGGAAAAGCTCTCTGTCAGCACAGAGGGGTAATGGGGGTTAGCAGGGTGAATAGGGGGAGTGAAGATGAGCGTGAGAATATATAAATAGGTGTGAGTGTGTGGGTGCAAATGGTATTACAATATATCGGTGCCCTCAGTAACCCTCGGGTTTACGGTGAAATAACGGAGGACACATACATGTATGCATGCTGGGACGCTGATTTAAAGACAGATCATTAAGTGGACGCCCCGTTGTGACCCGATCTTCCTCCGCCACGCTGCCCAGTGCACTAACACTATTTTATGCTGAATATTTCATTCAGCGAAAACAAGCCAGACCGTTTTTTGACCTTTGGTCTCCGTGCGGGACACACACATGCACACACACAGACCTCTGAGTCACCTCCCTGCAGCTTTACGCTCCATTTATTCTCTCGGTCTCACCTGTGATACCTACTGATGAATGCCCTTCAAGTTCAACGCTCTCTCACCGCCCCCACAACAGTGTTGTGCATGTTCACGAGAACTCGAAGTTCACTTCACAGAAATGAGAACAAACTATTTTTTTTTCTTCTTCTTCTTCTTCTTCTTCTTCTTCTGCAATAGAACCCTTTTACTCATTCATCCCAAGCCCCTAATACTGTGTTATAAAAGTAAGATGTTACAGCAATGTATTGCTTTGTCGCTTTTTCAGTGCATTACTCATATACAACTATATATATATCTATATCTATACATATATAGCTATATATATATATATATATATATATATATATATATATATATATATATATATATATATATATATATATATAGAGAGAGAGATAGAGAGAGAGAGATGTATGTATATATAATTATACATAATATTTCATACACTACATAGTGAGTATATCTGGAAAGCTGCATGTTAAAAACTCAGGCTAACATTTTTGCTCATACTGTTAATGCTAATGAGGCCTCTGGTGCAATCATATCACCTTTTAGCAGCCTTGAACTCTCTCTTGTGATTATTTATCCATTTCCTATGTTGAAAACAATTATAGGTGTTGTTAGCACTATTGTTAGCAGTCCACCCACAGTCTCATGATGCCTTGGGTTGAGTCTGTCGTGTCTTAATGAGACTTCATTAGGCTTTACAATGTCGCCCACCGCTGAATTTGTAAAGAACTTAAGCTTCTGGGCTTTGATTACTCGATATGAAACGTTCCCTTCTTCATTTTTATAATACCTAGTCGTATTGATGAGCCTCATTAAGTTTGTGCAGGAGTTAACGACGCTTACAGGCACGAGCAGGGTTACGTGTAGTTCAGTGTTTGTCAAATTCATGAGAGCATTCTTGTGTGCACTGTGTTTTATTTTTTACATTACGTTCGTATGAGTGATTGGAGTTCCTTTCGTTGACTTATTCAAAGATCTATTTCACAAAAAATATTTTAATGTCCCATAGCAGGAAAAGTAAAGGTGAAACAAATGAAAATGCAAAACTTCTGGAGGTTAGAAAGAAGTAAACTTACCACCTACCACTCTCTGTAGTTTGCTCTCCATCTCTGATACATTAGCCACCATTTGCATAACAAAGTACTGAGAGCAGAACACGGAAAAATCAAACACGAATAGCATTACGCCATCGCATTGACGCAATCTGCACCTGCTTATCAATCAGTCATGGTCATTCATTTATAGACCTCATGCAACCAGAACTAATGAAGGGAATTTGTGTCTCACTGTATATATCAACATATATCAACCAGCCTGATTTAAGCAGTGTCCTTACTCTGAAAGTTTAAAATTCAGATTAGTCCTCCACAAAAACAATACACAAAAATATGACAAGCGCTAAGCGTGATCAAATTATCATATGTACATACAGTCTGTGAAGGTATGTATTTATTTTCCATCTCGTCCTCCAAGCATCTGAGCATTTTGTTCAGCTGCTTAACTCTTGGATCACCTTAAAAATCTCTGCTAATGGCTGCTTTCCTGCAGCAGCAGCCCATCTAGTTTTTGCCGGAGCTGTATAAACACGATGTCTTCGAGCCGTGCACTTGACATCTCCTCACTTTTAATTTCTCTGCCTCTTTCAATCTCTATGCTAACAATGGCGAGGCAGATACAGGGAGGATGTTGACTTAGCATAGCTAATGTTAGCTGAGGTTAAAGTTTTGTCCGGTGAGGACGGCACACTGCAGTCTGAGGTTGACTCGGTAAATGTCAGTCCTGTCGATCACAGTTAAAACCACGGACAGCTCTCGTGAGGGCCTTTTCTGAATGGCAGCTTATTATTTGCCCCAGATCTCCCCTAAATGTTCAGATCCTCACTCGCTGTCCGTGGAGAGAACTGGATTTGTTTGCTCCGTGGCTGGATGACATAGTCTAACTAGACACAGCGACACACACACACACCCTCAGAGCCTTGCTATCTTCATGACAGCGTCTTGTCTTTTTCACTTTCCTTTCGGTAGCGAGCGAAGAAGTTAATTTTAGCTCGGTGTACCCATGCCGCTTTGCCCTTCATGCAGTTGAGCTGAACTGACTTTTAGCTTTTAATTCTTCAATAATTTCAGGACAACAGCATAGTTCAGGACATGAAAACGATGCAGGGGCTTGACAGGGTTGAAAAGGCTGGAAGGATTAATTACTTTGAGGCAGCCCCGGGTAACCTTTTAACTTTGCGCTCTAAGTCGGTTTTGACGGGGATCGTCGCCCCTGTTAGAGGAAGTGTCTTGATAGCTGTGCTCCTCGTGGAGGGGAGGGGTCCCTGCGAGTGCCCTGGATGTCACTTGTCACCTTACCGCTGCGTAATGCTGCTAATTAGCACTAAATAGTCTGAACTCTGAAATTTCCAATTACTGCTCCCAGCGAGACCCTGAGCTTTTGATGAATGGCACCGAGCTTAAGCAGTCGGCCCTCCTGGAGAGAAGCCACACATATACAAAGAGGTACACGCACCGCATCACTAACAGGCAGATGACATGTTAAGCAGGCTGCGTTCACAACTTCAACCTCGATTGCAAAAAAGTTGGGGCACAAAAATAAGAATGGAATTTTTTGCCAACAAACAGTGTTCAGTGACACTGAGTGGTTTTACAAAGTGTTCCCAAGCTAGTGTATATAATCAAGTGTTTCAAAGGGGTGAACTTTCCCCATCCTTGCTTGCGAACGACGAAAGGTGAGGACCCAATGGCAGGCAGGTGAAGAAACAAAAGCGAGCTTTAACGAAGTAAGCTAAAGTCACAGAAACCAAAAGAGAAATACAAAAGCTAAATGAAGAACAAACCATGAGGAAGCACAGGGAATACAATTAACTGAATTGAAAAACACAAGGCCCTACACATAGTGGCAGGGTTTACATGCACACAATATTGCAGTGTTTGCCCTTATTTCGAAAAAGACAATATTAGTTGACCTGTTTACATGGCGAATAAGATATGAGTATTCCACAAATATTCCCATTTACATGCAGCCGTACATACTTCAGTTAACGTAATGACGGACGTCCAATTTAAGCGCTATGGAGGAATTCACTTCCTTTTGAAACATCAGTCATGTATAGCCTCGTTGTCAAGAAGAACAGACTCGGACTTGACCTATGCAGCTGACCGCATGCCGTAAACAGGCAAGAGGGTGTGTGTTGTATGTCACAAACTGCCATGAGAACCCCAACTGAGGCACATATTCCAAATAGGCTGTAGACATGTCCAGAGAATGCTCCTAAAACAAGTATAATACAGGCATTGCACGTGTCTCAATTGGAAAATGCCACATTCGGTGGAAGTAATTAGGAATATTGGAATAACAGAATATGCTGTTTACATGACCTGTGTCACATTCGGAATATTAATGGAAAATTAGTGTGCATGTAAACAAACCTAGTGACACCGCAAACAAAACAGAGAATGCACTGACATGATGAACTGACAAAAATAGAGGGAAAGACACTAAATACTGAAATACAAACTAATCTAAGGAGGGGGTGAGGTGCTGACGGAGTGAGTCGGAGCAACACAGGTGAGGAGAATGAGTAGGGGAAAGACACCAGTCATGCCAACGAGGCTGATGGGAGACAGGTGTGGGGGAATGACAGAATAAGGGAGGAGCACAGGAACACAGGAGAGGAACACTGGGGATACAGGTGAGCAGGAAGTGGAAAGTCACAAGACACATGAGGATATAACTACAATATAAAACATGAAGTAACTAAACCAAAAACCCCAAACCATGACACCACCAATGAGCTTTAAATGAAAAAAAGCTTTTCAAAGTTGTTAAAAAAGAAAAAAAAAAGAAGAAGAAGAAGAAGAAGTAGCATCGTTGGTTCATTTTGTTATGTGTTGAGTTTTATGCAGATGGTTCCAAGTCACGCAGAAGAATTGGACTTATCCCACTCCAAACACTCTGCCTCCAGCAGGATTAGGCCACATTGTAGACGCTGCTTCTACAGCGCATACACATCGAGCTAAACCCACAGCTATCTACATATGCACATATTTATGTTGTGCAGACATACCTACACCCACATACTGATTGTGCACACAGAAACCAGAGCAGCATAAACACACACACAGTCTGATTATACTCTATGTCTTTCAGTGATTTAAATTCAGAGGTTGAAGTTTTTTTGTATTTAATGTATTTTTAGCCTTGCTTTATATTTCTGTATCAAACAGAGGCCAGTCAAAACCCAGCACCCGATCAGACTCAGATTTTTTTTTTTTTTTACTGTGGCAACAAAACATTACAGTATTATTCAAATATTCACATCCTGCCCTGCAAGAGTGCTAAATGAGCAATTTATTTAAAAACTCTTTGGGCTTTTAATCACAGGAAACACCTGTAACACCGTCTGATTTGAAAGGCAGATTATGTTAATCTGTTGTTTAGACAGTCTGGGCCCATTTACAGTGAGCGCCTCTCCTGTCCTGTGCTTTTTGTCCTCCACACATTACTTATGGGGCTTTTCCACGGACACCAAGCCGAGTCAAACTGCTGATTTGTGTTACTGTAACCAGTTTTAACGCGCCAAGTTGCCGTGCCCAGGTTGGACTCTCTCCAGAGTAGGGCCAAAGGATGCCCGCCCCGCCTTTGAGCAGGCTGTGGTGATGTCTTGTGACTGGTGGCAACCCCCGTCTTCCCGTCAAGTAGACCAGAGAAAAAGTCTGTGTTCTGCTCTCAGCGCTTTATTGGTAGTAACAGCAGTTCATAATTTTGTTTCGAGTTGCTACTACACTAAGTTCCCATGCTTTAATGCTCAAAAAACACATCAGTTTTCTCACACTGTCCAGTGCTGCAGCTCTGTATCCCCGCTCTGTCTGAGATGCTTTGTTTTTAAGCTCCTGTCTCTTTAAGTCCCCCCTCCCTAATACTCAGTCTGCTCCGATTGGTCAGCTCACATATGCCTGAGCCAGCGCCATCGTCTCCTGTCAGCTCTGTCTTAAATTAGGCTTAAATTATAATTAAGTGTGATGTCAAAGTGTCACGGAATTAAAGGCCATGATTTCGGACGCAGCAGCTGAGGTCTCGATGACGTTAGTGAATCTGATATCGTCAATCACAACGGTGGAAAAAGCCCAGTTATCGCTAGCAAAAACGTATACAACTAGCTAATTAATTACTTCAAGATTTCTATGCAGTTGTCGTTGCCTCACTCAAGGTTTTGCCATTCATAAAAGGGTTTAATGCTCCAATAACGAGTGCACTGACTGCAAGCGCACTATACACGCTTTGGCGTTTACATTTTGTTTTCCAGCAGGTGTTTCATCAGGTTAGACGTGTTACCTTGGTGAGCTTGGTATTTTGCATTATAAATATTGCAGCGAGTGTTGCCCTGACTCCCTTTGACTCATTGCGGGGATGACGTCTTGCTCTTTCCCTTCCTTTCTATACTCTAGTATGAGGGACTGATTTATTGTGAATTGGTACTCAGTAGTTCCAATATAATTCAGTTGGTACCCTGGAAGTACTGAGATCGGAACCCACCCAAAGTTGAGGAGCTTCAGTTGAGTCTTTAAACTCTTCAGCGGGTGTGTGACTAAAGCTTTGGGGACATCGAGGTTTAATAGTTACAGACAGTAATGACTTCTGTCACTTGTGGGAAAATATTTAAGACGCTGTCTCTTATGACTTAGTTGTGTCAAATAGACGTTCTTCACGCATCAGGTGACGATGAATCTGTCAGCACTCCTCCATCACTGTTTGCTGGCAACGATGCTAAAAACACAGGTCGATTCGTGAGGCTCGTTCATTATTTCCAACTGTGACATTCTCTGGCTGCTCAAACAGGAACCATACGACGCAGCGCCACGCCTCGTCCCTGCCAGGGCTGATCCCAGTCAGTCAGGAATGTCCACACCCTGACAGCTGTAGGACAATCTGACTCATTCCTCTCTCTGTCGCCGTCCTCCTTGCCTCTTTAACAAACGCTCCACTCATCCCCCTGCGCTGTCCTCTCCACTTTATCCACTCTGGTTTGCGAGCTTTGGCGAGGTGGCACTGTCGCCTGCTGCCATTTGAGTGTTACTTTACACCTATATGAGGGAACAGAAGGATGCGTCCTGATGGACAAATGGTCCAGAGGGCCAAAGATGGTCCTAAGGGACACTCTTTATTGAATTTCCTGCTCCCTGCCCATTGTCTGTTGTGTTCTGCCTGTCATGCATCCTGCTCCAGTCCTGGCTCCCGTTCAATTCCTTATTGATGCAGCAGCTCGTCTCTATCAATGCGCAGCTCTTCTGCTCCTTTTTTTCTGACGGTGTGGCTGCAATCAAACCTAAAAGGCTGTCAACCAGTCAGAGCTACTTAAACTAAAGTGAGGAAGGACGAGTGCGATCTCATACATAGCCCTTATCTATGAACCTCTATTTCTCAGGCTGAGTAAATTGCTCTCAGGCCATAATTTAACCTTGATGCATGTAGGATAGAAATTTATGAGCTCCTTGAGTTACGATTGCTCTAGTACCCCTCATGTTCTGGGCCCGTAGCTGTATATCACCATCCTGCAGTACATACAGTACATCCAATGTAATGATGCAGACCAACGGGCCAAGCGGTAATGGATGTCAAGGAGCAGATTACATGGTGATGTGCTATTGATCGGTCACTATCCTGCACACGTCATTGAGTAAAGCAGCCGAGTGTGTGATCACTGCATGTTCAAGTAGGTTCTCGGGGAAATAATGAAGATGCTCTTTGTCAAATGTTAATTCTCTCTCAGGAGGAGTTGTTAAAGCTGACCGTGTGTCTGTGGCGAGAACATGGATTACATCCTCTGTAACGGTGTAGGTCTTTTTATACAGCGATATTGATATAAATCATGAAAATTAATTAGAGGAATCTTTTACAGATAAAATAACCAACTGGAAATGTCAGATAATGTCAGACTGGGGGAAATCAAACCCCTTCATTGATCCAGTGATTCCAATATTGCCATAAAGTAGTCTTAGTCGTTGATTTGCATTATTGCCTTCAGTGGAACCAGAGATATCAAAGGTAAAATGTAGATACCACATAGAAAAGTATTTCACAGTTGTTGACACATGTGACTGACAGTATATGTCTACTGCCTTTTTGTGCGCATCAAACGTAAAATTAAACGTGTTCTCACTTACAAATCGTAAAATACGGCAGTTTTGGTCAGTGGCCCTGAGACACTCTACTCACCTCTAGTGACAGTTGGCAGTGGTCAAGTGATCAGGATCAAATGTGCAAAATTTCGTTAGACTTTCAAAATAAAGCTTGTTGAGATTTCACATGTTACGAGTTATCAGACTATTAACGCCTCCTGTCATAAGGATCTTGCAGGTTGCGTGGCAGTTATAACCAATTAAAGACTCCTGGCAGTGAATGTTAAAGTTACGTAACAAATGTAACTTTAATCAACTTTAACTTGTGACACACACAATCATATGTTTGACTTTGGGGTGTCGCTGATCACTGATATTGACAAAAATCGTGACATTGAAAAAAAATGAAATATTGATATCATGTTAATTGAAGAGTTAGTTTCTTTCTGTGCTCGATTTGTTTTAGCACGTGGCTGTAATGGGCCTAAAGTGGTTGCAGCCAACGGAAAAATAAGTGAAAGCTGCATATTGATTTATTACTGCTGTACAAACTCATGTTGAAGGAACGGATATGTATGGATACGTAGGCTCTCTCTCTACCACCCTACAGTCGTATATGGTATGTTATTCATTTGACAAAAAAACAGACAAAACACATAATAAAAAAGCTAAGATTTCTAAAAATTTCTCTATATATCACTTTAATATCGTTATCGTAAAGTCTTTTGGCCACAATAATCGTCCAGTGAAAACCTGATTTGGTGACAGCCTTAGACCAACCAACTCAAACCCCAACCACCTCCTTATACTGACTTTTCTCGCTCTATATACCACTACGCTAGAGGGGCGCCTCCAGAAATGATGCTAGAGGGTTTACATACAGCGTCATAGTTTAAAGCGTAGGGCCATGAAGGCCAAGTTGCCCTGTTTGATGTGTTGAGCTGAAAACAGGCTGGTAAACCCCCAACCACAGAGATCATGTATGTAGCTAAGATAAAATAATTTTCTGGCATACAAATAACATATAAACAATATGAATTCATTTAAAACAGTACAAGGTTTGATTGTTGCAATTATCTGTGTCTATGAGTGCGTGTATTGAATGCATCTGAAGCATCACTCATGTGCATTATACAAAAGAAAACACACAAGAAAGACTCGGAGGAAGAAATAGTGAATGTGAGTAAAATGGCGAGAGTAACAGTGACAGTGATTAAATGAAAGGGAAAGAGGGAGTAGATTAGCTCAGAGTCTGTCCTTAGAGAGCGTCTGAGAGGGAGAACGAGCTGCCAGCGCTCCCTTCATCTTCCCCTCCTCCCCCATCAAAGCCTCTCTGCTCTCATCTTGATCATGCTCACCCCTAACATCCCGTGGTCTCTCTTTCTTCTCCTTCTCTCTCTGTCTCTCCCCCCTAATTGTCGATCCACGAACACAAATGTAGTCTCCTCATTTTTTTCTTTTGGGCTCGGCTGGAAGAAAAAATCCCACTGCACCGTTTTTACACGCAGTAATCTCATTTCTTCCTGACTGCACGCTGTTGTTGGTGTCTCTGTGTAGGTGTGGGTTGTGTTTCAATGTGTTCTCCTTTGATTATACTGCTGTGTTTTTTTTTGTCGCGTTTCACTGCGACTCTGGATAAAAGGCCACGCTGACTAGTAAACGCGTCCTTTGTTTTCAGGTTTTAGTGAAGATGCTTTTTCATTTTCTTTACTACCAAGGCCATGAAAATATCTGTTTCTGATAAAACAACTTTTTTTTTTTTTTTTGCCATGCCCTCTACAACAATACATACAAGTGTTTTCTGATGCCACTATCAACAGGATGGCATGAATCAACACAGTGTGTCACTTCTGCCGAGTTTGACGATGTTGTGAAGTAACGGAGTATCCTGGGAGTTTGTTGTCTTCAGTGTTAAACAACCACTATTGCCGATGAAAATCTATCCAGTGCGTCGCAGGCATAAATGTTCTCTGATGAGGTAATGTATTAAAGTTTTACACATTCCGTCACATTTTATTGTGCAATTATAGTGACAAGGCGACCAACATGAAGAACACCGTCACCTTGGATAAACTGCTCTGGTTTGACAGATTGTTGGGAACATTTGGGATAAAAGAAAAATGACTTACAAGCGTCAAAAGAAGCCAATGTTGATTCTTAAAAGAAAGCAGGAAATGACGAGTAGTCTACCCTTTTAAAGTCTGATTTTTTGTTGCCCCTTTAGTCCACACCAACCTCCTCCATCTGCCTACGTAGCGACTGTACACGAAGTCACATTTGTGACTGTCACTTGTTTGTCTGCAACGGACCCTTGAGAACTGTCAGGTGAATGTAATATAGTTTTTGGAAATTTGCTGAAACCACAGTTGTTCTGTGTTCTATATGTATATGAACACACAGCTGCTCTCTGCATTTAACGCTCACCTTTTGTCATGTAATCGCAAAACGATTTCACGTCTGTTTTTTTGTAGTGAGCTGGCCTCATCTGGGTCATTTTCCACTCTTCAGTCTGGCAGTGTGTCATAAGGTTTCATCAGCTGAATTTCTTATCATGTCTCGTTGCGCTCAACTTTGACTTATGCACGGTAACAGCCTCTTTTGACCTTTTCGTTTCCATCACAAGAGATATGGAGCTCAGGGAGTCCCTGCGGGGCAGTGAAACTCAGAGGGAACACGGAAAGGTTAGTAACCAGCAAGTGTCTTGGTCTGTTTTTTAGTCAGATCCTCCTCACTTTTTTTCTGCCCTCTAACCCATTAGCATCGCTCATGTAGCCTCTTGCTGCCTACTTATCTGTGTTGCCCTGGGCACGCGAGACAAAAGTGTGCAAACCATCGTCTTATCTCCTTCGTCTTATCTCCTTCTTCTTATCTGATTGTCTTATCTTTCTATGTTCACTGAATTAAGACGGGGAAGCTTTAAACTTTGCTATCGCACAAACGATGCAAAAGATTATAACAAATTGGATTAAACACAGGAATAAGAGAAACAAAACAGGAATTACATCAATATGAAAAAGTGAAGCAGTAAAAACACAACATTGTTTGATGATATCATACGACAGCTATTTGGACACTGAAAAATAATCAAAGAATCCAAATGAACTTCACTTTGTAGTAGGCTACAATTAAATAGGTAATTACCAGAGTTGTATTATTATTTTTAAACTCTACTGGTAGGTAATAGAGACAGGCCAGCATTGGGGTAAAGTGCTCCCTGTGCTTTGTCTTTGTGCGAAGATGAGCTGCAGTGTTTCGCAGCAGCTGAAGGCGAAGCTGCTGCTCCTTGGCTGAGGGAGGCACATGGAGAATTATAGTAATCTAAGCGTGAAGACACAAAGGCATGGATTAATTTCTCAGCGCTTAAAAGGAGGGGAGATGTCTCATCCGAGAATTATTTTTCAACAGGAGCGAAAGCATGACTGAACAAGTTTGTTAATATGTGTGAAAAAAATCTGACAGGAATTAAGGGATGTAACAGCCAAAGAGAAAAGGAGCCAGTCTGCCTCGCCTGATGTTGATTCCCACTCTGTTTTCATCGCTCGCATTATTTCTGCAGCTGTTCTGTTCTGGTGCTCTGTTCATAACTGCAAATCAGCGAAAGTCACAAGTGGGTGTCTACGTTTTGACAATGATCTGTCAGAAAAACTCAGTGGAGAGCAGATTTTAATTTGAACGGCAGCTTTATTGGTAGCACACCGTGACCATATTTACACTGAGGAGAACGTGATCAATCGTAGAATTCACTCACGGTCTGCCTGCATCGGCTCGTATGACTGATGGTGTGACAACAAGTGACATACGGGAAAAAAAGGGTTATATTAAAATTGTAGGCACACAAATAACATGAGACTTGCGTAAATAAATAGCCACAGTGCATGCTGGGATCTTACCTACACTCCCACACACCCACTGGAATGCTATAATAGGAAACACTTTTCTGCTTACTTTACGTACTCTGTCAGCTTTCTGTATGAGAGTGTTTAAAGTGAAAAAGGTCTGTTTATGCACATGTTGTCGTGCATGTAATCACATTTAAAGCTGATCTTTATAAAAACCTATTTAATTAATGAATGACAGTGAAATTAAAAGGACCACAGACCTGTTATACGATGTACAGGGCAGCCTGTACGTCTGTTTGTGTGTCTACTTATCTCTGAGGATTTAGATATTTGAAAACGTTACATTGACAAAGATGATCTGTTTTAGAGGAAACAAAACAGATGCCAAAACACTCGCCGCAGATTGCCAGCTGGCTGTGGATGTGCAGAGGCTGTGTCCTCACCGCAGCAGCCCAGAACACGAATCCGGCCTGTGGCCCTTTGCTGCATGTCATCCCCCCTCCCTCTGTCTCTCTCTCTCCCATTTCCTGACCAAACCCTCATGTCATGTCAAATAAAAAAGTGAAAGTATAAGGAGTGTGATGGAGATAAGATGGGTTTCTAATGGTAGGTCTTCTTCTTTCTGAGGCTTGTGTTGCTTCATTTGTATAAATTATTTTGTCCCTTTTATGCACAATTTAGAAAATGCATCTGTATGCTGATGATACCATGTTATCCTGTTTTGCTTATTCTATTCAATCAGACCCCATGAAATACTCCTGGTTTCCTGCTGGTTGGTTTAGACTATGTGGCGCTCTCAGCCCTTTGTCCCTGTGGTGGATTTGTTAGGTCAGGTAGGCGAGCAGAGAGTTTTGTCACCTTTTATTTGGATATAATTCTAACTAGTTGTTACAAAGTTTAGAATCACAATTCTATTAAATTAAAGGCCTCCTTCTTGTTCATAAGCAGTTTATGGATCATGTTGCAAGGAATCATTTCACTATTCTGCTCCAATTGATTCACAACTGCCGATGAATGTAATACTCACACCTGCATTTTGTATGATCTGCACTTCAATGGCAAACTGCTGATTCAGGAACGCTGAACGCAGAACTGACTTCGGATTGATGTCTACTGTTAGCACAGTCAATAATCTGCAGAGCCACATAAAAGTCCTCCTTCTGTTATTTTAATACCATTCTCAATAACTTTCCTTATCTGCTTCTACCATTTTGAACTAAACCTGCATTCTGTCCATCTGTATTCTCATAGGAGCTCGAAGCGGTCGTGAGACAATCTGTCCTTTACCTCATTATAAATGTAAATGTAAATCAATGACCATCACATTTTTTGAAGGAGAGTGGATAATAGGTGTTGAAATTAAGTAACTGGAACTAATTTTCTTCCCCTGCAACAAGCTTGCTCTACAAATCTTTGCACTGTGCATGACGAATTATGTCAAATTGTTATTCCATGTCATTAATTACGGGACATTTTAGCTTCATGGATTATGTGACTATAGTATAACTGAGTATATCTGAGTGTGTGTGCGAAACCAATTTTCCTGCAGTCGTGAATGTGTGGGAACATAAGTACATGTGCAATTAAAAAAAGGATTATTTTCTCATTAGCTACCGCAAAGAAAAAACATTTACCTTCAGAGATGAAAAGGTGTGAAAGACTAAAGCAGGTGTTCTTCATTTGTACCAGACTTTTGCTATTTTTAGCTTCAATCTACTCAGTAACTCTTTCATGTTGGGCTGCAACATATCTTCTGCTTTTTTCAGTGGCAAATGCGATGCACTGTAACTAACGTTGTGAACATGATAATGGCATTTTTTGAGATTTTTACCATCTATGCGGTTACTTTCAGACAAGAGCTGGAAGTCTGTCATTATATGTATTAAAATTTGTATATATTGTATCAATTCAATCTTATTTGAACTGTCCAGTCTGAAAGCTAAAAAAAAGAACGGATGACAACGCTGGGAATTGATTGAAAAGGGAGACAAAAGACTACAGCAGTGATTATTTATCACCAAAACTGTCACCACAATCAGCAAAACAAGATTCTCACAGAAAATGTCACTTTGATTCATTGTCGGTGAAATTTAAATAGCATCTGTCAAGGCTCTAAGCCAATTGAACTACATCTCTAATAATTCATCTCACACACACGCACACACACACACACACACACACGCACACACACGCACACACACGCACACACACACTCACACACACGCACACCTTGGAGGTTCTTTCATAGATTCAGCCGCTGTGAAAATGATGTTTTTCTGCCTTCGGTGGGTGTTGAGTGTGCATGTTGGAGGAAATCTCTGGGATGCTTTGTTCACAAAAGGCAGCATAAATAAATAAAAAAAAGAATGCATGCGCACACACACACACACACACACACACACACACACACGCACAGGCACGCTGAGACTGAGATGATTTATAGCCGGCCATGTCTAATGGATTGCCTTGGCACTTGAGAAATTATGAAAAGAAATTAATTAGCCTTTAGTGACCCTGCTGTCCATCTGCCTCTCTCTCTCTCTCTCTCTCTCTCTCTCTCTCTCTCTCTCTCTCTCTCTCTCTCTCTCTCTCTCTCTCTCTCTCTCTCTCTCTCTCTGTCTCCCTCTCTCTCTCTCAGACACACACACACACACACACACACAAACACAGAGCTAAAAAAAACACACACGCAGTGACCCAGGCACTTGGCCGCTCAGTTGTAATTACAGTCTAAAATGGTCTGTGCTTACCTTTCACGGATTTATTGTCACTAAATCATGCTTATGTCATATTATTATTGTGGCATGGTGACATCCTTAATGACCTGACCATTGTTACAAAATGACTAACCAAATATTTATCTTTCAACACTCAGTGGTTAAAGGGCAAGTTATTGATGGAAATGACCTGTTTACATATTACATAATGATTTCATTATCATTTATCTTCAACAGTGATGAACAGCGCATCATTTAGCATTAATTAGAATATAACAGAGGAAATGTGTTCGTATTTATTCATCATTATTAAAGGAGCATTATTTAAGAAAAAGATTATGAGTAGAATGTAAAGAATTAACAGTTTAGACTTTATGATGTATATGTAACATGTGTGCAGGGATATTACTGAAGTTAGCGTGCTAACTAGCTAGCCCTGCGCCGTCCCAGTCCAAAGCTCCCATACTCGTGATGTAAACACCAACACCCCCTCGGTGCCACGTGCTCCCAGTCCCGACTACTAGCTGCACAGTTAACTGAGCTACAGTTACCGGGCAGTAAGCAGCCAGTTTATAATAAGAAGAAAATTTGTTATAGGCTTTATCAATGTTGGAAATTCTTTCCCATTTAAGAGCGATAAATGAACAGTGAAACAAAATTAAAATATACTTAAAATATTAAAAAGTATAGAAAAATGCTATTTTGTGAAAATAGTGATTTAATAAATGATATTTACTCCGTCACGGAACCGGTGAACTGCAAACACAGAGAGCAGCAGCTTTGTTCCTCCTCACTGAGGATTCGGTGAATAGCTGTTATGTTCTGTCTCTCTTTGTGCTGAATTCACTTAGAGAGCAGAAAGCTCCGCTCAGCTGAGGAGTTATTGTTTCTCTCGTCCTTCTGCCTCTCAGTGTGTCCCTAACCTGTGCAGGATATAAAAGGAGGATTCACTTGGAATGCCCCACTTGCTTTTGTGTCCAAGATTTTTCAGCCGTTTCGACAGAGCGAGCTAAAAACACCCTGTAGACCTCCTCCACTTCTAACAGATTAACAGACGACTTGAACTGAAATCACACTTTCTATTTTTTGGCAAGTGTCCAGCCACGAGTTATGACTTATTTTGTGCTTTCCCTGTCTCCGGCGCTCTGAAAACCAGCTGGTACTGGTAACGCCGGAGGAGAGGTGATTACGGTCCACTCCAAAATAAGTCCACACTTCAGATCCAGAGACCCACACGCAAGCACGAACAGAGGTTGAGAGGTTTTTCGCCTCTCACAGCCCTGTGATGTTTGTCTGAGTACATGTGTGTTACTCTGATGGAGAAGTGTTTGGTTCAGTCCTCTGCTGACGTACAAAAAAGACATCTATTCTTTGAGACGAGTACAACCAGGAGAATCGCTGTTTCCCTGAGCCGCAGATAAACAGATGGCCAGGACTGTGGGTGTGTTAGTTTCTAAAAAACATGTTGAAATATTCTGAAAAATGTACTTTACTTCAACCCAGTCGCCAGAATACATTTTGGCATTGTACGGTAAATCTAACTGGGGATATGTTGAAACTTGATTTTTATTTCAAGACCAGAAGAAATCACTGTATTGAATCATTTGTAATGCATTCTGTACTTAGTGAGGGCCCGGAAAACCTGATGTTTGCATTGTGTTTGGAGGAAGGTCGGATAAACATGGAGAAATAGATGATTAACCTTTCAGATCAATCTGAAGACTGCTTGCGGTTTGCGTTTTCCACATTTACGCATAGGTGTGTCACGCAGTGTGGGGCCAGCACCGGTCTGTTCTTGGTCTCGTCCTGCCTTGATCTCGGTCTTGCCTTGGTCCCGATCCACTGTGGTCCTGGTCCTGACTTGGTCTCAATGCCCAGATTCTTGGTCTTGCCTTGCCTTGGGATGGAGGGGTGGATCAGCATGGGAGACAAAGAGAGACAGAGGGAGGGTGAGCAACATGAAGGGATTATTAGCGACTCTGTGTGAGGATTAGCGAGGAATGCTGAGGTCTGACACACCACAATGTGATCTCGTTCTGGGCTTAGTGTCACTCCTCTCTCCTCCACTTCCTCCGCTCTGTTCTGCAGGTAACACAGCAGCTACCATCCCATATAAGTTCACTCCTGTCACATCACTCACCTGCCTCTGATTCCCCCTCTCTCACACTGTATGCACACACACACATATACATGTCTCGCCGAGCTCACACATGGAGGCGTTGAGCGAGCGGTACAGTTGGAGCACGGGACAATTTTCGATGGATTTTCCACCTTGGATGCTGCGGCAGAACAAATCCAATGTCTTTTTCTGGCTGGCTGGAGATCATGAACGCTGCATTCTTTCCAGATGAAGTGACTGTACCATCAACTGCGTTGAGACTCACATTTACACGCTGACTCACCAACTGGGCTTTCTGTTTAAGTGAAATATCCGATAGCGCCCAGTAACAGCGCATCACGTAGTTCTGGCAAATACTTTACTAACCACGTCCTCCGTCTCTGTCTCCACCTGTCCTGCAGATCTGAGTTAGACCTGGACTATGACAGCTACCACGAGGACTACTATGACAGGTACTGTCAGAAAGCTACGCCTGGCAGCCCACACGCCGTATTGCTTGTCTGTGTGTCACACGAGGCTAAAGGGAAAGAGGCTAAAGTGGATTCTTCATCTTTGTTGTCCCCGATAGTCTCTGCTCCCCGTCGCTGTCTGCCACACAGCTGTCAGTCATCCTGTCTCTGCCTATAATGTTGCCTGTTACTGCTCAACAGCCAGACGCTCACACATCACGCTCACACACAGACACACAGGTGCACACACACATTTAAAGGTATATATTTTTCTACGTGTAGAGTTGCACACTTACTGTGAAGACACATGTATTGTGGTTGTGTGTTGACCGCAACTTAAACGTATTTTTTTTTAATCGCTTATTTAGAGGAAAACTTACAGTTAACGCGACATGATAAAAGAAAAATGTAATTCTATTAAATTAGATTTACTTGGATCCCTTTAGTTAAGCGTCGAAAACATATTGTCAGCAAATTTGTAGCTATTTTCTTTCCCAAAAGAAATTCGCTTCACAATATTTAAAAAAAAAAAACACATCTCAGATTCAAATTTGTTCTTTAAACGTTTAAAACGAATATTGTAACAGAATAATTTAATTTAATATCTGGGGACAATTTTCATCCAAAATTTATTTAAAATGGATGTTAAGTGGACTTTTTGGGATATTGGTCCATTGACTTGCGAGATGCAGACAATAGAAAACAATATGCATTTGCTTGTCCTCTTTCACATTAGAGAATCTGCATAACGGTGACGGTTCAGTAAACACGTTAAGTTGTTCCTTGGTTGGAGGGACTTCACAGTGAAGTATAGGAGACATCTTGTGATTAAACTCATCAAATGGAAAGCTGAAATTTTTAATGAGGGAGATGGAGCAGGTGCCATGTGCTAATCATCTGTCTTTCTATCCAAAACCATGTCAGACACATATTAGAGAATTTTTATGTATGCATTAAAGGTGCGGTATGTACGTTTTTCAGACCTTCCTCATCAGAAAAACAACCAGGAGAGAGAGAGGTCGACTGTGAAAGCAGCTTATTAAGGCCCCAATATTATTATCGTACAATTTTGGTATATTCATTTTCCCTGCTCCTGTTTTCCTGTTATAACCCTGTAATGTTAGCAAATACAAGTTCATGGTAAAAGAAGTAAACAGTAGTCTGTTGGACCACATTTTATTTCTTTAAAAAATCCTCAGTGACCTCTTCAAATCACTGCCGAACATGTCTGTCTCTGGTGTGAACATGTCTGTCTCTGGTGTGAACATGTCTGTCTCTGGTGTGAACATGTCTGTCTCTGATGTGAACATGTCTGTCTCTGATGTGAACATGTCTGTCTCTGGTGCGAACATGTCTGTCTCTGGTGTGAACATGTCTGTCTCTGGTGTGAACATGTCTGTCTCTGATGTGAACATGTCTGTCTCTGGTGTGAACATGTCTGTCTCTGGTGTGAACATGTCTGTCTCTGATGTGAACATGTCTGTCTCTGATGTGAACATGTCTGTCTCTGGTGTGAACATGTCTGTCTCTGATGTGAATATGTCTGTCTCTGGTGTGAACATGTCTGTCTCTGGTGTGAACATGTCTGTCTCTGATGTGAACATGTCTGTCTCTGGTGTGAACATGTCTGTCTCTGATGTGAACATGTCTGTTTCTGGTGTGAACATGTCTGTCTCTGATGTGAACATGTCTGTCTCTGGTGTGAACATGTCTGTCTCTGGTGTGAACATGTCTGTCTCTGATGTGAACATGTCTGTCTCTGGTGTGAACATGTCTGTCTCTGGTGTGAACATGTCACGGGTTAAAGGCCGTTGTTCTTCTAGTAGTTTTAGTTTTTAGTAGTCTAGTTTTTCTAGCAGCTGCCAGATCTGCTTAAGAGCGACCACACATTAAACTTACATGACGCCTCTTAAAATCACTGACATTGAGGGGTTTTGTTCGAGACTTATCATGAACTCTCCGCTCAGCTGTTAGCGTGCAGCGTGTGTTTACCTCCCCGTGCTACTGAACACTACTCTTATTCAGCGTACAGTTAGGTGCGGCGGTGAGGTGGGTGATGTCGTCTGTTCAGACCGGCCCTGTGTTATTGGACCTCCACTGAAATTGCGCAGGGACCGTCCTACATCCCCCGGGCCTCGCTCATAAACACTCCACTCAGCACATCTGAATAAAAGAAGGCGGTCACATTGTACACACACACACACACACACACATCTATCGATGCTCTGTTGCTCTGAGTATTATCTGTCATCTTTTCTTTGTGTTTTTTTTTTTTCATGTGGTTTGCCTTGCTCGGCATTTTTCTCTCTGCGCTCAGGGGGGAACACTCACCACTGATTTTCAATTTGTTTTTAACACAGTGCATGATTATTCCCCATGCTGCTGGCTAGCACGACTGACAGCTGTGTGTGCGTGTGTGAGAATGAAAGTGTGTGTGTGTGTGTGTGTGTGTGCATATTTATATTTGCGCGCACATGTGTTTGCCTCGAGGTGTGTGAATGCGTGGGGGACTGCATGTGTGCGTTTTTTGTTTCCGTGTTTGTTTGCGCGCATCAGTATGTGGGAAAGAGAGAAATGACTGTTTTTGTCCGCCGCGCTCTTGTGCGAACACGAAGGAAAAGTGTCTTTCAGCGCGCAGATAACAGCTTCGAGCTGACAAAGCTGCTTTCCGTGTGGGGTCTAATCCACAGAGACAAACACTCACTCACACACACACTCTCACACACTTTTCTGTAATCCTCACTCGTCTGCAGTCATTCATTGTCTGAGCCTCCATTCTCACAGATGACACTTCAAAGCTGGTGTAACAACACATTGTCTATATGCCCCTGCAAACTGCTCTAAAGGACTCTAAACTCCCATAAGTCTTCGGTCTCTGTGTCTCCTCACATGGACAATGCTCAAAGCCTCTAATCTCACACGCTTATGGTGGCCTATACACTTCATCCTTACGTGACATTGTGATGTGTGTGTGTCTGTGTGTGTGTGTGGGGGGGCAGAGAGGCTTCACAGAATACAAACCAATAGAAAACAAAACTTTTCAGGCAGCCTGGCTGAAGTCTGACTGACTGGCTAACAACAGCTCAGTCAGTAAATCTACATCCACATCCGACTCCAAGTCCTCGCAGCTGACAGCTTGCTTCCCGGTTGCTTGGCTTGTGGTATACAGCGGAAGAGCTTTTCACAGATTTTGGCGTACAGAAACCATTTAGGCTGTGCTCAGGCTGTCCTCGATCCAGGTATATCCAGATTGTGACTAAATCCAGTTGAGATGGATCGCCGTCGCCACAAAGCATCATCACGCTCCTAAAATTATTCTGAATTGACCGCTTGCCACAAGGTTTTATTATCTGTAGGTCTTAAAGGGGAACGCTCATAAGAGCTCATCCATTTAGGTTTGCATATTTTGTTGTGTAAAGTCGGGGAATTTTTCCACCAGTTTCCATCAGTCTTGTTTTCGAGCTTCAGTCAGCACAACCAGCCCTGAAGCAAACACCGTCGCTACATTGAGCTTCAGCAGCTACGGAGCTCATCGTCTAATAAAGGGCAGGTGTAGATTTTAGCAAAAATGTGCATTAACTTAGTTAATCCATTCATCGATTTCCTGCCAATTACTCAGATCAGGACCAGGTTAATTGATTTATTATAGCAGGGATTATTATTATATACACCATTGTTCACACTGGTTTTTGTCATTATTTGGTGAAAAAGGCCTCACATTCCCTTCTGTTTGCTATTACGAAGGTCATTTTCTGAGCCCACAAAATGGTGCCGTGATGAAGTAGGAACATTAGGATAATCACTATTAGATCTGTTTGCTCTAGTTCCCACGTTTCCCCGCAGCTGTGCCGGCAGGCGATTGGCTAGCTTTGATCCCGTAGCTGTATTTCACCTGCTCATTGGATCAGTGGCTGCCGAGGTCAGATGTGAGGTTAAATCACTCTCGGCCTGAATCACAACAAACAACTCTATTTCTACTGAAACCTGCACACACAAACACTCAGTGTCATTTCTGTAAGCGCTATAGAGTTTGACTGTGATACACCCCCTGTCACCAGCACTACTAGCCTGGCGGGGAGCTATTGATTGGCCCTGACAGAACCAATTACATTCAGTGACAGATAGAGACATGGAGCTGTCCACAGGGAGGTGGGGATGCCGGCGTGAGAGGGAAACAGAGATGGAAAGTAAAAGACAAAAGAACATTGAATATAAATATCTATATTTATCTGTGAGATGCTTGAACAAATGCTTTTTCTTCATGGTTTTGTCCTTCTTCTCTTTTTTCCTGCTTGTACCTGAGTGTACTGTATATACTGATACCAAACAAATGTCTTGATGTATTATTTTACCATTCTGACCTGTCAAGAGCTGTCTACCTGAATAAAATACAGCAAGACATTTTCTACAAAATAATGAATTGTCAGTCACTCATCTGATATTTGATTCCAGCTTTCAGTTGTTCATAAAGTTACAGACAAAAAAAAAAGCTTGTTCGGCTGTGGGCAGCTCAAATTATCATCTTCAGCAAACTAGCTGCATGAACAGAGTTAAACCGTTCAGTCTTTTAAAAGTCTTCTGAATTTCCAGGGTGTATGACTACCAGCGCGTGCCAGCGTCCCTGTCTCCCCTGCCTCCCCTGGGACCCAGCCTGGCCAAGCGTTCCCGTTCCTCCTCCTACTCCAGTGGCCACAGACGCAGCCGAGACAGAACCCACTCCAAAAGCTCCAGAGCCCACTCCACTAGTTCATCCGCAGCCAAGTGTGAGTAATGTGAATGGACGAAGTCACCAAAAAAAAAAAGGAACGCTGCATTAGATGCTGCAGATTTATGCCATTTAACTCCCTGTTAGAAAGATCTAATGCTGCAAAGCTTAGATCACTCAGCATAATTATATCTGTTGCTTCTCATCCTTTTAGTGTAACAGACCGAATATCCTCTTTGTACTTTACTGAGGTCAACAGATTTGACTTCTTTTTTTTTTTTTTTTTTCTGGTGCAGCTCTGCGGAGACGAAACGATGCAGCTGGAAAAATTAGCTGTATTCAAACCGTGGCTGCGTGACACCTGAATGTGAGCCTGAGTGGCTGAAAAGCAAATTAATTCTGCTACCCAAGAAGTTATAAGATCAAGGATAATGCAAGCAGTGCACAGCTTCTTCTATTTCTGCTTCTGCTCCTTCTACTTCTTCTTCTTCTGTTCCTTCTACTTCTTCTTCTTCTGCTGCTCCTTCTTCTTCTTCTGCACTTTTTCTATTTCTTCTTCTGCTCCTTCTTCTTCTTCTTCTTCTTCTTCTTCTTCTGCTTCTTCACAGTTGCATGTCTTTTTATAGTAATAGACATTTTGAGAACTGAGTTAGATGACATGGTTGATACCACTGTCATATCTGTACATATCATACCTACACACAACAACAAGCTAGCTTAGCCTAGCATAAAGGTGGGCAAGGGTCGCCCGGCTTGCAGGTTGTGGTTTTTGGGGGGTTTTTTTTTACTACTTTTTGGCGGGGCACAGTGACCTCCAAGAGTCTTTGCCAGGTAACCTCAGAGTGACGACATGACCCTGGTAATTAAACAAATGAAATATGACATTTCAATTAGCTTTCGAGGTTCTCCTAGGTGGATTGATTCTGCTTCACATTCACCATGCAAACATGAGAGTGGTAATATTCACCTCATCTAACCCTCTGAAAGGGAAAAAACAATATGTCTAACTTCTCCTTTAAAGCTGCTTCCCCCGTCGTTTAAACCCTAAAGAAATGCTCAGGTCGTATAATTTCCGAATGCCCCTTACATTCTCACCACCGCCCTCTCTCTCTCTCTCTCTCTCTCTCTCTCTCTCTGCAGTGGGCATGGAGGAGTTGCAGGTGATTAAAAAGGAGCTGACTCTGATAAAGACACAGATCGATGGGCTGCTTGACAGTCTTGACAGGATGGACACACAGAGGAATGACCACAAAGGTGAGACACTCATTCACAAAGACAGTGGAGGCAGGTAGCTGTGAGATCGAATGATAGATAATCTATCCGCGCATCAGGAACATTTTAAGGCGTCTCCGGCGATATGCCACTTTGCCGGTTTCTGCTTGATTAGCTCCACCAGTCACAACCCCAATCAAAATGATTCAGGTTATGTGCTTCAGGGAAACTTGGAGGGGGGAGGAATGCACTGCACCACCAGAGCCACTCCTATTTTACCTGACAAATCAGTTATTTCCCTCCAGTCAGGATGTTTTCATAAAAGTCGAATCAGGGCGTCGTGATTTATGGTGGTGAGAAGATTGTGGAACATGCTGAACAAACAGTGTAGCTGAAGTAACTGACTGATGAAGCTTCAGAAAACAGACGAATATGAGGGACTGAGGAAAAAACAGCAGATGAGCGTGCACGGCGGGAAGAGCTGCTGCTGCCCTCCTGTGGACATTCGAACGCAACACAGTTACTCCACCTGCCAACAAGAGCAACAGCCCAGACAAGGCTTTATTATCCTTCCTGAGGAAATTGGTTTTTACTGGAATCTTAATTAAACTGATCCTGAGCTGAAACAGTTCACACCACTCACCACCTTCCTCTAAGATTGAAATCTCCAGTCGCTGCCACACTAAAACGTTCTTGTTCAGTCCAACAAAACAAAGATAGCACTTCACACATGAACCTAGAAGTCAGGCTGAGTATACAAATGACGAGTGTACTAAAAGGAGAATGTGTCCTGTGGCTACTGCAGTAAAGCTCTGTATGTGCACTCTTTTAGGAAAGTGTGTGTGTGTTTCCTTTGAACGACCTTGAGCGATTGATAGCTCTCATCCTCATATTAATTTATCTCCAACTCTATTCCACCCTCTCTCAGCTTTGCTGTCTCTCGCCTTCCTCCTCTCTATCTCTTCATCTGTCCTTCGTCCTGTCACTCCCACTCTTGTTTCCTGTCTGTCATCCAGTACAAAATCAGTGGGATGTGCGTGGCCATTGTAGTCTTTGAACCACAGCAAACATGCATTTCTCTCACACTCCAAACAGCTTTCAGTAAACTCATGCGTGTGTTCACTCCTGTGTTGCAGGGTCTCCCCTGAGAGAGGACAGTCCAGTTGGCTCGCCGTACGCTCTGTCTGCCAGCAGCCCCGAGCACTCCCTCTCCTCCCTCTCTCCACCCAGCTCCCGCCATCGAATCCACAGGGAGAGCCCCGACCTGAGGGAGCCTGAGGACGACCACCACACGGTAAATGCGCCTCAGAGTCTGCGCACTCTTGTTCAGGAGTGACTGGAAAGAGCATGATGCTAGTTTCTGGAGATATAGGGTCAATAATGCGGCCCTTTTTTTTCCATTTGTCTTAAGCAGTGGTTCTTTGTCTTTCAGGGCTTCATTTTTTCAATAAAAGAAATAGTACATGAGAAAACTACTACCATTTTAAATACAATTTAATTATTTTAAAGGAGACATTTACGGGTCCATAATTTTATTTTGGATTACTACCAGAAGAGCTTCACATTCTCTACTCATACTGTCATACAGTGCCACAGCTCTGTATTCCCCCTCTGAAACGCTCTGTTTTAGCTCCTGTCTCTTTAAGGCCCCTCCTTCCAAATACCCAGTCTGCTGTGATTGGTGAGCTAAGACATGCCTGACCCAGCACTGCTAACAACAACAGAGCAGCTGTGTTAAATCAATTCTTACATCCCAAATAGTCGCAAGGCACACAATTATGCAAGTGTGTGACATAGTGACATAGTGGGATGTCACAAAGTCACAGAAATAAAGGTGGGACTACTGACGAGGCGTTTCAGGAGCAGTGTTTTCTGTAGGAGAGAGGAATTTTTGTTGGTCCAGACTTTGACATTTTTAACTTTCAAAGTCTTTTGCATACACAAGACCAAATATAAGACACTAAAGGAAAAGGGGGAAAAAAGCATAATAAGTCTAAAAACGTTAAGGTTGTAAAATGACACAGACAAGATAAGCAGATGTTTCTGCTTTGTGGAAGAAACTTTACAGCTGAGACTCCACTGTTTGTGAGATCAATGCATGCTTGCACGATTAAATTTCACTTAGTCATTCTGAGCTCACAGTTTAATGAAATGTCTCTCTGTTTTACTTTGTCTGTCTGTCTGTCTGTCTGTCTGTCTGTCTGTCTGTCTGTCTGTCTGACTGACTGTCTGTCTGTCTGTCTGTCTGTCTGTCTGTCTGTCTGTCACAGATGAGCAATCACAGCTCTGACCCCGAGGAGGAAATATGAGGGAGGAAAATGAGAAGACGTAGACGATGTGGATTACGTGCCAAACATGGAGGAAGAGAACAACCACCACCACCAAGCCAACACCCATATCAGAGGCTCAGCTTCCCTCCAACAGGGTGTACATATCAGACAACACAATGCGTTTAATTGTATCACAGTGATCACACTTTTGAGTGGAACAAAAAACACTGACACACGTGACACGTGCACACCAAGAATGTGCACATGATTGAGAAGAATTTGTTTTGTCAGACTCCAAGAGAGAGGGATCTTATTCAGAGAGTAATTATAGAGGACACCTGGAAGCATGGTGGTAAATTAAACTTTTTATAATCCTGCCTAAGCAGTGGGTTTGCACGAACACAAATATTCCAGTATTAATCCACATATTGCTTTATTAATCCAAATGAGACAAAAGAGCTCTCTGATTAAAACATTATGTAAGCAGCTTACCAGTTTATCTTTTTCAAATTAAAAGCCTCCCACTGAAACAGGCAGCATATGTCAGTAACAGAACCATACATGCAGTAATCGTTTACGTTTAGCTGGAGGTGCTACAATGTCTCTGCTTCTCACCATTTCTTTTAAACAACATTCAAGGAAATGTTGGATTTCTGTTTAGGGGGGATCTTTAGAGGAGTCATTTGTAAGCTATGACAGGAATCTTAGTCTGAAACATTCAAAAAATTAACTAACACTATCAACAGAGTTTGAAGAAACAACATTGATGTGTCCAAGACGTGTACTGTATGTACTGTGTTGCAGAGATGTCTACTGAAGTTAGCATGCTAACCAACTAGCCCATCCTGTCTCATAATACCACTACCACTACCGGCAAGAGGTGATAGTCTGATAGCCCCCCGCAGCTCCAGCTGTTAGCATCATAAATGAACAAAATGAACTCACAAAATGTCAAAAAAAAACACATACTCTTACTTTTATTTTCCTCATTAAACAGAAAAATACAATGTACACCTTCTGAGTTCACATTCCTCTCTTCGACGAGCTTGCCCCGTTAACTCATCGTAAAACACACTTGTCTTTCTACAATCCCCTCTGGGTAGGTCGAAATAAATCCCTGCCTGCCATTCCTTGTTATCCCCAATGTCATAGTCTTGGTCAGAGCCACTGGAAACCGTGCTGTATCCTCTGTTGTTGGAGGCTGTGTTCAGTCCCAGTTTGGTGTCCAGCTCACATCAGGTGGCCAAATCCAGTTGAGCTAGATCCTGTCACCCTTGGTGACTCCCTCTTGATCCGAGGTCCTTTCCAAACAAACTCTAGGGCCACTGGCTTCACGGCTAACTGAGTCATGAGCTAATTAGCTTATTGTAGCTAGCTGCCACCTATGTTTTTGGACTACCTTCAAATTCTGGCAATATTCTACAAATTACACCTTTAAGATGGCACGGGCGGTCATAAACGGTGAAACGCTTACCTAAATATTGTTAGCTTTTCAGAATAAGGTTATAACTGGAATATTGTGTGCATGCACTGTTAAATTCAAACCCCATCAGAGGATCTCAAAGTATTTTGAATAACTCTGAAAGCTGTCAAATTTGGTCCTTCAAGAGGCCTTTTTACCAACTCTTGACTCATTTTATTATATACTTCTAATATATCAGTACTTAGCTATTCAAATGAAATCACAGCAATCCTTGAGAGTCTGAATGGTCAAACTGCGGATTCAGACGAGAAGCAGGTTGTTTTCATCGGTGTGTCACATCTCTGAGTGTGACTCTGATAGAAATATTCCACAAATGACCTTGTTCTGTCACTCCAAGTGTTTCCTCTGCTCTAAATGTGTCAGAGGAAAGTTACAACTCTCTTCCACCATGTATTTGGCACTTTGAGACATGCAAAGGCCCAGGTCAGTGTGTAATATTGTGTATTATTGTAAACTTTACTGTAATTGTTGAACTGTCTGATTTTATTCTTGCTTTAGGACTACTCATATGTTTTTTAAAGAAAACAACAATGTTATTATAATTCTTATGGTGTTAAATGTTTTTGTTTGCATTCTTAAGATAAGCCAAGTGGAAATACTCATTGTCACAGTAGTAAAAGTATTTTCATATTGAGTATAAATACAGTTCGTGTGCGTGTGTTTTTATTCTGGAAGACCACGATACACACAAAAGAAAAGAGGGAAAGAAAAACAAAGATTTGCGGGGGAAAGGTACTGTTTCAAATACGGCACTTACAATAACTCATCAATTAAACTGAAGTATAAATCGTACAATAACACAATACATACACAGAACAGAGGAAACGGGTTGTGGTAAATATCACTTTGCTTGCAGACTTTGCAGAGTCGACTGCTAGATTATGTGATCGCATCGTCTTTGAACCCACAGCATTTTCCTCAGTGCATTGGATGGTTGGACCAAAGGTCGGTTGGGCCCTCAGGCTAAATTGTGCACAGTATCATCCACACTGTGTGCCTGGTTAAGACGGAAACCACCAACACTACCCCGACTCAGACTGCATCAGTTTCCACCCAACATGGCAGCGAAACAGATAAAGAGATAGATTTGTAAGCAGACTGGGATTTAAAGAAGAAGAAAAGATACAACAATCCTCCCAAAATCCTCCCACAGAAGTGCCCTATAAATAATGTTACTGACTTTTTTTGAGTATTTTATCTAAAAAATAGTAGAAACACAAAAATGAAGTTTATGGGATAAGATTAAATACTACAGAGTCTGACTATGTAGCATGGCATAAATTTACTCGCATCAATAACAATGAGACTGATTGATAAGCAAGCAGAAACACAATCTTTAAACATGGGGGATTGTAGTTACTTGACAGGATCATTCTCAGTCAGCAAAGCGTAATCAGAAACAGAAGATCATTTTCTGTGGCTGGAGGCATAATGTGTTTGTTGTCTGTCCGTCCATCCCATTCGTGTTGAACGCGATATCTCAGAAACACCTTGAGGGAATTTCGTCAAATTTGGCACAAATGTCCCCTCGAACTCAATGATGAACTGATTAGATTTTGGTGATCAAATGTCAAAGATCAAGGTCACTGTGACCTTACAAAACACATCTTTGGCTCAACAATTCATATGACAACATTTTACACAAATGTCTTACAGTATAAAATGATGAAGTTATGATATTTTCTATTCCTAAAATCACAGGGAATCAAAGCCTGGCGGTCTGCTGTAACTCTCAGCATGTTTAATATGTTAACAGAGCTGAGCCTGTTGTCAATATTTAGCTCGAAAAGACCCCTGTAATGTTACATTTGCTGGGAGGGGTTGGAGGAAGTATCACAGCATGTGCGTCATTGGATCTCTTGTGGAATTCGAGCAGGAAGTTGTGCGTTGTGTATTTTAGGGTTCACTAACCAGGCAGCCAAACTTGTGAATGTCAGAAAATAAAACAGACTTCCTTTTTAACTCCTTTTTATAAAACTCCTCTGCCTTCACTTGATCATCCATTTCCACATAGTTCAAAGTGTGACAAAGGGAGCTCTTGCACAACGAGTCTTCTGTTGACAAAAGGATAAGAACACGTGTGCTGAATGTCAAACTGAATAGGACAGTGTGCACTGTGAACTGCCAGATAGCAATGTGACAAAAGCCTGATGCCGTTAAATTAACCTTAAAATTGAATTTATTGGTTAAAACTGCTGACCCGGTTTGGATTTTATCCATCAGTGCACATGAGTGCAAACAGGCTGCAGCAACTCAAGGGTCATATTTTGCCCGAAAATAAGGTAAGAATACTTATATATATACTATAAATATTAAATTAATGATGACTTTTTTGATTAAAAAGACCACTTGTTAAGTGATAAAGCGTTACATGTTCAATATGTTGCATTGCACCATATAACAAATGTTATAACAACTATATAGACATGAGCTCTGGCTGTGGGGATATTTTGTGAGCAGTGAGAGAAGCTACGACTGAAGCAGTCAATGGTTCAGTTTGTGAAATAACAAGTCAATTGATTTAATATTGTTCAAATTGGGAAACCAATTCATAAGATTGAATCCAGGGTTAGGGATTAGGGTTAGGGTTTCCAACAACTACATTGTACCGTAGATATCAAAGGTAATTATATACCCAGGATTTATACTTAGTAAATTACACCTTGTTTATATTCAATATTTAAATTTTCAATGGATGAAAAAACTTTAAAAATCTGCATTAGAAAATAAATCAGCAGTTGTATCAATGATGTTTCACTTTGTGCACCTAAATAACTCCCATAAGAATTCATTGTTTTTATATATTCTTTTTCTGTTGTGCAGTTTTGAAGGTTTTTCTTTAAATACCTAACTTTTGATCAGGAGCACAGTATTAAAATGCATATACACATGTCAAAAATACTCCTCCAGGCCAAGTTTTGGTTTCTGACACAGTAATAGTGTCTTATATACGATATAGGATTAAGTCATTTTTGTTAAGTAATGTTTTTACTGTATCTTGCTAAATTGGAATAAACTGTCAACAATAATTAAACATTGTTTGAACTCAACTAAAAAATGTTTTGCCAATAGTCAACAACAGAATTTGTTATCTTGTGGTCTGATTTGTTCTTTCAGATTAAAGATGATCTCTTTATAGTCTTGCTTCCTTGTTTTTTAGATCACAGCAATGGCAGGCTCCCCTAGTCCTCTGACCACCCATGTGCTGAACACTGGGATGGGTGTCCCTGGCTCAAACATGGCCCTCAGTCTTTATCGACAAGACCCCTGCACTAACGCCTGGAGTTTGATAACCACTGGGTAAAAACCAGGGGACAACTGGAAATATACAAAATATCAAACACATAGTCACAAAGTATTAAAAGCTTAAATTTCACTATACTGGACATCTTTCCGGGCAGGTCCTAACCACATTCTGTCTCAACAGGACCACTAATGATGATGGGCGTTGCCCAGGACTCATCACAAAAGAAACTTTTACACCTGGAGTGTATAGAATTCATTTTGAGACTGCTCAGTACTGGGAGAGTTTAGGAGAGACGTGCTTTTACCCGTATGTTGAGGTGAGGAACAGTTATTTCCTCACAATTCTCCACTGCCATTCTCAGGCTGCTGCTGATTCTGCTTTACTCGCTTGCGGTGTTATGAGCGGATTTGTGTCCTCATTTAACCTGCGATGACCTGCGATTTAACCTGCTGACAACACTCTTTTTTGTTTGTTGTTTTGATGCAGATTGTCTTCACTATAGAAGACCCTGGCCAAAAGTACCACATTCCCTTGCTCCTGAGTCGTTTCTCTTACAGCACATACAGAGGAAGCTAGAGAGCAGGTGTGATGATGCTCCTGAGGCACAGACCATTCATCTCTTACCAAGCTGAACTGTCAAGCTCCACTTGAATTACTCCTCCATTTGAATAATGATGTTATAATCAATATAACTTGTTTGCAATTGAATAAAACATTAAACAGAAACCTGAGTTGTTTATTGTCAAATGTGTTTTCTTTTTGTAAGCGTGCATGTGAATCCATCTGAAGCACCATCTCTCTTTCCGTAACTGAGTGAAATTCACATCTTGTATAAATACCATTAAATGAATGCTATTAAGTGTACTCAAAAAGAAGCGCCCACACAGCTCTGTTAATACATGACAATACAGCATTGTCGTGTCAACCTTATTCTTCCCTGAGGAGGGCTTGATAATTCAGTTATGTCTGTTTTTTTTTATTATTACCTTATAAATAATTTAAATATTACTCTTCTGATTTAGAATTTATTTTCCAAAACTACACAGTGCACTTCTAATGCTAATCCCATTCTTAACAGATTAACACATATCTGTCAAAAAATATTATATAAATCGCTCTATAATATGAAAAATGTTATAGCTGAAACATTTATGTGATATATTTCGACGAATTCATCCATGTTCTCTGAGTGAGAGACCTGTCACAACTGTCTTTTCTTTGTGAGCCTTTCCTCCTCTGCGCTCGATTGCTTTAGCCTGAGTGTCAGATCGGTTTATTCGATGTCGATTGCACTCCCCTGAGCTTGGTAGGGCCTTGCTTCTGATGGGAGTTTAGGGTGCGTTATATTACGTTACCACATCATTTTTTCTGTCTTTTGGGTACATATTACTTGAGTAAACCATGGCGGACGACGAACTGGAGGCAATTAGGCGGCAAAGGATGGCGGAACTCCAGGCAAAGCACGGGGTAAGAACAAAACATGAGCTCGGAAGCGTGTTTGCGGCCGCCTTATAAGGAGATGCTGAGTTCAGTCTGCTGCTAGCTAGTGTGGCTAAACCAGCCACCGCAACTCAACTAAACTGTCACTCGAAATATATATATAGCTCAAATGCGAGAGCCGTACCCGATGTAAATGAGGTGTAATTAACTCAGGAGTTAGCGAGAAGAATCACAGTAATAGCCAGCATCATCTCAGTGGCACTGCTAGCTTTGTGTCAGCTCACACCCCTCTGATAATGACAGCGTTAGCAAAGCAAACGTGTTGTAAAAATGAAAAAGAGTCATTAAAGAAATGTGCCTATGTCAAGTGATTGTGGCCATATTCATAAATAGATTGGTAAGCTCAGTTTGTGTTGATTTTTTTGATGTGAGAAGGCAGGATAGCATCTCAAACATAATTATTTCTGTACTTCATAATGAACACATACATTACTAATGAGTAAACGGTATCTACTGTGTTACATGGCAGCAGACATGTATATTTATTTCACACAAAGCCATGATATGGTATTCTCCATGAGTAAAACGGAAACATCTAGCTTTCTGGACGCAGATTGTTAAATCAGTGCTGTCAGGGTTTAGCTAATTGCACACTCAACATGTTGGTATGACAGTGGACCTATCAATCTTACACAATACACACAATGCTCAGCAGATCTCTGATCGATTAATTGGTTGGGACACTCTTTTGGACGATATTAGCTCATCATAGATAAACTGGTATCAGCCTATGTAGTGATAGTTAAGTAACAAGACACTGCAGAACAGAAAGGCCAAATATGTATTGGAGGTAATTTGGAAACGGTGTCACCATTACATAGTTTGCCCACCAGAGAGTACTGGGGAGGTATTTTTGTACTTTTTATACATGTCCAACTCAGTAGACAGCCCACTATGCACAATTAGGAATATCCCCAACTAATTTTGAGTAGCGTATATCTCAGTCAAGTACTTAAAGACTTCATATAAGCGACCTATATGAAAAAAGATATTTAATATCATATACTTATGTTTAAACATTTATTTTAGCTGATATAGTGTTATAGGATCTTATAAACTGTTAGAACTGATTAGTATCTGCCTCAATAATCACACAATCATAAGTACTGGTTGTGCTTTAGTGCTCAGGGCTCTCGATCCCTTCCACAGACTTAATATCAGAATTTGTTTCAGCAAAGATATTTTTTCAGGGCGTGTGGCAAAATTCCTGTGAATAATAGAATACATTTTGTGTTTTATTTTGTTTGTGGAAAATAATCTTGTATACATATAATATACATGCATACAAACACACATTATTTAGAAAATAACTAGGTACTAAACTACAACTAAATACTAGAAATTTGAATGTAAGGGCAATCACTAAACTTTTTCTGAAAGCAGACTTTTAATAATGTGTCCGAGACACTCAAATACAACACATCAGAAGAAGTTGTGTTTTTAAAAGGTCAACAATACTGTGCATTATGATCGCAGCGACATTAGCAAGATATAGCTTATACATCAATATATGGACATTAATACAAGGCTATTGAACGTACAGATGCAAAGTCGATAGATGTTGGTGACTTTAACTAAGATATAGTACAACTGACATCTCACAAGTGACATTTCTAGACATGAGTCTGGAGATGTCACTTGGCTCCAGCTGTTCCAACGTTAAGGGATATTTGCTGGTGTTAAAATGTCTTTCCTTATGAGGTTATACATCGTGCAATTAGCTGAATGCAGAAATTCAACAAATATGGTGATGGTTCTGTCTCACATGTTATTTCAGGATTCTTCTAATAATCAGCAAGGAGAGGAGGCCAAACAAAGGTATGATGTTTTTATTCATTTAAAAGCTTACTACTGATCAAAAAAAAATATGCTTACAGTACAGTTTCTTTTTGAATCAACTGAAGAAGATTGAAAACAAAGTTTTGAACACTAGCTGTCATATTGAACATGTCAGTGGAGCTGTGGGACCAAGCCTGTGTTCTGATGGCTTGAGAGTTTAATAAATGTGTTTTCCTGTTTTCCTTTACTTGGTCTTAGTTCTAGATCCAAACAGTAGGAGGTAATACTGATGTGGTAATATTGTTATTTTTCATTCACAGAGAAACAGACATGAGGAACTCTATATTGGCTCAAGTTCTGGACCAGTCTGCCCGTGCCAGATGTAAGTGTGTTCTCAGATTCAATGTTTACCCTGTCAATCCCTTTGGAAATGAAGCAATGCTCTTGTAGAACCAAAAGACATTATTTGAAATATTTATTTATTCAGCATGTTAAAAGTTCTTTTAACTCTAATGAAAGTGTCATATAGGCTTTATTAAAAAATCTAAGTCTCCTATATCAGTTTTGAATAAGCATCCAGTGTCCATTGACACTATATTGTGTGATGAAAAGGTTGTGATGTACTTGTAAATACCTATAACATAGGAACACAAGGTGATCAATTTAATTTCCTTTTTTCAGTGAGCAATCTTGCTTTGGTGAAGCCTGAGAAGGCCAATGCAGTCGAAAACTATCTCATTCAAATGGCTCGTTTTGGGAAGTTAGGAGGAAAGGTAAGAAAATGCAGCTCTGATGCCTCGACACACTAATGTTGTCGATGTTCTTCCTCGTGCCAGCAGTGCAATGACTGGATTTTGCCTTTTGTCAGATTTCAGAGACTGGCTTGATTGAGATTCTGGAAAAAGTCAGTCAGCAAACAGAGAAGAAGACGACCGTCAAAGTAAGTTTCACTGAAGTGTCACCTATGTTTGATTCATAATTAAGTCACTTGTCCATCTTACAGAACTTGTGCTCTCTGCTTGTCAGTTCAACAGACGGAAGGTGATGGACTCAGATGATGAGGATGATTACTAACTCTTAACTCCTCGGAGCCTCGGAATACACCAAGAAAAGAAGCGGGGTTTGCTTTACTGGGACTCTGGTAGCATCCTTGACTAGCTGAATCCTGGGATGCCACACTAGCTTCTGTGTGTCTCTTGAAACTACATGCCAAGAGGGAAGAGCAACAAATTGGGGTTTGCATTGCTGCATAATTGTCGGGGAGTACAATAGACACAGTGTCAAATAAGGTGTTCTTTTGTCATCAAGTTTCTACAAATGTGCTTGTGTTGTAACTCTGGCAATTTATGACACTGCTTGACTCCTCTACTCCCTCTTAGTTGTTACTCTTTTTTTTCACCATGGTTGACTTCTGTTCTTCAAACACAAGAAGCTAGATAAAGTGCAAAATGTACTGCTGCTGGTATATTTTATCTAGAGTGCTCTGTGGATATAATTCATTGTTCTGTATTCAAGGTCAGCATCCAGCACAGATGTTGCACTTGAATATTTTCTTTTTGCTGACATGTACTTCAAAGGTTTACATAAAAAAATAAAATAAAAAAAGGCCTTAAATTCAAATGTTTGTTTTTCTAGTGAAACATTACTAAAATGATCTTTTATTAAATGAATATTGTGTTCAACCATTTAGAAATTCCATTGGGTCAGGGCACACAGTTACCACCAGCTGTGAATATGTTCAATGCAAGAGCAGGAAACTTTGCAGCATCATCACACAGTATCCTCGCCAACAGAGAAAATGTTGACTTACTTTGTTACTTCATGTTCATGTTCATTTTTTTTGTTTTTTGAATCAACAATTTCATGTTTTGGATTTCAAAAAAAAAATAACAGGTTCTCAAATGTATCCAGCTACTTTTGAAATAAAAAACATGGAGGAGAAACATGATTTGCTCTGTGTCAAGTCCAATCACGCTTTGTTTCCACAGTCAACACATGCCACAGTCGAATAAACCAACCAAAGGAACAGCTTATAACCCTTGCATTCCCTTGAATTCACTGCAGTGGACAGAGCTCTACAGTCCTAGTCATTTTTACTAACAATAACGTACAATTTAGCCATACATTATTACCACTTAAAAAGCAAACCTTATTGCTTTGCACATTTGGGGTCCTGCAATGCCAAGTGGAAGAGGACAGGCATCTGATTCTATATGAAAAGAAGTAACTGGCTAAATAGTTTGCTCATCACCATTGGTGGAAATAGTTTTCAGATCTGTTACTTAAGGGAAACTAACAATACCACAATCAGTAAATGTTCAATGACAAAAGGTCCTTTCTTTTTTAAAAAAGAATGCTTAGTTAAAAGTAAAAGTATTATCCACGATATATGCTAAAAGTACTGAATTTAGGCTTATTATGTCGGCAGAATGGTTGTTTTATTTTGACTGTGTATACTGCTTTTTAGTTTAATGTATAGCTTTCTATAGTCATAAGGCGATCAAATGTGGTATGTATAACCAGGGTGTCTGTTAAATGAATGTAGGGGAGCAACAAGTACAATTTAGCTTTTAAAATAAGTTGTATAATTAATTAGTATAAAATATATGAAATGGAAATGCTCAAGTATAATTTCCTCAAAAGTGTGCTGAAGTACAGTTCTTAAGTACTATTAACCACTATGACACTGAATTTAAATTGTTTACTTGTACTTATTTTCCTTTCATCATTCACAATAAGTGTTTTATTCATAATTTAAATTATCCGATCATCAATCACTTTTCCTGGGCTGTTCTCAGGATATTGTAAACTATATTTCATATCATCTTGTTGTGGGATGGTCTCTGTCATTGCCCCATTTTCGCACGACCGTGGTCAGATGACCTCTCATTGGCTGTTCCGACTACTTAATCCAAACGTCTGGGCTGTGATTGGTGGCGGAGTTAGCCATGTGTTCACCACCGGCCAATAGTGAGAGACCTCGAGGAAACAGAGTAGTGAGGTTGAGTAGTGTTAGCTAAACTGACACTGCTAAACACAGAGTAGCCTCGCAGGGGTTGTTTCAGGATATTCAGGTAGTTTTATTAATAAAAAAAAATCGGCTCGATACACAGCGACGTCTGAGGAGAGTATGGACAAGCCAAAGATAGCAACATGCACCGCTCCTGTGAATATAGCGGTCATAAAATACTGTAAGTATCGTGTTTAGCCTCTTGTAGTTACGTTAGGTTTGTAGCGTTTGAACTCAAGAGAAGCTAAATCCTGTCTAATCGTCAATACATGTGTTTCTTGTATGGTGACTTGTGTTGTCTTTTCTCTCCGTATACTGGGCATTGAAGGAGTGAATTTGGTGTTGAGCAAGTTCATACTGCAGTTATGAAGTGTGTGTGAAACTTTTTTGCTTTTCAGGGGGGAAGAGAGATGAAGAATTAATTCTACCCATTAACTCGTCTCTGAGTGTCACACTGCATCAAGACCAGGTAATTAAGTAGTCTGCATTCTGGGCAATCAGCTTCCTAAATGTGCTTTTCCAAGTGTTACTGTTCCTGTCCAGAGCTGCTAAAGTGAGGTACAGCTGTGTATATGTAAACTCAGTGAATAGTGTTGAAGGAAGCTAATTCAGTTGGGCTTGTTATCACTTATTTGTGTTGATAGTGTCGGTTCAGATGATCAGTCCTTAAATATGTATGTTTACTTGTGTTACTTTATGCATTAGGGGTGTCAACAACGATCATTTCTATTGTCAGTTTTCTCAATTAATCAGTTAGCTATCTGGTCTATCTAATGTCAGAAAATGAAAATGTCGAGTAGCGTTTCCCACTGTCATAGACGAGTAAAGACAACAGAAGATAATGACACTGAAGAAGCTGCAATCAGAGAATTTTGACTTTTTACTTCTTAAAAAATACTCAAATCGATTAGCATTTAATTAATTAATTAATGGATGCAACAGAAACATTACAAGATTGTAGAATAGTGACTTTGGCCTTGAATTGAGGCTAGATGATGGGTAACATAACATATATACAGCATATTTGATGCGCACATATCTTGAGGTTAAAGTTTTCACATCCGGCATTGTATTTATGATATGCACTTTAACACACATCTGCCTTGTCTTCCTCCATCTGTTCAGCTGAAAACAACCACGACAGTCGCAACCAGCAGATCATTTCAGGAAGATCGAATATGGCTCAATGGCAAAGAGGAGGATATAACCCATCCTAGACTACAGTCCTGCCTGAGAGAGAGTGAGTCCTGTCTGTTTTATTTTTTCCCAAAAACTAAGTTGGAGAGATTGACTGTAACTAATTAGTTTTTTTCTGTGTTCTATATTTAGTTCGCCGATTAGCAAGGAAGAGACGTAATGACGGGGACCCCAGTTTGGATTTGTCTCACAAAGTACACATCTGCTCTGTTAACAACTTCCCCACTGCTGCCGGCCTCGCCTCCTCAGCGGCTGGATTCGCTTGTCTAGGTGAGCTGTGTTTCACTGCATGACTGACATGACACTAAGGACTCTTGAGTACTAGTTTTTTGCCTATTAGTGCACATTCTTCAATATACAATATCTATCTCATATTTGATCCAGTCTCCTCTCTTACTCCCTCTTTTGTGTCTGTGTTGCAGTTTACACTCTGGCCCGGGTGTTCGGTGTAGAGGGGGAGTTGTCCGGCATTGCTCGACAGGGCTCAGGCAGCGCATGCCGGAGTATGTATGGAGGGTTTGTCCAGTGGATCATGGGACAGAAAGACGACGGCAAGGACAGTATAGCCCAGCAGGTGGAGCCAGAGACTCATTGGCCTGAGCTCAGAATCCTTGTGCTTGTGGTAGGTTAGGTTTTGTGTGCTATATTGTGAAAGTCATGTACTTGATGTCTTACTTGTGTAAAAGACAATTTCTTGTGTAAATTGTAGAGAAGGCGTCATGATTAGTGGCACAAAAGGCACTTTTTCATTAAAGATGGTAAAAAAATTATTCCACTAAGCTTATAAATGCACTTTGTCACAGGCCAGTGCTGAGAGGAAGCCAGTGGGCAGCACCTCTGGGATGCAAACCAGTGTACAAACAAGCTGTCTCTTAAAGGTAAGTTTTTCAAACTCACTTTTTCCATTGAACTAACTGTGTACTGCTAACTTACTCTCTGTTAAAACTGGAGATTGTGTTCATTTACACTGCATTTAAAGCTAACTAACTGATACTCAGAGGGTTTAATGTCTGTCTTTTTTTTTTACTGTGTGCACATGTGTGTGTTTAGCACCGGGCTGAGTCTGTCGTCCCAGGCCGGATGGAAGAGATGATTGAGGCGGTGCGAAGAAAGGACTTTGCTGCATTTGCTGAACTAACCATGAAGGACAGTAACCAGTTCCATGCCACCTGCCTTGACACATACCCTCCCATCTTCTACCTCAACAGTGTGTCTCAACAGGTCATCAGTTTGGTACATCGGTATAACAGACACTACGGGGAGACAAGGGTGAGCAACTTTTCACTTCTGTTTCTGTGAAAGAGCAGACAGTCCCTATTTATACAGTCTTACTGGCTGTGGTTTAATCCTGCTTTCTCTTTGTTCACTTTTCTCTTCTGTTAGAAATTTGTCTCAGTTCATGCAGCTGGGTTTCCGAGCTGGTGTAATGAAGATGTGAAACTTGTGTGGTGGTTTTTAAACCGGGGAACAGAAACACCCTCCCTCTTTACATGACGGTCACAGTCTATGTTTGTTTCCTTCCAGGTGACCTACACATTTGATGCAGGACCCAATGCCGTGATCTTTATTCTGCAGCAGCATGTTCCTGAGTTTGTTCGGGTGGTTCAACACTTCTTCCCCCCAGAGACCAACGGAGGACAGTGAGTGAATAGTTACCATACTTATTCAGCTTTTTATGCAAAATGATGCTTAAATGCAAACTAAAAAAAAAAATGTAATATATATAAATACATTTAAACTGTAAATACACAATTATAAATGAATGTTTTTTTGGCTCCATAGAAGCTGTTTTACACTGTTGTTCATTAGGGTGTGAGTCTCAGCCTCTTTGGGATGATTCATTGGTTGTTTTGTTCTCTGCAGGTTTATTAAGGGTCTTCCAGTTAAGAGTGCTTCTCTTTCCGAGGAGCTGAAACAGGCTATTGGTCTGGAGCCAATGCCAAAGGGAATAAGCTACGTTATTAGTACAAAGGTACACCCAGATGCAATCACTCTACAGCCCAGTTCCTTTATCAGTTTACTTTAAACAGCAGCTGAAAATCAATGTTATCTGTTGTTGATTTATATATCTTGGTGTGTCTATCCTAAGGCAGCACAATATAAGCTAGAAAGATGTAGTATATTAATCATCAGATTACGCGACAAGTTTAGATTTATGTCCACATTTCCTTTTGGGTAACACTGTGCTGCACTCCTTCAGTTAAAAAGTGTGGCACAAGGTAGTTCCCCTGCTTTACTGGTGTTACACCCAGGTTAATAAAGTGTTTAACCTTTAAAACATTTACTATTCTGTAAATTCTAAACAACACTATTTAGGCTATGATTTAATAGAGCAAGCTTTTAAAGTAGATGCATTTGAAGATCATAACACACTCACAGAAGATGAGTCTGATCTTTTGCATTAGTCAGTGACATTACCTCTTGTTTTGTGTTCAAGGCTGGACCAGGCCCTCGTGTTGTGGAGGATGTCGCTCAGCATCTACTTGGATCTGACGGTTTGCCCAAGGAAACTGTCTGATGCCTTGAAGCTCTGAACGGACGAAGTTCTACTGATCAGTGATAAAGCCGAGATCAAATGTGCATAGGTTTTTACAAATCACAGCGACAACAGGAACCTTCCGTTCCATCCTCCTTTAATTTTAAAACTGTACTGGTGTGCCTGTCATCTCTTTATCACTGGATATTCTTGCATGTTCTGTAGTAAATTTCTCTGGCAGACACCTTTTTATATTTAGCAGCCTGGCTACGGTTGAAAGCAAAAAAAACAACAGTAAGAATCCCAATTTGCATACAGACCCTGATCTCAGTGCTATGAAAAGGCCCGGTTCTGTAATGTCTCAGTGAAGAGGGCAGAAGAAAAGTACCTAAAAGGACGAAGTATCAGTGCACTGAGTCATGAATACAGTTGATCCTCTGCTCTCTGACTGTCTCTGACTGTGTTTAAGGAGGGTGCAATAATTATGTTAACCTAAGTATGTTTTCACTTTTCATCTCATGAAAACATCATGTCAGACTGAAAAGCACACACTTAATTGATGTGAATTTTTATTCTGTGATATTAAATAAAATATATTTTAGTCAATATGATTGTTTGTTTTATTTTTATTTTACCAGGCCAAGTTTCCAGTAGCTTTTGTAAGAGTGTGTTTTTACTCAAGGACAAACGCAAAGAACAACAGAAGGATAAGACAATGAAAAAATTCCATGGTCGACTCAGTGTTGTTGACTTTAAAGGTGCAGTATGTAAGAATTACAGTTGAAAACATTAAAAACGTAACAAATGTGAAGGAGTGATGTCTACGTATTACTAACAAAGCACAATTAGCATGCTACCCAGCCAACCCCATCCCAGTACTCCTGTGCCCACAGTGAAGCTTAGCCTACATGCTAACTCTCTCCCGGTGCATCAAGCTGCCAGTCTGAACTGCAAGCTGCTCGGCTAAATGAGCTGGCTAACTAGCCAACAGCAGTTGGTGGTTACTTTGATGATATGCTGCTCTCTATTTACTCTGAGTGTGAATTCAAGAGGTGGACATGTCTTACATATTGCAATGTTTAAACTTGTGTCAAGGCAACTGCGTATACGCCTTCCAACAACAACAACACGTGAAACCCAAGTAAAACTTAACATCTGTGGTGCGGGGAAAAATGGCGTCCTCTGGTCCAAAAGCAACCATAGACAATTTAGTAACAAAGAAAAGAGACACTTCCTTGATATGGAAGTATTTCGGCTTTGAAGAGACATACAACAACAAGAAAAAGGTACTATGTGGTAATGAATATCGGTCAGAAAAAGCGCAATTAGATTTTTTTCCCCAACTCGTTCAGCCCTAGAGTCAAGTATAACCCATAAACATATTTTCTTCCCATAATAAAGAATGTAAACGAACTTTTGTATGCCTAAATTACTTCATACAGAATGACTTCCCGAAGATCGGCAGGTCATGAGCTACACCTACCTGTTTATTACACCTGTCTGGTAAGTCTGATTCGTCAGCCCCTCCTCTCCCATTGTCGGAAATGACGACTCACTAAGCCCCGCCCCCCTCCCCAGCCTGCTCATCTGCACACCTCACATCGCGTAAATACATCTGCTTCCTTGTAGAAACAATCAGAAGTTTGGAGTCGCTCACCTGAGAGTCACATCTGTGTGCAGAGGGGTCGTTTATCTGAACGCGATGGGGAAAATAGAGTGGGCGATGTGGGCCAACGAGCAGGCTCTGGCTTCGGGTCTCAGTGAGTATATAAACTTTACTTTGAGCTGTTTAATGAGTTTCATAAAAAAGAAAAAAAAAATCATGTCTGATTAATACATGAGCAGTTTGAGCAAAATGCAATACTTTTACGTGAAATTGTTGTTTTTTTAGCTGCCCTCACCAGTTTATTGATGGAGGAAATGCTCCTTATTATTTTTTAATTCAGCTTAACAAATCGTATTGATGAACTGCCTGTTCTAATCAGAAATGACAGAAAATGCTCATTAATAATACATATATAAATCAGGAGCTGCATTTCAGAGTCAAGTCAATGTACAACTCATAAATGCCTTTTGTCTCACAGTAGAGGCATGAAAGGTATTTCTATGTTTGGATTAAGTTTTAATGTTTCACTCTTCCTGTTTCCTCATTTCAGTTCTCCTCACTGGAGGCATTGTGGGGGTGGCTGGACAGTTCAGAGGCTGGCAGTTTGCTGCTTATGCAGTGTATCCTTCATACTTTGAATAAACCACAGTCCGATTTAAAGAAGTCTCTGAAAACCTTCAGCATCCACATTTCTGAGTCCCCTTTCAGAGACCTACTATCATAAATGTGACATTTCTTAACCAAAACTGGAGTTTATGCAGAAGAAAATTGTAGCTGTGCACCTTTATGGCTGTTGTGGCAGCCTTTCAGTAAAATAGCGTGTTACAATAAATTAATCAAAAGCTGAAAGTTAAGATGTGATTTACTGTCTACAATGTAAGCCTAAGGGAGTTGAGTGAATTGAAGCCACTAGTAATTACTTAATTATATTAATGCTTTAACCCATATATATTAAGTCTCAAATGTGTCTGCTACCATTTGTATTTTACATCAGTGAAAACACAACATGGTAAAAAAAAATAGTTTTTCCATCTCCCATGCTTTACATTCTGTGCAAATGTAATCCTTTGCATCAGAAACCGTCGACCCAGACATCTTTTCCTTTGCTTTGAACATCATCTCATAGTTTTATGTGATTTAGTGACGCATGTAAGATGAAAACAGCCTTGACAGATAACCAGTGCTGCCGGGGTGTTGGTGTGCCTGCTCGAATATCCCAGGAGCAAGAGGAGCAAGGGCACGAGTGTGGAGAGGCCGTGAGTGATGTCACTGTCAAATAATTCAACTTTTCGTCTTTACTTTAATGAGCATGCTCTGTGATGAAGTAATGCCTATCACCCAATCTCATCCCTTGTGTTTCCCTCAGGGGCCAGTACTGCTTCACAGTGTGTGTTAAATCCTTCGGGCCACTGACCAGGAACTACTATGTCAGAGCGTTTTTACATGCTGCGTGAGTCCATTATGTCAGCCTCTTGTCTTTCACAGGGCAGCATTCCTTCCATTCATAGTCACATTTCAGGTATTGTCATTACAGTCCTTTGTCCTGAGAATCGCTGTCTGTCTCTAATAGTATCTGTGTGCCTGGAGGTTTCATGCTCGCCACCGTCCTCGGATGTGTCTGCCTCGGCATTGCCAGCATCATCTACTTCGTGGTAAGTTGGTCAAACTTTGTCACCTTTGATTAGTTGTGACAGGAAGTGGCTAGTTGGAGGAAACAAGGAAACAGCAACAGCAACAAGGAAGACATTGTTTCATTACTGGTACCTCTTTTGAGACTTCACCCTGCAGTTGAGCAATCCGACCGGTCAGGGGTGTGGCTAGACGATCATTACTGACTCTCTTTCCTCGTCACCTTTCCTTGTTTCTAGGCAGCAATCCGTGGTGAGCACTGGGAGCCCATTCTTCCAAGGAAGGAGACCCGGACGCCAGTCGCAGAGAGCATCAAGAATCCCCCTCAGAATCCACCACCAAGACCTCCCGCGGAGACCCGCAGGAAACGGGTGGACGACCTGGAGGACGCAGCTTATGACAACCCCATCTCTGTCACCGACTAGTAGCCACTCCACCGCCCCGTCCTCTGTGTCCCTGCCTGCCTGACCCATCACAACCAGCTACAGTGGGGTGTCACCAGACTCCGGACAAGTGAAGAGTTTTCTGAAGTTTAGTGAAGCGAGGGGCTGGAACACATGTTGGGTCCACTCCTTCATACCTCAACCTGCAGAGAAACATTCTTAGCAGGAGCTGAGAATTAAAAAGCCAGGGTAAAAGTGAATGTTTTACTTTTTAATAATAATAGTAATAACAACAGGCCATAAGAGATTCATGTAAATGCTGTCGCTGCTACATGGCAACTAAATACAGACACCGTCAGGTAAAAAGATTGTAGGTGATGTTTCGACTGCTGTTAAAAAAAGAGCAAACCGACACTTGTCTTCTGCGTCAAACACCATATATGTTTTGAATCCGTCTTGACTTGACTGTATTGTGTTGCCATGCATAGATCTTACAATATATAGTTTTTATGTACATATACTTTGTTAACCCCTGTCTGTTTTGTCACTGATCACACATGCCTACATAGCATCCCGACATATTGGCACATTTGTATGCTTCGATTATCAGACATTTATTATTGTTTTTTGCTGTCTTGTAAATAAATCCCCTCTGCACCCTGAAGCACGATCTGTCTCGGGTTTGTACTTTCATGGGTCTTCTTTTACAAGCTTCCTTTGGAAAATATTTGAAGTAATGACATCTGCAACTTCCTCCTTTCGCAAACGCCCTGAATTTCAAGACTTCAGAATTTCCCTTTTCTCATCTCATGCTCCTCTTGTCACACTGTCATCCTTTGTCTTCCTTTACAATGGAAAAAAATGACACATTAACACATCTGACATAACAGGCGGTTGTCGGTCAAGTTCTGCAAGTCGGCCTCATTTCTTGTCTTAAAATCTCTCTTTATGTTGGCTACACCTGCCAGGCATCTGGAGTCTATGTGGAAACCACTGAAGTGCAATGACACTTCCTCATTTTGGTTTGTGGGGCAGTAACATAGACAGAGACGTACCACCAATGTGCAATACTTCTTGGATTTACAGTATTTCTTTTTTTTCACCTCTATTTAGTACTTCATCTTGTCGAACAGGTTGATTTGATTTGATTTACTGATAATAACAAGATAAGAGATGCAATCTGGTGTATTTTCCGGCCATAATGCTGAGCCCATATCAATAAAAGGTCATTGAAAAATGATCTTTCCCATACAGGTAGTTCTATTGAGGTTGATGCTGCCACCTTCTGGAGCGCAAGAGAACTACAAACTGAATTAAAGTCAAAGTGAGTCAGAACAAGTTAATGTATACAGATAAATTAATACTCTGCGGCTGTTTAAAATAAAATGACCTACAAAGTTAACTAAAAGAAATTGAAAATCTAATTTCTCATCTCAGCCTCGATCTCATCGGAGTATTGTAGTTTATGCTGTTCTGGTCAGCGCAGCCAGGACTGCACAGATTTGTACATTGGGTCGACAAAACAACCTCTCCATAAACGAATGGCACAACACAGGAGGCCCAACTCCTCAGATCAGGACTCTGCTGTCCATTTACATCTGAAGGGGAAAAATAATTCCTTTGAGGACAACACTGTAAACATCTTGGCCAGAGAATCCATCTATGTCAAACTGGAATGACCGTCTTTGAACAGAGGAGGTGGCCTACAGCTTTACTTATCACCCACCTACAATGCTGTACTGGGTTCCCTCCCCAGACAGCTTAACAACCATTCACACCTGGGCTCACATAGACTTAGACGACTAATGCCATACCGACTCTGAAACTCAGAGCTCACACGTGACCTTAACAGCTCTGCAAGGACACAAAGCCTGCAACTCCTTTCCAGTTAGTTAGAACTGAAGAAGCCTCTTGGATGAGAGGTTAAACGTCTGGTTAAACCTGGATGACTGAGAACCTTCATCAACAAAATCTCATTTCAATACAAATTTCCATGAGATACAATATCAAAGTGTGTCCAAGAAAAAGCCAGTTTGGAATGACTATAAGATGTGAAAGAAATTATTGAGAAATGTATAAACAAATATATGTCCAAAAAACCTTTACATGGAATGAGATGATACAAAAAAGATCCAATAAACATTTAATGCTCACTAGAAACAAGAGAAAATCATATTTTTGATGTAATTCAAATTAGTAAAGGGAACTATGCCATTCTCAGAACTTAAAGAGGCTCTGAATAGAACAACAAAAGTTATATTTGTATTCAGTGTCACTCAACAAAACTCATCGCGTGACTCCTTGAAGTGTAAGGGATGTGTCACCTGCATTTATTTCCTCATAAAACATTTGCCAATCCTGTTTTAAAGCTTCTACAAGGAACTTTTGTTATTTGTTGATTCTGGCTGCCCTCGTGAACAAAAGATAACAATGTTGAAACAAAGTAAACTTTGTTTTAGTGCAGTGACCTAACACCAGCTTCTATTCTTGGCTTAATTCACACTCAGCATTCATTAAAAAACAAAAAAGATCTGTCAGTCTGAAATGTATGACTTGAACACGTAATGGTCATGTGGTGATGGTCAAATTAATTAAAGACAGAGGCTGTAGCATTGTACAGATTCAACTAACTGGGTTGTGCAAACATGGTGAGGTCCTGAGACCTTTTTGTGAGATTGTCAAATGTGTGTCCTAATGGGTTCACTTATATCTGTTATTATTCGCTCATGTCTTTTGTTTACTCCAGGCTATATGGTCTTTGTATGTAACAATTGCTTAGATTATGTTTTTCATACTCTGCATATTGCATGCCATGCTCCTACTTATCATTTTCCTTCAGGACCGTTGACAAGATTTTAGAAATACTGAGGTCATGCCCCCCACCCATCCATCGAGAACCCTTTAAATACTGCAGTCTAAATTTCTGCATTTCTCTGCATTTTGACAGGACCAGTATTCACTTATGAAATAACATCAGTGGCAGCACATTGATGAAAACTGGATTCAAATTCTGACAGAAGAAGAAGATAAAAACACATATGGCCAATTTTGGCTTAAATTCATTAACTTATTTAAACTTCTATCTATGTCCAAAAGAACTGATTAGCATGGATAATACTTTATATAATAACTATTGTTAATAAATGGTATATTTGTATTTTATTAGATTTAGTTCAGTCATTTCACTGTTTAGAATCAATTAAATAGTTCATAAAGCATTTTTATTTTTTTTTAAGTTATTGATGCGATGTCTCATCTGTCCTGTAGGGGGCGGCATCACACTCAGAAGAGCCGAAACACTTCGAAGAAGAAGAAACGGAAACCAATGGAATTGACCCTCATTGCATTGGTTTGTTGTGTCTGTCAGCTCCCCTGAAAACTGTTTTTAATCGCGAATATCGACGCGTATGTGCAACACGAGTAGTGTAAAATGTCTAGCCGGGCTCTGCGAAGGCTCAAAGGGAAACGGCGGGGCCAGGAGGCCTTGGACTGCGGGGATTTAACTTTGGGTGACAGCCCGGAGGAGGAGCAGGCTGCGGCTGAAGAGGAGCAGCTGGACACGGCTAATGTTTCTCCCCAGACTACAGGGAAAGGCAGCGGCCGAAAAGCAAAGAAAAACAAGGCTCAGAAAAACTTCAGCAACATTTATGAGTTGGTAAGGTGACGGTGTGACTTTCATGTCACGTTTAAAGAGTCGTTAGTGTTTACTCCCAGCAAATGTTGTGACGTTACTGTTAGCTCCCTGTGGATGAACCTTGCTCACACAGGCTAACCTGGTGACGTTAGCTAATTTCTCTGCTTATTAAACTAAACATCATACTGCAGGTTACAGTTAGCTAGCCAACAATGTGGCCATGACACGTGAAAATCTATGGGAAGCAAGCTCCATCACCAACCTGAGGAAAACACTGATAAACAAGGGTCCAGTGTAGTGTAACTTACAACAGACATGTTTATTAGCATGTTATTAAAGTGACAGAAAATGGACACTCATACAGTAATACTGCACTTGATCCAATTAACCTCTACAGGTTTATTTTTATTTTTTATTTTTAACTGAGGTTAAGACAATTATCTTGGCTATTAAGTGATGATCGTGGACAGATGTGGCTTTGAATGTAAAAGTTCACACAACTTATAAAGTCAAGTTGATTGTGAATTTGTTCAGCCCTTGTCCTTGATAAAGATGTCAAATATCTAGCAACACTTGAATTTAAAGTTGTGTTGAATCATCTAATGTTAAAAAATCAAAAAAATAATTAAATGTTCAATTATCATAAAAACTATACCAGTCATTTTGAACAGTCATTGAATTAGGTTTGCACTGTGTTATGAAGCAAATGATCACTAAATCAAGACAATCAAGACATCACCCATTTTTTATATCAAGTTAAGATATACTTTTCATCAACTTTATTTCTAAATGAAGATAAGATACATTGTGTAAATCCTAATACTAAAAGTTATAGTTATGCCAGAGTGCCAGCAGCATCTTAGGCTGTAATATTAACAGTAATCTCATTTGATGTAGAAGCTGTTTACGCCAACCAATTAAAAGAAAGATTTATTCAGACTTCAGATTTATAACAACCTTAAATATGAACTCTTGTCATATTTAACACACACCTGTTCTCAATGATCAGTAATTGGAATCACATTATTTTAACCATGATGACATTATCTCAGGAAAAGATGTTGTTGTTTTAATGTTGGACAGTTTTCTTTTAAAACACGCTTAGTACTGCTTTACCCAACAAGCTTTCGTGACAATTTCACATTGTTACTAGATATGTGATGCAGACAACGAGGCACCTGATGAAGAGGCAGAGAAACCAGATGAAAATAAAACAAGTGGCGTGGAAAAGACCGATAACAGAGATATCGAGAAAACTGATCAGAAGCAAGAGGAAGCCTCTAAAAAGGTAAATATAAAGCAATATGAGAAGATTGTCTTTCTCTTATCCTCTTTTATTTGACTTTATTATTCCCCTGATCTACATATTTGCAATAATTTAACTGTCATCTCTCTTTTATTTAACAGTCTTTGTCAGGAGGAGACAGAGTTAAAAAGAAGAAGAAAAAGAAGAAGACAAAAGCGACATCAGAAGATGGAAAGGTACAGTAACTTTGTAGAGAATGGATTTTTTACCTGCTCTGGTAGGACTAGAGAAACTATAGTACGATAAACAATAACCCATGATATGGTCTAATAATTAACAATCACTGTATTCATGATTGATATTGTGTTTACATTTGTAACATATGATGAAAGTCATTGAACTGATAGCAACATAGTCTTACACATTTTCGTCATAGCCACAAACTGCACACACAACATATAAAACAAGCGAACAACAATTACATGTTGTCTCTCTTTATTCACTGTTTAAATTGTTTGTTAAATGACCTGCAGGAGGCTGTACCAGATGATAACATTGATTTATTGCTCGAGAACCTGAAGCAGTCCAATGGTCTGAGTTTGCAAAATGAGGATTGTGGAGTCTCCGACAGAAGAGCGGTGTTACATGTGGAGCACAGGTGAAGAGACCGACATCTCTCATGCAGACAAATGAATAGACTCACAGCACATGTCCTTATTTGTGTAGTGTTTTACCACACAGAGTCGAGGTAGGATGTGACGGAAGTATTAATCTTTACATTTACAAGCAGCTAACACTCTGCTTTCTAATGTACTGTATTATTTCATATAAACACAGTTGTACATTAATATGTTTTAAGTAGTAATGTTAAAATAGCTCTTGACCAGTGAACAGCTTGAATTGGCCAATGGCTGGCCATAGAGAGTGAGTGGTTTTCGCTACTTATATACATTCCTGTGATTCCTAATTCCCACCATGTGGTGGCACCTTGCTCACATAAGAAAACTATTCAGACGCTGTCTATCTCAGGGGATGCACTACAGTGGTTAAACAATGGTTAAAACTTATTGAAACATGTCGCACAATTGGCCACACAACCAGTGATGTCAGTCTATGCCATTTCAATTAACTGTCAAAGGGGGACATTTTCATGTGTGTCATGCTTAATCTTTCCATCCACATGTTTACTTTTTGTTCAGTATGGTTACCAGTCAATTAAAGTACGAAAATAATAGAGAAATTATGCTTGATATTGTATTTTATTTCTGTTGCATTTGTGTTATAAGTCTAAAGCAGACATAGACTGACCTGTCTGAAACATCTAGATCAAACAGCCCCTGTGTTTGCCTCTGAAAGTATTTCCTCAGCTCGCTCACATTGTCCTGTAGCCAGTGAAAGAGCTGAATGTTATTTTCTGTGTCGATCCATTAGGAATCTCAACCCAGAGACGGAGCTGAAAAGGTACTTTGGGGCTCGAGCTGTTCAAGGAGATCAAAGGTAAAAGGAAAAGGAAGATGTTTGTGACATTTCTTGGATTTAATGGGCCCGTGTCCTCTGTGTGGACGTTTGTTTATTCTTGTTCTCATTGTTTTTGTTTTCTGACGACAGACCTCGTCAGAGAAACCGTCATTTTCACCGTAGCACCTGGATGACCAGTCCCAAAGACAGCTGGCCTCGCTTTAGCCGCCCAGGTAGGATTTTCATCACAGTCATCTGATTTGTGCTTGTGTCCAGTGGAGGAAAGTGACTAAGTACATTTACTCAAGTACTCTACAGTACAAATTCAAGGTACTTTACTTGAATATTTCCATTTAGTGCAGCTTTGTACTTCTGTTCCACTTTATCTCAGAGGCAAATATTGTACATTTTAATCTCCTACATTTGTCTGACAATGTTAATTACTAGTTACTCTACAGATTACAATTTTCCATACCTTTCCTGCCCTGTGAGAATTTTGGATTTGCAATTTCTGATAAACTGAAGGATTCAGTGTTCCTTTATGGGTTGAGAAAATTCAGCGTCTTCTTAAGATCTATGAACTTTTTAAAAACCCTCTTAGATTAGTTAAAAAATACATAACCACAGAGAAAACATATTTTTTATGAGCTTATTAAAAGCTAAGTTATAGAGATATTGGAGACAGAGATAGAGATTCTCACAGGTCAGGTCTACAGTACCTCACTGTTTTTTATGTCTACGGCTGATACTAATGCGACTGATCCTGCTTGGTGTCAGCAAATAAAAACAAAATATGATCTTCAATAATTGCATGTAATTATTTGATGGAGCCTAGATGTCTGCTGTCTACAGTCCTACAGTCATCTAGTCTCAGTGTTTCTGCTGGTGTCATTTACCCATGTGAGATTCACACAAATCTGCGGTGGCGGACACCGTAACGTAACACAGTAACATTGCATACGCAGGGACTTTTTAAAACACAGCGTTTAAGTGGTTATTATGCTTATCTAACCACATTACAGAAGGCTTTTTATAATATCTTAACTTATTATAACATGAAGCACTTTTCAGTTAAGACCAGCACTTTTGTAGAACTATGCCGGTTCTTCTCCCACACACTGGGAGAGTCTTACTTCCAACAACAAACCTGTTGTCACCTACAAAGGTTAACAGACTAATACTGAAAAACACTGAACACTGAAAAAATAAGTTGTTCCACATAGAAGTACTCAGTACAGAAAAATGGCCCCTTGACTGTTATGCTATTTTATTATTATTACTCATGCACTGATGTAAAAGCAGCTTTTCACAGCTGTAGTTGGTTGAGGTGGAGCTCATTTTGAAATATGTTGTATAGGGATACTATTGCAACTAATGACTGTTTTCTTTATCGATTCATCTAATGAATATTGCCTTCGTTAATCGATTGTTTGGTGTTTATAAATTCTAACCATAGTGAGAAATGCCCTCACAATAACCAAGAGTCCAATGGGATTCCCGTTTTAGTGCCAGCCTCAAAATACTTAAGAATAGATTTAGATTATTAAAGTTAGGAAAAGCAGTAAATCCTTTTCTCTCAGTTTACCAGCCATTGGCTGAAAGACTAAAAAGTAAATTTTGAACCCTGGCTAATATTCACTGCTGTTGATTAATTACCCAACATTACAAGTAGCACAACCATAAACATGTAGAGCAGTAAAATATAATGTACAGATTATTGCACCATTACTGTTATTACCAAAACATCAGATAAAATAGTAAAACAGTTAATGGATTTTTTTCTGCAGAAGTGAATTTAGTTAATAAAATATCTTTTTCTAATAAATTTTTCCTGCCCCCCTAGAGTCGAGCCTCTCTCTCAGCAAATGTTAGCAACTTAACTCTCTGTATGGTCTGTTTTTTATATAATACAAACTTTAGATGGCACCTTGTCGTCCGAGGCACAAGCAACAAAGTTCACACCAGGAGCAACGTTTACTCTTATATTTAGGCACCATGAAATCGCCTAAAAAATGCATTTGTTATACGGACGTCATCAGAAAGACTGGCTGATTGTGCTCACGCTGAAAGTCGCCATTGAAGTATTGGATAATTTTTCCATTCATGCCATGTCAGATGAGAATTTTTTCAACACATGTAAGTGTAGCTATTGAAATGATGAACCCAGCCTTGTCCGTACACATGCTGTAGAACATAGATCAGACATTGCTCCCTTGCTTGGACTGTTAAATGTTTTGTTTTTTTGAGAAGCAAGTGTGATGTGATTTATCAGACTTGTGTGTGTCACATTTTTCAGTATGATATGGGCTCATCCCGTCTTGTATTCTTGTTTATTTAAATATACTTATGTGAATGATATAGATCTTCACCTTGTATAAACCTGTTGTGTATTTAATAATGTGTTCTTGTTTTTAACTCTGCTTGACATCTCCACAGGAATCTCAATGACCTTGCTGCAGTCAAAGGATGGCATTCAGTTCTTCACCTTCGAGCACAATCGGGACTACCAACAAGTACAGTTCAAGTTCTTGGATGCTGTCGAGTCCATGGATCCCAACAACATTGTGGTAAAAAAAAAATGTGCTGTGCACTTTGTTGTCAGTCAGTTTGAAGATGATGTAGTAACATTTTAAATCAGGTTGGGCTCTACCACAAAGCTTCAAAACATCATTCACAATGTGAACATTCAAATTCTAATTTTTATTTTATTGCAGATAAATATAAGGCTACACTAATATTGTTATAATTATGAATTTCTAATAACTCAAGTTTTGTATAGTCCAAATGTCAATATTTATAGAAAAATATAGACGTAGTTATTAAATTAATCAATAGTCAATGCATCCTCAGTATTGACGCTGATTCATAAAACTATCAGTCATCTGGGTGGCAAGAATGTTTCCGGTATATTGCACAGACAGTGATATCCATTCTAGCCTATTCTGCCCTTGAATAATGTAAATTAAAAAAAAAAAAATCAACAACTGCAATTCGAATGTCCTCGTTCAAAGCTAAATAGAAGGATGTGTACTAAAACTTTAGGAGAGAAGTCAGAGTGTGTCCAGGATTAAAGAGTTGAAAAAGATCCACTCACTGAGTTCAATGTTCTGTTGTCCGTTCCTCCACTGTGTGAAGTTAGATGTTGAGCTTTTGTAGTTCTTTTATACTCTCAGAAACACGAATCAGTCCACGTTTGGATTTTGTGACAATGCAGTGTTTTGTCACTAAATGCAGCAACTTAGACTTGTGGTTATACTGTAGTAAGACTAAGACATTAACCAGGCTGACAGACTTTCTTTCTAACAAAGAAGTTCAAATGTTTACACTCAATGGCCATAACTCAGTGGAGGTTAGCCTATGTCTGCTGGACAACTCATTTAAAAAATCTGTAGATGCAGAGATCATTTAACCACATGATCAGTGAGGCTGCATTTTTATTCGTTTCTGACCTTGGGGTCATATTCTAATCTGACTTCTTCTAAAGAAATAATTTTCTTTGTCCTGACTTCATGTCTTTGTCCATCTTCTCTTCTTCTCTTCAGGCCCTGCTACAGCTGAACCCGTACCACATCGATTCCTTGCTGCAGCTCTCTGATGTCTGCCGCATACAGGAGGATCAGGAGATGGCCAGGGACCTCATAGGTGAGGAACAACTTTTTCTCTCATGAATTAAATAAATTGTAAACCAGAGACATGACTATAAATGTGTAAATTATAAGCAGTGTTCTAAGAATCATACATTCTTATTCAGTGTATTTGACCAGAATTAGTTCAGCATCAGAGCAACTGATTAATGTAGCTTAAAGCTAAACCACACTATTTGTCTTATTACGTTCATAATGTTGTTTTCTTCTCATAGCCTTAAGCGACAAACTAGTCATAAACCTAAAAGTTACTCGTCTGGGAGTTTTTCCTATCTCAAAAAAAGACCTCATCATACACAAGCTCCCTCTGTTCCAGTTTTGTTCCTTTATAGACATCAAATTTTGCACAGTTCCTCTTCAGACATTGTTAAGCCTTATAAGTCTGAGTCGGTCTTTCATCATGGCTAAGTGGACCAGACACGTACTGTTCATTTAATATTTATTCATCACTTAATTTGCTTCCAGCAGGGGTACGGCTGTATCTCTTTTATTGAGCACACGAAAAGTAATTCCCTTTGGCCTTACAAGTTGGCCTTGTTAGTTGGTGAGCAATACCGCGTTAGGAACCACATTCATCCAGTAATAATGGTCAGAGTTCTCAAGTGTTGGTTATATGCACTATACAACCCTTTACATTTAACAGAGATCATCTGACATATAGATAAGTAGGATTAGTGGCATCCGGCAATGTGGTTGCACATCGCAATCAACCTAATCCCCCCCACATTTTATTTATATAGCCCAAAATCACAATCACAACCACATTGCTTCAGTGGGCATTACAGTCTGTACAGCGAGCGGTATTCTCTGTCCATAGACGCTCGATTCGAGTGAGGAAAAACTTGCCATATTGACAAAAAAAAACCTTTTTAGTGAGAAAGAACAGATGGAAGAAACCTCAGGAAGAGCCACAGAGGAGGGATCCCTCTCCCAGGACAGACAGACAGATATGCAATAGATGTCGCCAGTACAGAACAGAACAACAAAATCCCAATTTACAAATTGCATTGACAGAATATCTGATACAAATAATTATTTAAGATGTAAAGTGTGTGGATCCAGGAGGACAGCTGAGCAGGCTGAGACATCGCCAAGTGGTGCCTGAGCCACACGACCTCCTCTCCACCGTGGTGACTGAGAAGAGGGCAGGCCATACAAGATTATTGGTAGTAAAAAAGAAAACAAATGTACTTATTGTAAGTTGTTTTGGATAAAAGCGTCTGCTAAATGCCCTAAATGTAACTGTGAATGTTGGAGGAGGAGAAGGAGCAGAAAGCTATAGAGACCCCAATGAGAGAACGACACAGGTTGCAGTTTGAGGGGACGGAAAACAAAAGTAAGAGAAATGCAATGTTAATCAGAATCAACAGTTTCTTGTTGGCAGGGCAATGTGAATTCTAATACTACAGGTAAGAGACTCATTGAGACATACCGGAAGAAGAAGCTAGCAGTCGAAGTCAAGGACTAATGAAAGGTTAAGTCAAAGAAGTATGTTTTAAGTTTAGATTTAAAGGCATCAGTAGAGCCAGATTGTCTGATGTCAGCTGGGAGGTTATTCCAGAGGAAGGGGGCCCGATCAGAAAGAGCCCTGCAACCAGCTGACTTTTCTTTAAACCCGGGGAAGGGCTGGTCATGAAAACACAGTGATTTTTATTTTGAGGTGATTATACACTAATGAAAATAATTATGTTTAGTTATTATGCCTTTTAATGATTATGTCTATTTCTGCAGTTGTCAGTTGCTGAAGTTATACCAAGTTTACGCTACAGGGGTGTCTGAGTACAAAGAGAGATGAAATTCAAAGAAAATTATGAGAACGTTGACGCTTTCTTAGAAGTTTTCCTTGAGGTTAAGACTAGCTTCTAGAAAAGATAAAAGTTATTCACAAGGCATCTTTTTAGAGCCTTAAGCATTTTTTAAACGGAGGAGAAAATATGGACATTATAAAGATGAAAGAGAAGTATTGTCCAAACACCATATGACAATGAGTCCATGATGATTTTAGATCTTGCATGGATAACATGTGTTTGTGTTTCATCTCGTGAGAGATGCGCTCGCATCTCCCACCCAACACAACAAGGCTCCAGCAGCAGAAATTAAAAGTGATCACAACCCTGAGATATTTGGCAACTCTGAAAATAGCTATAGAACAGCCTGTTCTTCCCATCAATGAAGAGATCACGTGTGATCAACCAATCACAGTTTTGTGTCAGACCTTGCAATGAGGTCAATCTTGCCTCCTCACAAAGAGAAAGGTTTCTGTTCTTTCCCTGCTCAGATTTGTTCTAAGACGTTTCCTAAATGATGTTTCCAGCATGGACTCCTTGCTAGAATCTTTTAAGGCTCATTTAGGAGCTAGGGATTTTATCCCTAATCTTGCCGTCGCCGATGTTTTTTGGAGATCAACCAAAAAAAAACAGATCGGAGGCAGATCGCATCAGTATGTGTGATCTGCTCAACAAAAAGGAAGTCGGAGGCAGCTGGCCAGCATGCAGCCGACGACAGTTGGATATCTAGCAGGGTGAATCCCTGGGGAGCCAGGAAGAAGCTACACCCAATGAGAGATATCATCCGTCTCCTTTCTTCCTCTCTCCTCTGCTGTCATCCACAGTAGCTCTCTGAACCCAGTCCTATCATGCATCCATGTGTATTGAGCAGGCACAATTATAACTTACAGCTTCCTCTGTTAGAGTACATACACACAGACCGTTCAGTATTTGTCACCCGGTCCTCCCTTAGCACAAGACAGCAGTTTCACGGTTTCAATGCAAAAACAAACCTTGCTTCCTGCATATCCTCTTAATCCATATGTGTGTGACCTTGTAATGTATGACCCCCTGTCAATCAGTCACGTACAACAAACAATTGCAAAGCTCAGTTGCGAGGCAGAAAGTTGTTTTCCTGCCCGGTGTCAGTTTGCTTTTGTCAGTGTTAATTCAACAAAACAGGCATTGTTAAAAAAAAGTCCATGCTCCATGCAAAGCACAATACTCGGTTTATTATCGAAGCCCCCTCCTCAACCTCGAGGGATAATTTAACAAAGGCCATTTGTCTTATCCCCTGACTAATTGAATAAGATGCCATTAGTTGAACTTGAACATAAGACAGAGAAGTAAAACAGTTTTTTTTCAGTTTTGGTCTTTTTTTATACAAAACACTGCTGGGGACGTGATTATCTCTGAGATTAGCATTAATTGACATGACCCAGCAACTGCAACGTGTGCAGCTGTGTTTTGTGCCGCTCTCTGTTCATTGTTTCAACAGTCTTCTTGCTTCTTCAGTGAAAGTGTTTTTTGTTTTTTTTGTTTTTTTTATTCCAGAGAGGGCCCTGTACAGCTTTGAGTGCGCTTTTCACCCTTTATTCAGTCTGACCTCAGGTACCTGCAGACTTGATTATCTGAGACCAGAGAACAGGTTGGTTATTCTTCATTGCATTTGTTAGACACTTTTTTGAGGACTTGGAAGTTCAGTGATTCAATAATCTCTGTTTTACAGGGCATTCTATCTGGCTCTTTATAAGCACATGATGTTTCTGGAGAAGAGAGGATGCCCACGGACGGCTTTGGAGTACTGCAAACTGATCCTGAGGTACATGTGGAAAATTCTTGTGCTGTACTCTACTTCTTGTGCTGACTTAAAGGGAAACAGTAAAATGTATATAGAGAGAGATATGGAGACACGCGCTTCTCCAGTTAAAGATTAACCAATAAACATTGCTTTTGCCTCAGTTACAGTCTTTACATCTCCAGGCCCTTTATGATGAACTTATCTTATCTGTTCCCATTATTCCGACCCTCACTCTATTTCAGAGAGAAGGAAGGTGGCAGTTTAGACGCTGTCTTGTGTTTGACATCACACTAAAAAAAGTATTGTTTGGCTTCTGAGCGAAACAAACAGAACTGTTATTTCCCTGAAAAAAATAACCAGCAGTCAGCAGACTTGGAAATAATCTTCACAGAATTTTAACTCAACTATCAGGTTAGTGTTCTGCCAGTATTAATCCTGTCCAGGCACAAGGGGAAGTTTGACAATGTGCTTTTTATTTGTGGTATGACACAGTTATATAACCTGTGTAGTGTGGGGCAAATCAATTGAAATAACCCCCCAAATTATTTATTAAAGGGACAACAATTGAACACGTGTTTATTCCACGTTCTTCCAAATTCTTATTATATACTGTATTATCGACAATGTGATATTGATCTGTATAACAATGACATACAGGCTGATGTAATATGTTTGACCAAGATCTTACATATGATAGAGAATAATTAGATTATAATAAAATCAGTCAGTGTAATTATTCAAACCTCCATTGCTAACTTAAAACCTCCCGTATCATGTTGGTACTGACATAATGCGTGACTGTTCCCACACGCTGCTGCCATCAGTTGTCCATAGCATCCCATATGATGGACAATGCTTATCTAAGATCCATCAAACTCTGGAAAATCTGTCTGTCCAGCCAGCAGTGATTAAATCAGTGTTGGCACGCAATGACAACATGATTGACAACATAATCTTTAAAAAAACTCTTTAAACAACAATTGTGATATTTTCTTTTTGGTATCATCATAAGGCTCAGATATTTTTTTAGCCTTTTGAAGGAAACCAGAAAAAATGACTTATTTTGTTTATTTTATTATCAGAAGTATTTTATGCACAGCAGACTGGTCTGTTTTGAGCAAAGACACTGCATGGTTACTTAAGTTTGCCGTCTGCCCAAGTTCCTCAATTTACTCTATAAAGGAAACAGCAGAGCTGTGGTGCTTTTGATTCTATCTGGTTTGTTTGTTTGGTCCGTTTTTTTGGTTAAGTGCTTGTAATGATCTTTTTTCTTCCTGTCTTTTTTACAACTCTTCTGCCAGTTTGGACCCAGACTCTGACCCACTTTGCATGCTCCTGCTCATCGATTTACTGATGCTGCGTTCCAGAGAGTACCAGTCTCTCCTCCAGTTGTACCAGGACTGGGAGGTAAAGTGTGCCATCATGTGCAGATGTGTGCAGATGTGTGCCAGCATCAAGCTTGCCCACCTTGAGACAGGTGGACAGAGAGGATTTCGAAACCAGAGCAGGGTTCAGGGTGTCCACCCCCCTCACAAATTTTAGATTCAAGGACTGTGTTTCCTGCATTCTGTTGATGTTTAAAGGATGAAAATAATTAAACTGCAACTGCATTTTTTTTTTCAAATTATTTTCATTTTAGTTTTAATTCTTATAACTTGCCCTCTAGCATAAACTTGCATAAATCTGTGACAAAAAGTAATATTTATTACTTTTCATTTAATCATTTTTTTGCATCTGCAAGCCACTGCCCTGTGGTTGTCAACCTCTCAGTGGGGGATTGATTCGGTGCGACCCCAGTGAATCACAGAAAAATTGGTTTTACAGCCCCTGTCCTTTAAAACTTAATGTAAGAACTAGGAATTCTTTTCTCCAGGGTGTCTGAAATTTGTCAAGATATTCTTTTTCCTCTCCATTTATCCAATCCTAACTGATGAGGACGAGGCGCAACAGAAAAGCACACAAAATGCTCTACTGTGCCAGAAACAGGTTATGATGATTAAAAGGGGAAAGTGTATGAAGGAGTGTGTAATATTGCCATAAATCGGGGGAAATGTAGGAGATTCAGGCCCGAAGAGGAACCGGGTGAGGTTAATGAAAAACCCGATTTTCTCCGAGGAAAATCGGGAGGTTTTGCTGGTATGGCGAGCGTCAGCTTTTCAGTCTAATACAGAAACCCTTTTTGTTTTGGGTTTCAGGAGCACAGAAACCTGTCCCAGCTGCCAAACTTTGCGTTCTCCACTGCACTTTGCCATTTCCACCTCGGTCAGCAGGAAGATCTGGATCCCGAAGATAGTGACAAACAAAGACGCAAAGCTGACAAGATGCTGCAGGATGCTCTCATCATGTTCCCTGGAGGTTAATGAACCACTACCAGTATATGAATATTTAGACATTATTGCTTCGTATTCACTGCTTTACACCAAAAAATTTGTAAATGTGTATGTTCATCTTATTGTGTTTCTGTGAATATGTTTTCTGCAGTGTTGATGCCTCTACTGGACCTGTGTACTGTGCAGCCGGACGCAACAGTCACCTCACATGCTTTCTTTGGCCCAAAGAGTCAGATAGGGTAATGTTTGCCCCCTTTGAAGTGTTGCAAATGGAGCAATTAATACCATGAAAACTCCATGATATTAGTATTGCATGGTACACCTTATCATCCAGTGTAGTATAACCATCAATTATGACAGAGCAACATGCTGCAACATTTTTCACAGCCTTTATTTTTATCCTCGCTTCGCTCCTACCCTAACTTAAAAAACTCAACCTACCTTCTGTCTCCAGGCAGCCCCCAGCCCTGGCTGAACTGACTGCGCTGTATGTGGGGAGGACCTGCATCCTGTGGAGGGAAGCAGCAGTAATGCTGTGGTTGGAGGAGTCTGTGAAAGAGGTGCTGCGTCGAGTTGATGCCGAAGACCCTTTTGTTGAGGACTGCCAAAACAAGTAAGATCTCAATAAGCTGCTCGGCTGCCCACGTTTCTGTGCAATATCTGCTTCATAAATTAGCAGCTAACCTTCATTACTGTGTTTCAGGAGAAAGCAGAGGTACCAGAGTGCACCGAGGAACATCCATCGCCACGTCCTCCTCTCCGAGATCAAGGAAGCGGTTGCAAGTCTGCCCCTGGTGAGAAACGATCAGGAACCACACTATGATTCACTCAATCTGGCAATGTCCTCAATTCACTCAGCAAAAGACACAGGATGTGTGATGAGCATCAGTAGGATCAAATCTTGACAATTTTCTTATACATGTGTGTGAGTTCCAAATATCCTCATATGACAGGGGAGTTAAATTAATTCATAATCACACTACAAAATATATGTGACCTCTCATGCCCTGTGGTCCTAATCTGAGACTGTCTTGATACAGTGTATATGATATATATAATAACTCATATTTCACTTTAGTTTATAGATCAAACTGTCGAAATCCAGTAGAGCCTGACCGATTTACAGTTTTTGGGGCTGAGGATGACACCGATTTTAGGGAGTAGAAAATTCCGATGTCAATATATCGGCAGATATACACAGATGTTTTTGCAGTGATGCATCAAATGTGGTTATCAAACACTTATGACAAAAACATATAACAGAGACTGTATATCTTACAGTTTAACAATAAACTTAATTGTTTAAAATGACAATGGAAGAGTTGTTTTTCACCGGCATAGTTGCTTTTTCACATGCAAAACCTTGCCTCTATATATCAATATTGAGTCATAGACCTTCGAAGAATCATATAATCTGTGCCCTACAGAGGACCCTCACAAAGCATCCATTGTGAGTCTTGCATGTAATTTATATGTCTTTTAACTCATGCACCCCTGAGGAAGTGACTCTAATACAGCCATTTGTTTGATACCTTCAGGACGTGACAAGTCAGCCTGTGATGGGCTTTGACCCTCTGCCTCCACTGGACTCAGTCATGTCGTATACCAGACCAGAGAGGTAATGGGCAGCTGTGCGCATGAAATTCCCCAGTACAGTCAAAAGAAGATGCAAATATTGTTGTTTTACGAGCACAAGGCATTATATCATGAATTAAATTTCACACTTAAGTGAGATTTCTCTGTGTGCTTGTGTCTGCATACAGGCAGCATGTTGGTGCCACCAATGAGAGTACATTGTCGCTGTTTTTCCGGTCTTTGCTGCCAAACTTCAACCTTCAGGTGAGTTGCACGGATCAGGCAAGATAGGTCTGGTAGGAAATGGATATGGATAATGAATTGATTAGGATTTGGGGCAAAAAAAGAGTTAATTATTCGGTTAATTATATGAAAAGACACTTAGTATGATTGTCTCTGTAAATAGATAAAAAAAAATAGGCAGATATTAGTAGAAGGTTTCCTAAGACACTAGCAAAGACCCGTTTTGTGGATGGGAAATCATATGATGAATAGCTCTGAGTCCCATATGCAAACTGATTGGCTCCAGAGAAAATCATGAATCGTCTTTCTGTGAAATGTCCCAAGTCGTCTGTTTTTATTTAGCTTCCTGGCCAGAATCATTGAAAGAGCTCAAAGTAAACTGTGTTTAAGGGTTGGTTTTCTATTTAACGATTAGTGAGATAATTTACAGACACACCCATTTAGTGGCCGGACCCTCTGGGGCTGGCGGAAACTGAACTGGTGAAAAAGATCTGGACATCCATTCTGGCAAGATGGAACACTTCCTCCAAAGACTCATGGTCACCCTGAGGGGATGACAACTGCACAATATGAGAGAAAGCATATGACCTTGTTAACAGCCTGTCCACCGTTTCCCAGTGTGTCACTGAAGGACAAAACAATAACAACATTCATTAAGTTGTTTGTGGCTTTTGCTTTGCATTGTCTTTCCTTATAATCAAATGGGATGCTTATGTTTATGTATTATTCAAGTATAGAGCCAAGTGAGTTTACTCTGTTTACTTTTTATAATTATTGTCAATCTCAACTGTTGTCTATATTTATAGGAACTTAATCTTTAGAATATGTCCAGTGTTAGTTGAGCACATTCCATGTTTCTGCTTGTACTTCATCATTTAATCATTCATCGCTATTCATTCCTACAAATGCTCGCCATCATACAGACATCAAAGTGTGTCCACCCTCACGGACTCTCAGGAAATTGTACAGCACTTTCTGTTTGAGGCTTTTGTCAAAGAAGCGGAAGTTACTGTGAGGCAACCTAGCCATTTTTTTATTACTATTTATTTTTTGGCAGAAGTTTATGTTGCAAGGATAAGAGAAGTCTCGTTTCCTCTGTCATCCACAGATTTTTACATAATGTAGAAAAGCTTTGTACATTTCATTCATTTAACACCTGCACGGAAAATTTGACCCACTTGATCGAGAATTTAATGGATGTTTTTCTTAAGAGGGATGGAAAGGTAATTCCTTTCCATAACATATATATTATTGACTTAATCTATCCACTCTTGTATTGTGGGGTGTTCAGAAAGCAAGCGTCCTAAGTCTTAAGTGCCTCTAAAAAATTGATTTAAGTTGTGGATGGCATTTCATATAATACATTTTCAACTCATCCTGTTGTCCTCAGCAACAAATGAGTGTTTGCTCTTTACTCCACATTATTTGCTTACCTCATGTTCCCTGAGAGTGGCCTTTGGTTTGGCTGAGATTGTGTGAAAGATGACTCCTTACAGAAAGACCATATGGTGACAACACAAAAAGCGGAACTGCGAGATCTATGAAAATGAACCTGAAGTATTCGTTTAAAAAAACATGAATAACAGGCCTCCCAGCAGGAAATACTGGCACTAATACTGCAGTGGCACTTTACATGACAATAGTGTTGCTGGCATTTGATTTTATTATACATATACACATATGATAATAATAATGATAACAACAACAACAATGATAATAATGCTAACAATAATAAGTTAATTTATATAGCACCTTCCAAGAATACAGGAGATGTCACAAAGATGACGACATACAATGACATAAAGAAATATATTATATATACACTTACCTGTATCTGAAACACGATTTTTATTTGCTATGTATAATAGAAATGATCTTGGTGTAATGTACCATAGTGTTTTGAGTATACTCATTTGGCTTAACAGGCTTCACCACCACCATTCATGCCTGTCAAGTGGAGTAAGGGAGTCCGCCACAGCAGACTGAGCGGTTGTTGTTGGGTGATGACTGCAGTGTAGAAAGTGTGAAACTTCAAACCGTTGATCTCCGGCAGATGATCACTGTTTAAAGGATGGAGAACTGAAGAGCAGTGTAAAGCTTAAATGTTTTACGTCATCGACGGGTAACCCATTACCGCTGGGTTTGGGTTTTTTCATAATAATTTGCAAATTCAGTTTTCGTCACGTGTCTCCTCACCATCATGCTGATGAAAACTCAGATGAAGTTATGTAATCCACAAAACGCTGGGGATCTGATTTAAAATGTAAAAAACACAGGAAAAAAACATAAAATGGCTCCGCACAGATTGATTTAAAAAGATATTTTACATCCTCGACGCATGGCTGTATTTCCAAATCAATTTGGGGTCTCAAGGCTTCCGGGGAATGGGATTAAGCAGGACAAATTGTATAGAGCCATTTTATTTATTTATTTATTTACATTTATAAAACAAGTCCCTATCTACTTCAGTTGTTTTTGAGAGTGCTTCAGCGGTTTTGCTGTGAAGCTCCAGAAATATTTTGTTGACTAAAAAATGGGCATGGTGTGAGGACGATAATGACTGAATCTTCATATTAAGCTGAACTTATCCTTTCTCTTTTCGCTGGTTAATGTGCAGTCAAGGTCAAACAAGGAGGCGTTGTCAATTCTTTTACGATGGTTGAGGTGCTTAGCCTGGAACAGTGTGTACCCAGGTGATGTGATGATGTGATATAATGATGTTATGCAAAGACTGTGTTTGCATATTTCTCCATTTTTATATACAGAGAACTTAATGCTGAACTTCCAAAGTTAAGTGATCTTATTGATTGTCCATATTTAGTCCACTGTGCAGCACAAACCAACTGCCTCCACTTCAAACATCAGGCACACCCATACGTTGCACATCTTGTGGGTCATACATGCTCTATGTTACCAGAGCGGCCCGAGGCATGTTTCCATCAGGATGGTTCCATCTCTTTTGATCATGTTATCCACTTATGGAGAGGAAGAGATACAATTTGGATAAAACAAATGTAGTTAAGACAAAGGAATATACAGTATATTTTTACTGTTACAGAACTGAAAACAGGAACATTATGTTTACATAACGCACACATAGATAACCCTGGTTGAGGGTGCATTGTGTTTAAAAGAATAAAAGTACTTTTTGGTGATTATCTGCACTTGGTTGTGTAGCCATTAAGTTGGATTGTTTATAATAATTATCATGGTAATAAACCTCTGAAAACAAAGTTAGCAAGTGCTTCGCATCGTCGAACCAGGATTAAAACATTTCAGGGCTTCAGTGAAGCAAATAGAATCCAGCCAATTTAAATAATCCAAAATAAAAAGGAATGAAATACCAAACAATGAGTATGTATAGAGAAAATAAGAGAAAAACAATAGTTATAAAACAGATAGGATTGTAGGAAATTAAACTTTGTATCAGCATCAATTAAAAGCTTTTTCGTAAAGAAAAGTTTTGTGAAGCGCTTGAAAGATTGATTATTCTGAAGGTCTGAGGCAGGGAGTTCCAGAGCAGATTTAGTATTATTAACTGGCTTTATAAAAAAAAAAAAAAAAACAGTAGGACACATTCTTCTGGTCTGACAGCTTTGAGCCACCTAGTTCTCCCAGCGAGATGACACCGTTGAACTTGTGGTAACCATCAGTTCAACAGTGGACTAACAGAAGGTGATATGATTTCCTGACCTCTCTTTTTCTTGTTAAGGGGGAACTGAGGCAGGAGGACGACATGGAAGTGGCTCGGGCTGGTCAGGAGCTGAACCAGGAAGTGAATCGCCTAATGGTGGCAATGAGGGACATGCTGGCAAACATCAGGTTTCAAGAGCCGCCGAGAGATGACAACCCGTACAGAGACGAGGAGGAATGGGACTGAGAGAGGAGGGTGAAGGAGTGTGAGGATGAAGAAGAATCAATAGACAATAATAAACTTAATAAAGTGTAATGACAACAAGTAAAATGAAAATATTTAATGTTGTTTATAATTAAAAAAGAGATGGCCGGAGACAACTGAATAGTATCTTTTTGATTGTCACAATTTCGGAGGACTAAAGTGAAAGGAAGAGACGGGGTTACGAGTCTCTCCTCGGCTTTAGTGGCATTGATCAAAAACAGAATTTCCAGACATTTGTCAACATGGGACACGTTATTCTAGTCAGAGCAGTCAGATTGGTTCGTTCCCATAAATTTCACTGTGGTTTTAATACAAATTACTCATTCTGCAGCATATCTGCAACATGTCTTGTATACGTTAGTGCTGCAAAATGAATGATTTTTATTAAAAAAACCACAGTACACACACATACTCTGCGCCGCTCTTTGTTCTTCGTCCTCTGGTTTCTGAGAATTTTTCATGCTCACAAACAATGGACCGCTTTATGAAACAAGAAAAAAATGCAACCAGTCCTTTTTATATCGACTGGAAGTTCTTTATCGCTAATTCCAAATTGGAATTGAGCCATTTAATACGGGATGCACCAGAAACAGAATTTTATTCTTATTGACAAAAGCGCTTATCATGAAAGATGGAGTTGTAAACTGAGAGCTCTTTTATTGTGTTTTAAACACTCTCTGCTTTCTTTAACATGTTAAACCAGACCAGCCTGTTTGATCTGTTTGATCTGTTTTTGCAAATGAAATAATAACCTCTTTTGTATTGGGATTATCCTTCATTTTGATCCTCAAAACAACTTTATTTCAGAAAAACATATCTGGGACCTGCTGCTGAGACACACTCACCCAACCAGAAATTATGTTGAGATCTAAAAGAAGCATTTCTGAGGCAACGTTGTCACATAATCATCTTGTACAGAGTTTATTCTGATTTAAAAAAAAAAAAAAAAGAAAAATCAAGTGAAAAAATCAATTAAAATAAATATATATGAAGACTTTTCATAAATAGCAGCTGTGTTTACCGACTCTTCTGACTTCTTTGCTTTCCTATCAAATTATTTGCTAAACATTTGAAAATAAAGCAGGGGTGCGACTACTCTGGTCGCACATGCGTGACTAAACACTTTCATTGGTCGCGCCAGTGCGCCTGATATTCAGCAGGTCAGGTTAAGAAAAGTATTTTTAACAAACACCAACTGGGTGTGTGGACAGTTGCCTTTTCGTAGATTTCTTTCTGCTCAAAATCATTTACACAGTTTGTTTAGAAATTGAGATAAAATGTATTATTGGATGCATTTCACTTATGCCCTGGTGCACCTAAATGAAAAAGGAGCACCAGTGTAAAAAGGTAGTCTGGAGTGAGATACCGTCGGGACTGACAACTTGTTTCTGTTGTGACCTGATGTTGATGCCTTGATTAATTTGTTTTATCTTCGTTTGTCGTTTACTCGATCAGAACTATCACAATGCTGGGAATCTGATACATTTTCCCTGGGAAACTGCAGTCATATAATCTAACCCAGTTTCCTCGGGCGTACTGCTGTGTCAGTACGTGACTCTCACATTTCAGTTTTAGTTGGCTTGCTAATATTTCATCATTTGTGGCTTACTCTGCCCAACCAAACTGCACAGATAACTGGGCTGAATGTTTCCCATCACTCATCTGCTGTCCGTGAAGTCACAGTGTGTTCAGTGCTCAGTTATGGCAGATAGTTCGTGAGTTTTGCCTGAACTGAATGGAGTTCCTTTGCACTCTCACTCAGACGTGCATGACCTCGCTCACTGATGCTGGTTCACTGCACTTAAAACCTGATGCTGCAGCTGTTCTTCTAGCAAAACACCAACGAAATATTCATCACTCACGTAAATTATTTTCTCAAAGTTTTTTCTCTCTGGTGTTGCTAAACTTAGATGCTGAGATGTCTCAGCCAGACTGTCTGCAAAGCCCTTCTGTGGTTTTCATCTGGCAGAAGAAATAATTTGTCTCATGATGTGCTTATTTTGTCTTCCTGTCAAATCTCTCTTCTTCTTTTTTTTTTAACATGAATCTATTTTCGGTCTCTTTGTCTTTTATAGTCATGAATAGCTCACCGGATTCCCATTAAACATAATTAAACTAAAGAAAAGGCTTTTCCGTCACATTTGGTTAAACTGTGAAGACGCTGAACAAATCGCCCTCTATACGTACAGTAACACACTTCGGGAGCGGCATGTTAACACAGTGTGACACAGTGTGACTGCCGGATAGTCCAATGATGTCATTGTTCCCTAGTTCACCTGGAGCGATGAGGCTGTTGGAGCTTTTCATGTGATCCAGTGAAGACGGGCTTTCATATGAGAGCTTTCAGAAGGAGCTGTGTGTGAGAGTCGGAGGCTGCCTCATTCAACCCCACAGTTGCACAGATATTCATTATCGTGTAATGAATGAATATGACAGTAACCTCACATTTACCCCAAATAACTTTATGCCTCAGCGCTGGTGGTAGCCTTGGCTGGAGACATTACGAATTCAGGGCTGTCTTTCGGTCCCATTCTTGTGAGCGTCAAATCTCAAAACGCCTTAAGATCATTTCCAAAAGGTCACAGGTCAACTTAACTGTGACATCATAATATTAAGCAAAAAGATGTTTGATGAATAGCAACTTGACTGGTATGTGAATCCACACAGCCGCACGGTGGTAATTCTAGTTGGATAACTTAAGTATGATCAGTATAATAATGAAATAAAAAAGAGTAAAGGCAGCTTATCTTCACATCTGAGACCAGAGAGTGTTCGGCATTTATTTCACGATAAGAACATTTTAAAGTTAATTGATAAGCAAAATAGTTGTAGATTAATCGTCAGTCAATCAAGTGGGTGGGAGTTACGTGACGACAGGTATGAGCCTGGTCTGAGGAGCAGAACTGCACTGTTACACTATTCCGTAACGCTTTGTTCATTACGTGCCCTGTAACTTCTGATGATAATCTATGGCCGACATTTCTGATGATATAACCTACTTTGAACACTGAAGAAAAACAAACTGACTGAACTACACACGTGTCATCAACTTCGCAGGACAATATGCACATTGTTTTAAAGGGCATCGGTGGGACTATATTTCATTGTGGGATGTCTGTGGGTTGTCCAGTAGGACAGTTTGGGATATTATCTCACACTGTTTACCCAAATAACTTGTATTTCCACAAAGGTCTACTTTGAGTGAAGGATGAACTTTGGATTTTGGTGGTCAAGGGTCACTGTTTTCACTCGTGCTAATTTTGACAACATTTCCCCCCAGGTCTAATAAGAAAAAATGTTAAAGTGATGGCGTTTTATATCCAGCTTCACTGTGACATCATAACGTTAATCCCACCTTGAAACTGTGATGACTGATTTAAGATGTTTTTAAGATGTGTGTGAAGCATTGACGTTTTTATTTATCAGGGTGAGATTTACAGGCCAATCGTGGGAACACATACAAGGAATTTGACTCTTTTTTTTGTTTTCCCAGACATAGAGCAGCACTCCTGGTTTTGCTGATATTGGGCTTCGGGTTGTTGTTGCTGCACCATGTGATGACACTCTCTATCAGCCCTCTGTACTCTGTAAAAATAGTATCAAAGAGAAGACAACATGTTTCTCACTGGAAATGATTCACTGAAATGTCCATTTTGCCAAGACGTAACACTCGTTACCCGTCAGTGAATCATTTCCAGTGAGAAACATGTTGTCTTCTCTTTGATACTATTTTAACGAATGTTACGTCTTGGCAAAATGGACATTTCAGTGAATCATTTCCAGTGAAGTTTCGGTCTTTCAGAGTCTTTCAAAGGCTTCACTATGTAGGCTTTACTATGTGAGACTAGACAGACATGGATGTGAGGTGCAACTTGACTCTCACAACAGCGAGGCGGTAATTCCAGTTTTTACCAATAAATAAATAAAGTCCTGTCGAAGGTAAGTCAGATATGGCGTTTGCAAGCAGCCTTGTTATTACTACACATATGCATCTTTTCCATGCGAGTCAATAACAACACATATGTCACACATTTTTGACGCTTCACGTATAATTCACTTGCTTTGTTCAGCTGAGTGTTTCAGGGACAACAGCAGAGTCGGACCCATTGACTTCTCAGCTGTATCATAAAGAGGTCAGGGTCAAGAAACCAAAGGAGTGAAATTCAATTCTGGAATGACACTAAAGGATGGCCTCATGTTTTATGTTTTTTTTTCAAACTCGATGGAAGCCGAGAGCAGCCGTGCCTTCTTACTCGTTTATGTCTTAAGATCTTGAGTTAATTACTCATGAGATCACAAATCTGGTTTGCCAGTGATAACTGGTTAATTAATCTTATTTAGAGAAACCAAAATGCCCCTTTCTCAAGATTACAAGATCATTTAATATAAGACAACAACGAGATTTGTTAGAGTAGAACAGGATTTACACACGCTGTCAACTTGTTATGTACTTTTGAACCTTGACACAAGCGAGGAGAGGGGGCGCAGGGGTCGGCTTTCATCGCTGTTCTTTGATGACGGCGTGGTGTTTCAGGGCCCGTACTGTACATACAGTTTCCTTCAATTGCCCCCCGGGGAAAAATAAAGTTTTTTGAATTGACTTGAACAGTGATCAAAATAAAGCCGATGTGTTCATTTCCAGTATACAACCATACAAATTCTTGTTGGCATAAGTGAACTGTAAAAGAAGCTACCCACACTGGTGGGCCTTTGAACGGTATAACAAAGTATGTATATTAAACAAAAGTAAGATTGAAGTACAATCGGACGCGTTGATCGTTGGTGGATCTCATTCACAAGGCAGCCATTTTCCTCCGACATCATGCAAAGGGTGGACCCTTGAATGCTGGCGGTTGATGTAATGCCGCTGTGTTCCAGGTTGCAAGTTGTTTAAATGTAGGTAATCTCAATCTCAAAATCATGTTTCAAGGTAGAACTCGTTAGCTGATGTGAAAATTCAACAGCTTCCTGGCAAACGTTACCGTTTGATTACAGATGGCTCCAAGATGTGTGTTGATATTTCTGAATTTAATTTATGCCAGCACGGCACTCGTGATCTCTGTTAATACTATTATCGTGTTGTGAAAAAATTGTAAGTGTGGCCATTCTCGGCCTCCGTGGACACGCCCTGGTGCACAGTGAAAAAGGTTGCTCCTCCCGTTCATGCTGGCCACTGAGAGGCCATTTCAGTATAAGTGAAGGAGTGCACATGTACGGCCCTCGTTCTGTGCAAAGATGTAAAGCCAGAGTTATCATGAGCCTTAAACAGTACGAGTTTGACAACTCTTAAAAGGCACTGCCGCGGCACAAGAAGCCAACGTTGCTGTTGAAACAGAGACAAGGACTTCTGGGCCAAAAGCTCCACAACTTTGCAAGAAAGATATTTAATGAATTCAGATTTCACTTTTTCAGACCGCTGAAGCTTCACATTAGCTTCAGACAGTTTTTCACAAAACAAAGACCTGATTTTCATATTTGAGGCCACAAGGAAAAACACGATCAACTTCCAATGTCATAAAATGTCTCTGAAGCATCAGTGGCTTCTCGAAAAGGATGTGAACAAGAGTAAAGAGCAAAATTTCATTTTTAAATGTGAATGGCACATTTTGAGTCACAGTGAAGGCTGGAATCAGAATTGATCATATGGAGTCAGTAAGGTCAAATAGATGTCAAGAGTTATTTTTTTTATAAAACTTTTCTTTCTTTGTTTAACTACTGTATTTGTACAAGGTCTATGTAGGTGTGTGTAGAATAGAATAGAAAAGCTTTGACGAGGCTCAACAATACACACGATTCACATTTAAAACACTTAAAACATTTATTTGAATGTGCAACATATATATTTGTATGTATGTGGTAGCACATGTACAGAGTTATCAATATATGTATATATGGATAATATGAATTTGTCTAATTTTACTTATACCTGTAATATGTTGCTCTGTCTTATGTTTTTGTTTAGTTTGTGTTGTTTTTGTTTCTCTGTCTTACATTTTCGTTTAGTTTGTTTTTATTTCTCTGTTTGTCTTATGTTTTTGTTTTGTTTGTGTTGTTTTTGTTTTGTTTGTTTCTCTGTTTTTCTTATGCTTTTATTGTCTTTTTTCTTTTTTTTTTGTCTCTGTACGTTTTTTCTTCCTTTTCTTCTTTCCTAAAATGTACTGTTTTCAGTTTCTGTGGATGTCCTTAGACTTTATGTAGTAGTAATAATAATAATAATAATAATAATAATAATAATAATAATAATAATAATAAAGACTGGATTTTGTGTCCCGTCACTTACATTAAACTCGCTTTACTGCCTCTCTCTGCAGACAGTATGAGCAGGGGTAACGTTTATATAATAACAGAGTCGGTCACAGAAAAGAAAAAACAGCAGATATGAACAACGGTTAGACATCAACTAATAGCCCTCTTTAACTGATCTATATGACTATCCTCTCGTTTGACGGGGTCGCAGCCCAGCTGACGTCTGTGTGAGAGGAGGAGCCGCCTGAAGTCCTCCAGCATCACTTTGAGAAATGTTCCAGCAAGTCAGTCTCTCCAACTCTCTTTGTCGACACTCTGCTCAATGTCACCATGTTGGTAAGAACCGATACAGGGAGGTCTGCAGCCCGACAGCCGCGTGAGAATGGAAAACCATGAGGTGTAAAGCATGTTTTGATGGAGAAGGACGTTTTATGGATCTTCATGCGGGACGAGTTGCATCCATAGGACAGAAGAGGCGAGGAGACGCGCCAACTCCCCGGACTGCCGCGGTGCGTTAACGCGACTGTTCCTCCTGCAGAAGTTTAACATCTGAACTATAAAGTGATAACAGCTCATGAAGAAGGTGTTGTCAGATATGGAACCGTCTTTGGATGCGTTGATGGGTTGAATGACTGAACATCTTCTCGGGCGACTCGCTTGATTGTCATTTTCTCGTGTGTTTGTTGTTTCAATCATCCATCACATAAAGAAACAATAAGACATGGCGTTTAGCAACACATCCCTATCCAACCCCTCCGTCCTCCACGTGGACTTCACCCTGAATGACTATTTGGACGAGAACGAGACGAACCTCACCACCGGAGAGCAGAACCCGCTGGGCTGCGTGCAGATCCGCGTCCCTCAGGAGCTCTTCCTGACTCTGGGGCTCATCAGCCTGGTGGAGAACATCCTGGTGGTCCTCGCCATCATCAAGAACCGCAACCTGCACTCGCCCATGTACTACTTCATCTGCTGCCTGGCCGTCTCCGACATCCTGGTCAGCGTCAGCAACGTGGTGGAGACCATATTCATGCTCCTCAACGACCACGGCCTGATGGACGTGCACCCCGGCATGCTGCGCTTCCTGGACAACGTCATCGACGTGATGATCTGCAGCTCCGTGGTGTCCTCGCTCTCCTTTCTGTGCACCATCGCCGCGGACCGCTACATCACCATCTTTTACGCGCTGCGCTACCACAGCATCATGACCACGCAGCGCGCCGTCACCATCATCGTGGTGGTGTGGCTGGCCAGCATCACCTCCAGCATCCTCTTCATCGTGTACCACACCGACAACGCCGTCATCGTGTGCCTCGTGACCTTCTTCTGCACCACGCTGGTGTTCAACGCCGTGCTCTACCTGCACATGTTCCTCCTGGCGCACGTGCACTCCCGGCGCATCATGGCTTTCCACAAAGCGCGGCGCCAGTCCACGAGCATGAAGGGCGCGATCACCCTCACCATCCTGCTCGGGGTGTTCATTTTATGCTGGGGCCCCTTCTTCCTCCACCTCATCCTCATCCTCACCTGCCCCACCAGCCCCTTCTGCAACTGCTTCTTCAGAAACTTTAACCTTTTCCTCATCCTCATCATCTGCAACTCGCTCATCGACCCGCTCATCTACGCCTACCGGAGCCAGGAGCTGCGTAAAACCCTACAGGAGCTGGTGCTGTGCTGTTGGTGCTTCGGGGTGTGACGCCCGGTTCTCAACCGTGTCAGCTCCCAAAGAGTGACTGATTGAACTGGCAGATGATGCCCATGCTCGACACTGCACACGAGAAAGACTGTATCCCTGCAGAATAATAATAATAACAATATAATAATAATTGTGTGCATTGTGGATTTTATAATTATGTCCAAGCATCAGGTTAATCGCGGGTTTCTAAACATCTGGACGTTTAATCCAGTAGTACTGACTCATTCGATTGTAAACTCTCACACATACGAGACTTTGTAGGGTGCTGGACCAAATTGAAATAACTGAGTAGCATATTATTTTTATTAAATCAAGTTCAAATAAAAAAAAAAAAAAAAAAAAACAGGGGAAAAAAAGCCATTTTCTCTGTAAATCAATTGTGTTTCTTGTATATAAAGTGCCTTTTTTTGTCGCTGATCCGTCTCATCTCTGCTTTGAAAAGCTGCGTTTGAAGAGAACAAGGAAAACAAACTCAGAATCTGCCCCGGCGATAAACTAAACTCATGATTCACGACAAAAACAAGCCTTGTCATTCAATGCGTAAAGGATATTGTCACGTGTTGGAGATGAGAAATTGCCTCGTTGGTTCTGGTGTCGAGTGTTTTTTTCACGGCCTTTCCCTTCTCAGTCCATTTCACACTGTTTCACACCATTTGGGCAGAGACGCACTGACTAAAAGACGAATGACGTTCACTTTTAATTCAGCAATTAATGAGGTCGTTTATGGAATCGTGGTGCGAGAAGAACTCTGAAGAGAAGAAAGTGGTAAAGGAAGGATTTAAAAAAAAAAAAAAAAAAAAAAAAAAAAAACTCCTGTCTGTTGCGTGTGAATTACTCCACCAGGACTAAATGTCCGGATGTCTGAGGCGAAAGAGAGAAAAAAAAGGGAGGGTGAGCTAAATCACATGAACGGCCTGCGCTCGGTGGCAGGCCCGATGCCCGAGGCATGATGGGATTTATGACAGAAGGCAAGTCGAAGTTTTATTTCTGTGTATTTCCCAGAAATGGGCAGCGGGGGCGGCTTGTGGAAGGGTTTGAAATGCGTCCTTGATTAACGTATCTAGGTCAAATGAGCGAGACACTGGCCTGATGGGCTGTGGAGAATGTCATTTAAAGTGTAAGTCTTTAAGATCGCTCAGCCTGATACTTGTTGTCTGTGGGGCGCAGATGTGAGAGTCACTAACGAGCAAAAGACAGACAAACTTGTCCAACTATGTCCTCCGATGTTCTCTCAGATCCAACTCACAGCTTTTGTCACCTTGTTTATTTATTTACCCTGTGAAATATCATATTCTTTATTGATCCTAAGGATTTGTCGTTAATGGGACCTACATGTTAGACTCTGAAACGGAAATTCAGCCAAAGAAGCTGTCTTTATTTTCAGATCTCTCAGTGCTTTGTCGCAGCAGTTTCCAAATTGGGGTGGGGGGCACAGATCCCATCATAAGCAGGAATCAAGCTGTGTAACTTTATTGGTTAGACAATGTCGACCCTGTAATGTGAAATGTGGATATTGAGGATAAAGACTGCTGTACACAATAACTTGAAGAATGCCAGCCAGAGTATTTGCTGCTGAGTAATGTAACTGTACTTAAACACAGTCCCTACTGTTATTATTGATCATTTTCTGTGTCATTTTTGATTGTTAATTATCACTTTATTTTCCTTTTTTGTAGTAGTAGTAATAGTAGTAGTAGTAGTATTTGTAATGGTATTTCTGTTCCATTGCCTCTTTATTCTTTTTTGCCGTTGGAGTTGTTAGAGAGGATTGTGAATATACAGTGTACATGTCTTTTTTGTGGTGTCTGGGATATAAATCTTACTATTAAAGGTCATTACACTGTGGCACTATGTACTTTGTTGCACCCCCTGAACTAAACCTAACTAAAACACAGGACCACGTTGTGCAGTTATTCACTAGAAAGAATATATGTTAAGTGCTTTAAATCTGCAATATCTGCAGACGATGCTGTCAGAGAAGAGAGAGGACATAAACTAAACAACACAGTCTTCAACTTTAACGCATCTACATCCAGTATTAACAGTTTTTTTTCGCCTTCTTTTTAAAAAAGTGTGAAAGTCAAATGTGCTCTCGGCAGACAGAGGGCTCATTGATATATAACACAACAGAGATGTTTTTGAAATGCTCCGTTTTTGAAACCCATGATCGAGTTCAGTTAGGATGCTGCGCTGTAAATGAAAACAATCATTGAAGGGAAGGGGGATTTCCAACAGGCATAAATTAAAACCGCATCCTGCACTGAGGGCCAAAATTAATCTTAATTGTTTAAAATAATATTTAAAAATTATGTGTCCATTATAGTTCAACCACATGAGCGTGATTTTAAAAATGAATAATAAATAAATGAATAAAATGTGATCTGACCGTTTTAAGTAACGTAAGCCAGAAAGAGCAGGAGAGCAAAGATTAGATAAAGTTGTCACAAAAGAAATGAATATTCCCCAATATATATATTTTTTGTTTTGTTGTTTTAAACTGTTTAATAGCTTAATTTTATTCCTCATATTTATAACTTTTTTGGCCTAACTTTTGTTGTTTCAAAGGATTATGAGGGACATTAAAAAATTAACCAAAAAAATTGATTAAAAAAAAAACAACCAACCAACCTTTTAATAATTTGTTGATCTGTGCCTTAAACTAATCTGTCACTTTAATTTCACGATGGCAGTTGCTGTAGGGAGTTTGCCCCATAGCTTTGTGTTATTTGTTTGAAGTCATTGAACTCTACGGCCTTATACCAAACTCGGCTGTTACTGAAGGGGGAAAAACATTCTATTCTTGCTCTTGATTGACAATGCAAGGATAACTCTGTTCCTCATAAATCTTACTTGTCTCTTACTTTTTATGTTCATTTGTCACTGACAAATCAATTTATTCATTCATTTATCATTAATCGTCTTATCAGTACATTGTGCAGTTAGGCTACTGATCTGTCAAGGCCATAGAAGGATCAGACTGAGACAGGCAGAGCAGAATAATGCATTTAGTAAATACTGCTCTCTCTCTCTCTCTCTCTCTCTCTCTCTCTCTCTCTGTATGCATCCAGGGATGGAGAAGGGGGGGTGGCAGTTTTCTAAAGATGCAGTCTGTGTACTTGAGAGTTGAGCTGTGCTGATTTGTTTAGGAATGAAGGAATGATAATATAAATGTATAAAAACATTTAAAACTAAAATAATGAATGCATCAAATGCCAAGTGTATTTTGCATTCATTCATTATTCGTAACCGCTCACCCTATGCAGGGTCTGATCGGGGGCCTGGAGCTGATCCCAGCTGATATTGGGTGAGTGGTGGGGTACACCCTGGACATGTCGCCAGTTCATCATAGGGCTGACATATAGACACAAACAACCATTCACACACGCATAGGCAATTTAGAGTGACCGATTAATCTCAGTTGCATGTCTTTGGACTGTGGGAGGAAGCCAGATTATCCAGTGAGAACCCGCAGGCAGGAGGAGAACATGCACACTCTGCACAGAAAGGCCCTGCTCCAGCCAGGTCTCAAACCCAGAAATGCCACTGATACATCATTCTTTTTTTAAATACTGCATTTACATTTCATATTTCATTTAAATATTTAATTTAAAAAGATCCTGACAAGTCAGATTTGGTCCTCCACACTTAGCCCGTTGGCCAACACACATGACGTCTTGGATGGATATCGGGAAGTGTTGAGTTCACAGTTAAAGCCAAAGGCAGAAATGTCCTGTGCTTGACTTTCCATTATTGTCAGGGATGTAAATACCCAAAGGATGGCCCAAATGTGACTGCATTATTTCCAGGAAGCAGGATGTTTACAGTTATGACTTCTTCCTTCATTAAGCTGCACAAAGCGGCTCTGTCTACTGTTTAGCTGAGAAAAATCTCCACAGCTGGGACAACACACACACTCAAGCTATAATTAGGTGGAACACTGTTAATCAAATTCTGACTGACGAAGACTGTCGGCTGCTGATTATTATATTTACATATTAAACTCAAGGGTCCTATTTGAAAGAAAAGTTGATTTTTGAGTCTGATTCCCAACTCATCATATACTGATGCTTTGGTCTTCCCAACTCGTCAAGAATTACAGTTCTCAGTATTCGAGTATTTGACTAGGGAATTATTACAAGTAGGGAATGAGACTCAAAAATCAAATTTTCTTACAGATGGAACCTTTAATATGAAGTCCCCCAGATATCTGACAATGACAGGATTAGGCTATAATGTATGGTTTTAAGTGATATAGTAGTAATCATTTGATGATTCTTGTCACATTGAAGTAACTCCATGGTTTTCCTATTTACACAAACTGACTAGATACATTTTTACTTGGAATTACCTGCAGTGGGAACTAATGTGTATTCATCCTACTTGTTATTTCATTTTAGTTCAACAGGTAATGGACTAGTTAGTACATTTCAGTGTCCAAGAGGTATAAAGGTATAGGTATGGGAAGGTATAGGTCAGTTTTCAAGGGATTCCATGAGTCTTCTGCACTAATACTAGTCTTGCAGGCTTTCCAAGATCAGTCCTGGCACAAGTTTAAATACAAGTATATATATGCAACAATATCTAGAGTGATCCTGCCATCTATATTACTCATAAGTCAATATATGATTATTATTTACATACATCCTTGGATATATGGAGATAAAGGTTTTGAAATACCCACAGTAAAATCTGTTTATGCACATATATGGCAAAATGTCTAAATGTTGAATATTTATATGGTAATATATGCTGCAGCCATACATGTTAACAATATATGTAACTGATATATGTAAAGATATAAGTTTAGAACAAATATAAAATACCCATAGTAAAATTTGTATGTGCATATATCTAAATAATTTATATGATTATGTTTTTCATATGTATCTACATAATTTCATAAGCATATATGTATAATTTGCATAACATATTTATGTTATGTGTACATAATTATGTGACTTATATGTCAATGTATAAAATAGTCCCAATTTCTAATAGGTCTCATATATGGTTTGTAGATATATGTAGATTCCCTGTATGGGAGATTCATGTATGTACACATGTCGCCTTATGAGATGAGTAGATGTTGTGGGAACTAGATTTCATTTAAGGAAAGAAAATCCCCTCCATCACTGTGAAGGTGATCTCTTTTCATCTCAGAGGAAGTTGCTGCCCCACATTTCATCGAATATAAGGGATGTTTATTTTCAGTGTAAAAGCGCCAAACATTACTTCCATATAAGATAATAGCCTTTATAATGAACCATTTAGACAAGAGACATAAGCATGACCTATTTTGTTTTAAATATTTTGGTTTGGTGCAGAAAACTCACCTATTGATTCTTAATTTTCTCGTGTTAATCAAGTAACGCTACTGACATGTAGTCTTATTTTGAAAATACTTACCGGATTCCGCCCGTTAGAACCACTAAAGACTTGACGCTGCTTGCCTGGTGATGTTGCTGATGACAGGGACAAAACAACACGGGGAAAACTGTACGTTATAACCACAAGCGTCGACCAAAATATATATTTTACAACTGTCGGTTCCTTGTTGATAAATAAGTTCAACAACGGGGTAAGCTTCGGACCAGACCGAGCTGTTAAATTCGCTAACGATAGCATCAAACCAACGCCTGGTTTGTTTTTGAAGCTAGTTAGCTAGCTAACGTTAGCTGGCTGTTGACATCTGTGTGTTGATGTTGTTGAGCCCTGTGTGTGCTGGTAGCTCGTTACCTGTGACTTATATTATTCAGTACCCTACACGTCAAGTTGTAGTACTCGAGACATAATGGAGGTTACCGATGTGTAGAAGACTGTAAACACCAGCTGTGATTGGCTGTAAATGGTGAGGCGAGGCTTCAGTCTGTGTTTACAACGTCTCTCAGGGATTGCACTGTTGTCTCTGTTGATGGTAAAAAATGTGGGATAATAGTTTGAAAAGCAGAGGATAAAATGTCCGTATCTGAATCATTATTTAGAAATGACTTCCGGTCAACCAGCGTTGCAGGCTGCTCAGTGACAGCGTTGTTTCTCAGCACATTGATTTTTATAGGAAGGCTGTGGTTTCAGTTTCAGGTCATTTTGATTTGGCACATCCTCACAGCACTAGCATGATTCAGACCACATGATTTCAGTTTAATCCAGCTTCTTGGTAAGCTCACGAGAAGGTGAGGAATCGCTTACCTGTTCTCATGTAGCCTACTCGAGCTTGATTGCAAACCTACATTGTGGTCATGCAATCTGTGGACCAGTTATTTAACATCTTGACATGGTAATATATCATTTATTTTTTTAGCATTTGTAGCTAAAAAGAGGAGGAGAGGTGTCACTGTCAAAATCCTACTACTCTGCCTGTAAAAACAGTAGAATGGCTTCTATGGCTCTGGCTCTGGCTTTGTTACATCTGAGAAAACAACCCTGATGATGACAGCTGGAGTTATAACAGAGAGTCTGTATTACAACCAGACTGAAAGCAGCAGCACAGTTAATTTGTGATCTTAATGCGACCACACTGCACAATAAGCAATAACCATGAAGACACATTAGCTACCTCACTTCCATTAAAAGGCAGCCAGGAGACTCCCTCCTGCTTGATTCAAAACACAAGAGCAGAGAAGTGTGACTGTAATGTATTTTGTCTTCCCTCAGATGTAGCCGATGAAATGGAGTATGATGAGAAACTCGCACTTTTCCGCCAAACCCGCCTCAATCCCTTTGATCGCGGAGAGGGAGAAGATGATCCCCAAGGAGGCAAGACGCCACCACGGCATGGTAAAGTTTTCTCACTTTAAGTTCACCTTCACACCTGTAGCTAACTTCAAAGCAAAAAAAAGAGTCGCCTGTAAACTAGTTCCCGGAACACGCAACTGGACCTAATATGTCAAACACTACATTATACATTACTACACTATGTATCACTACAGGGGATGTATCAAAATCCCAGAAACTAGATACTGATGCGTTTAAGTGCAGCTGTTAAAATTGTGAGGATAAAGAATTGATGCCTTTCAGCTATTGTTACATTCTGAAAACATGTCTTGTTTGGTAGACTGTGAAAAATAGTCAATAAATCTGGGATTTTATAGAAATAACACATTTTAAATACTCAGCTCTCCTTGAGTTGTTAGCTGTAGGTACATTGAGTAAAGACTTTTTTTTTTTTTTTTTTACTGATCTATAGGTGGAAAGCGGGTGTAGTAATCTGACCAATATATCGATTTTCTTGACATTTCCCTTACTAAACCGATAGGTGCTGCAGTGTGAGGTAGTTTCTGCTTTTCTAAATGTCACCTACTTGCAGATATAAACTAACAGTACCAGTACCTAACAGTACCGAATACAGAGAGGCGATTAGGCACTTAGATCATGTTGCTAATGCTCCTTTGCTGTAGGGTGCAGTGACTCTCTCCTGGAACTGATTATTACAAATAAACAAACTGTTTTCGTCTAGTCTTGAGCAGATCCTAATACATTAAGAACACTGGACTGTTGTCAGTAGGCTTTTAGAAAAGGAAGTTAAAAACTGAGACTGAACCAGGGGAAATAAAAGCATAAGTAAGCAGTACTGTAGTAACACTTCCTGTATTTTAGGAGTTGGGAATCAAAGACATTGTCATTAGTTCACAGTGATTTTGACATGCAAGCCTGACACACTGTAAGTTGAGCTGCTCCATTGTCCTCTCTCTGTGTGGCACTGAGAAGCTGAATTCACTCAACATGTTCTGCTCTGACGTGTATGCAGGTAATAATCACATTTGTCTGCACTTTTTCAGAAAGATAAAAAGTTAAAATGTAGCGATCTGTGTAGTACATTTTATTTCATTTGTAAAGCTTTTCAAATTTGACTTAAATTCCTCCCCCTTTTTTTAGATTCCTCAGTTCAGTTTTGCTAGATTTTCTGAATTGTATAACTTATCAAATTAAAATGTCAGTCAACATGCCTAATAAATCCAGTATACACTGTTGATTTTGTGCAGGTGTTATTTGACAGACTTGGGTTTACCACGTACTTCATATTGCACTGATGTTTTTTACTTTGTTTTCTCCTTTTCCCCTTTTTAATGATAATATATAGATAAGCCATACTTAAAAAATGTACTCAATGTACTGCTTACAGTCTGATGTAGTTCTGTACAACACTACACAACAGCTTTGATACATACAGTCATATTTTTGTAGTGTTTATTGCAAGGTAATGTCTGATTGCATTAAGCTGCACAGGTGATATTGTACTCTTCTGAGATTCCCAGTTGTGTGTTATCTTTCTGTATACTCGAGTCTAAATTAAGCCTCTTTTCCCATATTCTATTTTAAGTTGCACTCATAAGTCAATTTTTTCAAACATTAATAGGACATCCATGTACCTTGTCCAGCACTAATCGGCAGCTGGACACATGCTTTAGTTTGCGAACAGGTTTGCCAGAACAAGTAGCTAAAAGATAAAATCTGTTAAAGCAGCTCTAAGCAGCTAATATGGTCACACACATCAGAAAGCACAATCTCACCCCTATTTAATAGTACCTTTATGCATCTCCTAAAAACGTTGCTGTGTCTCTGTGCTAGTAATATGTTTTATCATATACTGATATTATTGAAGCATTACCCCTTGGTTTTACGGATATCTTTGAATATTTGCACATAAACTCAAACAAAAAATGTTATTTCACTTACTGTACTATCTAAATTAAGCCAAGCGTTAAAGACATTTAACTAATGAGGCTGAGAATGATTTCACATGTAATAGACCAATGCACATAGCACACATACCGTTCTAATTTCATATGTACAGTACCACAGATGGAACACGTTTGTACAAAAATAGTTGATAGTAGCACCAGTGGTTGTTGAAGAATGTTGTTTTAATTGATTTAGAAGCATACCATGTGTAATTCTTGGGACTATGTATGATCTAAAAAATAATAATTCTAAAAAGAAGCATACCATGTGAATGCCTATGTAACAGATTGATTGTAAGCATATAAATGCAAAAGGGATCAGCACTTCATAATTCATTCAGCTTGGTGATCTGTTTTGTCAGCTGACTTGGTTACACATTACCAGAAGTGCTAAAAAAAATTACCTGTGATTCCTTCAGTTGGTTGTTATGAGTTTTTGTCCTCCTCGACTCTTGAGTGGTGAGTCAGAGTGTAGAGATTGTCCTGAGTGGCCACAGTCATGTGTGTGAAATTAGCATGCACGCCTGAGTGCACTTAGCAGACCATAGTGTGTATGCTTACAAGAAGAACGGTGCCTTATGCCAAGTGTTCTTCTTTTTAGAAACAAGGCCTGAGCTGTTCTCTGGGACCAGAACCCACAGTTCAGATCGGACCATGGATCTTGGTCTAGCTGAGGACCACTTCTCAAGGCCTGTGGTAAGTAAAGCTTACCACTCCAAAGTAAACAGTTTCATATCGTAAAACTGAGAGTGCCTGCATGCAGAACTTCCTATTCTATTTACCGCCTGTAACACATGCCTTTGCTCTTGTTCACCCTTAACAGGGTTCATTTGTGGCGTCTGACATTGAGCAGCTGAAACTTGCCATAGAGGAGTGTAAGAAGCTGATCTTGGAATTGCCAGAGCACTCCGAGAGACAAAAGGACACAGTGGTGAAACTTATCCACCTTCGCCTCAAACTGCAGGAGCTTAAGGTTGGAACTGAGGAGTGAATGGAGAAGTACATGAGACGATAGAGTAGTTGTTGGCGCCGGCTCAGTGGCACAATCAGTAAAACTTCAAACAAATTCCAAATTGACTGATTTGATTGCATGTTTTCAGTTTTGTGTAATATTATGAAAGGCATGCCTTTTTACTGGATTACTAGAGGGGTGTTTCTAAAAGTAATGCTGCATTCAGGTGCATTTGGAAAATATAGAACTCAGGGGTTTGGATAACCTAACAGGCACAGCAGTTCGGGGAGGGAAATTTAAATTATATTGTAGTTGGTCTGTCAGAGAGGGTATGAAGAATGACATAAGAAATCCTGCTTGACCTGCTTTTCGTAACAACACATTTCAAAAAAAGGCTTTCTTCAGCTATCATTGAATCATTTTTGACCTTTAAGCCATTTTCCTGTATGGGATAAATGACAGCAGGCATTGTAGACATTCTTAGAGAATGATAAGGTGATAAACAAGTTTGTGGAGATAAGCAACTTCCCACTAAAGTTCCTCATGTTTCTAATAGCTCAGTTTCTCTTTCCCGAGAACCAATTTAACTCTTTTTGTGGTGACGAGAATGTAATTTCTGGCGGTGTTTTGGAGCTGTGTTTTGTGTGTTCATTTATTTCTACTAGCCAGTGTCTACCGAAGTTAACATGCTAACCAGCTAGCACTGATCCGTCCTGTCTCCTGAGAACACTTTGTACCGGAGGGCACTCTAGTTTTAACTGGGAAAGAGGTATAATGTTTTCCTCACTCAAAGGAAAAGTATACCCGTACACCGTTTGAATTCAAGTCCAGCCCCCTTCGTGTTTCTGTGTGGGCAGACTCTCTCAGCTAATGAGGCCACTTAGCTCCATGGCAAATTGAGCTACTTGCTCACGGCAGGTAATTGCTAAAGCCAAAGATAGCTTCGGCAAAGAGAACCAAGTGTAGTGAAGTAAGATGTTCATGCAAAATACGTTTTATTTAGGGTGTGAACGTTTCACTGTACAAAAATTGCTATCATCCAGGTGTTATGCAGTAATCAATGTCTTTTACTTTTTTGTTGGTGGTCAAATTTTGGTTTTGCAATTTTTCCCCTAAAAGGACCCTGAGGAGGATGAGCCTAATCTGAGAGTCTTGCTGGAGCACCGCTTTTCCAAGGAAAAGAGCAAGAGTGTGAAACAGACCTGTGACAAGTGTAGCGCCATCATCTGGGGTCTGATCCAGACTTGGTATACCTGCACAGGTGAGATACACCAAACAGTTAAACTTTCTGATATAGCACTGTGGAGATATTTGAGTAGCAGCATTGTAAAACATCATAAGATGTTTTCAGGGCACATTGATTGTTTAAAATTGAGACCTCTAAACAAGATCAAACCAGCTCTATATGAATTTCCTTTTTGTCTGTTTTGGCTCTCAGAGCTTCATCAAGACTCATATTATGGTGCTTCCTGACACATTTGTGTGCAGTCTCACTGTCTGCACACTGTCTTAAGATGTCTTTCTATCTGAGCCAGAGATTTAATTTTCATTTTAACTGTCATTTTTATCAGATTAGTAGTTAGAACAATAATTCTAAGACTTTGATTCAATTTTACAATTTCAGTTTGATGAAATATTTTTAGATTTTAATTTTATATTCTCATGTTTCCAGTTAATTTTTTTCATAGACTTATTTCCTGAATGGTGGATTCATACTCAGTTTGAGCATCTTTGTACAGCTCTCCAAATAACAGCCATTAACCAGTCATACCAAACCCACTGGGCGTAGCAGTAATGCAGTTGCACCAAAAGTCATGCCCTGTGATTATCTCTTTTCTTGTTTCAGGTTGCTATTATCGTTGTCATAGTAAGTGTATGAACATGATCACCAAGCCTTGTGTCAGGTCAAAGGTCAGCCACCAGTCAGAGTACGAGCTCAGCATCTGCCCTGAGATAGGACTAGACCGGCAAGACTACCGCTGTGCAGAATGTCGCACGCCTATTTCACTGAGTGAGTACATATTTACTATGTTGGTATATGTTTGACAACTCGAACTCAGTAAACAGAGGATTTCAAATGACACCATCAGCAATAAGATTTCTATATTTTAGAAGCTTAGTAGAGGAAAGAAGGTGCTCTGTAGTCTTGTGGTACTACAGTTTCTGTATTGCCAGATAGCAGCTGAACAACTGGCAACTCTGCTAAATGCCCTAAATGTAAATGTAAATGTAAACAACTGACTTATATCATAATATGCTGGCCTTGCTACCAAGCTATAACATGCTGTTGGCTTATTAATATAAAGACATAACGTTATCACAGAATGGTGAAAACTTTAGCTTTCTCAACAAATTTACTATTACTGAGCAAATGATTCTGTTAGCTGTGGCTTACAAGTAACATTGGTATTTGAACGGCACTAAAACAAGGTTAACTTTGTTTTACCATCATCATATTACAGTTATTAATCTTACAAAGCCACGAAATGGATACATCGCCTCATCGCTGTGCATCCTGCAAACAGCTGTTCCTTATATCTACTTTAATTGGGGTGTTTGAAATGAATCTAAGTACATCCTGCCTTTTTTTCTTTTCATAGTTTGGCTATACTCTGACACATTTGTCTTGTAGGGGGCGTGCCGAGTGAAGCCAGACAGTGTGACTACACAGGCCAGTATTACTGCAGCACATGCCACTGGAACGACACGGCCATCGTCCCAGCTCGCGTCATCCACAACTGGGAGTTTGAACCACGCAAGGTACCCTTGATGACCACAACAAAATACACTCAGCATGTAAAAGTATCCCTTCATCATTTATATATTTATCTATTAGACTTCTTGTCAAGTTATACCTCTTTACAAACAGTAGAAGAGTGTATGATGTGGACTTGATGTGGCTCTCATATTTGTTTGCCCATGTTGTTCTTTGATAAATGTCACTGCTGAACATCAGAACTGTATTATTATGTGTTATTAGAATTATGTTACATAAGCATCAAATAAACTTAAGCTGGAACTCCCAAAAATGTTACATACCGAAGTAAATTTACTAGTCACAAGGAGTGCTGCACAGACTGTGGAAACTGTCTTACGATGTGACTACAGAGGAGCTTTTTCAAGTGAAGTGAATTGTGGTTTAAACACCAAAAACATTCAATCACAAAAAATGCCTGTTTATGAAAGCCAGTCAGCATCTGACTCACTATCAAGTCCAACTCAAATCAGGACAAGGTTGTGATTCTAAGTCACATGATGTGCATTGACCTCTTTAGGCTGTCTGCCACTGCAGCTTTTACTTCGAGGTTTCACCATTCTACAAATCCACAATTTGATTTGACTCGAGTGTAAGGTTCTGATTCGATTCACTTTTCGATTATTATTTTTTTCAGCACTGGTGGCTACGCTATTCTTAGACTCGCATCTGGATTTATTAAGATCAACAGGCGATTGGTTTCATGTCCTGACAACTGTCATTAACATTTTCAACATCTTCTTTTTAGAGATAGGGGTAGATTACAGCATCTGCTTGACTTTCTCTTTATGGCTTTTTTGCAGTTTAGGGTTATGTAAGTCAAATAATATTCAGATTTCAACCCAAAATACCGCCATGCAATGATTCAGAAATAACAAACAAAAGAAACAAAAAGGTTTCCCAGTGCTGCAGAAATTAAAAGCTCATTTTGAACGAATTTCGATTTAACACACCCCTCGGTTTAACCCACCTCACTGCGTTGGTATGAAAACAACATGAGTGTGTTCATGTGCAGTCTGTGTTTTGACAGCGTGTATAATTTTCAGGTTTGTCGCTCCTCGATGCGTTACCTGGCCCTGATGATACCACGACCTGTGCTGAAGCTTAAAGAAATCAACCCGCTGCTATTTAACTTTGTGGAGGAACTGGTCGAGATCAGGGTGGGTAGCTTCACTTTTTAATTAGAGGCAATTGATCACAGTTCAAATTATTTTAGATGGCTGTCTTCTCCGTTTTAGCTTGAAATCACTACAAAATAATTGAATCATGAGGCCTTCAATACGGTTGCTCTTACAGTTGTTTGATCACCCAATTCCTCCTGTGCTTTGTTGCTATGTTAAGTGCTATTATGTTGAAAATCAAGCAAGTTTTGGATGGAGTTCTGCTAGCATGTGCATTTAGACTGAAAATCTGCTGCAGCTGTGTGCATTAAGTGAGACCAACAGTGATGTATGTGTTTGTGTTTGTGGGTTTTTGCTTTACAGAAACTCCGTCAAGATATTCTGTTGATGAAACCCTATTTTATTACCTGCAAGGAGGCCATGGAGGCTCGGCTATTACTACAGGTCAGTATCTCTTTACAAACTAAATTGACTTTGCCTTTTGCAGTTGAAGTATCATTGTATGTACACAGATGATGTGACCAATAAGTTACTTGTACAACAGCACCACCATGTGGTGTAAGTGGAGAGTTTGGGCTGCATCGGGACAGGTGCCTGATGTGAAATGGAGACGCTGTATGTGATATTAGTCTAGACAAATACTGTAAACCTGACTTGACTGTTTGTGGTAGCTTAAATCTGCAAAGTAACTATTAACTGAAAAGTATAATATTTATGCCAAATATAGTAGAGTAGATTAGAAATTGGCATAACATGGAAATACTCGAGCAAAGTACAAGTACATCGGAGATATAGTACTTGATTAAAGTACTTAGTAACTGGTCCCCAGGTTCAAGTCCCGGCCTGGGGCCCTTTGCTGCGTGTCACTCCTCCTCTCTCTCATCCTGTTTCCCGTCATATCTCAATCTGTCCTGTCAATAAAGACATATAAAGGCCAAAAAAAAAATAAAGTACTTAGTTACATTCCACCACTGCTGTTTTTTTTATTCTTTAAAACATGAAGATTATATTTCAGAAAATGTAAAAAAAAAAAAAAAAAAAAGATATTCCAACAAGATATATCATAAAAATTGACATATTTTCCCTCAGCAAGTTTGTGTATGTTTTACAGTGCAATAACACATTTTCATAACTATTTTTCTCTTGTATATGTCTTCTGCAGCTTCAAGACCGGCAGCACTTTGTAGAAAATGATGACATGTACTCACTACAGGATTTGATTGACATCTCCAGCGGCAGACTCAGCTGTTCGCTCACAGAGATCCACACCACATTTGCTAAGCACATCAAACTAGACTGTGAGGTGAGCTCATACATAAAGCACAAATAACCATACTAATGACTTCTCTTGATTTGTGAGCTTGTTGCAGGTGTATATATCACTAATAACTTCATCTTGTTATGAGACAATAGGCACTTAATGACAACTTTACTACTCGCTAAAGGAGTACAAAATGTATAACCTCTTTGAAACTCAGACTTTCTGACTCATTTTGTGCGTGTTTGTGTGTGTATGTAGCGTTGTCAGGCCAAAGGATTTGTGTGTGAGCTGTGTAAGGAAGGAGACATCCTTTTCCCTTTTGACAGTCACACCTCAGTGTGCCACGAGTGCTCTGCTGTCTTCCACAGGTTAGTCACCACTGACCGGTCAGACAGAAAAATGCAACAAAGTATGTGATTGTGAGGAGTCTAAAATGTAGCTGTGAAAACATTTGTGAAGACAAACGCAGTTTGCAGTAATGGATACAAAATAACAAAGCCTCAGCACTGAAATGGTGTTTTCCCCCCTTTGAGTGGAGCTACTAGCAATCAACAGACATCAAGTTATTAGGCTTTTCTGGTCTAAGATTGTCAGTTAACATACCGTCACACCGCATACAGAGAAATAAGACATTCATTACTACGTTTGTTCCACTCAAGTAGCAAAAAAGTACAATTGAACACTGAAAGGTCCCTTTAAACTGAAAAACATGTTACACAAACACCATTAATATGATGCATTTTTTTTTACAAAAGAGTTCTGTTTGTTCTGCGTCTCTTTAGAGATTGTTACTACGACAACTCCACCACATGTCCGCGATGTGCCCGAATGACCGAGCGCAAGCAGGACGACGACGTGAAAGATGCATAACTCTGGAGAGGACCACCTGATGATACTGGATGTTGCACTTGCGCCTCATGTTGTGCTCTACGCTATCAACAGAGTCTGATAGAAGACTACAGTAGCTTTTTCGTCTTTGTCCTTGGTTTGTTGTGTGCATACATTTATACTGTAGTGTCTTAATCTTCCTGTGCACTACATTATGAAGCAGGGTACTTCAAACCCCATCTGGAAATTAATATATATATATATTTTTTATCCAACTTTTTAATCTATACTGAAATTGGATGTACTGAACACTGTGTATGTGTATGTGTGTTTGTGTGAGTGACTGGCAGTGTGTATGTGTCTGCTTGTATAAATGTACAAAATAAATGCCCTATAGAAAAAAAGCCACATTATCAGTAGGTGATTATGCATGCTTTACAAGCCTCAACTTAATTAACCTAAACTGCCAACTTTGCTGAATACTAAAATTTAAGGTTGCCATATATACTAAAAATTGTCTGGAACTTTATGGATCATAACTCCAGCTTCCAAAGACAAAATAGCAACATTTATATTAACCAGAAATTTGCCTTTTAGCTTCCTGATGTATTTGTCTATTTTAAAAGCAGTAAATGCGCTTGAAAATGAAGTGCGTGACCTTGCACTGAGCATCATTTCATTATGTAATAATTTAGTATGATGCATAGTGTTACAGTGTAGTTTACAATAATAAATGAATTCAATCTGTTGGACTTTGCGATCTTAACATCACTGGGACTATTTTTCCCTTGATGTATTCCATCATCTGTTCCAACACTGACATGCGCACTCACCTATACTGTCCCTAGAGCAGTCTGTACGGGTCCCCCACTCATGTTTCATGCATAATATCCCTTCAGTCATAAGCTGTTGGATCAGTTTATCATTTCATAAGATCTTAAAAAGATACGTCCAGATAAGAAAGACTGTGTAGTAAATCTTTAAGACCACAATTTCAAAAATATACATACATATATAGACAAAAGATACATAATCAAAGCATGCATAACCAGTACAAAAAAAAGGCACGTCGGAGTTAAATGTGCTGTCCTTTTTATTCAAAACTGTGAACTCATCGTAGACTTTTTGATCCGTGTTTAATCTGGTTCAGTCTAGTGCAGTCAGTGTGTAGCAAACAGATGTGATTACTCATGAACATCGTGTGCCTAAGATTGTCAGGTTGCATACAGCTGTTATCCAAACGTCTTAATGCACTCGCCATCATGTAACGTACCTATAGCACACTGTGTCCAGAGATGACAAAGTGACACCTTTGGTAATGTGTAAATGTCGATCTCAAGTATTTGTTTTAAAATAATGAGTTTTGGCTGTGTTATCTTTCAGCATGATGTACTGTATTATTATAATTTTTTTTTTAATTTCAAACTAATGGACATACATGGTGTTGGTAAAAGCACCGAGAACATGTTGGCAGTAGTGCATGAATAAAGTCATGAAATGCATTAAAGCTGGAGCTCTGTGTCAAGTTCATCTTTCACCTATTCAGGGCTGAGTTGTGGCTTATTGGGCCTCATTGGCACATATGTGTAAGTAGAACTCTTGACTTTTTTTATAATTTCATCGAGCTTAGTACTTCTATATACTCAGGGAGTACAGCTCCCCCTGTTTTGACATCCATTCGACTTGACACATGACAGATGTTGATAACCATCACTTTAAACAAAGGCTCTGCCACAAACCTTTAGGCCCCGACACCTCTGCCTGGTAGGCCCATGTGGTAATCCAGCCATGCAGGCTACTTATGTCATGGTACAATCTGTTATTCAACTGTCAACAAAAGAATCCCCAAAATGCAAAATAGGACAATGCTATCACTCAAATAGATCCTAAATGTTAAATATCTGTGTGTGTGTGTGTGTGTGTGTGTGACAAATTCAAACAACTTTCCATAAGGTTGGGTGTTTTTTTATTACGATACTAATGCCAATGTTGTCTAAAGCATAAGTTTTGTATGTCAAATCTAAATGTTGCATATAACTATAGCTATCATCAATGAAATGGAGTAAAAAAGGACAATACTGTAGGAATGCAACTAATCATTACTGATTATTATCTTGATGAATCACTTAAACGCCGGTAGATAAAATGTCAATAATGACATAAACTCACATACCAGTTTTCAGGATGTCCAGGATTAAATCTATAGATGTCTGGTTTTGTCTGATCAACATTCAAAAACCCAGAAATATTCATTTTACAACAGTAGAAAATTAAGGAATCAAATATCTATTTGTAAATGTAACTATTAGATTACATTAGAGGGTCTTTATCGTCCCTGAGGGGGCAATTTGGTTTGCAACAGTAGTCGACACAACAGTTACACATCACTGTAAAATAATACAATAGATAGTGACATAACATACAAGTTGTATGTTATGTCACTGTATTATTTGTATGATGTCCTCCTGTATGTTGTATGATACAACATACAGGAGGACATCATACATACAGGAGGACATCATACAAATAATACAGTGAGAAATTAAAATAATAAAGCTACAGTATAAGAGCATATCAGTCCATTGTGTAGTGCAGTAAACCTACAGCTTGTTTAGGAACCCAACAGCTGATGGAACAACTGATCTCAGATATCTTACAGCCTATATATAGTTGTCACATACTATAGTTTCATGCACAAGTATTTTTAGTTAGTTGTTTTATTTTAGTTTGATTTACGCTTCTTTCTCCTCTTCTCTATTTATATCTCATTCAATTATCTCTATAATGTGATATTTCTATTCTAGAAGGAGCAACTCGGGGATCTATTAAGTATTTCTGTGATATATGAGGCAGTGGAACCAAATCATTTTGGCTTTTCTTTAACAAAAAATATTAATAGATTATCAGAATTGTTGCCAATTAATTTTCTGAATTAGTGAAGTGAATAATTGACTGATCATTGCACCAATGAACCAAATTTTCCCTAGTGGAAGTATAACATGGCAGAAAATGCAAACACTCCAGCAAAGTAAAAGTACCTCATGTACAGACTCTGCAAGGGTTCAGTTTAGGCAACGCTGTGCATCAGTCACGCCTACTACACGTGGAAAAGCAAATGCAAGGGTACAGGAGGGGGCGTGGAGGACGCGGATATCTGCCAATCATTATGCAACGCTGTGCAAAGAACAGTATGTCCCATCATATACCTAAATATTATAAGCCAAGTGCAAAAACCGATGTATGATGTTTGTTGCACTCAACATATAGCTTTAAGTTGATAGCGCGGGCGCGAGCCAAAGAACTGAATCCAAGGCAACAATTCTCTACGTTTGAAATCTCACCCTGTTCCTTTGTAACGGAAATCTCGCGAGATGATGCGTGGCCGTTGGCTTAGGCTTTCCCGTCGCAGGAGACTGTTTGCTCGACACTTCTTGATGGCTCGGAGACCAGACCAGTGAAGCCCAGAGAGCAGCATACGTGATGGCGCTGCTGTCTGTGAGTGCCGGGCCCTTCTGGACCCGGGTCCGGTCGGTTCGGACGTGGAGCCGAGACTTCTCCACCATTTCTGCTACTTTTCGCCACAACGGTCCACTCGCTTCGGTAGGGTGGCGTTGTCTTTTTTGTTCTTGTTATTATTGTTATGAAAGCTCTGCTACGCTCCTCTCACATAACACCAGAGAAAAGTTGGTGTTTTGCAACAGCCACTTGCAGACATGTGTTGGATAACGGTGTGTGGCGAGCCTCGGGTCACTGGGTTTTAGGTCTGTCGTGGGAAAGATCACAATGTTCCCGAATGCAGCCCCACCAAAAACACGTAAACAAACAAACTGCGGCTCTGTTTGTGTTTCACTCCTCTGCTGTTTGTGCTCTCACGACATGTCCGTGTGATAATGTTTAGATTAGAAGTGGGTTTCCTCAGTTTCATAATGTTTTTGTTTGCAGGGGTCGTGTCTCTGTTATTCATTCATTCGGTTGCATTTCGTTTTCTTTTTTGAATGTAAAAAACAAAGCATGCAAATAAGCTGTTTAATTAAGTTGAATGTTTTTTTTTTTTTTTTTTTAATTTCCTTCAAGATAAGATGCAGCAGAGTCTGCCATTCTGCTGACTAGAAACCTACACTACAGCACTGATCACTGTGCTCAAACCAGACTGGAAATGTATTCGAGATACAGCTGGAATATTTTCCTTTGGGGTGTGACACTTATAATATTACACAATATTTTTGTATACATAACCTCAAGGTTTGCTTTATTTCAACACTATCCCTTAAATGTGCAGTTCTTGCAGTTATTTTCCCCCTCCATGTGAACGTTGTGTGCTGAATAGAGCCTAGCCCACACACTGGCAGCTGATAGTGTGTCAATAACAATATATTGGTTTTCTGTGCATATGGGCAGAGACTGCAAATCAGAAAATTTGCAAAAATGCATGCTTTATTGCCAGCATATGCTTATGTGACTCAAAAGTTTTCTCAATTAAAGTTTGATTTTGGTCTGTTGCATGTTTTATTCATAGTTGATGGCCTTTTGATTCACTGATAGTGGCTTATTCGATGATGCTGTTTATTGTAGTAAGAACTGGCCACCTGTGGAATTCACACTCTGCTGCCGTTAGCTCAATAAGCAGTGCAGCAAGCAGTCTTGACTGGGAGCTCAAATCCCCAAGGAATTTTTTGGTGTGTACACGGCTTGCACAGGAGCTTTGGACCGGGAGGGGCCGGGTTTAGCTGCTGAGCATGCTGGACGTGCTTGGCAACCCAACACATAGACGTCATGATATCAAAACTGTTATCGCTTCACATTCTGTTGATAATTTTATTTTTGAATGTTTGCCACTAAGACTCGTACATATTGCACCTTTAACTTCTCTTCACTCAGATATATCATGATATGGGGAAAAAATGATAATAATAAAGCAAAGTATGTATATAAATATGTATTGTTTATATATTGTCAGGTTTCTATAGACTTAAAGGTGCAATATGTAAGAATCGGGCTCTTAAATTCATACTCAGACAAATAGGGGACAGCATATCACCAGAGTAACTGCTAACTGCTGCTAACTTTAGCTAGTTAGATCAGTTAGCCATGCAGCTAGCAGTCTGGACTGGGTGCTTTGAGCACCGGGGGAGTGTTTGAGTTTACACTACTAGCACAACAATCATTGGATCGGTAAGGGCTGGGGCTAGCTGGTTAGCATGCTAACGTTAGTAGATATCTCTTCAACAATACACTGTATAGACGTAATAATGTCAAAACTGTTAATTCTTCACACTCTGATTAAAATGATAGTTCATTTTTGCACATTTTTTAATGGGTTACATATTGTACCTTTAAGTATCAATAGTGACACCGACCTCAAAAAAATAATTTTGCAGTTGTATGGAAGAAACCCATATTTCAGTGTTTGTACCCTTTAAGAATAATTTAATCGGTTTTTAATATGCAAAAGTAACAGATATGTTCGTAAACACCATGTGAGTTTTCTAGCAACTGTCCAATGTCAAGTATAAGTGGGTTTTCCGAGCCAATGTTGCAATGACTTAATGAAATTAGGTTAACTGGGACATAGTCCAGTTTGAACAGGTCATAATGAGATTTCAGTAATCCTGCAAATAATGTTGTGATGGCTTGTTGGGACAAAAACATGTTGATGGAAAGATTTCTTATATCAACATGGAAGCTAGTCTGTGTGGCTGAATCCTAACAGCTGCATGTGGCAGAATCCTAACAGCTGCAGATACCATTGGACTGTTTATATCATGTTTCAATCTATAGTGTCTGTCTGCTATTTCACATACAACATTATAGGATGTTGAATTACAGTGTTTCGTCTCCTCCAGAGGTCATTTAATGACAAATGAATTCTTCATACTATATGTCCTTATTTCAGAAGCTGTCCCTGGTGCAAAGGCGATGTGGAGCATTATATCAACACAGTGTCCCAATTGCTCGCTTCCTTAGCTCAAACAAACCACCAAAAGGTAACGCACCTCCCGCTGCTGTTAAACTGTGTCATGTAGCCAGATGAGCGCACACAATGACCTAAATCTTTTCAGGATGACTTCATTCTTTTTTTCTCTGTGTGTTTGCTGTTGAATTGGTTTAGGTTTTGAAAAGTTTTTCCCAAAGAGCGAAGAAAGCGCTGGTGTCAACAAATCAGCTGAAGGTGGGAACATTTTCAAGCAGTATTTTTACACCCCCTGTTCTCACTTCATCTGCAGTGTATCACTGATTTTTTTTCTATTGCTGTTTAGATGAAAACACCAAAGAACAAGAATCTCTTGTGAGGGAGGAGCAGGCCACGAATGATGACGGGGACGAAAGACAAAGAGGAGGAAAAAAGGAAGAGTCGCATTGGTGGACACGCTTTCAGGTGCAAATCATGGCCCAGACAGATAACTGTATCTCATTAAACTGCACTACACACTTAGACTGATAACGTGGAATAATTTCACTAACGTGCCAGCATCTGATATGTCTGAAGGTTAAATCTAAACCTGATTTCACTCCTTTCACTCATGCAAGTTAAGGCATGCAAGTTATGTTGTTCCATCTCTTACAACATTTCTTGTATCTAACAGGAGGATTTTCCCTGGGATGAAAGAGTTTTTCGAAACTTTGTGATCTGCGCAGCAGGCATGACCTCAGCTTTTTTGTACTTTTACTTCCGTGAGACGGGGGTCCAGATCTCCTGGAAGGACTTTGTGCATCTCTACTTGAACAGGGGCATGGTAAGAGGCAGAGCGTGTTTTAGTCTTAATTTTTTTTTTATCTGCATGTTTGTTTTTGCTGCCATGTGAACATATTGGTGTTTGTGCTGTCTACACAGGTGAATCACCTGGAGGTCGTCAATAAACAATATGTCAAAGTAATTCCTGCCCATGGAGTGAACTCATCAGATGTGGTTAGTGGCATGAAAATGCTGTTCTGTCCTCTTGTTGTTCTTATACTGGAGATCACTCTCTTCACAAGCAGAGAAGAGTCACAAATATGACAAAAGAACTAAACTGTCTGACCAGGCTTCTACTCAACTTTCAATCGCAACTCACAACAGAGCGAAGTCCATCCAAATCCAAAGTGGATTTTGAGTTTTGATTTCAATTTGATATGGTCAAACTACAGTTTCTAAGCTTAAATTGTAAATATAACATTTCTGAGTTGCTGAATTTCTTTGCCAAAAATAGGCAAACATTTCTGGAGCTTCACAGCAAAACAGCGTTGCAGGATTCTCCTAAGCAGCCGAAGTAGATGGGGACTTGTTTTAAAAACGTAATAAAACAACTGAAAAGAAACATAAAATGACTGCATACAGCTCATCCAGCATAACCAAGTTCTGTGGAAACCCTGAAGTCCCAAATTGATTTGAAAAGACGTTATTTAAACCCTTTTTTAAACTAAAGTCTTCACTGTAGCCGCTAAGCTAAAAGTGTTAGCGCACACCCCATCTGAAGTGTGTGCACAAGCTTAACTGTGCAGCAAGGGTATAAATAAAGTCTCAAATCAATTTTGAATCGTAGAGTTTCCGGAGACTTGGATTATACTGGATGAGCTGTACAGAGATTTTTTATGTTATTTCATGGTGGTTTTTTTAACGTTTTAAAACAAGTCCCCATCCACTTCAGTTGTTTAGGAGAATGCTAAAACACCGTTTTGCTGGGAAGCTCAAGAAATGTTTTATGGTCTATGAATTTCACACATCTTGAGTGCATCTCAATGATAGTACGATTTATCGCGTCTTTTAATTTTGAGGAGGAAGAATTTATTTCCATTGTGTTATTTCCTTTAAAAAGGTGGGCAGTCATGCTTTGAGATTTAAAGAATATAAACATTTATCCATTATTTACACTCTATGCTGCATGTTTTTGTATGTTTCAGAGCTTTTTGTGGTTCAACATTGGCAGTGTTGACTCATTCGAGCATAACCTGGAGATGGCCCAGCGGGACATGGGTCTGGACTCCACACAGCAAGTACCTGTAATCTACACCAGTGAAAGCGATGGGTGAGAATTTAATCCGAGGACCAAATCAAATTGAAGTGATTTTTTTATGGGTATTGGACGTGTTCATGTTGATTCTCATCTTTCTCCCCACAGGACACTCCTTCTCACAGTTCTCCCAACCTTACTGCTGGTTGGCTTTTTACTTTTTGCCACACGGCAGGGACAAATGGGTGGAGGTCGTGGAGGTAGTGGAGGTAAGGGGCGAGGAAACCCCTTTAGCATGGGTGAATCCAAAGCCAAGATAATAAGAGGCAACATTGACGTGCGATTCAGGGACGTTGCAGGCTGTGAGGAGGCCAAAGTGGAGATTTTGGAGTTTGTCAACTTCTTGAAGAATCCGCAGCAGTACCAGGACCTGGGAGCCAAGATCCCAAAGGTGTGCCATATTTTATGCATCATAAAGTATTGTGTTTAACTTTTAAAGTGTTAAACTTCTCCACACGGTGAAGTATTCACTGAGTCACTTAAATGTACCCTTGAGTAACATCTTCGTTTTTCAGGGTGCAGTGTTATCTGGTCCTCCTGGAACTGGCAAGACGTTGCTCGCAAAGGCCACAGCCGGAGAGGCCAATGTCCCCTTCATCACCGTCAATGGCTCAGAGTTCCAGGAAATGTTTGTTGGCGTGGGTGCAGCGAGGGTCAGTACTCAGCTTAACGACTCTTCCCAGGAGTCTGGGAGCTGAATGATGCATCACATGTAGTTTATGCTCATCTCTCAACACAGCAATCATTAGGGTTGTTCTGTCGAAGAAAAAAATGTAGATGAAAATCTAGCTTTGCTTTGCTCTCTGTGTTGAATGATAAACACTGTAAGAAATTAAGCTAAATTGTGATTTTTGTTTGCTCTGTCCTATATCAGATAAGGGACACCTTTGCCACTGCTCGAAAAAATGCCCCATGCATCCTTTTCATCGACGAGATCGATGCCGTGGGCAGGAAGAGAGGCAGGGGGAACTTTGGCAGCCAGGGCGAGCAGGAAAACACCCTCAATCAGCTGCTTGTCGAAATGGACGGTATGCATTTATATCATCCCTTTCAGTGTTCGAGCCTTCGAGCCTTCCTCTCATTCCTGGTGCAACATTTCAAACGCTATTTGTATGTTTCCATTGCAGGATTCAACAGTAGCACTAATGTGGTGGTTTTGGCCGGCACCAATCGAGCTGATATCCTGGATCCAGCTCTGATGAGGCCCGGACGCTTTGACCGACACATATACATAGGTGAGGTGTAGCGCTTGTCTGAGGTCCACCAATTCATGACATTTGCCTTTCATGCACTCTCTTCCTTTCCCTACATCATAATTTGTCAGTTTCAAGGATTTCTTCTTTTTCTTTTTAAACATTTTTGTAAATTTATTGCCACTTTTAAATTTCCCGTAAGTTTTATTTCCCTTTGTCATTTGTTGATAAAGGCTATGTTTCCTTGGTTGTTGATGCATGTGTGCGTTACCATGCAACAAATTCAATTCAATGGCACTTCTGTGCATGCTGACCCAGATCTAATATAGTTAGTGTTTTTTGCTCCAGATGAGGTGCAGTGCTTAACCTTATTGACGCTCAGATCTTGTACTTACCTCCAAAATTAGCTCAAGGCCTATTAGATTAGCTTGTCCTTTGTTTGCGCCTGGCCTGTTCACTTGTTATGTCATTAAAAGCGTGTGTTGCATACTGTGTACTTTCATCTTTGCAGCTAAAATGGTTAATCTTTTTTGCCTGCTAAGATCTAATTTGCTTTACGCCAGCATTGCTGGACAATAGTGGGCATGGCAGAATTCTCTCTGACAAAGAAAACTGGGTCAAAACAAGAGAGCTGGCTTTCAATAAAAGAAGGATTAGATAACTGGAGGCCAACGTGAGGGATGGGACCCACCACTCCCCCTTCTTTCTCTGTTCCCTGTCCTTTAGTATTTCTGTTGTTACATGCTACCAGTGTTGCTCGGACAAAAAACAGTCACACTACTCATTAATGTTTGATCAGTATTTAGTTACAGAACTTGTTACATCCCTCATGTTACTAAGCAAAGAAAGTGTGAGTTTAGCCTACATGAATAATGCTTTACATTAATGTCAGCTGTCATTTTAAGAGTAGACATAAGCTCCAGAATATGCCAGTTATTTTGAGAGGCTTTCTTCGAGATGAGTTTCTTTGACGTTATGACTGAAAACAGTTCTCTTTATAAGAGCTAATGCTACTGCCCCTGTAACTTCATGGCATTACATTGTTGTCACAAGATTTGCCTTTTTATATGTTGCACCTAACTGCCCACTTTGATGCACAGGATTTGATGCACACCTCAAGAAATTTAATTTCTAATTTGGCTTTCTGTTGCTGTCATCCCTGACCTCTGCTTGTATGTGGCTGTAGCTTGAATTTAAGTAGCTTAAAGTGTATAAACAACCATGGGGTGTGGAGCCATGTGTTGGTTCAGAGTCTGAAACACGCTTGAAAAGGTTAGCTCTATCATCTTGTAACACTGGCCTCTGTTTTAGTAATATTATCATGCGATGATAATACTGCAGCAACAGAACATTGTAATCAAATTTTTTCAGTGCTTATCATTCTTTTGTTTAAAAAAAATATGTTTGTTTTCTTTCTTTCTACAGGCCCGCCGGATATTAAAGGCAGGGCATCCATCTTTAAGGTGCATTTAAGACCTCTGAAGTTGGACTCCAGTATAGAAGCAGAGGCTTTAGCCAGAAAGCTGGCTGCACTAACCCCAGGTTTTACTGGTAAGACTTAACGACATGTGCTCATGATATAAACGGATCACAGTCTTGTCTTGTCACACCACAGTCTTGATGAGGTTGTTGTGTTTCTCTGTGTGTCTCAGGGGCTGATATCGCTAATGTGTGTAACGAAGCAGCTCTGATAGCTGCACGTCACCTCAACCAACATATCAGCACTAAGCACTTTGAGCAGGCAGTCGAGAGAGTTATTGGAGGTAAGTTAACAACCACGTGCATGCAGTTGATATTATAACAATACTCATAGAACAACCAATGGATATGGTTTATACACCGTCGTCAAGCAATAGTCTTAAAGGGAAGTGCACCCCGTAACCAAAAAATACAAAATTCTCTTCTAAGCTGTAGTGCTATTTATCCGTCTTGATTATTTGTGTGTTTTGGAGATATCGGCCGTACAAAAATACGTATTTCTGATTTTGAATGGTCCCTTTTAAGTGGTTAGATTTGCTTTTCATTTCTGTAACATAAAGTTTTGATCAATTATATTCTATTAATCTACATTATATCCTAACTTCCATGTAGTGAAGAGACCCGATCCTCTCAGCTGTGTATACTGTATGCTTAAAGGCTGATAACTTTTTCCTTACACAATAAAACACAGAGTGCTGAAGATCATCGTCTTTGCTTTCAGGTCTGGAGAAAAAGACTCAGGTATTGCAGCTTCCAGAGAAAACTACTGTGGCGTATCATGAGGCCGGACATGCTGTGGTGGGCTGGTTCCTAGAACATGCAGACCCCCTGCTTAAGGTAGTCCGACCATTTTTCATACCTCTATCTGAATTCCTCTGCAGCCCTCACACACCTTGTATGTGTTCCCCCCTTCCACAGTCACATGAACATTTATTTAAATGCTTATATTGACAAATGGATTGATTTCAATGCTCTCCCTCAGGTGTCAATTGTTCCCAGAGGGAGAGGTTTGGGTTATGCACAGTATCTGCCTAAGGAACAGTACCTGTACACCCAGGAGCAGCTGTTTGACAGAATGTGCATGATGCTTGGAGGTCGAGTGGCTGAGCAAGTTTTCTTTCGTCGAATCACCACTGGGGCGCAGGACGACCTCAGGAAAGTCACACAGTCTGCTTATGCACAGGTAATCATAACAATAAGGGTTCACCTACAGGGTTCGTTCAATGTCTTGAAAGTCTGGAAAGTGCTTGATTATTCACTGTTATGTTTTCAAGGTTACAAATATGCCTGGATTTGAATACACTTTGGTGTTTCACTAATGTTAAACCATAAACCTTTCAGTATTTGTAGTTAAATAATTTTTATGACATTGTCATATTTGTTTGTTGTCTCCTGGGTTTTAAATCTGTAAGAATTTAAATATTCAAAAATATTCATAAATAAATAAAGTAATTCTGTAAACATTTGAATTTTTTGCAGTTGCATTAATAGTTACATTTTGGAAGTGATAGTCGAGGCTTACAGAGTCTGGAAAGTTTCTCAGGCATTTGAAAATGCTTGTATTTTACACTCAAAAGGCTGTACGATCGCAGCACTTTGAAGAAGCATACGAAGCGTTTGGTTTGAAGTGAAGCAACACTGTGTAATTTGACTCACAGTTCTCGATTTTCTTCATGTTTCAGGTTGTACAGTTTGGAATGAACGAGGCGATGGGTCAGATGTCCTTTGACCTCCCTCAGCAGGGTGTCATAGTAACCGAGAAACCCTACAGTGAACCCACTGCCCAGCTTATAGACCAAGAGGTGCGCCTGCTAATAGATGCAGCCTTCCAGCGAACACTTCTGCTCGTCAACGAAAAGAAAGAAATGGTGGAGAAGGTGAGAAGCATATTGACAATCTATCTGATGGCTCATTTGTGGTTAACTCAAAGGTCCAGTGTGAGGGATTTAGGGGAATCTAACGTCAGAAATGGATTATATTATTTGTACTGATGCAGTCATTAGTGTATAATCACCTGAAACTAAGAATCATTGTGTTTATGTTACCTGAGAATGAGTCCTTCATATCTACAGAGGGAGCGCATCCTTTTCAAGGAGTATGCCGTGTTTCTGCAGTAGCCCAGAATGGACAAACCAAACTCTGGCTCTAGACAGGACCATATGCGCGTGGTGTTCAGTTGCTTGCAATCTGCTACTTTAGCTCTAGACACCTCGAAATCCTACACATTGGACCTTGAATAAGCATTTTTAAAAATTGGTTGGAAGGATTATGAGGGAGATGGCTAACCTGAGCTACCTTCAGCATTATAGCTATTTGTGATATTAGAAATCATTATTTAAAAATAAATGAATGCTACTATTACATCCAACTATTGTTTGAAACTGTCGCTCCACAGCCTGTTTTGTGTTTTGAGTGTTGAATCTCTGTGATCAGTAATACCACTTGCATATTTATTGACAATGGAGTTATTACCATCATTAAAAGGCTTGTTGTTTCCTGTTTTTGGTCATGCAGGTGGCTAAACGTCTGCTGGAAAAGGAGATTCTAGACAAGGCCGACATGTTGGAGCTGCTAGGAACTCGTCCATTCCAAGAGAAGTCTTCATATGAGGACTTTGTCGAAGGTCTTGGGGATTCTGAGGAGGATACCTCTCTGCCCGAAGGCCTAAAGGACTGGAACAAGAACAAAGGGGATGAACAGCACTTGCAAGACAGGCAAAAGAAGTCAGCATTTTATCTGTAGGTGGACTCGCAGCCTCGACGCAAATATTCCTCTGGATTAAGGTGAATATTTTTTAAGTGCAGCACCATCTGGTCCAGACGCTGGAAAAGATAAATCTCACAGACAGCTGCAAAGAGGACAATGATGTGTTGCACAGGTCTTAAACGGCCAGATTATGCTTTTTGTTATTGTAGGTTTTTTTTATATTTGAGCAGGAATTCCAAACAATGACTCATCATTTTAGCGTTCTGGCAATTAAAAGTCAGTAAGCTATAAGGCTTCTGTGAAGAGTCTGAGGCTTATGTTCACTGGAGGTGCCTTCTACACCCTTCCTCCAACACTCTGATGAAGTCCTACATAATAATCCTAAACCATGGTCAGGAAACCCACTGAGCTCAAGTTCCAACAAATACAGAAATCAAATGAGATGTGCTTTTTAAAAGTCAACCTCGTGTGACATGTACATTAGCTTAGGTGTGTTCTGGTCAGTTACGCACTGTGCTGGTAGTAACATGTGATGGTGTCATATAAATTAGATTTTATTCTGAGGAGATTTGCGCTTAAAAAGATGCTTCTTCTTTAGTCTGTGGTCGAGATGTCCAGAAATCTATAAACCTAATAAGTCTACAATCTCAGCCACTGGAAAAATATTTAAAATTACTTACCCGAGTCAGAAACTAGCTTTCTTCTCTCATTCCACAAATTTCAGAGGTGCTTTGACTGTACTTTCTTCACACCATTTTACAATGAAGGCATTCAGGGACATTACGTCTCGACCTCAGTACATTTACACATTTTCACCCTGTTCTAGTCCTCCGGCAGACTTCAATGTTCCTCAACCTGGTTTTTGCTAATATATCAGTAAAGGCAGCTGTTGCAACTCAGTGTTTGTACATTTTGTAACTTTCTGACTGTTATCACAATTATTAATGGATCACATGTACTGTAGGATGTCTCGTACTAATGAATCAGCACCGATGTAGACATCCATAGTCTCGAGTGGATAGTTACTGTAGAACTGGGAACAACGGAGCTGAGAAAGACTCAAATATAAGCTAACGAACACCACACACTGCTGAGATGTTTGCTCTGAAACAGATTTTTAACTCTTCGCTCACACACACTACCTCACAGCCTCTGTATTCTTAACGGCCTCTTAGATTGACATTATCCTCTATACAACTCACTGATCGCAGTACTCACACTGACTACAGTCTGGTTTTGCTAGTTTTTTTAAATCCGTATTTGTTATTAATGAACTGACTCCCGAATGCTCTCTGTGCTTTGCAGTTCATTTTGATAACACAAATGAGTATGGGCTCAAAGGTAATTGAAAATAAATAGGGTCTTTACTGTGGATGGATTAGGTGTCCTTCTTCCTCCAACATCAAATCATGCGTTCACGTAATTGCGGCTTAATGTACTCTGTGATTGTGAGCCAAGCAAGTTAAACTAGATGACTGTTCATGTAGCAATCTCATTTCATGTATTTGGGAACCACTCCTATAAGGGTTGGTTACACGCTGTCATTATAACGTTGATAGTGTCTTAATGGTAAAGCCAGAGGCTCCTGAGCTGAGTAAACATGTTTAACATAAAGATTTACTTGAACTAACGCCTCGCAGTGTGGGCCCTTGTTGAGATTAAGACCATTGTGACACTGAAACTGTCCATTATTGAAATCCAGATTACATAAAATATTATAAATGATGAGCCGCTGGTTGTATAGGGAGATGTTGTGTGTTTCGTGCCTGCTTGACAATGCACTATTCTTTGTTTTTGCTTGATGAATTTTTCTTTTTACCTGTCAGTGAGGATTATTGATTTTACACTGAGATGTCAAGATGAATGAAAAATCAAAAAATGTGAGGTCGTCGAGGCCCACACCAATATTAAACCATTTTTATGCCCCAGTGGCTTGTCTTTTTATTTTTCAAGTCTTTTCATCAGCCCAGATTCTCTTTACGGGAAGTGTCATTTCTAAAAATGTCAGTATTCCGTTGCTTCTGTCTTTCTCTGTTTTAACAAGACATTCTTTATTCCAGTATCAGTGAGTGCCTTGCATGTAAATACATTTCCACAATCTTATGCAAAGTTTATTTTTGCACATTAAGTATGGGCAATTGATTTTGATGATTTATAAGTTGAATTATGCATAAGTATTTGGCCTGAGATTGAGGCAATCATTGTGTTCATTCAGTCATTGTCAACCGCTGATGGTCACAGGGAGGTTTCTGGAACCAATCCCAGCTATCTGAGGGCGAAGGCAGGGTACACCCCAGACGAGTCGCCAGCTCGTCGCAGGGCCCTTACTGATGGCAGAGGCCGCCCTGTAAGGTGCCGACTGCACATCAGGAGCGATTTGGGGTTCAGTAGTTTGCTTAGGATACTTCGACATGTAGCTCAGCTCCGCCCCGGGGAGCCGGGATTCGAACCAGCGACCTCCCGAACACTGGTCGATCTGCTCTACCCGCTGAGCTACAGTCACCGTTCATTGTGTTCAGTAATACAAAAATGTAACCTAATTTCTATCAAAATAGATGTGAAGTATGTAGAACTCTTGTGCAGTCAAGGCATTACTACATTAGAAATATTTTTTAGCGTGAGCAACCACTGTGCTTTCTCTCGTGCAGTGCTCTTTTTAAACCCTCACTGTCATTTATGCTGATGTGATCGCGCTTCAACAACTCACTTTGTACAAGCAAGATCACAGATTTGTATGCAGTTGTGTAAATGACCACCATAAAACTTTAGGGAGACGTAGTTTGCTCATTTTCAGGTTCATAATTTTATTTTGGGTGGCTGCAGCTCTGTATCCTGCCTCTGTCTACAAGCTTGGTTTTAGCTCCTGTCTCTTTAAAATATATGCCCTCCCCACACAATACAGAATGAGGCAGCTTTCCTGACGTTTAGCGAATAAATGACGCAACAAAACATGCTTTTTTCAAGACTTTTATTTGTTCCTCTATTATCCCAGTGTCACTTTTGATCCATCGTGTCACAGCATTCAGAATTATTGGCACTCCTGGTATAGACAAGCCAAACGTGAGATAAGTAAATCAAGTAATCAGCTATAACCTTTACGTACAAAGATGTGAAATATTGCATCGTAAGTTAGATTCATCCTTTAAAAGGTGATTACAAAATCGTTGGCACTTTGTTGTATTTTTGGCATCCATGCAAAGCTTTTCTGAAGTCCACTTGACTCTGGTGCGATGCTACCTTGATTTTCTAACTGCTTCAAGTATTCTCCAGCTTTGAAGTACCAACTCCAATCGCCTGAGGAGCAGCGACTCTGGCAGCCATCATTTTTAAAAATGATATTCGGAAAACAATTGTCTGAACAAATTGTGAAGAAGTAGTATCTGGGTATGGAAAAGTATGTTGCATATAGCTCGCTACTTGGTCTGTTTATCTTTTATGTCATCTGCACCAAATGCCAATAATTCTGGGGGGGCACCGTAAATACAATTCAGTGAGACAAGTGCAAACTTTCATTTAGGAAATTATAATAACCCATTCTTCATTAAAATGTCGAAGGTGTGATGGATATGAAGAGTGTGGCTTCAGTCACATCTGCTTCCACTGATCAACCTGCCTTAATTGCAGGCAACAACAACAACAACAACAACAAAAAAAACCCTGTCACATTTTCAAGCCAAAAAATGAAGTAACAGCCTCGGCGTGGCATTTATGTTTCAAATCCTGGTATTTCAATGTGAATCCCAGTGTCTGAACTTCAAACTGAAGGTCTGGCCACATGCTGTGGACACAGTGTAAAACCAATCTCGCTGTCCAGACTGTCCCCACCCTGAGGGGCTGTAAGGATGGAGGTGCTGTTATATTTCTGCTGATGTCATACCCTGTCTGTCACTCAAAAACAAAGCTTAAAATCATCTGGCAGCACAGAGGGTGCTCATTAAGAACCCCTTGCATGTAGGACACAATGACTGTGTGTGTTTGTGTGTGAGAAAGAAACAGAGGAAAGGAAGAGAGAAGGAGAGAGTGTGTATATTGCACATCTCAACATCTTTAGTCAGAGCACAGAGCACGTTGTCCAGAGTTCAACCTGAACTGTTCAGCACCATAAGACGTTACGTGAGTGCACAGTGGCAGATGAGGGGGCCTCTTGGTCCGCGATGTGCTCACACTCTGGCTGTGTCTGTCTGCCTCTGGGCTTTCTCACTCTCCGCAGTCTGGCCGTTTCACACCAGATATCACGGCTGTTTCGGTCTCTCCAGCTTCATTAAGGGCTCCGGGGTGTCCGAGTCACTGTGGTGCTTTCTCTCTCGCGGGGGCTCGACTCTGCTGCAGCGCGTCCACGAGGGGGAGCGCATGTAGCCGCCCCTGGGCAGCACAGGCTGGTGGGAACCTGTGGACCAAACAAAGATGTCACCGACAAGAATCCAAATCTTAGACAGAGACAGACATCAGGAAATCATCTGCACACCTGTCATGTTTCGCACACCTTGACCCTGAAAATACAGTTGTCTTAAAGGTGTGTCGTTATGTCGTTTTTGGGAGGAAATTTTCATCAGAAGAGAAACAAACCAACTGAACAAACAAACTCTCTTCGTTTTCATGACTGAATAAACAACATAGTGACCTTAAAGGACAACACATTTTCATACTGTTTTACTTTGGTTACATTTGGCGGACCCTGCCACCTTTCTAGCTTCAAACAGTGTTCTGGGGACCTAATTTACCTCTGAGAACAGCTTGTTTATTCAGCCATGGAAAAACTTAATATTTCTGAGTTTGTGTTATTGCCTCATTGATATTGTGAAGAATTCTGAGTTTGAATTTCCTCTCAAAACTACATAATGCCCCTTTCACACAAATTATTAGAAAGAACTTTCTGAGGATGCAAGATATTTTTTTGCACCCTTATGCCCAGTAACTTCATTTAAAAATAGCTCGGTGAGATACACTTTAAAATTTTATTGTCGAGGTAAACATTTCCCAAATTAAATCTCCTCCCTGCAGTCCTTTATCTCAGGATATTCACATCTTGCACAGAGTTTTTCTATCATCATATCCCAGCGGGGCCATAATGACTTTATAACGTCACATGACTTCTTCAAGGATTTATCAAAAAACATTTTTTACAGTGTCACGCAAAAAATGCCATTTTTACATTGTCTCACTCTGTTTGAGTTTTTAACTTTAGTTTGCATTATTACCTTATTAATATTGTAAATATAACATTTCTGAGTTTCTGAATTTCTTTCTCCAAAACTAGGTAGTGCACCGTTAAAGGAAAAGTTCACCCACAAATGCAAACTCAGTCATTATCTTTGCTTTCTCTTTGTATAAACTAGCAAATCTATATAACCCATAAATACAGCAACTTGGCCATCTTACACCAACAGCTTATTTTGGTTGTATTTTGAATATTAATCATGCAAACATTTCTTTTCAGTTCCGCTTTGGACCACTTGGTGGCGACGTCCAGCCTGCCAGGGGGGCAGCAAAATGACTGATAGCTCGCTTGGCTTTACAATGTCCTTGTATCAGTCTATTGTAAGGTCTCCAAAGCGAAGGTTATACTCAGTACCTGGCTTATACTGTATATCTCCTTAAAGCCACGTCCATATCCTCACACACATCAGAGACTGAGAGACAAAGAGAAGGAGAGGAAAGGGAGAGGCGGAGGAGACGTATTGATCTCAGGAGATTGATGGCGTCTCCACTGGATTTTAATGAGAAGGACAACAGCGGCTGCAGCAGGCATCAGGAACACCTGCTGATGATTGTGTGCTGTGTTTACCAAGTTATATAAAAGTGTGTCTCCGATACGCACATGCTGTATTGATGTGTGTTTGTGTGTGAGACATTTTCCCGTTCCTTGTGTGTATTCTTCAGATTTCCGTTGACCTGTTTCTGCCCTGACGTCCAATTAAAAGACTGAAAGGAAAATAATTGAAAACACACACCGTGAGGAGTGTTTGCACACCTGAGAGGTGAAGCAATTACATACCTCCCCACAACATACAATGATTCTCCCGTTCTTTCCTCTCTCTTGATCGCTCTCTCGCTGTCACAGAGTCCCCTAAGCTATGGAGTGCTGTGCTGTATTCCTTCTGTGCTGCTGGCGAGCAGCCACTACATTCTTCAGTCAGCATGCTGCTGCGCTTAATGTCTCTGAAACACGACTCTCCTACAGAAAACCTGTGACGGCACAGCAAAAAACAACACAAAAATTGTGTTTATATGTGGGACAATGCCGTCCTCTTACAACCCAACAACGCTCTTTTCATGTGTGCATGCTGATCCCTGCACAGCCTCATCAGTGTCTGTGACCTGGGGCAAGTATTTAAATGATAAAAAAGATTATAATCTGTAATATCTTTAATAGAGCCTGACCGATAATTGATTCTTTGAGCCGATGCCACTACCGATATCAAGCGAGTAAAACATTCTGATATATCACCGCTGTATAGCACACGCATCTTTTTTAAATGATCCCTTAAAGGTGATGATCAAAAACATTGTGTTTGGCCTTTTCACAGCTTTACTTGACAGGACAGCTGAAGAGTGACAGGAAACGGAATGAGAGAGAGAGGAGGTATGACATGCAGCAGAGGGCCACGGGTCAGATTTGAACCCTGGGGTGCTGTGGTGAGGACACAGCCTCTGTACATGGGGGCCACGCTCTATCAACTGAGCTACCGGGGCGCCCTTTCACTGGGAATTTTTTTTTCTCTTTTTTTAAAATTCATTTCGGTACGTATCAGAAAACATATACACAGATACAATATATCTGTGAAAGGCCAATTTCGGCCGATGATATCAGCCAACCGATATATGTGTCAGTTTCGAGTCTTTAAGAGCCTAAAGCTAGCCTAAGGGCAGTGAGCTGAGCCGAAGTCTGACCTTTTAACACACAAAGGAGCTTCTATAGAGGGTCTATAAAATGTGGTCTTGTGCTTATAGAGGATAACACCACAAAAATGAATATCACGAACATATTATTTACGCTCCTGATTTTTATGGATATTAGAAATACCTGGTGTAACACGAATGTGACCAGACCAATGTGATCATAATTTTTCTTAATGTATCTATAATTTGTTTACTACTCTTTTATTTCCTTTTATTTCACTGACCTATGATTTTTTGATTGTTTTGTTATTATTTAATTTGATCTGACGACAAGAATGTGAAAATGCTCAAAAAGAAAAAACTTAAAAAAGTAACACTACTGAATAATACTCAAACTACAGAAAAAGGGATTACAGTACAAAACTCAAAAAATTACCAAGTATATGCCCAATTTCTTGTTAATATATCTCATCACACTGAGCCTCATATAAGACACAGTCACCTAGAACATAGGGCATTTCACTGAGATAGAAGCCCCTTATTTCTTTTTTTTTCCGATTTTTTTTTATTACAAGCAAGGAAAAACCTTTTCATCAAATTTTTTTTTGTTTTGTTCTTTTTTCTTTTTTTTTTTACAGATTTTGAAGTGGCATTTTCCCCAGTGAATCACCACTAAATGGTACAAGACAGAAGGCTGCTGCTGCACTGCCTCTCTACGGGCTACAACATCCCAACATGCTTCACTTCTGGCTGCATCCCAAATGGTGGCATCACTGCAGGTATCTGACAGCACACTGGATAAACAGCTCGAAGGGCCAAACTCTAATCACTGATTAGGGTGTGGCCTGCTGTATTTTTGCTTGTGTCTTCGTGGTCCCAGTGAGATATTTCTGTCCTCAAAACTGTCAGAGACATCAGCTCTCATGGGAGTGTCGCTGAGCAGTCAGAATATATCAGCAGAGGATTTGAAGGTGATATGCTGAGTAGTAAACAAACTATGATTGAAGGACACATTTCTGTTTCTGCTCCCTATTTTCTGCATGACTTCATCGCTTCTTTACTAAAGAAATCCTTGGCCAAATCCTTAAAACAAACTCTAAAACACAAAAAAATCAACCAGACAGACACGGAATGGTCTGCAGTCTCATCAGTTAAAACCTTGTTACTGCTCCAACCACAAATAATAGGAGGCCAAAGCTCTGCCTGTGGTAAACTTTATGGTTCATCAGGCTCATTTCGGTGTGAAACAAAGAGCAAACCCACTGGACAGAGTCAGCCTTTTGTTCCGTGCCTCTGGAGCTGCTCTAGCTAGAGACGCCTAATGAAACACTAATTATTGTATGTTCACAGCTCTCTGGATTCTCTGAACTGATCATTCAGTTTCATGAGGCATAAAGGTAGCTAAAAGTGAAAGAGAGCAATACTGAAATGGTCGAAGGGAACACGGTCAGGAGACACAGAAGGGTAAAAAAAACAAAAAAACAAGACACGAGCATCTATAAATAATGTGCTAGTGTAGTTGCTCGGATTATGATAACTGTTTAAGTGGCTCTGAAGGCCGGCTTGTTTCCAGCGGGGAACAGTGAATTATTCAGGAACCCACATTTAGCATGAACTCACTCACCCATCGTCATCTTCATCCTCTCCTCTCCTCCTCTCCCCTCTGTACTTCATTTAACCTCTCCCTCAACTCCTTCATGCCCACCACACACACTCACAGAGTCCAATGCTCAAACAGCACAGGGGAGCTCGATGCCACCACGTTTGACAGAAATTAATTAAAATCTAGTCCTCGCCACCCTCAATTCACTGATGACTTTATGTTACTGTTATAGTTTTAAGCAGGGGTGTTCAAGACTTATCAAAAATCATCTCGCATGAAATTACAAGCCAGAGTAATGAAGGAGGTTTTAGGGAATCCAGATGAAAACAGAACAGCTGGTCCACACGGCTGAGATTTGTGCAATAAGTCGCGGTTTGGATAAATCCTTTCTCACACACACACACAAACACACACCGCTGTCATCGTCTGCACGCCACAAAATCTGCACGCAACAATGGAATATGTTTGCTTGTGTGCGAAATGCATAATTTCACTGTTTCGGATGATCTCGAATACTGTTGCACAAGCAAGAAGCATTGTTTTTTTTATATAATGAGAATGATTGACTTCTCAAAATGACAAAAACTGTGATGAGGCAACAACAAGTAAATAAAGCTTTAGCATCCCGTTCTCTCTCGTGCACAATACATCAGATGTTGTTAGCTGATGACATTTAGTTTTAACATATTTTGGAGAGTCACTGTTCGTGCAACATCCGTCTGCAGTACAGCCTCTCTCTCCAGCCCAGGCTAATGTTTCTGCAAACCACAGACAGGCTACATCCGAGGTTGACATTTGTACTGATTGGTCATACCACGCTCACATATGCTTACTCACATCAGGAGGTAGATGGGATGGCCGACGGCCTTTCCACTGGAATTGGATGGCCTCACCACTGGAGATTTTTGAGGACACCTGGGGACACTGTGGCGTCAAAACAGTCTTTTTTCATGGAAAGTTGGATCATCTCCGTGATGTTTTCCTGAACATAACCGAGTGATTTTTGTGCCTAAACCTAACCAGAACTTAAGCTCAGTGTTGTGACAAGAAAGAAAGAAAGAAATTCAAACAAACGAAAAGTTGCAACATAAACAAACGCTAACATTTATTCTAAATTGGGTTGATCTCTCGGTTTTGTCGGGAAAGCTAAATTTAACATTTTGGTGCAATGCCCTACCTGCTCTGTAACACATGACGCCATTCTTTCAAATAAAACTTCAACTGTTTTGTAATACCAGAACAGCGGATGTAGACACAGTCGTGTTTCATGTCTGCTGTGCAAAAGCAAAACACTCTACAGTATCTGTCTGCAGACTCTCTTCAGCAGACTTCTCGGCTGCTTCTGTCTGGGTGGGTTATCCTTCCTCTGTGCGAGCCACATCTGAGGCAGACAGAGAGATGGGGAATAAAGGATAAAGGTAAGCTAAGAGACAGAAGGTGAAGGAGGGGAGGATCGCGTCTGCGGAGAGACCGAGACAAAAACAGCTCACAGGTAGAGGAAGCGAGAGATTTTTGGCAACAAGGCACAAAATGAAACGTCTTATGTCAAAAGGTTAAAGACTCTGAAACAAGGAGGGAAACGTTTGCAGCGCCCTGCTCTATTTTTATTCATGACTTGCGCAGGTGAAAATACAAGAATGAATGGCACACTTGCATTAATTATCAATAAAAACAGATGACTCCTCTGAATCTGTCATTGTGAGTGTGCAAACATTCGATCATGGTTGAGATTTTGTTGTTCTCACAGGTCTGAGGCCGGGTTAATCTAATTATTTAGCATCATAACAGTGATATTCAGCTGTACACCTCCCGGCAGCAGGACTTCATCTTGATTAGTAGAGAGCAGAGCAGCGGATGTGAGGCCGTGGACGGGAGGCCTCTTGGCTGCTCCATCTCCTGCACCTGGCCGCTGACAGGCAGCTGTGGCCTGTGACTAACAAGAGGCGGAGGAAACTTGTGCTGTAGTGTTTGGAGAGAGTGGACAAGCTACAACTGTTTAGTCTGCCTGGCTGCGGGGCAACACGGGTTTAAAGTTTAAGGAGGTAAATACATGTCCGTCATATACAAGCACAACTCCCTGACTTGTTGCTTCTTGACTTTATGGAGTTTTAAAGCAGATTCAGCTCATTGTTTATCTGCCAGACCCACAACTTTACTGTTTTCGTTCACTCTTACAGTCTCGCACATCCTTTTACTTGTCTTTAAAGTACTAAATGGTCTCGGGCCCACAGTACATACATCTCTGATTAACATGTGCATTACGAAGCATCCAGACCCCTCAGGGAGAAGTTGACTCGGTGTTCACAGGGTCCAAACCGAGCAAGGTGAAGCAGCTTTTAGTTCCTTTGCTCCCCACCTGTGGAACGAGCTTCCCGAGAACCTGAGCTCTGCTAAAACTGTCAGCTCATTTGTGTCTGAGTGGTGCTGTATAAAGAAAAACTTCATGCCTTGCCTTCACCTTCACAGCAGGCAGCTGTTTTCAGTGAAAAAGCTCCGGACTCCAGAAACTAGCGACTAGCAGTTGAACATGGAGTAGAGGGAGCATTTAGCAGCTAAAGAACCAGAGACCAAAAACAGAGCTTAAAAAAGATATGTTGTGGCCCTGTCATTGCAATTATGTTATTAAGTAAATCTGTCACTGTGATCAAGTGCAGCTCGGTTGGTGTAGTTAGTCCACAATGAGGATTACTGGGAAACTACAAACCTGTCTTATACCGCAGTCTTACCACTAGCAATGAGCCTTTATAAGAATCTTCTCACTGTAAATGATAGACGGAGATACTTTTATCAGTATTTGACATTCAGTTCTCCACACTCAGCGATGCACAGGCTCTACAGGGCTAAGAAACAAAGACATTTCTTCTTTCGCTGTGCATGCGCCTCTCCACCAGGAGCTGTTTAACATCTTTAATTCAAATAATTGGCTGTGGAGCTGCAGACAGCAGCTTATAGCACAGATGGCCCACCGGGACCATAACTCACACTTAACAAGCTGTGCCATGATATGGAATATTACTAATAAACAGAAAAGAGAAGGGAGGGAGAGAATAATGGCGCTGAAGCTTGAGGAGATGCTGTAATAAGAAAATTAAGGAGTGAGTGATCGCGGCATGAGGAAAGAATATGAGGGAAAATCTGATTTATAAAGTTTTGAGATGACTAGAGTGAGAATGTCGGACTGTAAATCTGTTTTGTGTTTCAGTGGAGTCAAACAATGCAGAATTACACGTGGTCGACCTCCACTACGAGCTTTTCGTTCAGTCACTGCCACAACGTCACCAGAGTGATGAATATCTACAAGCACAAGAACTGGTTACACCCATGTTTGACGAGTCTGACATTTGTATCAAGAAATATGATGTCTTCAACTTTCTGAAGAGCACGGTCCATGCACTGGATATACTATTTTTGTGAGGCAGTCTCTAAACTGTGTCAGTGGCCCCTTTGTATCTTGAGCTGGCATGAAATCCCGAGTGCATGCTGAGAGGCTGCAGGAGAGTCGGAGGAGGAGAGAGTTCACCGTCCGCATGCAGGATGAGGCTCACAGGTCATAAATAAAACATGGGAGAAGATTTTGTGCTTCCTTCTGCAGCCTCTATCCTGTACCTGCTGCTGTGAGACACACGCCGACTGAACTCTCTCCCCTTTAATATGCATATGTGCATAAAACCCTGCACATACCGCATTTGATTAATTTGGGTCCTATATGACATTGCTTCCTTTCATTATTGCTTTCCAGAAGGATTGGATTCCTCAGTGACAGAATCTAAATAAAGTTGATTAAGGTAAGAATCAAACAGAGTGGGACAATGTTAAAATGGCCGTTTATGCGTGACACTGTGAAAAATGTTTTTGATAAATCCTTGAAGGAGTCACGTGACGTTTTAAAGTCATTATGGCTCAGCAGGCCTTTCTAAGACCCCGCTGGGATGTAATGATATAAAAACTCTCCACAAGATGTGAATATCCTGAGATAAAGGACTGCAGGGAGGAGATTTAATTTGGGAAATGCTTCCCTCAACAATAAAATTTAAAAAGTGCATCTCACTGAGCTATTTTTAAATGAAGCTGCTGGGCATAAGGGCGCAAAGAAAATATCTTGCATGTATAGAAAGTTCTTTCTAACAATTTGTGTGAAAGGGGCATTGTGTAGTTTTGGAGAAGAAATTCAAACACAGAATTACTATTTACAATATTAATGAGGTAATAATACAAACCCAGAAATATCAAATCTTTCCATAACTGAATAAACAAGCTGTTCTCAGAGGAAAATAAGGTCCCCAAAAAACTGTTTGAGGCTAGAAATGTGGCAGGGTCCGCCAAGTGTAACAGTATGAAACTAAGTTTGTTTATTAAGTCGTGAGACAACGAAAAAAATCAATCAATGAAGATCTTTCTCATCTGATTAAAATTTCGTCCCCAAGACTACATAGTGCTCCTTTAAATCTGGCATTAATTGAAACCCCACCCCACCTGTGGACTCATGGGGGCACCAGTTCGAAAGAGGACTGCGAAAGTGCCCTCTGATGCACCAATGGTAATCAAAACATGATAAAGTGCGCTCCAGGGCGTCCTTCCAGTGGACAAAAAGTGGTGAAGTGCCTTCCCTTCACTATAAATATGTCATGACATTCTGCACACTGGTGCCCCACCGCATACAGCTGGTGCCCTTTGTATTTTTTTTACCCCTGCCCTTCAAACATCCTGACGCTGCCACTGCCGCACCCTCTTTGTGTCGCATAGCTTGAACTTCCTGCCTTGCCTGCCTCAAAATGTAGTGATAATGTACTGTGAGAATCAAAATTCCACACACTTTTTTTTCTGCACAAACCTTAAGTGAATCTATTGTCTTTGCTATTAAAGATGTCGCCCTCGCCTTTATCGTTGTCATTCTTGTTTATTGTAAATAAAGCATGCCTTACCTGCTGGGGACTCGTTGTGGTTCTCTTCATCAGAGTCGGCGAAAACTTCAGCCAGCTCCTGGTCCGACATGTCAGTCAGCTCAGTCAGATCCAGCAGGTCAAAGTGCACCTCCAAAGAAGAAACACTACTCAGTGGTTCTAGGAGGCAGAGACAGAAAACAGGGTTCAAAAACACAGAGATTAAAAGGATCCACTCGTTTTTGCCGACAGTGCAGAAGAAGAGCGAGTCTTTCAAGAGGAGTCGGGGAGGTGGAACTGATTCTGAACGCTGAACTCCTCAGCACATCATGTAGAGTGTGGCGCTCTTGTATTCTCTATGTGCTTATAATCAGATCAATAGCTGGCTCTCGCAGCACTATTGGAAAATCGATTTCAACAGAGAACATGTGCATCTGTTCTGTACTCTCTACTTCAGAAATGTTTCATGCACAGAAGATTTCTTGAGTCTGCCTCTGAGTTCACCACTGCAGTCAGTCTGAAACAAGAGTTAAGGTCAGCGGAGATGAAAATAGCGAGTTCTTTAACGCATTGTGATCTCCATCTTTCTCCTGGGTGTGCTGCACCTGTTCTGTTTCAGCACAAGCCTTCCTCAGCAGGCTGGAGTCGACGCTGCTGCACACCACGGGGTGATATTCGCATGTGGCGTGAGCATCGACGTGCCGGGCTCAGCATTCCAATCAGGCTGCCTTCCGGTGCTAAAGATTTAATGTAATGTATGTAAAGTAAATTTACTCGAAGGCTACACATGTAAAGCCTGGCAGGGGTCGAAGAACATCTGCTTGTCTCAGCACCACCTGAGCTGGGAACCATTTCTGTGTAACAGAGCTGAACTAATCTGCCATGATAGTGACAAAGATGTTTGGAGACGGCACCGAGGCAGAAGGAGGTGTGTTTGTACTTCCGTATGAATTAGTGTGGACCTGCCTGCCAGGAAACGTCAAGTCTGAATGAAACACTTCGCTGGATGTTTGTGGGCGTGACATGGTGGAGAAAACGACGGGTTACACGACAGGTTGAAAGCTGTTATTACCCCATGTCGTCTTCCTGCTGTTTGTCAGCCTGTTTAAGACAATGCCTCAGAGTCCACTCTCCTGCCGCTCTTTGTCTGCCGCTACATTCAATTCCCTGCATCGTCCTCCTGATAGAGCACGTATTGATTAAAAGAAGACTGATCATCGTGCTGAAGGAGTGGCTGTCATGTTTCAAACAAATTAAAAACACTCAACACCTAAAATGCCAGGAGACGCTCAGAATAACAAATACGGAAGCAGTGACTATGAAAGAATACAAATGAGAGACGAGCAATTAAACATTTTGATTTTGATGAGCCATCCCCACCTGATGAGAATCAAACACAAAGACCCGCATCGGCTGTCCTCTATTTCACCCCAAACCATCTGCTCCACTCAAAATATCTTGCCGTCATGCTCAGAACTAAAGACTGGGTCACACGGAGGCCAAGACCACGGTAGATATGACATGCATGAATATTTACAAAGCCAGTGACCGTGTTGTCGGCATACAAATGCTGCACGTGAAATTATATTAAAAAAAGGTGACAAAAAGAGAGAAAACATGAAGGAAAGATGAAGGAATGCTAAAAAAAAGGTAAAGACTCAAGAGAGAGAAAAATGAAGGTAGTAGCACCATTTTAACCCTGTTAAACTTTAAACATTTAAGATGCAATTTGTTAGATAGTTTATTGAGGAGCTTCATTCCCAGGTCATCAAATACTATAAGACAAAAAAAAATAACCCAAATCGGCAAATGTCATCTCAGATTTGACCTCCCAATAAAACACAACATGGCGATAACCTGTGGGATCCCTCAGGGCTTCGTCGCAGTCCCCATGTATTTGTTCCTCTACATCAGTTATTCCCAGACTTTATCTGTCATGTTCCCCCTTCAGAAGCCAAAAAATGAAGACCGGGATGCAAAAGTAAGGATCCAAGTTCATAGTGAAATAAAGGTTGCCTAAGTACAATAGCATCAGGAATAGCATTAGCACTGTTTCTATATGTCACAAGTTTGAAATACTCACATATTTTATGCTATCCCACGTTAAAAACCAACCCGCACGCTTTGATGTTGGATTTCTGAGAACATATTTTCAGCACATCAATATAAAAATCCTATTTGGTTCTTCTTAAGCTCCAGAAATCTTGTCCTGTCTGTACTTCAGCATAAAGTAGTATGCAGCTGAAACCTGCAGTAAAGATGATTTAAAAAATGAGATCAAAGAAAGTTTGACTCATCTATCCACATTTTGGTGACAGTCAGTCACCCAGCAGTTATCAGCCGCCAAAGAGACGACACATGCCAGTTTTATGTCTCCCTGCTGGTCACAATCTCACAGGTTACCAATTATATGTGGACTATCTTTAGATTTTATTGATCACACTACAGGCTAAGCTTGTTCTGCCCTCTGGATAAATGAAGTAATAAATATCCAACTTCCCCACAGGACTGTAGAAAGAGCTATCTGAGGCCTGACTTCAAATTACCCCAGTATAATAAAAGACTATATTATCCCTCTGAAGACTCTCGAGCTACACGGCACTTCATTAGACAGTTAAGATAACCAGTTTCCATTACGAAACCAATAAGCACTGCACCACTTATGATTACACAGCAGCAATGGAAAGGCTCAGCAGTCAACAGACAGATATATATTTCACATGCAAAGCTTTTATCTCCCAAGTCTGCCGTCTGATAGCGGTTGGTTATTCTCATGGGACAAACACTGTGATATACAATTATTGATTGGCAGGAATCATACAAACCAAGTTTTAAAAAAAAAAAATCATTTCAAGTTTTTCATCACTTCAGATTCCTTCTTGGCTGTGTTTGTGAATATATTCTACTTTTCCCTGGGGCTGTGAGGTGTCTGCTCACAGCTATCTGTCTTTTTTGACCCCCTTTTCAGGATGACTGAAGAAACTGGAGGCTGGGAGACGGGGAGGTTGGAAATTGCGGAGGAGGAGATGAAGAGAAAAAAAAGGGAGAGGCAGGATGATGAGTGAAGAGGGAGAGATGATGCTTCGTACGAAGGTGAATGTGAAAACCAGAAGAGGGGAAAGGATGTGAGAGGAATTAGAAGAAGAGGAAGGACGGCATTTTGTTAAACTAGCAGCACTATTTGCTGCCATTATTTGCAATTGGCTACAAGGTTATTCCCTTTCTGCTGTGCTTGTTTTTTAACCCCCCCCCCCGTCTCTTTTTTTCCTCTCCCACACCCTGTTCTCCTTGAATAATTGATCAGTGCGTTTTCTCTCCCAGGCAGACACACTGAAACAACTGCCTCCATCTCAAAAGCCAATCAGGGGAGCTCTGAGATGCCAGTGGGGAGGACTGACAATAGAGAACTCACGCTGAGACAAAAAAAGAAAAAAAATGAAGGACTTTGAGTCTGGAGCAGACCACCAGCTCTTCTTACAGCAAGCAAACAGTCTTCAACTCCTTTTTTTTAGCATATTCTTTATTTTTTCAGCATGACCATAATGTCACACTTTATATTCATGCCTTTGTAGTTAATGTGTGTGAAATAAAGGTTCCTTCTGTTTACTAAAACATAATATGTTTTTCTTTTAAATCAGAATATCACAGTACGAAAAATAAATGTTTGCATGTTGTCAATATTGATCAAGGCTTTTGCTTTTATTCTATTTCCCTTTTCCCCTCTTCACTCTCTGAGTAAGGTACAGATAGGATGAGCTGAAGGAACAAAGAATAGGGAGGATGGGTGAGAGGGAGGAGTTCACATGTGGGAGAAGGGATGAGAGAGCTGAGAAGGGACGCGCGCCCTGCAAGTTGTAACTGTGTAATCCCCTTCCCTCGCTACTGGCTCCGAGGTCATCGGTCCAGCACGAGCAGCTTGTAGTGATGACTGGAAAAAAGTTGTATTTTCTATAAACAGTTTATTCTGCTGGAAGTGTTTCTTTTCACTTTGTCCGTACAGCATGCGAGATAGCACTTCAGTGCAAGTCCATCAAAATAAAACATGCTCTTTTCTAGTACGTCATGCTTTTTTCACCACTCTGATGAAGGAAAATTACCTGAAAATGTAGCGCAGTCGCTAGGATAAAAGGCTAAAAGTTAGCATCTCTGCAAACGATCGATACATTGACATCTGTAGGTGCCACAAGCTACCTTCCATATTGATATTTCTACAAAACATGTCCCATCATGTTTAAATTACATGTTTATGACCTGACTTTCATATCTGGAGGTGGGGGGCGGGTGGCGGCGGAGTTACAGACAGTGACAGCAGTTCGTGGCTGCGTTTCAACATTTGTAAGTGTGACAACACTGGGTATTTTTAAGGAGACCTCGGGACAATTTCCAGCCGTGTTTAGGTCGACCATAACACGTATTTTAAGCCAAAATCTTTTTCTCACCCTTACCAATTGGTTTTCTTTTGCCTACACCTAACCAGAGAGTAAGCACAGAATCTTCGCCAAGATTAAATCTGGATCAAAACTAAATAACATTTTTGTGGTTGGGTTGGATTCACAATAAACTGGAACTTTTGCATCACAATTTAAATTTCCCCTTAAAAAACAACTGAAATCAGGATAAAACAAGTCTTTTTACATCTGCACAACAAGATGTGTAGCCCAGGGTATCTCTGCAGCATTACTTCATCATAACGCTTTTTTGTCGCACATTTTACATCATCTAAAATTATCAGCTTCTGCGATTTTGATAACATTGTGATTAAGGCTGTACTCCGTTATTTGAATCCCACCTTTCTCTCGTCGCCTCCCAGTTTCTGCTATCACAGATCAACAAAAACAGATATAAAAAAAGTTGCGCTCTCAGCCTTACTGCACAGCAGTCACCATAAATTTTTAATCTTCCATTCCTGTACATCCACCCAATCACAATAACAAAAAAGGCAATTTACCCGCACTGCAGTCTTACATGTGTTTGAACGTATCTGTGCATGTACCTGCTCTGCATGTTGTCGTTTTTCATTAACTGACAACTTGCCTTTTTCTGGATGATTAAGACGTTTGTCTCTCTTTTTTTTCGGGCAGGATGTTTGCGCCGTGCCTAAAAATAAATGTTGCAGATGACTCAGGAAAAACTGTGGTCCCTTCTTTTTGGAGATGAAACTGCAGCACTAGGCACAAATTTGTTTTTTTCACTCAAGATGAGGTTGGCTCTGTGGTGCTGTGGACAAAACCTCAATGAATTCTCACAATAAAATTCAAGAAGCAGGTACAGTTTTAAATCCAAACTCTCAATGACGGGGGTGAGAATTAATGCACCGAAATAAGAGGGATGATACATTTTTTATACATGTTTGTCAGGGAAAGAGATTTTTCTTTTCTTTCCCTCTACATATAGCCAGATAGCTGACCTGCTAGGTGACACAGATAGTTAGTGGGTCACATTAAATCACACAGACACATACATTAGTCCGAGTTAGTGAGGCAGATAAAGGTTGCCTTGTCACCGTGTAGCCTCAGCGGCCCTCTGTGGATCTGTGCCCTGGGCTCGGAGTCTGACACATACAGGGAAGCCTGTGTACGGGTCTGCTGCACAATGAGTCCTTTCAACTGAGGGCTAAGCTGCAGTGGTCTCTGAGAATGTGGGACCAGAATAACTAAAATCATTCAGTGGGTTCAAAGATCAGAGACGATCAACCTCGACTCCGCTGAACGAGGATGTCGTCCGGAATTTTATGTGTGAAATGTGTGTGAGTGCTTCACAAAGTGTTGCTATATTTTACTTAGATCGATCCGGTACTGTCACTGATAAGACCTTCATTAACAGATGCAGGATTTCCTCTCCCGTCCTTACTTAACATTCCTCATCCCCTTCTCCACTGGAGACACTTGCTAATGATCAGTCATCCCGCTGAAGGCATTTTTCACCCGGAATTAGCCTGTAACACCTCTTTACCGCCAATGAATATTCATCATCACCATTTCACATATTTAATATTACCCTCTTTTCAGCCCTCTCCTCAGGTACTCACGTCTCTTCTCGGTGATGTGCAGCAGACTAGCGGTGTGCCCAGACAGGCCGCCCTCCTCCTCCTCCTCCCCTGCTGGGTGGTGGAACAACTCCTTGGATAGGTCACCTGAGCTGGAGGGCTTCAGAAGCTTCTGGATGTCTTTATTGGGCTCTATCAGCGCAGAAACAGAGGGAGAGGGTGCGATAAGTGGATATGTTGATCAAGATTTTTAATAAAAGATCTAATTAACTTACTGTAGCTCTCATTTCTAAATCAGAACAAGAAAATGTAGTTACATCTATGAAGACACATCTCACACATGTCACTGGTGGACTCAATCGCAGCCTCCCCGGTGCCCCCCATGTTTGAAAAAACGCTGCGCAAGTGCCCTCTTGGATGCCCCTATGGTAGGTAAAACATGATAAAACGCCCTCTAGGGTGCCCTTCTAGTTCACTACAAATGTATCACGATTGTTCCCCCGTTTTGTTTTCGGCCCTGCCCCTCAAACATCCCCAGTCTGCCTTTGCATCTTTGGGTAATGCAGGGGAAGAAATCACTTACGCAATCCCATTTACTCTGAGAACTGAATGAATGTTGGCTCCGGTGTCTGTCTGCCATGTTCAGTTATTATCCTCCCTGTACGACCGTGTTATGTTTCAGCACTTAATTACCAAATCCAAACCTGACACGAATCCTCAAGTAAGTCCATCAGCTGCCTATTGTGTCGCTTGAATAGCTCAATTTAACAACCGATTTTTCCTTTTCTTTCCCTTTGATACATTCTCTATGACATTCCTTCACTCTGCCTTTTGTCAGTCCTGTATTAATATCTGTCTCTGCGTCTGAATGTGTGTAGACAGTGTTGAATGCTTTGTAAACGTGTGATTCCTTGAAAACAGAAAACAGATCGTTTTTCCTCGGCTGTGGGCAGACGTCTAATTCAACAGTTGGTACATTTTTGCCATTTTGGTGTTTCAGTAAAGATTCTGAGCGCCTCTCAAACATCCATTCAAAATAGAAAAACAAGTTCACACGGGCTATTAACAAAGTCCGAAAATAGACTGTACTCAGAATAGCATCCCTTCAAATTCCGGAGTACGCACACACTGTTCACCTGTTTGTCACCGCTGACAACACAGTGGGGAACGTGATGATGAGGCTGAGTGAGATGAGGACAGGACGACAGAAGAGTGCAGAAAATTAAAAACTGCAAATTAAACTACCTTTCCTTAATTGTATGAGGGATTTGATTACAGGTTGCTACACAAAATCATACAACAGATTTATTCACAGTAAACCAGCACTATATCAAAACATAACATAACGTGTTATGTTCACCTCTCATGTACGAGAAAGTGTGGGTAGCAACATTTCAGCAAAAAACGACACCAGTATGGCTTTTTATATGATGACATGCAGAGTTGATGGAAAGCAGTGTGGGAGTACATCAGCGTCCTGATGGGCCTGAGCAGATGGCTTCTTCTGCCATTTCTACTCCCTGTGTGTTGCAGTTGAATTTCTAATTTGAGATGGAAAGTGCGTTACACCCGAGGACAAGCCCGAAAATGAGGGGTTCTGATTTCCCCCCCCCTGCCCGAGAAGCCGAGTGCTCATTGCTCTGCTATTGATTGACTTCCCCAGCAGCGAGGAGCCCACACACACTGTGGGCTATAGCATTACCTCTCCTGTTATAATGACATGTTTGTTCAATATTTGGACTGTCTACTGGCAGCTTTGGTTTCCATTTCCATCACCTTTTTCGTCAGCAAACACTTGTTGAAAAAAGTCACGCAGGATTACTGTTTCCTGACCTTTCTAGCATTGCTTCGAGGCAGTTTATTATACATCCGAAGCTCTAATCTTATCCATTAAATCTGCTTTCTCTCCCAGGGAAATGTCATCACTAAGAGCTACTGGAGCTGCATTCATTAAAACCCATATTCAGTTTATTTGTAATAAGCTCTCTCTTAAAGGAAATGTGGCATTACTTCATGTCACAGAAAAAAAATGTCTCCGGTTTTGGACACAAGACACAAGAAGATGAGTCGAGCTATCAGTCAGAATGTTAATCAGCGACAGAAGAAAAGAGCCCTCAGAAAGGTCACAGTATTATCAGCATGTAAAGGACGACATGTTTACACAGATGGTCTGATCTAACCGCCACCTGCCGGTCCGGCTGTGAAGAAAACCAAAGCAAATAACCCGGAATATAACTCAGCTATCAGAAAATGTGGCATATCAGGCGGCGGCTGATGATGTCTGGAGCCACCAGCCGTGACTGTCTGTGAATCAGCTAACCTGAGACAGACAGGCAGACAGATGGAGAGGGAGGGAGAGAGGCAGGATGTGATGCACGCCGGCCAAAAGTTGACTCAAACTTGGTGTCTCGGTTCAATAAATCAATCAACTTGTTTGTAGCGGGGGCAGGAGGGATTAACACCCCAACATCCTTTTTCGTCAGGTCATTTATCTTCTCTACTTCACAGCCATGCTTATTCATTAAACAATACATGCTGTAATGAGCATTTCTATGCTCATTTCTCTGAAAACAGATGACTGAATATGCTGTGCACTCCAGAATGAATTTCCAACAGTTTAAAGTGTTCTTGGTGAATTTTCCAGCCATATTAATTCTAATCCCCACAAGCTGGTAATGTTTTATCTGCTGCTAATTCCTTAATTCAGAGTGGCAGTTAATTCTGAACAGCGAGGCCGGTGACGGCTTCTCGCTGAAACGTGTTCGATTTGAGCGCAATCAATAAGAAGGCTATTTATTTCTGAGTGCCGGTCCTGTTTGGGTTTGCTGGTTCAGAACAGCCACAATCCAAACAAACACTTCTGTCAGGAGGCCACACTTTGTGATACATCATAACAATGATGTTCACTCTAATTCAATCTAATCGTAATGAACAAATAATATCCCAATTCGTCATGGGCCGGCAGCATGAACAGGTAGTGCTCACATACAGCGTGTGAACAAAGCCATGGCGGGAGAAAAACGTCCGTCCATTTAAAAAGTATACCATTACTGTGGGTACCTGCTGAAATTGCACCTTGTAATGGCTGCAGAGATGTTGTTTTAGCCCAAGGGAGTAATGAAGCAACATTTTAACAGTGGCTGAAGCCGGCACACTGTAGGCTCAGAGGCAGCTAATGTGATAGACAAGACAAAAAAACTACCCCTCTGTAGATGATGAGATGCATGTCTTTTCATTTATCATCTTTATATCTTACATGGTCATGATCAAATGAAGTTCAACAATCAGCCCTCTGAATTTGTAGTGGCTGCAGTGCATTAGTGGTTTTTGTGCAGTGCTGCCACACAGCACCCGCTTCTTTGGACGGCTTTCACACAAAGGCCATATGCATCCACTATTGTCCTGCAATTTGTCCAGCTTTTGTGTGGCTGACCTACAGTGTGTGGATATAAAAAGACCTGCCCTGCTGGGCCAATGGATTAATCATGAAGCTTGAATGTGGGAATGGACCCTCCACAACTGGATCCTAGGTGAGGAATATGATCACAGACAGAAGTACCTTTCAGTGACTAGACTAGGTTCTTTTCACCATTTATAAAGTGTCCAGTACAGCAAGAAACACCTGGGACATTCTGTTTTAAAAGGAAGACACTTGCTATTCAGAGCACAAGTCATTCAAAAGACAAACACACTCGAGTGGTGTGACAAAAGCTGATGCACAGAGGAAAACAGAAAAATGTCTCTTACCTGGGCTCCCTGCCCCTCCCTGTGCCTCCATGCAGCCCAGCCGAGAGTGTCCTGCTGTTCACCACACCAGCATCGCAGACGAACAGGGAGGGAAGAAGGGAGAGGCGAGGGGAGAGTGTGTGTGTCTGTGTGTGCGTCTGTGTGTGTGCATATGAGAGAGAGAGAGAGAGAGAGGGAGAGAGTAGGGCGAGACCTCAGCTCTGCAAAGACTCTGCTCCTCCTTCTTTTTTTTGTGTGTGTGTCCTCCCTTGCTCTAGATCTCCCAAACAGGTGATTTCTCCTCGGGCACGGTCCGCCTGCCCTGCTCTGCCATCAGAGCCGTGCGAGTCCCTGCACTGCCTCACAGGGGGAGTCCGCCACAGAGAGGGAGGTCTGGGAACAGCGACATCACTGCAAATATCTGAGCCACTTGGTTTGGTGAACGCAGCGTTGTGAGCCTCGGCTTGGTATGCACAGAATACACAGGGAGAGAGAGAGATCCAGGCTGAATGGGGGAGAGAGAGAGAGAGAGACAGAGAGAGAGAGAGAAAGGGAGAGAAAGGGAGGGAGGGTCGAGCTGGCAGCCAGCCCAGACTGACAGGGAAAGAGAGAGAATGGGGTGTCAGGGAGGTTTATGGACCACTGGAGGGCTTGTGTGCCTGTGTGTGAATGTGTGTCCCTGTGTGTATGTAGCATAGAAATGTGTGGATATACTTTAAGTTAAACATGATGATGGGTCAGTTGATGTAAAGTCAGATGATTGAAAGAATTATCTGGCAATCAAACACATTTTAAGGACTTCCATTTCAATTCTGAAGAGTCATGACACATAATAAATACACCCATTATGGAATTTCTTGTCTGTAGTCTGTCATATCTTCAGAAAAAGCAAGAAATGGTGCTCCTTTCTGTTGAGGGGAATCTGTTGGTGGAGCTCGCCCTCTAGTGGTCCGATCTGCCTCCTGCAGGTAATTACGAGATTATATTGTGCCAGTGAACCACCAGAAGCCCCCATCTATATCTCCATCAGCAGGTTGGACTCACATCCTCCGTCTGCTTCTGTGATTAGAGTCTATGACAAGACAACCCAATGGGCAGAATAAATGTTGGCAGTGTAAATTTGTACCTTTTTTTTGTTGCAATTTTACATTTCTTTAGGTTCAGTTTTCAACTTCATCTTGTGACAACGCTGTGTTTATGATCTGGTTGCGTTTGGACACAAACACCTCTTGGTAAGGGTGAGTAAAGGTTCTTTTTTGGTGAATGATAACTGTTTTGGTGGTCACATGGTGGTCCTGCTGAAAATATCCAATTTTTGTCTGGAAATTGTCCTGAGGTCTCCTTAAAAATATCCAGTGGGTTCAAACTTACAAATGTTGAACTCAGTCTTGAACTGTGGTCACTGGCTTGGCAGCCTGATCACCTGTAAATGTAAAGAAAACATTATTCATTGGGCCTTGAATAATCACTACTATAGAGTATAGTAAACCAACAAGAGAGACAACTATATATTTTTTAACCTGTGTAGATCATAAATAAATACATAAATAAGATTAAAAAAAAAAGATCCAGGATAATCCAACACTTTCAGTTTGACTTTGCTTTTATCAAAGTACCTCCAAACCAGCAGGATGGATGGCTTAAGCTCAACGTTGCTGCAAACAGATCTGCGTGATCAGCAATAAACAACGTAGGAGGCTTTGAGAATGTGACTTTTATGAAATAATTTAGAGAACACAGGAGCTGAACTTGTTTACTGCATCATTGGCCCGACCACCATAATTTGTTTATACTCCCTTGTACAGAAGTGGCATGTGAAAGAACTTTCCATAATAACAACTGTTTTTGCGGCATGTCTTGACAAGTACTGTCATAAAGTTTGGTATAAATATCCGTGGAGCCCAGAGAATGAACCTGCTGACCCTGGTGACTTTCTAGTGCCACCAGTTTACTGATTTGCAATTGTGAAAGGGGCCGTATCTTTGTTCCCAGGGTCCTTCGTTTGCTGGCTCATGCACATTAACCGTTCTATTGTGTTCAGGTCAAATAATCCTAACCCTAGAGCTGGGGAACATAGGACTTAATGACTCCCTGTGAAATGTTGGCATTGGTATGCTTCAAAAACTGAAAAAATACTTAAATGCATATATTTAATGGGCAAGGTGCGAAGGAGAGGGACATGTAGAACCAAAAGTTACAAGCGAGCTCCTGCACACTGTCAGACTTAAACAAAAAAAATACATACAAAAATACATTTATTTGCGATTTTTCAATACTAGACTTTCATCAGGCAAAAAGTCTAGTTTAGTTTAATTTAGTTTAGTTTAATTTATTTTTGGTGACTAAAACTAAAATGGTGATTTTGGTAAACATTACACCATCGTAACAAACATAATGAACACCCTGCTCAGAGCATGTTAGCATGCTGATGTTAGGATTTAGCTCACAGGACAAAGTTTCTACTAAGACTCTTGGTCTTGTTGTTGTATTATATTGCAAAATTAAGGTGTTAATGTGTCCACATTAGGATTTTGTGCAGGATGGAGCCATACTACATTTCCATTTAATAAAGTCACACAATACAAAGGCAATGTCTGTCCCTCGTACACTGTCCTTTACATTTTAGAAATTAATTTTGGACCTTCACTGTGACATGTTACAACAGAAGTTCAGGTGTAAATAATCAAATTAATGACGGCCAAATTCCATTTAGCTGCTTCAGTTTCAGGGTCCTCCTATTGTGTATGCTGGCTCACTGTCACTGTATTTTGAAAATGTAATTTTCTTGTCATGTAAAAATGTCTAAATAGAAGAACTGGAATTTTTAAAAGTGTCGTCCAAATAACAGTCACATTGTAAGTGCTAGATTTTATGGTGTTAATAAGTTAATTCACTTTTAATCCAGATAAATACAGATGTGACAGTTATGTATTAGAGTGTTATTGTTACAAAAATCCTTCTAAGTTCGTAAGTGTAATTATTTTCCCCTCGTGTGTTCCCCTCAGATAGCTCCTTGTATAGAAGAGTGCTCACCGGCAGAGGAGGACCCTCCTCCTCCTCAACACCATGAGAAAACTGTCAAACAGTTCTTGCTCTCCAAACCTTCTGTCCTCACTGGGATATTTCAGAACATCTGCAACTACTTCAAAACTGCCACAAACACAACCATCCACTAGAATTTCACTGCAAAGTCCTGACCAGTGCAGTTTGCGAGAACCATGACTCACGCACCATGAGGTCTCATGCGCAGAGGTTTCATGTGGTGAGATCAGGGAGGTAAAGTAAACTGTGAAGAGACTGCTTTCTCTCGTAGGACTTTGGAAATGTGGATTACAGATTGTACACACATCATGCTGTAGATACTGATCACGGATACCTGTAGACTGCCAGAACAATGCAGGTGAAGATGGAGACGACGGAGGTCTATGATTGTGGTGCTCCAGTTTACCTGAGTTGCATTCAAAAGTAAGAAACTGTGGGGGTGTAGTTTTCAGATGAGACACAAATCTTGTTGACCCTGATGAATAAACTATATATGTCAATATAAAATAAAAGCAAAGCAAACAAAACCAAGTACTGGGATGACATTGTTTCAACAGAGGCTCCATGTGGCTGTTGTGTCCTTTATTGGCTTTGCAACATCTTCACCCATTGTGCTCCTCCTCCCTCCTTCAGTTTCATTTGTCTAACTGACACCTTTAAACAAAACGACCACACAAGTGAAGTACTGAAAACATCTGGTGAGGGACATTTTAAACTGAAGTTTCTAAATGCAATAAATTATTAATATGTGTTTTCTACTTGAGGTTGGGATATACCTAAATACTGAATTATTCACAATGGCTACGAGTGCAGCTGTACTGAGGATAAAAAAACCTGAAGATTGACTCAAGATTTCTCTGCTTTAACCATAGGTTTTTGTTTTTTTTACTACTAAAAAAGACTACACAGTCACTGCCCTCACAAATGCCCCTGGCACAGCTGTGGTTTAAGATACAGGCAGTAAAATGGAGCTGTCAGACAGTGGGTGAATAGAGGTGCTGCAGCAACAGACAGCATGAATTTGGCATCCAAGTGTGTGTTTTTTGAACATTTAAGCATGTAAACGTCTAGACACCCTTGTATGAATATATGAACCTAAAAAAGAGGGATAAAATGGGACAATTATAGTGTAATTCAAGAGAACCAGCTGTCATTCAATACCCACATCGAACCACATCATAATCCTGCTGGTTTGTACTCAACAACAGATGCTAAAATTGGTCCCTTTCTCAGCAGGGACACTGCCCCATCCTCTTCTTACAGCTATAATCGTCTTCGTTCTGGACTCCTGCGAATCCATTTAGCTGGGCGCCTCAAGTATTTGCATCAGCCCTCTCAAGAATGCTTCGTCCCACCCTGTCTTCGACCCCGTCATCCCCTATAATCCCATCACTTGCTGCTTGGGCGGCCTGAATTGAACGCAAAAACCTGGCAAATAATACAGGATTCTTCAGTCTAAGACAATAGCACAATACTAGCTATGACTGTTTTATCAGTTTCAAAAGCCTTAGATTAAGTTGGTTTCATCTCTGAGAAATAAAAATGTGTGCTTGTGTTTTAATATACAGCAGTGTTTGCAATTTCTGTGCATGTGAAGTAGGTAATGTAAACATATCAGGTCAAAAGGATCTTAAAAAAACTGAATTAATAAATTAATTAAATTAAAATTCTTTATTTTAAAATGAGGTAGCCATGTTAAAACAAGCTACAAGTAAAGATCACAAGTAAAAGTCTATCTTATTTAAAGTGAAACTACTGAAAAATGAGTTACATCTTTCATACATTACCTTTTATTTTATTTTATTTTGTATTTTCCAAGTGGAAGCAAGCATTGCTTCTTTTTCTTTCAGATGGGTAGGTCGAAAAAGCAATAAATCATATATTTTAATGTGCTAACACTACAAGACGGTCTCATTTCTATATTGTTTTTTTTTTATCTTCTACCTAATGTTACTCTTATTAAATTCAAAAATATGTGCCTTTCATGTTGCCGTGTCTGTCTAACACTTTACAGCCCTTGAAAGGTGCTAAACAAACAGGCTAAACTTGCAGCTAGCCTTTATATTAGAAGAGAGAGGAGGAGAAAAGTAAAGAATAAAGATAAATACTCACGTAAAGTTCAAGTATTTTCTAAAATTAACTCTAACGCAGTGTTTTGTTTCACATTTCACTTCACCGTGTTTTTCCCCTGGCAGACCTTTTACGGTGTGACGCTTCCGGTTTCACGTTTGGTAAAGATTGACCTCCCAGAGCCGCCGTAGAAGTGATAAACACTGACAAGCAGCTGTTCCTTCAGTATTATGTTACAGAGCTCACGTGTAAGGTTTGACATCGTGTAGTGTAGCAGAGTGTTGTAGTAGAGACTCTTATCTGTCAACATATAACATAATGGAGCCTGTTATATCAATAAAACCCGGTAGGTTGAATGTTCGTGACGCGCTGTTGTTAAAAAAACGAGTGTCGATGCTGGTGTGCAGACATGTTTTGCTAATGTTGCTCCAATGTAGCTTCACTGTGAATTTGTCTCAAAGCCTTTTTTTTGTTGCTGTTTTCTCTCCAGGAGCGTCGAAATGGGACATCCGTGAGAAAGTCTGGGACTACATCGAGGATAAGAATCTGGCGAACTTCCCGCGGCCCGTTCACAACAGAATCCCCAATTTCAAGGCAGGTTTTTATCAAAGCACGTTTGACTGAAGGAAGAGTTCACGACCAACAAATGTGTTACAACAGCTATAAGTAGCTGTGTGCTAAATGAAATACACTGCTGGTAGTTTAACTTTCAACTCAAATATACAGTGGAGACATCTTTGGGGAGGCTGTGACAAAGAGTCAAATCAGCTATATGCTTTTTATTCAGTGTAGTATGATTCACTCAGGGTGGTCTCCTCACTGTGAACACCTGTTGGCTGTCTGTTGCAGGGAGGCCACGTGTGCACAGAGCAGTGAAGTAATGAAGTTATTAGCCATATGTGTACAAACAGGTATGTTTTAATTAGACATGATGTAAAGAAGAGTAATAGTTTATGAAATGACATTAAAACTTTAATTGGGGGAAGTGATTGGCACTTTGAAATAAGCAAAGACAGCTGATCCACTTTTATATTCTGCTCTTCCATGAAGCAAAATGTGATTTGTTCTTTTTAAGCAGAGCTCATTTTTAAAATTCAAGCAAATGTAATTTCTAGAAGAGTAAACTTTTCTCAACACGGTTATTTCCATTGTCACTTAATCTGTCGATCATTCTCTCGATTAATCGATTAGTTGTTTGGTCGAAAAAAAAAAAAGTCAGAGAATGGTGAAAAATGTCGATCAGTGCCAATCAAGCCCAGTCCTCAAATGTCTTGTTTTGTCCATAACCCAAGGATATTCAGTTCACTGTCACAGAGGAGTAAATAAACCAGAAAATATTCACATTTAAGAAGCTTGAGTCAGAACTATGAGTTAATATCTGTAAAATGTGCTGGAATCGATTCATTGATTATTAAAGAAGTTTGTGACAATGAATCGATTTATTCGTTGCACATCTACAGGTATGTAAATTAAATTTCTATTAACTGTGTTGTGTTTGGAAGATTCAGTAATCATAGATATCAAGTGTTTAAGCTTTAACTGTGTAGGTAAAATCACTGCAAAAATAATGACACCCGGGTATCAGCAGCTTCTGACTGATGTTCTTGAATTCTGAATGATTAATGGTTATCCTGTCCTGTGCATATATGCGTCTCTTTCACTGTTTACTAACTGGCCAGGGTGCAAATCAAGCATGCGACAGGCTAGTGGACCTGCAGGAGTTCAAGTCCAGCCAGACAGTCAAAGTAAACCCAGACAGACCCCAGCAGCAGGCACGCTTTCTCACCCTGGAAGTAAGTTGAAAAAACAAAAACAAAATCAACTATCATCTGCCCTTTTGTCCTCCTCTTCTCCCACCCAGGGTGCTTTCACAGCCTGTGCCAAGGTGTCTGAGCTGCAGGTGTTCACCCACACAGCTGAGGTGAAGGTGGATCCTGATAAGCCTCTGGAGGGGGCCCGACTGGCAGTGCTGCAGGTAGCACTGCACTGAGGAGAAAAAGAAACGCTGTGCCTCTGGCTGTATTACAGACATTTATTAACTTTGTCTTATCTGTCTTGTAACCATGTCAGTTTGACCTACACGTGGGGCTTTAAATCGGGGATTGTGTTAGAAATTCAGAAGGATAAAAATAGCTTCACTTAGACTCAGCAAGTTGCTAAAAATAGTTAAGTTTCTGTATTACATGATTTCAGGACACATCACAGCTTTGCATCTGCTGAATTTGAATTTACATAATATTGCTGTCTTCATCATCGCTCGCTGAATTTATTCCAACCCAGAACTGATCTCTAATAATGGTAAACAAATGAAAATGTCTGGTGGCTAATCTTTGTGATTATTTTCTCAGGCAGGGAAAACTTTATTGGTCCCAACTCCTCGTCTTCGCACCGGCCTTTTCAATAAGATTACTCCTCCACAGGGGGCCAACAAAGAACAGCTACGCATATGCTCCTCCTCTCAGGTTTGAACGAGCTGATTTTACACATTTTCATTAACATTTTCAACCATAATTCTGAAAAAGTAAACCCCCAAACACTGAACCTCTTCCTATCTCTTCATCTGTTCCCGTCCCTTCTGAACCTCTTCTTCAGGGTGTGAAAGACTTCAGTGTGCCTGTTGGACTGGATGCGAAGGTGAAGGTAGACCTGGTGGTGGTTGGGTCTGTGGCAGTGTCAGAGAAAGGTAACTGTTAGTTGGCACCTCCACCAACAATTCACAACCTCACCATGATACTTAAATACTGGGAGCCTGAAGACTAAACAGACAGTTAATTATTACTAACACACACCTGATAATTTATCAATTTCAATTTTAATATTTACAATATTAATGAAGTAATAATACAAACTCAGAAATATTTATCTTTTCCATAACTGAATAAACAAGCTGCTCTCAGAGGAAAATAAGGGACCCAGAACACTGTTTGAAGCTAGAAAGGTGGCAGGCTCTACCACATATAATATATAATATAATATTACATTTAATCTTTACATATGCTCACATATCAGCACTATCTTAAAGAGGACATGCACAAATTATTAATTGTATGCTCTTTAATAACGAAATACCACAAAATGACAGAAAAGTTGCATCAGGCTATAACAGCCTTAAAATAAAACTGTATCATTATATAGAAACGATATAAAAGAGGCTGGCCTTCCTAATGTTGCCTAGTGCAAACAGGTAATTGCTTCAACAATAATTTATCAATAAATAAAATAATATAAGAATGGCTTTCCTAACACCATTAGATGATAACACAGACTGAAATGGAAAAACATGTTTAAATATCATTATAAACAAGCTCGCTCACCAAAACGTGGCTTTATAGTCCACTAGTCCAGCTGATCTGAAGAGTTTATTTTTTTTAAATTTCTATCTGTCCTTTATGCAGATAACATACACATATGTAATGACATAATTCTTTGATAAGTAACTGTAATCTGATAGCTGAATTTAGAAACAGTAACACGTTATATTAGAGTTACACAAAAGGCGTTTGCTCATGTTAATGGGGGGACGGGTGGGAAAGGAGAGGTTGCAGGTAAACAAAGGGGATGCATTATGGTCATTTTGCTAACAAGGGGGATGGCGTCTCCCCTCATCCACCCTCTAATCTCCTACTACAGTTTCAGACAAATGTAGTGTAATGTGTTACTTTGCAACAGGTTACCCACAACGCTTGACCTCAACCTTTAAAAAAACAGCAGTTAAAGCGGCTTGTGTGGCCTGCGTTGTTGCTGATTTAGAGAACTTGAAAATGATTTACTTCAGTTTCAGGACTTGCGACTGGTAAGACTCTGAATTCTAACTACACTTGTGTATTGTACGATGAATGAATGAACATCAGTATCGCACAAAATGTGACTGTTTCTGATCAGACACTGACTCAGCTAAACCAGTTCTTTTAAGATAAGAAATAAATCCTATAAGGGTTGTTAATTACACTGTGGAAAATGACAAGAGACTGAAAGGACATGTCATGGAACAAAGGTCAAATTAAATATTGTGTTGTGATCACTACGTGTGTTCGTGGCCCATGGGGGCACCAGGACACCCTGTCAGGAAGATCCGAAGAAGAACAGAGATGAGAATGGGGGGCAGATGTGCTTAATCAGATCCATTTCGCTCTTTGTGGGTTCGGCCGTGTTCTGCCCTCCATGTAGATTGTCCCGTCACTCACAATGCATTTTGACCCTCATTTTCAAAATGCCTGAGATAAGTGATGCAGCGCTGCGGCGAAACAGACATGTTTACTGTAACGCATGCATTTCTAAATGGCTCTAAGTGTACAGCGCCACATGGTTCTCATAAAGCGTTTGTTGCGCAGGATTCATCTGTGTTCCCATCAGTCTACATTTGAAAAGTTATTTTTTATGAATGGAAAACATTACTACAGCTGCCCTCAACATGTGTGTCAGTGTGTAATAATTTAGTGCCGTTTTTAGATAGGAATCCTCTGTTTCAGGAGTATATTTAAAAAAGGCTGAATGTGATGCAGATGCTGTTTATTTCTGGGATCTTTCGTACATTCCAAGGCAGAAAATGCCACATCAAAGATGAAATGTAATTCTCTGTATCACATGATGTAAAACCCATTCCCTTTTAAGAAAGGTCTTCTGGCTCCTGTCCTCCCCTGCAGGCTTTCGGATTGGAAAAGGAGAGGGCTTTGCTGACATGGAGTATGGCATGATGGCCTCAATGGGAGCTGTGAATGAGTCTACTGTGGTGGTTTCTATTGTCCATGACTGCCAGGTTAGTTTACTTCTCCTATCATCATCTTATAATCAGAGAATGTGTCATGGAATTTGATTAACAAAAGTGAAATTGTTGTTTATTTAAAGCTTTCTGTAATTTCACTTCATTTTATCAAATAAAAACCAGATGAACGCCGCAGCATTAAATGTCACTTGTCAAGTGTTGCTTGTTCTCTCCACAGTGGTGGGATAAAATTAAACATTTTAAAAAATGTTTTTCAAATCCTCAGTTCGCCGTCTAGTAAAAGATGATCTAAATACATATTTTACCTCTCAAAATTGTCATAAAAGTTTCTGTCGATCAAACATATTATTAAAGACTTAATGATGTTTGAGCGCTGATTGGCGTCTTTGTGCTTTCAGGTGCTGGACATTCCAGAGGAGCTGATGGACAGTCATGACCTGACGGTGGACTACATCCTCACACCCACCAGAGTCATTAAAACAGACTGCCAGCTGCCCAAACCGCAGGGAATCATCTGGACTAAGGTAAATTTAAAATAGCTTTTATTTTAATGCTGGATCCATTACATAGCTTGTCTGATGACCACATTTTGAAGTACATTAACTTAGATGATGTTGTGTTTAACACACGGTACACAAGCCTTGTTTTTATTTACTGTCTGATAAAAATCTGAACTTTTATTCCCCCAATGGTGTGAACATTTTCCCCTGTGGCATTGAGAATGGTATCAAATATAGATATTTTTCAAGGTATTGTGTCGAAGTATCCTGACAACACTCCTTCAGACTCCTTCAGACTGACGATGTGACAACATGCATAAAATGTATTATGTTGAACATTAAAACAAAAAAATATTCTAATCACAATTAAATGTGTTACAAGCAACAGATCATATTGTTTAGTTAAGTCTTAATGGCCAACTGTAGGCTGGTTTTCTGATGGAAAAATTTAGCTCGTTTAATCTGACAACAAATCTTTATGACTCGTTAATTTAAACAGATGAAGCTTGTTGTACTGAGGTGTTGATGAAGGTTCTCAGTCATCAAGGTCACGGCAGTTCTACAAGTGCTGTATCGTAGGCTACTGGACGTGTTTCAGTTTCTTGAAGGATTAGTCTTCTTCAGCTCTAACCAACTGGCCTCAAGTATTTAGTTTCTCTGCTCAGCAACGCTGCCCTCTAGTGGACATTTAATAACCCGACACCTCAGCAGAGGACTCATTCAGTCTGCCTCTGAATGCAGTTCACTTAATATCTTATAATAATTGTCAGCGTCACTCTTGTTTGAACTCATCTTATTTTTGGTTCACACTTTTTTAATCAGTAATTCTAATATAAAATAAGTTGGCATTTTAGTTTTTCAGATGCAGTACATACAGTGTGTACTTCGAAGGCACATAACAACCAGCTGTAGACACAAAAGACTGAAAAACATTGAAAAAAAAAGCCGTAATCAACAGCTTTATTTTAATGTCTGGATGTTAAACTGCTTCTGATTTACTGACTCTGGCAGAGAGAGATGTCCTGTGTTTCTCCACCTGATAATCTGTCTTTAATTGGACAAGATGGGGACATTATTCTTACTATGTGGAGAGCTTTTGTGTAACCTCTGGGTTCCTTAAGACACACTTGTAAGTAAACAGGACCCAGTGACCTCACTGGCAGGAAGGCCATGTCTGATCATCAAAGGCTCCTCTGCCCAGCCAGCCTGGCTCTGCAGGGGCAGGGGAACGACGGGTCAAACAGGCCAGTGTAAAAACAATAGCCCCGTATATCCTTTACAGGACTGCTCAGCATCAAAGGCTGCCAAGACACTTAAAGGTCCAACAAATCAAGAGAGCAGACTTTATTTTTAACTGCTGGGGAAGTGAAATGTCCTGCCTCTATAAAAAAAATATTACAGCAGTATGGGCTGTGAGCAGGATGGAATAATACCAATTAATTTGTCAGCTTTCGCTTTGGTATTAAATCAACTCGTCCTCAGGTATATGGAGCGTTGGCTCAGAGCAATGTGACCCCCCCCCCACTCCCTTTTTTCAGCCTTACCGAGCCTGTCCCGTTTTGTGTCTTCAGCTGGACACTGAAAAGCTGGAGAGGATCCCCATCCTGAAGAAGCTGCGTGATCTGGAGGAGCAGGCTGGAAAGGATGTGACACTGGGGGCAGCGCCTGTTGCAGCAGAGCCCGGCATGCAGACGGGTCAACCCAGAGGGCCAGCCAGACGGAGGCCGCGGCAAAACACGCGGCAGGATCCTGAGGGAGAATCCAAACAGGAGAAAAGAGTAGAGTCAGAACAGAAGACCAGACAGCGCCCGGCGAGAGTGAGGAAGGAAAGCAGGGGAGATGGTGCGGGAGGCAAAGAGGGAGAAATCGGCGAGAGGGGAAGAGGAGGAAGAAGAGGAGGGAACATGAAGGAAAGGGGCACAGAGGAGGGTGGAGGTGAGGTCACGGCACAACGTAAGCTCCCTCTGACTGTGACCACAGTCTACCTGGGGGGCATCCCGGCCGGGCTGCGTGTCAGCGAGCTGAAGACTGCCCTCAGAGAGAGGGAGGCCGGCCCGCTCAGGCTCACCTGGCAGGGAGCTCAACACCGGGCCTTCCTGGACTACAGCGACCCTCAGGCTGCAGAGCAGGCCCTGGAGGCTCTGCAGGGTCTCAGTCTGAATGGTCACAGTCTGCAGGCCGAGCTGGCCAAGAGCCAGCGGGGAGGCAGGAGGTCCGGACAGACCAACAGGAGACCCAGACCGGCAACGGCTCCCAAAACCAAAACGGCACCAGATGCTAAGAGTGACGACGACGAAGTGACTGAGCAGTAACAGCAGCAGGCAATACGCTAAATGACGCTAAACAAGAGTTTAGTTTTTTTGTTTTTTTTTTATTTTTCTGCATTTATTGCAAGTTGATCTCCGTTACATGAACAGTTAACATTTAAGGTGACTGCTAAAGCTAATGAGCTGAACACACTATGAATAAAACACACAACGCTAAAGCATTTGACTAGGAAAGTGATTTGTACATATCAATTCACGATACTTAACCACTTGTATGTGCCTTTTTATTCACACACTCCTCGTGGACTGTGTGACCATAGATCCTTCATTTCTTGAAGGTGTTTTTTGAATAGATAGATGAATAGATAGTTAGATGGAGGCTTTTGCTACAAGTGTTGAGTGAATTTTTTTTCAGTATTACCTCCTCCTTGAAGACGTCTTTGTCTTCTTGTCGGTCATATCTCAGAAACATTCAACTAAGGCCGTGAGCCAAAGAAGAACTGGTTAGTTTTTTGTTGCAGATATAGCGCCACCATGTGGTCATTTAATCAACTCAAACAGTCCTGATGAGTCCTGAGCCATGAAGTCAAAAAAGATTTTTTTTAATTTAATCTTTAACTATTGTGTATCCATACAGACCAATGTTGGGCCACCATGTTGATTTGTGTTCTCGTTGTATTTTTGCCTGTTCTTGGCTTTATTGATGGTGAAGTTGTTGTTGAAGTTTTTTACAAATTTCATCCAGCCTTCAGTCAAAGTCTGTTAGTGACCCTTAAAACATTAGTTTTGTTTTTTTTTGTATTTTATTGCCAAATTTTGAGCATATTGTGCAAATTTATGAGACGTGTAAAAACACAGTATGACACAATCTGATGCATTTAAACAGCCATAACTCGGTGGTGATGATTCTGACTCAGCAGAGACTTTGTTCTTTCAACGTATTTTGACGATGAAGATGTGGATCTAGATTATTGACGTCTAAACAACACATTTAGAGATTTGTTCGGCCTCGTTTGAGCTGCGTTTTGACTACTTGCTTTGGTTTTCTCTGAATGTTTTACGACTTTATATATTTAAACAGTCAGTTTTGTTGTTGTTTTGTTTATTGATTAAAAAACTCTCCAGCGTATTCATTGTATTCTGTGTGTTTAATGCATATTTTGTCTCTACTAAGGCATGTGACTGCACTGGTACCAGTTTAATGTCTTTCTTAAACAAAACCGTTTCCCCGCCTGATCAGTGACTCCCACTTCACCTTGTTTTTTTTGGGTCCAATGTTTTCTTGTTCGTTTATCATTTTGATAGAATTAGTGGGTGCTGTGGGTTTTATTCCCACCGTTTGATTTTAACAAACGTTTTGAGGGATGTTACGTTGTCATGTTGTTTTACAGCAATTGAGAAAGTACACTGATTGCACTTCTGTTAATCAAACTGAAAACTCTGTAAAATCCCAACTCACTGTCCAGCTGTGACTAAGCCTGTTGCCCCTGATACTGTCCTGCCTAGTAACACAGATTGTCCTCCTGAAGAGACGGTGTTAAACTTAACCAGAATATCTCAGACCAACTGATCAGATTTTGACAAAACTTGGTAGACTGATGGATCTCACACACATACAAAGAAAATACATTTTGTTAAAACTTTAAATAGTTTTAAATCTTCAGCAAAACTCTGGATTATGCAACCGGTTCCTGTTTTCTTGACGGCTAACGCGTCCATTTAGGATTAAAGTTCCCTCAAGTCTTGTTTTGAAAATCTGTCTGCAGCCGTGGTTGTTTTTCAAACATATTAACAAATACTAGAAAGTAATTTCTGTACGACTCAGACTGAAGCAACACGTAAACCTGCATTACGCCCCCTGTAATGTCCCCACTGCACAGACGATCACCTGGTCACTGATCAGTCTTGTGTCGGTCTGCAGCACCAGATAAGTGTCCTGTTTTCGCTGAACTGTTGATTGTATTTAGACACAAGCAACACAGCGTGTCTGTCCGCACAGAGCAGGCCTCTGGCTTTTTATGGAGCTGTCATCCAGGGCCTGGCGAGGGGAGCAGCTGTGGAGCCCCATCTCGCTCCCCTCGGCCCCGCCAGGGCTCTGAAACGTCAGCAGATGTCATCGGTCTGTTAATGCGCTGTTCCACTGCTGCCGAGCCGCCTTATCCCTGCGCTCCATGGCATGCTCGTTTTACTGGGGGTTCAGTCGGTGGTCATGTTGTGAGATTTCCAAGAGTATTTAAAACGCAGCGTGTTTACAAGCAGAGGTACAGCTTGTATGTGTGAGCGTACACCTCGACAGCATTACTTACAGAATAAAGTGAGTGAGAGGACGTCTTGGATTACAATTCGGACGCTTTATCCAACTTCCAGGAGGTGCGCAGGACAGAATTAGGATGGTCATAAAAATAGATCCCTGTCCACCATGTTTTTGTTTTTTTTACATTCCTGTTTTTGGATTCAGCACCACAAAGCTCTCTGAGACCGAACCTTAGGTGATTTCATATCTTTTAGCAGCTGATGAAACTAACAATTATGACTTTTGCATCTCTTATAATAAACAAATTATTCAGGAGAACCAGCTCATGTCCCTTTTGTAATGTAACCAGTGGCTGTAGTGTTTTCACGGCGTAATCAGACATTCACTTATTCATTATTTGTGCATGTTTCATTGCATCTTATTCCTGTGCCTCTGCATTTTCAGGTGGACTTTTCTGTAATATTTAAAATGTGAAGAGTGTTTTTAAGAGAAGAAACCTTTTTTTTCTCCTTTTTTAAAATAATTTGTTAATTTGAGCTTTTTATTTTCTTAAACCTCATCATTTGTGTGTATTTTCAAAAAGTACACGCATCTTGGATCCCTAAATTGCATGGCAGACAAAATGCACCTAAGGAAAATAAATGTAAAAAATGTGGCAGAGCTGCAGGTTTTCACCCTGTAACCACAGGCGGGTGAGATCTCTGCGTCCGGTTTGTTCCAGACTTAATCTGAGGGCGTACACTCTTGTTTCACACCGCACGACTGAACTTTTAAAAACATTTATTCAAAAATCTATGACCAATTAATAACTAAAAAGATGTGTTAATTTAAAGTCACTTTACAATTACAGGCATGAGCTGCTCCTGTCAGACAAAAACAGGCAACCGTGAAGTGCATTATAACAAGACACCATTTATTCTATAGTTGAGACATTAGATGAATATTGTGCTTTAAATCTTTTTGGCTTCCATATCACCAAATATTCAGCAGGTTAAACCCCACATGAAGTCAGCTTGTCCTCCTTTTTTTTAATTTTAATTGATTGGTTAATTAATTGCAAGCTTTCACATTTATGAAATAATCCTGTTGAATTATTTTAAACTATTGAGATATTTAAAAAAAAAATCCTTTTACCCTTTAATCACTCTTTTGCTGCCAATTTTGGGATGACACCGACTCGTGTCCCCCAAAATAATCCCCATGAATTATGGTTGTGTCATAAAAATCGAAATATGCCTCGTTCTTTGGTGGATTTGAGCTCAAACAGCCCAACAGATATATTTTTTATTTCTTACAAATGATTTGTTGTAATATAGCCTAAAGACCAGCCCTCACTGGCGGACTGCTAAATTCTCCTAACAAAATATAAGTATACAGTGCTGAAAGTAATGTTCTACATACATCTAACACAAACGACATGACAGTGCTTACAAATATATCCTCAATTTTTTCATTTTAAAACAAATAACAAGCGTCCTGACAAATATTGCCAATAAAGCGTATACCTCCTTGGCCAATTCGCCTGAATTTTTTAAAATATGTAGGCCTACAGAATAAATAAAAAAAAGTTGCGCTTATAGGCTATTCAAAAAAGTGCCTTCATCATTTTTTTTTTTTTTTTTTTTTTACACAGTATATATGGACACGTGTATGCGGTGTCCATTATTGTTCATTTCGAAATTCAACGTTGGTATGAAAGTCCAATAAAACAAACAAACAAAAAAACATTAAAACAAAGAGCATCAGTCTAATTCGTCAAAGAAAATAAAGGTAACAAGTTCAGACGGAGAAAAAATGGACGTGTGCATTCATTTTTTTTTCTTTCTTTTTTTTTTTTTTTTTACATTGGCCTATTTAACAGGAAGAATAAACATGAAGAAGAAGAAGAAGAAGACGTGTGAAGTGGTAGTCATCCGCTCTGCAGGACTAAGTACCAAACAGCAGCAGGGTTTCATACAGCCAGTCTTTACCCCGCTGGTCGATGTAGACGCATGAAAAAAAAAAAAAAGAAAAAAAAAAGTTTGTATTATTATATATTATTATTACGTGGTTGCTTTTGTGACGGGCCTTGTCTCCGCGTCTTTGCCGCATGGTGCGTAAAAACAGTACAGAAAAAAAAGTAGTCCGGGCTACTTGAAGCAGTGAGCTGTCTCCAGGGGGGCCGGGGCAGGCCTCTCTCAGTGGTTATTTTACTCGGTTTTCGCTTCACCCTGCCTGCCTTGCCTGCCTGCCTGGCTCCGTGGCTGTCACACCGGGCCTCTGGGTTCTGCACAGTGTCCGTGAAGGCATCACATGACGCAGGGCTTGATGTCCTGGTAGGCGACCTGTTGGTGGTGGTAGTAGGAGCTGCTGCTCGGTGAGTGCATCGCCGAGGACGTCATGGCGTTGAAGGAGAAGACGAACTCCTTTCGGTCGCACATGCTCGGGGACTGGGAATGGTACCGAGGAATACCTGCGAGAGAAAAGGTGAAAAAATAATATGGGTTAAAAAACAGGGAAGTATTACAGTGTCACAAGACAAGAGTCTGACCTCTAGAAGAAAACATTTAGAATAATAAAATTATCACATTTGCTTTAACTGGTAATTAATTGTCAATTGTCCATGACATTTCCTCTCAAGCAGCCGGTCCTGACTCAGACTATTCTGGATCCACCAATAATAATCATAATATTGTTGTAGGAACTTTAAACAGCTATGTTAAATTAAAATGAGAATTTAAAATGTCTCAACATCTCTTCCTCAAAATTTTCTTGAGGCCCTGTATCGAACATTTCCCTCGAAAATCCATCGAGAGAATTTTTTTTTTTTTTAAATATAATTTGCAGAGGCCAGATAAGACCTTCACTCTGTTTTATACTCCTCGTAGGCCCCGCAGTCCGTTTAGCAAGCACGATTAAGATTGTCAAAAGGCGGAGGCGGGCTTGCAGGGCTAATTGACAGTGGCCCTCTTGCACGCCAGTCCCGCAGGACTCCGGGCCTCGGGGCAAGGCAGGCTGGTCCTGACCGCGCTTGTTATTCTTGCCCGGAGATTGGCACGGCTCTAAGCTGTCCCGGCAGACCCTCCCTGCCCTTTCGTGACTCTCTCTCTGTCTTATTCTTCTTCCTTTTTTTTGATTCCCACTTCCAGAAACTGAAACCGTGCCTAAAAAACAAAAAAAAAAAACTAAAAAAAAAAAAACTAAACAAAAGAAAAGAAAAGAAAAAAAACCCTCCTGATATCTGGGTTTTATTGTGAAGTCTTTAATTGGAAGCAGGACAGACATGAATAATTTTCGTGGGAGAAATGTGTGTTTTACTCCTGGTTGTATCATTTTCTTTAATGCATTTGAACTGATTCTTCTTCTTCTTCTTTGTTTTGTTGACAGGAAATTCAAAATAGAGATTTTCAAGTAAGGTTATGTCACGCTCGATATATTTTTATTTCCCTTTAGGCCCACTTTTGGCGTGAAACCATCAACATCTTAGAAAGAAAATATCATTTAGACCTTCTAGTAATTACATGGTTTGGTCTTTGTATTTGTAAATGTCCCCGCATAGTATATTTTCTTGTCTTCTTTCTAAAACCCTCTGCAGTTTTGAATGAGACGGGATCATATTGAGCTTACCTTGTAAATCTGTGGTGCTGTGCCCGTTCTGGTGCAGGTACGACTGGTCTAGTGAATGCGTGGGCAGGCTCGGCTGCAGCGGGTTCGCCCCTGGATTACAGGGAGACAGAGGCTGCTGCTTGATGTACGAGGCCCCGTTGTTGAGCGAGGCCGAGGGAGCCGGGGCCCACGCCGAGGCTGAGCTCGAGTACACGGGGTGAGGCTCCATGACTCCCCCGCTGGTGAGCAGAGGGGAGGCGGAATTGTCGTGGTGGGCATAATCGCTCCCGGTGGATCCTGTACAACTTCCCATGTAGGAATGTCCACTGTTGGTCGACAAGTGTGACATGGTGTGCCCGGACAGACCCATCCCCTCCATGTTACCTGCCAAGTGTCCATTCATCATCCCAATCCCGCTGTCCAGAGACAGGCTGTTGGGCGGACAGGACAGGCCCCCGCCGCTCCCCTGGAAGTTGTAGGACTCGGGGATGTGGTTGAATCCCAGGCCGTTCATCATGCTGTACATGGGCTTCAGCGCCTGGCACTTGCGCCTGAAGCCCCTGGGTCTCCTTCTGAAGGAGCCCTCCTCGAACATAAACTCACTAGCCGGGTCGATAGTCCAGTAGTGGCCCTTCCCTGGCCGGCCGAGGCCCTTGGGCAGCTTTATGAAGCACTCGTTCAGGGACAAGTTGTGACGCACGGAGTTCTTCCATCCCTGGTATGAGCCCCTGAAAAACGGGAAGCGGCTCTGTAGGAACTGGTATATTTCACTGAGCGTCAGGCGCTTGGTTGGAGAGCTCTGGATAGCCATGACTATTAAAGCGATGTATGAATACGGGGGCTTCTCGGGTCTGCGGATCCCTGCGTTTGTCTTTTTGGTTTTCGTAGTGGAGGAGGCGGTTTCCATCACCGCCGTCTGTCCGTGCGGCTTCTCCGGAGCAGACATCGGGCTGCTCTGAGCAGGAGTCTGCGCTGGGGGCTGCTGGACCTCTGCCGTCATTGGTAGGATTTAGTCTTCGAGATGGCAAACGAAAAGGGTTGATTTCCACCTTCCCAACACTACAAAGTTGGACACAAATTCGCTGACATAAAGAGCCAAAAAAAAAGAAGAAGAGAGAAGTGGATAAACTTAACGCGCGAACCAAAGACGACACTTCTCTTCTTAACTTCTTCCGTTTGGTTCCGTCCTGCAGCAGTCTGAAGCCGAACCGCCTTGTGGGCTACGCAGCGTCCGAAAATGGGATAAGGAGCAGAACAGGAGCCGCTTTCCACTTCAGTTGGTGTGTTGTCGTGCGTCCGAGGAGCTCACTTTTTACTTATCTGTTGCCATCAGCGCATTGGAAGCTGGATGTCTTGGCCATCCTAACGTTGGGACCCGCCCAGTTCCCTCCTACTCCAGTGGTGGGCTGTGAGCATGCACATCTGTATGCGTTCACTTTTCAGAGAAATGTTTTTTCCCCCCTTTCCTTACATTGAAATAGGGAATATATCTCTTATATAGCCGGTTTCAACCTATAATACTAGTTTATGATGCAGAACAAAACGACGTGGCTTCAGATGGATTATAATTTATCACATGAGCACACAGTGATTAAAAATCCTGGCTGTGGCCTTCAGATACACGTTACTTTGTTATTTAACATAACTTTTTATTTATTTTTCAGCTCATTGTAAACACAATATTATGATATAAACTGCCTTTTCCCCACAAACCTGCTCTGCAAAAACCTGCATCTCCTCCGTTTTTCAGGCCACACGTTTGATGCACCAGCAGGTCACGTCTGGTCACGTCTTATTAAACTTATTAAATATATTTTCAAAAACATTGTTTTAGATCGCGAAAAGCATTTAGCAGAGAGCGTGCCCCTCATATTCACCACCACCCTCCTGATTTCTGTAAAAGATAGACAGGAACATGGGCAGGATGTTTATACAGCAGAATGTAAACATTTTCCCTGGCCTTCTTTAAATAAAAAATCAAGCAAAAGCCCCGTTTAGATCGGCTAATACTCAATCTGATGCGATATGCGCGTCTGTTCGCAGCGGCTCATGTAAGATGTTGGGACGTTTTTGCACATGAATATTGTTTGTGTAATGCAGTCATAATATTTACGCAGGGGACGCAGGAGGAGTGAGGTGGAAGCTCCGCCGAGCTGTGAGCGCAGAAACTCGGACGGGGACTCGGGGATCGACTCCACGCGCGGACGTTTTTGCCATCGAATGGTTCAGAAATGGAGGTAAAGTGGATTTCATACTCGTCAGGCAGAGAATGAGAATTTAGTGGCAGGGAGGAAAACCAGACGCGTTCGGCTCGTTTTATATCTTACAGAACAATCAGAAGAATCTCCAGAATGTTTTTTTTTTTTTTTTGCTTTAACTGAGTTGTATTTTACCCAGGAGAGGATGCGCATCTGTTTGTTTATCTGTTTGTGTTTCCAAGGTCGAAACGCTTATTTTTCCCTCGTTTTACTGCCTTTTATACAGCTCTGAGCGCGAGCTACTGAAAGACGATCACTCCATAACCTAAAACTGTTGACAGTAGGTTGCTTATTGTTCCCTGGAGAGCTCGATTGCCTCAGCCTGCAACCTTTTGCCTCTCCGTGAGCCTGTCGCGCTTCTGGTCTGTGTCGGTGTTGCTGTTTCTGGTGCGTGCTCACGATGACTTTTAGTTTTGACACAATGGAAAATAACAGCGGAGAAAATAGTGAATGAAGGTTTTTTTTCTCCCTTTCTTTTCTTTTCTTTTTTTTTTTTTTTTATAAACAGTGTTTGCTCTGTGCGTAAAACAAGACGATGTTTGGAGACTTTCTGTGCGTAAAGGTCACCAGTAGCTCCTATAATATTTTTTCCCTGTAGAATATCGTGACAGTTTGTTTATGAGTTCAATTTGAGGAAACATTTAAATTTAATTCCGATATAAAACATGGAGTGGCTTTATTGATATTTACCGGAACTGCCCAGTCCCGCTTTTTTTCTCGCTCTCCTCCAGGCGGTTGGCCGCAGGGAAAGCGAGAAAACAATTCGTTGTCAAATTTTCTTTGTCAGCCCGAAGGTGACAGACGTGCCACTGTTAGTTTTTGCTGGTGCAGAGGAGATTTAAACCCATGGATAAATGAATGCCAGTATTGTTTTAACCGGTGCCTGCTCGGCCACTCGCCTGCAGTGAGGGCCACACATTTATCAGCGCAGCGGACCACCCAGCGCGCACCAGGGGCAGGCGCGCGCCCGTGCTCTCTTCTGCCCACTGCATTTAATTACCGCTGATGACTTCATTCCATTAGGGCGCTTTCTTTTTTCTCCTCATACACTCACTCGCCCCATGTCATGTTATTCTTTCTTTGTTACATGTCGGCCTACGTATATATTTCTTACTCGCACGTGCGTTCAAAGCCAGGGTCCGTGGTTACGTGTTTACGCACGCCGTCAGTGTTGGACGGTGATGCGCTACTCCCCACTGCATTCTCCCTCCACCAAAATCAGTTATGTTTATTACCTAAGATAAGATGTTATAGGAGTTTAATATGAAATACTGGGAATAAAGCGACCAGCCGAAAATAACAAGTGTCCTAACAGTGCCATGGTGTACTCGCATCATCAAAAGCCTTATATTTAAAATCGATAAAATCCATAATTTCAGAATCTTTCAGTCGCTCAGAGGAAATATCTGCCATAACAGCGTCGGTGGCACGTTATGTTCGTCATTACCGAGGCTCGAGTCCCGAGGTCAGAGCTCCCCGGCTGCTGCGTCGCAGAGACGAAGTCATGCACTTTTCCATGACGTCCCATCATGAAATATTTGACAGCGCTGCATCCTCAGGAATGCTCGGCCACTTAGGTGGAGGTACACCGCAGAGTGCACAGTCCTGACAGGCTTTCCGGACTGTCTTGCCGTTATTTAGTGCACTCAAACCCATTTTTGGAGCCATTTTAAAATCGCGTTGTTGCACAAACGTGCATGTAAATGTTTTCTTGTTGGTTTACACTTTTCCTTCAGTCAACTCAACGTCTCGCACAGTGCCACACTACACCAAGAGGCTCACGATACATAATTTAGGCCCTATTCTTGCACAACGTAAACGTGATTCTCGATTCTCGGCAGAGTGTTTTAATATTTACAGGACGTTCAGTCTCGCAGCGCTTTTTTGATGATTAGTTTCATCACTGCAGATTTAAATCCTGATGCTTTGTTGTGTTCGAGGCTACACTGCGCTACATTATCAGAACAAGCAAGCCACGACACGGTTAACTGTAAAATAATTGCTTATTCACACCAATTAGGCGACTACACCCGGCGGACTGCAGATCCAGCAGCTGCAGCAGCGGTGCGCAGTGTGACGTGATTTGGCCTCACGGACACGGATTGAATTGTTGAGGAGAAGAGGCCTGCTCCAGAGTGGCTCCGAAAATGTCTAAGTGTACGTGTAGATTTAATTTTGTCGACAAACAATCGTCTTTGAGGAATAAGCCAGTTTGTGTTCCTCGGCGGTGAGGGAGGGCCGCGGAGGGTCACCGAGAGGCCGCGGGGACTTTGTTTGGAGGACGCGGCGACAGAGTGATCGATCAAGCGGCCCCGAGTTCATCCGCCTTGAACTTGAATCAGGTTTTGAAACAAAACTTACAGAAAGTCGGTTAAAGCGCAGAACAGCTTCTCCCCGAAAATTAAATGTTTACAGCAGGCGTGTGATGTCATTTGTTCAAAAAAGTGTGTTGTGGACTGAGATAATCTGGAGAGAAAACAAGTGAAGTGTTTATTGTGTATTAATGTATTTCCAATAAATCAATTTACAAACACAATACAAAGGTTAAAAACCGCGAGACACGTGAACATGGCTGATTTCAGAAATCACAAATGCCACAGGGCCTCGTGGAGTTTGCTGCGAGACTGATTTTCTTTAACAGCCTCGTGACACACAGATAGCTTTGATTTAGTTTGTTTTATTTTCTCGCGTGATGCAGGACGAGAGGTGTGAAGGACAAGCATTCAAATAATGTGAGTTTGACGCACAAGTGACAAGCTGTCAGTTTCGTGCAGAAAAAAACAAAACAGAAGATGAAACAAAAGTGCGTTTTAGAAAATAAACCTGCTGCTGCTTCACCTTAACTTTATGTTACAGGGACTCTGACATAAACTCATGTCATGTTTCTATATTATTATGCTCTTGTTTTAATTTATATTAATCGTATAAATTAATTGTTTCTATAATTAAACTATTAATATTGTACAAAATGATTTTAAGTCTACTGTCTCCAAACTGATGATTTTAAGATGCACCCTAATCGCTCCTCTGGCTCTTTGTCTCTGCAGTGTCGCCTTCGCTTCGCTCAGCATTGTCGCTTTAATTGAAAACAGTGTAAAGTCGAGGTGGGTACCCCCTCATCACTTTCCCTGCGCTGTAGGTGGCCGTGTATATTTTCGTTTAAGTGGTGTTTATGTGAACGAGTAAAAAGGACGGGATTGCTAGCAGACCGCTGATTGCGCGCGTTGGGTCTCTCCATGGATCTGAAGTGTATTTGATGGGCACCACCCTCTCCAGTAATCAGCTGCAGCGCAAGTGCGCCCGATGACTTTTTAATTTTCTTGGCCAGATATCTGCCCTGCGCCCTGCTGTTGTGCGTGAAGGCGCGGGAGAAAGTAGTCCCTTTGGCGCAGCATGCAGATCGATTTATTAAATGCTCTCCAAGGACTGATCCACGCGCCTTTACGCATGAGCATCACTGACCCTGCTGCGACTGTGTTAAAGGTAAAGCGATGAAAACGAAATATTTGGTAGAATATTCAGCCCGTGCTGCAGGTGTTACAGTCTGATGGGAGTCATAATCGGATATTTCATCGCATTTTATTTGTTAAAAAGTCTCACGCGTGAATATAATCCTGTTTTTGTAATCTGAAATGTAGATAATCAAGTTTGATAACGGCCTTTATAATACAGGGCGGCTGATAACAACGTGCCAGGAGGTTAGGTAGGAATTAAGTTTGTTTTTATTATTTTTATTATTACTTTTTACATACTTCCAAACGTGTCATCATGTCCATCCTCTAATAATAATAATCCTCTAATAATCCTCTTTTACGCAACGCTGTAAATGGACTTTAATTTATACAAATATGACATGTTATCGTCTGTGGCTGCGGCTCCTCTGGTTATTTCTCATTGGTCGGTAGAATGAACGCGTCACGTCTGGCGCGCGGATAAACGCCCACCTGTCTGCACACCTGCAGCGACACACATGCTGTCATAAATCGCAGACTTGAGCTGTTGTCGCTAACTGAATGTCGCCGATGATGTCTGGATGTAGTAAAATGTAACTGCACATTACACCTGAATATCACTGATTTAAATTAAATATCGGATTTTATACATAGTGAGAAATTAATCATTTTAATCTGAGACGTCATCAAAATATCAGAGTGATCATCTCACCTTTACGTAATCCGCTCCTCTGACGTGCGTATCTCGGATAATGGAGCATTCGACGCGAAGTATTTGTGTATTTTTGTGTTAAAAACAGCCACAGTGAGCTCATCGTGCCAAAACACATGAGTCACTGGTCCAAGACGTTGTTGTGAGAACTCCAGCCTCTTCAACAAAATCTCCACATGCCCTCCCCGCAGCCGTCCCTGGTGAGCCGTCCTGTCAAATCAAAGATAACCCACTCACATCGTCAGGCTGACGTTCGCTCGTGTTCAGTGTCCCTCACGTGTTGAAGGAGATTTGGTTCACTTCTCAGAGCCGTCTCTATTTGACAGCGTCATGTTGACAAGACAATAAAAAGAGAAAGAATAAATGCATATGTAAAATTCGTCCTGGTTTATTCTGTGATCTTAGGCAGCACCACATAATTTGACATGAAGGACAGCAGTGGGGAGGTTTTGGCAGGTTCAGAGGTTTTTACAAATTCCAAACTGTCCAAATGTGGTTAGCACTTGTAGGGAAAATGTTACAGATTTTTAAATACCTGCTCCTGGCAGATTGGTAATTCAGCAAGTGTTGTCCCTGTAAAATCCTAAATATAAGCACAGTTTACTCACGTTCATGTCCGAGCACAAAGAAAGAAAAGTGATTGTGGGTTCAGTGTTGGATCAAATGTCTGCTGACTTTGTATTTGTATTGTTTTTGTAAGTTTAGGCCGTAGATTAGAAATTAGTGAACAATATTCCTGAATGTTTAACCAGTTTTACAAAGAAATGTTTTTTATATTTAAGGATATTTGTTTTTTTTTGTTTATTGAAACACATTCTAAGATATTAATAAAAATACAACATATGGGATAGGCTAATACAAGTCCAACATATTTCCATTATTGGCCCTTTTGTTTGCTCATCAAATTTAGTTAATGTTATATACAGTTTGACATTTAAGCTTAATATCGAAAGGGAAAGAAAAAATAATTTGTCGTCTCTGAAATATGTACATCTCCCTCGGTTCGACTGTTGTGTTTGTGTGTGGTCTTCAAATCTGTTAGCGTACGACTGCGTATAAGGGGAAAGAAAATGATGTTTTAATTTCTTTTAGAGTGGCTATTTAAACTAGGACACTCATAGGTCGCTGCATAACTGCGTTTGGGAACAATTCTTTACATAATTTCTTTTTTCTACGAGGCAGTTGATTTTAGATCTTCCACCATGTGAAGGGTTCGTTGCTTGGATAAAATATATTCCTGCTAAGAAATATAAAATGCAAGTATCTTTCTAAAACAATCCAAGGCCCACTGAAGGATTTGTGTAAATTTAAAATTCCAGTATTTTACATGGCAACATGTATTTAAAATGAACTTCATCAGGGTCAAGAGCACTGTGTGCCCGGGATTGTTTTTGAAGGAGACTTGCATTTTTATTTTTTTTTTTATCATGATTATTATTTTCACCTATACAACGAACCTTTCACAAAAGGGAACAGTACACCTGAAGTTTCCAGAGAGCACCTGTATGTGATCACCAGAGAGAGCCAGCCCTTCAGCTCCGTTATCTTCAATTTTTAAATTCCATGATGTTTTTTTTTTTAATAAAATAAATCCTTTACTTTTAAAAAAATATATTTATTATGTAGTTAGAGTTATCATATTAAATGTAACACTTTAGTTGAAGGCTCTTGTAATTAGATAATAGGTAATTAGATTAGATTAGAGATTAGAGAGTTTATTGTCATTATACAATGATATCATATTAAGATGCACAAGAAACAGGCATCCACGTTCAGAAATAGGCATCCACACCCCAAAATACAAAATATAGGCAACCCAGCATATATATATATATATTATGTATATATACTGATCTATTGATATATTGCAGGTGTATGTATAAATATATTGCACTGTTAGATGCATTTTAAGTTATTGCATAAAGTAGTAGGGGAAGAGGAGAGGGAGCATGAGGCACTGGAGAGTGAGTGTGTTGGGCACTAACATTTTTAATAAGCATCTTACATTATATGCAACATTATTTTGTGCAATAACACTACATAAGTGCTAATTGAAGAAAATCAAGTGCATTTATTGTGAGATTATGAGACATTTATATGCACTTACATGAAAGCTATTAACTTCTTACTAACACATAGTTATGATCATACGAGGCTTAACATGGCCTTATTCTCTATTACTTAACGCTCATCACAAGGACCTAAATATAACGTCTAACCGGTGTTGTTTTTATTTTTCAATGCCTGCCGAGTTCAAGCAGTATTAAAAACATATTGTGCTCTGCTATCCAGTCCCTAATTCCCAGAAATCGTCCAGTGAAAACATAAAATTTTCCTCCAGACGCCTCACCACTCCTCTCTGCTCTGCTGTGGCTTCTCGGGGAGGCTTGAGTCCCACACAGTGAGTGGGAGCCTGTTTGCTGCCCCACCCTGCAGCCCTGCACACCTCCCAGGGCCGGTCCATCATGGTCTGTCTGATGCAGGGAGAGACATCAATAATAAGAGCTGAAGCAGAAACCACAGCGGAGATCACAAAAGACGAGGGGGGGTGGAGGGTAAGGGGGGGGACGGCAGATGCAGGCCGCAACTGGCTCTGCTGCAGGTTAGCTCCTTTGATACTCGCTCTGATGGCAGTTTGATGGGTGCACACGGGGTGACATGGGTTTATACGTACGTGTTTACATGTGCGTTTACATAATGTGTACGGTGTTTACGCGCAGCCCACCAACTCTTTTTTTTCTTCACTCTGAAGGGGGATTTTCCTGTGGCAAGCAGCTTCGGAAAAAGCAATTAAGAATTCCCAAACAGCGCACCACAATGGGAGATATCATTTGTGCAATGTGTGTTCCATGTCTCTCGCAGTTTTTGTCTGGAATGGGGCTGGCTATTTTTAATCTGCGCACAACCGAACCCACCTACAGACAAACCACAAATTGAATGAAGGGGAGGGGGGTGAGTGGGCATGGTAATTGCCTATTGTGGAGCTCAAACTCCTCTGTTCTGCCATAAACAGCTTTGGTAGTTCACAACTTGATACCCAGCGCTCCTGCCAGTTTGAAATTATAGCATATCCTCATTGTCTGTGGGAACCCAGAGCCAGGCAGTGGTTGGAATCAGTCAGGAATGCTTTGGGATGGTAACTGGATTCGGTTGTAATGCCCAGCTCTCCGCAGCGGAACACTAGGGTGGGAAAAAGGCCGAGAGCATTTCCTGAGTGGAGGGGGGTCCCAGCGAAGCATCACACGCATGGGCATCATGTGACAGCGATCCTGCCAGGTTTTAGCCTATGATCCCTGTAAAGAGAGGAGTATGGCTGTGGGGGGAGGTGGTGGGTGCAGCGGGCAGTGCCAGGGAGAGAAACAAGAGGACAGGAAGAGGCTGAAGTGTGGACGAGAGAGGCATAAATCATGTAGTTGTTAAAATGCAACATGCGATGGAAGGGCTGGTCCGGTGGTGGAGAATAGGACGAGGCAAAAGCTGCAGTCTGAGTCTGTTTATTTCACAAAATTGCATGTATTCCCGGAGGTGATGTGCATCCATCGGAAGTCCTTAGAAATCATCTCGGCCAATTCAATTTTTGTGCGTTATTTTCTTTCTTGTGTCGTTGCTGATCTGCATATGTGTATGTTCAAGTGTAGCTGCTCACAAAATACACAGAATGACACAGCCGGGAGCACAAACGAACCATGTGTCGTCAATGATCTTGATCACGACCCCACAGAGGAAACTGATGAAGCCAACTGGATGAGAGGCAGAATCTTGTGTCAACCAACCAAGTCCTGCTGCCTGAGATTCAACCCACATTGGATAAACATGTGCCTGATGAGAATCTTCACAGACATGTAGAAAAATATCATTGTCAACAATGTACCTAAACATTTTTTTCAAAAAATTGAATAAATAATGCATGACTTGTATAAAAACCCAAAAGTTGAAAATATTATATATATAATACATACATACATATATATATATATATATATATATATATATATATATATATATATATATATATATATATATATATATATATATATATATATATATATATATATATAAACAGGGAAATTGAGTTGAAATATTGAACTAATATTTAACCAATAAAACCTCTGGGTTAAAATGCAGAAATTAAACAGGACATGTGAGCAGCTGGAAAATACAAGTCCTAGTTACATTTGGTTACATCTTTTTTTAATTTAAAGGCTAGAGGTTTCATATATAATGAGTGAAAACTCAGATGGAATAGTCGGTGTGGAGCGTCTATGATTTTTCTTTAAAAAAAAGAGAGAAATTTAGCTCTCTTGACCTTTAAATTTAAACACCGAGCTTCATGCTTCAATATTATATCTTGAGGTTAAAATAACACCATGTCCGAGTGTCAGACTCAAAACTGTACACCTGTGTTCCTGCTATGTAGCTCATTTGTTCCATCGTTGGCAAATCTGCATCGTGAGAAGTTCTGCTGCCAGCAGTTTCTGTTCGCACTCAACAGAAAACACAAAAATCTGTACAAAGAAATCTGAACCTGATGATAATGAGTCGAGATTAGACGTGATCAGGAGCACCTATTTATGTGTGTGTCAATTGGATTTAAGGGTGTTTACGGACAGTGGGTTGGTAGGATTGTGGAGCGTGTGTGTGATGTCTGCGTGTTTTAATTTGACTGAGTTATGACTGTGAGAGGGAAGGGTTGTGATGGTTGTGGCAAGTCGTGTCAGCCGGGTGACAGGAAGAGTAAACAAGCATTACTGCAACAATTAGCAGGCTGTTTGTATCCGTTCACATCACATCATCTGCTCCTGTTCGCGATCCCTCTGGTGAAAGTGTATCTAATAAAGCCTGATGCTGATTACACTTGATTGCTGTGAACCGCAATTTAATTGTCTTTTCAGCAGAGCAATCAAGCAAATATCAGAATGAAGGGGGAGACAGTTTCTATGTTTGCAATCGAAGATGCAGGAGGAACCTCACGTCCATCCACCTGTCGGCCTTTGTCTGTATTTCTGTACACATTTGCATCATGTGCACAGGCAGATTGATACATTGGTTATTCTGTTTTTTTTTTTTAATGGCTGTCAATGGCTGCGTCTGTTATTGTATCAGCACATATGAGAATGTTGCTGGCTAAATATTTGTGTGTGCTGGCAGCCAGACGTTGCTCCCTTCGGCTTCTGTAACTGCTGCGATGATCCTGGGAGGAATCTTAGCCTATGGTTGTCGGCGGGCTTTTTTATTTCCACCTGCTACCGGCCTCTTTTCCGTTGGTCTGCTCTGTAACAATGGCACTGGGAAAAGCTGCAGAGTGCAAAGTGATTGATGTTGCACTGTATTTGGCCCTTCTTCAGATTGGGGCCTGGGAGGAAGTGGCTATCCCTCCCTTCCAACCCCGACTACCCTGCAATAACGGCGGGCACGAGAGGGCAAAGTGCTGATCAGGACTTTCTGAGACATCCCATTTTGAACAAAGTGCCAGTCTGCACAGAGCCCACGTTGGCAGGCGCTTATAAACACGGTTTCACGACTTATAAATCAAATTCCCGCTAGAAGAAACAGAATGGAGTTCATTTGTGCCACACAATTAAACCCAGCTCCATCCCCTCCATCTTGTCTCCAGCCATCACTCTTTTCGTGTGGTAAAATAAAGAAAAGAGATACAGGCTCATCACGACTGCATTCTTTCCATTTTGCTAAACCGTGCCAGAGAAGGTAATCTATCACCCAAATCGTCCGACCGTGTCCCTCTCTATTTCTAACCGTGTTTCTCTTTTCTTCTTCCTCCAGACCCGAGTGGGCAGGCGTGCGGCTTTGGCCACAGGAAGCCGTGAATTCTTCGGAGAATGGAAGATGTCTTATGGGGAGACATACTGCCCCCCCCCCTCCACCCCACCCACTCGCCACCCCAACATGACACCTGACCCCTTCGCGTGTTTACATCAGACCGTGGAAGTGAGAAATAGTGATGAGTCACTCTGGCTGTGTGTTTACACTCCGGAGTCACGCAAGGAAGGAAATCAGCCACGGTCTGCTAAAAGTGGCGAGGTGAGAGAGAATAGCTGCAGTCCCCCAGAGCTGCAGTGATTTAGCTCCCAGAGCCAGAATTTGTTTCATGTCATCGCTGCTGCAGAGACCTCCGAGCAACAGAGAACAGCAACATTAGTGACACGGCAGAGTGCTGTCGAGGAAAAGGCAACCGAGGGTCAGAACGAGAGGTAAAAACTGACATAACAAGCAGGAAAAATTATTAAGACAGAATGTAAATTAAATTTTAGAAAGTCTTGTTAGACACATTGTTGATCTCATCCAGAGGCAGGTAAAACACACGTCACTGTCATCAAATGGAGATTTTTACCTTCGCTTTTAACATGTTTCTTCAACTTAGAAAAAAAACTATTTCACTCTGTGAGACGTCTTGAAAAGTTCTCAGAAACTATTTTTCTCAAAGCCACAACAAGGACATCTTATTGTTTAATTTAATTAAAAAGATAAAAATCACTAAAATAGGATTTTAAACCCAGAATCCAAAGACGTTGGGAGGCTGTGCAGAACACAAATAAAACTGATATTGACATATAAACAGTGCCAAGATAATATATTTAATACGTTTTACCTCATTAAATTCATTGATTTTTGTAAATATCTGCTTATTCTGAACTTGATGCCAGCAACACGTCTCAAACAGGTTGGGACGAGGCCACAAAACACCGGGAAAGTTGTTGGATGCTCCAAATAAACACCTGTCTGGAACATTCCACAGGTAAACATGTCTATTGGGAACAGCTGATAGAATTATGATTTGGTATCAAAGGCACGTCCTCACCACCAAGGATGAGGCGAGGTTCACCGCTTTATGAAACACATGGCTGTCCAAAGGATATTTACCATGTGGGTTTGGGAATAGTTCATAAAACTGTTGCCTGTGAACACAGTCCGTTTGCAAATTTCTGTTTTTTTTTATTTACATCATACACAGCGTCCCAACTTTCTTGGTGGTTGCACTGAGCAGTGATGCCTGGTTGAATGGAGATCAACAAAAATGGTCCAAGTTTCAGATTTTCTTTTTTGTTTAAATGATCATTAATACGCTTTATTGATATCAAAATATGAAAGGCTTGAACAATTGTAATCTTTTCTACCAACAAAGTGTCTAGTAGTGATTCCCTGCAAAAGAAAAGCAAAAATAAATAACGACCTTAGGAACTATTATGCAGCACGTTGTTATCTTTCTTTATACTTAAAAGCCAGTTTGATATTGTTTCTGACAGTTTGTCTATCACAAGTATACACCAAGTTGCACTAAGGTTAGAAAAACATTTATGTGAGTGCATTTATAATTATGTAGTAATAATTTATATTTATTTAAGTGACAGGCAGATTTTATGAAATCAACCCAGAAAGTGTCACCTCTAATGTTCCCAGTGATATTTGTGAACAGATTCTTTAAAATACCAAATACATTAAAGTTTATACAAATCCAATACTCCTCTGTCATTTTAATGACTTAGACTGAAACAGGCAAGAATAACAGGTCTGTGTACACTTTATACCCTCAATATTATAATGAGAATTATATTCATTAATTCACTGTATTTTGTGTTATAAAATGTGTTTGTGTGTCTAAATGATCTCACAGTGTCAGCTGCTGCATGAACCTCACCGTGAACACGTGTTGCCCCGTCGCTCTGGACGACTTTACGTCCGCTGCACTCTGAGGTGTGTTTACTGTGGCGAGGGCCAGCGTTTCAAACACAGTGTCACCGTCGTCCTCCACACTGAGCGACTTTAGATTTTCAGATTGCGCAACTGTTGTTTTCCAGAGACGGCTGTAGTTACTGCAGCGGCGCTGTGTAAATAAAAGTGACACTCTATTTCTTTCCATCACTACACCGGTGCAAGTAACTTCATTGCTGACTGTAGCGAGTATCCAGTTACACGCCCCCATACGCACCGCCACAATGATAGAGTCAGTGGCTCTTATTTTGGCTGATCTCTCCTGAATTGTAAGTCCTGTCAGAGGCTTTGATTGATAGTTGTGTTTATCACCATATTATTAAGTAATCAGGCTCCACCACAGCTGGGCCCGAAGCTCCTTAATTCCAGCTAAAGCACACGGCTTCATGCTAATTAAAGGTTTGGCCGGAGTGTTTATTTTTGTGAATTTTTTAAAATATAGTTGTCTTTGTTTTTACGAGAGTGCGCTGATTGTTGCATTCGTATCCTCTCTGGGACATTTAGTATCAACCTTTAGTGTTGTGTTCTCATCAGGAAGATCATGATTATTCATAATGACAGTGGAGGGAAACTCGCGCTGAATAAACTGCACGTGGAGTGGAAACATTTTGAGCTTTTTTTTTGATGCTGTTTTACATTACTGCACGAGCTGCAAAATGACAAATAAGGTGCACGCTCTACAGTAATCCTCATATATAACATGAGAGGGTCAATCAGTCTACGCTCCGTGCGTCGGCAGAGGTTTCCTCTCGCTTCGTTAATAGAGCCCGCGGCAGGCTGCGTTTGTGTATTCCTGAGGTAAACACAGTCATGGCAAAGTGGACATGCTGCTGAGTGTGTCCTGACTGGAGACAGAGAGCACCATGGCACTGTATGACTGAGACACTGGCAGCTCTCTAGAGCTCGGGTTAATGTGATGAATGGCCATTTGGTAATGGGCCATGTATTAGGGCGAAATAGCTCTTTTAAAAGCCCGAGCCGGAGCCGTTGCTATGGACAATTTGATTCAGGAATCAATCAGGTGGCAGATGTTTCATGTTGGATTAGTCAACTCTGTCTCGGTCTCTCTTCCAGCCAAATGAAGGAGGAACTGCTTGAGTGACTGCGCGCAGTCAAAAACACATCAGTGATGCCATGTTGTTTGAAAAAAGAGTTGTAGGAGCTGTGTACATACACTGATTGACCCTCAAAGTGAAAAATGTAATTTAGTGTTTCTTTGGAGCGCTGTGTCGGCTCACCAGACTGTTGACATCAGCCCAGTGTCAGCTAGTGAGGACGGTATGTACTTATCAATAGTTAGATTCACAGTAATAGAAACACCTACATTTGTTCACCCTGTACATTCAGAAATTTCTATCTGCAAAGTGAAAACCATAATGTGGAAGGTTTTTCATATCCCATACAAATATTTAGACGTTTAGAGGTAACAATGTAATCATGAGGGTGTTTTGTGCAATAATTGTTCCCATATTACTATAAATGTTGCATTCCTTTCATTGATATGTAATACATACTCTCTGTACATTATATTTATTAAATTATTTTGACCTTATTGATGATGTATTTTGTGTTGTTGTTGTTGAGTCAATTTGTTCTACAGCTACAGATTTTTTACACGAGAGTGAATATTGGAATTAGTATTTGTTTTACATTTTCACTTAACGCAAGTTGGGATCGGTTGTTCATGTTTCTTCTGATCACATCTGAGACGCTTTTCCTCTGGTGGTCCGTATACTTGCTTTGTTTGTCCTGTCTCTTGTTTCCCCACGCACCAAGTTTGTTAAAGTCTCATCCAATCTGTAGGAAATCAGCATGTGAAAACATACAAACACACAAAACTAAAGAAATTGGCATGCTTCTGCTTTTAAATCTGTCAGCGGCGTCTTCTCTGATTGAACGTGAGGATGCTGCTAAACAAGCCGACTAAAAATACACATGAGGAGCCAGAACGAGTCTCGTTCTTAACAAATCCTTTTACGTGTGAAACCACTTTGTTAGAGTCGTTCATTTAGCCTCAGAGTCTTTTCCAAATTCAAGTAAAGAACCACTTAAGGACCTTGTAATGAATTGTCTGTTTTTCTGCGATGGCGTCGAGACTCGTATGATAAACACAGCGAGGATAAATCAGCAATATTGAATCTGTTGGTGGTCCCGTTGTTTACTTCGCCGTTATGTGATTTCTCCAACAACCAAAAGGTTACGGATCACTGCTCGCACTGTCTGCACGTCTAAATAAGTGGCCGCCACTGCTCGAGGACGATAATCAATAATGAACTGTGGCTGATCTATGGTGGTCTTAAATGCTGGAGCCCAGTTATCTCTCTGTGACCTGGGATCTCTGCCTGGCTATAAGTGGATTCACACTGGTTTATCAGTTTTTTTTTCGGAAGAGGTCATGTGAACCAGAGGAGCTCAAGCATGCAAAAACTGAAAGAAAAAAAAATCCATCTGAGCTGATCAGTGTGTTTACCACGCTGTCTCCTATAGCAGGATCCGGACATCTTATTGGTTTCCACGACAGGAAAAAAAACTGAATCAAGGCAAAATGCAGCAGCGTTCTCAAATGTTGTGTATTTTTTGTAAGTGGATGAGCTTCATTAAGAATGTTTCAGCCAGTGGTTGAAGAAGTATTCAGATCTGTAAGCACTAGTGCTGTGTGAAAATACTACATGACAAGAAAAAGTCCTGCTTTGAAAACCTCACTTAAATAAAAGAATGTGAGATTTAAATTATATGCGATGTATCCAGGTTGATATAACTGCCATGTAATTTGAAAATGTATGTAAAATTATCCTAAAATGCCCGTCCAGCCCAAATTAAGTTTAAAGCTGTTGTCAAACCATTCGGAGTTCAGGCAGGGTTTTGGGCTCTTTTGAAAAGTTTACAGTCTGACTTTTCCCCCCGAGATGTCAGAAGTTCTGTTAGTGCTTCTGAAATCCATCTATAGGACTTTGAACACACTTAACTATGTATTTGTTTTTCTCGCCCTGAATTTTTTTAATGCAAAAGATGACCTATAGTTGCTCCTATTGGCTGGAAAACACAATGGGGGGTCCACATCATTCATCTGACATGGTCCAAGTTCAAGCTTAATAACAATGTCACTGAAAATGGACACTCTTTTATTTCCTTATTTACAATAACTCTGTGTATGTAAAATAGTCAAAAACAAGTGATTAAGGTGAAAAACACAATTTATAATAGTAATGCATAACTTCCAGGTTTAGGGCTTTAACTACTTATATACTGCTGGGAAGTTTAATCTACAGCAATGCATCAGTTTGTTTATGATTTTCATACGTTGTAGCGTTGCTGCCCTGTGAGAACCACGTATTGACTTCTTATGAGCTCAGAAAAACAGCCCTGTGTTTCAGCTTTGTGACAATTCATTCCTCAGCTAATCCAATAGACTGATATTTTGCCTAAAAGATATAATATTTGACATTTCTTCATTAAAATGTCTGGCGGATGTGACTAAACATGATGTGAGGATTAAAACTTTGAAACATTAAAGGGTCACTATGTGGTTTTGGAGAAGAAATTCAAACTCTGAATTTGAATATTTACAATATTAATGAGTTAATGATACAAATTCAGAAATATTTATTTAAAAAAATAACTGAATAAACAAAGCTGTTCTCAGAGGAAAATAAGGTCCGCAGAATGCTGCTTGAAGCTAGGAAGGTGGCAGGGTCCGCCACATATAAACAAAGTAAAACAGTATGAAATTGTGTTGTCCTTTAAGGTCAGTTTGTTTATTCAGTTTATTCAGTCATGAAAATGAAGCGAGTTTGTTTATTTTGTTTGTTTAGGCATAAAAATCAGTCAATGAAGATCTTTCTCTTCTGATTAAATCTTCCCCCGTGACTACTGTAGCACCTTTAACTCTTCTGTCAGACAAATGCTGTGGAGCAAAAACACAATATCTGCCTCTAAGATGTAGCAGAGTGGAGGTATAAAGTTGCCTAAAATGGAAATACTCAGAAAGTAAAGTACAAGTTCCTTCAATTTGTACTTGAGTGAATGTACTCAGTTACATTCCTCTGCTGGGTTTGGTGAGGGCGGAGCCTCCGAAAGCATTTATCTCAGATTTAGATAGCAGTTGATTTTACTTGCTTATTATCACCTCTGCCCTTAATGTCTAACAGATAGTGACAGATACTCAAGAAGGTGAACTTTCAGTGGATCCCTGGAGGCCATAATGAATGTGCGGTAAACCGAAGACACTAATATGCCATTTCTCCAGTGTCCAAAGACGCCTTATCACAGGTGTCGGTAAGGACAGACAGATGGGAAGACAGACAGCCACATGGTTCCACTTTGACGTCTGCTAATTCCAGGGAATCAATCCTAAATGACACCTATGGGATACACAGAGTGGATTTCCCTCTGATGCAGATTGGTAGTGGTTTGCAGATGAAAGACAGTAAAATAAATAAAGCTGTGGCGAGCAGGCCGAGCTCCTCTGTCCGCACAGTACAACCATAATGGGATACATACTGACATGAGGGGAGAAGTGGAGGCCTGCTCCTGTTTTCAACACTGTTGCCATGAAAACGCTGATGAACCCCTGCTGAATATTTGTTTGCTGTGAAAAATATTCAATTTTTTTTTTTTATCTCGAAGGGTGAGAACTCACAAGTGGAATAAGAGTGATTAGCAGAAGGCGGTTCTGTTCCTCGTCACCCACGCTGCTCGCTGATACCGTTTTAATCCCAAAACACGGCGTTTAATCAAACTCAGCAGTATCAAATGGCTTTTTAACCTCCTCCAATCAATCTTTTCATCAGCTGCTGTGTCTGCGGTGGGCCGGGAGTAAGAATAGTAATGGTAAGACAATACTGGCTTGTCTCATCCTGGCTGGGATCAGACGTGATACTCCTACAAGTTACACTGACCTCCTATTCCCCAGTCTGCCAGCGCAAATTCAACTGGCAGCATCGCAAGTTGGCTGGAAAAGCTCTTCCAATTTTCTCTGCACCCGTGTGTTGAAGATGCTGGCTTAAAGTTTAATTTTTATTGTTACTTCACTTGGATGTTCTTGGACCATAACTGTGCAGAACGATGCCGTGCAGAATTCGACAGCAGGACGCCGTTTTTGATTTAATCTGCTGAAAGGATGGGAGCCCATTTCTGCAAAAGATAAAAAATAAGATTAAAACTAAGCTGGATGAAAATGGTTAGTCATAATTATGAGATAAAAGTTAAGAATAAATAGATAAAAGGTCAAAATTACTGGATGAAAAGTCAAAACTATGAGATAAAAGGTCAAAATTAAGAGATAAAAAGTCAAAACTGTGAGATAAAAAGTCAAAACTATGAGATAAAAGGTCAAAATTATTGGATAAAAAGTTGAAACTATAAGTCTAAGTCAAAAACATTGACTATATAGTAATTCTGACTTTTTAACTCACAATCATTAATTTTTTTTTTACATTTTATCTTTCGACTGATCAGTTTAAGAGTGTGTACAAGCAACTAGTTTGGAAACCAGTCTTGGTCTAATGCCCAACTTATATAATTGTGATGTATTTTTTGCTAAATACGAAACATCTTGTGTTCAGCTGTTAAACTTAAAAAAGAAAAGAACTACATTTGTATATTAAGAGATTAAACACACGATATGTAATTTCTGTCGCTACAATCAAAACAATGAAAACATGTGATGTAGTTTGATGACATCGTGAAGTAGCATGGACTCATGGGAGTTGTTGTTTATACTGTTAAATAACCACCATTGCTGCAGTTTTATTCATGTTATGTTCAGTCATGTTCCTTGACTTCCTTCTTCACTCTTCCGGAAGTCACAGCGACAGGCGACCAAATGAAATGCACTGTGACACTGAATAAAATGATGTGTTTCTCTGGGTCTAAACATCGTTAAAAACATTTAGGATAATGTAACACAAATAAATAAAATATTTTAAAAAGGTCTAGTTGTTTTGAGCCATTTTAATGTGGAAATATTACATATTATTTCATTAAATGAGGGAGAAGGAGTAGATGTAATGTAAAGGTTACTATAAGACATATAAGTCAAAAAGTGACGTAAAAGAGGTTAAACAACTTTCCACTTATCAGCTCACATTAATTAATGCCTGTTGTTTACAGGGGCATTATCAAGGTTTTGTCACTGGTGCCACTGAGGTGATTTATTCAGATTCTGGTCGACTCCCGTCTGATGCACTTCAACAAATCACAGCCTGAGGTCTGGCTGACCCCACACCACACTCATCATCTCTGTCTCCCTCTCTGACCCCCACACAGCTCACTCCGACTGACTGGTCGCAGCACCCAACTACAGATATCACCCAGGGGCTGTTTGTAGAGCTCAGCTGACCAGTCCGTCCTCTAGACGTAGGACGCACAGTTAATTTGATTCAACAATTTAGGATAAATAAAACTTTAGCCAATAAAGATAATACTTCCTGTTATTTATGACCCTTTTGAAGAAGCCAGAAATGTAGTTTTCCAGCAGACGCTTCTCTACATCAGAGCTAATACCTGTTGGCTGAGTAGAGCTGTGAGTTTTTCTAATGATTTAGGATCCTGTGGCCACCAGCAGTGCAGTGTGACCTGGGGGCACAAGGTGATAAGACCTCCGTAACTCTACTTTATCCCCCTGCTCATTATCAACCTCCATCCCAGATCTGCCCCGAGCCCTCGGGCTGCAGCGGGACAGTGCCGCTCTGCAACCTGAAGATTACTGGGGAGACACACGGGCTCAGTGTGACTAACCCCAAACACCTGACAGCTCGTTTCTGTCAAGGGGAGGGTTAAACATTATTGGTACTCAATCGCAAAAGAAGAAGAGCTATTTTTGTATGGACACATCATTGGCAAAGGTATAATTTATGAGGATACTTAGAAAATTACACATTTATATCACATTGTGGTGTTTTATTTTTATTTTTGGGTTTATATTCGTTTCCACTTCCATAATATGGATAATCAGAGAGTTTATTTGATGTATGCCAAAAATTATGTATTCATATTTTCTTCGTATCCAAAAGGGAGACATGGAAAAAAAATATCCTCAGATCAAGTCAGCCGTCATTTATTTCTTCGTTGTGACAAGTTGAATCATTTTCAGAGCCACAGGTCTGGACCGAGGCCTGACCAGCAGGGCTGCTGGGGCTGTCAGGATGTCAGCCAGGGAAACTTACAGGAGTCAGTGGCTGAGGTAAAGGAGATGTGTTAATACATGCATATGAGAGGTTTTTTTTAAACCTCATGCTGTTATTCCTGGCCTCCGATATCTGCCGCAGGGCCACATATTTTTCATCGTGTTCTTTGAGCGGCGAAACACTGGGCTGTTTTCATTTGTTTAACTTTCATGTCCCTCTAAGTGGGTTTTTATGAAGTGAACCGCTGTGCCATCAGTGGCACCTGATTGATGTTTCTCACATTAACCAAAGAGTCATTCTGCAAATTGATGACATTTCTTTTAAATGGCGTTTGTGTGTGTTTCTTTGACTCGTATTCAAAGCTGTACCATGAAGTAAAGGGTGTTATGCGCTTGAGTTTCACCCTACTTTTCAAAGTTATATAATTTGGTCCTCTTCACGTGCCGTGTGTCTGTTTTTGTCTTCGTGAGCGCTTCTTTTAGCCATCCAGCTGCTTGTTTATGCATCTGTGTTTACACGTGTGTAAAGCAGCGTTCGTGTTGGCATGCATTTCTGTGTGTGCATGTGTCTGTCTTCTTTGTGTGGTGTGAGCGGTGCGATGACGGACATGACAATAGTTAATAAAGTTGAGTTCTCAAAACAGTCACTTAGATAAACTCAGACAACTAGACCAACGTTTATGAACAATCTGCTTATTTTAGATCTCATAAAACAGTCATAAAATGTTATGAAAGCTCAGTATTTGTTTTATTATGAAATGTGTTATCTTATGATATCAATTTTTTATTTAGAGAATCTCAATGATTACTGTGGGCTCTGGCTGTATCTGTCAGGAATTAGTAATTCGAGCAGCAGCAGAGGTTTTATGGAGAGACAAACTGAAGCGATTTCAACAGTGAAACGGTCAATAGGTTTTGCAGTAGAAAGAGTCCTGCCAGATGTATTTCTTGACGTGCAATTGTGCACGTTGTTTTGTTTAGCATGGAAATTGTGAAAAAATAAAAGTTATGTGAATGTGAAAACAGCTGACTAGTCCATCATTAAAGAAGACCTATTATGCCTTTTCCTTCCTTTCTTCCCCTTCAGTGTGTCATTTATATTCTTGTGCACATAAAAGATCTTAAAATTTAAAAAGGTTAAAGCTCGTAGCAACAGAAACTTCTATCTCCCACAAAAAACACTGCTCCTCCTGTGCCTTTAATTCCGTGACTTTGTGACATCACACTACATCACCATGTCACACATTTGTATAATTTATGCCAAGCCGCTAGTTTGGCATAAAATAATTGATTTAGCACAGCTGCTCTGCTGTTGTTGGCGGTGCTTACTCAGGCATGTGTGAGCTGAACAATCAGATGAGACTGGGTATTTGAAATGGGGCGGGGGGGCTAAAAGAGACAGGAGATAAAACTAAACCAATCAAAGCTAACTAAACTTATTGTAGAAGAAACCCATAATAAAATTATAAACCTGAAAATGAGCATAATGTTTCTTCTATAAGTAGATGTTGAAAGCTGTATAGTGTTAAAGGTATAAAATATAATATATCAGCATTAAAATGTCTAAAAATGACTCGGCCTTTGTTGTATATTTTGTTTAGATGAGTTCTTACATTATCTCAAATGATTTAAATGATGTTTATTCCCAGAGAAATCTGTTAATTTCTTCAAGGTGTGTTTGATTTGGTCGCCTTTCCCCATAGCTTGTGGGAAAACATCAGATGTTACGTCAGAGAGCGAGGAAGGAAGTCAGCAAATGTGGCAAAACATAGCACGAATAAAACGTTCATACATGACCTCATCTGTAAACGATTCTCCCTGAGTCATGTGGATAAATCTTCATTAGCAATGGTGGCTGTTTAACAATGACGACAATAACTCCCATGATCCCACGCTACTTACTTCTTTTGTTTTGTTTTGATTGCGAGAACCCTGGCGGCACATTACATCCTGTGCATTTAAACATTAATTGATGCAGACATATGTAGCATAGGGTTTTTAAAAAAAAGATTTAGAGGGGAAAAAAAGAAACAGCCTCACTGTCAAATGACTAAAATGAAGTTGTGTTTATCTTGGAGTAACCTTAAATGTCAGAGTCACGCCACAACAATATGAAAAATGTCCAGTGATCTCCTGATTAGCCTCGCTGTTGTAAATGACACACTTGCTCAGTCTTATGATAGGGTTGCGTTACAGTTTACAGTTATATTTATGAGCAGTAAGTGTCAGTCTATCTGTCACAGGGAGACATGTGTAATTGGAGGAGGCTTACTAGAAAGAGCTTGGCAGGCTCTGTGGAGAAAAGCAAAACCCTGGACAATATTCCTGCTCCATGCCTGAAAAATCAATAACCCAGACCCCGGTGGTGAACGCACGCAATACAGACCCCACACAGCGGTGAGCTTCTCCCCGTCCACTCCCCCTCTCACACCCCTCGATCTTCTTTCCCTCCACTTAACGCCAGAAAGTAAGCTTCGTGTGTCTCTCTTCATTCCAGTTTATGTCTTTCTCATTTACTGCTCTCTTCAGCGAGCTGGCTTGCAGAGCACCAGTGAAGGATACTGGGAAATAGCTCTAAAATGATTCATCATCTGGCTGACCTTTTCCACACGCATGCATTTTTGTGCCTGTGAGTGTATGCGTAAGAGAGAGAGAGGAGCGAGAAAGCGGGGGGGTGGGGCGCCGGCGGCGTGTAAATTTCTTGTTTTAATTTCTCAATTGGCTCTTAACCAGGGGTCAAAGGTTGGCTTAGCACAACAGCTTTGACAAGATAAGCACCTGTTTCTCTGCTGGTGGAGGCCAGAGTTATCCTATTACCCTCAATATGTAAACCTCTCAAAGGACCTGTACACACATGCGTAAATACTGACGTAAATATGGGAAAACACCAGCTAGGAAAAAACGCTACCACTGTCAACACCTTCCACCCCCGTCGCTTCAGACATATCCAGCATTACCTGACTGCAGACTCTTCATCATGATCTTTGTTTTGAGCTGCGTTTGAAGCTCTGTTTACCTCGTTAGTAGAAAATCTGTAATTGGACGGTTCGGGACGCTCATTACACTTCACAGGTTTGGTGACGATGATGAAGATGCTTTATATAAAAGGTGCTGGCACAGATACATCTGTGGGCACGCAGCCCTTCGGGTTTGCATTGGTGTATTTTTAGATGGTAAACAGGCACAAAGAAACCACCTTTTTCTGCCACATTTTAGCACCCATAATTTGGCCCACCCCTTGTTTATACTCCCTGAGGCCTGTCTGATCTTTTTGTTTTTCTGCTGGTGAATGACGAAGGGGTCACGCATAACTGGACCGACTCATGAAGCTGTCCTCCTACACCTTGGCAATATATTTTTGCTACTACCTTCGTGTTAATAGGTCATTAAGGCTGGTAACAATGGAGAGACGACTAAGAACAAGCTAGATTTGGAAAGTATCCAACAACACAAAAATCCCACAACCCTCCCTTCAGGCCTCCCTTTAGAAGCCATTCCAACAAAATGCATGAATGTGCACTGACTCGACTCTCGCTGACCAGCTGGAAGAATTGTGTGACCGGCCATTTTGCTATGCTCTACAATCGTAGCTTTTTTAGTCTAATAAAAACATAAATAAACAACTATGTTAAATGCCTCAATCATATAAACACATGTGAAACAGCCGTCACGAACGTACCTCAGTCCCAAAAGACTACCCGATGTGACAGTCAGCCTACTACCCACTGCTGTGGGTGTGTGCTTCGTGCTAACAGAGTTAGCATCTGAAGAAATCTGTTGCTGCTGCACTGCAACTTGTTGTCATTGGTTACCGTATCATACCTCCTAATGTCTCATTCAGATGTAAGATATCACTTCAAATTATCATAATTGATGTAAAGAATGAAAATGGAAATTGTTAGTACTCACCGCTGTCAAGCCAGTATGTTAGTTTTGGGAAATTTTGGCTGCACTTCCTCTTCCATACTTGCAACTAACTCGCTGATAGCTTTAGCAATATATCTGCGTAGTCAGATATATGGTACCAAATTCAAAACAAATAGAGGCGGCATGTTGTTGGGTAACAGCTCACTGCTGCTAACGGTTGCTGCCATTAGCTAGTTAGCTCAGTTAACCGTTGCTGTCTGGACTTGGAGTTTGAAGAACCAGGGGATGGGTTGTTGTTGCTAGCTGGTTAGCCTGCTAACTTCGGTATATATCTTTCCAACACAACACATAGACACCATAACACCACGACTGTTCTTCACATTCCGCTGATAACTTTCAATTCAAGTTGATTTTTTAAAATATTTTCAGCTAAAATTCCTCAGATATTGCACCTTTAGGATATTATTTCCACAAATATAACAAAAAAATACATCTGAAATAAATTACCAGCCCAAGTTAACAATCAGATGTATGAATTTTCATCTCCCTTTTTCAGAGCAGCGATCGAGATGAAGGCACTCCACCTACTGGAGCTAATGATGCCGTACCTGTTTTTATTTTCTGGGGTGAAAGTCTGAAGTCTCACTAGGCTGTGGCTGGCTTGTGATGGCATGTAAACATTTTTACACTTGTGAGGTGAAGTTGGCAAAAAACCCTCAAACCCTGCTGCCTAGAGACAGAGGAACAAACAGTCTGTTGAGGTGAAACTTGTCAACATGCTGCAGTGAAGACAGGTGGTCATTAAAGTGTTGGGAAGATGTCATAGCTCTCCCTTTTCTCTCTCCCTTACCCTGTTGGATTTCCCTCTTCTCCAAGTCGGACTGTTGTTTTGACAGAAACCGATCATTAGGTGCATCATGTTTCCTGAAATGAAATCGGAGCTCGGAGTACTTTCTATCTGTGCTGTAAACATCTTCTGTCAGTGCTCCCATACAATGAATGAAGGAGTTTCCTCATATCATGTGTTTGTTTTCCTTCTCATCTCCATCTCTAACTCACACTCTCTAATACTTTTGACTGGGCCGTGCTCTCCTGCAGAGACTGTGTGTGAGTTGCTGCAGAGCGAATGGGCACTGTGTGTGGTACCCGACTAAAGAGCAACTGTGTGTGTCTGACAGGCAGCACTGTTAATCCATACATGAGTAAGGGGTCATGTTGCTCAGAAAAGTATTGGGGCGAGGGAGGGGGGTGGGGGTATGCGCTGCACTTGCCATTGTGCGTTTCGTGTGCGTGTAAGTGTCTCCCTTCACCATTCGTTGTTAATTAGGTATGGTGATGTGAGTATGTTGCAGGATTGCATGATCAAACGCAGTGGGTTGAATGTGAAACCGTACAGGGACCAGAGGAAGCAGTCACGAAAGCTGCCTTGGCAGGCAGCGTGCGTTGTGTGTGTGTGAGCACCTTCACTCCGAGCCCGGCTGGAACGCTCTATGGATGCTGTGGCCTTTCACTAAGCCCGGGCTTTCTGCTGTATTAATCACCCGCCGCGAGGTCTGATTTCTTGGCCTCGTGCGGCGAGTCTGCGGCCTTGACACTCGACTCTGCTCTTTGCGCTGTCCGTGAACATCGAGTCAGCATGGTTTTCCACAGCATGTGGTTTCAGATGTGTGCGAACTCATGAGAGGGTAACTGGAGAGATTTGACATGTGTACAGTTGAGGGAGAGGGGAGCGGAGAGGAGGTGGAGAGGGGGAGGAGGGAGCCGGTTACACGCATCTGTGTGCGACCGCTAAAACTGGCAGACCTGATAAGAAGAGGTCGGTCCAAATGAATGGGGGTCAACGCTGGAGTGGTGTAGTAGGGGTCCAGTCTGTGTAGGAGAGGCAGGCAGGGGGACAGGGGTCCCGGAGGTCACAGAGTCGCACAGACAGGGTGTGTAGCCTTACATTGTTCTGAGGCAGCCCGGCAGTATGAATGACGGTGTGTCACCGTGAAAACACTTTCTCACAATTGTCTGTAAGAATGTGTGTGCTCATGAATTTTATGCTCATGTGTGTCCACAGCGTCATAACACAGGAGTGACAGAGGTACAGAATTATCAGGTTATAATATTAAATTTGACTTAAACGTAAACATTCTTAATCTGCATATATGTTTATCGACCTAACATTTTCATTTTGTTTCTTTATTTCTTCATTTGACTCTTTTCTACATCTGGGGATTCCAGTTGCTCGCGTTTCTTCTTTCCCTCTCCCATTAAAGGTTTTTAGGGTTGTAAGGATGGAGGGTGTGCGTATGTTGTACAGCCCTTTGATTTGGGGACTATGCACATAAGATTTACTCGATAGCTCATGAGACTGATGGGACCAGGGATGCAACCAAAGTGTGTGAGTGAACCATCACACTACAACTTTATTATTGTCAGTGGGCGGATCAAAACTGTGTGTGCAATACCACGTATCACCTCTGACGTGCTAATTTTGCTAATTCCCTCTCACACTGGGCAACGTGACGAAAGTTGCCTGTAGAGCCCTGCAATTTTTTAATAGCCTCTAACTCCAACTGAAATTCAAATACTGTCGTTAGAAACGTTAAAACACACCTAGACAGGATAGTGCACTTAGCTTAGCGTTAAACACCCATATTTTCCCTCAGCATCAGACGACCATTAAAAGCTGCAGCTGTTTTGTTTAACACGATATGTGAACCCTGATTGTGTTAGTTTGACCTCCCTGCTGAGTTTGCTACTTTTGGGAGCACAAAATGAAATAAAGGAAGCGTTATCTGTTCAACTAGCTAACTGTACATTTTCGGGAAATCGAAAATGGCGGGGAGTTGTTTTTCTTTTGTATGCGCAGGGGAAAGATAGCCAGTGTGGAAACACTGTGAAACCAGATCTTATTCCGTAATTCCCTTCCACAGATGCTCTTTGTGTGTGCTCGTGTGCCTGTGTGCGATGTTAGCCCTGGGTTGGCAGTGCCACTTTAATGACCGAGCGCTCCCCTATTTTGCCGTTAAGCCCCCTGTCTCTCTCTCACACAGAGCCTTTGCTTGTGTGCTCTTGTTACTGGAGGGAATCTGTCAGTGTGACGCAGCACTGGTTTGTCTTGGCGGCCACTCCGCCGCTATGGGATACAGATGTTAACGGTCTGTGTGTGTTTCCCAATTAAAGCATTAATCCAAATCAACCCAAATGATCGCACACGGCGTAACGACGACCAGGGAGGGCCCCTTTCTACTCTCTTTCTACTTCTCCTTCCTGCTCTCCATCTCCGTCCTCCCTTACTTTCTTCTTAAATGTCCATCTTTTCTCACCCTGTGGCCTCTTTAATTGTCTCCATCACCTCTTCAGTTCATCAGTGTAATCTGCCTCCCTCCTCCCTCTCCCCCCAGTGATTACTCACCCTGCATTCCTTCAGCATGCATCAAAGCGGCCAATGCTAAATGTGGAAAAAGTGAATGTGGAGAAAAAAGGAAGACAATAGCGCAATGAGGCTCCGCTCTGTCGACCATTTCATTTTTCCACTATTTTCTGAGATTTAAACATGTTTATTTTCCTCTCGCTGCAGCAGCCGTGCTACACTGTATATTACACCCGCTATAGGAGGCATGTAATTTAACACAATGACAGATTTTCGGGCTTCTCACCGAAAGCCTCTAATTCGGAGGGATAACACGACTTTTAAGGGCATTGCAGACTCCCATGGCAACGTCTGGGTGCAAACGCGTACGCACACCAACCGCCCACCCACCCACCCACACACTGATGTGCACTCTCACACATGTTCAGGTCCCAAACATCCTGCTGCAGCTTACACTAACTCATCATGTGTACAAACAAATGTCTCGAGGAGGCAGGACGCGTTTCGGAGAATAACACCCACCTGCGCAGGTCAAACAGTTCACGAGTTAGTGGCCTCGCAGATAAGTTCGCACACTTGCACCTTCATGAATCAGCGCTTATTGAAAACTATCTTGCGCGCATGCACACACACACACACACAGACACACATACACTGCAGTGCTTCTCCACTGGCCCGTGCGGCGCATACTATACTGCCACTTCAAACATGTTTCTGAATGTATTCGCAGAGCCAAGCAGCCTTAACAATGGCCAGATATAGAGAAATTCCGAGTAAACACTCAAAAAACGGCTGCAGGCGGGGAGAGGATGAGCTCCATCTGGAGAAGCTGATGCCAGATACGAGTGTGTGCGTGTCTGTGTGCGATGGCAGCCCCCTGAAGATGAAGATGTCAATGTCCTTGTGTATGTGTGTGCATCGCAGGGCGTCTGTATGTGTGTGTTCTCCCCTGTCCTCCTAAACCAAACACAGTTAACAGTAGCCTGCTGTCATAACACCCTGCCATTCTACAATGGAGGCTGCTGTTCATTCTAAACAGGCAGAGACGAGAAGAGAGAGAGAGAGTGAGAGAGAGAGAGAGAAACGCAGGAGAAACAAGAGGCTGAGAGACACAATAAGAGAGCCAACGGGAAGAGGTAGAGATAAGCAAGGAGTGAGATACTGACGCAACTGATTACTCTATTGTGAGCGGGAGGCAGGTTAGTGGACGCTGCCAACAGGAAGTTCAACACATGGCAGAGGCTGAGAAAAAACCTTCAGTGCACTCTCTGAAGTCATGAAGCCTCTACGTGTGCATCTGGAGGCACGTTTGTGTGTTTGCTTGCCAGCGAGTGTCCATGCATCCACGCCTGTATTATCCGCGTGTGTGTCAGTACATTTATTAGACTCACGAATGACCTCGAAATAAAAGTTGCATACGTATTCTTTAATTATCGTGGCTATTTAAAAACCGAAGGCACGTTGCATCCAAAAGAATCTCCCCGGTTCGGACACAAAAACAAATCTCACTTTGAATTTGCGTGTGAACGCAGGACACGAAAAAGCACACGGCAAGCAAAGTAACTCCAAATTGGTCTCTGATGGTTGTGAATTTCAAAATTTCCTTTGAGGCCGACTCACAATAACACGCAGCCTAAACAGTGAAAATGGAGGAACACACACAGACTAGCGCACACAGGCCTTCAGTCGGAGGGGGGGGGGGGGGAATCCAGTGTAAACAACAATGACATGATTTTATTTTCCTCCTCTCCGGTGCTCAGTGAAACAACTTTCACGCTCTCACTTTGTTTCCATCGCTCCGCTTTTCTATAAGTAATCGTAGGAGGATATTTAAAGGCTTGTTGACAACATCTCACTGTGAAATCATATATGTTCCTCGCTCTTGTTCTAATAAGAGATGACAGATTAATTTAGATATCTACACTTAAAAAATAGGAATACAGTTTTTCTTCTAAACATCTCAATATTTTCAAACCTGTACTTCAAATATTTAATTGACTTCACTGACAAAATTTAAATCAAATATCTGAACTAAAGGACACCTCAAATACGTAATATGTTTTTCTATAACCAGTCAAGATTACGTACCTCATTGTAAGAAATTTGGCGCAAATTGTTTAGTTTTTACACGGAATGATTTATCATACTTCAACAGCTGCAGCCACCAAACTGAGCATAAAATCATAAATTAATCTAATGAAAATAATTATCAAAATTTTCAAGTGAACCGAAGCCAGATTTTGTCTTGGTCCATTTTTGTTTCAGTTTCTGAACTCGCCTTTATTGATTTTAGATTAGAGAAGAGGAGTTTTTCCCATAATGACCACTACTAAGCTCTCTCTCAACAGAGCCTTTAATTCCATGGATCTCTGCAAACCTTAAATTAAATCTGTCAAAATTACAGAACTACTATAAAAGAAAAAAGAAAAAAAGGGGATTTTTACGAGATTACTACACCAGCTAAATCCACTGAAATTAAAGAACAGCTACGTGGAAAATTCCAGGTTTTCCTACATTACATAATTTTGAAAAGTGAGGGAATAACTTATATATTTTTAGGAGAATTTCATTTTAAGGATTTAAAAAAAAAAAAAAATCATCAAACAAGCTTTGTACCCATTACAATCCCTTTAATTTCACATAATGCAGACATCAACTTCAGGAACTGTGTGAGGTAGTGTGCGTGCACTGTCGCTCATCTTCCCTTACCCCATCACTGTGGTGCTCTGCTGGATTACAGGCTTGAGAGCGCCACCTAATAACAGGGTGCACCATGACTTCTTCTCCAGACCCATTTTGTGGACGGATACCTGATACCTTAACTCATTCTATCATTGTCATCTAAGATGCATGGCTCTAATTAACTGTAAATATAGGTGATTTTTTTTCTCTCTCCTCCAAATTATGCACATGGCGCTCTCTCATTTGGATCGGGCTGGGAAAATCGAAACACATTGTGAAAGTTACATAAATAAAAAGGGGAAATTCGAGTCAAATTATTAGAGTGTAATATTGATTGAAGTGCAACCTGTTCGGTAAACAACACTATGGATCCCAGAAGTTGGATTTTTTTTTTTTTCTCTTTCTCTGGTCAGGCTGAACTTGGCAGCAGTATCGGTGGACATTTTTCTCTGTCAGGCCGCAGGAGTCAGTACAGCAGAGCCAGCTGCCGAGGCTCACAGCCCGGCCTCTAATTAAAACAGTGGAAAATGAGATAACTCCACAGATCCATCATGGCCGCCGTTGGCTGTCAGAGCGCTCGGGGGCTGCCACCCACCGTATGTTTACACCAGGGCCACTCGGCCTCTCTGCTCTCAGGGTGTTTTTAGAGTCCCGGCCTGATTTCTCTAATGGGCCGAGAGGTTTTTTTAGCCTCCTTCCACCCTTGCTTTGCTACAGACCTCTCTCCACTCCCACCCCTCCTTCAAGTGTTCCTGTTGACGGAGGCTTGGAGTGGCAGAGTACCCCCCCTCCTTCCATCCCCTCCCTCCCATATTACCCACCCACTCTTCCTTGTTAGCCCTTCATTTATTAGGCCTTAATGGAAGCTGGGAGTGCTGTGATGTCATGCAGTGGTGCACGGAGAGGACAGCCTCTCTCTGTGTTTTTTCTTCCCTCATCCTTTACTGGTGCCTCGGATTCTTCGTGTATATCCAACAGTTTTCCATTTCGCCCGTGTCCTCTTACAGCATCCTTCTTGCTTAAGTCAGGTGTTCACCAAAGCACAGGGGAGAGCGAGGCCGGTCTGCCAGACCTGTTGCAAGGTCGTGCACTGGGTGTGAGGCGGGGCACGGAGGTGCACAGCACGCCACGGCCGGCAGCGGTTTATTTATGGGCAGAGACCTGGAACGTGCCTGCGCCGCTCGCCTATTTCGTGTTATTTTGACAGCTGCCATTTAAAGGAGAATAAAACTGCCGCTGTGATTAGAGTCAGAGGCAAAAGCTGTCTTCATTCTTGCTGAATAATGGGCAGAGTGTTAGCAGATCTCCCCCGACCCTCTCATGCCAGCCTCACTAATGATCCTAAGGCCTCTTCCACAGCTTTTGCCAACACGCCGCAGAGGAATCCAGCTACCAGCTCTGTTTCCCTTCCACATGCAGAAAGCAGCAGCCTTTTTACACTGGAAGGAATGTGGAGGTAGAGTTGAAGGACTCGTCACAGCTGGAGACGTGTTAGCACCCTGTTAGCGGCTTTGAACTGTCAATTGTTGGAAAATAACCAAGGATTGAGCTTTTCTAATGCCGTCTTGACAGCAGAAATGTTTTCTCTGTCACTGAGATTTTAACGATTTAACAGTTGGTTTAATACAATAACCCATAAATCTGATGACAGGTATCTCCAAAATACATGGATTACATGACCGATGTTTTGCTTTTTATGGCATACAGCTGTTGTAATATAGCATCCACAGGAAAGAGTTTATCCATAGGATTTTGGATGATGGTCGACTGCCAGGATAACATTACACAGTTTTTTTTTAATATCATGATGGAGAAAACACAATTAATGTTGACAAGAGGAGCAATATACAGTATATAAATATATGGTATATAAATATACAGTATATAAATAAGTGTGTGTGTGTGTGTGTGTGTGTGTGTGTGTGTGTGTGGTGTCCAATAGGCCACCCAGCGACAAAGCTCATTAGTTTTCAGCAACACATCACCTCATGTTTCGGGCCGAATATCGTACCACAAACCTCATTGATCAAGCTGTTGTGAATGCAGCCGCGCTGATGACAACGACCGCAAACGTGATACTCTGCGCTGTAACTGGATCCGTGTTTTTGCTCTCATTTCCAGAGGCGTGTGCATCCCCCGTCGGGTCAGCCCGGCATGTGCCTCATTTAAAAATCAAGCGGGGATCATTACAACACCACCGTCTCTCACTCTCTCTCTCTCTCTCACTAGTAGCTGACACGTTTTTTTAGACGTCAACAGATGTCAAATTACTCCACAATTAGCCCGATGGGCCTCCTTGCACGCCTGCATTGTGTGCTCTCGCTAAGAGAAGGGCTCGGTAGATTGGGCTTTTGATTCCTATAAAATGACAAGTCATCCATCACGCCGATCGCTCACTCCTCTGCTCGCCGCTCTCTCTCTCACTCTCTCTCTTTCTCCTCGCCCCCTCCCTCTCTCTTCCCCCCTGACCTCCCTCTACACTCACTTGCTCTTTCTCTGCCCCCCCTCCGACTCTTTCTCCCCTCCCTCCTGTCACTCTCAGTCAGGATGAAAAAAGGTCAGTGTGAGAGAAAGAACAGGAGAGTAAACAGGGGAGAGAGATCAAGAGCGTTTTACACCCGGTATAAATATTTGCAGAAATGTGGCTGAAACACGTGGAACCCACATGAAGAAAAGGAGAGAGGGGAGAACATTACTGCAGCCGGGGTTTCTGCGCACATGCACATGAGACCCACACGCACATATACACAAACCTACAACAAAGTCTTTAAAAAAAAATCTTTCTCATTGATGGCATTCAGGCTGGCAGAGTGGTGAAGTGAGTGGAGAGACCACCCTTCGACCAAAGGGCTCCTGGTGCACACCCTCATGTCAGTCGCAAGCTGCCCTGCTGTAGTGTCCTTGAGCACTGTATCCAATCCAGTAAGAAAAACACCCCATGCGCGTATCACTTCAGCTCCACTGATTATTACTTTAAGAGGCCAAATATAATCTCAGCAGCGACATTAGGCTGGCTGGTGTGACCTGCAGACAAGTTGAAGAGGTTTAACTCAATCGCTGTCGTCGACTCCCTGTCAAAGTCGTGTCAGCTGACTTCAGTTGCACGCAGCTGGTTTCACTCTCGACACCTCCCCCTGTAATTACTGATAAACATACAAACAGCCCAGTGATGCCACTGAGCGTCTTGGCTGTGATGGATGGACAGGTGAGGAGACCCCGTCACCGAGGGTGCGATCGCTTGTATGAAACAGCCGGGTGCTGACAGTGAGATAAGTCTCTATCTGTGGATGATAGATAACATGACAGGGTGGCAAAATCTGACCCGATCGCACGAGTGAGTGGTTAGTGACAAAGAGTGAAGAGGTGAACATCCAATGGCACCATTAGATATTCACAAGAGTTGAAGGAATAGGAAGTTATAAAACATCTTGATCTCATGGGACGGTTTATAAATAGCACATCGCTTTAAAAGAAACATTTCACGTGTCATGTTTTTTTAGTTATTTAGAGTTATTGATGTGAAGGAAAAGATGACATCAGGCGACTTTTCTAAGGTGAACTTGGTCGTCATGGTAACAAAAGTTGGATGACCTTCACCATCAACAATAATAAACACTGCCTGAATTGGTCACAGTTTGGTTTTGCTAGTTTAACTACTCGGTTAGGTTTAGGAAAACACCGTGGTTAGGGTTAAAATGAGTATGTGACTTAAGTTAATACATTCTGAAAGTTAACTCACAAATGTAAGATAAACTAAATTAACGTTGAATTTTGGTTCCACACATATCCATCCACCCCATCCACCTCCACATGTGGACGTTCTCGCTCTTTATACTACGTACCTGGTGAGTTTTTTTTTGTATGACATTAACAAGAAAATGTCACAGATGTTATTATGTGGACGGTGCTAAATGATGGCAAAAAAGCAAAAAATGTGATGTGATAACACAATAAATTACTTCAGACATTGGTGTGTTATTCATTTGCCATTTGGTCAGACAAGGCAATATATCAACAGGCGGAGGTAGTAATTTCATCTGTTTAGGATACAAAGGAATGAAAAAGAGTCTTGAATGAAAAGTTTGAATAGTTAATGGGATCTGTTCTGGGTCAAGGCTCATCTTCCATCAAAGTTTTTTGTGTAATCCTGCTGACAAACCAAACAAATCAACCCACCAGCAAACGGACAAATTCAAAAACATAAACTCCTTTCTGGAGGTGATTACAATTAACAGCAAGAAAGATCATAACAGCAAGTATTTGTGTGTGTGTATGGAATGACATTTAGGTGATGGAGAGGATCAGGATAATTGAGATGTGGCTCCTTGGGCGTCTGCGTAATCCGTTCTCTGTAGCTGCACAGCTGAAGAAAGCAGAACATCACCGCTGCCTTAAAAGGAGGGAAACATCCTGAGGACACAGAGACACAGGCGTGACAAGAGACGGCAGCTCTCTGTTCTGTCCTCCCGGCTCCATTCACCACAGTCACATTCTCTCAATGTCAATCCCACCTCTGTTTCCATCTCTGCATCTCTCTGAATATCATCATCTCTGTATAGAAGGCAGACTCATGCTGACCTCCTGGTCAGACCTCAGATAATGCGGTGCTGTGAGCAGAGCAATGTTGTCTGTTCAGTGTCTCGTTTGAAAGAAAACATGTCCAGAGAAGTCTCACATCATAGATACACGTGGAGGGTGGCTCGTGATATTTTAAGAGGAATGCTAAGAACGTTTTTTGCGTACTTTAAATTCTTCTTTTTATTGAGAATGCACAGCTTCCCAGTGTAGCGCAATTTCATCGCAAAAGAAATATCGTGAAAGATGATGGAGATGATAAAAACCTACATTTCTTCATTGCAGACTGTCAACAGTCTCATAGAATAAGTTCATTCATTTCACCTGTGTTTCACCTTCCTTCACCACTATGAAGATGGGGGTATAAAATATAAACACTTAAAAATATATATATATATATTATTTTTTTTACTAAAGCTATCTCAAATCTCAAATGTTGCTGCTTTGTATTACTTTCTTTTGTTTCAAGTAATGTATCTTATCAACTATGAAATCAAAAAGTGTCCTCCCCCACCTAGGATACAAATTAGCCAGTTGAAAATACACAAATTTGATTTAACCTTCGCCGCGCACATCCTGTGAAACTCAAACACTATTTGTCAGGCTTCACTGAAAACTGCAGCTCAGCAGCATATCATCATCATCTGAGGGAGGAGTCAGTGAAATATGAAAGACATCCCTTAAAACTTCAAGCAAACCACAAAGCCTGTGCTGTCAAATATAATGTCACTGAGCTGCAGAATTTACAGAAACGAGATTACAATACACACTTTTATATGAATATTAACTGTATTCGTTTTCGCTGGTGTATGAAACTGAGAAAACTTAACCAGCATATGAAATAATCTGCAACTTTGTTCAAAATACATCATCTCTGTGGTAATATATTAGTAGCATATTTAAAATAAATAAATAAAAAAGCTACTTTACATAATCACCATGGGAGTTTTGAACCACTCAATCCCATCCTTCATTATCTTCGCAGGCCACCACTGTCTCCTCCCAGTCCAGCCCAGTGTATCCAGGCTGCTCGTCCGGGGCTTCAGATGCCCTCAGCAGCTCAGGGTAATTGAGTGGTGAGCAGATAAGGAAACTAGCCGGGCTGATCTGCTGGTATGAACAGGGAGGGGAACAGGGGGTCCCAGGAGCATTGGGGTCATTTGGCTGCTCTCTCTGGATTGGCAGAGGAATGTCAGAAACATTTCATAGACCTATTTACTATAAAGAAGGGTGACGCTGGTAAACTGAAATGAAAACTACAACAAAAGTACATTTGGATAGGGTTTTCAGTGGAGTGGAGGGCCTTACTGGTAATTTAGGAATTGTTATTGTTTCAGTTTCATCTCCAAAACAGTTCAGTTAAAAAGTTTATCTGCTAATTGAATGACAATCGGTTGGTTAGCTTAGCAGAACACAAAGACTTGAAACAAGCAGGATCAGTAACAAAATTTGTCTATGCTTGGTGACATTGGTGACCTTTGGGAAGAGCCAGGCTAGCTGTTTAACATTGTTCCCAGCTAAACTAAGCTAAATAAAAGTTACTTGATGTAACTCCAGTTCTATGAGTAGACTTTGTTCGATGCTGCAACAGCAGCAGTGTAGCTCGTGATGCTGCTAGAGAGACGCTAGCTAGCCCAGCAGTAAGCAGAAGCGTGTGCCATCTTCTTTGGAGATGCACTCGTCATTTCCCGGGTACCACAGCTAGTCCTTGTCCATGCGCCAGGACAGAGAAGACAGGCCAAAACAGGTAATGAGAAACTTTACAGGACGATTAAGAGGGACATCTCAGTCACGCTGGAGGGCGACCAAGTTTCGCTGAGTGGTCTGTCTGTACGGCTGAGGGAGAGGAGCAGTGGCTACACTTGGGTTTCATATTGTGTTCTTGCTACCTCCTGATTGGTGCAAAGATCAGTCTCAGGTTCTGCAGCAAAGCCTCGAAAGGGATTGACAAATAGCCAAACCCGTGCAAGGGCGTAACATGTACAAAAGAGAACCAGCAGCTTGCAGGATTCATATTTACCACACAAACTGACATGACAGACCAATCCGACAAGTAACATTCAATGAAAAATACAGATCCCTGCCTGGTCTAACTATGAAATAATCAGTAACATTCTTCTCTCTCTCTCCCACTCGGTATCCGTTTCCTGCATTGGTGGTTTCCGCGCTGGTCTCCGTCAGTGTTGCCGCTGAGTGCTACATGGTGCCGTGCTCTGGTGTTGCTGTCATTTCCAGCTGCTCCCTCTATCAGCTGTCATCACTTCCACAAGTCCAGCGCTGCCAATTAATTATCTGCGTCCCCACGCTACTATTCAAGAGCTGCAGCAGCTCCATGTTTTTGTGTACTATTCTTGGGAGCTACATCAGCGGTGTTCAAGGCTGTGACGTCACCTCGGAGGCAGCTGTTTTTATTCTTATGTCCTCCTTTCACCCGCTCTCAGGAGTCGGCAGTGTGCTGAGTAATGATCGAGAACTTGTTTTGAAGTTATCTGACTACATTTTCTACTTTCTGCATTCTCAGAGTCGTCTCTCTCATATATTTGCGCAAAAGTTCCCTCTTAAAGCTTTTTTCTATCAAGCCTGGTTCCCGACATCTTAATCAGATTTTTGACTAACCGGCACCGATTGCATCATATAATGAGTCTGAGGTGTTTTCAGGAATATGCTGTGCATGCTGCAGTCACAGAGTGAAATTAGGAGGAGGGGGGTAATGAACCCTGGGGTCCTGTGCTGGCCAAGTAATGGCCCAGTTTTATCATCCTACGACTTCCTGTTGCCTCCTCTCCTGGGAAGGCCTGCTGGAGCTCTGCTGGAAGCCCTCTGATAAAAAACCCTGGCTAATGTTCACATGCTGCTGGGAACAAGAGAGAGAGAGAGGGAGAGATAGAGAGGGAGTGACGGGGATAAAGAGGAAAACGCAAGAGAAGACATATTTTAGTAGTCATAGAAACTAAACGAAACAATCCACCACCATGCTGCGGTTTACACCTTTCAACGTGCTGACACGCGGTGATGTGACAAAAAGCGGTCGGCCAGCCCATGAGAACACGCCCTCTCCGAGACATGTGTCGCATGTGGGTAGCCTGTAGGACAGTGGAAAAGTGACCAGAGTGTAAGAGCGAGCAGATGAGGGGAGGGAAGATTGTTATTTTGGTGTTTTTGGCCCCAGATGAGAGTGAGTCCAGTCAGAGGATAGGCATGCTGGACACCAGGCATGGGAGCAAGGCACAGGAAGGAGAGCCATGATGATCACACAGCCTCAGATGATCCCTGGGTACCACACTGGCTTCCTGTGTTGGGAAACTAGCATTTAGAAAAGGAGGGGGAGGAGTGAAGGGAAAGGTACTGTAAAAAAAAAAAAATGAAGAGGTGAGGAATGTATCAGTGGTAATCGAGCTGGAAGAAATGAAAGCTCTCTGGGTATTTCCTTGGAAAAGGAAAACAGAAAATGGAAGGACACTGTAGATAAACTGATAAGGACATGAAGAGCTTTGTATGTATGTGTATGTCGACCTCACGCTGACAGAGGTTGAGAAAGTCACCAGCACATTAGTAAATCATCTGGCAAATTCTCAATTTGTGGATGTCTAAGTGACACTTTCTCACATGTCCGAGCCGTGTCTGCTTTTCTTTAAGATGAGCTGCTGTCATACAATCCATCATATTCTCCTGCCGCTATACTGTAACTCAGACTTATCACATTCACATAACTCGGTATCTGGCCTTTTAATAAATCAGGCCTCGGTGACCTATTTCTGCGCACTCACATTAATCTGGAGCAGATTCCGGACGCTGCCACGAGACAACGTCATTAAAACTACAAACTCATCCGCCAACAGAATTTTTCTTGCAGGGACAAAGTGTCAATTCAGCCGATCGTTTTAAGACCGTTTATGCGTTTATTCCCTGCTGTGATTTCTACATTAATGTCATTATTTCAGTGACACTTCTTACTTAAACCTTTTGTTAAGAGCCACTAGATAAAATCAGATCACGTCATTCTTAACCACAAATACGTTACAGACTCTTATTTACCCCAAACCACCACTGATGCCAGTCACTCACGCTTCTATCTTTCTAAGCAGATATTTTTCTGGGAATGTTTTACACACACGAGCCTCCTGAACTGCGCACCTTGTGCTCTGCATTTTGTCAGGTTTCTCCAAAGTTCATCGGTGCGTAATGTGACACGTGTAGAGATGCTACATACAGCTTTGGTATCAATGCAAAACTGAGATTATATTTGTTCGACAGGATTAAAACAGACACTGGTTTGTGTTACAATACATTCAGTTGTGCCCTCATTGTACGACGTGTTGCAAGCTGTTAGAAAACCACAGATACGTTCACATTGGAGGTTGGGTTTAGGCACCAAAACTACTTGGTCAGGGTCGCCACAAACATTATCATAGTCCTGTTATTTCTGTCTCCTTTTATTGTATTTTCTGGGTTTTTGTGGTCTCCCTCCACTGTGTGCTCCTCCTTGGCCTGATTTTTCCCTCCACACCTGCCCTGCATCAGCCTCATTAGCCCTGCTCTGTTCCCAGTATCTTTCCCAGCCTATCAGCTCCTCCCTTGTTCTGCTGGTTCTTCACCTCATTCCCCTCGTCTGAGCGCCTCTGCCCATCTCTCCACCTGTGCCTCATTCCCTCGTTAGTTTAGTTTGTACTTAAGTCCAGTTTTCACTTCACTCTTGTTTGATTTCTTTGTCCTTTTTACCTCTGCCTGGTGTTCATGTTTGCCAGTGATCCTCCTGCGTTTGGATCCACCTTCTTCATACATGTTCAATGTGACAAACGCTGTGGGAAAATTGTCCGGTGTTTTGTTAAAAATATCCGGTGGTTTCATGCTTACAAAACGCCGACTTAATCAGTGTAAGCTTGCGTGGTAGACATTACATCCAGCTGTCCCGTCACCACCTTCCCCTTTCTCTCCTTGACATTAAAGTCAGCTCATATACATCTCATCTGTACCGGATATGACACACAGTACAGAAATGTTGATGCGATACATTTCAAATGTGAAAATGAAACGTATCCGTGGTTTGCAGAAACATGCCCTGACCAGCATTTTATCCTGGGGTGAACTGACTCAGAAACGAGCCACTCACCTGGCCTTTGTTAAGTCTGGTAGATGCAGTAAAATATGCTATGACATGGAGACTCAGGTCTTCACTGTGAAGCCCTGTCAGTACCAATTGCTATGACAGGCAGGCTTGAAATTTGTCATGCCTGATTTGTTAAGTAATATAGACAAAGCACCGTCGTCTTTTTTCCAGTTGTTTCTCACGAAGAGTGAGTGTTTGCAGCAAAAGCCCGGCATCTTTTTTCAGAGCGCTCTGCCTTTTGTGCGCGGCCACTCGAAGCGCTTCGAGATGAAATTCTCTCAACTTTTCCAGAAAGGTGCTAGTGGCATCACCGCCGCTTCTTTTCAGGCAACTGATCATAACTTGTTCGGTCAGGACTCATCACCTGTTGCACTGGTAATCCAGAAAATCGGAGAGAAGCCTGTTCTGGCTGGGTTGGTCTATCCTGAGCTTTATCAGATGGAAACTATCATAGCAGGGAAAGAAAAGTCCACTTGCGGAAGCAGATTGTCTGTACACTGAATGTTGCTGAGTGTAGTGCTTGAATCACCCTATACGTTGTGAGTTTGTGTGTTCAACCCTCCGTTATAAGAGCATTGGCAGCTGTTAATCAAAACCAACCTGTACGGGTTGCTTCATCCCAGCTGCTGTCGAGCTTAGCATAAGATCTTAATGAACACAGAGGGGTTGTCTGTCTATATTTGACCCTTTTTCCTATATATAACCTATATTTTCCACATTTTTATCTCTGTGTCATTGTGGCTAAAATAATTAATTACTGTTGGCATTCAACAACTACAGCTCCCATGAGTCTCAGTGCTATCAAACATCACCTGAGCCGCATTTGATGACTGCTGACAAAACAAGTTTTTGCTTTCAAGAGAGCAAACTTTTTTTTCTCTTTGACTATATTAATAGCTGAGAATATGGACCAAAAACCAGAGACCAAGACTGATGAAAGAAACCATCCACGGGAAAATTCATTGTCATCCAAATGCTGGAATGAAAAGGGCGATGGTATCTGGCTCTCAGCGGCATGTTTCATTATGTGGAATAATATCTTATTTCAGGAGAGATAAAAGGCTTTCTTGATGTCAGACACAGGAAGAGCGGTCTGTCCGCTGTGCCGTCTGGGTGGGGCCGACACACAATGTTGAATGAATTCCATTAGGGCCTAAATTACCTTTAATAATAAAACAACAGGCAATTAGTGGGGCGCCATTAGCATGGTATTGAGGTGTTTGCTCGTGCGTGCGGCGCGGGCCAAACATATGGTTCGGCTCACGGCAGCCCACCGTTATAAAGCTAACATTGTCATGACTGATGTATGGTGGCGCGGTAGTGGGCTCTGAAAGATCCATTTGTCTTCTCAATTAGAGCTGAGAGGGGGAAGAGAGGAACGGGATATGGGGGCAGGGAGGTTAGGGGGCTACCCCCTGTGCGGTCCGCACTTAGGAACATGTGGTGGGGGCGAAGCTGTGTGTATTTGTGTGTTTGCAGAGAGAGTGAACAAGTGTGTGTCGGACAGTTGGATGCAGGCCAGATGAAGCCTGGGAGTTGTTTTGGCAGCTCCTTTTCACCTAAATGCCCCTACCCTCCCACTTTACTCCCTCGTCCCATATCTTTTCCTCGCCGTATTCCCCACCCCTCTCCATTTTGCCATGCAGCCAGGAATCTCTTCCCTGAGGCAGAGGCCACTTTAATGTGGGAAGGCTAGCAAAGGCAATCAGAGACCCAGACTCTTCTACGCCATACACACACACACACGCGCGCGCACGCACACACACACACGCGAAAACTTGCACTTAAGCATAGGCACGCACTCTGAGTAGTCTCTTATCTGACTTGACGACATGGCATGCATGTTCTCTATTTCCCTCTATGATCTAACAGTGTCTCACCATCAAGCACTACAACTTAGATAAGGCCAAATGAGGGCGAAATGGGAGAGGGGAGCGATTATTGTGAGGGTTTAAAACTCCACAAATCAGTTTTTTTATCCATCAGGGTAACGTTTTCAACAACTAGTTAAATAATTAGACTATCTACAAAGACATTCTCTGATGCTTGTCAGCTCATCCGGTCCATACGTGATGTTTTTCATCTCATTTTATCTGACAAATTAACTTAAGTGCAGCACCACTTAAGATGGACTATTTTCTACTCTTGAGGGGTGTATTAATTGGGGTAACTGATGAATCAGTAGCTGTGGCTTTCTGTCTGAGCTGGGAAAATGTGTTTTCCCCCCCTTGCTGATTCTTCCACCTTCCCAGACAAGTTAATACTGTCACAATGGTTTGGCAGCATCAAAACACTACAATGAACTCAAAGTGTCACCTGCAGCGTGAAACTATTTTTTCCTACTGCTAGACACATATGAGATTAATAATGAATACTGAAACGAACCATCAGACTGCTTTATATGACAAGGTTGATTGCTGCCACAGGAGACCGTACAGGCATAAGAAAACACTCCCCCAAACCGAATCTCCCTCCGTCTGTCATTCAGGGCCTGAGGTGGTCTGCACTAAACAACCACTGAGACTAAACAGCTCTTTGTAATGTCTCATTTGTTTTGTGAAGTAGCCTTTCATTAGCATCACAGCTCAAAAATAGTATAAATGGTCTTTGCACTTCTTTCGTGGTCATTTTTACACATAAAAGCTACGCTAAAAATGCAAAAACTCAGGTCACGTTTAAAAAACACACCTACAAATAGATGGAAGATAATAAGTAGACATGTAAGGAAATCACGTACCAATACTTCAAACACAAATATGTCCATAATACTGAATATCCGTGAATGTGTGTGTGTTGTGTTGTGTGTGTGAGAGAGATAGGAATCATGTCAGCTAATGGTGTTGGAAAAAGTATCTGGATACCTTATTTCAGTAAAGTAGTAATATTGCATAGTAGAAATACTGTTACATAAGTGAAAGTACGTAGTATTATCAATAAAAATCTTCTACCTTTCTTTCAGTGTTTTAAAGGTTCTTGTGCCTGTAAAACTCTTGAAAGTCTTGAAAGTTAAAAAGGTCCAAGTCTGCAACAACAGAAGCTCCTCTCTCCCACTGAAAACCCTGCTCCTGAAACGCCTCGTCAGTAGTCCTGCCTTTAATTCTGTGACTTTGTGACATCATACTACGTTATCATGTCACACATCTGCATAATTTATTCCTAGAGGCTAGTTTTGAACTTGGTTTAGCACAGCTGCTCTGTTGTTGTTAGCGGTGCTGTTTCAGGCATGTGTGAGCTGACCAGTCAGAGCAGACTGGGCTTTCAATGGGGGGGGCCTTAAAGAGACAGGAGCTAAAACAGAGTGTTTGAGATAGAGGGGGAATACAGAGCTGCAGCACTGGACAGTATGAGAAAGCCGAAATAAAATTCTGAACTTGAAATTGAGCATGATATGTCTCCTTTAACTGGTTTATTTAGTTAATGTCATGTACAGTGATGGATCATGAGATGATAATATGTGTTTTTAAGAAACATTTTGATATACAGTACAGAGTAACTACTGTAGTAGAATGTAATGAGTTGCAGACATATAGGCATACATATCCATTAACAAACGTTAACATCACATACTCACATACATATACAAAAAACATTACAATAAAAAAGTCCTGCCCCTGATCCACAGTACGGTTTTCTTCTACTATAGGCAGAAGGATTTCATCAGTGACTGTATTCCAAAGGCAGCTTCTGCTGCGAGCACACACACTGGCCGTGTTAATGCTACTGAGGAATCATAATAAAGGCAGTATTGTTCTGAAACATCTTATCCCGTCCAACAGCTCCTAATTGGCCCTTCTCATTATCCTGCCTCAGCGGTCCACTGTTGGTGGTATGCAGTGAAATCGAATCGCACTTCTAAGAGGCACAGGGGAAGTGCACTATATGCTCAGTGTGTGATGCTTTTTAATTCAAGGTCTCATCCAGTTCCCTGTTGCTGCTTGTGCTGGAACATCTGGAGCAGGCGTTAGCCCTCCGTCTGTGTGTCTAATAACTGCTGGCAGCTCTTTGAGAATGCAGACCCAGACTGATCTCGCTGGTTGATTATGAGGCTCTACTTTTTATGGAGATGAAGATATACCTGTGACAGTACGCAGCACCTTCATTCACCTTATTTAAACCCATGCAGCTGCCAAAGACCTGACACTCCTCAGCTGGCAGCTGGTGTGGTTAAAAGTCAGCTTGGAGAAAAGGGTGGAAGACGCAATAATGAGAGACGGTGTGAGTGTTTTTCTGTCACCGTACCAACAGGAACGACGTGCGGGTTGACGTGGCTTTGGAACTAATCTCCTCTACCAAGACTCTGGCCGCATTTCCCTTTGTATTTATTGTGAAAATGTATAACAACTTAAGCGAGTGGTTTATGGCGGAAATGGTTTGAGCGCGGCCCTCTCGTGTGAAACTGAATCCGCTGCTGCATTATGGAAATGTGAGGCTCGGCAGCGAGTGCAAAGCAAACTGAGGCGGCTCTAATAGTGCGGTGCACTCTAATGAAATCAGCAACCCCAGGCCTCAGGAATGAGATCCATGCACGGCTTTTCATTCCCCTACATCCTCACCCAAGCCGCCTTTTCAATTGGGCGTCCCAGCGCTGGTTTCGAGAAGAAGAGGCCTCATGTCTCGTCTGGCTAAAAGGATGGCAGGGTATCTCGGGAATCAGCAGCACTTTAGTGTTTCAGAGGCACTGCGTATCCTGTCCGGGTCAGATTGAGAACAGAGGGGGAAGAGATATATAATGCACTGAATCATAGGCTACCGTAGCTGTGTACTAAACACGCAGACAGGGCTGGAGTAACCGACGATGCCAAGAGTCGTAATTTGAACTTTATATGGATGAGAAACAGGAGAGAATGACAGAAAGAAGCGGTTGTCTCTGGTCATATGGCTGTCTGTGTCTCTCTTTTCCGTCTCACCACAGTGGCAACACTCTTAAAGTGCAGGCTGTCATCTTTTAGGCAGCTGTGTCAAAATGCATGTTGCTTTTCTCCGCACTATATTTTCGTAATATCATATTAAAGGGGGCACTATGTACTTTTGAAGAAGAAATTCAAACTCCGAATTTTGATATTTACAATATTAACGAGGTAAAAATACAAATTAACAAACACACAATTTTATTTTTCATGACTGAATAAACAAGCTGTTATAAATAAAGCCCCCAGAACAATGTTTGAAGCTATAAAGGTGGCAGGGTCCGCCACATGTAAACAAAGTAAAACAGTATGGAATTGTGTTGTCCTTTAAGTTTATACAGTCATGAAAGCAAAGAGACTTTGTTTATTTAGTTTGTCATCGGTCAATGAAGATCTTTCTCGTCTGATTAAAACGTATTTCCCAAAACGACATAGTGCACCTTTAATTTTAACACTCTTGATTTAGAGTGTGAACCCAGAAGACTTTTTAAGCCAATTTCAGAATTAGAATTACAACACAGAAAGAAGAAAATCAGCTTTTATTCCTTTCAGTGATTCTCCCTCAACTCCTTTCCGAAATCAGGTCTTCAACTTAAGTGACTGATTGATGTATTACGGTTTGAGTGGCTTAAATGAGGAGTCAGACCCTTTTAGGGAGGTGAATTGGCGATGTAAGAGACACCCACGCGGCCCCACAGACGGAGGAACCCTTAGGAAGTTCTGGGTTAATTAGATTTGTCCTACAACGCAGCGCAGCCCTTTCCACTTCAAATATTTATGGATCACACGTCAGGAAAACAGACATTTGAGACCTCTCTGAGAGCTGACTAACATGAATTCTCCTCATACAGCGCTGCTCCCTCCACCGCTTGCAGCACACACACACACACACACACACACACACAGAGGCAGAGACACACAACACAAACATGAAGACATGAAGCACTTGAATGCTTACCCACATAAGCACTAATCCACTCTTTGCCCGTAACGAGTGCACAGGAATTTGGGTAAATTTGGATTTAATGGCTGTGATTCATAACTTATCGGACGCTTGAGAGTTGATTTGGAAACTCTGAAATTTTATCTGTTTACCTTGAAAAAGAAGTGACGTGCGGCACGCATTTTGAACCTCGGTTTCACTTCCAACATCGTTTTAACACCCCATAATTCCTGATCATGACGTCAGCCTATGTGTTTGTTTGTATGCGTACTTGTATGCGTGCCTGTGCCTACGCTTGCTTGCTGAAGGGGAAACTGGATGAGTAACAAATAAAGATTGGCTTTTAAAGTTTTTCTTCTCACACGTTAAAATACGTTGTGTGTACAGCTGATGCAGAAATTCAGGACTATTGCACATGTGTGTGTGTGTGTGTGTGTGTGTGGACGTTGATTTGTGAATGACAGTGCCGTGTGATAAGAACTCCCTGTCGACCGCTCTGCTTCGTGATGGGTCACAGAAGACCCCCGATTCTCTGTGACCCCATCAGACACTTCAGGGACGCTCTCTGGTTACTGTTTCCCCAGACCTCTGCCTTAACCCCCGCCAGTACGCACACACACACACACACACACACACACACACACACACGCATAGCCTTAAATAGCCCTGTCAGACCGATGTTGGATGCTTTACACGAGGAGAGACACAGACCAAAAGAGACAGAGAAGCTGAGAGGGAGCTGAAGGGAATAAAGAGAGCAGCAAAACAGAAAGAGAGGAGAGAGAGAGAAGGAGAAACAAAGAAAGTGAGAAAAGGAAAGAGGACCAGGACTCAGAGAGAAAGAGAGCGAGAGAGACAGAGCTGTCTTGAGGGCAGCCAGACGCCTGTTTGCAGCCTGAGAACAGGCCTGTCCGACTATCTCTCTTTGTCCTTTACAGCTCTACAAGGCCTGGGAGACGTTTTATAGTAGCAATCACTCAGATCCTCTTGGCTTTTATTCCATCTCTGGATGCCTCAGGATTGTATTCCATTACTGTTACTATATATAGATGAAGGAAAAACGTTGGACACATTAGAAACACCAAGAATTCATGAATTCCTTTCTAAAAATTAGGCACTGAAATGTTTTTTAAACGTCATCTTATTTTCTTCTCAAAATTAGAACCAGAAACTGACTGAAAAATAAAATCTCCTGGGTGAAATCCTCTCACTAGGTGTTTCCACACTCTGTTGACACGGACCTTGTAAGTTGTCTAAATGCTCGTCTCTGTTTGATATTGAGTGACACAACAGTTCTTTTGTGCCGCAGTGAGATCTGATGTCGACGAGAGCGTCGAGCTGCCATTTGATCCAGAGAGTGAATGTTGTTTCTGTCCCAGAGGGCGGCTGCTTTTCACTGAGCCTGCTGTGTCTGCTCAGGACCACACAGCCATGGAGCCTGGGACCCTGGGACCCCAAATCATTAGCTATAAGGGGCCTGTGAGACTCTGCTTCATTCACCCCACGACCGACTCCCCCCCCCCCCATCTCTCTTCGCAGGACTGTTTTAGCCCAATCATGTGCTGCCTGCTGACCGACAGATGCATCAATTATGAGCATTTAGTGCAGCAGATATGTGAAAATATGTGAAAGGGCAACAGGCGCCCGAAAGTGTCTCTGAATGATGACCCGGTCAATGTGTTCACTTGTGTGTGTGTGTGAGAGAGAGAGACAGAGATGCTACAGATTTTGTAATTCGCTCAGAATATTTATTCTAATCGTCATAGATTTTAATAGATTTTCAGTAACATTTGTCATTCTGAGTGACTTTTATTTTCATTCCTATCAGTCTCACTTTTTTTATGCAATGCAGCACATGTGCGCCGAAAATAACTTTTGTCAACAGCTTATTATCAGCCGCTGCCTGAGCCAAGCGCAAACACATTCTGTGCACATCACTGACACCGAAGAATGAAATAAAGATATGAAAGTTTTTTTGTTTTTTTTTAAAGAAGTCGTTTGAAAGGAAATAACAGAGCAGTAATTATGATTTTCTCTTTCAGTGAAGTGTCTTGTTTTCAGATCATAACACAGAAAGCCCTTATAGCATGTTAACGCCACCTAGAGGGGCCTATTAGTAAACCATATTAGTCCAAGCTGGTCTCAGTTGAACGCTCACTGTCTGTGTGTGTGTGTGTGTGTGTGTGTGTGTGTGTGTGTGTGTGTGTGTGTGATATTGATTAGTGAACATTAAGGTCTTCAGTATTGTGAAAACCTTTCTCCTCTTCCTTGTTTTTGTCCAACATTATCTGCCATTGAGCTGAACTGATGCTTTTTTTTTTTTTTTAACTTTGCTTTGGACAAAAAATTAGATTTTTATAAAATGTGATGTAATAAAACAGACAAAGAAATTAAACAGGGCTCTACGTGACATTTTCTTATTGAGGCTAATAATGTAAGCACCCCTACACACTGAGAACTTAGTTGTCTTAACTTGAATAATTTCACTCTTGTGCTGTCAGCATAAAGACCAGGTGAGTGTACAAAAATCATCTGCCCCTCCAACCTATTATCAAGTTTTCCTAACAGCTATGACAGCTGTTAACCTTTAATATCATGTTTTCTTAACAATAAGTCAAATTTCAACAACTGATATCACAGCATGTATTTATGGGAAGTTGATATTTCAAGTTATTTTATTTCACTTTAACCACTGCTGTCAAGTTATTTAAAGTAACACTGATTTTCTTAACTGAGTCCTCCTCAGATCAACTAATAAAGGGTAATTTCCTTAAAATTAACCATTGTGTGAATTAGTTGCATTTGTTTTTATTTTAGTAAAAACTATTTCTTATGTTTATTTTTGGCAAAATACACCAAATAAGACATAAACTAAAAAAAAAAAAAAAAGTGAGACCTTTCGAAAAAGCAGATTAAATCGATCAGCTTCTGCAAAATGTATGTTTCTTCTCATGTATTTGATGTAATAATGTGTTTAATGCCTGATTTCCAGGCTTGAGTGGCCTCTTCTGTGTGCAAAATGAAGAAATATGATCAAGTTCAAGTCTGACCTGGACCCCAGAGTAAATGCTTGTTAAATTTGATAACAAGACATTTCAGATAAGGAGAAATGGTAAAAGTGTAAGTGTATAAAAATAGATACATAAATAAAATAAAAAAGCTTTTCTGATGTTAAATAAAATGAAATAGATGTCAGTCCTGAACGCTCCTTCATTTCAATGATTCTTTTTTTTCTTTTAAACAATTCTGATGGCTATTTTTTTCTAATTTTTCTTCTTGACAAATTGATAAATAAATAAATAAATGTGGGTTCAGACTTACAAAGAAGGGCCTGGCAGTTGGTTCCCCTCTCAGACGGAGCTGAAAAGCAGACGGCGGGCAGGTGCTATTTTGGGAGCAGACTTAAATGTTTCATGCGTAATGTGTTGGTTATAACCCGTGCAACGCGTCGTCGCTCCTCGACATGTTAGACAGCAATAATAACAGAATAAAAAGGAGGCCATCATCTGGAAAGCAGTGAAAGTTGGATGGAGTTCCTCACCCCGAAGCCAGACGCAGAGAGCACCATGAGTCCATTTGTCCAACTTTGTCTGACAATAAACCAAAGCTCCGAATATGGATTTGACCACTGAGAATAAAAGCACGTTTTAAAGGAGGGTTGGAGCTGCTTCACAGTTGACCGCTCTATGAATAGACTCACATCACAACAGCAACTGCTATTAAGAAAGAAAAAACATTATCAGTGTTGTAAGTATATTGATATTAACTTGAAACGAATAATAATAATAATAATAATAATAATAATAATAATAATAATAATAATAATGTTTCTTGTCTAAACTGTTTTTTTAAAGTAAATTATTATATCATCAGTTATGATTGTGGAATTTTTTTCAGAGGTCACCTCCCGAACGCACACACACACACACACACACACACACACACACAGAGAGGAGAGAGAGAGAGAGAGAGAGAGAGAGAGAGAGATTGTCGTCGCCTGTGTGACGCAGCAGCTGGCAGCAGCCCAGAAGGGAAGTGTGTTGTTGCATCCTAAATGCCCGCGATTGAAAAATTAAATGAGTCACCTCTCTCTCTCTCTCTCTCTCTCTCTCTCTCTCTCTCTCTCTCTCTCTCTCTCTCTCTCTCTCTCTCTCTCTCCGTCTTTCTTTCTCTCTCTCTGTCCTTCCTGTGCTGCAGCTCCACTCCCCTCAGCAAGGTTTCCTCGCCGGGGTCGGTCCTCCTTTTTCTTTTCCGAGGAGGAACCTCGCGACAAGCCTGGGGATGTCGCGGGTCAAAGGGAAGTGGCCTACGTGCGAGTCTCATTAAAGACCAATTTAGAGAGCTGAGGACTTCTGCTGTCTGATCGAACAATGGAGGAACCGGAGCCAAAGTCTTTGAAACCTTCAATCAGGCAGAATCTCAACCCTGAAAACAGGCCCCTGTCCTCTGAGACACTGGCCCAAAGACTTCTGCGAATCTCAGTTATTCTATTAAATATGAATAATACAGTAAATATAAGAATTAGTCTGTTTCACCTCTGGCCTGGCCTGTGAAAAGTTGACATTAAAATAAGCCTCCAGCCTTTGCTTGTCTCAATTCAGTTCCTGAGAAACTGTTAAATATGATTCTTTTATGATATACAGAATGATAATGATAATTATACATGATAAAATAAAGAAACAGTAAATCATATTTGCATCCTAATTGCAGTAATGATTATTCGTTTTTTCACTGATATCTTAAACTAGTATTGTAATTAATTTGGTAGTTGTTATCAACTTTATCCGTCTGTTTCACCTTCATCCTTATTAACTTATTATTTATAAAAAGACCATTAATTGATGATTTTGCTGACTGTGTCACTCTCACAGCAGAGTTCCTGTCTTTTATGTCTTATTTCACTGTTTGCAGACACCCGTCTTTTTGTCCGATCATCTTAACAGGATGTCTTATCAGAGAATGTCCATCCTACATGTAGGATGCACTTCTGTGTGTGAGAACCTCGTCTCAGCGAACAGGGCACGACCCCACCGTGTCCCCGACAGGGACCCAGACGCTCTTGTGGCAAGGCAGGAAGGACAGAGTCTGTGTTATTCTTCCCTTCTACCTGAAAGCCATATTTCACTGCTCCGTGACCTTCACCAGCTCCTTTACCCAGCACACAAGTGTCCAGCTCCCCGCTCCTCTGTGCCACGGACCCCCCAGACTCCCCGTAACCGTCACCTAACCTCACCACCACAGCGTTAAATCATCCGTCTATCTGCCTCGCTACAGCCAGTCCCTTTCCTCAAATCCATGGCTTCAAATCACAGCCATCTCTTGACCCGGTGACCCCGGCCTCCTGCCCAGACACTGACCCACACCCATGTTCTAGTCAAGCCTGACCTCCAGACACAAACTTCTGCTCAGCTCAAAAAACACCAAATAGCCAACGTCAGCACCATTTTCAGATTCAGTCAGAACTTCAAGGAGTTCTTCCTTTTACTCAAAAAAGACCTTGAATCTCCACCTCAACAATGCAATCCCCCAGACAATACAACCTCCTCCCAACATAACACGCACAATCCACTAATATTTCACAAACACGTGGCCCGCATATTTCATTAGCAGCAAATCTCACACTTGTTTCTCAACTGCCCACTTTTGCAGCCAGAAAAACTTTTAGCAGGCGGTTTGCCCACCCTGTGATCCAGATTTATCAAAGCTCGCAGGGCCCTGCGCTGGAAGGAAGAATGCAGCTCGTACCATTATGAGATAAAGGCCAGATGAGGAGGGAATCGCAGCCCAAGCTACCTGTCATCCGTTATCATAAATGTGGTATTAAACGTGGAGATAAGCGATGAAAGAAGAGGGAGGCAGGGTGCTGAGGATTACTGATACACGGGAGGGTGTGTGTTGTAAGCAGGCAGATGGTGCAGTCCGGCCCTGCTCCGCCTGATCCCTCTGACAGCTGCACTAGATCCTCGGCGGTGGAGGTGAGCATGGACTCGTTGCCGAGCTCTGAGTACATCATGTCTTTCCAGTGGAAACGCTGACCTTGTGTTTCATATTGTGTGTGTGTGTGTGTGTGTGTGTGTGTGCGTGCGTGCGTGGTAAGGTCATGTGAGGCAGGCAGCATGACTGGTGGCATTGGAGAGTAATTGTGATTGAGAGCATTACTCCGCGCTCCGCCCTATGCAAGGGTGATACACCACACACACACACACACACACACACACACACACACACACACACATTCGCAGGCTCTCCCATGGGTCATTCTGACACTGTCCAGATAAAGAAAGGGCCTGATGGTTATGTGGACGTGTGGAAAGAGAGAGAAAAAGGGAGAGAGAGAGAGTGTGTGTGTGTGTTTATGTGTTATATATTTATTTTTGTTTAGCCTCCAAGTGTTAATGTGTTTGCCAAAGTCTTAACTAGGCGCGTGTGTGTGAGAGAGAGGGAGTTTTCTGGAGGGTGATAAGATTTTTTTTTTTTTCCTGTTTTTTTCTTATTTTTAAAAGGAGTTTCAGGGAAAGTAAAAATAAAAACAGAAAGGTATTATATGTTATAGTTGGAGTATGAATTTGTGAATTTCTGTGAATGTTGTTTTAAAGCAACACGCAGGGATAATTTCTTGGTGTTTATCCACCAACACAATGTATTATTTTTCTTGAAATTTGTGGCAATTGAAACACAAAGTTTGAGATTTAGAGATATTCCTGTCACAACATATACCAACCACGAGCTTAAAATCAGAAAGTCGGTGACCGAATGCATTTGTTTGTCAAAAAGAAAACTGCACAAAATATTGAGCTATAATGTGATAAGCCACATCATAAACAATAGAACAAAAAACGCTGTCACACAGTGTTTCTGTTTTCTAAAGTAAATAACTAAACAAAAAATAAATCTCATTGACAATTGCTTATTTGACTTTCTGGTTTATCAACATGATGTGATTTCCCAACGTACGTGTGGATTTCTTCCCCAGAAGAGAGTGCGTGCCTCCAACATGGAGGCGGAAAGATTTCCAAAATGCACTTTAAGATTTGGCAGTGGAACAGCGGCGTACTTATGAATCTCTTCCTGTTTGTGTTTACGCTCTCTTACGGCTCGCCTCTATAGGAAGATTATGGCTCCGGTCACTGGGACAGACCTGCCGGTATCTCTCTCATACTGAGGCTAAGTAAAGATCCGTCCAGGCACTCAGAGGGTCCCAGGCCAACTCTGTGCCAGTCTGTTGTTCCTCCGTGCTCCGTGTTGCACCGCCCTGACCTGCAGCATGCTTTTGCCCACAAGGGAACCCTGCCGATGGGGCGTGTGCTTGCGTGCGTAGGCCCCTGAGCCCCGGCCCCTGTGTGGTCTGGCTGTATGTGTATGTGTGTGGTCTTCCCGGCCCCCTGCTCATCTGTCCGAGGCCTGCTAACGGCCTGCCCAGTGACCACGGCTGTTTACTTTACTTCTGTCTGCACCAACTGAACTCTGATCGCCCGCTTCCTCCAGCTGGACCAAATCAGGCCCCAGCTCTGACTCTCTGCAGCCTGTGGAGAGGCCCCAGAGTCTGGGACAAGACAGGACATTTGCTCCTGGTGGATTAAGACACCTTCAGACCCCACCCCCAATGTCCCCGACTCTGCCTTCCCCTCGTCTCCTGTTCCCAACTGCTGGGTGACTGCTGGCCAAACCCGGGCATATGGTTGCTGGAAGGCAAGGCTGCCTGTAATTATGCTGTCAGAGGCCTGTCCTCATTGGCCGGGATAATTGGTCTCTCTGTAACAGTCACTATCAGAAACAGCTCAGTCTCTCTCATCAGTGGAAACAGACAGACAGGCAACTCGCTCGGATGCAGACAGTCAGACTGTTGGAGATTACCGATGTTTTCTCAAAAGCTGCTTTTGCGTTGCCTTTAATGGTCTTCTGGTATTTTAGTGACAAATCACTGAAATATCAAAATGGTTAGAAATTGTAGTTGAAGCCCAGATGTGGTGCTAACGACATCCTCTGCACTCTGTCTGCTGTATTAACCTTATGAGTTTCTCTGATCCACCTCTATCCCAGACGGCCTCGCTTTGTATTTATTAATTTACGTATTTACAGCACAGGTCAAGGAGTTAAGCGCCCAAGTGTGCCACTACACACAGGGCATATGATCCTACATAAATCCACTGAGTAATGAGGCGGAGATGGGGGCATACCTGCTTACCCCTCCCCTTCGCTTCTGCCCCCGCCTGCGGTAATTCCTCTTATTAAGGATGGATTGGTGTTGAGTGTGTGTGTGTGTGTGTCTGTGTTAGACTATTGGTCCTGGTTTTGGAGCAAGGGAGTCGAGGGGAGACAAGGGAATCAAGGGGGAGGCTGGTAGTGTTTAAGGCCTATGTTTGGCCAGGGAAGCCAGGAGAGGCCCTCCGGGGTCACCCCTCTACCGCTTTACAAATTGAGGACTGTGCCGGCAGGCGCCAGGGCAGAGCCGAATGAGCGAGCCCACTGACCTGTGACCCTGGCCCAGCCCTCGTGCAGGAGCCCCTGTAACCCGGGAGAGGGGAGCGCTGACCTCTGGGGGTCACATTCCTCCTCTTCCTCTGCCAAGGCTGCAGGGGATTCTTAGGTCCACAGCACCCATCCTGCACAAATTAGATTTAACGCAGACCATTCCGAAAATAAACAGCTGGTTTATGCTTGGATTTGTGCTGAAGACCGTGTTGTTGAATAAAATCGATGTGCTGCTGGAGGAGGTGGCTTTATAGATAGCTGCAGTAATGAGTCCTAAAACCTGGAAATGAGTTAGCATTGTTCACACTATGAGTTTAGTGAATGGGTTTTCAGTTAAATGCCCTAAATAGGTTCTGTCACCACGGACTTAAGGTGAGAGATGTTTTGTTCCAGGTTATAAAATACATCATTAAATGTCCCACAATTGAATTAAAAAGAGTTTATGTGTCATAAAAATGGCGGCTGCTAACAAGCGGCTAAATGAGACTACAGAAGTTGTCACAGACTGTCTGTCTGTCTTATTCTAACTCTAACTTTACCATAGATTGATGAATTTATAGAAAACGTGTATAGTAATTGTGTAGTAAGATTCTTAGTGGCGGTGACTTTTAATTCATGTGACCATAATGTAGTCTGTTTATAGCCTAACGTTAGCGTTTTACTTCAGGCGATTTAATTTATGCTTCGAACATTTTTAGATGAAATTGATAAACAAAACGTACAAGCGTCATAAACTTGTGTTTGCCATGGATCTTATTTTCGGCAATAATCCAAAATCCAGTTCGACAATCCCATAAGGCTTTTGTCGAGGGGACAAGCTAACGCTAACTTACATGTTAGCCCACAAAAATATGTCATCCCTACAGCACTCTGTAGACAGGAGAGAGGAGAAGAGATCACAGTCTGGTTTTTAATTTTGTTTAAGAGAAGCCCTTCAGATCCTCATAAAACTTGTATATATTTTTTAATGAATATACTGGGCTCCTGTAAGTTTCTCTAAATAGAATAGTGTAACAAATCGTGAATTTCATCTTTAACACACTAAATGGTTCTGTCAAAATTTAGAAACAAGCATTGTTATGCAATCTAATATTTTTCTTTTAGTACATTTTTAAAACGTGCTAACCACGCCATTGGATAAAAAAGACAAAATCTACATTTTAAGCGACTTCCAAATAGCTGTGAATTCGAAGAATCCTGGTTTTCATTACACCTCTGAAGCCCACCATTTCCCAACCCGCCTCTTTTCAAATTGCCTTCATTCCTTATCTTTCCGTATACAGTGTGTGTAACCAGACCTCCGATTTTCCATGTAAAGCTGGGGTACATCTGTCTGTAATGTGATGTTTCCTAACATTTCATACCATGTGGGTAAATCCTGACAGCTTGGATCCTGTAAAAACAGATCACTGCCCCCTATACCCCTTCTGACCCCAGCCTCCCTCTGCCAGCCTGTGGAAAAAGCCCCTCTGGCTGCTTCTGGTGTGGGTGTCACCGCGCAGGCTCCTCGCTGGGCTCCGTGTAAACAGCCTCCTGTCTCCCTGGGCTCTCCGGCCACTGCTGCTTAATAGTAATTGCTTCAGGAAGTGTGATCACCATGGTTCAAGGACCCACTAATTCTATCAGAAGGCACGAAAGAGGGTTTTCAGGGCCAGGGAAGAGGTTTGAGAGAGGGAGCGCGAGGAATTAAGGGAGGAGTAAAGTTTGTGATTGAAAACGTGTGGCCATGCTGTGAGACTCTGAAGGATTGTCACAGCCTATTAAGCAAAGAAACCATTCATATTCTTGTCAGAGGAAATCAACGTGCGGTGCAAAGGGAACAATTAAAATTCCTGATTGCTTTTATCCCAGGCTTGGATTTATAGAGAGCTTCAGGGAGCAGTCATAACTTCCACTGCGAAGCTGGATGAATCACCCCAGCTCGTGTTATTAAGCCACCATATGGTCGCCGAGGGGCCTTTCACTGCTACTCTGGATTGTCGGAAAGTGTATTTAGCCTGAAAAGAGTACTGTAACTGTCAAATCGCGTGGAAGATTCAGGTAAAGATCCCCTGTTAACAGGTGAAACTGAAGATAAAATGATGATATTGGGGGAAAATGTGTGTGTGTGTGTGTGTGGCCTGCCGGGGCACACCGCTCCTGACACCCACGAGACGAAGAGGCCAAGGGGTGCTGAGAATTTCCTCCACAGGTCTCTGAGCATGTCCACATGCATGGCTAAACCTCACCACTGGAAACACATCCTGCCCCATCACGTCACCCTCTGGCCGGAGCTCTCCTGGGCCGCGGCGTTTCCCATGGCTGACAGCGACACAGACAGCGAGAGGTGTCAGACCACAACCCTCGGCTGGCATTCCTCGCGGTCATACCCCAGACCCTGCAACTGATCCCTCACATTTATTCCTCTTTGGATGCGTATGTGTGAGTGCCGGGGCATCTGTGCGGCTTGTGTATACACACGTTTGTGCGTGCCAAGTGTGCGTGAGTGTGCGAAGACACATCTCTCGGCAGCGAGGCTCCCATAAGAGCCCCCCTCGAAAAGGCCTGGTGACATATATAGAATAGCAGGAAGAGGGGGACATCCGAGTGAGGCTGCTGGAATTTTGTTATTACATGCGACTTTGGATGCTCCTGCTATCCCACATGTGTCACAAAAAGGACCGCGAGGATGAAAAAGAAAAGACACATGGTGGGAAATATTTTTTCTTTGTGATCAAGTGACATTTTTTATGCCAGATGTAGATGTGGGAAGGAGACTTTATTGAGTCTGTAGAAAACATTATTGGTGCACACGCTGTACAACTTGCATCTCACCTGTGTTACTGTGTTTTCATGCAGACAGACGCGGTTGAGTCAGAGTGTGTGAAAGACGGACAGAAAGTCAGAAAGAGAAAGAACACTCCAGTGTGCTATATGTAGTGACCTGTGAATGGCCTGCTGGTAGGTAGACCATAAGAGTCCGCTCTGCTCCATATCTGTTTACTACCCCCTGACACCTCAGTGAGGCTCCTCACATCAGCGCTGCGACCATTTACACACAGTAAAAACACACACGTATACGCGCACATACACATTTTCACTCACTTCTGAACTACGAAAGATGAAGCCAAACACAGCAATGCAGAGCACACGTTATCTTAATGTGAGTAGCATTTGTTGTATATCCTCATTCTACGTATGTTTCCACTTGTCCCTGTGATAGTCTGTTTTGTCCTCTATTAACCCACGTTGGGTAAGAAAGGGGGCACGTGCCTCAGCACTCTGTTAGTGCCAATATCGTTGATGGTGGTCAAGTCCAGATGTGGAGCCTAGTCCCGTAGTCATGTAGACTAAACCTGTAGAGAGTAGAGCTCCAGTCCTCCATAGGCTCAGCGCTCCGCTGCAGCGTGTGGCCCACATGTGCACCACCCAGCCCGGGCGGCCACTCCCTGTCACACACTCCATTTGCAAAATAAACTTGTCAATAAGGCTGGTATGTTGTATCACGTACGACAAAGAGGAGTCAGGATCCACAGGCTGGTAGGCTGGGGTTAATGTTGCCTCTCTTGTAGTAGCTTATGTAGGGATCAGAGAAAGTACTTAGCATGTGTTATAAGCACAGACATGGGTCAGACTCCACACACAAATAATTTAGCAGATTTGTTTAGAGTACAAGTAGATAAGCGGTAGGTGGCGCACTGAGAAACCCCTTTTCAACGCTGCTTCGTCCGCCAGTTAAACTAATTAAATGCAGCTTTCTGCTGTTATTGTATTGATCTGCGGTGACATTGCACAAAGATCTGATCCGATCCCACACCTGTCCCCGTTGTTCCACAATGAGAAATTCCATCAACTCATCTTTTTTTCTAAACCACTTTTTTAGAAATGTTTGACCCAATCGCCCGAATAGATGTTGGCAATTTACAAACCGCAGACATGTTGAAACTTTTCTTTTCTTTAGGTTTGATTTTCTATCTTATGTTGTGACTGCATCCGAGCGAGTTGTGCTTATGGTCCGGTTAAGGTTTAGTCACAGGAGCCACTTGGTTAGGATTAGGAAAAGATCTTGGCTCGCATAAAAAAATACCTGGTTTTGTTGGCACAAAGTAGGCTTGACATGCCCTGATGTCTCATTAAAAAACAGATGTTTGTCACCACAGACATGGTTAGAAATTGTTGAGTGTTGAAACGCAGTCTTGTACTGCGGTCACTGGTTTGGCATCCGTGTTGCTTAGATGTAACTCTACCATAATCCCCTCTGCCTCGGGGCTCGAAGGTAAAATGATATACACATAATCTGACCGAGATATGACACATATTGTAGAAATGTAAATATGGTACTGTACATTTAACATCTACATATTTGCTCATGCCTGCAGTAACATTAACCGACAACATTTTATGCTGGCGACTGGGCTGAAGTGTTTTGGATCATTTGGATATCCTAACCCAACAAATAAATAAATAAAAACCCTGCAAACCCTACATCTCGTTGGTCCAGTGGCTGACTGTTTTTTTACCTGTCCATCTCATTAATCCCTTATTTTCTACACAACGGTATATTTTACTCCAGACAGATACTGTAGTTTAAAACAATATGATCTGATTTTAGAAGAAGCTGCCACAGCTTTAGGTGAATAAACCCAGAATGAACATGTCTGGATGTTTAACTTACTTCAGTCTCATGTGAAGTGTTCAGTTAAGTCATCCAACCTCCATAAGATGTCCTATTCTTTGTTCCAAGCCTACCTGAATGAAAACACCAGTGTGGCCTGAATCAATCACTGATAAAAATGCCTGAGTGACATTACAGGAAATTGGTGCAGAGCACGAAATGTGGAGGATTTAGTGTTGGAACAGTTTGTACGACTTCGATAGTGTCTTAAATTGTCCTAAGAGATGTGTTACAGCAGATTCAGCAGCTATCATCCCTCTGGACTTAAACATTTCCTTCCTCTTAACAATTTGTTCCTATCGCTGACTTCCTGCTCGGCCTCTGCCTTCAAGCCAGCCAACCCTGAGAGAGATACATGATATCATATCTCAATTATGAGTCTGCAATTTAGATTATTATGCTACGCAAGAAAAAGTCCTGTCTCCAGGGGGATAGCTCTGTGTCAGATATTCAACTCGAGGTCAGAAACTCCTGTATTGGACAGTCGAAAGACAAGTCTGGTCAGGATGAAATGGAAAGTGAGCTTCTCGCAGTTTCCAGTCAGTATTGCCATTGAGTCAGAGGTGGGGATGGGGCAGAGAAATCACCCCTAGTGTAAATACACATCCCCACTACGCCATTGTACCGCCTCTGCGTCCTCATCACCCACGCAGTGTGGTAAAAGTCCATCCTGTTACCTCCCCATCCTTCCATCACCCCCTGCCATTGTACTGTATCCCTACTGTCTCTCCTTCTTTCCTGTCCTTGGCTTTTGGGTTTTTTGGACACCGTTAACTATACAGGAGGCATTTATGTCTTTGGCTGGTGTTCAGAGTCGGGGGGCTCTGTCTGCGCCGGGAGAAAGCCTCTGTTGTATTGCTGCCCTTCGCCCTCTGGGGTTATAGGATTGTGTTCGCGCGGCGCGGCTGCCTTTACAGCTGAAACGCAGCCAGTGGATTTTCAGGGAGGTCTGTCAGTAACGCAGGTAGAGTGCAGACTTCTCCTCTGATCTGCCTCCCACTGGGGAGAATTGCGTTGCCTCAGCAGCCTCTGGACATTTGACGTTGGAGAAATATTTTCATAACTGATTGTGTGTGTGTGTATCTGTGTGTGCGAGAGAGAGAGAGAGCATCAGGGTGACATGTTCTCTAAATTGCCATGGAAAAAATTGTAGCTGCTCGATAACCCCCACCCTGCGTCTCTCTCCTGTGCTTCTCTCCCTCATCGTAGGGTATGCGTATTTCATACCAGAGATACGGAGAGCAGGGCTGGAATGCACCGAGCTCTGGTTTCTGAGTGAAAGCCGTTGTAACACTTTTGACACTAATCACAGAGTTCACATATTGGTTTGATTTCTGCAAGATCAGGCTCTAATGGCCAAACACTCTCAGGGTTAATCAATGTGTGAGTAGACAAGGCAGGTCCGGGCCTCACACACAGGTCACCAAATGTGTGCGCGAGGGGGACACACTGAAAGTTGCTTGATCCCAGTTTACTACCTGCCTTACTGTGCGGTTGATCTGGAGGCAGGAGGAGCTGGTCATGTGTTGTGGATCAGGCCTGTTGTCTGACAGAGACACTGCTAGATGTACTGAGTGCTAATGGGCTGGGAGTGAAGAGGCTCCAGCTGGCTCCGAAGCAGAAGTGAGACCACTCCACCCACCGCCTCCCATAAAGTAAAGGTCACCGGTTCAGTCGGAGTTTCTCTGCACAAGAGCATAAAAACAAAGTTCCCACAATGCGAGAAAGACCGCAACATGTGTAAATAAAAAAGGCAAAAATACACAAAACTCTGAGCAAGAAAAAAAAAAGAAAAAATGTGAATTTCCGATCACTGTCAAACTTAATCTGGGAAGATTTTGACACAAACTTTACATTTTTCTACTTTCAAAACAGATGATATGATAAGATTCCCTCCACTCACAGTTTCCAGGGAAAAAAACCATCAAAAGACCTGAGTAATGTACTTAAGTTTGATTTTTAGATACTTGTACTTTACTTTAGTATTTCAATTTTATGCCACTTTATTCTTCTGTTCCACTGCATTTATAGTGAAAATCAGCAGTTCATTCAAAATATGGCAATATATACTGTTTTAGGTCAAACAAGCCAAAAGTATGATAAATACTATCAACAGTAATTGAAATTAACTCAATTTTGACCATTAATCCTCTATAGTGTAGTTTTAAAGTACTTTTACATTTGACACTCTAAAGGTGCAATATTTATGAATAAGCAACTTGTCAAGTTCATACTGAGGAGAATTAGGTGGCAGCGTATCACCAGTAGCTGCCTTAGGGGTTCGGACTGGGAGCTCTGGGACCAGAGCTTTGGCTAGCATAGGAGCTTTGGACCGGGATGGGGCTAGCTGGTTAGCATAATACATAGACATCATAATGTCAAAACTACTTATTCACATTCTGTTGATAGTTTCTGTTGATGCCTGAACTCTCTCGACTGGAATTCTTACATACTGTGTCGCCCCTTTCAGTATATTTTGATGATAATTCTTCTGGACTTTACTTTGAATGCAGGACCTTAACTTGTGATGGGATAATTTCAAACTGTGGTACGTTTATTTTAAAAAAAAAACTATCTCAACTCTTCTTCCACAACTGCCGTATGCAGTATATCGTTAAAACTAGTCTTACTTCAGCCGTCATCATCCTGTCCTTCTCCAGTAAAACCAGACCCTGCCCTGAAAACCAAGACCTGGTCTGTTGCGGTTGAAGCTTGGACAGTGTGGTTGCCAGATTGTGGGCTTATTACACAGGAGGATAAGCAAACAATTCAGAGAATGTCATGTGGTCAGTCTGATGGGAAATTTACAGCATGGCAGGGCAGATCTAGTTGACAGGCAGGAACAAAACACAAAATGTTCCAAAATGCTATTAGATCCACGGCATTTATCAGTATCAGTATGTGAAATACAGAAGGCCAACTCTGGAAAAACTATTCTGATTTATAATTTTTGGAAAATTTTAACTTGGAACTTGTTTTTGACTACAGCAATCATACTGTAAAAGAGCTTCAGGTCAGACGCTTGCTATAGGAATGTGAATTTAAAGTTGCCTCTTTAAAAAATGTGAAGTATTGCAGATATGAGAGGAAGGCCAGATTGTTGAACCTTAAATGAAAGCGGCAGCAGGCCTGCTGTGTGGCCTGGCTGCACTGAGAGAGTTTAAACAGATAATACGTCTTCCTCTTTTGACTGATGAGCACGCAGGCACACACACAAACACAACCTTCTCGTGGCATGCTGACTGTGTTTATCTCAGCCCCGGCATTGGGTAATAAAGCATGGTCGTTTTCAGCGCCCAGGCCAGACATGTTCTCATGTTTGCCCAACAACTATCGACGCAGGCTGGGTGAAGACGCTGGACCGAGGGCCCCCTCCGCTGGAGAGCCTGGAGAGCTTTGGCTGCTGGACTGACGTGTGACAGCGTGTGTTTACTTATTACGGGGCTGACTGTATCTTATGTGACAGTTAGGATGATCCATTAAGGCTGAGTCCAGGTCCCAGAGAGATAAATACTGGGATGGCCAAGTTCCACGAGAGAGATTTAAAATGCTTGAGTGCACAAATCAGTTTGTAGTGAAAAGAGCATACTGTAGTGAAATGTGTCCCTCTTTATGTCTGTGTGTGGCTGCAAGTCTAAACAGGAGTGGGCCCAGTGAAAAACCACAGTGTATTATATTCCGTCTTTTCTCAGGGAGAAGTACACTGAACGGTTTGGGGCCATTATCTTAAAAAGAAAGTTCATGTTGTGTTGTTGAGCAGAAAACAATATCCAATTACAAATGACAAAATGGGTTCAACTATATTCAGCAGTGAGAACGACAGATCATTCATGTGTGTTTTATTTTTCCTTTGCAATGTATTACAATTTTAGAATGTTTTGTATAATATATATATAAGTTGTATTTAACTTTAATGTAACCTCAAGAATCTGCAGCTCATGTCCATGTTGTGATAACGCTCTCTGTTGTTATCTGTCATTATCCTATATCAGAACACTTTGTTGAGCGTTACTGAAAGAGCCACACAGTCCAAGAAAAAATTATGAAACATGTTTATTCTTGAAACTGACCACTCTTAAACTTGGCTTACTCCCCAAAGTACAGCCCGCCTGCCAGAGTTTGTAAGGTTCATCTTGGTCCACTCGATGTCTCCACCTAAAACTAAATAAAAGTTTATGTGAAAAGATGTTATGCTGCTTTTTTTGTGAGGTAAAAATGCTGTTTAAATATTTAGGATCCCTACTTGTTCATTGTTTCGTAGAAACCTCAGTCAATTACATCTTCTTGTGTTTTCACACCTGTAAGTTCAGTTCATCTGGTCCGTACCAAGTGAAAAAAATGAAACATTGTGTCATTTTGGTCCGGCTCCTGTACATACTGACCTTTTACAAACTAACCAAGAGGGGTAGATGAAGACATACAAGACTGACAGGTAACTCTTGACAATTTCTGCATTATAAGCGCATCATGGCCCACGTGTTGAAATCAAACTCCACAGCAGTTTTTGAAGCACATGTGTCTGGTGTCACAAACAAATAACTGATTGTTGGCACCATTAGTATTATTAGAGTGCAAATAATATAAATAAGGACTAGCAGGTAGGACGAAAAGGAGGAGTTTTGTACAGTGATGTTTCAAAAACACTGTAGGATAGAAGAGCATACGTGTTACCATGATTACCAAATGATTTGCACTGATATATACACGGCTTATTTATAAGATCACTTCTTGAACAGATTGCATGTCAACACATGGATTTATTTGTAATTTAGCTTTTGAAATCATGCTGAATTCGCATTCCTATTATCCAAATTCATATTCACACCACAAACCCACGACGTCAGAGTCCAAGCTCGGAAGCGGACAGATATCCACCTTTTCAAGCGGTCTTCTTCCAGTTGTTTTGTCAACACCAGGGTTTGACTGACAGCTTTCACACCAGTCCAGAAGAACCGCTCTAACCAGGAAAATGCACCACGGTTGGTTTTAACTGAGGTGTGTTAGGTGTCGGAGCAAGTTTCAGTTTTGGCACTCTAAGGGAAAGAGTTTGAACTTCGGCTAACTGAGTTTGGAAAGGCAATAAACTCACATCAGAGAGGCCGGATACATCAGTCACTAGTGACCGGTTAGGGGCAAAATAAATCCTCCCGGCTAACTGGAAAGCAGACTGAATAATGAAGTGGCAAAGAAATGGCTTTAAAGAACAGGAGGCTAGTGGGATTTGTTCTCCTGCATTCTTGTTTGACCTTAAAAAAATGCAATAATGAAAGCCTCTGCGTGGGTGCAATGTGTGTTACATCAGCGACTGTCTGTGTGGCACTCTGCGAGCAGCATGTATGTGTCCCCGCACAGAAAGGAGACCGTGCGTGCATGTGCGTCGGTCGTACATGTGTACTGTATGTGTGCAGTCGTTTTGAAGCGGTGTTTATGTTAAGCTGTGATTAACACCGTCCAGGTGCTCTTGTTGGCGGAGCCGCTGTTTTAGACACTCACATTTTTCCTCTGGCGGGGTCCAGTCATCCATATTTAGAGAGCTGGACGAGCCAACATGCTGAACTGCTGACCACCATTTATTCTAGGACTGTCTCATAAACGGTGCTCCTCCATGCAAAGGAAGGGCGCATGCGCGAGAGCAGGAGAGACGTGGGTGGGTGGGGGGGGAGGAAGAATTCCACAGTGACAGTGAGTGTAAGTTAGTGGTCGAGGACGAAGGGCGGAGGAAAAGGAGGCAGGCAGCGGAGGGGAAAGGGAGCGAGGGCGTGGGATGGAAGAAAGAAAGGTGTATGCCGAGGTGTGATGGTCCGCTTCAGAAGGAACGAGTTGAAGATGGATGCCGTAGCCAATGTTCAGACAGCTTTCAGACAGCTTTCAGACAGCGTTGAGCATTTCATTAACCCCATCTCCACTGGTCTAGACAGGAAGGCCGGGCTCGGGCCGCACACAACCACGGCCCTGTGAGGGGAGCTGGTCGCAGGGGCTGGAGGTGCATTCAGCGGCTCCCCAGAGGAGCAGGAGCCTGTTTATTCAGTGCTGGTAGTGTACAGAGCTGTGTCTTAAACGGTCAGTGTGGTTTGTTCAGATGCACAGGACATCTCACTGTGGTCCACATCACAGACTGAATTCACAACCAAGAAAATGTCAGGAGGTGAAGAGAAACAGGGAGTCAGGAGGAGGTCAGGAGGAGGCCGGACAGCAGGAAGGTGGAACTGAGAAAATAAAGTTATAATTGTTGTTACCCGGAGGGAGATGCAGGGGGGGTGGGATATGGATCTGTGGATATGTTTTCGAGCTAGAAAAATACAAAAGAGTTGGCAGCCCAGCCCCAGTGGAAAACCTGTCTTATTCACTGATATGTGAAAAACATTGTGTAACTGTTGGCAGCGCTCAGAACAGTGGTGTAATCACTGGCGTTTAACACTGATGTCTCACTCCTGCTCTGTATCAGCATAACGCACCTGTGTTCGAGATGTTTTACTGGAAAACCAAGCGGCTCAAAGTCATTATTCAGGTTTTAGTGATATTTTTGAGGGTATCTTTTCTGTAATTGTCAATCCCCCTTGCAATATGTATAACTAAATGAGCAAACTTGTATGTCTGTTATCATTAAATACATAATTCCTTACCTATCTATCTACCTGTATCTTAGCTTTTAGCTATCTGTCTATTTTAATATTTCCTGTGAATATTTCTTGGAACAGTGTGCAACATGGAGAGCAACTTTAAACTGGAGTTAATTCCTTGTATGTGTGCAGATAAATGACCAATAAAGCTGATTCTTGTAACCGTATATCTTCATTTAACACTTTTTGCATTATTTTTCAAACCTCCTCCCATATTTTGCATTTACAGTATCGTATAAGCAATACATAACAAGTGGTTTATCCCTATTCTATAATAGCAATTTTTTTATGTAAATGCATATATAATGTTGTGATTTATCATAGTTTTATGCACATTTTTTCCAGCTATTTTATATTCTATTACTTGTATGTTTTATGTCACTCTTATTTCTCATTGTTGTCTCTATTTATATCTTATTAAAATCTGATAGTGTGATATATCTATTCCAGACGGAGTAACTACAACATAAGAGTTTCTCTTCTGTGATCATAAAGTATTTCAGATTCTCTTAACACGTCTTGTGTTACAGTGCGTCCTGAATAAACTCTAAACTAATAATTTAGTTTAAATTTGGATTATTTTAGATCATTCTTAATACCGTAACTGTAACATACAAATCACACACTGTATCTTAAAGGGTTTAAAGTTCAGGAAGACATGGTAAAATATAATACAACTATAGTTTTGTTTGTAATATTATAATGCATTTATTATATGATTATACACCAATAATCGATGCTTCACTTCAGCTGTAGACAAACACATTGCACTGGAAAATGTTCTTAGAACTGGATGCTTGCCTCTCCATTATAGTGTGCTTTAAACAATGTATTGGTTGCTTATATAATCAGTTACTGTTGCAATAAGCTGGTTTATAATGAAATAATACATAAAATAATACATTTATTGGAGGCTTTTTTTTTTAGAAATTAGGAAATGATGTTCCAGAATTTCTATCGCATCATCATTCTGCTTGTCATCATATAAATGAAGTCATATATGTGGATTTTTATAAGCTGAGCCAGGCAAACTCAACAGCACAAATGAAGGTTAATTAGCTCAATATACGGATCATAACACTAGAAGTCTGTAGCAACTTTCACCCACAGATTGGCTCTCAAAGCACTGACCGAAGAAGCCAAACAAGTGGTAGAGACTTCCTCCCTGTAAAATAAATATGATGTCAAACAGATGTAGGTTATTAGTGGCGTGTGAGTGTGTGAGTGTGTGTGTGTTTTAATTGCTGGGCAGGAAGATTGGATCTGATTTCAGACGGAGATATTCTCAAAGATGAGTTGCGCTTTTATACGCAGCTGTAATCTGAGAGCAAACTGATGTGACATATCTCATATTCAGCTTTTTGATTCGATCTTGAAACAAATTTCAGCCTCTCAAACCCCGTTGCCACAGGTTAAATATATCACATTTCACCTTTTTTTTCTCTCCTTCTGTCTATTTTAAGACTTCATATTTTGAAGGAATCGTAAAGGCCCCTGACATCACATTCCAACTCGATGATCTAGAAAAAGCCAACCTGTGTACAACACTCCCGTAACCCCGCTGCTCTGACAGTGAGAGAGGAACGTGGGCTTTTGATTAAACTACCACAGCCGTGTGTTTACTTCTACTTAAGTGGAGGTCACAAGCATTTTTTTTTTCTTTCATTCCCCCCCCTCCCCAATAAATCTCCATCCGCCCGGGGTAGAAGAGGCTCAGGGCAGACGGGGGGAAGAGAGACCCCGCTCTCGGTGGTCCTCTGTAGCCGGCGTAAGGGAGAGCAGGAGCTAAAAAAATAAACTCTCCCTTCTGGCACTGAGGGTGGGCGATGCCACTCTGCGACAGGGGACGGCAGGCTCTGGTGAGTGTTACTGAACTGTCACTACCCCTCCACCCCACCACCATCACCACCAACCCCTACGAGCACCCCCATCACTCCCCATCAATGTCCCTCCGGAGTGGGCCGGGCCAGCGGGACGAGGGGTGGGGTCAGAGCATTCCCTGCATTCCCTGCCAGCAGTGATGCACTGGTACATGCACAAACACAAGTTCATGCACAAGCGCAAACACGCTTAAACACACACACACACACACACACACATGCAGGCATACGTACATACGCGCACGCTCCCTCCGCTGCTATAGTGCAGGCCACCGGGGCACACGTCACTGTTGTCAGATTGAACAAGACACAGAGCTAATCCAAACCAGCTCCGGGCTTCACTTGAAACACACACAAACACACACACACACACACACACACCACAACGCACACACACATGCACAAGCAAACACATAGGCATGCTCACACTGCTGCAAGATCTTTATCCTTCAAAAAAAAAACACACAAACAAAGCCATGTAATGTATTTGTGTGTCTTCATTTGTGTTTGTCTCTGCATTTGTTTGTGTGGGCGTATATTTGTGTGCATGCGTGTGTGTGTGTGTGTGTGTGTGTGTGTGTAGAGTGAGAGAGAGAGAGAGAGAGAGAGAGAGAGAGAGAGAGAGAGAGAGACCAGCTGCTTAATGTTTAACTGGAGCAGCTCTTAGTGGACTTGGCGTGCCCTGACAAAATCCATTTTGTGATGGAGCTGTGATTACAATGATAGGACTGGAATTATGATGCTGGCTCTTCCAGGTCCCGGTTTGTTCACAGCTGTAGGGAGCACCATCATTTGTGAACTCATCCTCTCGCGCTCTCTCACCTCATTTCAGCGAGGGGCAGTGAGCTAATTTCAGACATTGAAATATTTCACAAATTGGACACATACCGGACTCTGTGGCGCACATCTGTGTCAACTGATTGGCCAAACAGCACGAGGCATAGGGCTGCCCCTGTTTGTCTGATTGAGACACACATCAGGATCCAGTTCCTCCGAGGCTTTGTTGAGGTTCTTATTGACAGAAATGTTCTTTCTCTGTGTGATAAACCATCTGGAGCCACTTGCTAATATTCTCCTCATTGCCTGATGAAACCTCATCTTATTAGAGGTGATCAGCGAGATGAAGCTGACCTCCTGAACTCAATCCGAACACAAACCAAATGTGCATTTAGCACAAAGCTCCCCCGGCATAAATTGGACTCATTCGAGATACTCGCAGAAATCAAAACCCCGTCGTGCGGAGATGCTGAGATACATTTTTCCACTCCTCCCTTATTCATCCAATTCAGATCTAATCTCCTCAGTCTCCTCTCGCAGTTGCTTCGGAACGGTAAATGCATGATGGCAGCGCATACTAACACTCTCTCTTTCTCTTTTTTTCACACACACACACACACACACACACACAGTGAGCTGAGAGACATGTTGGTTTGAAGCTGCAGAGGTCCTGAAGAATGCTGCAGTTTATATGGCTGTGGTTCACTTAACCATGCTGCTACTCTAAACACTCCTGTGTGTGTGGCACTCCCATTGTGACTGTATCTATCTTTTTAGCACACTTCACTTTTGTCCTCTCGCGTACATGTGTCCGTGTGCGCGCAGGCATGTGGGTAGGGAACGAGGTTTGCTGGATTACCATGTCATCAGGACCGGAGAGTTCGTTATCAGGACTTAGTGTACACATGTACACACGCACCTAATACAACACAAACTCTCTCACACACACACACACACACACTTCTCTCCCCCCTCTGCCCAGGATCTGGGTGTTCCACAGCACAACCCTCTCTCCTCTTGCGCCGGCCTTCCCCTGCACACTAAATGTTATCCTTTGGGCTCCTAATTGCCTGTAATTTGCTCGATGAAAGAATCCCCAGCTTGTCTGGATCAGTGACGCGTGGTAACCTGAGAGCCCCTGAGGGGGAGGCAGGGGAGGAAGAGTGGAGGAAGGAGGGAGGAGAGAAGAAGGCAGGGGAAGTAGGCAGATTAAGAGTGCAGGACGTGAAGGTGAGGAGGAGGAGGAGGAGGAGGAGGAAGAGATATCGAGGACACGCAGGTTAACTTTATATAAGTTGTTTTGACGTTTTTCCAGTGTTGCTGAATAAGGATTCACAGATTGTTGTTTTATTCTCTCTGCATAATCAACTTGGCCTTCTTTGCACCAATAAAGAGATGGTTCACCCCAAAGATCAGATATGTTGTCACCCTCCAACCCAATCACCAGGATAAAGGTTGGCAAGGTACAAAATTTGGACTTCAGGTTTCTTCGTTGCAAATGTGCACATGCTGCAAATGTGCAACATGTTTTGGCATAAAATACCTGTTTTGGTCGCCGCAAACAAGGCTGAAGATGTCCCGAGGTCTTTTGTCACCACAAACACAGCTGCAGATGACCCAACCTCCAATCAAAAATATCCTTTTTTGTCACTACAAAAGACTGAAATTTGTCCTGTGGTATCCTTAAAAATATCCAGTGGTTTCATGTTTATAAATGTTAGAATGCTATGGTCCCTCATCAAAAGGCGTTTTCTTCTGGTATCTCCTGATGCAGAATTGTTCTGGTTTCACATGCCCAGGTTTGGAGCGCTCCATCTTTAAAACATTTCTGCCTCCACCTACAAGTTGAAGTAAACAGGATTTCATGCTTGACGCTCACATTTCTAAAAGAATTGCAATGAAAAATCATCATTGGCATGTGTTTTTCTAGGAGCAATGTTCCTATTAGTTTGAATAATCCACAGAACACAAACCGAACACATTTAAAAGGGACAATTTCTGTTGGAGAAAGTAGTTCCACGTGAGATCTGCAGGTTATAAAACGTAAAAAAAAGGACGCAGTAAGGATTTTTTGATACATGTTTTTTGTGCCGTAAGCATCAGGAACAAAACTCAATTCACCGCTGTTACATCAAAGTTGGCGAGAAATCTCTGAGACGGATAATTCAACACCAACCTTCTCAAGCGCTCACACACAGTAGAGTGTGACATGCTGTGAAAACACAATTTTCACAATGTAATTAGAAATTTAGAAATTTCATAGGAGAGGCCTTAAAAAACACAGTCACATCATAATGACAACACAAGGCCAAATCTTTAATTGGCTGTGGGAAATTCAAGAGTGTAGTCTATTCTGTGAAATTATTGCGTTTCCTTTCACCAAAATATTTACAAGTGAGAAATGACAAGAATAGGCCGACTAAACTCATTATCATTTCTAAAGAGGGGGTGTAGGTGGGAGTACAAATGTAAACGCAGATATTAGAATTCAGCGGTGAACACTATATGATGATGATAATAACTAGAATGGCATTCAGTCCTCAAATGACTTAGAGGACAGAGCTCTCTGACCCATCTGAACTGGTTAACTCCAGCCATAGGTGCACACGCTCACACGCACAGTCGCAAACCTTTTCTGATCACAGCGTAGTGTGGTCTCATGGACAGGATGTGAGGTCTTGATTGTTTACTTTAATTTCCTGTGGTGAGGGATGATGAGTGCCTGCCTGCCTGCCTGCCTGCCTGCCTGCCTGCCTGCCTGTCTGTCTGCCTGCCAGCTCGGCTCTCCTGTCTTTTTCCCAGCCACTCTAACATGGCTCCTTCCCGTTGCACCAGAGAAAGGCAGCGGGAAAGCCAGACATGCATGTTTCCAAATAGGTCGTCCACGAAAAGGGGGATTTGTCACCGAAACACGGCCCTTGGAGCTGGCTCCGCTCCAGCCCCGCCGGCTCCCCCACCTTCACCTTCATGTCTGCGTGCTGCTGCCGCTGCTGCTGTGGACAAGGTAAACTGCTGGGCCGCGGCTCCGTTTAAGCGTACAGTTGATTGCCACGAGATTACACTGCTCCCTTTCAGCCGGGGTCAACGTCCTCATGTTTGACAGTTGGAATCACAAGCAAATTGTGTCATTTCCTTCTCCTCGTAGCTCCCAGCATGCATGTGTGCGTGCATATGTGTGCGCGGCTGTCTGAGCTCCTTAGTCAGCCGGCGGCTCGCAGGCTATTACACGACCTATGAATGTAAAGTTTACTACAAGGGCGACCATTTTACTTTTCAAGAAACTGTAGCCCGACCTCCCACCCTCCTCTTTCTGGACTTGAGTGACTCATCATATTTGCGTTGTGCGGCACGTTCCTCAGCCCGGCGTGAGATTTTCTTTTTGTCACCGTCGCCGTGTCGCTCCCTAAATGACGGTGCCGTAGACCCATGTTGGTTCTGTGGCCAGTGGCAGCGGCATTTTGGCCCATCGTAGAGTAGAGCTGGTTTACAGTTTACATCTGCCTGTTTGCCTGTCCTCTATACTCCTCCTGACCGGGGACCACCCAGGAGAACGGTGGAGTGGTACTGGCCTCTCTCTCTCTCTCTCTCTCTCTCTCTCTCTCTTTCCATTGCTTTCTCTCTGTATTTGTGCCTCTCCTTCCCCCTTGTTTCTTTGCAACTCTCTCGTGTTTTTTTTGGAACGAGATGTCCCGAAACCAAACAAGCTTTATTGGCGTACACGTTAATGCGACATAAAGCTACACGTTAACTCACGAATTACTCAATTTTCAAGAGAGGAAAAAGTGGATAAAACGTCAACACATATATCCAAAACAGCGAACAGAAGACGGTCGGACTTTCATCGTTTTTTTCTACTATTTTCTTCAGGCAACAGATCTCCTCCCAAAATGTTTACCCTCATTTGTCTGATGGGGGATTTTTGGACATATGATACCGGGTTCCTGTAAGAATTGTTCTCTTAATTTGGTATAATTGGTGCATTCAGTGAGGAAGTGAATCAACAGCTTGCCAGCAATTACAGTAAATCACAGCCTGCCATCTCTTGATATGCACTTTTCGTCTTTGTCGTTCCTGTGTCTGTACATTGTCAAGGCTTTTGTCAGCAGCAGTGAGTGGTGTGGTAGGATGCTAAAGTACAGTGTGTTTTAGGGCCAAATGACACGTTTGTGCTCACTTTCTTTCTCTCATTTAGGGATTTTTCCGATATAATTTACTGGTGTGACATTTAAGTGTATCTCTATTGACAAAACATATAAAGGCAAATAAAGCAATGGTTTTATTTGTACAAAGTGGTTTTATAAGAAAAGACAAACTGAACAAATATTAGTGAAATAAAATCATATATTGCGTAACCTGATTCTAGCTTTTTTTTTAAATGTGAGGATTTGCTGCTTTTCTTGATCATATGTGACAGAAAACTTAAAGGAGACTTAAGAGATCATGTTTTTTCATTTTTCCTTTCCTTCAGTGTGTTGTATAGGTTGAGCTTGAAAGTTAGAAAGCCCAAAGTCTGCGCCAACAGAAAAACGGCTCCTGAAACGCTTCGTCAGTAGTCTCACCTTGTATTCCGCGACTTCTTGACATCACGTTACATCACCAAGTCGCATAATTTATGCCCGTAGTCACATTAGAAGTGAAGCTAACTGGAAGCTGAAAACACGACCGAGCCGAGCGGAGACACGGTGAGCGGTGCTGCCTCAGGCGTGTGTGAACTGACCAATCAGAGCAGACTGGGTATTGGGGGGGGTCGTTTAAGCAGTAACCCAAAATACAATTATGAACCTGAAAATGACCATAATGTCTCCTTTAAATTCTCCTGGATTGCTGATGGGACAAAAAAGACATTTGTATATATATATAATATAAATATACACATTTTTTTTCCTTCAAAACATTTAATTGACAAAATGAGAAGTCAGTCAATAGAGAGAGCAGTTGGGAGATTAATTGATAAAGTTAAAATAATGTTAGTTGCAACACTACGAAATGTCAATTATATTTAATATATATTACACATTTAGATGTTATTAGAGACATTACATGCAGGCTTGTCTTGTCTCTCTCTCACACAAGCACAGAGAAATGTCACAAACACATCATCCTTTCCTTGTTTCTCTCTCTTTTTCCCTTACATGCCCACTTCACCTCTTATTTTCACACACAAGTACTTCTACATGCGCTCTCTCTCTCTTCCTCCCACTCTGTCACCCTCTCTCACCCCACCCCCCCACCCCTCACCCTCTCTGAGTGTAGGTTGTTTAATAGCAGACTGAGAGTAGTGTCTCTTGGCTGCAGCGTGAGCCCTGTCCCCGCACAAGCTTACTGTTTACACACCGGGGTCATGGACTCTGGAGCTGCAGATACCGCTCATATCTCCCCGCCGTGTCCTTTTCCCTGGGGATGGACCATAATAGCCCGTCTCTGCACTGCCATGGCAACACCACACATGGCACAAAAAGAGTGACTCATCAGTCGACTGTGGGGAAATGCTTTTTGTTTTCCAGTAAAGTTTGTTTCACTTGTCAGTTTCATGGCAAGTGACATGACTGACAGTGTTCTGAGCACAGAAACTGAAAATACCGCTGCAGGTCGTTGATTTCTGGCGATTCGGGATCTGATGCTGCCGCGATTTCTCTCAGCAGAGCGTGAACAATTTTTCAGGGATTGGTCACAATTTCTTTTTTACTTTGGCTTAATTTTCCTCTCAATTGTAAACACTTCAGTGCTTAACACGCCCAGGCACATGGACTCAGATTAGATTTGCAAAACAGGCGAGTGTTACAGATCAGAGCTGATGAGAGGCGAGCGCTGTTGCCAGTGGAAACAAAAGGTTTGTTGTATTTGGACTGGACTTCCATGTCTGACTGCGATAGGGCCGGATGGGTGAGTGGAAGTGCAGGCGGCCTAATTGGCCACCGACTGAAACGGCACACGATAGGACTGCTGGCCTTGTGATGTCATTTGGCTCAGCTAATGCTGTCATCGGACACAAGCATCTGCAGAATACATGTGCAACACATACTTTCTCTCAGCCCATGTGCTGCAGACGCTGTTCTCACTGGTGCAAAACTTTCACTAAGAGAGGAAGATCTAATTAAAGATATCAGCTGCTGAACTTCTTTCTCACAGCACGTGGAAAAAATGTAACGCAATCTATGAATGCATGCTTATATTTACATACTCATTTCTTTTTGTTTTATTGCAGAACTAAAAGTCCAGCATGTCAATTTTTGTCATGTCTCGACCTGAAATACATTTCAATACCAAATATTTGATTGCAGCTGCATAATAAGCTGTAACCTTTCACTGTCATGTCAGCAGTCAAAATATTATGACTATTTGTTTTAATGTGTTTCAAATGTGAGTTTAATTAACGTCTTTATTTAGACACACACGTGTCTGCACAAACATTTATCTGTGTCAGCAGTCAGTGTCATGTAAAAATATCTTAATTACATTGGGGTCAGAACCTGAAAGAAATATACATAGTATCTTTATACAAACATGTTCATGCATTTATATGTTTTAGAATGCACATTTTGATAATAAAGCATTCTTCAAGACACTGCATTTGACAACTAAAAAAGTTTCTGGAAACAACATTTATGTAATCGTCGTGTAATAGAGTTTAGTTTTGCCACCTTTTTCGGGCCACAGGTTGCAGTCAAGACCTGTGAGGAGAGATGGGACAGAGGAAGAGAGAGAAGAGAGGGTTTGAGCTGAAAGCTCTGTGCATGTTTGCACGTCACAGCCAATCTAATCAGCCTCCCGGGACAAAAGAGGGGTACAGAGGAGCTCCCTAATTGCTCCTTTGTTCTGTATCTCCAACCACTCAGCAGCCCTAACTGGCCCCAGTCTCAGCCCCCCTGAGCTCCCCCGCGCTCTGACTAACTGAATGCACACACGCACATGCCCACACAGTAGATGTTTACTTGTAATCATGGCATTTAGTTACAATAATTTATTTCCTCGTGTACATGACATGGAAAATACAAATCATTGCAGACCAGGGTTCCTCGGAGCCAAGTTAAATTTTTGTTGTGCATTTTGCTGACGCTGTTATGCAGAGAGTGTGCAGGTAGGCTTTTCATGCATGTTAAAAACAGGAACTTTCCAACCCAAAGACCAGCATTAGGGTCAGAAGCTGTTGTAGTTATGGGCTGATTGAACGTGATCTTGTTGATCTTGGCAGGACAGTCTGATGCAGCCACCGGGCAGGAGAACTGCTACAGAACCACCTTTTGATTTAACCTCAACTTCTGATTTGTCATCTTGCTCTCCTTTTTACTGAATCAGTGTGTTTGGAGACATTTTTAATATTTTCATCATCACCAGATTAAAGCAGCACTCCAAATATTGTGACTGTCATGTAAACACCTTCTTTTAGTGGAATTAAACTTGTAATCAGAGCGTTTGTAACCCGATCAGAAAAGCAGTGTGGCATCCATTCGCCACAGATTGATTTTTATTTTATTTTTATTTTTTGTTCTGCACACATACAGTGCTGCTACGTAACAATGGTAAAAAGAAAAAAAAAAAGAAAGCCTTAACTGTTACAACTTATAAATGAAAGAATCAAATAACATTAGTGTATTATTTATTTTGTCAGTATTAGGTTAAGTTGCAGTTGAAGAATAAGTATTATATCTCTTTTTTTTTGGTAGTTGTTGTTTTTTATAATATTTTTACTACCTTTATTATTACTTTATTACTTAATACCTTGTCTTATCCCCAGCAGTGTTTGCATGTGTTTTTACTTAAAAATAGAAATAAAGGTCATTCATAAAAATCAAGAAATATACAGATTAATATAAAACCATGATAACAAAAAAAAACAACATGAAACAAAAACATAAAATATAAAATGATGAATACAAGGTTATTAAAGCCTGAAACGAGGCTCAGTAGTAGTTATTAGTTTTTACTTGTAACTTAAAATTAATTTCTTGAACATTTTCAATTAAACAAATCCAGAGTTATTATTGACTGCAAACTGTTTCCTTTATCCAATTAATTACAGTAATCAAATTATAGTGTGTATGTTACGTATAACATACTTACTCTTCTGTCATGCACTCATGGGTACACACACACACACACCCACAGGCCAGGCCTGGGCCTGCAGTCACTGGGTCACAGGGTTAACACAAGCCAATTACCAAAACAGTTAAGGAGGAGACAGGAAACACAATATTTACCACATGACTGCCAGAGTGATGTACTACACACAGAAACATGTCGTTTATGCTTCGCTATTTGACTTTGCTCCTTAGGAGAGCAAATTCTATCACATCGTCTAGATTTGAGGAGAACAACAATAAGCAACTTTAGAGGATGAACAGATAGATGGCGCTGCTTATGATCTGGAGTAAAGAAATTTAACTGAATACGAATCAATGCACACATTTCTAGTCTCACACAGCTAATCACCCAAAACTGACCAGCTCTGATTCTCATCAAAATGCATTCTAGTGCATGCTGCATCTAGTCACATACAGTGTTGGGTCACACAGGCACTGGATTAATTGTTGACACTTTAAAAAAAAACATATGCATTAACCTGGAAGTCTGGAAGGAAGTGTGCAGCTGGCAGGCTTTGTGAGTCAGACTCATATCACAAACTCCGTTTTTATCTTTTTTTATGCACGGAGACAATGTCCGTGCTCTGCTTTGATGTTTTGACAGGGCTGATAACTATAAATGTGCACGTATCAGACCTGTTTATATTGGGGATGTTTGGTATGACCCTGGCGTGTGGCTGCGGGACACTGCGGGGGGTCTCGCTGTTTCCTGTTTATCACATCTTCCACGTGAATGTCAAACAGTTTACCTAACAAGGTACTGTCTCTCTGTCTTCTCTCTCTATCTCCATCTCACACACACACACCACATACACTCACTAATATACATTCAAAAATGTGCACAGAAATCAATGGCAGAGACACCTGAACACTTTCATAAGCGTGCACATATGCAAGTGTGCAGAGAACACAAGCACTCTCTCACACACACAAATGCACACACACACACACACACACACACACACACACACACACACACTCTCTCTCTCTCTACACACACACACGCACACACACTTGTGCACAGATTCAGTGGGTTTAAGTGAGGCAGGAAGTGAATAGTTGAACATCATTTTACATAAGTGGGGACTGGTGTCATCATGAGGCCAGGACTTTTTTTTTTGTAAATTGTACACAACCTTCTGTATGACATTTCACACGTACATGTAAGCATGTATGAAATGTTCACGTCCCTGTAGTCAGGGTCAGGAGCGTCACTTTAAAAATGTATTCCAATACAGTTACTAATTACCTGTCAAAAAAATCGTAGACAGTAACGTATTTCAAGTATCACAAAATTAAAGTAATGTTACTTGATTACTATCTGTTACTTTTGAATTACCACAATACCAAACATATGCATATAAAGAGCCGAGAACAGAAATATCAGCTTTACTTTTTACTTTTATCAGTACTTTTACTACTTTTATTTAATCTTAATACTGAGTGTGTGTTCTGTACAAATACACACTTGTGTGTGTGGTTACAGACTCAGTGATCTAATCTAATCTAATCTAATCTAATGCTAATCTAATCTAATCTAATCTAATCTAATCTAATCTAATAATATATTTTCTGTAACTTTATCGGGGTAGAGTTACCTTTTTTTGTATCCTGATAGTATTCCGTTACTCTCCGAGCCTGCAATAGAAAAATATAAGAAAAAACATAACCATAATGCTCTAACCTTTCTTACAATTACGTTTTAATATTTTTCTGTAAATAATAAAAAGGTTTGAATAATAATTAATATAAGGAGAAGTAGTAGAAGTCACACTATAAGAAGTATTTGTCAGAGTATTATGTTGTGAGATGAGGATCAGTTTGCATTCACACCGACTCATAACTGCCTTTCATTGTGAGAAACACGTCTGTGTCGCCTTCTTTAAACATTTACTGTATTTTTGTGATATAACATTATTAAATAATTGTTTTGTTTGTTTGTTTTTCTTTGTTGGACTTTGCTTTTTTTATCGAAAAGCAAATTTTGCATGGTGCCTTTTCTCCGGCTTGTGAATAAATGCTGTATTTTTCAAACATAGACCGTCTGCAGCCAAACTAATAACATAAGAGAGTTTAATGATAGAGAGATTTTCTATTAAACAAATCTTTAGAGAACCAAAAAAAATGTAAAAGTAATAATTTGTCCACTCTGGTAATATCGTTTCAGTCTTCATCGTCAGTTAAAACAGCATTATATATTTGATGCCTTTCATATATACTATACTTAGAATTTATATATTTTTGCTGGAATACAACACAATCAAAAAGACAGCAGAGAGCTGAATGAGCGGATTTTTTTCCCTCCCTTCCGACTGCCAGTAAAAGCAGTGTCACTGAGAAACCTTCTCAGGAACGACTCTGGTCTTCCTGTCTTAGTTACAGGGTTTTCTCCAGACTTAACTGTCTTGTAAACCATGCAAAAGCTACACAAAGTAACATGAGAGCCTGCGTGTCAGGGCGAGCGAGAGAGAGAGAGAGAGAGAGAGAGAGAGAGAGAGAGAGAGAGAGAGAGAGAGAGAGAGAGAGAGAGAGAGAGAGAGAGAGAGAGAGAGAGAGGCAGGAGGAAAGAGGGGGACTGAATGAAAGTAGGTCTGCATGTGAAAGGCTGGAGGAGGTGATGGTAATTTGCAAGCTCAGTTTTAGAGCTTTAGAGGATCTGCCATTTATCTGATATCCACCGAGGGTTTCAACCCTCGGTGGGTGGCTGAATGAGTGTTTGCTTGTCTCTGACTACGTGTCTGAACAAGAAAAATAAGAATTAAAGGTGCACTGTGTAATTTTGGAGCAGAAATTTTAATCAGAAGAGAAAGTTCTTCGTTCGACCGATGTTTTATGCCCGAACAAAATAAAAAATAAATAAATGAAAAACCCTCTTTGTTCTCATGACTGAATAAACTGAACAAACAAACTGACCTTAAAGGACAAACACAACCCTGATGTAGCAGCTTGTTTATTCAGTTATGGAAAATATAAATATTTCTTAGTTCTTATTATTACTTCATTAATATGATAAATCCTAAGTATGAATTTCTTCTCCAAAACTACATCGTGCTCCTTTAAATAAGAAGTTTCCTCAATACTTTGTTTTTTCCATGAATGCAAAACCCTTGGAGGCTTTTTTATCTAATTTTATGGGTTTTTTTTGTTGTTTGTTTCATTTTGTTTTAATCACAATAATAGAACCTTATATATCCAGATATCCCTTCTCCTGCAAAATAAGTCATACAAGATGTGACGTAGCGATACAGGAATTCAATACCACAGTTATTAAAATAAGACACATTCATTTGAATCGAAGGGAATGGCCTAATTTCACACAACAAATAAGATATAAACCTGGTTAATAATGAGTTTATTGCAACATCCGTCTTTCATTTCATCTTTAATAAAGAGATGAAAGAATTTTATCAAAATAGAGAATGAGACGCAAACTTTTAAAAAAAATTAAGAATAATTTTATAGCAAAAATACACACAAAAAAACAAAACTGTGATGTGAATTTGTTGATTATTGGCAGGCTTGAGGAGCAATAGAATACATGTAATGGGATTACAGCAAAGTTACCCAAATAAATCTATTTAGATTACAATTGCATTCAGTAAAAAAGGGGATTACTAACATCATTACTATTTTAAAACAATGAATGATCTACTAGTCTGTAACCATGCATATGTGTACACATGACACCACTCTGGTCTGGTCACCACTCAAATGTCAATAAAAGTCATTTTATTGACATTTTGTTTCTCTCGTCTTTATTTACATGTGCTTGGTATTGAGGTAATCTAAAAGTAACAGAAAGTAATCAAGTTACATTATTTGAATATTGTGATACTGTTGTTAAAGTAACCGTCCCGACTCTGATCGTTGGGTAGTTTCTGTCAGTAAGTGTTGTGTTAACTGTGTTTGATTCAACACTTTCACCAAACTACGTTCACCTCCACTGACAGATTGGCAGATTTCTTTAAAAAAATACTATTTGTATGATTAGATACAAATGGGGAACTATTTTTGTGAGCTTGATTTGGGTGAACTGACCCTTTAATACAAGACAAGTGGTGGTCTGCCCACAGAAGCCATACCACAGCTAATGCTCGTCTCTACTCGGGCCCTGAGGTGATGCTGGTCCAGGCCTGGAGCAGAGAGGGATGAAGATGGAGGGGCCAGACATTTTTAAACAGATAATGCACCAGGGGATTAGGAACCGAACGGAGACCAGTGACTCTCCAGACTGAGCCCAGTCACAGTAATCAAACACAGAGACGGACAGGACACATACCCACTGGTAGAATTAGGAGCAAAAGCACTCAGGGAAGTATCTTAGAAGCAGCCTTTCCATTTTCTATTTTTTTTTCTTTCCTCCTCTATATGACTTTTTTTCCATCATGGAGGATAAATGCGAGAATGATGAGTGTTCTGTTTGGATAGTGCACTGCCTGATGCATGCGCGCGCGTGTGTGTGTGTGTGCGTTGGGTCCGTATAAAAGAGACAGAGCAAAGGAGTGAATGAGACAGCAGATGAATGTATGTGTGTATGAGTGTGGGTGGTCTTGTGAAACGAGAGCGCACAGCCATGGAGGTTCTCCACTGCGAGTGGAAGTGAACTGTTAAAGGCCGCAGGAGCAGCCTGAATGAAATCACAATATGGCGAGATGAAAAAAACTACACGGTGAGGGGAAAACAGTGTCCCGCCGAGACATGCTGAGGGGCCGTGGATGGGCCCGGCTGCTCCCCGCTACAAAGCAACTCTTTCACGAGAGGAAACATACACGGGTCGGCTGTTTCGCCTAATAAAGTTTCAATAGATTTAAATAGTTGGACAACCAAAGCCAGGCCGGAGCGGTGCGAGGCAGAAGGTCTTAGTCATGACAGCCTGCCGCTGTTGGCCGCTCTGACTGCGGCCTGCTGAATCCACGCTCACACGAGCAACGCCGGAGCAAGAGAGTGACTCAAAGTGCCATCACCTTTGATGGCAAACCATCACTTTTGTGTACACTGACGTTGAAAGATTGATCTGAGATCTCTATCGAGAGACACGGACAGACGCACTGACTCTGCTCACTCGCAGTTTTCTCTTCCCCCATGTCTCTCACAGCCTCCTCCGCTCTCTCTGACAGGCTTCACTCTCTCAGTCTGTCTGTCTCTGTGGATTTCCTGTGGCCTCAGGGCTCCTCTGTGTCCACCTCTCACACACACGCACACACATGAACGCACACACAAACACACAATCAGCTCAGGGCCTCTGGGGCCACGGTGATAGGGATCTCCAGCCCGGTCCACCACTTCCCTCTGGGGTCAGAAATGGAAGAGATGCTGCCAATAACTGGGAAGTTGGTGTGTGTGTGTGTGTATTTATGTCTGTGTGCGTGTGTGTGTCATGTCAGTCACTCTGTGTATATGTATGCCTGAATGCCTCCCTCTGAAAGTTTATCAGCATTAGGGCTACATTTCTTTACGTGAAGGTTGTGTGGGAAGGAGAGAGATGAATGGAGAGGTACAGAAAAAAAGACAGAGAGACTAGAGAGAGAGAGAGAGAGAGAGAGAGAGAGAGAGAGAGAGGCTCTGCCCTGTGAAACGAGGATAAGGAGGGCAGAAGCTCTCGTGGCTGCAGGGCTTAAGCCTCAGCCAATGGTTTCCAGATGGGGCTCATTTGCCCGGCACTGCTCTAATGCATGGACCACTGTCCTCCACCAAGGATGTCCATGCACGTACATACACACACAAACACACACACAGGATGAGGATGACAAGGCCTATTCTCCAAAAACATGGAGTCCCTTTTTGGACCGTGACTATGAAGTCGTCACGTATCACGTGGTTAGATTAAGCTCACAGTCCATGCATGCACATCATTTTTCTTCTTTGCTGTATGGTTAAGGTAATTTATTTATCCATGGAGGTACAGTGGTGAGGTTGTGGGTGTTTGTAAGGTAAAAATGCTATAAGAAAGATTTACTTGAAATAAATGACATGATGCAAATATGAATTAAAACATTTTGGATATTGGATTTTCTTTAATGTCTCGAAACACTTTCTTTTTACAAGAAAAAGTCCCCCATTCAAACTCATATGCAGGCACAAGTACAGAAGTAGCTAAATGTAATATTGAAATGTTAGAGTTTTACATATTGTAAAAATCTGATTATATCAGGTTATATATTACAGTATGGCCATTAATGGTGCATCAACATGGCTGTAAGCAACATTATGCTATGTTGGCATATCTAGGTGAAACTAATGTGGACAACTTATGTGCGTTGTGTGTTATGTATTGTGTTAAAATATTAGTCCCCCATACAAACAGTACTTGAGTCAAAGTATCTGACATTATGGCAAGAGTATCAAATGTACAAATATGAGTAAATTATACATAAATTTACATGTACAGTATACTATATACTAGCGGTCGACCGATTATTGACCTGGACAAGTTTGTTTTGTTTTGTTTTGTTTTGTCATCAGATTGCTGATACACAATGACATTTAAAGATTAGCCACTCTGCCTCTGATGCAGCATGAAATCTGCAAAGTAACTTATAACTGAGGTGATCAAATAAATGTAAAAGTACAATGTTTTCCTCCAAAATGTAGTCGAGTGGAAGTATAAAATGGCAGAAAATGTAAATACTCAAGTAAAGTAACTGAAAAACTGCATGTACAGTACTGGTGGAAAATAACAATATTATAAAATTACATGAAATGTAAATTCTCCAATAAAATACAGCTACCTGTAACCACTATTAAAGGTGCATTATGTTAGAATTGGCTTCCTGTCAAATTCATACTGATACAAACAGGAGCAGCATATCACTAGAGTAAGGGCAAATTGCTGCTAACAGCTAATTAGCTCAGTTAGCAGCAGCTAGCAGTTCAGACTGATAGCTCGAAGACTTGGGGAGTGTTAGTGTTTACACCCTTAGCACAGGAGCTTTGGATCAGGACTGACCATGGCTACCTGGTTTCACAGTCTAAGCAGTAGATATCTCTGCAACACAATACACTAATGTGGCAAATTGTTATTTATTCACATTCTGTTTATAATTTCCGATCATTTTTTGAACATTTTAATGTCAAATTCTTACTTAACGTCATTTAAAGTATTTTTGAGTCGATGCACTAAACCTCTACCACTGAAAAAAATATGAAGATAGAGATGTGCACACACACATATACACACACACATACACACACACACAGTGTGGTGTGTGGCAGAAGGTCCTTCCCACGCGCTGCTGTGGCTGCACAAAGAGTCAGTGTTCGGGGGCCTCCAGTGTGGCGATGCGTGACACGTCGGTGTGAAGCCGCCTGTAAAACCCACAGAAACAGGTAAGGGTCACAGACAACAGCATACATGGAGGGTCAGCCTGTGCTCTCTGGCTGTGTCTGTGCTCAGTGTTTGGCTGTGTGTTTGTGTAGGGGTGGAGGAGGAGGTGGGGTTGCGAGTGTGTGTCCATACCTCTGTATTTTTGGAAACCACATGCTATGAAACAGCATGTTCACTCACACACATGGCCCAGCACTGATGGAGGACGATCAGTGAGTGTGAGCATCCACAAACCCCCTCCCCTCCCTGTCCCAAACCACCGGCATACAAACATGAACACACACATATACACACACACACACACACACACACACACACACACACTATAAGATACAAACACACAACTTTCTGCAACTACACATGCACTAACTTGGAGCGCCACATATGGTACCAGTTTAACCCTCTCTTTCCACTGTCCAACACCAGGAGTTATCATCAACCAGTGATGGATACATCTGTAAACTGAGGATATATCATTAGCAATAGTTAACAGCCCAACAGTGTTTACATTATTGATACACAGCTCTTGAGGACTGTCAAACAAGCCGCGTGGATAAATACGTCTTCCAGGTGGAGCTATTGATCACCAAAGAGGTCTGCCCCTCCAGCTAGCGGCGCTACACCTCAAGATCGATTGATACCTTCATTAGCCAATTGGATTTGGCTCTAACCTCAATACAAAGTCTGTTTGTTATTGTGTGAAAAAAATGAGTCCGGTGGGGATAGAGCTGGCCACGCTGATAAAAGGACAGGGGTGATGGTGACAGAGGGGAAAATAAAGAGAGGGAAAGTGGTGGTGAGAGTTCGAGGAAAGCGTACGAAAGCGGAGATGAGAGTTCACCTTAGAATGAAAGAGGGGGATGAAAAAAGATGACCGGCAACTTATCACATCCATTGAGCACATGTGCATGCATGTGAACGCGTGTGCCTCTGAGTGCTGCTTGTGTTGTGTGTTGCCCCTATATGCATTAGACGGTGTATGTATGCATGTATGTGCTGGCAGGCTGGTGTAACATCTGGTTTCCATGAGGGCCTGAGCAGGCAGAGAGCAGCCAAGTACAGCACAGAAGGTATTAGAGGTAATTTACTTATTAGAGAAAAAAGAGTCAATCTCAGGAGCTGTAATTGTAAATGGAGATGGGGCTTATCTGAAGGACTATCAGTATCCCTGCAGGGGGAATACAAGCAGGCAAGGAGTGGCAGTTTAGCACACATGCACGCATGTGTGCGTCATAGCCACAAACACACACGCAGGCATGCAAACACAAGCACACAGGAACACACACACACACACACACACACACACACAACGCGATCCAGTATTATTCTATTAGGTTGTTTTTACTCGCGCTTATAAATTGCATTATCTGAACTGCTAACCCGCCGTGTCAGCGCAATAACAACACGGCTGATAAATGAATAAGCTCTTTTAACAGAAGTCATGACTTCACTGTTGCGAGGACTGACTACTGGCCCGTTGCCTCAGACGTGCAGCAGTGAGACATCCATCACACTAATATCAATGTCAGGCATTATTTTTGATACGTTGTTGCTGTAACAGAGTTGATATCGCGGTAAATATGGTGCATTAAACATAAATCTGTATACAAGTTCATAAAAGTATATATATCATTTTAAAGGTGCACTTTGTAGTTTTTGGGGATACAATTCTAATCAGTAGAGAAAGATCTTCATTGGCTGATGTTTTTTTTATGCCTAAACAAACTAAATAAACAAACTGTCTTTGTTTTCATGAATGAATAACCTGTGTAAACAAACTGACCTTAAAGGACAACACAATTTCTGTTTATATGTGGCGGACCCTGCCACCTTTTTTGTTCTGGGGACCTTATTTTCCTCTGAGAAACAGCTTGTTAATTCAGTTATGGAAATAATAAATATCTCTCAGTTTGCATTATTACCTCATTAACATTGTAAATAATAAAATTTGGAGTTTCAATTTCTTCTCCAAAACCACAAAGCGCTCCTCTGTTTTAATAAAAATATCTTTGTTGCCATGAGACATGCAGGATGTGAATTCCTATAGCCAGGTTTAGAAAATACCATACAGCAGTTTGAAGTAAGCAGTAAAATATCTTTATTGTGATCCTCTTCGTGGGCGTAGAAATATATTGTGATTTTGCAAATCTCCTGAGTTTTCATGACATTAATGAGGCTTTTATCAAGACTATCAGCCCACTCCCTGAAGCACTCCCTCCAATCTGAAAATACAGAAGACCTTTCAGTGACCGGTTTCCCTCTCGCTTTGCTACACAGATGGTGTGTGATGGTGGTGTTAGCGTCGGTTTCTTGGCCAAGTTGGTTCCGCTGTTGCACAACATGCGAGTCCAGCCAGGACCCAAATAGTAACTCAGAGAGGTTCTCTTTAGTGTTGGGATGACACCACTGCAATAAAAACCGGCAATTATTTTCCTAACCATTTCAAATGTGCGTCACACTTGACCCGAATGGGATGGAAATAAACCAGAAGCTGGGCCTGAACAGTGGAAGGGTGACATGAAGGAGGGAAGAAAAGTAGACATGTCTTCCCCTGATTTATCCCAGGCAGTCTGATAATGCACCGTGCCAACTCCCCGTAGTGGCAGGAGGCTGCGTGTCAGCACACTTGTCCAATAATCTTATCATCATCTGTATCAGCCAATGCTTTTACTCCGTGACACTTTTTTGCTCCCTCCGTCCAGACAGACTTTTTCTCTTTTAGTGCGTGTTGCTGCTGAATGCTGTCATGGTGAAGTTATTTCACTCAGGGCACCGGGAGATGACATCAGTGTTTAGGGATGCTGTCACTGTTAACATCTCTGAAAAATGGCTCCTTCTATCTGTTTGTAAATCTGATGACGCTTTTGTGGCTGGTTAGTCATCGTAAGCGTGCGTCTGCAGCTAACTGGAGACATTTTTACCTTTTTCTAAACACCTTATCATTAACTGGTGGTTCGGCAGTGGAATAGTACTGGAAGTGAAAACAGAAGACCAGAGAAGTGCATGCTGGAGCATCGTTTGGTGTAACCAGGCAGACAACGTCTCCAAACCTTATCAACCCTCAGTCTTTGTGGGCCTCCGCTGAGTGGCTGACCTGCCCTGATAGATGTCTTCCTATGATCTATAGCTCCGTCACTCCCCCAATAAAGAAGCCTTCTCCTGGATTTGGCCTCACACGTTGACCTATCTTTCCCACTCTTGACTCACCTTAAACGCAATAGTCCAAAAACACGCTGAACACATTAAACCGAACGACGCACTGGCCTGTGACTTTTCTGGTTGCAACATCAAACACGTCATGTTCATCTGCCTCCAATACACTCAGAAGTATGCAGCCACATTGCGCACATCGCCTCCTCTTTATCGTCCGGCTCCCACATAGCTAGGTGATGAGGAGAATGGCAAACTGGCATTGTTCCACGTGTCAGCCAGGATTTGTGTGCATGCGAGGACTGAAATGAGCAAAATATGCTCAAACAGCTTGTTAGTGCAGGATCGTGTTGCAGAGATCAGATGAGCTCCTGTCGGTTATATTTATCTCCTGAACACATTTGTGATTGTGTGTCTGTGTGTGGTGCAGATAAGATGATATGTGCCTCACCCCTCAGTGTCCAGGAGGTCACTTTTGAAATATAATAGCATACAGACAGTGATGGAATGTAACTAAATACATTTACTCAAGTACTGTACTTAAATACAGTATTAAGATACTTGTACTTTACTTGAGTAGTTCCATTTTCTGGTACTTACACTTCCACTCGACTACATTTTTGGAGACAAATATTGTACTTTTTGCTCACTGCATTTCTTTAATAACTTCAGTTAGTCGTTAGTTTCCAGATTACCTGTGTGCATCTGAGCCAAATGAGTGTGAATGTGTAAAATAACTTATTTTATCAGATCAGATAAAAAAAAAAACTGACCTGGCCAGGCTGATAAAGGATCAACAGCCTGCATACATGTTAATTTATGTACATTTTACATATACTTTTGATACTTTTCATTTTTTTTGCTAGAAATTACTTTTCATACTTAAAGTACATTTAATATCAAATACTTTAAGATTTTTACTGAAGTAATAATTTAACACAATATCTTTACTTCTACTCAAGTGTGACTTTTGGGGTCTTTATACAACACTGCATACGAGTCTATTGTATTAGTCTATCTACTACTATTATAATTGTTTATTGTAACATTACTGTCCTTTGGCTGCTGTGACACAGAAATGTCCCCGTTCGCAGGACAAATAAAGGAATTCTGATTCTAAAAATGAAATAAGCGATGTAACTATTCTAATTACCTCATACAAGGAAATGTAACTTATTGCATTTGATTGTTACATAATATGGCCGACAAGTCAGACTGGCAGATGAGAGGCTGAGCAAATTCAAACATGACAACCAGTCAAAAACAACGCTTACCATCTGAGCACAAACTGCTCAGTGAGTTAAACAGAGACAGCTCCTTGTAAGACATTCTACCCTCGATGGTGCTGCGCTCAATTCGTCCCATGTTGTCAGGAAACGTGCCAAAACAAAGCATTCCTGCACAGGGAAAGGATGCATCATCATCATTTTGATTAGCAGCCGTAATTGAGTACAATTACACTCATATTAAAATGTTATTATGTAATGCCCTGACATGTAACTACTACCCAAACTGCTCACCCTACCATCCACCACACCCTCAGCTCACCTTTGCTCTCTGGAGACGGGCTACAGCGCGGTCAGCGGTGTCAGTAAGCACGCTCTGCCGTGATTTGTTTGTGTGTTTGGGGCGTGAGGGAGGTTGTTGGATTAGAAGAAGAGAGTTTTTGGCACCCAATCCATTGATTGATGGAGTAAATTGGGTGGGCCGGGGCTCACTGAAAGCAGGAGTGTGTGGGTGACGTCTGCCCCCAGCTGTCTGCCGCCTGATCGATCCTCGCTCGGCGGTGGCCAAAGAAGTCCTGATAAAAAACACACACACACACACGCAGGCAGATACACCCACAGATTAAATTCCCCTCCATGAGACAGTGCTCATGAGCAAAATATCTGTATTTACCGGTGAAGGCTTCAGTGCGTGTGTGTGTGTGTGTGTGTCACTGTATGTCGGTGTGTGCCAGATTGCTGAAGCCTCTCTGCTGACTTTACGAGGGGGAGCTCTTTGTCTGTTCTGTGTCTCTGTGTCAGGGCGACTTTACCACAGTGATCTGGCTCGTTTCTTCCTCTCCAACGCTCCGAAATGTTTCCCTCTCACTTCTTCATTCCCCGCCGTGGATGTGATGTTTGGAAAACCCAAAACAAATGTAAAATTCAATTCTTTCCCTCTGCGGCGCTTGAACCGACTCTGCCGATGGATGCTGACCTCCGAGAGAAAGAGTCTGTTGATATGAGGAGTTAAATTCATGTATTTTAGCACTTTTCCACATCCACTTGTGGAGACGCCTTCAAGTTAAGAGCAGTATAACTTTGGAGTTTAACACATGTATAGTTTTATGTATTTCTGTACATTCATTGTGCTTGGCCACGGCCGTCTGTCCCGTCATCTCTCTGTCCGTCCGTCTGTCTGGGTGCATGGAGGATGCTCTGACCGCCGCTGTCTGTGTGGCCTCCTTTGTTGTAGTGTCGGGCTGCTGTTCCCTTTCCAGAGAAACCACGGTGTGTCATAGCCACAGAAATAGATCTGTGTTTACATCACCTTAAACCCAGCCCGGTGCTTGTTTTGAAAGATGTTCTGTGGTGAACCCTGTGGAAAAATTCTTCTTTTTCTTTGGCCTGGAAAAGAAATCAGCAGGTATACGTATAATAACCACCACGGCTGAATTCACAGGGATTCCACATCATGAAGCCGAGCTCTAATTTTTGACAGCTTGTCAAAATACGTTTGAAATGTCTTTGCTCTGCATTTAGATATATTCATTTCTGAAGAAGCGTCACCTGATTTTATTTCATGACCAGTGTTTAGTTGAGGTATTGATGATGAGCCCGCTGCAGCCTTTTAAATCTGCACTAGTGGGGTGCTGTGCATTGTGGTCGTTCCTTTAGTTTTATAGCGTTGTGCAGGACCCCCCCTACAGGATACAGGCTGCACTGCAAGGCAGAAAAAAACAGCATCGTCACTAAAACACATACTAAAACAGTCAATTTACTAAACCCAACACATTTGATACAGAATGCTACCTAGAATATCAAACTCACATATGTGCAATAAGGGTGAAACTATCACCAGCTTAAGATTTGATATGGCCAAAGTGATAAATTATGAGAATTGGTCCACTGTACAGATACAGTGTGCTAAGAGGAAACACTGATCCTGCTTTACCCTGATAAAATAAATGAGACAGAAATCTCTACATAAAGGTAAAGTGTCACATGATATTTCAAACTGATGTTTCAGACCAGGGCTGTCCAAAGTGGGGGCACACCGGCCAAAGTTGGCCCAATCAAACAGTTTGTTTTGGCCCACACAGACATTTCTAGCAAAGCAAACATAAATGTAATTTTTTATTTTTATTTTTTTCAAATTACACCAACATACTGAGCATGGTGGGTAGAGTTGCACATGTGCAGAAACTGTGACAGAAAAGTCACTTGAGGGAACTTGGGATCTTAGTACCATTTTGCACCTTACCAAAACAATACAATAGGTTCATGCTTCTGGCCCGCGGACCACTATTAACTTAAAATGTGGCCCTCCAATGAAAGTTTGCCCCCTCGCTTTATACATCAGCTTTTCATTATATGCTCTTTATTTCAGTAACATCTGCAGATGACATTATGAGACTCTGCATACGTCTGGATGCTGATTTATCAATTTAAAAACTGTTAACGTAAAGAGATATCAACCTCTGCTTATATGATGATAAAAAACACAGTTTTATTTCTACTATCTCTACGACTATCTCTACTAGTTCTACTACCTAAGCTAATTCCCATGACGAACAGCTCTTAGTGCCGAAATGGCTCATGGTTTTTTTCGATGAGTAAACGGCGATGAGTCTGAGTGTCGTCTCCTTCTTGATGAGTGGCTGATAAGACTGCAGGGGTCAGATCTGAGTGGTCATCTCCTCTCCACTCTCTGAGCGAGCCATAAATCACATGACAGTGTCTGGGTGCTGTCAGGCCTGGCTGCTGCCCACCAGGGTTAAACCAACAGAGGCCTGAGAGGGGAGGTGGACAGACAGAGGGAGGCCTGGGTGAAATGCTGCTTTGTCTTCTTCACTTGACAGCAACACAACTGTGTCGGCGACTGGGAGCGAAGACACAAATGAAACTCTCCCTGTAGGTATAATCTGACGTAATTTCATAGATTTTATTCGGCAGAATGCCGTAACTTTAGTGACTTTCTTCTGAAACCCCTCACGTCTTCTTGCTCCAATAACTCTTCCTGGAGAGAGAAAAAAAACACAGTTGCCATAACATAGGTGACTTTCTTCTCATGCAGTGACTTATTTTCACTCTCCATCTGCTGCTCCTTCTTTCCCTTCCTCTCCGTCCCTCCATTATTCCCCTAAGAGCCAAGTGGAGGCTGGAGTAGTGGAGGCCTTACCCAGAGCTAAAGATAGAGCCTTCATCTGTCATTCTGTGACAGTATTGTAATCAGGACTGGAGGATTCAGCCTACAGGCCGGACCCGACGAGGGGCTCAAGCAATCCTGAGTGCACTGGACAGCTGCCAACCCACGGGAGGCGTGCGAGCAAACACGGCATAACCCTCATACTCAATCTAATTCCAGAGCATGGAAGACAAATTTATACAATGCTGCTGAGAACTGTTGAATAACTCAATTAATTAGCTTCGACTTGGAGTCCACTGGTGCCACTAGAGAGAGGACGCTGGCTGAGTGGGCGTCAAAATGAAAAGTGAAACAGCAAATCATCTGAGAAAGGGAAATGCATACGTTCATGAAACAAACTCATGACTAAAGTTTTTTTGTTTGTTTTTTCCTGTGACTCCATTAAAAAAATTCAGGATTTCAGCAAAGCATTGATCAAACAACCACAGGTTTTATTTTAAGTTGTGGGAGGCAGCCCACAGTTTCCACAGACATCGAATATGTCAGGCTATATTTTGGGGAAATTCATATAAAATGATGCAAAAGATATCGAAAGCTTCCATGATGTAATGAAATGGTGCGGCTTGGAAGAAAACTTGGAATCGGAGGCCTTTCTCAGCGTAAGTATCATATAAATTCAATGATAGCTGGAACAAGTCGATACCCAATATACAGTACAGTATATGTGACCCTGTCAGACAAAAAGGTTTGCTTAATCTAAAGAAATGTAAGGGCCGGACCATCGTAGAAGTACTTCATATATCTTTTTAAAATTATAAATGAATGTGGATGAATGTGCACCTGGGAGAAATCTCTCATCTTGACATTTTTCGGCGCCCCACCAGAAGTCTTCTGGGGGTCAGTAAAGCTGCTCTGAGTAATGCAATATGGCTTTGTTATATTCAAATCCAATTATTTGGGATTAAATGGGAGTATGTGTGGAGCGTAAACAGTCAGAGTGGAACTTTAACATCTTAACCAACGATGGGATTTCCTAACATTTCCCAACAAGAAGCGAGCGCTGTTGGCCACGACTGAGTGGGATCAGAAATGGATGACACCGGATGATTCAGCAAAATGGGAAGTGGGACAGCAATGTTTTTCTGTGATCGCTCACATTGACACCTGGTACAGTCATCTTTTGTACGCATTTGCTCGTCTTTGTTTTTGTTTGTCCGCTTATGTTTTCCGATGATGACTCTTTTTCTGACGTGGGCACGCAGAGGTGGAGAGAGGCAGGGAGAGAGAGAGAGAGAGAGAGAATTAGGGAGAGAGGTGGAGTTTTGCAGGATGTTATCAACATCCTGTCTGTGTGACCTGGTGCCACTGCTCATGTTAGACTGCTGGTTCTGGTAATCCCTTTGAACAGAAAAACACAAAGATCTCTTACTCTCTCTCACACACAGAGAGAGAAATAATCATATTTTCACTCGTAACCTGACATCATAGCAACATTAGGACATCTGGAACCTTTTCCGATCCGTTTTCACGGGTCGATTCATCCAAATTGCAAAAACACATATTTTTCATACTAATCAGAGCGGCGCAAAATGTTTGGTTTGCACAAGTTTTAAGATATTAATCTTTCGAGATTTCTCCTCCACTAAAACAAGACGGAGGTGAGTTAAATGTTGACATGCTTACTCCACTTGATAATTGACCCTTCAACAGAAAAAAGAGCTGCTGACAGTGTGTTCTGTGGATTGTCTTGAGTGATAGGGCAGCTGTGTCCGAAAAGAGATGTGGCTGAGTGAAATATGTAAGCAGCTAACGGATGGACTATGGAACTGGGTATAGACAAATGTGTGTCCCTCAAAGCCCTGCCAGACGGTTCTCTCGACAAGAACAAAGTTATTTGCATTTACTGCCGATGTGAACTGAGTTACCACCCGAGTACGTCATGTCCTAAAGACTACTTTCTGGCCCACAGCTGATGCAAAGAGCCCTCCTCTCCCTCGCCAAAGGTAGAAGACCCTGGATAGTTTTCAACGGAGACACCTAGATAACTCTACATGGGACAAACTTTCAACAGCAATAGCTAAATGTGTGGCTATAGCTTGCAGATCAATTGACATTGTTTAGTTGACCTTTATTAACCAATGTTAATACAAATTTGAAACTTGAAATATCCCTCTCAGGTACATTTAGAAGAGATAAAAAATGTGTGATTAATTTGCGATTAATCACGAGTTAACTGGACAATCATCAGTAAAAACAAAACTCCCTGCATGTGTCCACATGGGAAAACACCATTTAAAAAAGTATCTTAACCTGTTAAGTACACAACATTTGAAATGCATTGTATTTCGCCTACATTATACTTTTGTTTGCGTGGCAACAGAAAAGGGAACAAAACACTTCGTATTCCAAGTAAACTCCTCCACTATCTCACACGCTTCCACTGAATAAGAGGTGTAAATAACCCAGTGGATCACTACTCCCCAGCCAAACAGATGGATGCTCTCACAGTGCAGCAGGGTTAGCAGAGTGATAGAAAGTGCAAGAAGAAGAAGAAAAAAAAAAAAGAAAAACATCACCCAAGTATGCTTGCAGCCAGAGATAGAAGTCATTTCCTGAGAAAGAGAGAGAGAGAGAGAGAGAGAGAGAGAGAGAGAGAGGCAAGCAAAGTGCAGCTCCAGCTCTCCCAGGAAGTCCCTTAATGTGGGAAAGGTGAGAGTCGAAGGCAGGTTGGGTTTAAGGGTTAGAGGTAGGGTTATGGTTTGAGTGTGTACGGGCCCGGAGCTGACTAATGATGGATGGACAGGGCAAGGAAGAAAATGGGAGTTGGAGGCGTTTGGGAGAGGGGGTGGTGGTTCTTCCTGGTTTTTCGAGCAGACATTACCAAAAGACACGGAGGCGGTGCAGCAGCACATACAAACACGTAAATCTTCATTCGTGCGTAAACATAACACCAAACATAACATGAAGCACTTTACCACAATTAATTACGTAAAGCCCACTTAATGTCCAGTGATGACAGTGTGCGGACAAAACATTTTCTGCGCTCAGACGTGGGCAGAATTCCCGGGTGTCCGGGTATCGCCAGCTGGCATCGGCTCGCTCAGAGCTCATCTTCTCAAACTGCTTTTATTACAGGAAATTGCGTGTGGAACGAGCACCAATCTGTCTCCCTACGACACATCTGTGCTGGGGGAGCCCGATGAAGCAGGGGGGAGGTCAACAACTGAAGCAGGGAGTGAGCTGGTTGAGCCAGTATGAGTGTGTGCTCGTGCTTTGCAGCCTTTGTGAGAACCAAATCAAGTTGCAGACGTTCAAAGTGAGGATATTTTTCCCAAGACGAGGCTGTGTTCGCTCATGCTAACTTCTCATGTCAGGGGTTTAACGATAAGACAGGAGTTGTGGTCACGCTCAGCTGAGGATGATGACTTTGTTTTAGGTCATAATCAAGAGATAATAACCTTTACCCTTCGCTCTTGTGTGTGCATGCGCGTATTTGTATTTGTGTATGTCATGTATGTGCGTGTGGTCCCCGCTGAGATGATAGATGTGTGGAGAGGGAGGAGCGTGAGGTGGGGGGGGGGCAGTAAACAGTGAGACATGCATGTAGGAGGTCTGGGTGCAGACTAAAGCCAGAGCTGTCAGGATCCCAGACAGAGATACAGATAGATCCCATCCCTCCACACACTGCCACTCGGTCTGCGCAGCGCCATAAACCTTCCCACCCATCAACCCAGCTTAATGATCTTCAGACCAATAGATGACGAGTTCACTGTGGTGCCAGGGTCATCAGCGGGCCCCACCAAAAAAAAAAAAAAAAAAACATCCCTCGTCTCGTGTTTTCATTGTGCGTTTGCCAGCGTTTTAGTTTTACATACATTTAGATCAGAGCAATGGGTGCGATTGCGCAAAACGGTGGCATTGCTACGTTTTGTCGCTTGAAATAGACCACTTAATCACAGGCAAAAGGTTTCATTCCTTCTCATTTCTGTGAGTTTTGCCAGATTAGACGGATCTTGAGAGATTTTTGGCTGCTTTCAACGCATAATTGTTACCTCAGGAAAAAATATACTGTAATGAAAAAGTCATCAGAAAGTGTGGAGATGAACCTCGAAAGAGATTAAAGAAAACCAGAAAAACCACATGATGAAGCATAAATGATGAAAGCAAGACAGAATTGTTGCATCTCTAAAGCCATCTTTTCTTTATTATGACATTTTTTTGTGCTTTTTGATTTAAAGTCATTTTCCTTCTAAAGCAACATTATGTAACTTTCTTTAATCCCAGAATAAAAACTTCAAAATCATTTTTATTGTACATCAATTAACCCATTTTGTTTTATCTACCATGGCAGGCGAGATTTGCAGATGAAATGCAGAAACTCTTATTATTTTTAGTCTGATATTTAATAATAATGTTGTTGTTATAGCTGCCTATCCCTGTACTGTGGATGTATGGTGTGTGAGATCAGATGATTAGATTATAGAATATATATGTATTTGCCTCAATGAAAAAGAGACATTTTCACAGGCGGTAACAATTAAACTTAATACACATGACTACAATTATGCTGTAATTACGCTGAATGTCTTTCGATAAAAGACATTTTCGTTGCTCCAAGAAATGTGCATGCTTCTAAAATGAGGAATCAAAACTGGAGCTGGCGGATCATATGACAACAATTTTGCATCACAGATCATCCCTGGGTCCACTTCTCTTCACGAGGAATCGGCATATTCACAGTATGTTGGTCTGAGAACTAATCCAAACCATGTTCGAAGCAAAACTGTAATACAGACAATAAAACTTGAGGTGGGTACATGGTTTTTGTTGTTTTCATATGAAAAATTCAGTAATCCAGTGTGATTTTTTTTTTTTTTTTCCCAGGGGTGGTTCACGCTAAGGACTTCTTACCGCAGGGCGCGGCGGTGTGTGTGTGTTAGTGTGTGCACGAAGGTGGAAGTAACCCCTCTTCTGACCTTCTTTGCGCCCAAGGGTCATACATTGTTCAGGAGGATGCAGAAACCCAGGCTGATGGATGACCGATCAGGCTGTTTCCCTGGGTTCATACATACTCGGGAAATCGTAATTCACCCCCTGGGAGAGGCTGAAGGCGGAGCGGGTCCCCTCTTCTGCTCCGCGCTCATTTTCTCCTGGATCCAGGATGCGATGAAGAGGCTGAGAGCTCAGCTGCCTTGGCAGGGCTTTAAGGGGAGGTGGAGTAAATCTTGAGCCGCAGCTGTCCCCTCTCTAAACTCTGCCGAGTTGTGCTGGGCTGAGGACTGAGGCCGTATATGGTGCAACCAAAAATACAGTTTGTTTTCTGCTTTGATGCTTCGTCATCGTGTACACACCACTTATGCACTCATGTACATTTACACACATTGTTTGTCATCAGAGGATGTGATGACAGGATGATGCACCTGTGACTCAGTGTTTAGTGTGAATGTGACTGTGCGTGAGCGAGAAAACACCTTCAATTTTCTGCATTTCATGTGATTAAGTTGAGTTAATGAGCGGTGTCGTTGGCCTTTAATCCCCCGGAATGGACAAAGCTGTAACCCTTTCCGAGGTTCAAGGTCAAGTCAGTTTTGACATCTCAGTTTGCGCCTTCACACTGTACATCTGCAGCGTGTTGCAACATCAACATGTAAGTGAAAACCTCTTTCCACGTGAGACACAAGAAAAAAGCCCCTCTCTCATGGAAACATGCTAGTTCAAACCACAAAAGGTACTCTCACATCCCCAAACTTTGACGGAACTCTCTCAATTTCAAGCCCAAAATAACACTGAAAATCAACTTTTTGCATTTTTTCTCACACAGCCCTGAAGTGGACATGTGGTCGAGTTGGAGACCGCGCTCGGCTCAAAAAATCAGCGCGATTCTTAAAAGAAAACGTCAGCGGCGTCAGCATCTTCGGAACATGACACATTGTCCATTAGTCCCCTCGACTTTACTACATAATGACATCATAGGTCACTCGAGCTACCTAATGGGGGCCAATGACCAAGACTGATGATTCCTGAGCTCAGTGCACGCCATCACCACCCGCGCTGTCTGCCAAGTATTCAATTAGGGTCAGTGAGTAATTGGGTGTAGATGAGGTAGAGATCTTTCTGAGGCTCAATGTGGAAAGTCTTGGAAATGTGTGCACACGCGCATGTGTGTGTGTGTGTGTGTGTGTGTGTGTGTCTAAGCGAGAGAATTTTGCCTGTCATGTCCTGAGTGACTTAGCAATAAAAAGAGTTTCTAAACAGGCCACATAAACACTCAGGCGGAGAACTCTGGAGCTGTCCAGGGCCTCACCACCATCTGCTTGTGTGGCTCATTAGTTAAGCTTAATGTTAACGGGAAAAGACAGGAAAGCACTTTGAATAGACATAGAGAGATCGCCGGCTGTAAAAACCTCACATAACATTCCCTGGTATTTAAACTATTTGGATATTTGAGTCCCAAAATTCTACGTATGCTCTTTTTTTTTCTTTTTTTTTTTTTTTTAGGGGAAATGTATTTTAACGGTACAGGATAAAAACAATAATATTTCAAAATAAAACCATACTGAGTTTCTTTACCAGTGTGCAGTGCTTTTTTCCAGATAAGATCAGACTTCAGTATCCTCCACAGGACCACAACCTTAGTTAATGTGCGCACCTCCTCCCCGCTGACTTTCCCTTAATAACCTCCGCTGAGACTCTTAACTCTCTTTTGACAGCAACAATCTCTCGCCTTATCTGTTTTTTCCTGTTTGCTTTTCCTTTATGCTCAGCTGTAATTGTTGAAATAACAACAGACAAGACTGACAGAGAAGAGAGCCGATGTAAAACTGAATACTCAACAAAAGCTTCTCTGACAACACGGCCACACTGAGGCTGTGAGGAATACATGTGTTGTCGGACAATGTGTGGAACATACAGTGCAGGGCAACTGCAAGAATAATCTTTAACTGTGGTGGTCACATGAATGACCTCTCTAGGTTTTTAATGTAGCAGAAATAATAAATAAACAATTTGCCCTGACAGCGATAGACAGATATCATCTGCTGTTCCTGAAGGAATCCCTTCAGGAAAATGAGTCAAGGAAATTGACTGCATCAGGATGAGCAACACTGCCACACGGAGCCAAAAGCTGTTATCAGTTGCACGAAGGCAGCGTTCGGAAAAGAAAATATGGCCAAATATTTCTGGCAAGCCTAAAATGCAGTTTCCATCTCACAACAAAAGTTATGAACACTCTGAACACCACAGTTTATTCACCATTTGAATCACTCAAGTCAGTGAAAAGATCTAGCAGAACAGAAAAAGTGCAAAAACTTAAAGATTTGTATTAAAGTGCTAAAAAAAAAAAACAACCTCAATAAACAGTTACAATGACGACCACCCACAGAGTGAATAAAAAAATATATGAAACTTTATTCAGACAGTCATAAGAAATAGTTTAGTACATTTATGTGAACCGAATAAAGGCTTTTGTGAACATGGTCGTGGTTTAAATGTGCCTTATTTTAACCTTATTGCTCCAAATGTGTGCAAAGAAAAAAAAAAAGAATATTGTGTGAACAATCTTTGGCTGTATGTTGCCACTAGATGGCAACATATAACTGTAGCAGCTCTGTGTGGTTTGTCCAAGTTGTTGCCTTTAATCCAAATCAATTGTGCCAAAATGTTTGAGCAGAAACACAATACAAGAAATCAAATGCTTGATAAATGAAATATCTTTCATTAATAAAACATCTACCAACAAAAACCCATTTCCTCTTTCTCACAAGTTTCACTATTTCCTTCTCGTTCTTTTGAGCACTCTTATGACATGAACCTCACTTTTTGCCCTAAGTTACATAAGCAGGATTTTCCCCGACACACTTTCTATTGATGTGAGCTATAAACTGTGCAAACCATCATGGTTAACTAGCCATAGACGATCTGCTTCAGTGGCAAACAGGGCTGCTCCCTTTTCTTTCCTTCTCCGGGACACGGCAGAGGACGGTAACATGCAAATCATGAGACGAAAATACATCTGAACCTCTCACCGGGTTGCTGCTTTTAAACATGCAAATTGTTGCACAATTGATCCTGTCTGCCAGATGAAGTGTCTCTCTAAGGATCTCAAATTGTGCCAAAATACATTTTTTATTAGGATGTCATGTTCCTCATCACGGAAGGACGTAGGACGACACAGTTGACCTACCGCCAGTTTCCAAATGACTCTGAAATCAACTCAACAGATTCATGGTGTAAATTATTTTAGCACTGCGCTACCAGGTAATTCCACCTCAGTCATGTGATGGTCATTGATTCTGGTATTTCGAAGGGGGAAGTATGTACTGTCACTGTACTTTCTACTAAGGCATGTGGTCGACAGACAGCTTGGCCCACAGGCTCCTTCAGCTGTACTCGACCCATTTTAGAGCAACTTTAAATAATCTCCATCCCAACAGCACCTGTTGCTGCCCCGGCCAGCGTGCGGCTTCTTACTCAGAAAGAGGTTGTGTAATCAGTGTGACTTATACAGTCGGTCTAACGTTAAACTTGGAGACAAGGCTAGGAGACCACAAAGATCCTGTTCCTCAATCGGTAACGGAGTTGCGCGTAATCAACCACATGCACAAAAGAATGCAAACAGCAATACCCAGAAAAATCAGCGCGTAACAACTAATGGTGTCTGCTGCATTCTTTAGAGCAAACAATGCTTTTGTAACATGTGTAACAGACAAAGTTGCATCCTATGAAATATGAGGTATATATAGTTAAGAAGTTCTTTTTTGCTGTGGTATATTTTGCACTTAAATATTCCTGCCATCCTTACAAGCAGTTTTTAAAACATATGTGTACATGCAGACGTTCATAAAAGGGGTGAATTCACATATTTGTCGAGATGACTGAAAACCGGTTTCTCAGGTATCTTTCTGTTACCTCATAACTGCCACCTTTCTGGCAACCCACATCCCGTCATCTCTGCGCTTTGCATGCGCACACACACACACACATACACACACATACACACACGCGCGTGCTCAGTGAGCACTGAGCTGTGAGCTGCATGTCAATAAAGCGCTCATGCTCCCCCGGCTCTCGCTCCCCAGGGACTGTCACCCCACCCTGGCCTTCCCCTCCACCTCGACATCCATCACCTTCTTCTGCTGCTGATAAGTTTTGTTTTGCTCGAACATGAAACAGAAGTACGTCATGCATGGGTATTAGTTATGCACAAGTTATCAGTATTTCTGACAAAAAAAATACCCTCCACACTGCACAGAGGGTCAAATGATAGCAAGTTCATAATAATAGCAAGCTTATTTATGTGGCACATTCTGTACACAGGGGCATCTCAGTGGGCTTTACATAACTACAGTTAAAGCAAAAGGAATGTCTACTGTATATATGAAATAGAATTAAAGCTATAATGTGAACGAATTCTGCATTCAAATGTCTTAAAATGACTAAAACAATGTAATTTTTTTACATTATCCCAAATGTTTCCAACAATGTTCAAACCCAGAGAAATCCAAAAGTTTACTCAAGGTAAAGGTTTTCGGTTTACAATTTGGTTGCCAGTCTCTATTTAGGGAGAGGGAAATCGTTAAATGAGACTAAACTTAGAAAATAACTTAGAAACTTTATCTCGTCTGTGGACATTTGTGCCTGAGTCACGTCAGGCAGATTTTACTCAGCATGTTGGTTGTTTAATGGTGTATTCACCGCCGGTGAAGCAAGTTTGCATGCAGGATTATTTGTGTTTATCCGCCCCAAACAGCCGATTACTTTACTGCAAACTGGTTGTAAGATAACGTTTGTGAGCAACAGCATACACCAAGGGCCCCCCTTTAACATCTGGTTGGTAAGAGGAAGTAAAGTGCGTAAACACCAGTCCATGGACGTCACCTCCGTGGATTGCTGCTGTAGTCGAGTCGATAAACTGTTGGATCCCAAAAAGCTCAAAAGTAATCTCAGTAAACTGCTTTGGATCTGAGCAGAATCCAATGTGACTCTGGGTGTTTATCCCTGCACACTGAGTCGGCTCTGAGAAGCCTTTTTTATGCTTTGTTTGGAAAACCAGTAAAGAGAACATTAGAGGTCCTCCCTACTGGAAAATAAAAGCATTGCCGAGCTCCTCTTGGCCATTTTGGGACAACAAACCCTTGATTCCTGTGATATTTTTAAGACTATAGAAGGCCTTTTTTAGTGATTGCTTTGATTTGACTTTTGAACATGTGATAAACCATCTCTGAAGATCTGTCTGATATCCAAACTCTAAATTCCTGCGTTCAAAATGCTTGACTGTATCTTAAGCACTGAAATATATTTCTCAAAACATTTCGTTAAAAATCTCATTCTCATTACAAATGGCTGGTTTTCCTTCCATTTCACGTTGGACTCCTATGAACCAAAGTTTACACAAAGCTTTATTGTAAATCTCCACAGATGGCCTCTGTTGTTGATTGTTCCTCTTTTTAGTGGAGAAGTTGTGTGCTGGAACATCTTCCTGTGCTTCCTGTCCAGAAACAGATCAGGCGGTCAGGGATCACTCTTGTCAAATAGTGCAGCAAACAGGACAGAGACTGACGCAACTCTCAGCTGTTACTTCAACCACAGATGTGCCCAGTCTCCTTCTTTAAAATGCAAGCCTGTGATCACTTTAGATTTGGTGCGTTAACAGAATGTACATGTAGTTTACTTCAACATTATTACTTGACCAAACTTGGAACTTGAAAATGTTCGTGGACACGAGTCTCATTTCATATAAATGTCAGATTGTTTTACATGCGAGTCACTCAAATGATAACTTTCTACTTTTCTATAAAGATAACCTATAACATTTAAAACAAAGACTAAGTGCACTGAGGGAAGGCGGACTGATGTTGACGTTTTAATATTTTGAAACCGATGGCAGGTTACAATAAACCGCTTTCCTGTAAATCAGCGTACTTCCTTATCTTCACTTTTACATGTCAAATCTTTCTTGCCACATCAAGCAAATTCCAATTTTTGCACATTTCTTATAAAACAGACTTGTTGTCTTGAATTGAGACGTTGATACAGATGATTTAAAAGTACTAGTCTGTTCATTTTTGACAGTTTTTACATCGCTCCGTCCAACAAAATGAACCCTGAAGAAGACCTGCGTAGGTGAGGTTATAGGGACCTTTGTTTTGAAGGACATGAACTGATACCGATTAGAGGATATGATCCTCGATCAGTGGCGACCATTATATGTACGTGTGTGTGTGTGCGCAACATGTGCGGTTAGGTGGCTTTCTCCCTGCGTCCCAGGATGTGGGCTCCCCCGTCCACCTGTCTCTCCACTGACAGCTCTCCCAGTTCCTCTCTGGATGCCTATTCTCATCTCACCCACACTGACACTAAACCAGAGCTCTCCCCAGAGACACCAGCAGCGCCTTCAGCACCGCCGCTTGCATAACACGACCTGTTCGACCAGGGTTTTTCTCTGCATTCATTTTGTCTCGCTCACCTGCCACGACATGATGAGAATTATAATTATATAACAGTCATTACACTTGTTAAAGACAGTGATAGAATGTTACTAAGCACATCTACACAAGTGTTACTTAAGCACAATATTGAGATACTTGTACTTTAGTTGAATATTTAAATTTTCTGACACTTTTTAATTCCACTCCACTGCAAATATTTAACATTTAACTCAACTACAGTTATGTGATGACATTTCAATTACAAGTTACTTTGAAGATTACCTGCGGCATCAGAGCCAAAGCACTTCATTTTCAAATTAATTTACTTTACAACAACAGATTAAAAACAGACACCGATTCCAAAAACCAGAAAAATGCTGAATATCAGATTCCATAATCGGCCTGGCCGGTAAGGGTAGTATACAGTATACTGTACACACATACATGTAAATATAAGTATAATTTACTTGTACCATCGCCATTTAAAGGGTAACCACATCAATTTTATGAGTTAAAGTGTGTTTAAAGGTCTTGAGTACTACTACAGCATATGTGAAAAAAAGCAGTAGAAAGGCTTTTGTGGTTACAGAGGAAACTGTACGTAATCCGATAAATTACCTCCAGTGATGTCACTCAGTAGCTAGATTGCATTGTGGGTAATTGCAGTGCACTCCCATAACACTGTTGGACTCATGAGACAGTTTAGAAACCGAATGATCAAAATCAATACAGCAGAACCAGAGATATCGTCTTTTTATTCCACGCATTCTTCGTCCTTTTTCAATACCTGGCACCTACATTACCCACAATGCAGCTTTGCCATAAGATTTCATGCAGCTTCTTCTGGAGCCACAAAAGGCTTTATAGTACTTTTTTCACATGTGCAGTATTATGCCCCAAGACCTGTATCCACACTTAGAGAATATAGGTGGAGTTACCCTATTAGTTTTCTCACTGCAAGAAAATAACTTTTGATACTTTAGAACATTAAATATCAGATTATTTAAGACACAAATGTTACTTGACTTTCACTTTTACCAGAGCAACAACATCTTTACTTTTAAAGTGTGACTTTTGTGTCCTTTTTTTACAACACTGATTCAAGGTTTTTTTTTACATCACCAAAAGGCTTCCAGTAACGACAAATAACAAAATAATGAGTCTCGTGAAGGTTTTAATCACAACTTGTGATTGTTCATGTTAAAATTCAAGCTGAAAAATGCAGTGGAAAACAACAACAGCTTAACTGAAAGGTCAGCGCCGAGCCTGCGGCCAAACCAAGAGACACTGCGTGAAGAGGACTGAGGAGTCAGCAATACAGAAAAATCAGGAAACAACAGAAATAGACAGAGTAATACATTTAATTTAAGAGGAAAAGCGTTCAACTTAAAGCTATTCCTCTTTTTCTGCCTGATTTCCTTGAAGCGTCGGTTTTCACAAAAATCGGCTCCGCTTCCTTTAAAGCTAACCCTAACCCTGTACGACGCAGTAGAAATGTTATGGAGCAGATGGCCATGGTTACGTACATGATGGCAACATCAGTTCTGTTTGTCACTCGTCTCTAATGATTTATTGTGGGAAGCCTCAGACGCCACAAAGAGATGTTGCAATACAAAGAGAACCACATTGCAGACACTGGAAATGTGAGCAGAAAAGAGGCTCCGTTAGCAGAAAATGCGCACAAAGCATGTGTCTCCTTCTCTTCCTAAAGCACCACCCGCAGAGTGGGAATTTTTTTTCTTCTTTCTCAAATACAATCTTGTACTAAGTAAAGTGAGAGTCAAAAGTAAAAGCAAAGAAAGAATTTCTAAGAAACTGGCTATCAAAAGTGAGAGTACTCTTTGTGAAAAAATTGTCCCTCCCGAGGATGAGTTGCGTTTTTACCACGTCGTCTCCGCCACATTCACATGTGTACCCTGGTTTTTGACCAGGACACATGAAACTACGAGCTATTCATGTTCTCCATGTAAAACCCGGAACCTGCACAGAAACTAGTATAAAAATGTCAGTGTTTCTATTGCAGTAGAAGTTTTAAATAACAGCAGCTGTGGCTTTGGAGTACACGTACAATATTACTCTATATCCTTTCATGTCACAAGTATTCATGTCTGATAAGATGTAGAACAAAAACAGTGGCAAAAACATTTGTCGTACACATTGTGCATGTTTACAGCACATTTTTTTAAAAAACCAAACAGGTCGACATTTGGGGAAACACACTTTCCTTTTCCTCTCAATGTCTTTCTGAGAGTTAAAATGAGTGTAAAGTTCCCATTTAGCTTAGCTGAGCGCAAATACTGAAACGGGAAACAGCCAGCCTGACTCTGTCCAAAGGTAACAACAACCACCCACCAACAACCCCAAAGCTCACACATGAACACGTTCTATCTTTTTTTGATTAATCCTCACTGTGTGAATCATTTTTTTAAATGACAATTCAATTCAAAGATGCTGGATTTTTGTTATCTTCGGACAGAGCCAGGCTAACTGTTACCCTGTTCCCAGCCTTTATTCTAAGCTAAGAAATAAGTATTTTCCCTCATACTCATGCCGAAGGAAAGGCGGGTGAAGTTTTGTTGTCGAAGTATTATTTACACCCTCAACACGTGGCTGAGCACTTCAGACAGCACGCTTTTAGCTTAGCAGCTACAGTGAAGATTTCTGCCTTAAACACTTTTTACTGATAAAATCTTTTCAGATCCATTTAGGATTTGGGGTTTTCTGTGGACCTGGATTATGCCAGATGAGTTGTATGAAGCCAGTTTATATTTTTTCAAGCGAGACCCCATCTACCTCAGTATTATAGTAGAATGCACACATGGTTTTGCTGTAAAGCTCCAGAAATGTTTTATGAACTATGAAACTTCACCCGACTTTCCATCGACGTGGGGGTTAGGAAATAATGAATTATTTTTTTCATTTTTGGCTGAACCTATCCTTTAACTCTTGGTAATGAAATAAATAGCGTATATTCCCAAAAAAATTAAAAAAAAATGTTCAGAACTGAGTAATTTTTTTTTATATTTGTCACATTTCAAAACAGGATAAAAAAAAAAAAAGCGCTCAACGCCAGAGTAAACAACAAGAATGTACAACAAGAAGAAGCTGAAATTCCCCAATCTAGTCATTCCTGTTGAAATTTGTAGAAAACCTTCATGAATAAATCCCTTCAGACTCTAGACTCTGTTTTCTTGCTAATAAACAGTTCCTATTCAAAGGTTCCAGGATCCTTGTACTGACATTTGTATTCAGACATTGTACAGGGCACTAGAGTTCAGTACTTACATTACTGCTTGTATGGTATCTATTATGACTGACGATGACGATCGTTGATTTTCATTATTGCGTCATGTGCTCGGCCCAAACATACTTTTTATCAAAAACCAGAGTAGCAACATATAAACTACAAATATCACTAAAGACATAAACCATCCTGACGTTTTTCCAAGCATCAAGTAAGAAAGGCAGCCATCGTTTAAGCATTTAAATGAAAAGTACCATTCCATTCTGTACATACAGTATGTGTATCATGTACATTATATCAATCCTAGCCTCTATGCTATTTGAGGGGTGGGGGTAGAGTCAGTTTCCTGTGACAGTTTTTGAACTAAGTTCCTGTTCTGTGGAACTTAGACAGAACTCCCCCGTATAGATTAACCACACACACAGACACACCCGCGCACACACACACGCACGCGCGCACACACACACAGCCACAACATTCCACCTGCACTTTTATTCAGTCAACCATTGATTAAATATTCTAATTTGAGTAAAAGGTTTTATCCAGAGGTGTCAGATGAGGAGCACATGACTTCTTTCACTATGTGATCTGTGTGAGTCACTAACCTTTTCTTCATTATCAAAAAACTAATTGACTGACTGAGTCACCCAACACTGTTTACACACAACTGATTTATCACACGAGACTACAAGTAGTATCGTGTGTGATTTTGGGTTGACTTTTTTGTTCATAAACATTTTTTTTGCATTGATTTTCACATTGCTGCTTTTTTTTTTGTTTGTTATGTTTGTTTCTACAGATTTTTTTTATTCCGCCTTTAAGTATTCAGGCCATTTTCACTGAGATCCAGGTTTTCGTTTTTGGAGAACTGAAAATGTTTTTTTGCTTTTTTGTGTCTGTGCGTGTGTGTGTCTGTGCGTTAGGCTTAAATCCAACACACTTCCCTGCCAGTGTTTGCCGCTATGTAACCAGTTTGACGTGTGACATGACACTGGATGACCAACTGTGTGAGACACATTAGAAGAAGAAGAAGAAGAAGAAGAAGAAGAAGAAGTGGGGATGTCATTGTCTCATTGTGAATAATCTAATAACTTCAGCTCCAGTTGGTCACCTCTCTCCCCGTCCTTTCTCTCTTACTCACTCGGGAGATGGAGGGGGGGGGGTTTGTCAGAGAGTTTCCCTATCTTCGGCAGCCTAGATCCTTCTTTTAGTTTCATACATTGTTGTAGTTTCATCATTCCTAAGTCGGAGTAATAATCAGTATGTGTTCACGGTAAATAGCAGCCTCCAGGAGGATTTCCCTCTATCGTACTTTGATTTTGTCATTGAAGTGACAAAAGAACGCAGTGACTCGTTAATGATTTTCCTGATAAACGTAAATAGAAAATGAAAAATGAATGAATTTTTTTTCTCCAATTGAATCTTTGGTAATTCCTCATTGCCCCAGATAATAAGAAGTTTAAGTTCATATTGTAAAGGTGCACTATGCACATTTTTTTAAAGGAATGGTTTCCACTATATAGTCCTATGTTCTTGAACTGCAGGGCTTCTATTATTTTTTGTTTTCATCGCACCACAACTCAAAATGCAAGCCTTTTCTGCTCTAATGTTCACAACCACAAATGTAAATGTGTGTCTTTAAAATACATCTAACCGAGGCATGTAAAACAGTCGCAGAGTGCACCTTTAACGCTGCTCCGTGCTGAAATTGTAGATTTGTGTAAAGATTTGCCTCAACGTCTTCAACCCCACAGACATTTATATTTTGTGCAGCCAAGCATTGTTCAAACCGCAAGAGTTAGATTGGAAATTCAGATCAAGATCCTAAATATTCATCCACGATTTCTTAATGAATTTGACTAAATTACTGGGAAATCTGGAGGAAACTGTGCATAGGGCATCTAGGATTTTCTATCTTTATGTAAGAGGACAGGCGTTAAAACAATGCTTATTGTAGCTTTGAACGGCTCTTCCATGAAGCATGCAATAAAGTCTCTCAAGCGTTGAAACAAGCAGACAGAAAATATGCTGCATACACTGTGAAGAATTATAAAAAAAATTGTTCCCACCTGTCATGGACCGGTGTGTTTGTAGTTTTAGTAGGGTTTTATAATCAAGTTACAGAGGCAGGTAATCCACCACGAACATCAGATTTACATTTGTTGCTGTCAGAGTTGCAGTATGTTGCGTATATGTATGTATCTTTGTGATTGTGCAGTTTTAAGAATGTACAGATAAATGAAATGACTGAGATTCAAAATGCTATGACATGCTCTTGAAATTGTTAGCAGTTATTTAAGCCATATGTAATTTTGTGAATGAGCAAAAATATGGCCCTTTATCTGGAATAGTAAGATTTAGAAGTCCAACCTGTGCTGATCAGTCCACTTCAGCGGTTAACATATCGGTCATATCGGTCATGTTTCAAATAAGTCAACAATCAACATTAAGTAAAACAACAGGATTATATAGAGACGAAGCACATCTGTAGTTCAGTAAAAAATGTTTTACTAGAAATGCAGTTTACAAAAAATGATTGAATAAAGTTCAATAATACAGTCTGATAGTAAAACCTATCTGTAATATAATGCCAAAAAACAGAAAAAATATCTGATAAAATATCCATTTGGTCTTTTTATCCCAACGGTCATCACATAATGACGCGCCTCAACTGCAAAAAACAGGAGTAAAAAAAAAGATGATTTATGTCAAAATAAAATTCAGTTTTGAGAACTAAATGGTTTTCATACATCAAACTGTTGTGATACTGCAATTAAGCTTTAAGTATGAGTCCTTAGTACAAGAAAGATTTGTTAAGAAAGACACCAGAATGAATTTTAGCTATAACATTTCCTCTTAAGGCTTTGCAACACTTGAGCTGTGTGCGATATGTGAAAAATGAAATGCTGCTTGAGCTGATAACGCTCTCGAGTGATAATGAAGCAGAAAATAGACAGAGCTTGTGTTAGCGCTGCATGTACAAAAATATAAACATTACTGACACATAAGGGTCATCTGAATATTGAGCTACAGCTTAAAAGTCCTCTACGGGGTTTCTAAAGGTTTTGCTCCTTCTTATCTTCACATTACCGCTGTGATTTTTCTAATAAATTCAAACCGTAAAAACTAATCGTGAAGCTGTCCCTAACATGTCGTACGCTCAGTGTGGCGTACACGCTGCGGAGCTGATGGCAGGTGCGTCACTGCTCACAGTTCAGGCAGTGATGGGCATGTTTTCCCTGTAGCAGGCTTGCCTCTGGGGGCCGCTGTAGCTGCACAATTCCTGGTAGATGCGGGCCATCTGGTCAGAGGCCAGGTTATCAGACATCTCCAAGGTTGAGTTGTTGCAGTAGGGTTGAGAGCGCCGCATGTTCACCGCCTCCAGCAGCTGCTGGCAGTGCAACACACTGATCTGTCGAGGGGAGAGAAGACGGAAGGATGCGTCTTTATGTCCACATAAAGCAGGCAACTGATGTGATGAGTCTTTTGTGCCTAGTCAAAAGGATGTGTACGTTGCTCAATCCAATGCCTGTTCTTACCTGGACAATGATCAGCTTGCCTTTGGCATTGCTGAGATCGTGGAGCTCCTCTCCGAAGCACAGAGTCACTGTCGGATCAGGAGCAGGAAACTGGCCCTCCTGGTACAGCTGCAGAGCTGGAACAAACAGAGCAAGTGAACAACTGTTAGGTTCTCCATCCTGATTTATGATTCTTTAAGCACTGATGATAAATGTATGCCTTTTGCATTGATTTGGACTTTATAAACATGGAGGCTCACCATGAAGAAACCTTCCTGTGTCAAAGATCTTGACCACAGCATCCCTCTCGAGTTTGCAAGCCATGGGGTTGTATTGTGAGCCGACTTCTCCCAGCCCGACCCAGAAGACGCGGCTCTGGCACAGCCTTTTGATGAAGATGCCCTCCTGGTTGGCCCGGACCAGCACGCCTCTCTCCAGGTGGCCCAGGAGCTTGCGTGTGACGTGGCGCTGGCGCTCGTAATCGATGAGCTCAGCAGAGGGGAAGTGGACACTCTGCATGCTGTCTGAACTGTAAAGGGCGCGACCCAGGGGCTGTTGGGGGGCGATTCGGCAGCCTTCAGAATGATTGACCACCGTGTTGTGCATCAGCTTCCCTCCGTAGTAGAAACTGATCATCATTTGGGAGAAAGCTGGAGAGGAGAACACTTAGTGAGCTTCGTGAATGAAGAAGAATAAGTCAACAATGTTATTATGATGTTTCCATGGACAACATAAAGGAATACCTGAGCTGAGAGTGCCTGAAGGCAGAGGGTCCTGATGCAGTGGGAAAGCTGTGATTTACAGGAGAAAGAGATGAGTTCAGGCTTTAGTTGTGGCTTTAACGCAGTGGACATGACCACAGTGTCATGTCATTGTTTTGCTGCATCATCAAAAACACCATTTCTCTAACACGATCTTGCAAAGAATTAATCGCCTTAGTCAGCAAAGTTCAACAGGATGTTAGTCAATTCTTCCATTGCAGAATTCAACAGACAAAGCAAATAACCTCGATTGAGCGACCGCAGTCCCAGGGACATGTCATTAATCTTTTCCACTGTGGTTTCTCTTAAAGACATTCAAGCTCAAATCTCACAGTGACAGGACGGTCTTAACTGAGCAATGTGACAAAAAGCAGAGATATGCCTGGAGAGACCAAGACTGACAGAGCTGTGAACAGCTTCATTTGATCAGAGGAGTACTTGTTTTAAGTTGTCTTACGATTGATGCTGCCTTGCGACCAGTACTCTGGACTGACCTGGGTACTGCAGTCTTCCTCCTGCAACAAGACAACACAAAGAGCTGTTGTCAACAAAGCAACTTTGTACACCTCGCAGCCGCGAAGATCGAGCCGCGAGAGGGTGTGTCAGAGGAGACGGCAAAGTGTGGTAAACAGAAAAAAAGTGTCAAAAAAGGCAGCAAAGGCAAAGTGCATCTAGGAGCAGATGTGACGGGGGGCAACAGCGAGATAGGAAATCAGTGGTTTAAAGTGTGACAGAGAGTCTCACGTCTTTGATGAGCTCCTCTAGCGCTACAGGGCTGCAGTCCATGTCAGTCATATCACCGGAGCTGGTGGTGGCTGCCATGGCCATCACTGAGCTTTTGCCATCTGAGAGTAGAAGAAGAACATGTTATGCCTCTGCTCATGATTCAGACGTAGTAGTTTCCTACCAAGCTGTCTTTTTATGTTCCAGAATTATTATACGAACGATGCAGAGATTTGTTAGCAGTCATCAGTGCTGGCTTGAAGGGATTTTTTTTTTTTTTCACTTTAACAATGCACAATAATACAAACTCACGCTTCTGCTCTTCCTCGGGTACGATGCGGTAGACTTTATAGGGTTCAGAGATGTCCAGCTGTGACCTTTCTGTCACCTCCTCAAAGTCTGGGCTTTTATTCAGGGCACAGCGGAGTCTGGTCTTCCATGTTGCAGGCTCAGCCTTGTCCCCCTCCTTAAACTTGCCTTTAAACACAGCCCAGGCCTGTGGGGGGGAAAGGCCAATCATTATTGTGGTATGGTATTGGATTAAAAATGGACGATTCAAGAATTATCATAAATATATATAGATATAGGCCTATATTTTATTTTTTCAAGTGTCTAAAAGAAAGAAAGAAAGAAAGAAAGAAAGAAAGAAAGAAAGAAAGAAAGAAAAGAAAGAAAGAAAGAAGAAAGAAAGAAAGAAAGTGGGAAAAGTGAATTTAGAATTAGAATTTTAGCATGAAAATAACAAATGACTAAGTGTTGTATGCAAAAAATAAATCGAAAACGATTAAAGATCATCATTCAAGAGAACCACATCTGAAGCGGACTCTAGACCGATCGATCGAGATTTACTTTTGTTTTTACGCGCAGCGCTGCGTAAAACCAAAACTCCATGCAGACTAAATCAGAGGGCTGTCTAACCTTGAAAATGGATGCGTCTATTTCCTGGTTGTAGTCCTGTTTCCCTGCGTGTTTCCAAGGAATTCTGAACAAAGTGCGGCTTTCATCCTCCCACTGCAGCCCGGAGTACTGGCCGCTCTGGATCTGCTCTATCAGCCACTGCTTCAGTCTCCGACCTCCTGTGCTCGACATCTTGATGGAGGAAAGTTTTTTATATGTTCTGCACTTGAACCTATAAGAAAGAAAACAATATTGTATATGACAGCAATTACTATTTGATCTAACTTATTATGCTATACTGATGTATTAATGTATTAAAGGTATTCCTCAACTTTCACCCTTTATAATGGAAATCAAAAGAAAGCGCACTTACAGTTTGGTAAGCAGCTGAGTTCTCGGCCCTGTGTAAAGTATCCTGAGGCGGTGATGGATGGCTCACTGTCAGATTTAGTCAAGACTTTCCCGACACATGCCCATCAAGTTTATATCGCTCCGTGTTATGAATGAATAAGCTGACAGATGCTTTGACTACGCCGCCTCCGTCGGACCAATGAGCGGCGCTGAAGCCCCGGCAGGTCCGTCCCATTCCGGAAGTGTTTTTCTTCTAACTGTGGGCATTTACAAGAAATGGCCTGACACAAGCGAGGGTTGTTAAGTCGCTGCTGCTGCCCACGCCAAAAGACAAGCAGACGTGGAGCGCTGAATAAACCCGGAGAGTCACAAGTTACTTTGTGCTGAGGGGGATTTCTGCGCTCAAGACCAAGGTGATATATCCTCCTCTACCCCCCCTACACCCACACGCCCACTCACAAGTGGTGTGAAACCTCAGTAAGACATGCAGGTACTGTAACTTACAGTCTGTATGGAGTACATTGATTCCACTTGAACGAGTCCCCTGACAGATATAGCCTGTCTTCTTCTCATGTGACAGTCATCATCATCATCACAAAGTCAAATATGATGGTGGGAGGATATACGTGTTAGATAATACCTGATGTTAGGATCAAAAGTGGATTCTGAGCCAAGTTATGGTAAACTCAGGATTTATTTCTATCCACCATCTTCATGGTTATCACTTTTTTTAAAAAAAATATATATATCTATAATATGTCATGTTGTCAAACTCATGAGTCTCCTGCTTTGACAGAGCACCGAGTCATTACAGTCCTGTGTCATTCTGTTGAGACTGATGTAGCGCTTCAATGGTAAGTCGATCAAAGGGTCACTCGATATGCAGAAGATTCGCTGTCAGATATTCAAGAAGGATTTCCTTTCCAGCATTTCTTTCTGCTTGGATTTCCAGTAAGCTACAGACGCCGCGCTTTCTGTTTGTATTTACAGGGTGAACACCACCTCTCACTCAGCCTGTCTCAACATGCCCACATGTGACAGAGCTGTAACACATAGCAGAGCAAGGTGCAAGGTGCACGGTTAAAATAGGCACATGTAGGCAGTGGTGACACCATGCAAATAATATACTGGGGATACATGTACAGCACATAGATAAAGCTGCTGTGATGTCAGACCACAACAACACGATTATTATAGGCAAATGAATTCACGATCACGACATTATCGCGACATCTGTAGAAATATGAAAGGAAAAAATGCTTGAAATCAAATCTAGCCTAACTTTGTTTACTTTCTTTGCCATAAAATAGACAAAACACGTCTCTTTATGGCAAATGAGTAACCATCAATATACAAGTGTGGGGAGGTGGCAAGAGAGACTGTAATCTATTACTGTAAAGAAAGTGTACAAGAAGAACAGTTACTATCAACTAACTCAACAGCAAGTGAAAATGCAGCCGGATGAACGCATCAACAAAAGACGCACAAGGCCGAACATCTACGCTGGATTACTCAGACGATATGATCACTTGTGTGTCATTAACACAATATCCATGTTTCTTTTTTATATTAATGTGAACACTGCCACACTGCAACACCCCTGACATAGATCATATCAGTGGTGAAGTTACTACAACCCCACCAGCCAAGGAAACAATTGAGAACTTGTCACTGTGCCACTTTATGATCACAACTTCTTCTTTGTACGTCAAAGCGAAAAACCTTGATGGAGCATTCCTGATCATTTTCAGCAGAGTTAGGGTTACTTAACACTGGGTAAAATTAATCATTGTGATACTGATTTATGCCTACAGTTTTTTTAAGTTGTGCCCAGGATTAAGAGCTGTGAAAATACACTGTTGTAGTAATCTTTGCCTAACAAACACCAGAACCAACAGTACCTTTTAAATTAAAATGATCTTTTCATTAAATAGTTTCATCTTCATGTTCTGAGAAGATTCTTCCTGTGAAGTCTTATATGTATTTTGAGTGTAAAATTAAATGTCTTTCTGATGGTTGTGATAAAATAATCTCCATCTCTAATCGTTGTCTAATGACAATTTCTCATGTTTTCTTTGTTAACATTTTGATTTCCAGTCACATAATAAGACACGTTCAGACAATTTAGCTATACGAAAAAACACTTTCCCTCCTGAAATCTGACAGAAAAACATGAAAATGAACTTACACTTTATGAACACTTCATAAACACCGTCCTGTTTCTTTCACAAACATAACAATTTCTGCTTATTTAAAAAAAAAAAACTGCTCACCCTAGGACTCGCGCTGTAAAGCAGTATTACGAGGTAATCTGCTGAGTAAAACCCAGAAATCTCTGTTCTGGGTTTTACTCATGAGCTTATTCATGAGACGAGCAGCTGATTTAAAGGTGAGCCGTGTCTCCTTTTCTTTACTTTACACACAGACACACACACACACACACCATGGTGTTGATAGTGCAGATTTATTAGTATTTCCATTTTTTTGTTGTTGTCAGTCACTGCATTTTATTACAAAACACAAACAAAAAAAACACCATAAATATGCAATTAATACAATCAGCTGTACCCACAAATCTTTAACACGACATACGTAAAAATCAGCACATTAAAAAGATAAAATCAGAGCTTCAGTGAAATCAGGAAGACTTAAGCAATTAGACTGCAGAGATCCTTCATGTGTTTTTTTTTTACTCAGCCATACTACATGTAGCTTAAAGGGATACCTTAAAGGAACATTTTGCCCAATTTCGAAACACACTCGATATGTTACTCCCTGCTGTGCGTCTTTACATAGCCACTTTATCTTTGTAGCCAAGTGAAGCTGCCTAGTTTACGAGCAAACCCTTCCCCCGGCTTATCTCACATTAGTTGATGGTGGACAAACTACCGAGGGGGTTGGCCTGATAAGAGATAACTCAGCAACAGTTTGGTTGGCAGGAAACTGACAGGAAAAAGTTGTAAACTCATAATCTGTGTCTTTACTAAATCTTGGAGTTTGTAAGTCAACTAAACTGAGTTTTGAGATAAAAAAAAAAAAAAATTCTGCCAACCTAGAATCTGTTGTTGAGATAATTTACTTGTCTTCTTCAGAAAAAAAACCTAATATTTTTTACTTTTAGAAACAACAAATTCCGTTTTCCAAAAACTGCTGAGAAAACTCATTAGTCAAAAATGGTTAATGAGTCAACATTTTTTAATTGTAACCATTTAATTTTTTAGCACCCAAATAGTGACAAATTGGGTTCACAGATTGCTGTGAACAGTATCTGAAGTAGAAAAAGTAAATGATCTCAATAAAAGATTAAATGTGAGCAAAAAAAAAAAAATCAGTTTATTTGAGTTTGATTTAAAACTCACATTAAGTGAAGACGGTTACCTTGAAATGATTAGTTTTCTCAGCTTTTTTTTATTAACATTGTCAGTTCACACAGATGGATGAAATTAAAAGAATGATCAACTGGCAGTCAACATCTGTAAGTGGCTAGCTTGTTTACTAATGACTCTTGACAGTATATTGACTATTATTTGGTTATTGTGTATTTTAATGTCGATAGCTTTTGCACATTTGACAGCCAAGTAGTAATCTTTGATTTCTATAAGATGTATGGCAGTGTTAATCAAAGAGTTCACAATTAAGAGCCAGGACTGGACTACAAACTGGTACTCGTCAGAACATCTGGCATCAAACTGGTTGTAAGATTTAAGACAAAATGTTCCTTTAAGACCGCATTAATTAGTCACTTCTTTAAGGCTACCGAGCTGAACATTGCAGGTGCGAAGAGTCCACATGGACGTATAGTTTATTCATCATGGCTAAGGTGCTGAGGTGTTTAGAGTAAGGCGTCTGTGAGCACCGATACCCAGGTTGTGGCTGCTCTGTTAAAGGAGCATGGGCGGTACTGGTAGTGGAGAAGATCTGTAGCCCAATTCTAAATCAACCTCCATCGCTTCAAAACGACTAGAGGGGTGCAAATAAAAGTATAAAACATGGGTCTTTATCAGTCTTGCTTTGTGATAGGTGTACAAAGGCCTTAAAGGTGGATTCAACCTGGGGCTGATTTGGAATTGACTACAGAATAGTAACTACTGCCATTTGCAGACAGCAATGGGCAGGATGTTGGCATGACCTGAGGCCTGTCTGCTTCAGCTGCTGCCTTCAGGATCATCAGGGTCGGACGGCAGAGCGGAGACACCTTGATTTATCCAGCGCTGATCTGCTCCCCTCCTCTGGCTCTCCTGTTGCTCTGTGTACTGGCTCAGCAGGGCGCCCACCTGCTCCTGGTCATTGAATGGACTGGGACGGAAACTGGACCTTAACCAAGCCCGGTACTGGGGAAAAGGGACAGATTAAAAACCTGACTTACCATCTATTTCATTATCTTTAGTTAACATTACATTACAGTCCACAGAGTGATGTCGATTTGTTTTCTTTGCAGCTGCTTGTCTCCATTTAGTGTTAAAATGATGTAATCTGCCATGAAGTCACATATGTTGGCCTTTGCGAGCTCGGATTTCACCCGATCACACTTGATCTGAGTTGAAGTGTCTTTCTTTCACACAAAAATACAAGTGCAAAGTTGATTTTATAGTTTCAGCTGAACTTGGAATACATGGAACAGAGACCTCACAGACAGGAGAAGGGGGCGGGACAGACTGTCCATGATGAAATACTTCTCAGGAACAGCTGGCTCCTTCCAGACATTCCGGCTTACACAGACGTGAGAGTCAGGATTTCCCCTTACCCCTCCCACACCTCCATTTTCCAAGTTACTGTATATCTCTAATCCTGGAAATTCATGGGAGATAAACATCAGCATGGCCTAGATGTAGAAGCTTGGATCTGTTATCTCCCATGACAAGATGATACTGTATGATGGGACATGTCCAAGTTACCCAAATAGATACTTGAAAAGTCTGTTAATAACACCACAGTATAATACCAAGTGTTTACTGGAAGCCACATTTTGTGATTATTTTGTAATATAAAGTATTTTAATAAACCAAGTAAACCACAACCATCTAAAATTAGAAGGCTGTCTAATATTCATGTGTACACACTCGGTCCAAAAGATTCCACAGCTCTGTTAACCTTCATGTGGAGCTGCTTCGTTCCCCGACTGTAGCAACTACTTTGGAACATAAGAATTGATTTACCACAGCTGCTCTTGTTAGCAGAGCTGGGTCGGGCATGTGTGAGCCGACCAATCGGAGCAGACTGGGTATTCTGGAAGGGGGGGCCTTAAAGAGGAGCTAAGACAGAGTGTTTCAGACAGAGAAGGAGTACAGCGCTGCAGCACTGGACAGTTTGAGGAGACTGATGTGTTTTTTGAGCATTAAAACATATAAACATATTCTTGTAGTGACTCAAAATAAGACTATGTACCTGAAAATGAGCATGATATGTCTCCTTTAAGGGTTCCACAAATGTAATGGTCAGTAATGGCTTTTTGGAGGCAGATACTAGAGGCAGTAGAATGTATTTATAAAGTAGGGTTGCCCTAACAATTATTTCCATTCTCTATTAATCTTCTACTAATTTTCACTGTTAATCAGTTAATTATTTTGTTACATAATGTCAAAACATTTGTGCTTTTCATCAAATTGCTTCTTTTGTCCAACCAACAGTCAAAATCCCAAAAGACTCTTTCTTGTCTTTCATTAATGAGAAAAAAAAAAAACCTGAAATATCTTTACATTGAAGAAACTGGAACCAGCAAATCCTTGACATTCTTTTGCTCGAAAAATTTGCTAAGCGATTAATTTATACCAAAATACTTGGCATCTAATTTTCTTTTGGTCGACTAATCTATTAATCACACAATTGCTGCAGCTCCAGTGTTAAAAGTAGTATTTATTGTCACTAGAATGCAGGCTGGTGTGTATTTTCCTTCCTTTCCTGGAAAGATTTTCAGTGTTGGTTAAACGAAGAAAAAAAAAAAAACGAGGATTTGTAATTTCTCTAATGTGCAATACCTTATTCTTTACGAAATACAATGAAGTGAAAGTCACTCTGCATGTAATACATTCATCTTCCTAAAATTAGTACACTTAACCTCAGCCCGACTCAAACAGCAGAGCACTGACTCATGACATCAAACAAAACTGTAAAAATGAATAAAGATTAAAAAGCTCAGTATAAAGATAACACAACAATAAACAGCCTGATATGAGCAAGATTCTGATAAGTGTCACTGTGTCATCTTGAAAAAGAAAATGAAACCTATATCAAAGTCATAAGGCGATGGCTTCTACATGCTACAGCACTGGGTCTCTACAATATGAGGAAAAATCTGCAATGTGCGATAACACTGTTCAATCTTGCGAACACGATATGATGTGCGATAAATAAACAAATATCCAAGTTCCTGTATTAGCTCTTCTCTCCGTCCTTAACCATTATGGTAGCTAACCTCGCAACACCAACGCTGACACTTGACAGCTAGCTGCGGCTTCATCTGACTGACTAAATGGTGTGAATGCAAGGCCCGTGTACCCAGTTGCTCCCTCTGATAGGGCAAATGTTCACATGCAGGCTGTAAATGCATAGTGCATGTAGATAAAGTGATTTATCTTATTCACTGTGTTTTGTATAGTCTTTGTTTGTTTTTATCTTGCATGTTCATGTTGCGATGACAATAAAATCAAATCTTTTCACACTCTGGAAACAACCATTTATTTAAGTTCAATACAATATATTTAATGCAAGCAGCAATAATAAAATGGTCCTCATCAGTCTTTTAACTCTCTAGAAATGGGATAATAAGGCCTTCCTGCCCCCTCATTTTGGGAGCCTGTTTTCATACCCTAATTTGTTTGGACTATTACAGTGCGTCTATGGAGGACAAAGAAGAAAGTTTTTCTTTCACTAAATTTGCAGAAGACGGTCATAGGATATTTATTTCACATTGCCTTGTTACAGTGAAGCTGTGCCACTAAACAATGTTGTTAGAGCTGCCTTACCAACCAACCTACACTGTTATCTAAAGGATTCCTCGCTTTCTATATGAGGCCGATGTGGGAAAGGCACCACCAAAGAAATCCCATTTCCCCTAAAATCCTCGAAATCAGTGCAAGAGCAACAAACAATGAGCACATTTTTTTTTCAGTCCTGGTATGTTGCAAAATGCTGACAGTAATGCTCAACACGTGATGAGCAGTACCGAGCTAATGCAATCCCAGCAAACCCCCTGCAGTTCCCCTTCTCTACTCAGTGGCTGGGTCAGTGTCGTTGGCATGTAGTCTCACGCTTCAAGTAAATGAAATGCTGCAAAAAGGTAAAGCCTGGGAACAGCTACCTTCAGTGTTTTCACATACAATCACACCCTGCCAATAGAAACTAAAAGTGCAAATAGAAATTTCCTCACTCCCAAAAATGTGAAAGGCTTGGCCAATATTTTTATTATGTGTATGTTATTCTTCGCAAGTGCTGTCGTATATCCTCAGATTCGTTGCTCAACATTATCTCTTTATATGAAGGAAAAAACATTTAAACTTATATTTCTTACTTACTTGTGTTATTAAAGTGTAGTTTTTCTTCAAAGTGAAAGAAGACAAAATAAAACTACCTTGGATTATTATTGGATGGATTATGTGCCATAAATAATTCCTCACCAATCAACTAACGGACATCCACTGTACAGATCCTCACAATGCTAAATATTTACAGTGTTCTTATATCTACAGGTGAGAAGTCACACTTTGCATTTGAACAGGACAATGCCCCCAACCCCCGTCCCCCCAGTATGCACACTCTAAATTCTGATGTCATTATATAAAAGTACATCATATATTTATATAGAAATTAAATACAATGTATATGTTATAGATATTCAACATTAAATGAATAATATGAAATTTACCCAAATTAAGTAAGATTCCCAAATCTGTGTAATTATGTGGTTTATGCTACAGACAATGATTCATTACTATACTACTTTATATTTACATTTAAGTCTATATTTTTTTAATCAATTGTCAAACAGCAAGCAGAGCACATTTGTGGGGCTGCAATAAACAAGATTCATTGTAGATTAATCTGTTAACAAATAAAAAATACATTATTCCATTTGTTTAGTCTTTAGAATGGCAGAAAATGGCAAAGAAAATGTTGATCACAATTCTCTGATCCCAGGGAAATGTGATGTTTTTGCCTTAAAAATGACTCAAACTAATTAATCAATTATCTGAATAGTTGGTAAAAGCTGTCAACTAATCAACTAATAGATTAATCCTTCCAACTAATCCTAAACACTGGGCTTATGTTAACCAGCATTTTGATGCTGGTTACAGTGAAACAAGTCATGGTGGTTTATAAGCCTCTGCAGGTTTGACAAATATACACACAGTTATGAAAACATTACACAGAATTATTCCTGCATGGAAAAAGACCACCACGACTTTCACTTGCATCATGTTCCATGACAACAAGAGTGCCACATTTAACGGCTGACTGCTTAACCACTGCCTGCATGCAGTGTGATTTTTATGTGCATCATATCCTGTGAGTTCCTGAGCAGGTCTGAGTGGGCTTGAATTACCATCAACAGTACACAACCTTTATATTTATACCACAGTACTGCTGCTAGTGAGGAAACAGCTAATAATAGATCACATTTGAAAACATGTAAAGATTGCAACTTAAAATATTTTTTGACTACAGACAGCATCCCTGCAAAGTCTACAGAGTGACTGGATGCTGGCTGTTGGTCAAATGTGTTTGCATTCATTATGACTGTGTTCCTTCATGTGTTTACCTCTGAGACTTGTGTTGTCTGGTACTCCTGCAGCTGCTGCTGGAAGCCATAGTTCGGGCCGACGAAGGAGCGTACAGCCTTCACTGCAGACAGACACTCCTCCCAGTTGTAGTGGGTGACAGTCATCAGGTAGGCCACCACCATGGTGGTGCTGCGAGACACACCTGCAAGGCTGCAGCAAAGGAAAGCAAAACTGGATGCTTAACACCTTATTTCTTACTGGTAATAGGCAAATAACAAACAATTCAAATTATGCCCTCAGGTGCTATTGAGGACAAATATAATGTTTAAAATCAGTTGTTGATTTGTTCACCTCAGGCTTTTTTGGGGTTTCTGCCCCTTAAAGGGTCATTTTCAAGATCATAATTTCAATCTGGGCTACTAGTGGAATAGGTTTACATGCTTTAATGCTCAAGAAACATTGGTTTTCTCATACAGTCTTCTCTGATTAGTCGGCTCAAACATGCCTGACCCAGCAACGCAAACAACAGAGGAGCTGTGCCAAATCAATTCTTAGGTTCCAAACTAGCTGCTAGGCCGAAATTATGCAAATGTGTAACATGGTGTCATATTGTCATGACATTATGGAATTAAAGTTGGGACTACTGATGAGGCGTTTTGTGGAGCAGTGTTGTCCGTGGGAGAGAGGAGCTTCTGTTGGTGCAGAAACTATATAAAACACTGAAGGAAAGGAAAACAAATGGAAAAACATACTAGGTTTCCTTTAAGCTGTGCTTTGATGAATGCCTACAGCCACATTCAAGAGGGTAATACTCTCAAGATGCCCAGAGGGAGCTGGTTAAAACTTAACACATAAAAACCTACCAGTGAACGAGACAAGATCCACCATTCAGGCGACATTCGTGGATGAAGCTGATGCACTCTTTAAAATGTTGTAATCTGTAGAGACAAAAGACAAACACCAACTTATTACATCACTGATTACTTTGAAAGTCCGACACAACTGCTTTAGAGCACATATTTTACTCTTGTACACAGTTGAAAATATAGAAACAAGTGTTTGAATCAGGAATCGGTAGTATTGCTCATCAAAACCAAAAACTGGCTTGCTTTCAGAGGTGGAGAGGTAAAGCCTAAAAATAGGTTGGGCATTATAGGATATGAGAAAGTACACCTTGAACTGAAACTCCTGCGTCGAGGCCCTAACTTTTTGTTTCAAATATGTCAGTGAAACCCTGTTAACATGATACAATTCTGATTTTGACTGTAGAAACTGCAGTTTACTCTCAATGACAGCGAGAAGTCCATCTGAGATCTGGTTGTTTTTTGTCAGTTCGCAGTAACACACATGTCAAGTAACAGTGATTTTCTTTGAACTGCTCCAGCTTGGGTGTCATGTGACAAAGAGGTCCGGTCTGCTAACACAGAGAGTCTGTGGTAGACCAGAATACAGACAGCCGGGACAGACAAGGGAAGTAACTCGGCTCCTTTTTGTCTATCTGCAAAATTACATCAGTTGCAGAAATACTCAGTTACAAGTTAAAGCATGCATTTAAATAGGTACAAATACAGAAGTATAAGTATCAAAATATCATACAGAATCATGCAGAATGGCATTTTTCAGAAGAATGTATATTTTATTATTGGATTATAATTTTTGAAGCATTATTGGGTTTGCCACTTTAATGCTGCAGCTGGTAAAGGTGGTTTAACTGTTATATATAATTTATCTGATGGGCAGCTGACGAATGTCCCCTCATGAATTAATCTCTCTGATATTAAATCATAATTTTCTATTGATTACATTTAGTATTATTAAACTAAATCTGCAAAGAAACCAGTAAGTGAAGTCATCAAACAAATGTTATGGAGTAAAGTAAGCACATTATTTACCTCTAAATGCAGTTGAGTTTAAGTACAAAGTAGCAGAGAGTGGAAAAACTCAAGTAAAGTAAAAGTACATCACAAATTGCACATTGCTTGAGTACTGTAAATAGCCTGGACCAATCATGTTTGTGCCCTCCAAACTAAAAAATAAGTTTGACCTTAAGAACACAATTAATATTCTATTGTTCCCACACTTCAAAACACAGAAGACGAATGAGAGAAACTGCTGCTGATTATAATCAGTCACAGAAATCCTCAGACTATGAAGCTTCTCTTAAACAGTAATGAACACCGAGCAGCACAATGCAGAGCAACTGCTCTCCAAATGTCCTTCTTGGTCACTGTCAGGAAACACTGATGGTGTTTTGCATAATCAAGAAGTGCGTGGCTGATAGCAGCGTCTCCTGAGGAGCAGATGCTGGTTACTCAATAGCAGACAGAATAACAGACTGGGGCTAAAATAGATTGACTGCCAGTTTTCTTTTTTCCTTCTTCCTGAGATCCAAACTCCTCTTCAAAAAAAAAAAGAAAGAAAAAAAAAAAACTCCTCTCCTCAGCACTTCCTAGCACAGAGGTTTCCGGTCATCTTGTTTAATATGCAGAAAATTACCTTGTGACATTTGAGGTTTGAACTAGCTGAATCCAGAGAATAATAATGAAACAAAAAATAAACTGTGGAGCTACTGTACGCTACACATGCCGACTCCTCGCACAAGAGTCTCATCTTGGAAATGTTTGATGCAAATGAGTTGACACCTTCATGGTCAGTGCACACCGTGCATTAAAACCATAGCATAGTTAAGAGACTGTTCACAAAAAAGGGGAATGCCAAACATGTACATGTGCATTTAAGCAATTAATATAAATTAGGGCTGTGATGGGGTAACGTTACAGTAATGTATTACTTTTAGCGGTAACGGAGTAGTGTAACACATTACTAATAATGTTTCAGAAATATATTACTACAGTTATCTCACGTAATGCGTTATGATCCTCGTTACCGAGGATGTTTTTTTTTCAATCCATTCGCACCAACATGACCATATAAATAAAGGCTCTGCGTGTGTTTAATATAGCCGAGCCTATAGGTGCTTTGTTAAGCCTCTGTGTGACTGAAATGTCCAGTATTTCGTAGGCCTCATGATGAAGACTAATCCTCAGAGCGCACTTTAATTTACATTCTGGAATCACACATGCCCAGGCAATCCTTGTTCTGTAAACTAAAATAAAAAGTCATACAAAGAGAGTTTTGTCTTGTCCTGTCATCATAGGCTACATTAGAGAAGGTATTGCATTTTTATTATTTACTTTATCAGAAACACATTTTTAAAGTAACCCTTACTGCCCTGATGGTTATGTTAGTCCAGTATCCAAATTACAGAAGCTGCAGTTCTTTGATAAAATGAAACTGTGGGACAAAACAGCATTGTAATACTGTAGTACTGTAGTACTATAGTACTGTAGTACTTTAGTACTGTTCACTGTTGTGTAGTAGTGCTGCAGAGACACCCTGGACTACAAATCTTGTTCTCCAGATGTAAGAAAAGATTTTTTTTGGTACATACCCTGACAAATGTCACAACATCATGATTTTTGTGATGATTGTGATGCAAAAATTATAAATTCTTCTAATTGTGAATCAAAGTGGTGTTGTAATACCTGTCAAAAAGATTGCAATACATGTCTATACATACAACATATTGTGCAGCACTCATATAAATCAACGTTTAAGGCAGTTCCAATGAAACATCAGTGACATTGGTGATTAAGTTGGCCTTGATGTCCCGGTGAGTTGTCACTGACATTTAACCTGCTGACTGAGACTGACAATCATAGAAATTTTGTTTTATCTAATAAGCTTTTGTGAGTCTAATGTTGGCTGTCATTAAATCTTATTTATCCTCTTCTTCCATATTTTCGTTCACAAGGTTAATGATGAAGTCCACTGAGAAAGTAACTGTGATTTAGGGCTGTATGAATGAACCTGACTCCCTGACATCCATTCCAAGAGCTGAAAGGAAGTTTAAGGTTTTTCACACACAGCTTCAAACCGCTACAGTTGCTCCACAAATAAAAAAGCCAGAGCCTACGTGAGAGAGATGGCCTCTGCTGTAGACCATATGCAGGGGGAGGGGCCATCAGACCTGACCATAGGGGCTCCCTGAGCATGCTGAGGAGTCAGTTGGCCTCACCACTCCCGTCAGTCAGACCAGTGATTGTGACAGAGGGGGTTTATTAAAGGCCTGGGTGGTCGAGGCCAACAGCCAGATGTCACACTGAGGTTTCCTTCCTCTGCCTGCCTGAGGGAGGGACACTTGATTGCGACAGTGGAGGTCAGACACCTCCAACCCGACTCAATCAGCAACATCCAACAAACACTAGACTGCAATTCTCACCAGCATACTTTCTGTCTGTCTTTCTCTTTCTTTCTTTCTTTCTTCTTTTTTTCTTTCCACAATGTTACACTTACATACTAAACATAGTGGACAGGCCTTTGAATCAGGACATTTTACGAGGTGTTTTGTACTACTACATGACCTTAAACCCTGTTGACACAAAGAACCAGTGTTTATCCTGCGTTCAATCAGGCATTGTGTCAAATCTCCGTCTAGCACGTTGTCAGCAGATCAATTACTCATCAGGCATCAGAATTTTCCCTCGCCTCTCTACACATTTAATCATGACCATTTCCCTTACTGTACAGTCCCCTTGTCACTGCAGACTCTGCTGTTGACGCGTGGATGGTGAAGAAAGTGTTGTTGCTCCTGTTTGCAGGGAACTTCACACGGATGGCAAAATGCACTGGGGATTTATGCGACCCCTTTCTTCTGTGCAGGAGCCCTGACCAACCAGCAGAGGGCACATGTGCAGCAAGAACCATATAATCCCTCACCCGCTTCAATACTGATGTCAAAGTGGGTCGTCGACAGGGGTCACAAGACATGAGACTGCTCTTTTGCACTGCTGCTCAATCAGCACGCCATGTTTGATGGCTTTACGATGTGCCCTCTGCCCGTTCCATCCAGAATCACAGCGGATAGTGTTGCATGAGGTCAAAGCCTCTACATAGAAACAAACACATCATGCCGTGACTAACGCGTTGTGTGAAAGGGCGGAGGGACAGCTCATGTCTCTTTCAACACAGAGTCTGCCTCCTGATGAACAATCTTGCTTCTTCTCTGCCACTCTCTCTCTTTCACACACACACACACACACACACACACACACACAAAGACAAAAGTGTTGTTAGAGCTTAATCTTTGGGTACATTACAGAATTGCTTTAATACTGCATGGTTTACTTTACGTAACGTATCTACAGGGCATGAGATGACATAATTGACTAATTATTTAACTGAGCTACGGGTCACTTTGCCCTCTACTGCACTCACAGTACAACTTATTGTCTGTGATCAGTGTCTACAAACTACCAGCAGGAATTGTGAATAAAAAAAAAATTTAAAAAAATAAATAATTATTTTTCTAAACCATTAAAAGATTTTCAGATATTCTTTGCAACAGTTTGCATCAGGCCGTCACACCCTGGGAACGCAATCTGGAGGGTAAGGGTGGTGAAATAATACTGGATGAATCATCAGTGATTAAGACTGCTTAAGAAATTCATGTTGCCAAGGACACAGCTCTTTAAAACCTGTGACAAAAGCACATCGGATAAAAAAAGCACATCACATAAATACATGGGATTGTCAGTGTCTGAGTGTGTGTGTGTGCGTGCGCGTGTGTGTGTGTGTGTGTGTGTGTTTGTTTTTACTCACAGGTTCTGGCTGGAAGCATCAGCTGCATGAATACAAAGGTACGTCATGTCCTGTAAAACAAACATGAAGAAACTGTATAATAACTGAAATATAAATCAAGAATATGAGCCACGCATGTCATGTCTGCATGTTACCTGTACATTTTCGTCTGTGTGTATATTGAAGGCTAACATTTTGACTAAAGACACCTGTCCCTAAATTAAATGTCTCACAAACGAGTTATTGCCTGATGATCACAACAAATTTGAGGGATTAAAGAAACTTCACATGGACTGATATTATGAGCTCCTGTCCCTAAACACACACACACACACACACACACACACACACACACACACTGTCCATCTCAGGCGCAACTCTCTCTTTCTCCAACCATAACTCATCACCACCCCCAGCTGGCTGACAGGACACATCACATTATAATAATATATATATATATATGCACAATCATGCCTAAGATTTCCATGCAACATCTCCACAGGAAGTAGAAAACAGTTCCACCCAGCAAACATGGATTTTACACTAACCTCAAACACGGGCTTAGCGTTGTTGTACACGGACAGGATGTGGGTGATGCCGTTCTTGGACAGGCTTTCTTTGTTTTCTGCATCTGGGAGAAAGAGAGAGAGGAGTATTTGTCACTGTCTTGTGTCTTGTAATTTGTGATTTTATTTATTTCAAAACAGGGACAACACACAATAAAACATTAATCTTTTGAAAAAAGAGAATATGCATTGTGCCAGGTTCTAGCAGATTGCTATTTTCCACCTGTAGTCCCTGGGCAGGTTGGAATAGTACATATAAAATTAGCATAGAAAAAGACAATTATTAAGTAAGATTACAGAACAAGGCAAAGAGACAATATATAAGTACATTTCGCACCTACAACTCTGACATGTTATAACGTAAGGCATGTCTGTGACCTGTTTACTGTCCCGCTGAGACATCACTCGGTACAGTTAGGCCTGTGGTCACTGGCTCCTGTCACTTGTACTAATTTTAGCCCTTTATGCTTCTGCCATCATGCGGTGCCTCAGCAGCAGCAGCTAAAGTTAGAACGCTGCAAATGCCACATTAACTTTGAAGACGTTGTTCAAGGCCAAGGAGCGACACACTTATTACTGTTGACTCTCATTTTATGTGAGGCAACACATTCTACAACCCTGATTTTAGAAGAGTTTGGGTCACTATGTAGAACATGAATAAAACAGAATGTGATGATTTGCTTATCGCTTTTGATATATAATCAATTAAATACAACACAATGACAATATATTTACTGTTTTACCTCATAAACTTCATTGTTTTTAGGAAATATACTCATTAAGAGTTTGATCCCAGCAACATGTTTCAAACAAGCTGTAAAAGGGGCAACAAAAGAATGGAAGACTGTTTCCAAATGCTAAAAAAAACCCTGTTTTACAGGCAAACAGGTTAACTGATAACAGGTGATAGCATCCTCAAAAGGCTTCGTTCACAACATGGATGGGGCAAGGGTCACCACTTCTTGAAACACATGATAGGGGATGGGTAGACACTTTGTAAAACCTTTGTCGGTAAAAACAGTTTGTTTGCTAATCATTACAATCTGATTTTATTCATGTATTACACAGAAATGTGAACCCATGGGTCGTAGCTTCTTAATTGTCTTTTGTCAACAAGGCATTTACAGCTTTTATTGTGAAATCTATATTTGACAGAAGAGCAATTCAATTTTCATCTACAAAATTCGACGTGTAACAATGGTGTCATTTACACTGGGGATGCTTATTGAAGAGCATAATTAGTTAAAAATGTATGCTAAATGCTTAAAAAAAGTTTTAATAGCTTAAAAATCTGTATTGTAAAATATTGCTGCATTAAAATCCCAGTGATTTAAAGCAACATGTTCAAAAACACTAATGATGAAGTGTTTGATGTAGATGTGATATTCTACTGTATCAAAGCACACTGACCCTCATTCCTACATGCATTTATGCCCAATAATGGTGGCCTTCTGTCTCTGGTACTGAAAGCCTGGTCTGACCCATATATGCTGTATAACGTCAAATCAAAGTCACATCTTATTTGTCTTACCTCTTATGTTGCCAAGATAGAGCCCATCCACAACCTGTGAAGCAGCATTCACAGACATGTCGCACTCAGGTTAGAGATTCATAACAGTCCTGCTTCAAAAACTTCACATGAAAAGGAGCAAATGTCCCGGTGCTGAGCCAGATTGGATTTAAAGCTTAGGGCTTAAGAACCAAGGACCAGCAAAGGAAACATTCCCTGTAGCCATACATGGCCTGAAGCAACGATGCGTGATTATCAGGACCAAGTGATGGATGACACGCAGCCATAGAGCATTACTGCACAACTCTGGTCGTAGCACAGTGAAGCAACAGTCATCTGACGATAACTACATGTTGGATTCACACCAGTAAAATGTACGATTAACACAACCAAATTGGTGCGGTAATTAAATATGGGGATATAGATGAACAATTCACTTGCAAAGTCTTTTTAAGACTAAATCAAAATCTACTAGTCTCACTTTAGTGGCTTTCAAGGAAGCATTTTGCACTTTTTGAACATTTGAATGCTGTTTGCTATTTGTTTGTTTGCTTGATGCGTCTGTTCACGCTCGGCAACCCTGTAAGCGAGGGCCTCCCTCAGCTGATTCCCCCGGTCCTTAATTAAGGCGTGTGTTCATTAAGTTAATGAACGTGTGGCGTTAAAATGCATTTTTAACTTTACCTTGACGAACTAATATACTGGGCATCAATGTCATTTTACATGTGAGCGGTGAACTTTTCACCACCAATTGAAAAAAGAAATAGGAATGTCACGGTGTAACGACTGGGCATACAGATCCAAGCGTTGGGTACATGGAGTATAAAATATGGTGATAATCTATAATATAATAATTGTAATAATCTACTGGCTGATCCTCAAAGCAAAGTTGCATGAGGTCATCAGAAGGTCAGCGGTCAGTCAACAGTCCCTGGCATGGATTCAGTGCCTTGCTTTTGGGCACTTGAGCAGGGTGCAAGCATGGTGTTCAGGGTTCAAGAATAAAAACCAGTCCTTCCGGTTCAGGGCCAGTCTCCCGACCCATCTTGCCAATCTGAGGTGTGGAGGATAATCATTTGCACATACCATCAAAAAAAAAAAAATCTAGAGACAAAGTCATAGTCCATCTAACACGAGTCACGGCTGCATTTTGAAACGGAACATGCCTTTAAATGTCATCGGATCTCGACCCAAAGGGCGGCGTTAGTAGCTGTTCACACACTGAATCATTCAAAGGGAGAACAATCGATTGCACTTTGAGACTCTTGCTCTCACATCCAGCCTGCATCCTCTGGTTTATTTACACTGCTAATCAGAGCAACAACATGTGACGTTACCCAGGAGAGACAGACGCACCTAGCCTGCTTCACATTGTGGCGTTTCAACACACAAAAAACAACAAAACACCTGAACACAATTTAATAAAATAAAATAAAAAACGCTACCTTATTCATTCCATTGCCCATGGCGACTCTGAACCAGCCTGCGACGAGCTACGACTCTTTAATACGTGAAACCGCTACGATATGTCACCATGGAGCTCTGGACAGCTGTGTCGCTATGTTGGTCGCCTTCTCCTCGGCAGCATTATAAAGTCACACTAGCATTGCCTAAAACAAAACAACACTAAATGTTATCTTAGTCAGCTTTCAACCTCGTCCCAGCTACAACAACGGTTCCGTCATGCTGTGTTTCGTCTTCCGGATTGTTTTGACGTGAAACAACTGCAGCTGCGGGTTCATCCGGTAAGTGACGTCACAGCACGTCGTCGCCGGCAGCCTCAGCTGTACTTTCACAGCTTCACCTTCAGAGGGACCAGCAGACGTCATCCGGACATCCAGGCCACAGACACGATGATGCAGGCAGGATAAAGGTGGCTGTTTTGTAATAATACCTCGGAAACATTATTGCACAAGATGTTGTTCATTCGTAAAGATGGGCAAGGACGTCAATCCCCCCATACAGCTGTTCACCTACCTGTGGTTTTCGACTGCAGACCAAGTCGACCATCAGTCCACTTTCAAGGAATTTCAACCATTTATCAGAACCACGAATTATACTCCTACAATGTCAATACCAGGAACTTGTTTATAGGTTATTAATCATGTTATGTGTATGTTGCAAATGTTGTTTAATCAATAGATGCACGTATCCTCGTGCAGTCATGTACATTTAAATCAACAGAGCAAATGATAAATCGAATCCACACACTTTACATATATTATACATTTGTATTAGATATTCTGTCAATGTAATTTGTGACATCTGATGCATGTCTGTCCGTCCTGGGATGCAGTAAATATGCAATATGCAGTAAATGTTTGTAGTGAAATCGACTTTCAGCCAGTAGAAAATATTTAAATATTTGGGGTAACATGTCTTTATAACAAGTGTATGGAACAGATCACATTAATAAAACCATATTTTACAGTAACATACAAAACCAATTAAAGAACAAAATTATATTAAAAACCATCTTGTTAATTTGAGTACTAGTACTTTTCTCCTCCATTTCTGATGTGAAACTGTCATTTAATGCAAAAGCATTAGCAGTAACAAAGTTAAGACCATTAAAAACTGAGACGTTTTATCAGTTTAACTATTTTTATTTTCATTTCTATAATACACAATGACCTTAAGAGGAAGTGGTCTTCCAGAATGAACAGACTGAGGTAATGTGGACAATGGATAAATACAGAAATATAGGTATTTGTGTATCTTTGAGTTGGTCTGCTGTTATGTTCAAGTATGGTTTATGGTCCTCTGGGTCCTTTACTTTTTCCACTGCTTGTTCTCGTAGTCCCATTTGGCGGCGAAGCCCTCCACTGGGTTCATTCTCATGTCCAGCACCCTCTGGAGCTCCTTCTCCTTGTACTCGGGATCAAATGTGTGTGGGACGGCTCCGTATACTACAAAGAGACAATACCAAATGCGTCAAGTAATGAGCTTAATGGGCTGTTTGCAAACAAACTTTGTAATAAAAAGATGATAATTGCATTATTCTCTGTTTAAACTGACTACATTTAGAAATCAAAGGCATAACACTACATCAAGCCTTGCAGATTTGCAGGCACATCACGGCCAATATTGCCATTATACTTTTTGCAACACATACCATACTTCCTCTGCCAAAGCACAACAAAGCCAGTGAAGCCTATGAGAAAGAACATCCCCGCAACCACAGACTTCCACTCCGATGTTGCATGGTTCATCTCAGCAAAGCTCTCTTTGAAGCTGATGCGGTACACTGAACATTAAAAACAAACAAAATCCAGATGATTAAAATTGTAATGGATGAAAATATACCTATCCATTAAAATATTACTACATTAATTAATACAGTGCTTGCTGATAACAGGATGAGTTTGACCAATAGATATGGATATAAGAGCATCTAAAAAAGCAGAGGGTAGTGAAGTCCTACATGCAATCTTCTCATCAGTGGAGAGGGCAGCCCAGGAGCCCATCTCCTTCTCCTTCAGGGACTTCTGCTCTGGACTCAGGGTCTGCACATAGCAGATATCCGGGAGGGGTTCTTCTCGCTTGTCAAAGTAGGCAGGGAGAGTGTACTCCTCTACCTTTGCAACACCTGCAGGGGAAAACAAAGAACGGGTCATCAGATAAGTTTTACTAACACTGAATGCCTTTGTTCATGTCAACTCTGAAATGTCATGACGATACCAAGACTGAAATGTTTTTTTGGACTAGGACTATGCTGCTAAAACATAACACGCTGTTACACAGAAATGGAGGTTAGCTACAAATGATTTCCTTAGCTGATGAAGAACATGCACAAAGTTTGTTCAGACTTGTTTTGTAAGTACTAACTTACAAAACAACTGGTGTGGTGTTTGGCTGAGATTAAATTGTACTCCGCTCCCAGCCCTCCATTACATTGCATTACATTCTGTTCTTGACCTTGTATTTAATATATACTTTACTTTATATTTTGCATATAATACAAAAAAGGTACATGCCGTCACTGAATAGATGCCTGACACTCTGTACATCTGTAATACCTGAGTGAGTGCCAGTTCAGCTAGAGTACTTGTAGTTTGTTGGCACAAGAAACAATGCTGATACACACTTTTATCAGATGTGCATTACGTCAAATGCTTTTCTTGAGGTTAGAAAACACGTTTACAGGATGACAAATTTTGGATCAAACTAAAGTGGCATGTATAGCTAAGGAGTCAGGTCGTGGTGAGGGGGGAGGAGAGATCAGGAAATCAGATTGTTTACACAAGCCCGACTCACATTACAAGGTGAAACTGTGTTGTTGTCGCTGGCAGGGAAATAAAGATATTTCTATGTATACCGTCACACAAACATTTAATAGTTTGAGCAAAACATACTTTTCATTTAAATTTGCCTTTGGAGATTTTGCATTATGAGATAAACAAACCTTCTGACAGGTCACTGAGGATTTGTCTTTTAGGAAGATGTACTCTGTTGCTTTGAGATCCAATTCGATCCTCAATGTATGAGTCTCAAAAGGTAAAAATGATGATTGTTTCAGGCACAAACTCAATCTACTGTATTGCTATCTCCTCTGCCAGAAATAGAAAATACTCTGGTCATGTCAGGTCACACTCACCATGTCCTCCACGTACACACACAGATGTGGAAATGGCACGCTTGCCAATGAGGCGAAGGGCTCTGGTGGCCAGCATTCTGTGGAAAACGTAATTTGAGATACATTAGCACATTCATAAACACATCAGTATGCTTACATTTCCTCCTTACAATCCTTCTGATACTTTAACAGACGTTTTATAGTGTTACTATGACGAATGACCCTCTCTCTTTAGCAGACAGACATATAACAATAAATTAGAAATTTGTGTACAAGCTGCACGTAGCAATTAGGCTACGACAACAAGGACAATTGAGTGGTCGCAGGTCTGTGAAACAGTACGATTTTAGGCATTGGACTGTCGTTTTAAATGTTTAATATATAAGTTGTGCAGTTTACACACAAAAGATAGACTTTCAATTCACAGGCACGCTGACTTGCTGTTATGTGTCAAAACCAAAGCTTAGCATCGGTTACATCTTCTGGTTAAGCTAACGTTAGCTTTAGCTGCAAACACAAGGTCATAGCAACCGGGAAGATTTAACCACAGAAATACACAATTCTTTAAGGCGATACTGTCCGATTCAATAGTTGCCCATTGAATAAGACTATATTTATATGCACCCGCGGTAGACCGCTGTGACATGTAACGTCTACGCAACACAACTGCCATCACGAACCTGATGCTAGAAGCTAATGACGGCTAGCCGGGACGTTAGCACGTCATAGCACCGACCCGCTCTGACAAAGTCACTTACACACAATCGCTTATTTCAGTTAAAATAACCAGCTCATCTTGGACCATTACCCACACTTTGAATATGTATGAATTCATAGTGCGAGTGAGTGGTAAAGTGTGATGAATATCTATACGGTTAAAAAGATGCCGGTGATAAAAGAATACAATTTACTTACTTCTCCTCACTCCAGTCCGGTGATGGTCTGAAAGGAAGTACCTTTGTGAACGGATATACGTACGTCACAAGCAGAAGGAGGTGAAACGAGGCCAGCTTTGCGACATTCCGTTTCCTGTTTACGGCACCACCGGTGCTAACGAGTGGAAGGTGGAAGTAAGATTAGCTCCAACTGCTAGATTTCATGACACTGAGTAATTCCTCGAGCACAGAAATACCGTCGTGATTTTTGCTAATTGCAAAAGCTTTCATGTGCGCGTTTGAAGGCACGTCGTCGACCACATATTCGGGCAGTAAGGTGACTGCCGAGGTAGATATCTACTTTTTTATCCGTGCTTTACGTGCAACGCTAGCTAACGGTAGCAGGCGGTAGTTCCTCCCCATCGTGTAGTTCGTGTACTCAACTTCCCTTGCCTTTCCACGGGTTATTTTTTGCCGATTTTCCTACAAAAATGCCTATTCAGCTGACAAGTCAGGCTTACTGTAAAATGCTTTTACACGCTGCCAAGTATCCCCACTGCGCCGTGAATGGGCTGCTGGTGGCAGAGAAGACGAAGGAGAAGAAGAAAGACAGTCACAGTGAGCCAGTCTTGTGTGTGGACTGTGTGCCGCTGTTTCACGGTACTCTCGCTCTGGCACCAATGCTAGAAGTAGCTCTGACACTGGTAAGTATTCCCTCAGTTTACTGGGTGCACATAGCTTCAACTAATGTCATTAAATACACAAGACAAAAGTTCAGTATTTTGGTGAACCTGTTTTGAAGAGGATTTTGGTTGAAATTCACTCTGCTGCGTTGCACTAACAGGTGTTTTCAATAGTGTGTGCCCCCTTTTTAAATAGAGGGTTTGATGAATATTAAAATCCCCTCCCTATAAAGACTAATACTCTTCAATGGCATATACATACAGTTGAATCAACAGCTCTCTGAAGCAGTTTCAACATTATAACCTTTATAAACTCAGGGTTTATTGCAGGGCATCTTTATATTCCATGCTATGAGTTCCAAAACTGGAAACTAATCAAAGTCCTGTGTCTGTGTTTTTTTTTCCTCCTCTGGTTGAAAATGAATTAATTCTGACTTCTGCTGTCCTTCTCTCCTGTCCCCATCTCAGATCGACACTTGGTGTAAAGAAAATAATTATGTAATTGCTGGATATTATCAAGCCAATGAACGCACAAAGGATTCAAGGTACTGACAACTAAATGGACACAGACAAACCATCACTTATGAACCATGCCCCCAAACTCCCTCTGGGCTCTACTTCATTACATTTTCTGGTCTCTCTCTCTCTTGCAGACCCAACCAAGTTGCAGAAAAAGTGGCTGCAAGGATTTCTGAAAACTTCGCTGAAGCGGCAATTGTTATGGTATCAGTAAATCCTTTGGGCTGGTGTTAATGGACTGCACTGCTGGTTTTACATGTTTTTTTTCATCAAGTTATAAAATAAGATAATACTTTATTAGTCCCACAACGGGGAAATTTGCTATATTTAAGCAGCAAAAATAGAGAACAATAAATAAGAAGAAAATGCATAAAAATGTCTGTTTTTCTCCGTTTAGGTGGACAACAGTAGATTAACAATGAGCTGTTTTGAGCCCATTGTCGTCATCTATGATCACCATGAAAACAAGTGGAAAAGCAGAGACATAACCTCGTAAGTGTCTCTGTTAAGGGTTTTTTCACTGCAACACTTGTATGGACTGTGTTTGCGTCTTAACTTCAGCCTTTGGCGTACAAGTTCCCCATGTTTTTGTCAAATTCTCGAGCTAATGTTCTCGTTTGTCTTCCAGTGACTGTTTTGAGGACTGGAGCGAAGCACAGAAGATCACGTCTGCTCTGCTGGAGGGCAGGTCCTACGAGAACTTGATTGACTTTGACAATCACTTGGATGATCTAAGGAACGACTGGACCAACCCTGTGATCAACAAGTCCGTCCTGGATCTGTGCTAAGGCCCTCAGTCAGGAGGAACCTTGGACAAGCACACACAATTATTGCTGCCTTTTCAGCATGCATGCTACTTACCGTGTAGCACTGGAGTACAGTAATGCTGAATGCCTAGTCTTTGTTCCATCAAAAAGGCCTTCCTGCTGACAGGGTCTTTCAGAAGACTGACCAGTTGGGCCCAAATCTGTCAAGGGCAAGCACCATATGTGCACTATTGGCATGTGCCCACCTTTACAAGGTGATGCTGAGGTGATGAAGGCAGTTATGTTTTTGAATGCAACTTAAATGTTTTTTTGTTTTTGTTTTCTGCAACGGTTTGTGTTTATTCATAGTTGTGTGGATTAAGTTAAATTATAGAGTATTTGATTTATTTTTTGTCATCTTAAACTTTACGGCCAGAAGCCATACAGAGATCAAGTCCTAAAGTATTACACATTTTAGGTATGATTGTACTACTGAGATATGATATAAATATATGTTCTTTATTAAATTTCTTGTTTGTTTTAAGCACGGAAACAAAGTTCACATGCAGAACGATAGTCTGAAGATGTCTGTGGGCAGTTTCATTAAAAAGTACAAAAAGAACGTATAAATGAAAGTGAGAGAGAGACATGAATTAAAGGTTTTAAGGCTTTGTCTCATCAGACCGTATGTCACGCCAACTCCGGTCGTTCTGTAGATGCATCGGCGATAATAACGGGATGGTTGACTCTAAAATAATGAATGCGTACGCAAACATTTCTGTGATGCATGTGAGCTGTTATTGTCACTGGTGCGCTTCAGAATGTCTTCCTGAATAATGTACATGTTGGTTCAGAAAAACAGTACACTCAGTCGGATCACAGCAGTGTGTGAATTTTGTTTTGTGCTGGATATCTGTTTTAGGTAACAATATTTATTTGACCACTCTAAATCCTACTATTTAATAAGCAATGTTAAAAAAAAGTTAATATTTAATGTGAGGATACAAAGCTACCTTTTGTATTTGAGATTAGAATGAATCATAATAAGTAATTAGTTATTTGTGTGGACAGAAATTTTTTTTACAGACATTTTATTAACTGAATGTACAATGAAACCGACTTTTGAAATTATCCCAATCTGTCAGCTTCGTCATTCGATATCTCACAACACTACCTCTAGAGTTTTTAGAAAATGCTGATTTAGTTTGAAATGATCTCTTACAGATTCAAGGCTGCAGCTTTTTTTTGGTTTAGTTTGGTATCGCTTAAAATAGCCTATCGAGGGTTGTACTAATGGCTTCATCACTAACACGTGTGTCAGGGTCATTGTGCTATTATCCACTCAGGACGGGCGGAACGGAGAAAAATGTTTGATATATTTTTCATGCTAATGTGCACGAATGAAATCTACAATAAAACATGCAGATAACTAACATGGTGAAGTAGAAATACTGAAGAAGAATGACAATAGATACGTCACTTTATTAATCCCAGTGGGAACATCATTACTGCAGCAAAGTCACAGCAGTTGCACATAACTTAAACATAATCTCTCAACAATGAAGGTTAATGTGTAGTCAGGTTTTGACACTTCATGATGTCATTTCCTGCTCTTACAAAGAAATGATGAATCACAGTGTATGGCATTGAATAACCAGGAAACTATGCTGATCTTTCCTCACATATGATTCCTCTTCACTGCCCTCCTTTGTTTGTCCTCAGTTTATCATACACGTATACATCACCTCCTCTAATCTCTGACAGACTTTGCCCTGAAAATTGTGACATTTCTTTCCGACTTGCCCCACTTTTTTTTTTTTTTTTATCTCCCAGTGGAATCATTGGCACCTACAGTACAATCATGTGCATTAGGTTTTATAATCTGGATCAGGCTTTTATCAGCTCCTTTAGTAAACTGTTATATCTCATGACCACAGAACCGGAAAGAAGTATTGGACTAATTTCTTAGCCACCGGCTCTGTTTACTGCTACTAACCACTTACAGAAATGTCATTATCATTTGTTTCTATGCAGTCAGGGCTGCGATCTAGGGAAAATAATCTGTAAATGAACTGATAATGAAAATGATCATTTCATTTTCATTATCAGTTCATTTACAGATTATTTTCCCTAGATTATTAAATTTGTTCTGTAAAACAAAGTAGAGTCACATGCCCACTTTCCTAGAGGCCAAGAATATGTCATGAAATATCTTGTTTTATACAATCAGCAGTCTAAACCTCAAAAATACTCAATTTGTGATATGTGTATATTAGAAAAACAGCAATTGTGACAAATCAGTTGATTGTTACACTCCATAACTTTATTTTGCAGCTATAAGATTATGTAATTTAATCCTCAACTTCATTTGCACTCACAAATATTTTGTACAATCTACAATTTTAATCAGAAAGACTTTTATTGCCAGTTATTATAGACATCTTTAACCAAATGATACAGTATAGTTTATCAGTATCCGTATTATTATATTTATTATATAACACTTTATACTTTGACTGTACTGTTTTAGGACTAAATATTGTAGTTTTAACTCCACTGCATAGGCTACATTTGACAGCTGAAGCTAGTAGTTACATGGAATATAAAGACTTAAGATATAAAACATATGATCAGTTTATACAAAAACAATGCTACGTACACATTAACACATCATTGATACTATATAGAATTATGAATATATTTTGGTAACAATGCTAGGGTTACTTTAACAAAGCAAATAAAGTTATTTTTAGTTTGTGGTTATTTTAACTACTAATCACGGTTTCCGCAAACTGACTTTGTCAAGAGGAAAACTTGTATGAATAATAAATACCAAAAAATATATTAAAACGGATGTCATAATAACAGAAAGACCAGAAAAAAATCATTCTCACATCAGTAACATTCATGTTCTTACGTTTTTGTTGCGGTGTCCTTTCTGTGTTGGGAATCTCCCTGTGAGACTAACTCTCATCGCCAGATTCTGTTCTGTTGGGTTCTTCTGTATAAACATTATTACTCTCCTCACAGTTGTATCCCATGGAATGATGCTAACATATAGAAACAAAACTCTATACTTACAGAATTGGTTTGTAAAGCAAATAAATACTGTGAACCAACTCTTGAATGTAAACAGTGAATTGTGTGGTTATGAGATTTTTTCAAGAATATAGTGTTAACATTTCTCAACAAGAGTTTGATATGGTTATCAAATCAATGCCTCATAGTATAGTGTCTTTAGCACAAAGTGTACATCTTGATGAACTGACTTCAAGTGTTACTATTAATTGGGTTTCTATACTTGATAGAAAGTGCACTAATACTTTTGTTAAAAATCATCTTGATCATATCATAACTCCCATATGTAAATATAGATGGTTTTATTTAGATAGAAAATTATGGAGCTCTGTCTTTCTATTGCCTCATAAATATATAATTCCAAATAGAATCAAAGAGTTTATTTTCAAAATTGTACATAGGTACTATCCTGTAAAAGACAATATTTGTGTTTTTTTCCCCTGATGTAAACAACAGGTGCTCTTTTTGTGATTGTGAGGGAGAAACTATTTAACATGTTTTGACAGATAGTTTCCATATAACTGCCTTTTGGCTTCATTTACAGAAATGCCTCTCATAAATACTTGATAAAGATGTCTCTCTGACAAAGACTGATATTTTACTCATCTTTAACAAATCTAACTTCTCCCCAGATGAAATGTATATAATTAATTTGATTATTATTGTAAGCAAAATATTACATTCATAAAATGAAATGGCTGGAAAGATCGCCCTGCTGTCACACTTTTAAAGTTACAGATTTTAAATCATATTTGACTTCCATTGAAAATTTTAATTAAAAATAAAAACAGAAATTGGAAAAAATAATTAGACTATTTAGACATTTCAGATGTACTCCTTTTAATAAGCAGAGCTCTAAACTGTGGTCTGCTGTGTTTTGTTTGTTGATGTCTGGTTGTGCTGAGGGTGGACTGGAATTTTGAACTTTGAAAGTCATATTCATGTTTGGAATATCAACGTCCTTCATTTAATCACCTGGTGAATGTTGCCACCTAGCGGCGCTTACTGGTAACTGTTGCTGTCACATGACCCACTTCTTCCTTCCGGGCCAGATACAGCGAAAAGAAATCTAAGGATCGGACAGTGTCGTCATAAACAAGCGGTCCCTGTCGAGCCGGCAAACAATTTTCAAGCTACATTTTCTCTAAATATTCTGACACATTATGTGCTGGATATAAACATTCACACAAACACACCGACGATGTTAACGTGAACACCACGGAACGAAGTGCTCATCGACACCGACATTACGTCGCTTGTTGATGTCGATGTCGTCTCATCCTGCGTAGTTGTTCGTGCAGGATCATGCAGCCTCCAGCGCGGGAAACATTAGCAGCGTAGATGTGAGGGGAAAAGTTTTTACATACAAAACAATTTTAAAACAGTTATGGACCCCGCGGAAGTAGAGTTCCTCGCTGAGAAAGAGACGGTGAAGATAATTCCAAACTTCAGCCTGGACAAGGTCTATCTGATTGGGGTTAGTAAGTGAAGTCAGCTGTATTTGTCAGGGCGTTTGTTTGTTTGTACACGGTCTTCTTACAAAATAGTTACTGATAACTCGCCTAACGTTAGCCGCATTAGTTCAGTAGTTAAAGGTGCTTTGTGTAGTTTTGGAAAAGAAATTCAAACGCAGAATTGTAATATTTACAATATTAATGAGGTAATACTCGAAACACAAGTATTTATTTCTTCTGTAACTGAATAAACAAGCTGTTTCTCAGAGGTAAATAACGTCGTCAGAACACTGTTTGGAGCTAGAAAGGTGGCAGGGTCCGCCACATATAAACAAAGTAAAACAGTGCGAAAACTGTGTTTATTCAGTTTTATTTTCCCCAAAACTACATAGTGCACTTTTAACATTGGCATGTGTCAAACCTTAGTCTGATTGTGAAATGTCAATGTGGTCAAATTCTAGTTTTAAAATATTCTGTATGGGCCAGCAGCATTAGTGTAAAATGTAAACACATTAACCCAAATCACCAGCTGTAATCTACACATGGCTCATGTTCATATGCCAATAAGGATGTTAGTCAGGTGACTGTCACTGTCTAACATCTGTCTCTCCTCAGGGCGATATGGGTCCCTTCAACCCTGGACTGCCAGTTGATGTTCCCGTGTGGTTGGCCCTTAACCTGAAGCAGAGACAGAAATGTAGGATTATGCCTCCTGCCTGGATGGATGTAGGTAAGATCTACAGAGCGTACAGGTTTTTGATATGTTATCAAGCTGTCCAGATAGCTGACTACTTTTATGGTTTGATGATTGCTGTAAAACATCTTTTGTAAGTCTTGTGCATCATTTTAAACCCGACATTCAGCCAGATATATCTGGTATCCTTGCAAACTTTTAGATCTCCACTAAATGTCCAAAAAGCTTCTGTTTGTTTGAGTACTGCGTATCACACGACACGTGCTTTTATCACTTTAAGAGGTAAAACCTTAAACCTACTTCCTGACACCTTTCACATCCAAAAGGAAAATTATAAAGAGCAAAAAATAAACATTTTGAAACATTTGCTGATTTGTATTAAAGATGGGATTAAAGACTACTGCATCATCCAGAATCAGAAGTAGAGGTGTGACCCATCCCAGTACATAAGCACGCTAAAACATCATTTAAAGTCGTCAGCCGTGCATTTTACGTATACTGTAATCTACAAATGTATTGTTTTCACATAGCAGCGCTCCCTGAATGTGGCAAACATCACAAACATGACTCGGTTGCACGCTCCTCTCTGAGAGTTGGGCAGCGACGTTGACAGCACCTCCTCGGTTCTTGGCTGATTAACTGGACTCACTGTACTTCTTTTATGGGTGCAGACATTAGCTCAAGGTCAAAACCAGTTTGTGTAGCCAGCTTTAAATATACTGGGTGCATGATGATGCAGGGACATGTCACTCAGTGCAACGCTGTGGCTCATCGGTGTGTTTTTAATAATGTTTGGACACCAATGCAGGCTTAAGGCCCAGGGGAATAAGACATATCAGGCTTTTTTTTAATATTATTTTTATTTGTGCGATAAGTGTTTACACATAGGACACAGGACAAATGCAGTGATACAGAGTGATAGTAGAGGCAAGCTGCATGAAGAATGATTGGGAGTACATGACATGTGATCAAGTAGGTGGGTGAGTATGTATTAGGTAAGAGATCAGGGATACAGAAAGAGTGGAGAGAGGAGAGATCTTATGGGAGAAAAGAAAAACATAGTTTAAAAAAAAAAAGCCATAGTTTTTAAAAAAAATAAAAAAAAAATTTCTTCCCTCTTTCTGTTCCTTTTTAGGGGCTAATTATTTTTATTTATTATTTTTTTATTTTTTAGCACAGGGCGATAGAGATATTATAATATAATATAGCATGATGTAATATAGCAAATATAGTATATAATAATATAGTATAAGATCATACAGACATATAGACATATCAGGCTTTGGCTGCACAGGATGTATTTGTTTGTAGGATCAATTTATTGCTCTAGAAAAGTTTAGAATATGGCCGGGTTTATGCTTAAAGAAATTTCAGATTTCGCATAAAGAGAAAACCTGAACGTCTTTGGCACAAGGTGATGAAAATAACAGAATTTGAACCACAATGATGGCGCGTCTGAGAGATGTTGATGTTCATGCTGATTTCCTTCATCTGGTGATGGTGGCTCATTAAATTCCTGTTTTGACTTACCTTTTGTTGATCCTGTGCAGAGAAACTGGAGGAGATGCGAGACCTTGAGAGGAAGGAGGACGCCTTTACGCCTGCTCCCAGTCCTTACTATATGGAGCTGACCAAACTGCTACTGAACTAGTGAGATATTTCTACTTAAGGAATCCCCTTCGCAGGAATGAGACTTTTGTGCGCTCATAGTGTTATATAGTAATTGCTAGACAGATAGAAAATGCTCCATTATTGTCTGTGTATGTGGCACTGTAGTGTACATTGTGGTTTGTGTGTCTCTGTAGTGCCTCTGACAACATCCCGAAGGCAGACGAGATCCGCACGCTGGTCAAAGACATCTGGGACACACGTGTGGCCAAACTCCGCCTCTCCGCAGACAGCTTCATCAGTCAGATGGAGGCTCATGCCAAGGTACAGCTGATGTCCATGAATCACACACTGTGCATTTAGTGTCCACAAAATGTTCGAACTGTCAATTTAATCAGTGGATGGAAAGAAAATTAGTCACTAACCGTTCTGAAAATCAATTAAAATGTCAAAAAAATTGCTTCTTGCTTCTTAAATGTGAGGATTTGCCGTGTTTCTTTGTCATCTGTGATAGTAAATGGCGAGTCCTTGGGTAGAGCAGAGCTGAAAATAATTAGTCGAATAATTTACTCTCCATTTATTTATAATGGCTGGTGGAGGTTTTGTTGGTATTCAGGAAAAGTGTAAGCACCTTGGAATTAATTCTGTGCAACTTCAAGTGATGAAGAACACCGAACATTTATTAAAGTCGAACCTCGGAGCCCCTTGATTGTTTCTTAATTAACAGCTATGGTTACAGTTTAATGCAATATAATGCAGATTATTCATTCAGTTACCTAGGACCGTGCTGTTTCCTGCTTTCCTGTCACATTAAGATCGTCCAGCACACGTCCAGAGCAGTCATTAGAGAAAAAAATCTTTTTAGCTGTTTATAACTAACCATCTCTCTCCTCTCACTCTGCTTCATTCCCTCTGTAGCTGGACAACCTGACTCTGATGGAGATCAACACCATACGATCGTTCCTTCTTGACTCTCTCAACTGCATGTACAAACTACGCTCCAATCTGCAGCCTGGTTCGAGTAAAGGACAGTTCAAGGACTTTTGATCCACAAGATCAAGATCCAGACCTGCTGAATCTGTCTGGATCTGTGGGGAAGACTGAGGTTAAAGCCTTGGACTGAGGTGTGTACTCACTCAGCAGGCCCTTCATTACCCAAAGGACTGTTTATTTTCAGAGATCGAATCCATGAGATTTATGTAGATGTCTGATTTGAAGCCTTTTTTTAAGAGGTTGTATTAATGTTGAGGGAGGCAAGTGTTAATACATACAAAATAAAAGCACACAGGCTGTATATGTATCTGCTGGTTGAAATATGTGGATATTTAATTTAACTTAGGACGCTCGCTGTAGTTTAAAACCGCCACCATTTCTGTATATGACAAGGAGTGACAAAATAAATGTATTTGTTGATAATATCGAGGGCAGATGACTTTTCTCTTTTCGTACGTCCTCATATCCGGCATATTTCAGTGCTCTAGATGAGGTTGTTTTGCGTGTTTGCTGGACTGTTTGAGGTAAGCACTGGCAGACCTTTCTCTAGCATCATGCACACGTACAGTAGACATATAACGGTTTGTTATATAGATGAAAAGGTAAGTCGGCTTAGAGATTAATTGCCCCACTTTACAAGCAAAAATGGTAAACAAATGCTGGTTTTAGCTTCCTCTGTGAGTGTTCTCTGCTAAGATCCGTTGGTACTTGAATTTCTTTCAGATTTGAACTGTTGAACGGACAAAACAAGTAATTTTGAAGTAGTCAGGATGAAATAAATGGCTACGTACTTAGGAGGGGTAGAGGTTTATAGGATTAGAATACAGGGCACTCTAAACTCATTGTGACAACGTAAGCAAACCATTTTCAACAGTATCGCTGCTGTATTATTAACGAAACGAACGATGGATTCCTTCTTTTTTCTTCTGTATATTTATAGGATTCTTCTAATTTAAGTCCTCACGGGGACATTTGCCTTGTATTTGACCCAGCTTAAATATTTAAGAGCAGTAGAAGCAGCAGCACAGCATCCCAGGACCAACTCCAGTTTTGAGGTTGGTGCTTAAGTAGAAGGCAACGTTACAATTACTTTTAAAACTGAAGAGTGAATATCTCTTGTGGGGTGGAAGGAAACAAACATACTGACCAAGACCCATTACAGTTTTAATCCAAAACTATTGACAAATTAATATTGGTTGAGGGTTTGTACTTAAATATAATAAATAATGAAGAATCCTTGCCAAGAAGGGTCCAGAACTATCCTCTTTTTTAAAATTACATGTATGATTTTAGCGTTCTGCGCTCGCATGAAATCGCCCACCTACCAACCAGCACCCGCACACAAAGACGAAGGTTGACATTTAACATTTTTGAAATATTTTATTTCTTTTTTGTCTGAAATCACAGCCATATATTCATAAATACCTAATTACTACATTCAACAAAGAATATATTACATTACAATGAATTCAAACAAGTACATTTTTTAAAAACAGGATTTCACAGCATCTAGACATCCTCCACTGAGTAATGGGGCTATTGCATGGGGTGTGCGTGGGCTGGAGACACAGGGAGGCTGGGTAAGGGTGCTCACTGTACTACACCTTCCTCCCCGGGGTCGTTGGCAGCTTATACCTCAGCATGCGTGCTCCCTCATTAACCAATAGGCTGCGCTCTTGTCTCTCTGCTCTGTAAAAAATGACAGACTACGCTCTGGAGCCACCTGGTCCTCTGAACTGGCTTGGGCCTCGTGATTGAACAGATTCTCAGAGATGCGTTTTAGATAAAAAGGAATTCAGTGTCGGGCTCTCGACATGCAACATAACTGGAAGGTGTGAGACGTACAGTAGACACTTGAATGTAAAGTCCCTGATCGCTGATGTTGTGTGTAGAACGTCCTTCATGTGGAAACTGCAACTCATTCACATGCTCCCAAATTCTTGAGGCACTTGTAATTGATACACTGTATGTCGGGGCCGGGGGGAGTTGTGCTTCGGTCTTCTTTTAGTTAATTAACTTTCTGCACATTTTCAAAGTTAATTACGTGTTTGGAAATACTGAAATGCCCCGTTTTGACTCCCAACGATCCCAACTCGCCAATTTCTGCTGATTTTTACGCCTCGTTAATGGGCTACGTGAGGCAACATGAGTTGCAGGATGGGAAGTCGAGGGTGTTGAACCTGTGGCTGAATCTCAGGGCAGAGCTGACGGGCAGGCAGAGGTTGTAAACAGGTACGAGGCCAGTAAACCTTTCTGATATTATATTATGTACCAGGAAATGCCTTGTTTGAATCAGCTTTGTGTGGTTTTATTAATAACATGTTGGCAACTTTGGGTCCTAAAAATGCAGAATGGAGACGAGTGGGGTCAAAGGTGTTGGAAGATGGCCGTTCTGGTTTTTCAATGTTTTTTGGCTTTGACCTAATTGCAACTCGATTTTAAAATGAAGAATCCAAAATGCTACTGTTTTTTATTTTTTTTCATTTTGGCACTGTGTCCTCTCACGGCTGCTGATAAGGGCTTGATCTTGTAAGGCTTGATCTGACATTACGCAAACCGTCGTGTTGTATTGAGTTCGATGTTAATCTGGTGTCATGCAAAGTGAAGTGGAAGGTCCAAACGGTGGGATAAAGCATCAAGAACCAGTTTAATCAGCTGGCGTCTTAAGAGACTCTTCATGTCTTTACAAAATAATCAAGTATGTCAAGTGACCAAAGTAAAAAACAAAACAAAAAAAACATTGTATTATCGATCTCAACTGGTTTCTAAATGAGAATATCTCAAGCTATCTGTCACGCCAGCGGCAGTGAAGCCGACCAGAGGAGTTGTTGAAAGGGGCTTTGAAACAGAGAGACGCATGTTGCTGTGGATGAACGGGGATGAGAGGGCAGGAGCCGCGTCTCAGGACCTCTAAGTAAGCTTCGCTGAGCTCAGACGCCACACGAGGTGGCCGTGGCTGGGTCTCAGTTGCGCAGTGCCAGGCGAGAGAGAGTCAGAGGGGGGGAGTGTATCCTGTTCTCTCTCTCACTCCGTTAAATGTCTCAAAATGAGCTGTTCTGGCCAGCAGCAGTACAAACACTAAAAGCAAGGCTTTCTTTTTCCAACCCCCCAAAAAAAGCATAAACATATAAAAATGGCAGGCTTTTTTTTCTTTTAAAAGAACAATGATTAAAGTAATAAAAACATACAAAATTCTTTTTAAGTCTTCATATTATATACAATACAAGGCTGAAGCACCTTTTAAAATTCTTATTCTCAAATTTTCTATTTCGAAATAAAACATTTTCCTTAATTCTTTCCAAAAATGTGCATTTTTCTAAGTTCTTCCCTAATTTCAACAGTTCTTTGTTGTAACACAGTACCACCAGGTAGTTCTTCAGCTTTTATTCTTAAGTGCATTTCCAGTTCAAAAGCTCATGGCCACTGTGATAAAAATCAGTCCCGACTGGCCAGAAGCCTTTGGAGCGTTCAAGTCTCTTTGACGACGCCCCTCCCGGGGCAGCTGCTCCCTCATTGGCAGGATTGTCTGTGTAGCTGTGGCGTCGAGGGATGCAGGGACTGAACAATAGAGCAGCGGGGACTGAAGACTGTGTGAAAAGCAGGTGCGTGTGTGTGTGTGTGTGTGTTTGTGTTTGTGTTCATCTTCAGGTTCTCCTGCCCCGTACTCTCGCTGATCTCGTGGGGTTGGCTACATTGGCACGCGTTAGTGGCTCGTGGCACAGTCCCTGGCTAGCCGCAATCCAAAGACTGCCTTTCCTTCACTGTATGGTCCTGTATCACCCATCTATCCATTCACTCCAACCATTCATTCATTCATTCACTCATTCTTTTTATCTAGCCAGCCATGTTCTCCTCCATGGAGCCATGTGGACCAAGCCATGAAAAATAAACTCTGGGCGTCAGTCTGAAAGGGGAGGCGGCCTGGGGAACGTCAGGTCGGCGTGTTGGGGTCACCTGGGAGGGTAGCCCTTGTAGTGGCCGCCTCTCGGCCAGTGTGTCTGTGGCAGCGTCAAGCACTTCCTGAAGTGCTCCAGCTCTGCTTGTAGCTTCTCCCTTTCCACCGCCAGCTTCTGTCTCTGGGACATCAGCTCCTACACGACCAGGGGAGACATGAAATATAAAGTTAACGCAAAAGCCCAACAAGGAGGATCACTTGTATGACATGTTTGTTGTGATCGACTGACTTCAGTTCATATAGTCTGCTTTTAAAGCCATTTTATCTACGCTGCGTACATTAAGAAGGACAATAAAAGAAGTGAGTGCGGAGATGGAAGGGAAATGTACGATGTAAGGCTTAGACATGACACAAAGAGTGTTAGAAGACACAATAACGGCAGCAGTGTGTGCGTTTGCGTCTTACCCCCATGGTATGAGAGAGCTGCTCAGCAGTCAGATTGAGGTTGTAGTTCTGAGCTTCTAGTCTTCGACACTGGCTCTGCAACACCTGTCGCTCCAAACTTTGCTCTAGTGGACGAAGTTGGGAAGAGGAAAAAATAAGCGTTGAGGATTAGAGAAAAAGAATTAGCCGTTCATGCTATCTCACAGCAGATCCAATCTAACGCTAACTTATCCCAAGCAATTGGCACAGAAAATCAATGTTTGGCCTTGTTTTTCTCAGATTGATCAGATGGCTATTGTGCTGAGTGAATTTCTGGTAGAAATGTTGATCACACAGGAAGGACCAATACCTCTCTCTGGTGGCAAAGGAACGCTACAACAACTGCTAAAAATCGAGTCTGTTTGTATTGACTTCAACCAGGAAACAAGATTCAATTGTAGGCTGCTTTAAGATACAAATCTCAACAATCTTTTTATTCTCAAAACACTTTTTTTTCTGGGAATAAAAGAAAACATTAAATTATGAATCAGGAGTTTTTCAGCAGCAGCAGTATCATCACTGAACATCTGTGCGGCCGCTTACCTTCAACATATTCCTGATAAGCTTCAAATATAGATTCAATCCCCTGCCACTTGGAAGCAGGAGCCTCCTCTTCCTCCTCGTCCTCTTCCTCCTCAGAGTCATCTTGACCCGACAGGTCCTCCCTCGCCCCTGAGGCCTCCCGGTGCGGGGGCGCAGAGAAGTGCTGCCCGTTGGGCTGAGAGTGAGGGTGTGTGAGTAGATGTGGAAATGGATGTGCATTTGAATGAGATTGCGGAAGTGGAAGTGGATGTGGATGTGGAAGCGGATGCTGATGAGGATGTGGATGCGGCGGCCGGCCGGGGGCGCTCTGAAGCTCTGGAATGTTGTAGTGAACGGACGACTCCTGGAGGTGCGACGACTCCGATATCCCCGTGGCTCCACCTTGAGGACAAGACGGGAGAGAAGGGAGGGTTGATTTATTTCATTCGTCTGGCTTTTTTGCAAAGACTTCATGCTTAAAGGCTTAATTAAGTTTTTCCCACATGTAAACACCAAGTCAGGTCCATCTGCAAACGCCTGTTACACTTGAATCCAGAAACAGAGCAGAAAATACTAAACATTTGCTGGTTCAAGCTTCTCAAATGTGCAGATTTTTCCACTTCCTGAGATATCTGAATAATGGTTTCTTGATTAACTAGGAAAACAATGGTCTTGTCTGCCCTGTTGTTTGATGGTCTCTCTTGTCTCTCTGGTCACTGTGCTGTTTGTCAGCATCACAGATCACCTTCCCTGCGACTTGTGTGGCTCACCTTTGTGTTTCTGCAGAGCCTTCTGAGTGGACTGAAGCACCGATTCATGGAACTGCTGGGCGAATTCCTCTGGCGTGAAGCTGTCCCAGGGTTTGGTGCGTCCGTTGACGCTGTGCAGGCCCTCTTTAGCCTGCAGGGGGAGTGGGGGCCGCAAGCTGTTCAGCAGGCTGGAGCTTTTCTTGGAGATCGGTCCCTCACTGGGCCCTCGGGCCTTGTCAGGGTAGACAGCTGGAGAAGGGGGTTCCTTTGGTCTTAATGTGTCCCCGAGGGGTTTCGGATGGCCATTGGGGGACGCCGGGCAATGTGAGGAGGGGCTATGTGGTCTGACGCTGTGGTGGTCTTCTGATTCAGAGGGAGGCTGGGCAAATGCAGAATCTGCAATCATTTGAACACGTGTTAGTGGTGATGAGGTCAAGATCCACGTTATTACAGATGGAACGTTCCAATTAGTAATTGTGGTCACTTAAGATGCATCTACCATCCAGATGCATTGTACACAGGGCTGGTACAGCTTTTTATGAGTACGATTCAAGCGCTTTCAGTGGACCTAAACCAACATTTTCAGACTCTCAAAGGCTTTATCGTCGCATCAGAATTGTTATAAAGTTAACACAATTCCTTTACAGCGAAAGCAATCAGTGTATATTATCACTTTGCTTATTTTACCAGCAGTTCATAAAAAACTTTGATGTTTTGATCCTGATTATTTACCTTTTAATTCCTACTAATTTCAAAGCCGTGGCACAGCAATCTGACAACGGGATTGTTTCATTTAAAAAAAGGGTTTATGTTGAAAATCAAGCAGTTTTCAAGGACTCTATTCAAATTCAAGCACATTTCTAACCTTGAAAACATACAAGTAGCAGTCGAAATGAAGCATTTTTCAGACTTTCTGTGAACCCTGTATGCAAATGAATAAATACCTATAGGAAAGTGTGCATATGTATATGTACATTAGCATGTGTCTCACCAGAGCTCGGTGCCTGAGGGCTCTTACACAGCGGATGAGGGGCATGTCTGATGGTGTCCAATGTTACGCTCTTTTCTTTAATGGCCTGAAGCAGCTCCACTACTCTTTCATTGTCTAAGAGAGAGAGAAGAAGACATAACGTCTGAGTCTTTGCATCTTTGTGGCATTATTCCTTATCTGCGTTTGTCTTATTCACAATCTCACAGGCACCTATTTCTCTTGATTGTGTGTGTAGTGTGGCCTGACAGCGTGGGAGGCTGCGCGCTGCCATCTATAGGCAGCAAACAGTAAATCAAGAGGATTAGGCGAGGATCACCGTAAGCCCACCGCTGCCACTCCCAATTCCTCGCCAGTGCGTGTCTGTGTGTGAACGCGTCTACAAACAGAACCTTGACACAAGTCCACCTTTTTTTTATCTAGGCCAATGTAAAGCATTACATTATGCATACGCCGTTTAATATATGCCGCCTATAATACAGGGGGCTGAGGTCGACATGTTCATTGTTTGACCCCTTTATGATTTCCTTCAAGGGCTCGAGCCGACATGTTAATGAGAACGCGGCGCATGTAGAGCAGGCAGGGCTCAGCTGAAGTGAAGCGTCAGCAAGCCGCGGAGCCGCCTGGGAATGGGCCACTTCTTTTCTAAAAGCCAAATGAGCATGCAATCATTCTTCTTCTTTAGATGTCAAAGAGAGGAGACATGATATGACTAATGGATGGGGATGTTTGCGTGCCACGCGAGGGGCACTGGGTCAGCTCCGTGATGCAGCGGTTTCTGAGTAGTTCGCCGAAGCGCAGTGATGACGCTCGGACGATTTAACGATGTCAGTAAAAACTATTTCCATCACTTGATTCTGATATTCTGCTTCACAGACAAGGGGAGTTAGCTTGCTGGGCACGCCGCTTCTTTGTTTAAGCAGTAAGGGAGCCATGGTTTATTCATTTAAGAATAGCTAAGAGGCATTGTTACACACAGTTAACTCTTCCACTAACCAATGTTGTAATTAAACCAGAAGAGTCTCGATCTCCGCCAGGCTTACAGTCTCACACAACAGGGATTATTCAACTAGTAGCATGCCTAACTTTAATGGATCGTAACAGATCAGGTATGGCATTAAAGGGGCATTCTGTAAGGATCGGCCATATTGATCTTTGATTTGCAGATGCACATGTTCAAGATGAGACACGACTTTTCTATGGGTGTCAGTTGCTGATTTTTTTTAGCCTTGCCGATTGCTGGAAATGCCTTTTTTGGCATAATGCACAAAGTAAAACGGTGCTGTACAGACAAAAGTCTAAGCTTCATAAGGACTCTTATCAATACTCATTCGAATTCGCGACACAACCTGCTCTTAAGGGATCGAAACTGGCACTGATCGAGCTAACGGGTACACGGTGGCTCCGACCTGATTTAGTCGCTACCTGTGAGAGTACAGAGTGTACCTCGCACAAACACTATTCCAAACCAAAGCGGTTGTTGAGTAACAGTGCTGCAACGGAGCAGTCAATACAAGAGGGTTTTCAAAAATTGTGAATCACTGCAGCCACAAGAGGTCCTCGAGCATACAGTCGTAAATGTGCACAACAACATCAGATCGATGTGTTCAGTGGTTACACGCAACCAAAAGCAGGATAAGCAGGCAAAACCAAAGAGCCACATGAAGAGATTTACCAGGGAGTTTCAGAACGTGTTTTTACACCACTAAGTACATTTAAAGTGTCTCTTGCCCCGCACAGGGCTTTATCTGTGTATTACTGTAAGCTTTTCTTACCTCTCCTCTGCTGTATAGTGACGTGTGACAGTCTGAACATGGTGAGGAAGCGCTTCTTATCCTCCAGCTCGGGCGCTCGGTCCATCTCCTCGGGGGTGAAGCGCGTGCTGAGCTGGGGGGGAGGAGGAGGCGTGCGTTTCGAGTGCAAGGCGGGCGGCGAGGGGCTGCGCTCCCTGAGCATCCTCCTCCTCTTCCTCCGCTTCTGCTGCACCAGCTCATCTCGCCGGCCCACCGTGGTCAGGCTGAACGCTCCCAGGAAGTCCAATTTCTGAGCGGAGAGGAGGAAAGAGAATTTAAAAAAAAAAAAAAATCTAACTGCAATGTTTTGTCATGAGAGCTTGTGCGCAGTGTGCCTCCATCAAGGAAAGCACGGGAAGGTTATGTGTTGGCAGGCGTTTTACCTCGGTGGAGTCATCCAATTTGAGTGGGGGCTGCTCTGCTACTCTCCTGAGATGGGCCCTCACCTCCTCCTCGTCACTCTCGTCATATGAGTCATCCAGCTCATAGTAGTAACCTGCAGCAGAAATACAGAGGTCACTACTGACACCCCACTTGTTTTTTGAATCCTCTGACAAAGTTCACTGTTACATAAAACAAGATTACAGTCCATGATTATCAAGTGTATGGTGAGTACCTTTCTCCCTGGCCTCCCTCCTCCTCTTCTCCTCCAGGTCCAGCTTGCTGACGGGCCTTCGGTGCAGCTGAAGGACCTCGTCATAGATCAGCGTCGTGTCTGGACCCATACTAAGTGTGGCTACCTGTCCCATCCCTGGCCCAGAGACCATCCCAGGCCCTTGTCCATGTCTGTTGTGCCCTGGGTGTCCCTGGAAGCTCTTTAGTCCAGCGTTGCTCTTCATAGCTCCCTCCAATTCATACTGGCTGGACAGGGACAGCGACGCCCTCTGCTGGCTAAAGAACGTCTGAGTGGATTTCTCCAGATCAGCGAGGAATGTGCTGGGCTCCGGCAGGCCCGGTGGACCTCTCAGCGGGGGATATTTCTCCATCGCTCCCCCTTCTCTCCTTCGCGCTGTGTCCTCGTATTTCGAGGGCCCCGGCGGCAGCCGACTGAGCTCGTAGTGTCCCATCCCTGAGGGCTCGTGGTTACGTCTGGACTCTGAGGCTGTGTCTATGAGAGATGCGGGGTTCCACAGGGTGGTGGGAGGCGGAGGGTGGTGTTCGCGTGGCGGCTGAGGAGGTTTGGGGGAGATGAGGGGCGGAGGAGCGCCTAAGTGAGGGTGGAGGTCCCGGCTTCCTGGTTCATGGTGATTTGGTATGGATCTGTGGAGATACAATGGAGCAGCGGTCACGTTTATCTGTTGGAAATACAGTACAATGTGCATATCTCCTCTGAAATTGATTGTTTTCAAATCACACATTCAACGCAGAGACACACCATAGCGCTCATACTCCTTTGCCCATTTCCCCTTCATCCCTGTCGCTGTGTCTGTGAGTTTGTATATCTGAGCAAAACAGTGTTATCAAGCCCAGACAGAGTAGCCCAGAGCAGAGTGAGGATGTGGCCAAGGCTTACAATGTCCTCCAGATATACAGGCTGGCTTTTGATCTGTTAGGTCCTTGTAGTGTGGGACACACACACACACACACACACACAGAAAAGTGAGAGAGCAAGTTCAGAGAGTGGTGTCATGAAAAAAGAGGCCGGGAGAAATGTTCTCCTGACAGACAGACAGACAGGCAGGCAGAGGAGAAAATGACTTATACAGGGAGGGTGAGGAGGCCGATGGAGTGTTGGAAAGGGAATCGTATTCAATTCTGTGAGACAGGGAAGAAGTATACATATATGTTTATATGTGAAGAGAAAAACAGGAGACGCTCGAAAAGGAATAATGGCGCAGTGGTGGAAAAGAAATGGCAACAGTGGGGAAAAACAGAAAGGCAGATGGCTGATGGACACTTTCTCGAGCGTCTTTCCAAATCAAACCTGGCAGGAGCGCGCGCTGCATGACCAGTCAAATTATCTATGCCTCCTGTTTGTGTTTGCATTTTCTGTGTGTGTGTGTGCGAGAGCGGGTAAATGTGTGTGCATTATCGGCAATCTGCAGCCTGTGAGCTGTGATTCTGTGATTATACCGTAGGGTTACTGATAGCAGACGAGTGTATCTGTCCCGTCCTACCGGTTCAGAATTAACCACAACCTCACTCCTGAATCACACACACACACACAACAACACAAACACAGGCACAGTAACAAAGGAGGGTAAGTCGGGGGGCTTACGCTGTGCAAGGTTGAGGGGATTAGCCGAGAATTAGCCTTTGTGTATCTTAGCCGTCCCACTCGCTGCCTGTTTGAAAACCCCTATCCACTAATCATGAAAAGCAGTGATCAGGACCTCACTTAAACCCTACATCAACACCTAAACATAGCTGCGTGTTTGCCTACATGTCGGCCCTGGAAGGAAGCATGGACAGAAATAGAGTCGACATGATGCTTCTGACAGGGTTTATCTTTTTTTTTTCCGGTCCTGCCTGAAAACAAACTTCTAAAGCCTGCCAGCTTCTGAGGCTTCGAAAAACAGGCACAACTGTCCCTATCTGGCTAGCAGAGACAGCGAGCCAAAAAAACACCCCAGAAATAGTGTTTTCCACTGAAAGCGTGCATGCATTTTGGGTGTCACAGAGAAACCCAGAACTGCTGGTCTTTATCAGATGCCATGGGCAAAACATCTCTGCATTCGCCGAGTCAGGTGGGAATAAATACTACCGAGGCATGTGGTTAAATAAAAAATCCAAGTGGGTTCGAAATTTCTGCACTCTTTCGGTTTGAGTCTCACCTGTGCGGGTCCGTCCTGTGATCTGCTGCGTCACCCGGCCGACCCAAGTCCAGGTGCTGCTCCAGAACCTGCTGGCGGAATTCAGACACCTGGTACTGACGGTCCTCCTTCTCCTGCCGCAGCTTGCGTTGCCGCGCCAACCACCTCTCCTCCTCGTTGGTCCTCTGAGCCATCATTGAGGCCGTGAGCGCCGGCCCTACAGCGCCGGGCCCCATGTAGAGGCCGTGGCCGGAGATTAGACCAGGGACGGGATGGTGTGCTTGGACCATCGAAGAGTGGAGTCCTGGAGGGACCGGTTTGGGAGCTGGAGGGACGGGCTCTTTGGTTTTATCTGCAGAGGAGAGAAAGGTCAGCGTAAGAATTGGATAATAGGGCTCCAACTAAAGATTCTTTTCATTTGATAGTCTTTTCCAATTCAGCAATTATTTATTTGGTCTAAACAATGCCAGAAAAAAAAAGCTGCAACCAATGAGTTTGTAGCAAATACCCTGAAACGATGACTTGATGATTAGCTGATTATTACCAATAGCTGCAGATATATTGCCTTTCAGCTCTATTAACATGAAGTGTTTATAGGGAGAGGTGTTGACAGGCAGTGTGACCGTAGCTGGAGGGAGCTACAGGGGCGGCGCGGACACATACCAGCCCGATTAGGGGTGAGTCTCTCAGGCTTGGTTCGGTCCTCCTGCCCCCTCATGGCGTGGAGCTCGGCCAGATAGTGGCTCTCCATGGCCTTGGACGCCTGCAGCTCCTTCTCCCTCAGCGCTCTCTCCTTCTGCCTCTCCAGCTCCTTCTCCCTCTCCCTCTCCTTCTCTCGCTCCCTCTCGCGCTCCCTCTCCCGCTCGCGCTCTCTCTCCCGCTCCCTCTCCAGCTCCTTCTCCCGCTCCCTCTCTCGCTCGCGTTCCCTCTCCCGCTCCTTCTCCCTCTCCGCCTCCCGCTCTCGCTCCTTCTCGCGCTCGCGCTCCCGTTCGCGCTCCCTCTCTCTCTGCCGCAGCTCATCCTCCAGCTGGAGCCTAAAAAAGCCGAGTGGACAGGGACGAGGAGGAGAGAGGAGAGGAAAGGTCAGTGATGTTGGAAAGGACAGTCCTTAAATCACACTGCTGAGAATCTGCTTGTGGGCGAATTAAGGAGACTTTACCTCTCAGACTGCAGCGCCGACAGTGAAGGGTGTGTGAAATCTCCCGGGTAGCGGACTCCCGGTAGGTGCATGTGGACAGCGGAGGGATGCATGGGGGGTAAAGCTCCCCCTGCTGGCAACGAATAGAAAGGTGACCTCAAAGCGGAGAGGAACGGGTCATCCATCCTGGGAGATAAGGATTGCAAGAAGAAAAAAGAGAAAGAGGAAGAGAAGGAGTCAGTCTCCCCGTGTGACAGCGCAGCGTTGGCTTTCATTAACCCGTGTGCCTCCCGAAGAAGAAACATCACAGGGCCCCCTCCGTCTTTCAAGGAAGCGGCAGTGTCCGTCAGCCAACCTCCATCACCGCGCCGCACAGCCAGCGAGAGACTGCGCTGTGTGTCCGTGCACAACTGTGTGTGTTTGTGTGTGTGTGTGACATCCACTGCTCATCCCCTCATTAAATCCATTACAGCGCAGTGTGTGATGGGTGCTGCGGTCTTCTGATCTTGCTGCGTTGACAGACCAGGGGCACGCAGCCTGTGTGATCGCCCAAAGCGAGCCGGGTCCTTCTCAACAGATACAGTCCACAGGATCACAATGTTGTATACTGTTTTTTTTTTTTTTTTTAACAAATACCTCATATATTTTCTGCCGCCGGCGGTTTGCTCTCCATGAACACTGGGGCTGTTATATAAGGAACACTATAGTACCTCACAAACCACAGTGGTGAGAGCAGGATACCAGATTTATAAACGGCTCAGGGAATTTTTTTTTTTTCCAGGGTAATTTCTCAAAAATCACGCATGAGCAAGATCCAGATTTAGAGTTAAGTGGGAAAACCAGCTGCTGCTCTCGTATGTATGCCATTTTAATCCATAGGTGTAATGTAGCTTGGGTAAAGGCGAGGACAATCGATCTGTTAAAAGGTGCACTGTGTAGTTTTGAGGACACTTAATGGTTTTCAAGTCTGATAAACAAACTATTCTCAAAGAACAACACAATTTCGTACTGTTTTACTCTGTTTATGTCAGCAGGACCACTCTAGGTAGCTACCTTTCTGTGTTCTGGGGACCTTATTACCCTTGAGAATGTCTTGCTTATATGGAAATATATCAAATAACTATTTCTGAGTTATATTGTAAATATCAACTTTATGAGTTTGATTGTTTTTTCCCCCACTGAAACTACATATAGCACACTTAACGCGCTTGGTTCAGGAAGCTTCAAAATTAACCTCTTTCATTAATAATGCAGACGCAGAGTTGTGTTTGCTCTCGTACTGCAAAATATATTAGGATCCCGCAGACATTTTAGAACACTGTCAAATAAGTGTAGTGCTTGTTTTATGAAGAGCTGCACCGCAATTTAGCGAGCACTAAAGCATCATTACATCAGCTCTGCAGGTTGTAAATGACATTAGTGCAGCCTTTGGCAGTAAAAAGTGATGTATATCTATTTTTACATCAATCTCTTAAAAGCATCCTGACCGGGATATTCTCAAACGGAGGCCTCTGAGCGGCCGCCTGTCACACGGTGCAATATATAATGCTTTTATTGATGACTCATCCGACATGATAAACTCTGCTCCCGTGTGCTGCAAAGAGGCGCGCAGTGCAAGAGCGCCATTGTTGTAGGTGACAGTGACTACTTCCTGCTCGTAATGACACTGCGAGTTTGCTTATTTTGTTATTCCGTCACTTTGTGCCGCCGTCCGTCTGAGACACATCTCGCCTCACCTCTCCTACACTCGATGAGATCTCCCCTCCGGTTAAACAAATCTACAAACAACACAAATGTTTTACCTCCGGGAACACGAATTCAAGGTCAGCTATTCACGTATGCGTTTACTGCTGAGTCGTGGCAGCGCCGGTACTTAGTTCAGCCATATGCACTCGGTTTGCACAATTTGCTCTCAGAGGAAATGGGCGCCAAGTCAACAAAACAAATGAATGGAGAGGTTTACCTGTATGGCGTGAAGGAAGGGTGGGGCAGGTAGCTGGGGTGGTAGTAGGCAGCTGCCGCAGCTGCAGTGGCGGGGTCCAGGCCCAAGGGCAGAGAGGGCATGCGGAGGGCATCCTCGGCCGTGGCGTAGGGCCGGAAACCACGGAGGTACTCTTCCGGTACAGGACCAGCGTTCTGCAGCTGTCTGGGCAAGCTGGAGGTAAGAGAAGGGGCAGAGGCACAACAGAGAGAAGCAATGGTTAGCTTGATTTGAGTGCGTGCAAACAATTACAATAACAAGAACCTCATTTGTTCTTTAGTTGTGGCTTCTTTTCGTTTTTAAGTTGAAAGCAACTCGCACGAATCCGCAGAAACAGGCAGAGCGGCGTGTGACTCACTTGAGGGGCTGGAAACGTGAGTCCTGCATGACAGCGCCGGGGGTGAGACCAAAGGCATAGGGGTTTCCCAGGAGGTGGGCAGGGACCGAGGGGCCACCCTTTTCTTGGGGGAGGGACCCCTCGGCACCCAGACGTTCCCTGCTGGCCCCACGAGGCCCCGAGTCAGCCTGGAGAGAGATACAGAGAGAGAGTCTTAGTCATTGTTCGCCAGGACCTGTGACCGTCACGGTTGTCAGTGCTCATGGAGTCCATCCCGTGAGGGGAGAGACGGGGGGTGGGGAGGGGAGATAGGCCTGTTTATGGTGCAGCAGCCTCCCTCAACCCACCTCGGGCACTTTTATCCACTTTCTCACACAAACCTCCTCCTCCCCGTAAAATTGACGGATCAACGTTTCTCCGAGGGGAATGCGTGTTAAAAAGGAGGCAGCAGGCAGAGATTGGTGGAAAAAAAATAAAGGCCTCGCCATTTTTCCCTAATTGTAAACAAGAGACGTCGTTCCTCATGATCGATGAGGATGTGGTAATGGTGTATGTACAACAGCAGAGCTTGAAGAGAGATGATGACTTTGATCTCTGCAAAGCGTGCGTGAGTGTGTGTGTGTGTGTGTGTGTGTGTGTGTGTCTGCCCATAACTCACACACTCTTACATCTACAGGGAAGACAACAAAGACCAACATCCCTCTGCCTCTCCTTCTCCTTCTCTCTCTTCCCTCTTCTCTTTCACCTCCCTCCCTCCCTCTGGCAGCAAGCCTGGTCTCACTTATCCAATCCCACAACAAACACACATACGCACTCAGCAGGCACATTCACCGTTTCAGAGCTACAAAGACTTCCTGCTGTGGGAGTGGGAGTGCATTTTCTGAAGCTTTGGTTTCCCACTGCCTACAAATGCTATCGCGGAACAGAGAAAAACGTACAACCCTTGTAAGCTGTACACGGGAATTGTTTACGGGGGGGGGCGCACAGTCGAGGAGGATTTTCACAGGTACGGTGAAACAAGTTAGCTCGTCTCCCGCAAAACGAGACTTCAAGTTGAAGTTCGCGAGGGAGCAACTAAAACGGTGAGGATGTACAGAGATGAAGACATAAAGAAGGGAAGTGAGAGGGGAAGGCAGTCCCTGCCCCACTAAATTAACCTCCTTGGCTGCCTGGAATTAGAGAGAGACCCAGCAGAAGCGCTGCCCTCTCTCTCTCTCTCTCTCTCTCTCTACAGCCTCTGATAAAATAAATCCAATTTAGGGAGCCATTACCTCCACGTCCTGCTCTGCAGCCACTGACCCAGGCTGACACCGATGCGCTAACATCCAATCTTAAACGCCTCTAATGTTTAGACCCCCCGCTCGTTTCACAGACGCCCCCCACTTTCCAGTGGTTTAATGCTACTGTTTGCTCCTTGTTGTTTGTTGCGCTTCACTTAGCAGTCAGGCACTCTACTCAGACATCCTGTCCCCGTTCCCCCCACCCACTCTACTTCCATCCTCTCTACGCTTTATGAGCAAAGGGAGAAGAAGGCCCCCAATCAGCAGCCGACTGGAAAAGAGGTTCACATATGTCAGATGAACTCAGTATCAGATAGTGGTTTGCTTGCCGCGAGATGCCAGTCTCTCCGTTTGCTCTTTGCTCCTTTCTCCAAAAAGGTCTTTTTTCTCTATCTGCCCGGCTGTCTGGACGTCTTAGCGAAAGCCCTCCTGATATTTGTGGGAAGCAAACAGACACACATTCCTTCAAATTTATATTCGCAACATGCACACATGCACTTCGTAAGTGTCATACAGATGCACTGCTGCAGGTACACGTTTGCTGGTGGGAAACGCCTCTTGAGTCATTTGCCTGTAAAAACAGGAAGAGCTGCTTTCTGTCACCCTGTCTGTCAGTTAATCAATTGCTATTATCGCACCGATGACAGCTTTGCTAACCAAGTCATCTGAGTTAAGGAAAGCTGTCATCATAGCCTGACTAACATCACTGACGCTACAGCTCAATGTATCCGTTCACGTAAGTTTGCTGTGTTACGTGTGAGTCGGGGGTGGCAGCCTGATATACCGTCCAAGTTGCACCTTCTTACTCAGCCTGTGCCCCAAATTAACCACTCGTCAAGCTGCTGCATCAGGAACTGTAACAGTCAAGCCAAACAACACTACACTGACCACTTCTGATGACACAACAACACAAGAACCCGCTTAGCACATAAAATCATGAATTAGCTAAGCCTGGGCCGATATTTGCCGGCATATGCATTATTTTTCACCATATTGAATATCAAACAGCTGAAAATGCCAACAGAGATACTTTGAGTTGGATAATGTCGTATGTCACGACATTTGGGCTAAGACAATATTTGAATTTTGGATATTGCCCCGAGCCTAGAATCAGCGTTAAAGGAATTTGACTGCTGAATTTTTTGTTGTTGTTTCAATATTACATTCTCAAGTTTTTAAGAACAATTTCAAGGGCAGATGGGAGAAAATAGACATAGAGCTAAAACCAGGACAAGAAAGTGAACAAAAAAGCTGACAGTGCACTAAAACAGATGCATATATAAATATAATCGGCATATAAAAAGCAACACTGATAAACATCATGAAAAACTGTGTTATAATTAAGTTAAAAATGTTGATATCTGACTGTTTATCTGGTGATCAATCGCCGTAATGAATCACATGTGGGGTTGAAACTGTGTTCAACATCCTGCATCGTACACTGTTTGTGTGCGACCATGGTTTCATAATCACGGCCATGATTCAATAACTGTCAATTGGTGCAATTGCCAGGCACAGATTACCATTAAAATTGAATCAACCGTTCCTTTCTAATAAATTTCACAGAAATCCTGTCGTGCGAAGATGAAACGAGGATGCCTCTAAAAACAACAAAGCGCGATGCTGCTCGCGCGATTGTGCAACAGACTGGCTTCTGGTTCCTGCTTTTACAATTAATATTGTCTCTGAAAACCAGCCCGAGTCCCTCTTGCATGAGCGATGATCACAAAAATGCGGAAGCTTGTTTTTGTAAATGAGAATGTGTACACACCGCTGTCACTGCCCGAGCTTAGTCACTGTTTGCGTATGTGCCTGTGCATGCGTGTGTGGATGCACGCCTGTCGAAAGACATGCAAAAAAAGGTGTGGGTGTTAACAGGTCGACACCTTGAGAGAACACACACACACACCGCAAAGACAGAACCTTCCATCTCCATTAGAGAGGCCCCTTGGTTACTCAGGCACCTACACATCCAACCAGACGTCCTGCTTTGACCTTTCACACTGCCCCGAAAAAAAAAAAAAAAAACAGCCCTCTAACTCTCTAACACACACTGCTCACAAGCAGCATGACATGTCCACACGGCACCGAGCGCAAATACAAGCACTCAGACTCAAAGACACATCCATTAACAGCCATCTTCCTCTGCATGAGCCAGGCCCCTGTAACCCCCAGTGAGGGCGGGAGACCCCGCGCATTGTAGAGCGCTCGTTTACGCCTCTCAGATGGAGCCATGAATCCAAATTGCCAATTAAAAAGCAATTACAGGCAGCAGCGGGAGCAGACTCCTGCAGTCATTAAAGCAAAATGCCAACGCACCAAGCCCTCCCCTCCTTCGCTGCCTATCACCCCCCCCCCGAACGACAGACTCATATCTCAGCCGGAGACGCACTAATCAACCCTTCTAACACACAGAAAGCAGGACACGTACACACAGCAACAAACACGCTTTTCTTGGATTGCTTTACAGCCTCTGTGCGGAGCTATTTTCTCTGAATATCAGATTCTCCTTTGTCTTTAATTCCTCTCCTGCTGGTTTGTGTTTGCCGCCTCGTCCTTGTTCCCGACACATGGTAAAAACACAAGTTGCTCATGACGCGGCACAAAGGTATTTTACCCAAGAGAAGATGTGGCATAAAACTCTAGACATGTAGAGTGAGAGATTAGGGCCCTTCTTTTCTGATGCATCCTTCCTGATCAGCGCTGAGCGACGGAAGCTCCAGACAGTATCATCTTTGTTTAAGAGGGACAGTTTGATGGCGCGCATGTATGTGCGTGTCCTCTGACTCTTTGTGACCGCCGACTTAAATGTGCTCGCTGAGGCGGCACCGCGGAAATAGGGGGAGATGCTGCGTGACGCCAGCTTTCTCGTGACTCATACCCCGCCGCTGTCCCCCCCTCAACCTCTACCCCCTCATCTCCCTCGTCCACATCACCTCCCTTAACCTCCTCATTCTTTGGCTTGGTGGCCCCGAGGTGCTGGAGGCACCGCAAACCCAGTGACACGACCTTTTCAATTGGAGCTCGACCTCTCGCGTGCACACAAACGCCGCCCAAAAGCACACAAACACATGCAAACAGACGCACGGGATAAGCTTCAATATGTGGCCGTGTGGAGCACAGTGGAGGGTTTATTTCTTCTTCAGCGCTTTCAAACGTGTTATGCTGAAGAAATGGAAAAAAAAAAAAGAAAAAAGTGGTGACATCAGCAGGAGGGTTCCCCCCGTCCCTCTAGCTCCTCCCAGCTCTGGCTGACCCTTGAACCGCGGAAGGGTAATTTTGTAAAAGCTATAGTTACAGAGGGTGAGGGTCAGGGGGGTTTGTCCAGGGGAGAGGACAATGGCCTGAATGCTACCACACACTGTCGGCCGGCTGACCTCCTCGCTCACCCTTTGCTACAACCCCCCCCTCCCCTTCTCCGGGGAACCGTCAAAGCGTCTCGGAGAGTTTCCGCATGTTGCCGAGTGCTGTTCATAACCGTGCGCTTGGCCTCGACTATTAGCCCTGAGCTGAGATAAGAAGGCTTAGAGCAAGGCCATAATCCATAATCCACTCCTTATCAAAGCAAGCAGCTCTCCCTCTCTTTTTTTCTCTCTCCCCCCACTACGTAACAGAGAGCGGGGGTCCGGGGTGACGAGGCAGAGGATGCACTTGACTGCTTAAGTGTACAGGGTGGGGGCTGGAGGTGTGAGGGGTTAGGAGGCTAAAGGCTGTGGACTTGGGAGGGGCTGGTCCAAGGGCGAGAGGGCTCAGTGGGAAGAGGGGGGGGTCAGGGGCTGGAGGGGCACAGATGTTAGCTGCCGTTGAGGCTGTCACCTCGACGTCCCAGTGGCAGCTGGCATTGTTTAACTCGTGGAGCCGTGAGGAGGGGGGCGGTGGTGAGGGGAGGTTTGGAGGGGGGGAGGCAGACTTTCATAGACCTGCCAGCTATGTCACATGTACATATGTCAAATACATACGGCTGCACTTTGGGTTACAGGCCGTCTACTAAACCCATTAATCCCTCGAGAGCCTGTCTGTGGTCATGTTTGTGCTAGCGGGCAAGCTCAAGGATGAGCACATTTGAACACTGCCTCAACAGCCACAGAGAGGAAGAAGAGGCAAAGAGAGAAAATCATTAAGGGTAACTGAAAAGGAAAAAAAAAAAGAAGGGAAGTAAGAAAAGACAGAGCAGGTTCAAGGTCAAAGCGGGGAGGTGTTAGATTGTGGTTCTACCTGGCGTCCCTCGTTCCTCCAGAGGCCGTTGCTGGTCTTTGTCGGAGCAATGGTGACTACAGGTGGAGTGTTTGGCACGCCGTGGCCGGCGGGGGGAACCAGGACAGGCCCTGGACCGAGGGGACCCCTCTTGGGTGTGCTGACTGGAGAGCTGTGGTTGGTGGCCGGGGAGGACACTGGAGAGGACTCACTGCTGATGGAAGATGCGGCTGGAGAAAGACAGGAAGACAGAAAGACAAAGATGAGACAAGCGAACAGTCTGTGTCTTGCTCTATTAATAAAACAGCAAATGCAACAACGGTACTGTATGATCCTGTAGCTCCTTCACTTGGGAATGAAAAGGGCTGCAGTACGACAATGGCAACAAATAACACACACACACACACACACACGCACAGAGGGCCAGATGGATGGCCCTAGGCCCCTATTATGAAGTGACAGTGATCAGGATGAGCAGCCCTGTGAGAGCCACACAGCCTTGACATGCAGGACACACACACACACACACACACACACACACACACACACACACACACACAGCAAGAACACACTGGGCATACCGAATGTATATACAGTCAATGGCGCTTGCAGCCACACACAGCACACCCCCCCTCCACCACACACGCACACACACAGCAGGTGGTGAGAAGCTGGCCCAATGAGCTTCTCTGCTGCGCTGTGGCTGTGCCACATTAACAAAGCCCTCCAGGGAAACCCTGTAGCGCAGGGTCACGGTCTGGTCACATGCCTCGCTTTCCACACATCTCGCTTTCTCCCTCTTTCGTTCCAAAGCGCTCATATGATATGCTCCCATTCACATACGTTTGTCACCGCCATTCTCGTCCCTCCGACCTCACATCTACGCCCCTTCCCCACACACACACCGCCAGCACCCTCTGTTCTTCTCCACCGCGCGTCCTGCTGCCTCTCCCTCTCTGCCTTAATTCATCCTCCTGTCTTCCCCTCCTTCCCTCTGCTCTCTCCTGTGTGTTAACCTGTGTGTTGCTTCTCTTCTTCTCCTCCCTTCCTCCGCCTCTCCTCTCCTGACAGTACAGTGTGCTGCGCGTCTCCTCCTCTCACAGTAAGCGCAGCATTACACAGTCAAACTGGGTCACAACCCTATCACTGGGACACACACTCGGGCGCCGCAGCGAGGACAACGGGCGACGTGCGAGCGCGTTTGTGCGTGCGCACGTGCAGGTACAGTGCGCTTCTGTGCATCAGTTTGCTTAAATGCAGCAGCTGAAACCTCAGGCCAGTTTCGGATCTACTTCCTCTCCAATTATCACCATCAAAACAAAAAACCACAGATCTCTCTACCCAGCCACCGTTTCTAAACCCCTGCTCGGGTTTCCGTGGCAACGTAACCTAACAAGACAACGTCAGCTCACGGAAGGTGCGGTTAAGGATATTGACCGATTTTAAACACCTCATTCTAACTAATACCACTAAATAATGGAAAGAATCGATGATGGCAGCGAGGTGAGGCTGGAGATCTATGCGTGAGTGGTTGCGAGAGCAGCCGAGGGGAGGGCGGGTGAAGAGAGAGAGAGAGAGAGAGAGAGAGAAAAAAAGATGTGTGTGGAAAGGATTGTGATGATACATGTGAGGTGAGACATGAGAATGAAAAATGATGGGAGATGGGGTGCGATTGGGAAAAAAAAAATAAAAAAACCCGAGCGCAAAAGAGGTGCGAGGTGAGACGAGAGATGGAGTGGAGAGGAAAGCAGAGATATACGGGGGTGCAGATGGGTGAGTGGGTGGCGGGTACAGGGTGGGGAATATTGAAGGGGAAGGGGGGGGGGGGGCATATCTTGTCTGCACAATGGCAATTAGTGGCCTAACCCCCCCTCACCTCAGAGAGCCATTACTCTCCCGTGCAAGACTAGGCCAATCAATAGCAGCCCACTCAGCCTGGGGAATGGAGCTACACTTAATACAGCTCTAGTGTCACAGCCTATTCACTCACCACACACAGACACACACACACACACACACACACACACTTCACAACATGCATACGTAAGGCAAGGATGGGGGAACAAATAAGGCTGGCGGGAGGGAGGGAGGGAGGGAGGAGTGGGGGTGATCACAGTGAACTGCTAAGCAACAGACCCCCCCCCCCCCCATCTCCTCCTCTTCCTCCTCCTTTTCCATGTCGAAGCAGAGCAGACAGGAGAAGAGGCAGGGCAGACTAAATAATTAAGAGAGCAGGAAGAGAAGCAGGTGAGGGGAAGAGGGGAATAAAAGAGACAAGGACCGTCTCACAACGGCTTCATTCTCTCCTTGTGCAGCCTGCAGAATCTGTGCACACTTCTAGGCCTCGACACACACACACACATAAAAAACAAACAGCTATTATTCCTCTATCCTTCCCTCCTCCTCCTCCTCTCGAACACAACCACCACCCGCCCACCACCTCTTCATACACCCCAAATCCTTTTCCTTCTGTTCTTCAAACGCAGTGCCTGCCAACCAGACGCAGATCTGTCAGACTCACAATTTTTCATCAACACATTTACAACACTTAAGGGGCTCAGGGGAATCGTCCCAGCGCGGTTACATGTGTGCATCTCATCTATGTATGTGTCTTCTTATTTAAACCACAGGAAGTCATGTGTGTCCATAAGCCTCCCCCCCCTCCCCATCAAGCCTCCATCCCTCCTTCAAGATTTCCTCTTGTCCATTTTCAACCCTCCTGCTCCAATTTCCAATTCCTGTCTCCGCCCCTCCCTCCCTCCCTCCCTCCCTCCCTCACATCGCGGTGCCATCTGATAGGAGAAAAATCACACAAGAGGCATGTGATTGGCACCAAGCTGGTGTCACTTCTGCCATATGCTCCTCCCCTCCCATCTATACAGAGAGAAGATGGCCATACATGCTGGCCCTGTGGGGAGCCAGAGGAGGCAGAGGACTGGGAGGAGGAGGAGGAGGAGGAGGAGGAGGAGGAGAGCGGCACAGCCCTCGTCCCCAGAGTCGAAAATAGGCTCATCAGCTCTCAACCTGCACTTCATTAGCTGTACTGATTGTCACTTGCTTGCTGTGTAGGGGTTTGTGTGAGTTTGTGTGTGAGTGTGTGTGTGTCGTGGTGATGGGGTCGGGTGGAGAGCGAGTGAGGGACAGAAGAGGTAAAGACAGAAGGAAGGAGCGAGGAGAGAAGAGAGAGAAAGAAATCAGGCGCTGTCTCAGTCCCAAGCTGTGTGTGATTAATGTGAAGCTCCTTTCTCTATCGCCTCCTCTATTACCAGTCCCACTCTCCCAGACTGCCTCCACACTTGACCGCTCAAGCTGAGCCACACATGCGCACACACACACACACACACACACACACAGACGCACAAAGATGCAAAGCAACAGAGGCGGCGACAAACAAACAAACCAGGCTGTGGTCAGAGGCTGCGGCCGAGTGTCCTCTGTGTGGACGCCACCTTTTACTTCAGCCGCTGACCCGATCAAAAAGCAAAAAAAATAAAAAGTCACTACAGTTATTCAGCAGGAAATTTCATTCAATTGGTGGTGGTGGTGCTGGGGGCGGGACGTAGCAGTGAATCCCACTGGATGACTAAGTCTTGATGGGAGGACAACGCCACACAAAGATGGCCCCTACCGATCCTCTGCCACCGCCGCCTCTGCCAGAAAACCCCAGCCACAGCCAGCCCCCCCCCCGGCCCTGCCAGGCAGAAGGTGCTCTCCTCCGTACCCCGCCACACCCCTCCTCCCCCACCCGCCTCCCTCCCAGCATGCATTACAACAACATCAGCACTTAATTAAACAGTCCATTTCACACCTGGTGTGCATAGCAGTGCCCAGCCAACCCTGCATCCATATGCCACCCCACCAGCGCACGCTAGCACAAGCCTCAACACGTGCACTCTAACACACACACTCACACACACACACGCGCGAAAGCATCCCCACGCGTACAGACACACAAAACGCCGCACACACCTGCTACGACAGTCTTGGCCACGCAGTGACAACAAGCCACAAAGCCTGTAATCTGCATCACTGAGTGGGGGGAGGGGAGGAGAGCACCGCGTGTGTGCGCGTGTGTGTGTGTGTGTGTGTGTGCGTGCGTGTGTGTGTGTGTGTGTTGCTGTGCCAGTGAGGGAAAAGAAAGACAGTACAAGATGGCGGATGGAAATAAGAGGAGCAATCCTCTGTGCCTTCTGCTGACTGTACAAACTGTATATTATGCTTAAATGCTGCTCTGCTACCGAGCGGAGTCGTGAGAGGTGTAAGGTTGCTGTGTGTGGAGAGAGAGAGAGAGAGAGAGTGGAGGGGGAAGCAAATGAGCTTGTTTGTGAGTGTTTCAGGGACAGTCACAGCCTGAAGGGTTCTGCCTTCAAGAAACACACACAAACACACAAACACACACACACACACACACAGACACCGAGCACAGCGAGGCTGTGTGAGCTCCAGGCAGGCTCCAGATGGAGAGGTCAGAGACACACTGCCCCGCTGTCCCAGCATGCTCTGGGCTCCCAGAAACAAGGGGAGCCTCCAACCGGCCACACACACACACACACACACACACACACACGTGCAAACACACACGCACAATGTGACAAACACCTCAGGTTTTCACAAATCTACTAATTACTTCCAACTCCTCTCTTTCCCCGCCAGTTCATTCCATCCATCTTGTACACCTTTATTCTCCCCCTCTCCATTCTCTCTCCAGGCAGTGTACTACAGTCGGCGTGAACGCCGTCATGAAATTCTGGCGGTGTGTGTGTGTGTGTCTGCCTGTGTGCGTGTCTAAGAGTGTGTAAGAAGAAACAACTGAGAGGATTAAACCCAGGTCTGCCTAATTAATCAGATATCAGCAGGCCTGCCTTTTTGTGGCAGCGTGTTATCTGTGAGCGGTGTGTGTTTGCGCACACATGTGAGCGCTACCGTGTGTGTGTGTGTGTGTGTGTGTGTCACGCGGGTGTACATGGGATGAGAGTGTGTCCTTTACGCTGCTCTGATACTCATTATCCATCACCTCCTCTCTTCAGCGCCACACTCGGTACACAGAGCTATTCATTATACTCGCGACAGACAAGTGACGACGTACGTGTCTATGTGTGTTTGAGTGTGTGTGTGTGTGCGTGTGTGTGTGTGTGTATATGGCTGTGTGGGTGTGTGTATAAACAGCAGCCGTGCTCAGGGTCTTAAATCAGTTCAGCGGCCGGTGGCAGTAATACTAGTACTCAAACCTAACTAATTCCTCCAGGCCTTAGGACACTGAGTCATGGCACCTCATATATACTGCACCACTCACCTCAAAGCATCAACCAGAGGGGGGGGAGACAGAGAAAGAGGGAGAGAGGTTGAGTCAAAGTAGCTAATGAAAGGACAGCAGGCTGCAGCATGCAAAAAAGAAAAATCACGAGGCTTACACAGTTGCAAAGACAACTGTTTGCATGTGTGGGGGCGTTTGGGTGTGTGTGTGTGTGTGTGTGTGTTGCCTATAAATACAGGCTCCGCAGACAGAGAGGTGACTGGAGCTCCAGGGGCTGCATGCCTCTCTGCCCACCCGGAGCCGGAGCTCCCAGCGCGGGGCAGAGTTGCCCCTTCTGCCCGACGGCTGACTCACCCACACATCACTGCCTACACCAGCCGGGCGGCGCAGCGAGAAGGCCTCAGAAATAACAAAGGGGCTTTTTTGTGCTTTTAATAAAAAGGTGGCGGAGCTTAATCAGACAGGATCTGGCATCTGTTTGTGTGACAAAGACACAGACAGGAGATCTCTGCCTTAGTAGATTGTGAATTACAAATGGAACGGGGCACACGTATTCTCACCTTGCGGCACAATGAAAAGTAAAAAAAAAAAAGCAGAGGTTATTAAGAGGAGATTAAAAAAAAACATGACTAAGAAAATGAAAGCCGTGTGTTCTCTGGCTGCAAAAAAAAAAGGGGGGGGGGGGGAGCGACAGAGATGAGAAGGAAAATCTCCAATGAAAAAAGTCCACGATAAAATAAAAAGCCAAGACTGAACTCATTTTTGAGAGAGGCAGACTAAAGGAAACTAACGGGGCTGGCGTGTAGGATTGAGGGAGTGAAGAGAGATGAAGGGGAGAAGGATTGAGGGGGAGGTGACTCGAGGTTGGGGCTGGGCGCTTTATCCGTGTGGGTAATAAATCATGTGCAGGATTCTTCTGGGTCCCGGGCTGCTCTGGACTGGGGAGCAAGGTGTCCTGGGACAGCCAGGAAAAGGAGGGGACCATCTGATTTAGGAGCCGGAGCAAGGGTGGACAGCTGGGGTAGCGGGGCCTCTCTGGAGCCGAGGCATAGAGCCACACACATGTACATGCGTGGATGTGCACACCCCTTGATAACCCTCTACAATAAGGCTCTCCTTTGTTGATTATCGTGTGTTTACATGTGTGTAACTAAGACACACCGGGGACATGGGTCTCAAAAATACCTTTATGCACATGTGTGTTAGAGGCCAGGTATTCATACAGGAAACAAAGAAAGCCACAACCCCTCCCTGAGCATCTACATAAACACATTTGCATTTGAAACAAGAATGTTTCCACCTTAAAAGGGACAGTTCAGCATTTCCGAAACAACGATGTATAAGTGAAGGACCGGTAATTCAACCACCTGATGCTTATTTTATCTTCATACACCCACAGCAGGGAGCTCTGAGTGATAGGATGTGAAGACGGTGACAATGTTCGAAGGGGAATTACCACACCATCACCCATCATATACACGTTGACAAGCAGGCCCGAGCGTACGTGCACTCACACACAGCACGTTAAGTGGGTCAGCCGGAGTGGATCCTCCTTTTCCCAGTATCTCCAGAGACTCCGACTAATTCAATCCTGTGTGGATATCATCCCATTGCCATTAGCAGCTCTGCGCTGAGCTACACAAACCGGCCATTGAACATATGACCCCCACACACACATACAGATGACCAGATACACAACCACACACAGACAAACACCATCAGGTTTACAGGGCTGGATGTGACAATACATTCAGCTCTGATTGTGGGTTAATGGTTTGATATTATCACAGTATTTTCAGCTAAATGTTATGCAGTCAGATACGAAACATACTGAGATAAGATCAAACTTATACCATAACCTCTCAGTAAACTTTTCACACTTTCAAGATGTTTTCAAACCTGTAGAAATAAATCGCCAGGTGACAACCTACACTCTTTTCCGTACAGATATCCAGCAGACTTAAACTTGACAGTGTCCTGTGGCTTTACCTCGAGGTTCTTCGGCCTGTTTCGCCAGTTTACGGAGGGCTGCAGCGAATCCGGAGTGGGCAGACTGGGTAGCAGGGCTTCCATTGGCTACGATGGAGCCGTTGAGAGGCGACGGGGTGAGTGGGCTGACCGTCGCCGTGGTACGGGTCGCCGTGGAGATCATTCCTAACGATGGTGACTTTGGCTCATGGCTCATGCCTACCGAAAGGGAGGAGATTGGGAAAGTATTAATAATCAATACTGCATTCAGATTAAAGAAGCAACAAGAGAGAAAAAAAAATGAGCCACGGGGAATTGAGAATTGAAGAAATACGCAAAGAGACCAGTGCAGACAGAAATATGCGAACAGAGGAAGGCGCATAGCTCGTTTCCTTGGACACAGAGGCAGTCAGGGCAGAGTGTGGTGCCGGGTATCTGTTTGTGACAGCTTGAGCGGATGGGGATTGGTGGTGCGAGGGGCAGAGGGGCTTTGGTTGTATGCCTCAGGGTCAGAGGTGAGAGGTTAGGAGGGCAGGTCAGCCCTCCCTTGCTAAAAGAGCTCCAGTCTGGCTGCGTGTCTGCCAGAGGTCCACGGGTTTAACACAATCCCCTCTCCCGAGCATGCGCCAGAGCTACCAGCGTTACTATATTTCTTATTGGCAGTCTGTCATATCACGGTACAAGTTTAACAAATTCGGCATACACACATTCACGTTTAGCAACTCACTGGCTCCCTCACACAGCTGACACTTTCGAAGAAGAGTCCCATTCATGTTGTCCTTGATCCAATTACTGCTGCCAGGAAGGTGCTACTAAGACCCGTCTCTAATCAGGAGAGAAGAGAATTATAACGGCGTCGTAAGAGGAAATTAACCCGATGTTATAAAAAGCGAAAGCTGGATATTTTTTGAATTTGGACAACATGTTTATAAAGTACGGGGATTTCTTGAGTTCAGAGTTTTCTGTTCAATTCTAAAAAAAAAAGTTAAACATCGAAAAAGGGCGATTTTTCTGTGTCACGTCTCTTTTCTAGCCTCAGGTTTTTTTTAAGAGCTGCGTGGTGGTTGAAGAGGTGAGGAGGGTTGAGACGGCTGTCCCTTTCCTTCCTGTGTGTATGTGTGTGTGTGTGTGTGTGTGTTGAAAGGTGACACCCTGTTGACAGCGCCTCTGTCAGTGGAATCCCTGAATGCCAGAACGGCGTGTGATAGCCCTACGTGCTCGGGCAAAACAGACACACACACACACAAATTAAGGGTGGCTTAAAGGACGGTGTGAGTTCAGACTGGCATAGCTTGTGTACGGCAGAGGTATTAACTGCTACACTAAAACACACACTCTGACACACGCGCGAGGGATTGCTCAGAATCCTCCTTAAATCAACATTCAAAGCGCAACTTCCAGCGAACACGACGACTTCTAAGACAAAGACACGCTCACCGGGATAGAAGCAGCTTACTAACAGTATATCAATAGCACAATTAGATAAGTAGGAGTTATATCTAGGTTTACCCCCGAGGCTGAGAGGGCTATAAAAAGATCATGTTTCCTCCTGAGATGAGAGCAGAGGCACAGCACCCCTGTGTGCAAGTGTGTGTGTGTGTGTGTGTGGACACACAGCGACAAGTCAGGCATGAGAGAGTGAATAACATTCCCAACACCTCTCAAGTTGTCCTGCCTGTAACCTCCCAGTTACCCAGTGCACTCCGAATGAACCCAGCACACAATTAATAATGGAATTCGCAGTGACTACCGTCTGAGCGACGCACAAGGTGCCATTGAGAGGCGAGCAAACAAGCGATAAACACACACGAGCCGACTGCCCAGTCCGGTAGCGTGACTTTGTCAAGACACTAGACTGCTCGCTCCCGCCTCCGTCTTCAGAGAAAGTCAGAGAAGGGGAGTTAAAGAAAAACAAACTGAACTTTTTTTTTTTTTTTTTAAACGTACTACAGAGTACACCGTTTCAACCGCAGGCATGAAACCACAGCACGGACCTGAGTAACACAGTGAAAGAAGAGACAGACGAGCACAGAACTTGACAAACACACACACACACACAGGGGAACATATCCGGAGGTCTGGCAGTGGTTCATGACCCCCACCCAACCACCCACCCGCCCGCCGCCCTCCTATCCACACAGATTAAAAGCGTGGCCGAAGCTCCTTACTGCACAAAGGAGTGGAGCCGCCCGGATCCCCCATGGCTGCATCTTCACGTTGAGCCCAGCCCAGCACACACCGGCAGCCACCGACAGGACACACACCATCTTCCTGCTCCTCGTTCTCGCTCCCTCCGTCTGTCTATCTCCTCTCCTCTCGCCCCGTCCACCCTCTCTCTCTCTCTCTCTCTCTCTCTCTCTCCCTGCCTTCCTGTCTCTCTCGCCGCCGCTCACAAAGACCGTTTAGAGCTTATCTAACAAAGCAACACACCACACACGCTGCCTATCTCTCCCCTCCTTGCTCTCTCTCTCTCTCTCCCTCTCTCTCTCTAAGTGAGAAAACAGAAATTCTTAACCTAGCAGCTGCTGCGATGTCACATGACCTCACCCCCTCCCCTCCCTCTCTCTCTCTCTCTCTCTCCCTTCTCACACTCTCCCTCACTCCTCCTCCTCCTCCTCCTCCCCTCTCAACCTATAATTCCTCAGCCATTTGTAGATAACAGACACAGGCATGCATGCCCTGCCAAGGCGAGCTGTATGAGGGGGAGGGGAGAGGAGAGGAGAGGCGCTGAGGAGGAGGAGGAGGAGGAGGAGGAGGGGAGAGTGCTCAGCCGGTCACCACATCTGACCCCATTGCTGGGGAGCGACAGGCAGTGTGCATGTATGTGTGCATGTATATAGATGGATAGGGAGGAGGAGGAGGAGGTGGTGGTGGTGGGGTACTAGGTTAAAAACGTGAGGCGCTCTTCCCTTCCTGAGACAGCGAGACAGAAAAAGAAAGAGAAGAGGAAAGAGAAAGAAAAAAAAGAGGGCAAGTCCTGGCCTGTGTCGAGCCCTGCTGCACAAGAGAGGCAAAACCTTTTGTGGTGGAATATCTGCCTCAGTTCACTTCAATTTGCTCTATTTGCATAATTGTTTTCTAACAACTGAAAAAATGCTCATCGGGAAAAATGAAAGGGAGCGACGTTCTGAAGAAAACAAAACCAAAAGAAAAAAAAAGCCCATTATCTCTTTACCATTTCACACAAACAAGGAAGTCGTACCATAAAAACGTGGACGTGCGATCGGTTCAACAGCACCGAACACACACACACACACACACACGCATAGGATAAACACAGACACGCACTGACGCGTAATAGTGGCTGGGGGTGGAGGACTCAGGAAAAGAGTAAAAAAGCGTGGGTTTGACTTCCCCTCTGTCCATCCTGCTGTCATTGCAGGGGTGTGAATGAGTCGTTTCTTTAGTCATTTCCTCCTTCCTTCAGTCGCTGCTTTTCTCAGAACAGCGAGGGAGCGAGGGTGATGACAGGGAGAGGAGATTATCACTGGGGGTAAAAACCACACGGCGGCCGGCATTATGCCAAAGGCCACCTCCCCGACAAAGCTCCTTTCTGTTCCTCCGGCCACGGTCCGACTCCCCTGAGACGACACGGGGATGCCAGACTCTCTCCTCTGTCCCTCTCTCTCCTGTCTAGCATCGCTGAGATCGCCCTGCTGGGTGCTGGAGAAGAGTGTTTCCTTGCCGTCTGTGTTGACGTTGTTTGTCCGAAGGCGCTTGCATGAGGCAACCGCACCATCTGACCCGGCTTCCCTCAAAAACGACGGTTGATCAGTCTCTCTCTGCTGGTGCTCACGGGGCGTCCTGCCGGTCTAAGGGTTGACTAGCTTTCCCGGGTTTGAGATAGGCTTTGTTTATGGTTACCACGTGCATTTCCTGTCAAATGTCAATCGTCTCATGTCCAGGAAAGGCTGATATACCGCAAAACAACAAAAACAGAAGTGTAGCTTTACGAGAAAGTGGCAATCTTTCCGTTCTGTCCCAGTATCAACAAAAGCATTAGAGCTGTGTAATTAACCGAAATATTATTGTAGCTAACATATGGCCAAGTCGCACAAGCTGCATTGCTTTGATAAAGGTAAAATGTGTACCAAAACAGCGTTATAATGAGTCCCGATGTACGAATCTTGTTTTCCAGATGTTAAATGTTTCTTTGATACGGAACCCAACAAATGTTTGATAGTTTTTTCACAGAAAATTAGAAATGTGAAGCAAAAACAGTCATTTCTACTAATCACAATACATATGGCAATTGTAATATCTGTCAAAATAATAGCATTATGACTTTTTTTTTTACCATGTCATGCAGCCCCTAAATTGCTTGGTGAAACACTGCACTGAAGATTAAAACAAGCACACTAGGATTAAGTGGAAATCAATGAAAGCATTAAGGTTATGAGGGTGTACATGGTCTAACAAGAGAGCGCCTTCTCTCCTGTCTGTTGCCACTTCTTCTTCTCTAAAGCAGGAAAAAAAGAGTCCGTTTACCATGAAGGCTCCCTTTTCAGAGTAATGTACTGATGAATAGCCGTGATCTAAGCAAGCCAGGGATGAGTAACGTCTTATGAATTTCCAGATAAGTGAGCCTGCCTCCACCTCTTAGCATCACTCAGTTACAACACACTCGCTCTGTGTTACGGGGGCAGTCCCTGGCCCCTTTCCTTCTTCAGACATCCAGCAGGTGGCATTGTCTCCCAGTTAATGAGAGGGAGTCCTCTAAATGAGACAGCATATGTCACAGTCCTTTAATCCGGTGATACACAACAGACAAGTAGATTTTAAACGATATCGCTGCCGTGGATTATGAAAGAAGGACAAAGGCTGCTTCCACTAGCGAGGTTTAGAACGTTAATGCAAAAGGTCTTAAAAAAAAGATATGAATGAAATTGATCCGCCGGCTCCGGTGCAAAAGTGTAACATTACCGACAACACAAGGGTTAAAGGAGGCTGTTACACACCGAGCTTCCTGATGCTATTAACCCTTTGAATGCCGTTACGCCCTGAGGGGAAAACAAAACAAAGCCCTGAAAAAAAAGAAAAAAGAAAAGAGGAATGTAGATTACAACAAACCACACACAAACACGATCCCACCCATACACACACACACACACACACACACACACACACACACACACAGAGCAGATTGACTGCTAAATGGCATACAGTAAACACACAGTTTTAACACCCTGCTGGGAGTAAAGCCGATCACTAACTCCCATAGTCAAACAAACACACTGACACACACACACACACACACACACACACACACACACAGTTCCACCCTTTTGCTGGTTGGAATGCAGATTACGCTTTCTTTCTCTCTCTCTCTCACTCACACACACACACACACACACACACACACACACACACGCACGCACACACGTAAAGTAAATCCTCTTGGCTCCTGTATGCCCCGGCCAGTGGGGAGATAATGCAGTGGCAGCTCTAGCGAGCGGTTAATCTTTAACCAGGAAGGGATTTGCCTATCAGCTCGTTAAAACTAGCAGGCCAGTGCTGCTGGTTCATCTATCTGATCCAGCCACAAGCCTGGCCTGGCCAAGCCCAAGGCAGCGTGGACTGGAACTGTAACTCCCTACGCACACTGAAGCCAGGCTACAGCGCTGTCGTCCTGCTCAGGAGCAGAGCCAAACCGGTCAGCGTGCAATAAAGGCGTCGTTGCAATCAACTGGTTGGCTCAACGTGTGTGGTCAGGCGGGTGACTGAAGCGCCGTTCCTTGAAAATCTTGCTGTGCCTGTGTTTGACTACTTTTGCGGCTCTGGTGTAACACGGCCTCTGTGGTTTGGTGTTTTGTTCCACTCCTACATTCCTGTCCGTACTTTCCTCTAACAAATAGCACCCTCGCAGTGTTCTGCTAATCTCTCCTTCGCCGTACTATCAGAGCTGCATTTGTCAGTACAATACAAACAGTCGCCGGCGATTCACGTCAAAACCTAGCGGGAGGCTTTTATTGTGAAGCAGCCACAGGAAGTTCATCCTAATTTGTTACTAGGATTAAAAAGGGGCATGGTGTACTTTCAGAGATGAAATTTAGTGAGGTAATAATACTAACTGAATAAACAAGCTGTTCTTAGAAGGCAGTAAGGTCCCCACAAAGCTGTTTGAATCTAGAAAGTTGGCAGGGTCCGCCAAATATAAACAAAGTAAAACATTATGAAACCGTGTGCTGAAGTCAGTTTGTTTATTCAGTGATGAAAACGAAGAGAGTTTGTTATTTAGCTTGTCAAGGCTTAATACGTCAAGGGATAACACGTCAAGGGATAACACGTCAAAGATTCATCTAATTAAAACGTCTTCCCCAAAACTACACAGTACACCTTTAACAAACAACTGATTGGTGGCACACAGGTCAATGCACCAGTTTTAAATGCCGCGGTAAACAAGCAGCGGTTTGCAGTTTGTGCAGACCAGCAAGCCTCCAACGCACCATCAAGATAAGCAACACCTTTTCCCCTGCCATGTTGTTGCTAGATAACTGGAAACCCCCTCAATCAGATCATGAATTCTGATCACGACAGCACAGCGCAGGTACTCAAAAATGGAGGCATCACTCAGTGGGACATCAGACTTCAATCAGAGGACACGGGTTCAACCATCCGCCCTGCTGAAATGATCTCATCCACTCGTGCAGGAGGGATTTAGAGCTGGCTTAATGAGTACATGTCATCATGAATGGTTGACTGGCTTTCTAGCTGGCTGAAGATGTGCTGACAGCGGG